>CATIUR010000003.1:67625000-70025000 GCA_949592205.1 Helichrysum umbraculigerum
ACTGCTTATCACCCACCTTAGAATCAACCAGTTCGACTATTGAGCATGCCATGACGTTGTTAGGATCTCATATAGGCCTTTATGACCCTGACTCGTAAATGGACCTTTATGAGCTTCTAAAATATCTTTTAGACCATGACCAATGCCCCAGTTGGTCCTATACATGTGACCCGCTATCAGAAAAAGAATTGCAAACGGACCTCCCCAGAAGGTAATTTTAATGTGGCCGATTTCCCTTCTTTTGCATTGGATGATCATGAGACTTGCCAAAAATCGAAATTCTTGATCAATGGAGGAACAATATCACCATTTTTGTTCAATAAGATACCAAAGTGGATGATTGACTCATTCCATACTAGAAATAATCGCAGGAAATCCACTTCAATTGGTAATTTTTCACGAAAAGCAGACATGAGATAACAAATCCAGTGTTTCACTAAGATTTCGAATAGTGGTCCCGAACAAAGCTTTTAACGCTGCCCAATATCCTTTCCTTTTCCAAATATTTTTACGAATACGCTTTTTTGATATCGAAGTACGTTTTTTTGGAACTGCCATTTAAAAATGAAGATGTTACTCATTGTTATAGTAGAAGGACAAGAAAGATATTCTTGGTTTTCTTGCTCCCGCTTCCTCATCTGCGCTCATCAAGCCAACTTTGCTCTTTGGGAGGTGAAAGAGCGGTTGAAGCGGACAGACCGCATCGAAGATATATTTATATATATACACAGTTACGGTTATCTCGGACTGCGTTCCGGAAAAAGTAGCCTACTTGAGAAAGAAGGGGCGGGCACTCTTGTCTTTCAACCCCACTATACTATTCATAGTTGTGGGGCACTGTGTACTATATATATATATATATATATATATATATAATTACCAAAGGTAATCTCCTATTCATAACCTATTCACTTTTAAGAGAGGAAGTTGAGTAGTTCATGACTCAAAATGTATACAAGAGGTTGCATGTTCAAGATTTTATACCATCTTTTTATTAAATATCACTTACACTATTGAGAATAGTATAAAGAAAATATAATATATTAAAATAACAAACTCATCATACACCTCTTAAACTTTCAATATGTAGTTGGACCATACATTTTTTTTTTATTCTATAACTTTTAACATCTATATTTTTAGTTAGTTTTTCAAGATTATTAATTTTAATATGAATAACTATTTTTATTTATTTGATCATATATTTTCCTAGCTAATGAAAAATATGTACACTATTATTTTTGTAAAGACATTAATTAGTTGCACAATATGTTCTGTTTTTTTTCTTTCTTTTTCTTTTTAATTTAGCTAATGGTGTGTTCTGCTAGCTATGACAAATTGAAGTTGTGAATGTAATTATTGATGCGCCACCAGCGGTCGGTAAGGATTTCAACCCTTGTCGTTGCACCGGCTGCCGGCGGCGGGCATCAGTGGGTGTTTTAAATTTGTAATTGCTTTCCCTAACAATGTTAATCCTAAATGTGAGCAAGTGGTAGGTATGACCTAGAGTCGTTCTTCAAACCGACTGAATTGAAACTGAGGCATGGCAGATGAGGGCTTTCAAACTAGTGAAGGGTTTATAAAATAGTTGGGGAGTTTTGGTTTTTCTATTAATTAATTTAGGCAAGTAAAAAAATAAAAGCGAAATTAAAATAAAAGCTAAAGCAGATAAGATAAAGATAGTGTTTGCTGAGACTTCATTAGTTAAGTTATGGAATGATATTTGGAGAAACTGTTTTGAAAGATATTAGTTAATTATCATTCTTGAATACTTGTATGTAAACACTAGATTCCTTTTTAATTAAAATCTCATTAGCATGTCACACCGGGAGCTAGGTTATGGTAACATTACAAAGTATTTAGAATAATAAGCAAAATCTTAATTACGGTTTAATAATACTTTCATATGAACGGGAACAAAATCTTAAGGTACTAGACATAACTGAATCATATAATGATTCCTCGTCATCCTAACAGATTCGTATATTTGAAAAGTTCATTTATGACTTTAAACCAGCCCTTGCTTAAGACTACCGAATAAATCCCCTAATTATCCACTGGGTTCCTCACTTAAAGTGGTTCCGCCGCTTCAAACCTTGGCCATGTCTTATCCTACGATAATTCTCCATGTAGCCTTGCGGTTCCATAGTTTCATACCTTTGACAAATTAGATAACTGACTACCTTTTAATTGGACATCGTTAAAAAGGTGTTGTAATCACGTTTATTGGTGGAAAGGCGATAGATTAATTTGAAGTTTAAAATTCTATTTAGAAAGGTTAATTAAACTACGTTTCTCATTATATATATATTAGTCCGTAATATAACTACCTTCGGTCGTTACGCAGCTTCCACGTATTTGTACTACACCTAAAGTGTTTCCAATGCTATACTGCATAACAGTCGAATAGGGGCCGTCATATTACTTCGTAATATTGTACCGTTTCGTAATATAACTACCTTCGGTCGTTCCTCGACTTCCATACATTTGTACTCCACCTTGAAGTGTTTTCAGTACTATATCGAGTAACAGTCGAACAAGGGCCGTCATATTACTTTACTAATTTTTAGTAAGACAATAGAAAGAAAGTAGAAGCAATATCTTAAGAGAAGTATATTGTTCTAAGAATGGTGTCTGTAAAAATGAAGGCTTATGGCCTCTATTTATAGATGAAATTCGGCTCACGTTAGCATCTTGAGGAGCACTTTAGCAAAAGGTGGAAAAGGGGGAAAAGGTGGTGGCACAGGGTACGTAAAGTTGCGTAAAGGTGGTGCACGAGGTACGTAAAGTTGCGTAAAGGTCTAGCACCGGGTACACGCAAGGACCAAAAAGCACGATCCGTGCAGGGGGTGGCGGCCGGCGGTAGCTGTGTGGCTAGCCGGCAGTGGCTGGCACCCAGCCGCACCGGTTCGCCACCCTGCCGCACCGGTTCGCTGCGTTGCTTAATTCGCGCGTATCTTCTTTGTTATGTGTCCGTTTGTGTTGATTCTTTTTTTGTTGGATTTGCTTTTCAAAAACGAAGACTTTGATGAAAAGAAATCACAAAAATATATCTCCCATCTTTGGATGTCTCGTACGAATCTTTTGGATCTTCCGGCGGGCGTAGAATCTTCATTCTTCATCCGTTTTTGTTGATTTTTCTTCTGTTGGATTCGTAATTTGAAAACGAACATCTTGGATGAGATGGATGTTGGTGATGGGCACTTTTGTCTTGAAATCTCGTTTTAATGCCTTGAATCTTCAAACGTGTGTGGAATCTTCGTTTTCTATCCGTTTTGCTTGATTTTCATCGTGCAACCTTGTTTTGACCATCTTGGCATAATATCATTGATTTGTACTGTTTTTGAGTTTAAAATGCCAAGAATCGTTCCAGAATGAGAGAGATGTCAGTAGTAAAAACGTGACTTTTTTACGCGATATCAATTATAATGAAACGTAACTTGATTATAGAGTCCAAAACATATATAATTTAACAATTTATACCTGAAATTGCATTTGCTATAATGATGCATAATAAGTTTTTTAAATGTAAAATTAAGTGTGCACTAATATTCATTTCAAATTTGTATCTTAAATATGGTATCTTTAGGTTTCATAATACCGTAAAACAGCTGAATACTGGTATAAGCGTTGAATACAAATACGTGGGAGCTAAGGAAAGGCTGTAGGTAGAATACTTTGCTGTCATTGATTGTTCCAAGTACGTCTGTTGAATCCTGACTCCGTCATCATAACTAATGCTTTAACTAAAATAACTACCCCTAAAATAGCATATAAGATTGTCATAGAAAGCACTCGCGTTAATCTGTAGTTCTCGTAGCCACCTCACCTCCCCTATCTTAAGTTTAGTTTTTAAATTAGTTGGTTAGAATAGAAAAGAAACAAAAACCTCTATCAAACTCTTGATAAAATCAGCTAAATTACGAAAGATAATCAAAAGACCTAGATCCTATGCCCGTTGTAGTTTGAAGAACGACCCTAGGTCATACTTACTACTGTACTCCCATAGTTTTAAGTATACTTAGGCCCAGCAAAACATAAATTTTAAAACCCACTGATCGGCGCGCCAGGAGGAAGGCCCGCAACGACGCGAGTCAAATCGCAACCGACCTCTCGGCTCCCATCAAACCCTACCAAAAAAGGTAGTGTCAAAGTACGGGTTTATATTAATCTTATAATAAATAATATATATATATATATATATATATATATATATATATATATATAATTACCAAAGGTAATCTCCTATTCATAACCTATTCACTTTTAAGAGAGGAAGTTGAGTGGTTCATGACTCAAAATGTATACAAGAGGTTGCATGTTCAAGACTTTATACCATCTTTTTATTAAATATCACTTACACTATTGAGAATAGTATAAAGAAAATAAAATATATTAAAATAACAAACTCATCATACACCTCTTAAACTTTCAATATGTAGTTGGACCATACATTTTTTTTTTATTCTATAACTTTTAACATCTATATTTTTAATTAGTTTTTCAAGCTTATTAATTTTAATATGAATAACTATTTTTATTTATTCGATCATATATTTTCCTAGCTAATGAAAAATATGTACACTATTATTTTTGTAAAGACGTTAATTAGTTGCACAATATGTTCTGTTTTTTTTCTTTCTTTTTCTTTTTAATTTAGCTAATGGTGTGTTCTGCTAGCTATGACAAATTGAAGTTGTGAATGTAATTATTGATGCGCCACCAGCGGTCGGTAAGGATTTCAACCCTTGTCGTTGCACCGGCTGCCGGCGGCGGGCATCAGTGGGTGTTTTAAATTTGTAATTGCAGGGCCTAAGTTTTTCCTAACAATGCTAATCCTAAAGGTGAGCAAGTGGTAGGTATGACCTAGAGTCGTTCTTCAAACCGACTGAATTGAAACTGAGGCGTGGCAGATGAGGGCTTTCAAACTAGTGAAGGGTTTATAAAATAGTTGGGGAGTTTTGGTTTTTCTATTAATTAATTTAGGCAAGTAAAAAAATAAAAGCGAAATTAAAATAAAAGCTAAAGCAGATAAGATAAAGATAGTGTTTGATGAGACTTCATTAGTTAAGTTATGGGATGATATTTGGAGAAACTGTTTTGAAAGATATTAGTTAATTATCATTCTTGAATACTTGTATGTAAACACTAGATTCCCTACTAATTAAAATCCCATTAGCATGGCACACCGGGAGCTAGGTTATGGTAACATTACAAAGTATTTAGAATAAAAAGCAAAATCTTAATTACGGTTTAATAATACTTTCGTATGAACGGTGTCACACCCCGCCAAACGGTAATTACAATTACGTAGAGTGATTTGCGGAAGCTTAGTGACGTGGCGGGGGTGTGAGCAGTAAAACAACCAACAGTTACATACATACTCAGAGCATATGATTATCGCAGAACGAAATAGATTAAGATGCCATTAGTTAAAGTTTTACAAATGATTACCACTTGAGAACAGTAATAGTAGTAGTTGAAATCAGTATTTCATAAAATACATAATATCAAAAGTAGATTTCATAGGTATGACTGCAATAATCGCAGTTATACAGAGGAAATCCAAGTGTCCCAAAAGTAGTGGCATCCTAACAAGTCCAGGGTAGTCCGTCCTGATAATGCATGCAGATCTTACTTACGCTGCTAATTCCCTGAAAAACATAGAGTAAAACGTCAACAAAATTGTTGAGTGAATTCCCAAGTTTGTTCGTTATGTAGGAAACACAAGTTAAACATTTAAGAATAACATTTCCAATAAGTGTTGTTTATCAAGTAGGAAACACAAGTTATTAACAAATAACATTTCCCAA
This sequence comes from Helichrysum umbraculigerum, assembly GCA_949592205.1. Taxonomy (NCBI): domain Eukaryota; kingdom Viridiplantae; phylum Streptophyta; class Magnoliopsida; order Asterales; family Asteraceae; genus Helichrysum; species Helichrysum umbraculigerum. The sequence goes on from CATIUR010000003.1 coordinate 67,630,814, forward strand.
ATCAGTTGTAGTTGTAATAGGAAACACAGGTTATTTCAATCAAGAGATAACATTTCCTAATTCAGTCATTAGTAGGAAACACAGGTTAACCTAGATAAAGATTAACATTTCCAAATCAGTGTACGTAGGAAATCACTTCCTAAACAATAGTTTTGTGGGAATATTTAGACGGTGATCCCTTGAAAGGTGAGCTAAACCTGTCAAGTAAGGTAACCCGATCTAACCCTATAACCAAACCACAACCCTAATCTGTTGTTGTTTGCCATGCTGGACAATTAAGTATACGCTCCCAAATCCGTAGGAGGGTCGTCACGGCGATAGTACTATCCGTATACTCAGTGGCTAGAGTCACCTAGCTAATGGTTATAGTCTGCAGCCATAAGGTCTTTTATGCACTACATCGTTCAGCCTAGATCTGTACCAAGATTCGTTGCCTAAATTCCCAAAATAGTTATGAAAAACATTTCATAAAACACAGTTCAAATAGTTGTGTGAAGTACCCTTTCACAAACAGTTCAAGTATGAAGTACCCCTTCATAAACAGTTTAAGCAAATACGTACAGTATTTAATCAGTCACAACATGAAATCTCATTTCATCAATAGTTTAAGTAAATACATCAAGTATTCAAACAGTTGTCGCATGCAATTATACATACGATTTCTATGTTTTCCACCCCGAGGTTTTAAAACATTAAAACATTTAAAAGGGGTTTGTGAACTCACAGTGAGTGCTCGGATGTGAATGCTAGCGAGATAAGATAACGAAACCCAAACGTAGTCAACCTATACACAACAATGTATTAACTATAAGTACTATGTTTACTTACGTTAATAGTTCGTTTGTTTCAAGAGATTATCAATTTCTGAAGTTTGTGTATTTCGTTGATAATTGTTGTTTGGAAATATATAATATTATCCAAGTATTGTTCGTTTGTTGAATTGTCCGAAAGGTGTAAGCATATATACATATACTTATATAGGTGAATACATATATTCTCGTATATATATATTAGTTGAATATATATATATTCTAATATATATATTAGTTGTCGTCGTTGTTAATTGTCGCGAATAAAACTTGGTTGTCGTTTACGTTTGTCGTATAGTTTGTACTAGATAATTTAAATCGTTCCATTTTTATACGTCTAGTTGTATATATACATTGTCCGTTAGTATATATATATTATTCGTTATCGTATTAAGTTTTGTTGTGTTCTACTTGTCCGTATTCAAAATGTCTCAATAATATGTCTGTCTAGTTCTAAGTCCCTTGTCGTAACATTTTGTACCATTAACGTATAACCGATACATAAGTAGTATACCGTTTATTAGTTTGTACATTATTTAAAAATGCAAAAGTCATCAGTGGGGAATCCGCCGTATTCTGGTGAATACGCCGGATTCGGGTCAATAATGGGAATACGCCGTATTCTGGTGAATACGCCGTATTCATTCGAAAATAGGGGAATACGCCGTATTCTGGTGAATACGCCGTATTCATTCGAGTTTAGGAGGATCCACCGGATCACCGATGATCCGCCGGATCAAACGTGTCTTTTACTCGTTCATCGTTTTAGCCGAAGGTTTGTGTGCGGGTCGAAGGTGGGAATACGCCGTATTCAACGGAATACGCCGTATTCGACTTGTTTGGAAACTGGTTTAAGAGTAAAAACGGAGGAATACGCCGTATTCGAAGGAATACGCCGTATTCGACTGGTTTAGTAATGGGAATCCGCCGTATTCCCGTGAATACGCCGGATTCATCTGAGCTTCGGGTGGGAATCCGCCGGATTCGCTTGAATCCGCCGGATTCAAAGGTTTTGCAGGTTCTGGTTCGTGCAGAGCAATAATAAGCTCGAATGTTTTGGTTTCAAATCCTTTACACAATAATTTCTAAGTGTTTATAACAACGTTATATGTCGTTTTTACAAGTTATTACCTCATTATAACTAGTTTCCATGTATAAATTTTTGGATTCAAAGTTTGGTTTCATAAACCCATTTCAAGAACAAATCAAAAATCCTTCAAATTTAGGTGTTGTATGTTTAGATTATGATGTATAAACAAGTTGTATACCGAAATTTAAGCAAAGAAATCAAAGATTGTAAGTTTTCTTACAAAGATGAAAAAGGATGAAGATGGTGAACGGGTGATGATGATGATAGTCTTGTTCCTGGCCTTGTTGTTCCACTGCTACTACTCTGCTGCTGTTACTATCTCTGATCTTGTGTAATTTCTTTGAGAGGAAGGAAATGAATTATTGAAGTTGGTTGTGTGTGTGTCAAAGATCACAGAAGAAATGGGAGGGAGTATGGGTTTAAAATCAATCGGTCTGCTCAATTATTGAGTTTGGTAGCCGGTTTGTGTACTGAAATTTCGAGTACGGGTATAATTATAGCAATATAAAATTTAACATTTTATATTTTTATTTTGTAGATGCTCCCCTGGTTCGTAATATATTTTCAGAATAATGAGAGTATCATTATTTTTAGTTGTTGTACATTTTTGTACATTTTACTGCGCGAGTCCAATTGAGCGCCAGATTTCTGTTGAGTTTCGAATTCATAATTCGAAGTAATGTTCTAAATACTTGAAAACGTACTAGGAAAATAACGTTTTCCAGATTTTAACCTTTTAGATACGTTTTAGAATTGTTTCTGTTCGTTATATAATACGTTTTATGTTAAACGTATAATTGTACCATTTTATCTATATGTTATAGATATACAAATTTCTCGTAATTAATAATGGGATTATTAATTATTTCATATAACCAAATCTGGTTAATTATTTTTGTCGGCGTAGTTCCGATACGTTCGTACGTAATTTATAAATACTACATATAATGTAATACTTTTTGTATTATCGTATTGGGCTCGCTAGACTGTCATCACATCATAGGTTTAGTTTAAAACAATTGCAGGGAATTAGCGTAAGAAATGCATGTAATTAAGTATAATTATATACCTAATTTGGAGGAGTGTCACATTCTCCCCCCGTTAGTGAAATCTCGTCCCTAGATTTAAGTTGAGCCGTGAGTCTCGGTCACGCTCTCAAATAGATTGGGGTATTTCTTTCGTATTTCATCCTCTCGTTCCCAGGTATACTCCGGGCCATGTTTCGAGTTCCAACGAACTTTAACCAGTTTGATTCGTTTGTGTCGAAGTTTCTGAGTTTTAGAATCCATAACTTCAACAGGTTCCTCCACAAAGTTAAGTTTTGAGTCAATGAAGACTTCGTCAGGAGGAAGGATAAGTGTTTCGTCAGAAAGACACCTTTTTGAGGTTGCTAACGTGGAAAGTATCGTGTATGCTACTAAGCTCTTGTGGTAGTTTGAGCTTATAAGCGACAGGACCAACCCTAGCAAGGATTTCAAACGGTCCGATGTATCGTGGGTTCAGCTTTCCTCGTTTACCAAATCGTGCTACCCCCTTCCAGGGCGATACTTTGAGTAGGACCTTGTCTCCTACTTGAAACTCAAGAGGTTTACGGCGGTTATCAGCGTAACTCTTTTGTCGATCTCGTGCCGCTTTCAGTCGATTCAATACTTGAGTTATTTTGTCAGTGGTTTCCTGGACAAGTTCGGGTCCAGATAGTTGTCTGTCGTCCAACTCTGCCCAACAGAGTGGTGATCGGCACTTACGTCCATATAACGCCTCAAATGGTGCCATCTGTATACTCGTGTGATAACTATTGTTGTAAGAGAATTCAGCTAGAGGTAGGTGGGTATCCCAGTTACCTCCAAAGTCTATCACACATGCTCGCAACAAGTCTTCGAGCGTCTGTATCGTTCGCTCACTTTGGCCGTCAGTCTGCGGGTGGTAGGCAGTACTCATATCAAGTCGAGTACCCAATGCCTGTTGTAATGTTTGCCAAAAGCGAGAAGTGAATCGTGCATCTCTATCAGATATAATGGATATTGGCACACCATGCCGAGAAACAATCTCTTTGATATAGATCTTAGCTAGTTTCTCCATTCCATCCGTTTCTTTAATAGCTAGAAAGTGGGTTGATTTCGTCAATCGATCGACAATCACCCATATGACATTTGCTCCAGACGCCATTCTAGGTAACTTCGTAATGAAGTCCATTGTTATTTGCTCCCATTTCCATTTGGGCAACTCAGGCTGTTGCAAAAGTCCAGACGGCTTTTGGTATTCAACCTTTACCTTCGAGCAAGTTAAACATTTGCTTACGTAGGTGGCAATATCACGTTTCATTCCAGGCCACCAGTAGAAGCCTTTCAAGTCATGGTACATCTTGTCAGCACCAGGATGTATCGAGTAGTTGGACTTATGTGCCTCATCCAAAATCAGCTTGCGTAACTCCACTACGTAAGGTACCCAAATTCGGTTCATGAAGTACCACACCCCGTTGTCCTTTTTCTCGAGTTGTTTTTCCATTCCCTTCAAGGATTCATCCTTAAGACGTTCGGGAGTGAAAGCAAGTTCTTGTGCTTCACGAATTTGAATAATGAGGTTCGAGTGGATTGTCAATCCCAAGGCTCGAACTCTTCGAGGTTTGATTCGTTCCTTACGACTCAGGGCATCTGCTACTACGTTAGCCTTACCCGGGTGATACTTTATTTCACAGTCGTAATCGTTAAGTAATTCGACCCAACGTCGTTGTCTCATGTTAAGTTCTTTCTGGTCGAATATATGTTGTAGGCTCTTATGATCAGTGAAGATCGTGCACTTTGTACCGTATAGGTAGTGTCTCCAGATCTTTAGTGCAAAAACAACGGCTCCCAATTCCAAATCATGAGTCGTATAGTTTTTCTCATGCACTTTTAGTTGTCGTGATGCATAAGCAATGACCTTTTCATTTTGCATCAGTACGCAACCCAATCCCTGATGCGAAGCATCACAGTAAACAACAAAGTTATCTACTCCTTCAGGTAGGGATAGTATGGGTGCGCTGCTCAGTTTCTGTTTCAATAGTTGGAATGCATTCTCCTGTTTCTCATTCCACGCAAATTTCTTGTCTTTTTGAGTTAGTGTGGTAAGTGGCTGGGCTATCTTTGAAAAGTTTGCGATGAATCGCCTGTAATAGCCAGCTAGACCAAGAAATTGTCGTATTTCCGTTGGGGTTTTCGGTGCTTCCCAGTTGTTGATTGCCTCAATCTTGGATGGGTCTACGTGAATTCCCTTGTCATTTATCACATGACCAAGGAATTGAACCTCTCGTATCCAAAATTCGCACTTAGAGAACTTTGCATAAAGCTTCTCTTTTTGTAGTAGTTCGAGGATAAGCTTTAAATGTTTTTCGTGATTCTCTTTCGATCGTGAGTATACCAAGATGTCGTCAATAAACACAATGACGAATTTATCTAAATAGGGTTTGCATACTCTGTTCATCAAATCCATGAATACTGCTGGTGCGTTGGTCAGCCCAAAAGGCATGACTAGGAACTCATAATGACCGTATCGAGTCCTAAAAGCAGTTTTCGGTACATCTTCTTCTCGTACCCTGAGTTGGTGGTAACCAGATCGTAGGTCAATTTTTGAATAATAACTTGACCCTTGCAGTTGATCAAACAGATCATCAATGCGTGGTAACGGGTATCGGTTCTTGATAGTTACCTTGTTCAGTTCCCAGTAATCGATGCACATCCGCATAGATCCATCCTTTTTCTTAACAAACAAAACCGGAGCTCCCCAAGGGGAAAAGCTCGGTCGGATGAATCCCAAGTCTAGAAGTTCTTGCAATTGTGTGGATAACTCTTGCATTTCCGAGGGAGCTAGACGATAAGGTGCACGTGCGATAGGTGCAGCTCCTGGCACCAGGTCAATGTGAAACTCAACTTGTCGTGGGGGTGGTAATCCCGGCAACTCATCAGGGAACACTCCTGGATAGTCGCGTACAATGGGTACATCGTCTATACGTCGCTCCTCGGGTTTCTTTTCCACCACGTGTGCCAGAAATGCTTGGTACCCCTTTCGGAGATATTTACCGGCCTTCAAATATGAAATCATCTTTGTAGAACTTTTTCGTTTCTCACTTTGAACCACAAGTGTTTCTCCTGTCGGTAACGGTAAGCGAACCATCTTATCATGACATATGATCTCGGTGCGGTTCTTAGATAACCAATCCATACCGACTACATTGTCAAAACTTCCCAACTTAACCGGTAGTAAGTCTATTTCGAAGAGATGACCTTCTAGCTCCAAGGTACATCCCGGTACTATTTCTCCTGATTCGATCAACTCACCATCGGCTAATTCTATGGTATATTTGTTGTCTAATTTACGGGATTCAAGTTCTAATAGTGGTCTAAACTCAGTAGACACAAAACTTAAATCAGCACCCGAATCAATTAACACAGAGGCATAATGGTTGTTTACGAGAAACGTACCAGTGACGGTGTTTGGGTCCTGGCGTGCCTCTTGTGCCCCGATCACGAATGCCCTTCCTTGAGCCGGTTGGTTGTTGATGTTGTTGGCTCGGTTATTGTTGTTACCGCGGTTGTTGTTGTTGAGCTTAGGGCATCGGTTACGGTAGTGTCCTTGCTCACCAGATTCAAAACATCCCTGGTTTTGACGCTCAGTGTTTGCTTGTGGGGGAGGGTTAGTTTTTGCATTCTCGGGTTCTATGTCCCCATGCCCTACAGTTTCCACAATACCCACACCCACCTTCGTGGTGTCGGTTACACTTACCACATTTGGGTTTGTTACCCAGGTATGGTTTCGATTCGGTGGTAGTGGCAACATATGCTTTCGCATTTCCAGAAGATTTTTTGTTCTGCTGACCCTGACGATCAGTACCACTACCGTTCCACTTTCGCTTTGCACCACCAGAACTACTAACATCAGTACTGTTCGGTTCACTTTTTCCCGACACAGCTTTCTTAGTCAGATTTCCCATCCTGACTGCCTCCTCGGTCAAACTTAGTGCTAGAGTAACAGCACTCCTGAATAAGTCCGGTTTAGATGATGTTACCAGACTGCGGATTTGCGGTACCAGACCGTATATGTAGCGCTCGATACGCTTATACTCAGGTGTCACCATGTGTGGCACTAGACGTGCAAGTTCCTGAAACTTAGTGGTGTACCCAGTAATATCAGCACCAATCATGGTGATGTTCCACAACTCTGTTTCTATTTTCTGCATCTCACTGCGAGGGCAGAATTCCTCCAACATCAGATTCTTAAATGTTCCCCATGACATTGAATAAGCAGCTGGTCGACCAAGTGATTGGATCTGACTGTTCCACCAAGTGAGCGCCTTGTCAGCCAAAGTGCAAGCAGCATACTTCACCATACAGTCAGGTGAACAGTCACTAATATCCAATACCGACTCAGTTTTCTCTATCCAGTGAATCATACCAATTGCACCCTCGGTGCCACGAAAAGAAATCGGCTTACAAGCCTGAAATGTTTTGTATGAACACCCTCGGCTAGCATTCACGAGTGTCTCAGTATTAACAGGGGTAGATCCACTGTTGTTAGCTCCAGGTTCACGACTACGGCTTGCCTCATATTCAGCAATACCTTCAGCTATTCTTCGTGCGATCATTTGTTCAGTGGTTTCGGTGGGTGGTGGTGGTGGAGGCGTAGTCGTCTTTTGACTTGTTCTAGTGACTCGTCGTTTGGGAGGCATGATTCAGCTCTGCGATGAATAAAATGCAGAGTGTTAATGTTGAGATATTGAATGTGAATAGATCGAAGATTCACATTTGATAGAAATGAATGACATGAAAAGATGAATGAATAGAATTTTACAACACGTGCCATACAACTTTGAAACACCCACATGTATCTATCATAATATAATCACGTTGGCCAGGCGTCATTATATAATGTCCAATACATATTTCTTTTCATTGTCGTTTAACACTGTAAATTTCAGAGGTTCTCAAGAATAATCAATCATCAAGCTGTAAAATGTTTCAGGGTTTACAAGAGTTGGTCACAAAGTGTCGATAAAGTATAGGTTTAATCACAAGTCGACAGTTGTAAGAGGAAATAACATGGTTGATAATAAGCATAATGAATACGAGACGTAAACCAAGCATACATTATATATTAAAGATCATAACGCTGTTACATGAGTTTAGTACAAAATGAGATGGGATTTCTAATATACCCATCGATGGTTAGCGTTATACAAAAGATGATGGGTTTCCTATACATACACCCATTCTACTAACAAAGTTCCATCCAACATACAGCTAGTCCATAATTAATACATACATATATTTCCCCAAAAGTAATAGTCTAATATGGTGTAGGCACAACCGCCATACACAGGCCTAACGGAACCATGGTAAATACATCCTAACCGCAACCATCACTGCTGCAGTCATCACGCAAACACTAGCTACAATCTCTGACACCCTAGCACGCCTCTCTAAAGCTGCAACGCGTGCACGGGTGGATGCTAGACTCTGCCAGTCTGTCTGACGGTGAGTCTCCACAAAATCCATCCTCTGATGGAGCATAGCCATATCCATGTCAGTGCGGGAGGCATCACTCAGTAGCTCCATCAAATCTCTGCTCCTGCTAGATGATATCCTAAACATGGTGTGGACCACAGCCACAAGGGTAGGCACAGTGAGCTCCAGAGGCTCACCAGTGAGATATGCAGATGGTGGTGAGTGGGAGGACTCTCCAAACTCAAAGGTCGAGGGAATACCCTCTAGTGATCTCCACTCTCTCAATACTCGAGGCATCCAGTCCAGATGAGAAGGTCGGAGCCTCTTCTGTGGCGGCTCGACAACTGGAACCTCAGACTCAGTCACTGGCGCCTTATTGCGTGGCACGAGTGGTTCCCTGGGAAAATCCCGAACACAGATCCTAGCTGTCATCCGAGGTACAGGCACACGAGAGGTACTCGCAACAGGTGGTGTAGGGGTAGGAGTGACCACAGGTGCGGTCGGAGGTGGTACTAAGTAAGCATCACTAGTGTCATCAGACATAGCTCTCACATGAACTGATGACTCATCCCCTACTGTAATCGCGGGACCCTCAAAAGTAGCCTCGGTCGGCTCTTCATCCGAAGCGTAAATATGGTAATGTGATTGACTAGACATACTGTGACAAAAGAAATTGAGTGTGGCGTGTCAGTCGTATGTTAGTTGTATGCAAAGTATGTATGCATGAATGCACAAATGTTCTAGCCAAGGCTATAGTCTAGGTCTCTAAGGTTTTCAGTCACCTAAAGACTTCTAGTTCGCTATAACCAATGGCTCTGATACCAAGTCTGTCACACCCCGCCAAACGGTAATTACAATTACGTAGAGTGATTTGCGGAAGCTTAGTGACGTGGCGGGGGTGTGAGCAGTAAAACAACCAACAGTTACATACATACTCAGAGCATATGATTATCGCAGAACGAAATAGATTAAGATGCCATTAGTTAAAGTTTTACAAATGATTACCACTTGAGAAGTGATAACAGTAATAGTAGTAGTTGAAATCAGTATTTCATAAAATACATAATATCAAAAGTAGATTTCATAGGTATGACTGCAATAATCGCAGTTATACAGAGGAAATCCAAGTGTCCCAAAAGTAGTGGCATCCTAACAAGTCCAGGGTAGTCCGTCCTGATAATGCATGCAGATCTTACTTACGCTGCTAATTCCCTGAAAAACATAGAGTAAAACGTCAACAAAATAGTTGAGTGAATTCACAAGTTTGTTCGTTATGTAGGAAACACAAGTTAAACATTTAAGAATAACATTTTCAATAAGTGTTGTTTATCAAGTAGGAAACACAAGTTATTAACAAATAACATTTCCCAAATCAGTTGTAGTTGTAATAGGAAACACAGGTTATTTCAATCAAGAGATAACATTTCCTAATTCAGTCATTAGTAGGAAACACATGTTAACCTAGATAAAGATTAACATTTCCAAATCAGTGTACGTAGGAAATCACTTCCTAAACAATAGTTTTGTGGGAAAATTTAGACGGTGATCCCTTGAAAGGTGAGCTAAACCTGTCAAGTAAGGTAACCCGATCTAACCCTATAACCAAACCACAACCCTAATCTGTTGTTGTTTGCCATGCTGGACAATTAAGTATACGCTCCTAAATCCGTAGGAGGGTCGTCACGGCGATAGTACTATCCGTATACTCAGTGGCTAGAGTCACCTAGCTAATGGTTATAGTCTGCAGCCATAAGGTCTTTTATGCACTACATCGTTCAGCCTAGATCTGTACCAAGATTCGTTGCCTAAATTCCCAAAATAGTTATGAAAAACATTTCATAAAACACAGTTCAAATAGTTGTGTGAAGTACCCTTTCACAAACAGTTCAAGTATGAAGTACCCCTTCATAAACAGTTTAAGCAAATACGTACAGTATTTAATCAGTCACAACATGAAATCTCATTTCATCAATAGTTTAAGTAAATACATCAAGTATTCAAACAGTTGTCGCATGCAATTATACATACGATTTCTATGTTTTCCACCCCGAGGTTTTAAAACATTAAAACATTTAAAAGGGGTTTGTGAACTCACAGTGAGTGCTCGGATGTGAATGCTAGCGAGATAAGATAACGAAACCCAAACGTAGTCAACCTATACACAACAATGTATTAACTATAAGTACTATGTTTACTTACGTTAATAGTTCGTTTGTTTCAAGAGATTATCAATTTCTGAAGTTTGTGTATTTCGTTGATAATTGTTGTTTGGAAATATATAATATTATCCAAGTATTGTTCGTTTGTTGAATTGTCCGAAAGGTGTAAGCATATATACATATACTTATATAGGTGAATACATATATTCTCGTATATATATATTAGTTGAATATATATATATTCTAATATATATATTAGTTGTCGTCGTTGTTAATTGTCGCGAATAAAACTTGGTTGTCGTTTACGTTTGTCGTATAGTTTGTACTAGATAATTTAAATCGTTCCATTTTTATACGTCTAGTTGTATATATACATTGTCCGTTAGTATATATATATTATTCGTTATCGTATTAAGTTTTGTTGTGTTCTACTTGTCCGTATTCAAAATGTCTCAATAATATGTCTGTCTAGTTCTAAGTCCCTTGTCGTAACATTTTGTACCATTAACGTATAACCGATACATAAGTAGTATACCGTTTATTAGTTTGTACATTATTTAAAAATGCAAAAGTCATCAGTGGGGAATCCGCCGTATTCTGGTGAATACGCCGGATTCGGGTCAATAATGGGAATACGCCGTATTCTGGTGAATACGCCGTATTCATTCGAAAATAGGGGAATACGCCGTATTCTGGTGAATACGCCGTATTCATTCGAGTTTAGGAGGATCCACCGGATCACCGATGATCCGCCGGATCAAACGTGTCTTTTACTCGTTCATCGTTTTAGCCGAAGGTTTGTGTGCGGGTCGAAGGTGGGAATACGCCGTATTCAACGGAATACGCCGTATTCGACTTGTTTGGAAACTGGTTTAAGAGTAAAAACGGAGGAATACGCCGTATTCGAAGGAATACGCCGTATTCGACTGGTTTAGTAATGGGAATCCGCCGTATTCCCGTGAATACGCCGGATTCATCTGAGCTTCGGGTGGGAATCCGCCGGATTCGCTTGAATCCGCCGGATTCAAAGGTTTTGCAGGTTCTGGTTCGTGCAGAGCAATAATAAGCTCGAATGTTTTGGTTTCAAATCCTTTACACAATAATTTCTAAGTGTTTATAACAACGTTATATGTCGTTTTTACAAGTTATTACCTCATTATAACTAGTTTCCATGTATAAATTTTTGGATTCAAAGTTTGGTTTCATAAACCCATTTCAAGAACAAATCAAAAATCCTTCAAATTTAGGTGTTGTATGTTTAGATTATGATGTATAAACAAGTTGTATACCGAAATTTAAGCAAAGAAATCAAAGATTGTAAGTTTTCTTACAAAGATGAAAAAGGATGAAGATGGTGAACGGGTGATGATGATGATAGTCTTGTTCCTGGCCTTGTTGTTCCACTGCTACTACTCTGCTGCTGTTACTATCTCTGATCTTGTGTAATTTCTTTGAGAGGAAGGAAATGAATTATTGAAGTTGGTTGTGTGTGTGTCAAAGATCACAGAAGAAATGGGAGGGAGTATGGGTTTAAAATCAATCGGTCTGCTCAATTATTGAGTTTGGTAGCCGGTTTGTGTACTGAAATTTCGAGTACGGGTATAATTATAGCAATATAAAATTTAACATTTTATATTTTTATTTTGTAGATGCTCCCCTGGTTCGTAATATATTTTCAGAATAATGAGAGTATCATTATTTTTAGTTGTTGTACATTTTTGTACATTTTACTGCGCGAGTCCAATTGAGCGCCAGATTTCTGTTGAGTTTCGAATTCATAATTCGAAGTAATGTTCTAAATACTTGAAAACGTACTAGGAAAATAACGTTTTCCAGATTTTAACCTTTTAGATACGTTTTAGAATTGTTTCTGTTCGTTATATAATACGTTTTATGTTAAACGTATAATTGTACCATTTTATCTATATGTTATAGATATACAAATTTCTCGTAATTAATAATGGAATTATTAATTATTTCATATAACCAAATCTGGTTAATTATTTTTGTCGGCGTAGTTCCGATACGTTCGTACGCAATTTATAAATACTACATATAATGTAATACTTTTTGTATTATCGTATTGGGCTCGCTAGACTGTCATCACATCATAGGTTTAGTTTAAAACAATTGCAGGGAATTAGCGTAAGAAATGCATATAATTAAGTATAATTATATACCTAATTTGGAGGAGTGTCACAAACGGGAACAAAATCTTAAGGTACTAGACATAACTGAATCATATAACGATTCCTCGTCATCCTAACATATTCGTATATTTGAAAAGTTCATTTATGACTTTAAACCAGCCCTTGCTTAAGACTACCCAATAAATCCCCTAATTATCCACAGCGTTCCTCACTTAAAGTGGTTCGGCCGCTTCAAACCTTGGCCATGTCTTATCCTACGATAATTCCCCATGTAGCCTTGCGGTTCCATAGTTTCATACCTTTGACAAATTATATTGACACAGATGACTGACTACCTTTTAATTGGACGTCCTTAAAAAGGTGTTGTAATAAAGTTTATTGGTGGAAAGGCGATAGATTAATTTGAAGTTTAAAAGTCTATTTAGAAAGGTTATTTAAACTAGGTTTCTCATTTTATATATATTAGTCCGTAATATAACTACCTTCGGTCGTTACGCAGCTTCCACATATTTGTACTACACCTAAAGTGTTTCCAACGCTATACTGCATAACAGTCGAATAGGGGCCGTCATATTACTTCGTAATATTGTACCGTTTCGTAATATGACTACCTTCAGTCGTTCCTCGACTTCCATACATTTGTACTCCACCTTGAAGTGTTTCCAGTACTATATCGAGTAACAGTCGAATAGGGGCCGTCATATTACTTTACGATAATTAAGACCATTTATATTTTACTACTATGATGATCCTAACGCAACAATCAAACAAGAACATGCAATAAGACGATCAAAGCAATACTACCGATCTTTAATATTTAATTATAAATCATCCCATAATTAACTAACTACATCGCAAGCAAACACGACAAGCGTATTATTCTCTAATCATGGCAATAACTAAATCTAGCATAATCAATAAAAACGTAATTAATTAAGATAGATAAGGATAGAAAGAACCTGGATTAAATGCGGAAGAAAGTAGACTTGAATTAATTGACACAATTCCAAGCTTACACCGAAGATTACAATGCGTTCCGTACTTTCCTTCTATTCTAAACAAGCTCCTAAACTAGCCTAAAACTAATTTTTAGTAAGAAAATAGAAAGAAAGTAGAAGCAATATCTTAAGAGAAGTATATTGTTCTAAGAATGGTGTCTGTAAAAATGAAGGCTTATGGCCTCTATTTATAGATGAAATTCGGCTCACGTTAGCATCTGGAGGAGCACTTTAGCAAAAGGTGGAAAAGGGGGAAAAGGTGGTGGCACAGGGTACGTAAAGTTGCGTAAAGGTGGTGCACGAGGTACGTAAAGTTGCGTAAAGGTCTAGCACCGGGTACACGCAAGGACCAAAAAGCACGATCCGTGCAGGGGGTGGCGGCCGGCGGTAGCTGTGTGGCTGGCCGGCAGTGGCTGGCACCCAGCCGCACCGGTTCGCCACCCTGCCGCACTGGTTCGCTGTGTTGCTTAATTCGCGCGTATCTTCTTCGTTATGCGTCCGTTTGTGTTGATTCTTTTTTTGTTGGATTTGTTTTTCAAAAACGAAGACTTTGATGAAAAGAAATCACAAAAATATATCTCCCATCTTTGGATGTCTCGTACGAATCTTTTGGATCTTCCGGCGGGCGTAGAATATTCATTCTTCATCCGTTTTTGTTGATTTTTCTTCTGTTGGATTCGTAATTTGAAAACGAACGTCTTGGACGAGATGGATGTTGGTGATGGGCACTTTTGTCTTGAAATCTCATTTTGATGCCTTGAATCTTCAAACGTGTGTGGAATCTTCGTTTTCTATCCGTTTTGCTTGATTTTCATCGTGCAACCTTGTTTTGACCATCTTGGCATAATATCATTGATTTGTACTGTTTTTGAGTTTAAAATGCCAAGAATCGTTTCAGAATGAGAGAGATATCAGTAGTAAAAACGTGACTTTTTTACGCGATATCAATTATAATGAAACGTAACTTGATTATAGAGTCCAAAACATATATAATTTAACAATTTATACCCGAAATTGCATTTGCTATAATGATGCATAATAAGTTTTTTAAATGTAAAATTAAGTGTCCACTAATATTCATTTCAAATTTGTATCTTAAATATGGTATCTTTAGGTTTCATAATTCCTCCCTCTATGTTATGTGTATTAGGATGTGTCGCACCCTCAAATTTACTGTGCGGAAGCGATTCGGGTCGGGAAGCAATTCAGGTCGGGGCGCGACTAATCCGGTAATCATAGCACAAAGATATAATGAACGACATCTACATGCGTCGTTTACAAAAATACATTGATTTAATAAAAGTTTACATTTGTTGTAATAATATTAAAAAAGCTCATATATCAATATAAGGGATTCTACGGCATAACTACTTTTACAAAATATAGTGATGCATGACAATCTCCTGATGTTTGCATGAGACTCGAGCTAGGGTATTCTGAATGAGCAGACCTACTACTGCTGAGAACCTGAGAATACATGCTAAATGGTTAGCTAAAAGCTTGTGAGCTCACATGTTTAATGATAAAGCACAATGTATGAACCACAAGATTTAATAATGTTTGAAACCAATCAAATAAGTGTATATCACTACCATGAGCCCATAGTTTGAGCTTAACTGAGGTGTCAGGATCATAATCAAGTGCCTGATCGATGGTGCCTCCCTGCGAGTGCCTAATCTACACTCGTATGAACAAATGATAATGCGTCCGTTTGAGCAGTTAGTGCTTGCTAAACCGGACGGGGATTGTCAATCCCATATGGTACCATACACTAACATTCACGCTAAATCCATATAAACAAACTATGTGGTGGAGGGCTTTCATGATTAGTAAAACAACTCATGCAGTATATATCGATGTTTTGTACTTGTGTCCACATGTAAAATAAATGAGCATGTATTCCCACCCCGGGAGTAAAAATAGTAAAAATGTGAGGTTGTGAGACTCACCTGAGTCTGATGAGTAAGTAGCAATAAGCAATGATATGTTGTCCACAGACTGTAACCTGCTGGCATCCTAAACGCGAAAGGTTATAGCGTGAGTAGATGTCTCAACAGACCATCTATGCTAGTTGTCCATTCAACTAGTAATGTCCAAATGATTTGTTTGTTGTTTGTGTTTTGAAAGCATGTATGGCCCGTTGGTGATGGTTTGTAATAATAATCTGAAAGTGTTATTACTATATATTTCTTTGTATCGTATACTTATAAAAAAAATATGTATTTGCACGTTCTAGTAGTATCGTGTAAGGTTCGGTTGTTGTAAGTGTTCAACACTTAGTGTAGAAAGTATTTTCAAGTTTCTGAATGACGGGGGTCCGGGGGCAGCGCCCCTGGTAGCAGGCTCCAAGGGGTGGCAACCCCTGGCACCAGGTCAGCTTGGAAAATTTTTATTTCTGTATATATTGCTTTAATAAAAACGCATTGAAAATTCAAGATTCTGTGAATTGCGACATTGGGTTGCGACACTAGAGTTGTGTCACATAAATCAGAAATCATACTTTAAGCGACATATGGATTTGTGTCGCTATATGCGACATTCGGTTCAGTGCGACACAAGTGTTTGCGTCGCTAGTGTGACATTCGAAATCATTGCGACATAAGGGTTTGTGTCGCACAATGTGACATAAAAATTTGTTTGCGACGTAATTTTTGCATCGCAAGTTGCAACATAGTTAATTTTGGCGACATAGTGGCTTGTGTAGCAATGGCTTTGGGCCACCTGCGACACAAGAGGCTGATCAGGTTTTTGTGTGTCGGGAACGCGGTCAAACGAGTTCGGTTTGACCAGAAACTTTTACACAAGTCTTAAACTTGTTTATAAAGCTCGTAAAAATTAGTGTTACGTTTCGTGGTTAACTCAAAGTGTCGGTTTTAAAGTCATTTCTAAAACAGCCCTTATTTTATGTTTTCAGTTTCATCAATTCGTTTCAAGACACGATTTCAACAACTTCTAGCTCGAAATATAATAGGACAAAAATCATGCATGTTCATCCAATATCTAGTATTTTACAGAATTTTTCCCGTATTTTTGGAGACCATTTTGTTAGCTAAATAGGATCGAGAAGGACCAAATGTTCGGTTTGGTCCGAAAATGGACTTTGTCCATAAATCGAATTTTCTGGAAGAATCCGTGTGTTTTTAGGAATTGAGCTCTAAACAAAAGTTGTACCCAACATCTTAAGGGAGATTGTGGCACAAGTTTCGTGTATTTATTCGATTTAGAACTCGAGATGGTGTATTTTCTGGGACAGAAAACAGTCATAATATATGTTGATGGAAAATGATTTTTAACTTGTTATTTGGAAATTAACTTGTTAGATGAACACCTAGACATGTATATAAGTGTTAAGCAAGAAGATTTAGAGAGGAAAAGTGGATCCTTACAACGAGAAATGGTGATCTAAAGCCGAAACAAGATGGATGGTGCTCGGTTTTGCTTCCTTTTCTTTTTCCTTGTTTTTCCTTGCTTTCCTTCTTCAAGAATGATGGTGTTTGATGATGTTTGATGATGGAAGGTGGTGGTGATTATGGGAGCCGGTTTGTAACACCCCAAATTTCAGGATATTATTTTAGTACACGATGGTATATTTATTTTAAAGTATTTTGATATAAATGACACAAAACAATAGAAAACGTAAACGATTTAACAGTTCCAGACCATAGGAATTATAGGAATTAGAATAAATACATAGATAAATATGTGGAGGACTTGAGGCTTATCCCATTTTGTTCTAAAAACTTCCTGTGAGCTCCAGAGACATAGTGGAAATCGCAGAAAGCGTAAACCAACTCACAAAACTAATTTCAACCTTTAATTCAAGCTCTAATCTTACAATCATCATCTCCTTTCATCATCTTTATCATTCCTCTAATCATTGTAAGTGATTCTTTCTATGCTTTTAACCTAGTTTATGGGTTTCATGGGGTTTTGATGGGTTTTGTAAAATTGAAGGTTTTAATCCGAAATTAAATGTAGAAAATGATTGAATAGATATTACTTAGTGTTGTTATGATCATGGGTAATCATATAACATGATAAAAAGGATGAAATCATGATGGGTGTTCATGGGGGAATTCTAGGGTTTATGCTAAATTGTTATGGAATGATGTAATAAGCTTAAATATGTGATTAGTAATGCTAATAGAGTATAATTATGATGAAAGAACATGAATTAAAGTAGTAGCGTTTGATAAGTGATGAATTGTAAAAGGGTGTTCATGGTGATTCATGTGAATTATGTTAAGAACATGTTGATAAGCTTAATGATGAATCTAATAATGCTAATAGAGTAAATAATTATGTTAGTTAATTGATATTTAAATGAAGTTTAATCAAAGTGGGGGAGAAACCATATGGGTTATTAGTATAAATGATGAATTAAGAGTATTAAGATAATAGATGTAATATGATTATGAAGAATGTAGTCATGTAGTATGATTAAAGTTAAAACCATGAGGGTAAAGAGTTACTAATGATGATTAAAAGATTATGATGATTTCTAGTGTCTAAAAGTGTTGTTATGTGTTATATATAATATGATTAGGTGTTAAAGACTTGGAAGCTTATGTTGATGATTATGAAAAAATCGGCTAAAGTATTGAGGTGAGTAGTATGGGGGTTAAATGGGTAATTGTAGGTTCCACTTATACGGACCAAATCGAGTAGTTCAACTAGTTTGTTAAAGCGGAAATCAAACAAACTAATATAAGCTAGATTAACACGATAAATAACCACAACACAATGTGCGTATGTATATATATATGAAACACTAACAACAATACATACACTTGGACACAAACACACAAAGATCAAATAACACTTGGAGAGTAATCTGTGATAATGAGAGTGTTATGTGTGTGTAAAATGTGGTGCCAAAACAGAAGCTGGCGAGCTTCTATTTATAGCCTGATCCAAACTTTATGCGACACAAGCCTTGTGTCGCATAGACTCTTTTGCGACACAATGCTTGTGTCGCATGGAATGTTTCTGCGAAACAATTCTTGTGTCGCATAGAATGCTTCTGCGACACAATGCTTGTGTCGCATGGATACAAAAATTGTAACTAAACTAAAGCTAAAACTATACAAAACGTAATTACAATTTCGACACGATTACAGACTGAGACCAACTGACAGACACACATAGATGTACCAACAAACTCCCCCGTGTCTTCAGCTTGGTCTTCAAAAATTCTTCGATTTTCTTCAGTCTTCAGATATCTGGTCTTCAAACCCATCCAGGTGGAAAGTTTCCACCAGCGTGTATGCCGTAGGTGAAGCATATATCAACAATTTTCTGGAATCGTTTCGCTAAAACAGAGTTGAACTCGTTTCCTGGATTGTAGCGAATCCGATTGTCGAATAGCTTCTTCATGTCACTTCTGGACAGATTAATCAAGCTCATTGGGTCAAATATTCTGAAGTTGGCTTTTCGTAGACCCCACAAAGATCCTGTCTGAGGCTCTGAATCTGGTACAAAAACTAAGACGGCTTCGCCAGTGTGAGCATCCAGTTCCCAGTAATGAAAGCGTTTCAGTAGATTGAATGGAACTGTTTCCAGAGCGATTTTAGTCAGACATTCAGCAGGCGGATAGTGAACCCTTACAATTGGCTGCTTGGTCTTTGGATCGAGCTTCTTCTTGAACGTGTACCTTGTACCCAGTACTGGTTTAACATAATGATATTTCTTTCGTTTAATTTCCTCACGCATGACCTTTTGAATAACATCAGCTACTCCGTCTTCGTAAGGATTTATCAACTGAAGTTGAGAGAGACGAACGATGTCATGCTTTGGCAATGTACTCAATATCCTCAGTGATCGACGAAAGTACTGGATAACGTCGAGTCTTTTAATCATAAACCTTCCTTTGCTCACCTTCCAGCTTTTTATCAGGCCAGAATAATCACCACCAACCTGATATTTCTTGCATGTAACTGGAGCAGATTCTGGATTTTTACCTTTTGGAAACCAGTTATCCCTTTCTCTGATGGGCATTTCCTTGTCAAAAGATACACATTCGGATGTATCAAGAGGAAAAATGTCATTATAATTTGTCGATTCTCGAACAGGGACTGGTTGTGCTTGTGAAGAACTGGATGGTACAGACGATTCTTGAGCAGGATCAGGTTGAGAAGTAGATCCTGGTACGTAATTGAACGCTGGCCCTGACTCATCGTCTGAAGAATCAGATAATACAACACCCTCTTGAGGATAAGCTGGACACTCAGAATATTCTTCATCAGGATTAAGCTCTTCTCGTTCAACATCAACATCATCGTCATTATCAGCGGAGTTGAAGTCAAAAGGTTCTTCAGGCGCACGACCGTCATCATCAACCACAGATTGAAAGTAAGTCAGATTACAATACGTGTAATCTACAGCTAACGGTTTTGGTTGCCCTGGTTGCTCAATAATATACTCAAGAACAAGAGTTGTTTCATTAAAATCAGAAGCATTTACATTTTCAGGATTTACATTTTCTTCGCCCTCGGCGGAAACCCTAGGTGTTGATTCTATAGCTGGTTGGGCTGTCTCCCCCGAAGCAATAGCTTGGGTTTCCAGCTGCAGAATCTTTGACTTCAGTTCTTCGTTCTCTTTTTCAATGCTAGAGATTCTGGCATCCTGAGCTTCAAAAACTGATGCTTGTACTTCCATAGACTGCTGCATCTTTTCAATCTTTGCCAGGAGCTCCTGAATGACGGCTGGATGAGGAGTGATCGGAGTTTCAGTCGCCGGGAGCTCAGAAGAAGTAGACGTGGAAGTACGGGAGCGTCTAACCAAAGGATTCGGATCAGCAACGTCCGAAGTGTCTCGAGGCCTTTTTCCTCGGGTAGAAGATTCAGGGCGTGGAGAAGGTGGTCGATAAGCATCGATCTCACGATCGAGATCCACCAACTCCGGATCCTCGACAGCTTGCTGAACTGGCGGTTGTTGAGCTGGAGGTTGTTGAACCGGAGGCTGCTGCACTGGAGGCTGAGGGATAGGTTGTTCAGGTGCTGGATCATTGAATTGCTCACCAGGAGGAGCAACATAATCAGGATCCACAATGTGACCAAAAAGAGCAACCTCACGTTCTGGTGGTTGACCCTGCTTCGCAAAAGTAGTACAAGTAATGTAGATCCTTGTATTCATCGGTGTCTGCTTGAAAGTGAAAGATGCGACCACCGGAAGATCTGGATGAAGATGATTGAGCAGCAGCTGAGTGAACCTAGGATACAGAGCCCATTTATCTTTAGTATCCAAGGCATTGTTCACAAAACCCCTGAAGATATAACCAGAGAAGTTGAAGGGTTTGTTGTATATCAGGGCAAGAATAGCAGAAGCAGTCGAAAATTTCATCCCTTCGAGACCTGCCTTGCGACTGGATAAGCAGACGATGACAATGTGAGCAAGATATCTCCAGACCTTTGTCATGTAGGTCTTCTTGTACTGATCAACTGGAATATCTTGATATCCAATCGATCGCATGCCCTGTGCAATTGCAGCTGGAGTAAACTGGGTGATCATGTCAGAATTATCACCGAACTGAAAGAAATCCCGAATAAGCTGCTCGGTGAAGATAACTTGGCGGCCGCGGACAGCAGAAATGATACGAGTATCCGCTTCATCATTGTTGACCACCGCGTTGTCCCAAAACTCGGTGATATGATTTGTCAAGATCCGAGTATCAGCAGTGATAGCTCTGTGAATTCTGGAGCGACGAAGAAATGCTATCATCGGTCGGTACGGGCGAGAAGTCTCGACAGTGGTATTCATGAAAGCCACGATATTGTGACGTGGCTCCCAGAAATATTTAGAGACATCGATCTCTGGGAGTGCTGGAGCAGCTTGAGCAGGTTGTTCAGCCATTTCTACAAAAATTACAATAATACAGCCAAAACTCGAAATGCGTTAGCGTTAGTACCAAAAATTAATTCGCGTTTTATTTTTACAAATGTTCTGCGACACAACAGTTGTGTCGCACAAGAACCATACGACATAAGGACTGTGTCGTATAAATACAATACGACACAAGCCTTGTGTCGTATGACACGTGTCACGCGGACAGCATTTCCCCTGCATTTAGCAATATTTGAGAAATTAATCTCGAATGCGACATAGTCGCTGTGTCGTATGATGTGTCGTATAGCATTGGTACGACATAACTTTTGTGTCGTATAAAGATACGACATAAGCACCTGTGATCAGTACGACATAAAAAGGCCTAATCTATGCGACATAACGACTGTGTCGTATTTTATGTCGCAAAGATGAACATCAAAGCAAACCCAGATTCGATCGATGAAAAATTTTTGGGGTTTTCGAAATCTAGTCATACCCTAGGGTTCGTACACAACAGGGGATCAATAATATGCAATTATCTAACCCTAGAAACCCCTAAACCCTAATTAATTTGGGGAAAAACCGTAACCCCAAACCCTTAAAACTGGACGATTCAATCGAAGGCATAATATCAGATAAAAACATGAAATAATTATACCTACGGATGCGCAAAGTGATGAGGAATAAGAATCGAGCAATGAAATCCGGTGAAAAGCCTTCAAAAACACGAAGCCGATCGAAAAACGCTTGTGTCGCAAAATCGCACTTATGTCGTATATTTTGTGTCGTGAAAGTTTTGAAAACGTAAATGATTATGTCGTATGATGTGAATAGTTAACCCCTGACCCGCATACGACATAACATACGACACAAAGTAACGGACGAATACGACACAAGTGTTGTGTCGTATAACTGGAATGCGACACAGTGTTTGTGTCGCAGAAAACACAGAAGGCAAAATTTTGAAGATTTAAAAATTTGATTTCGATGCCGATTCGGATTTTGATTTTAGAATTTTCGCAATAAAGATGATTTGTGACTTAAAAAAATAAAATAAAAAGGAAAAATACAATTTAAAGAGTATTAAAGAGATAAAACTAAATATAAACATAAAAGATAAGAAACAAATACAACTAAAGGCGAGAAATTTATAAAATCGTTTGGGTGACGGAGTTGAGATTCTGGTTAGGGATCATACCGAAATAACATGCAATTATTAGGAATAGAAAGTGTTATTTCGATTGTCAGTATAATTGTCCACTTTAAATTTACGTGGCACATTTAAAACACGTTTTATAAAAAATTATTTCAAGACGATTATCGATATTGTTTGTCCACTTAAGCATGTTACAACCGAGTCTGTGGAGTTAACCTTTTATTGTTAGTAAGAATAAGTCTCTGTGGCACCCACCATTGATATACCCCTATAATCCAGACAATAACATAGTTTCCATATTTAGAAAGAGTAAAGAAAGATCATTTTTAAGAATCAGTCTAGAGTTGACAGGTCAGTACGGAAGTACAGCAAAGCAACCTAACGTGATTCAAGTATAATCAAAACCAATCGCAGTCAAACTGAAGTTGGAGTTTCCCAAACAGCGACCTTGGTTAGTATGATTTAGGATTAAGCAAAACCGATCGCAGTCAAACTGAATTTGGAGTTTCCCAAACAGCGACCTTGTTCAGTATCATCAAGATTTTTCAAGTGCATTGACCTGTAATTGCTTAACCCCAAGTTTATAGTAACTGTTACCAGTTCTGTACTTTCGTACAACAGAGGCAACAACCAGCATAAACTCCCAAATGATTTCAGATAAAAGTTCCAAAGATAGAAATATGTTAGGCTACACTAAGGAATTAAGACATTTAGTCGTACATCACACGGCGTTTACCACAAGATAATAGACACATATTTAAATGATTTCTTAACAACCCAGAGAGAGGTGTGTATCATGTCTACCGGTACATCGTATGATGAAGATAATTTTCATAAAAACTGTTTTAAGTGTGTCAGATAAACCTACTGACACATCAAAGATAAACCTTAAAATTCCATTTTGTGCATGTCACTCGATGTACTATCATATCCCAAGTTGTTTACAGACTCAACTCAACGTCTATTTTAAAATTGTAGCAACCATTGCATTTCTTTGATACTAATGAGTATAAAGAGTGGCGGTTGCTTTTTTTTTTTTTTTTTTAACTAATTAAATAAAACAAATAAACTGTACATAAATTAAGTCACAAATCATTTCTTGAGATCAAAGGAAATCATCCCTATCATATCCACAAGTTCGTCGAAACGAGCACGCGAAAATGCTTTAGTGAATAAGTCGACTTTTTGCCTAAGGGTATCTATGTGAATGAGGTCAATTAAATGTTTCTCATAGCAATCTCGTATGAAGTGAAACCTAATCTCTATGTGCTTGGTTTTAGAGTGCTGAACGGGATTGCGAATAATAGATATAGCAGCAGTATTATCAATATGAATAGGAGTCAAAGTAAGAAGTAACCCATAGTCACGCAATTGATGTTGAATCCACAATATCTGTGAACAACAGCTTGCAGCAGCAATGTATTCAGCTTCCGCTGTTGAGGTGGAAACTGTGGTTTGCTTTTTACACTGCCAAGACACCAATCGAGAACCGAGATATTGGCATCCTCCAGTAGTTGACTTTTTATCCGAATTGCAGCCGCCATAATCAGAATCAGAATAGGAAGTGAGAGCGAAATTTTTCTCATTTGAGTACCATAGACCAAGTGATGGTCTATATTTGAGGTAACCAAAAATTCGCTTCACAGCCTTCATGTGAGAAACCTTGGGCTTTGATTGATATCTGGAACAGATAGACACAGCAAACACAATATCTGGTCTGGATGCAGTGAGATACATCAGAGATCCTATCATAGAATGATAGTCCCGCTCCTTGCAATCTTCTTCGTGTTCAGCGGGTCCGAGTTTGTGATCAGTTTCAATAGGAGTACCATATGGCTTACAGTCATGGAGTTCATACCGAGTCAACATGTCATTGACATATTTGGACTGATGAATGTAGAAACCCTTGTCAGACTGCTCAACTTGTACACCTAGAAAGAACTTAAGTTCTCCCATGGCACTCATTTCAAACTCGGACTTCATAATCTTCTCGAAGTCTCTGCACAAAGAATCATTTGTTGAACCAAATATGATGTCGTCCACGTAAACCTGCACAAGTAACAAATCTTTTCCAACCCTTTTTATGAAGAGAGTGTTATCAATTTGGCCTCGTGAGAAGCCATTTCTCGTGAGATGATTTGCCAACCTCGCATACCAAGCTCTTGGAGCTTGATGAAGACCATATAATGCCTTGCCTAACTTGCACACATAATCAGGATGGTTTGGATCTTCAAAACCAGGAGGTTGCAAGACATACACATCCTTCAAAACCTCTCCATACAGAAATGCGCTCTTAACATCGAGTTGATAAACCCGAAAACCTTTAAATGTCGCATAAGCCAGAAAAATGCGAATGGACTCCAATCTTGCAACCGGAGCAAACACATCATCATAGTCCAAACCCTCAATCTGAGTAAAACCTTGAACAACCAGCCGAGCCTTATTCCGAATAACTACGCCTCTGTCATCTTTCTTCACGCGATAAACCCAGCGAGTTCCAATTGGATCGACATCTTTCGGTAAAGGAACCAACTCCCAGACATCAAGCTTTTTGAATTGATTCAATTCTTCCTGCATAGCCTCAACCCAGTATGGATCTTTCAAAGCTTCAGCAATTTTCTTTGGTTCATGCTGAGACAAGAAGCATTCTTCAAATTCTTCTTCAACACAGGCAAAATTGGCAGATGAAGATTCTTCACGGACTTCATTAGCAGCAGTTTGATGCCTAGTTAAAACACCTTGTTGAAGATCACCAATGATATTTTCAGTGGGGTGAGAAGAATGAACTCTAAGCTAAAGAATCGGATCAGGCACAATGATCGAATCCAAATTTGACAGATCACCTCCAGGATTTTCAATTTCAACTGAGCTATTAGTGGCAGTATCCTCATTGTCAATTGGTGTGACAATATCGGTTTCAGTTTGAGGATTAGATTCAGAAGCCACTTGATCAACATCGGAGGAATTGTCATCATTGACAACATTCTCTGGAGGTACAACTCTAGAATTGGAGATTGAGACGTCAGGAGAAAGATCCAATCCATGAAGTAGAGACACCACCAGTTCTTCTTCATTAAATTTGGGAAGATTGAAAGAGTCCACCAACTTATCATACTCAAACAAGGACTCAGGTCCCTTACCTTTTGGAGAATCAGTATATTTCATAAACCTTACTTCAAAATGTTCCTCTATTCTCCCAGTAGACTTGTTGAACACTCTTTTATTCGACGAGTTCACAGAATATCCCAAAAATAACCCATCGACTGCTTTTTCATCAAATTTGCCTACCGAGTCCTTAGTGATTAAGATTGTGCAAGGACACCCGAAAGGCTCAAGAAACTTCAAATTTGGTTTGCGATTATTCTGCAATTCGTAACATGTTTTCTTTCGCTTTTTAACAATCGAAACCCTATTTAACACATAGCAGGCAGTGTTAACAGCTTCTGCCCAAAAAGTGGTTGGCAGATGTGCATCAGACAACATGGTTCTTGCTGTCTCAATGATTGTCCTATTCTTTCTTTCAGCTACTCCATTTTGCTGAGGAGTACGAGCAGCACTAAACTGATGAAAGATTCCCTTTCGAAGACAATACATTTCCAAGGTTCTGTTCTTGAATTCGGTTCCATTATCACTGCGCAGTTTCTTGATTTTCAGATTGCACAGATTTTCCAGTCTGTCGAACAAGTAGATTAAAGTATCAGTGGTTTCATCCTTTCCAGCCAAGAAATACACCCAAGAAAACCTTGAGTAATCATCAGTAACAACCAGACAGTACGATTTTCCACCAATACTTTTCTTATTCACAGGACCGAACAAATCCATGTGAAGCAGCTCCAAAGGAGATTCAATAGAGTTCACCAGCTTAGACTTATGGAACTTCTTGTGTTGTTTCCCTTTGAGACAGGAAACGCATTCATCATCAGTTACGAATGATTTTTTAGGCACACCTAACACAAGATCATTATTAACAAGATAATTCATTCTGCGAAAATGAATATGTCCCATTCGTCTGTGCCAAAGCAGTGAATCTGTAGAAGATGCTTTTGATAGCAAACAAGTATGCTCCTTGGTAACCACGGTTTGCATATCCAAAATGTACGAGTTGCGTACACGGGGTGCTCTCAGTAACACCCATTCCTCGGGAATAACAAATCCCGGTTTCAGAATCAAACATTCAACATCTGTAAATGCGGTAGTGAACTTCTTGTCGCAGACTTGAGAAACACTAATCAGATTGTGTTGCAGTTCCTCGACATAGTTCACTTTATCAAAACTCACTTGCCCATTAGAAAGTGTACCCTGACCCGTTATGTTACCACCTGTATCTCCCGCAAAAGCAACATGTCCTCCGCGATATGGTTTCACATCAGACAGAAGAGACATGTCACCAGTCATGTACGGTGAGCAGCCACTATCCACATACCATTTACTTCTTTGTATATTGTAACACCTCGCAAATTTAAACACGATTAATTAAGTTAATCACTTGCATTATTAGACTAATTCCCTACTTGAGTGAATTCACAACACATTCTAGAGGTAAGTCTAGCATAGCCCAACTAGATAATACGCGTAGTATTACGTATTCGTAATTAGTTGTAATTACGTACTGAACAATTTGAAAACAAACGCGATAAAAACATAAGACTGTTGGTGAACAAAATTATTTAATAAAACGAAATTATTAAATAACGTAGTAACGAATAAATATTTTGTCAAAAATATTTACAAATCATTCTATAACGCAAAATGTTTAATTCGTACAATTTAAATAAAACAAAGTTCGAGATTTATAAAATTTATTAATTGGGTTTCATAAAAGATCCTAATTAAAAATAATGAAAATGTAATTAAAAACATAATAGTTAAAATAAAATAACATTTAACGATCGGGTAAACGAACACGGAACGCAAACACGGAGGCAGAAAGTGGAATAAAACCACCTCCCACCTCCATTTTCTTTCATTTTCTATCTATCTCATTCTCTCTCTTCCTTCTCTTTTCTCTTCCTTCTCTCTAAACTCTCTCAAAAATCACACAAAAACCTCAAATAATACCACAAAAACGTGCCGAATCACCATACATCTTTGGAATAAAACGACCACGGCACCCCGATCTACACTTCTACCTTTTCGGATTTCAAATCCGGCACTCGTAAGTTTCCGACAAATCCCGCAAATCTTTAGATTTCGAAGTTATAATTAATATTTCATGTTTAATATACTTAGATTACCATGTTTTAGTGTTTTATACAACCGATCATGTCCAAAACCGACCCGAAACTCGTTATTTTCAATCTGTTCGTCGAACAGGCGACTACGTCGCTTTTGGCCCAAAAACAGTAGTGCGACGTAGGCCTTTACGTCGCATTACCTTTCCCTACGTCGCACATAGCGACGCAACCCACTACGTCGCATTAAATTGCGAACGTCGCCTATGCGACGCAACCCATGACGTCGCAAAACCTGAATGCGACGTAGACCCGTACG
Organism: Helichrysum umbraculigerum; assembly: GCA_949592205.1. Lineage (NCBI taxonomy): Eukaryota > Viridiplantae > Streptophyta > Magnoliopsida > Asterales > Asteraceae > Helichrysum > Helichrysum umbraculigerum. The sequence goes on from CATIUR010000003.1 coordinate 67,658,966, forward strand.
TCGCACCCTACGTCGCATAACAACCCAGCGTCGCACCTTACGTCGCTAAAAACAGGAAGTTTAAAAACTTGTTTTCACTAAGTGTCGAACTAACCGGAAATGCATATCTTTAAACGATACGATTCACGAGCTTTACAAACAATACAAACACTCTTATTTTACCGAAATTAGGATTTCAAACTATCACCAACGAGTCGTATACATTTTCACAAACAACAAAATACAACGTAAACGGTTAATACTTGGGACATAACTTGGTTGTACGAACACTAGCATGGATGATCAGTTTAGACATCCACATACTTATTAATCTCGTACGTTTAGGACGTTAGGAGATTCCAGACTGTACTTGGGCTTAGGTTTGCTAGCACTCGCACAACTACTTAACTCAACAGGTGAGTTCGCAGCCCCTACTTTTACTGTTTGTAACTACATTTGGGGTGAAAAACATAGTCAACTGCTTTACTGATTACTGATTGCCATAACTGCTTTTACTATATGATTATTTATCATACTACTTACTCGAACAATTAGAGTACTTGAACTGTTAAGCTGCTATACAAACTATCACATAACTGCCTTTGGCACACTCATACAAACAACTTATAACTGTGGACAACTACTACAACTGTCCGTACGACATGGCATTCCAAACAAAAACTATTATCACTATGTGAAACTAAATTGGTATCTTACCGGAGAACGACCGGTACATATTGGTAACTTGTCGGAGAACGACCGACACTAACATGGTATCTTACCGGAGAACGACCGGTACTAACAGTGTATCTTACTGGAGAACGACCAGTACTAACAATGTATCTCACCGGAGAACGACCGGTGCTAACTTGGTATCTTACCGGAGAACGACCGGTACATTTGGTAACTAGTCGGAGAACGACCGACTCAAACTTTAAAACTACTGGAGAACGACCAGCAACACGTTTTCAAACATATATTTTGGGTAACGTCCCACACAACTATTTATGGGCAACATTCCACATAAACTTAACCCTTTGGGCGAACAACCCACTAAACTTATACTTTGGATGACGTTCCACTAAACATTACTCGACTATTATGGCAATTACTACTTACGAACGTATTTGGTCCAACAAATGTGACTACAAAACTTGAAACAACAATATACAACATAAAACCTGTGGATTCACTCAACCTAGTTGTTGACTTTTACTATGTTTTTCAGGGAATTAGCTGCGCATATAAGATCGCCAACACTCATGGAGAATTAGGCGACCCTTGAAGCTTAGGATGCCAACTTTTGGAAACATATGGATTTCTTTAGTATAACTGAAATGTTTTAGTCATATTTCAGAAATCTACTTTTGTAAACTAACTACTTTTAACTTATACGATTCGATAAATCGTAAACTTTGTAATTAACTCTTCTGGCATCTTAATATTTATTGTTCTGTTGTAATCATAAGCTCTGATACGTATGCATGCTTCATTATTGTGACACCCCAGTACTTAAACCAAACGCTTCCGCTAAACAAATTTGGGGGTGTTACAGATTGGTATCAGAGCCAATGGTTATAGCGAACTAGGAAACTTTAGGTGACTTAGAAACCTAGAGACCTAGACTATAGCCTTGGCTAGAACGTACATGCATACATACATTTGCATACATCTAAACTATCGTCACGATACCTCGATACGCGTGAACTGTTCACCACATCCGACTCGTTCATTGTACTCTGATCTCATATGAACCTGATCGTGATTAAACGGTTGATGAAAAGAAGTATGTATTTGGCATCATATAATGACGCCTGGCCAACGTGATTATATCATACTAAGTACATATGGGTGTTTCATAGTCGTAAGATACGTGATGGGGATTCGACAAATTTTGCTTGATACTCGAAAACTTGAAATATGTGAAACTTTATTCCTCACATATTTTTCATTGGCATTGACTTCTGCATCTTTCATCGCAGAACGTCAGCATGCCGCCTAAACAAAGAAAGACTCGAAACAGTCGACGAAATTCTCCACCTGTACCTCCAGAAACAACCGAACAAATCATCGAACGCCGCGTGGCTGAGGCTATTGCTCAGTACGAGGCTAGCAGAAATCGTGAAAACCCAACCAACAACAGTGGAGCTACCCCCGTCAACAGCGAAACTCCAACTAATACCCAACAGGGGTGTTCCTACAAAACCTTTCAGTCTTGTAAACCCAGCACCTTCACCGGGACCGAAGGGGCCATTGGCCTGGTCCACTGGATTGAAAAGATGGAATCAGTGATCGACATCAGTGATTGTGCTGCTGACAAAATCGTGAAATACGCCACCTGCACTCTAGCCGACAAAGCGCTAACATGGTGGAACGCTCAGGTACAAATCATGGGACGCCCAGCTGCTTACTCCATCTCATGGGAGACACTGAAACGAATGCTGATGGAGGAATTTTGCCCTCCCAACGAGATGCAAAAACTTGAAACCGAATTCTGGAACATCCAAATGATCGGCGCTGACATTTCCGGTTACACAACTAGATTCCAGGAGCTTGCACGCCTGGTGCCTCACATGGTAACCCCCGAGAGCAAACGCATTGAGCGTTATAACAGGGGTTTGGCACCACAAATTCGAGGCATGGTTATGTCCTCCAAACCAGCCACTTTTAGGAGCGCAGTTGATCTGGCTCAAAGCTTAACCGACGACGCTGTCGAGATTGGAACCCTGAAAGTTATCACAGGGAAAACTGAACTTACCCGTACTGATGCGGGCGACTCTGGAACCCACAAACGCAAATGGAACAACGACGGTAACGACCGTCAGGGTCAACAAAACAGAAATCCGGGAAACACCCGAGCCTTCGCTGCAATCACCAACCCTGGACCCAAAACCTACCTTGGCAACAAACCGAGGTGCGACAAGTGCGGTAGACACCACGATGGTGATTGTACATTTTGTCAAAACTGCAGACGTCCCGGTCACTTAGCACAGAACTGTAGGACAAACCTACCACCTCCAGCCGCCTCCGAGGTACAAAACACCGACTGCTTTAGGTGTGGTGATCCTGGACATCACCGAAACCAATGCCAAAACCCGAACAACAACCGCAACAATCAAAACGACAACAACCGCACCGTTAACAAAGGCTACACTCCAAGCCGCGCATACATCCTCCGTGCACCAGAAACGGTTGCAGACCTCAACTAGCACGGTACGTTTTAACGACTATTGCTACGATTTAACATACGTTTCATTCGAATGTCTATTCAACATTAACACTTGGTAAACTTCGATTATTATCGAACGCATAACTATTTAAACTATACCGCGAGTATGCTAAACCGTTACAACTTTCTGGCAACAATTGAACGCCACGCAAAATATTACTATTGTTAACAACATGACCCATCGGAGAACATACGCCGCGGGCGATCCGATTTGGTTTTAAATCTCGGGACGAGATTTCTCTAACGAGGGGAGAATGTAACACCTCGCAAATTTAAACACGATTAATTAAGTTAATCACTTGCATTATTAGACTAATTCCCTACTTGAGTGAATTCACAACACATTCTAGAGGTAAGTCTAGCATAGCCCAACTAGATAATACGCGTAGTATTACGTATTCGTAATTAGTTGTAATTACGTACTGAACAATTTGAAAACAAACGCGATAAAAACATAAGACTGTTGGTGAACAAAATTATTTAATAAAACGAAATTATTAAATAACGTAGTAACGAATAAATATTTTGTCAAAAATATTTACAAATCATTCTATAACGCAAAATGTTTAATTCGTACAATTTAAATAAAACAAAGTTCGAGATTTATAAAATTTATTAATTGGGTTTCATAAAAGATCCTAATTAAAAATAATGAAAATGTAATTAAAAACATAATAGTTAAAATAAAATAACATTTAACGATCGGGTAAACGAACACGGAACGCAAACACGGAGGCAGAAAGTGGAATAAAACCACCTCCCACCTCCATTTTCTTTCATTTTCTATCTATCTCATTCTCTCTCTTCCTTCTCTTTTCTCTTCCTTCTCTCTAAACTCTCTCAAAAATCACACAAAAACCTCAAATAATACCACAAAAACGCGCCGAATCACCATACATCTTTGGAATAAAACGACCACGGCACCCCGATCTACACTTCTACCTTTTCGGATTTCAAATCCGGCACTCGTAAGTTTCCGACAAATCCCGCAAATCTTTAGATTTCGAAGTTATAATTAATATTTCATGTTTAATATACTTAGATTACCATGTTTTAGTGTTTTATACAACCGATCATGTCCAAAACCGACCCGAAACTCGTTATTTTCAATCTGTTCGTCGAACAGGCGACTACGTCGCTTTTGGCCCAAAAACAGTAGTGCGACGTAGGCCTTTACGTCGCATTACCTTTCCCTACGTCGCACATAGCGACGCAACCCACTACGTCGCATTAAATTGCGAACGTCGCCTATGCGACGCAACCCATGACGTCGCAAAACCTGAATGCGACGTAGACCCGTACGTCGCACCCTACGTCGCATAACAACCCAGCGTCGCACCTTACGTCGCTAAAAACAGGAAGTTTAAAAACTTGTTTTCACTAAGTGTCGAACTAACCGGAAATGCATATCTTTAAACGATACGATTCACGAGCTTTACAAACAATACAAACACTCTTATTTTACCGAAATTAGGATTTCAAACTATCACCAACGAGTCGTATACATTTTCACAAACAACAAAATACAACGTAAACGGTTAATACTTGGGACATAACTTGGTTGTACGAACACTAGCATGGATGATCAGTTTAGACATCCACATACTTATTAATCTCGTACGTTTAGGACGTTAGGAGATTCCAGACTGTACTTGGGCTTAGGTTTGCTAGCACTCGCACAACTACTTAACTCAACAGGTGAGTTCGCAGCCCCTACTTTTACTGTTTGTAACTACATTTGGGGTGGAAAACATAGTCAACTGCTTTACTGATTACTGATTGCCATAACTGCTTTTACTATATGATTATTTATCATACTACTTACTCGAACAATTAGAGTACTTGAACTGTTAAGCTGCTATACAAACTATCACATAACTGCCTTTGGCACACTCATACAAACAACTTATAACTGTGGACAACTACTACAACTGTCCGTACGACATGGCATTCCAAACAAAAACTATTATCACTATGTGAAACTAAATTGGTATCTTACCGGAGAACGACCGGTACATATTGGTAACTTGTCGGAGAACGACCGACACTAACATGGTATCTTACCGGAGAACGACCGGTACTAACAGTGTATCTTACTGGAGAACGACCAGTACTAACAATGTATCTCACCGGAGAACGACCGGTGCTAACTTGGTATCTTACCGGAGAACGACCGGTACATTTGGTAACTAGTCGGAGAACGACCGACTCAAACTTTAAAACTACTGGAGAACGACCAGCAACACGTTTTCAAACATATATTTTGGGTAACGTCCCACACAACTATTTATGGGCAACATTCCACATAAACTTAACCCTTTGGGCGAACAACCCACTAAACTTATACTTTGGATGACGTTCCACTAAACATTACTCGACTATTATGGCAATTACTACTTACGAACGTATTTGGTCCAACAAATGTGACTACAAAACTTGAAACAACAATATACAACATAAAACCTGTGGATTCACTCAACCTAGTTGTTGACTTTTACTATGTTTTTCAGGGAATTAGCTGCGCATATAAGATCGCCAACACTCATGGAGAATTAGGCGACCCTTGAAGCTTAGGATGCCAACTTTTGGAAACATATGGATTTCTTTAGTATAACTGAAATGTTTTAGTCATATTTCAGAAATCTACTTTTGTAAACTAACTACTTTTAACTTATACGATTCGATAAATCGTAAACTTTGTAATTAACTCTTCTGGCATCTTAATATTTATTGTTCTGTTGTAATCATAAGCTCTGATACGTATGCATGCTTCATTATTGTGACACCCCAGTACTTAAACCAAACGCTTCCGCTAAACAAATTTGGGGGTGTTACATATATGACCTGACTGCTACAGCACAACATAGAGAGAAAGTTAGTTAGAAATGGAGACCTAGGCCTTGACAGACTTGGGTACTCCAGAGACCTCATCAATAATAACTACATCAGTTAAAACTTTGTTTTTCAATAAATCAGGTGCAATTCCTGATGTAGTATTACTTGATGATGAGTCTTTTAACGACTCTTTTGGTCTCCAAATCTTCACACGAACAATATTGGGTTGCTTGTTAACATTGTCAGGCTGTTTAACCAGAGGTTTACTAGGCCTAGCAGCATTAACTTTCGGGATAGAAGTATGAGAGAGTGAACCCTTCTTTGAAAAAGATTTAACAGATGAATTTTTGTAAACAGAATTTCTGGGAACACCTTTTGAAAACTTCTTTCTCAAAAGCAACGGGCATTGATTAATCAAGTGACCTTGTTTCTTGCAGTAGAAACATGATCGTCTTTCCCTAAAGGTTCGGTCGTTACTGCCTAAAAATTGAGGTGAGACAGGTAACTTATGTGAGCATGTTGAAGTGGATGCCCCAGAATGTGGAACAGAAAGTTTAACAGAATTATTAATTGATTTGTCATTAATATTCTGTAAATCTTTCCTTTTATGTTCAGCCTTAACCTTAGTATTCATTGGAAAAGTTTCATCATCTATTTCAGTAGTGAGAATGTGATGTTCAGGCTTAATGTTTTTCTTTTCACATTGAGGCACAAACTTACAGGGAACATCCTCAACCTCGACCTCTTCTTCAATAGTTTTTAAGGGAGCGGGCGAAAAACTACCAAAGGGGGTAAACTTGACGGTTCCTGAGGGGGTAAACCTAACAGGTTCAAAAGGCTTCACAGGTTCAGCCTTAATTGTCTTAGGTTTCTTCTTATCATGGTTTACTTCTATGTTGACTTTATAGAATTCAGACAACTTAAACGGATTCATACTAACAGGTTCACATACAGGCATAGCTACTTTCTTAACAACAGGCTCATTAACTGATATTTCAATGGGCTTTGCATCTACTAACGCAGTAGGCACAAAATCTTTAATTTCATCCTTAGACGGTCTACACAAATTCACATCTAAAGACGGAGGCGGTTGATGATGATAACCATAACCGGACTTATCTTTAGAACTAGTTCTACCAGTCTGCAGGATATCAGTAAAGACCAAGGCTGAAGTGTTGATATTCTTGAGTTTTCGTTGCAAATCAACAGCTTTGGCTTGAGAGTCAGCCAATTCCTTTTTTAAATGAGCAATCATTTTTAAGTAACTGTCAATTTCATCTTGATTACTGAAAATTAGAGCTTTCAGCTCCTTTTTATCTTCAATAAGTTGATTAATGTTACTTTCAAAGTGTTTCTCATTAGTTTTTAAAACTTTGTTTGCCTCCATCAAATTCAAGATATCAGACTTCAAGTTTTCATTATGTTCCATAAACCCATTTACTTTACCTGTTAAACTAATACATGAATCACAAGTAAATTTAGCAAATGGTACCTCATTGTTGATAGCCATGAAGCATTGCTCTTGAGTTTCATGAGCAGAGAAATCATAAGCATCACCATCCTCAATCAACAATGCAGCCTTAGCAGTAGAATGCTCAATCTGTTTTGGAGCAACAGATGGTTTTGTGAAACCCGAAGCAGGCTGTCGTCCTTTCTCACATTCGCGGGCAAAGTGACCAAGATTCTGACACTTATAACACTTGATTTTGCTTTTATCGAATCCCATTGGTGTTCGGTCAGCTGTATCTTCAAGAGATCTCTTTCCAGTTCTTCTTAGATAGTTTTTGGCTCTGCGAGTGAGCATAGCCATATTCCATCTAATGTCAATCCTTTCTAACTCATCAGGATCAACCTGATTGAAGTCTTCATCAGTCAGCTCCAATGTACTGACTCTTTTAGAGAGAAAGTCTTCATATGATGACAAGAAAGCAGTAAACATGGCTGCATGTTCATCGGTGGTTGCTGAAGAGGGAACAGATGATGATGAATATGTACTACTTGAAGAAGCATTATAAGCTGGTAGGACTGAAAATGTTCCCACAGTAGGATTACTGTAAGAAGAGGATCTCTGAGAATTTAGCTCAGCTGAGATGAAATCCGTTCCACCATGACTTGATTCTGATGCACGAGAAGTAGATCTTGTTTCCTTCTTTTCAATATCCAACGCCCCAGCTTCAAGTTTTCCAATGAGATCATCCAGAGACAATTGCATTGTCTTTGAATCGTTTTCTAATAACAAAACTCGTGTTTCCCAACTTGGTGGTAGAGCAGCTAAAGCCTTTTTGTTAATCTCAGAATTTTTGAGATTATATCCGCCAGCTTTCAGTTCATTTACTGTGCGAGTAAATCTGCAAAGCATGTCTGTGACAGTTTCATGCTTCTGGATATAGAAATAATCAAACTGAGTTTTGACTAATTCCAATTTGCTTTCAATGTACTCAGTGTTGCCACAAAATCTTTTCTCAATTGCATTCAAAAGATCATAAGCAATAGTTTGTGGAAACATATCCAAAACATCAGTTGGAAGTGACATAGTAATAGCAGAATGAGTCTTGCGTTCAATTTCCCATGCTTTTCGTTCTTCGGGAGTGTATGAACGAACGGGTTTGGGTGGAGGAACACCAATATGTTCTCCAAGAGCAACAGGAACAACATATCGTTCAAGAAGAGCCAACTCCATATCAGGATCAGTGAATAATACAAACGCCATGAAACGTTGTTTCCATGCCCGAAATGGCAAACCCGGTGCAAAATAAGGAGGTTTATTTGCACTACCGATCGTAGCATTATGTTGTAAAACTGCATCAACGCTTTGAAGAGACATGATGAAAATCTGCAAAGAAATCAGAAAATACACAACAAACAAACTGATTTTTGTCTAAGTCTGGAATTATGCGACACAGTGTTATGTCGCAAAGTATCAATACGACACATTCGTTGTGTCGCAGAGAAGCAATACGACACAGTTGTTGTGTCGCTGAAGTTAATCAGACAGAAGACAAAAATGCAACACAACCGTTATGTCGTAGGTTATGTCACAACTTGTGTCGCAGACCAGTCAAGGTCAAAATAAGTTGTGTCGTAGGCTTATGTCGCACATTATGTCGCACGATATGTCGCAGACAAGTTAATGTCGTATGGTTGTGTCGTATGAACAGTGGATACGACACAAAAATTGTGTCGCAAAAGTGCACGTGCAGACAGATTTTGAGCCCACAAAAATTTCAATTTTCAACACAAATCATAACCTACTACACCATGCTTCATCAGAAAGGTGAAACTTTTAAACAAAATGATTACCACTTTTTACCAAACAAATCAACAACACCAAACTTTGAAGATTAATAACCACAATATACTCAAAAACAAACTTTTTGAACCAAGAACATCAAGAACACCAAGAACATAAAATGTGAAAATAATATTTTTAGACCAAAATCTAGCAAAAACTAACTCGAAACCGCAACTCAAGAGTATGCGGCTCTGATACCAATTGTAGGTTCCACTTATACGAACCAAATCGAGTAGTTCAACTAGTTTGTTAAAGCGGAAATCAAACAAACTAATATAAGCTAGATTAACACGATAAATAACCACAACACAAAGTGCGTATGTATATATATATGAAACACTAACAACAATACATACACTTGGACACAAACACACAAAGATCAAATAACACTTGGAGAGTAATCTGTGATAATGAGAGTGTTATGTGTGTGTAAAATGTGGTGCCAAAACAGAAGCTGGTGAGCTTCTATTTATAGCCTGATCCAAACTTTATGCGACACAAGCCTTGTGTCGCATAGACTCTTTTGCGACACAATGCTTGTGTCGCATGGAATGTTTCTGCGACACAATTCTTGTGTCGCATAGAATGCTTCTGCGACACAATGCTTGTGTCACATGGATACAAAAATTGTAATTAAACTAAAGCTAAAACTATACAAAACGTAATTACAATTTCGACACGATTACAGACTGAGACCAACTGACAGACACACATAGATGTACCAACAGTAATGGTTGTGTATGTACCGGATTGCTTCCGAGCAAGATGTTTGCACAATCAAGTGGTAGTTAATTGTTTCTTATGTTTGTTTCTATATAGTGAATTAGACTTATTTCTTATGTTTGAATCGATTGTATGTGTTTTCGAATTGCTTACGAGCAAGAGGATCATACAATCGGGTGGAAGATTACTTGTTTCTTATACTTGTTTCTTGAGCCTTGTTTCTTGTGTTTGTATCTTATGTGGAAAATTGGTGTTGATCAAAACGCTAACTGCGGTTAGCATAGTGATTATGAATCCGTGCTTGCACGTTATGATCATTTGGTATGCATATTGACGTGATATGGTACCACCAGACTTGTTTCTAATGGACGCGGATCCGCATAGAGTTTAGAGTTCAGTGGTTGTTCAGTGAATGCTCAGTGGTTTCTCAGTGGTTGTTCAGTGTTTATTCAGTGTTGATATACAAGTATTTTTATAGTGTTGATATTGATTATGTGTTATGTGTTTTGTGGATTATTTGTTTAACTGCCTATATGCTCACTAAGCGGTGCGCTTACCCCTTTCGTTGTTTCATGTTTTAGGTGGATGTTTAGTACTTTCAAGAAGGTAGCGTGGATATGGAGCTAGCTCTATGGTTAGAAAATGCTCCATCTCTTTGAATTGTTGTTTTGATTATCATTTGTGTAATTCGCCCAAGCAAAGAGTTTTTGAATTAAACATGTGGTCAATATGAGGTATTTGACTTTGAAAGTCAAACAGTGATATGGAGTCTTGTGTATATGTTTTGAAAGAGTATGAAGTCATTTGAATATGATTGGTTGGTTGATTTCTTAAACGGGTCAAAAAGGGGTCAAAATGGGTCAAAGATGGTCGTGTGGTATATTTGAACGAGTTAGTGTTGTGGGTTGTTTGTCGTATGCTAAAGTATTGTTTTGGTGAGTCAAATGAGTGTGCAAAAAGTTAGAGTCAAAATGTGTATGGTTTGTGAATGTGGTTGTTGCTAAAAAGCGGCCGAAATGGCTCTAAATTGGTGACACGTCCAAAATGGTCATTTTTGTGAAAATTGAAAAAGTGTAAAAAGGAAAAGTTTTATTATGTCATAATATAGGTGTGTGCAAAATTTTGGGTCTTAACTCTTAACAAGTTAAAAGTTATGTGTGTTTGAATGTCGGTAGTTTTGAAGAAAGGGGACAGTTTTGAGGGCAAAGAGACAGTTTTGAGGGGAAAGTGTAAAAATGAAAAACGTTCATTTTTTTATAGTGAAGGTGTCTGAAAAAATTTGGTTGCCTAAATGTTAACGAGCAAAAAGTTGTGCATGTTTAAAAAGGGCAGTTTTGAGCAAGTAGGCATTTTTGAAAATATGTAGTTTTTTGTCCAGGTTGTATGTTGGGCAGTTAACTTGCGTAGTCTTGCGTACGTGTTCACGTTTCATGGTTTAGTTGAGTGTCGGGACCTAAACGAATGTATAAAAAAAAATTTCTAAGTTTTGGGGCGTTTCACGGTTGTAGAGAGAGAGTGAGGGAGAGAATGAAGTTTAGAGTGAGATGGAGGTGGGTATAAAATGAGGGAATTAAGGAGGTTTTTGGTGTCTTATGGTCAAGGCATCAAGATCCACCTTTTAGGGGTGGCTTGGCCAGCTATTAAGGGGGCCCACCATGTGTGTGGGTCTCCAAAACTTGTTCCTCAAATTCACGCTCTGTGCGGTGTTCGTTTACCCGATCGTTTTGATGTTTATTTGTACGTTATACGTTATATATACATGTTTTAAATGATGATTGCGTTTTCGATATTTTTAGTTTAGAGTTATTACTCAAAATACATGAAAACATTCATAAAAATGTTTTGGTAAAATGTCGGGTTCGGTTCACGCGTTTGTGTTTCGGTTATTAAGTCGCGTAACGTTCACGCGTTTGTGTTTCGGTTATTAAGTCGCGTGACGTTAAATTCGTACGTTTTTGTTATCGATATAAAATATGATATTTTAAATGAAAGTGTGACAACCCGCAAAAATTTAGTACAATTAAGTACAGTAAATTCGTAAATTCTACGCTAATTTTCGGGTTAAGTTTTAACAAAACTTCTGATGTGTTGTAAGTCTAGCAAAACCCTGAAATAATAATACCAAAAGTATTACAAAAGTTGTAATTTACATAATTACACAATTATTAGCTAAAAGGCTAACATAACAAATACGTGGCCGAAAAACGTCTCCAAAAATGTCCCCAAATCATATCGAAATATTATTTATCAAAAATAATATATGAGAAAAATTTCAGAATGAAATTTTATCGCGTTTTGGATACCAAACAAATGCGCAGAACTTTTATAATGTACAAAACGTACAACTGCTAAAAATAATGATAATCTCATTATTCTGAAAATATATTACGAACCAGGAGAACCCCTACAAAATAAAAATATAAAATGTTATATTTTATATTGCAATAATTATACCCGTACTCGAAATTGATGTACCAAAATAACCACCTAACATCAATAATTGAGGAGACCATCTCCTATTTACACACATACTCGTTTGATTTTATACTCCCTCCGTTTCCTTAGTCTGATGAACAACAACAACAACAACACACACGACACCATTATCATCCATCTTTCTCCTCTTCATCTCAAGATCAGGAGCAGCAAACAGAGGGAGTAGTAACAGAACCAAAAACTTAATAACAATAACAATAAAATCATCACCATTATCGTCATCCTCGTTCATCATCATCACAAATACTTCGTAAGGAAACTCATCCTTTTTGAACTCTACACCTTGATTTCGTATTGTAACTTGTATATATATCAAAATCTATACATATAACACAACAATTTGATGATCTTTGTGATTGTTCTTGAATAGTGGTTTCTATAAAAACCAAACTTTTAATCCGAAATTGATATGTAAAAGGATGTTATAATGTGATATAATGTTATATATCAATGTTATAGAACATGTAAACACGTTTACCGTTCAAATCATAGTGTAAAAACACTTCAAACTTGAGTCGCAGAGATTGAAAACGAAACAGAGTGATCTTTGGGCTGGGGTGAGTTATTGGGCCAGACTGATTTTGGGCCGAAAGCAAATCGTTATAATGGGCCTGGGCCGAGTACGGTTGAACTGGACTAAATGAAAACAGAAAAACCAGCTGGACCCGAACGGGTCGGGGACCAACCCGAACGGGTTACCATATTTCGAAGACTAAATGGGCTTTACTTGTATGGATTGGGCCGTATAATTAATTAAAATAAATGGGTTGCATTGTTGGTCCAAGCCGTGGGCTTGAGACAGAAAATATAAGGACCCGAACGGGTCACAAAACCAACCCGCACGGGTTGGGCTTTAGACCCGGACGGGTTACATATTAAACCCGAACGGGTTACGGGCTGGACAATGGGCCGAGCCCTTTGGGCTAAGAGTTTAAACTTTAAATGCTATTAGATCAAATGGGTTATTCTTTTTGGGCCAAATGGGTTACATATTAACTATGGGCCGAACGAGTTATTATATTAAATAGGCCAAAACTATAAAAGGGGATAAATAAAATAGACAAATTGGGCCGAGCCCAACGAACCCAAATGATTTGAGTTGGTAATTGGAACGAGAAATTCTAAACGAGAACGGAACCCGTAAACTTATATTTACATATATATCGTCAAAACAACAAACTTTTATATATATATATATATATATATATATATATATATATATATACAAAAACGTCGACTCTTTAATAATGACATTTATTTATTTTATAAACGGAAATAAATAAAATGAGAAGTTTTATAACGAATAAAACTTATATATATTTTATATGTTGATCACGTATTATAAACTTATATGCATACGACATTAGTGATTATATATTTACATATATATACGCAAATGAAATAATACGTTTAACAAACGTACGACTTAATAATATACGACAAGTATATTCACATCTATTCCTTCATGTTGTCACCAACAATTTAAACAACTAATGCGATTAAGAAATAAACAATTTCTTCAAACAAACAAACCGTTAACATAAGTGGATCAAACAAATCAAACTTACTTATGTTAATACATGTATTGTATATAGGTTAACATACCTTGGGCGACATTTTTGGCTGCTAGCATTCATCGAGCAAACTACTGTGAGTTCACAGCCCCTTTTTACTGTTTTAATGCTTTTAAAACCTGGGGTGAAAAACATAATAACTGTTTTGCTAGAACATGCAACTGCTAGAACATGAAATAACTGTTTTTAACTGCTTTGGTGCTTATGTGCTTCTTAACTGCTTTGGGTGTTTATGTGCCACTGATTATGTGAATGATTTCATATTATGCTTGAGAACTATTTGTGAATACCTACATGCTGCTGTATAAACAATTCTTAAATGAAAATGGTTTAACAAACCACTACAAATATAAAACCTGTGAATTCACTCAACAAATTTTGTTGACTTTTACTATGTTTTTCAGGCGATTCACAGCACAAGTAAGAATGCAAACTTACTGAGTTAGGCGACACATGACGAATTAGGATGCCACATTTTGGGACAAATAAGAATTTATTTTGTATAACTAATACTATTTCTACGACTCGACAAGTCGTAGTTCTTCTATAAACCAACTATTTACATAAATGACATCTTAATTTACTGTTCAGCAATAATCATAAGCTCTGATCTGGCATGATGTTCAACGTTAACGTCAGCACCCCCGTACTTGTTAATGCTTCCGCTAATCGTGCGTTGACCGCGCTGACCAAATTTGGGGGTGTCACAGATTGGTATCAGAGCCATTGGTTATAGCGAACTAGGAGTTTTTAAGTGACCTGAAAGCCTTAGAGACCTAGACTATAGCCTTGGCCAGAACATGCATGCACATATTTGCATACGCCTAACTCACTATAAAACGACTATTGTTACAATGTGTTTAGATGAATAATTACGTGTTCCTACGCGTAACCTCTCAAATACGGTTGGAATAACAATGGCAACTCGATACACGAGAGACCATCAACCAACAAACATCATACACTTAATTTATACAGACGTTACCGTCTGAGGTATAATTAATCTGACTTGTAGTCCCTGAAACAAACTATACTTTAGGCAGTCAAGCCTACTTAAGCATTAGAAGAATGTGGGAGGCACATATATCATATTAAAAGCCTGAGACTATTCTCATGCATATAGCTCCCACCTTTACGAGCAAACATATATAAAACTAATGGTCCCTACCTTAGTTATTATACTTTACACACTAATCAGGGAACTCCCTGACACATAAAATGACGTCTTAAAACTACAGAGGAACACCTCCCGACTGAAGGAGGGCACGATCTCCACATAAGAGCGCCTAGAACTTGTTGAAGGCCACGCGAACTTAGAAAACGAAATTGCCCATGCTACCTATGCCCGAGCATAGATGCTAGAAGAGCATGCTCGAGTGGCAGAGAGTGTAGCTGAGGACGGCATGATGATGACTACATAATGGCAGAAATGGTATTTATCGTATCTGCGCAAAATCTATGTACGGCGGACTGTGCCCCTATTACGCTATACAAAAACTTCTATTCCGTCATATCATATACGAAAACAATTGTACAACCGTTCTGTCTGATAACTACTCAGTCATGGTTGACTACCATGCAAACAAACTCTCACCTTCTAAAGGATCGAACAAATCCTCACTAAACACTTAACGATTAGGACTGACAACTTACTAGTCGAATGGATGGAGAGAACAAATGGGGAGGGTGATAGGTGTCGTAGTAACGAGCCTCTTAAGTGCTATACGAACAAGACATAGGAAGGTGTTGACATGCACCAACCGAGATGGAGTCTCAAACCACCACTAGGGTAACCAGACCCAAGTATGTGAAACAAACTCCTCCCCACAAATGACAAACTTATTTTGACATTTTTTTTATAAAATTTGTCTACAAAAATGCTTTATTATATTTTTGGATAACATTCCAACGAGAACGATATTTTGGATGACTTTTCAACGAAAACTATATTTTGGATAGCGTTCCAATGGAAACAATAATTTTGAATAACATTCCTACAAACACTTTGAATAGAATACTGGAGAACACACCAGTACGCATATATGAACCGGAGAACGACCGGTATCATTTTGAATTAACTGGAGAACGTACCAGTAAAGATTTAAACCGGAGAACGACCGGTAGATTAACCGGAGAACGACCAGTACTATGATTTGCTGGAGAACGACCAGCAGTATTACAAACCGGAAAACGACCGGTAGATTTTGGGAAATGTTAATTCTTGGTTGAATTAACCTGTGTTTCCTACGATAACTACTTTGGGGAAATGTTATTTTTAACTAAATAACCTGTGTTTCCTACGAAAACTATTTGGGAAATGTTAATTCTTGGTTGAATTAACCTATGTTTCCTACGAAAACTATTTGGGAGATGTTAATTCTTGGTTGAATTAACCTTTTTCCTACGAAAACTATTTGGGAAATGTTAATTCTTGGTTGAATTAACCTGTGTTTCCTACGATAACTACTTTGGGAAAATGTTATTTTTAACTAAATAACCTGAGTTTCCTACGATAACCACTTTGGGAAATGTTATTTTTAATAAATGACATGTGTTTCCTGCGATAACTATTTTGGGGAATGTTATTTTATTTAAATAGCTTGTGTTTCTTGCTATTACTGATTTGGGAAATGTTAACTCTTGATTGAATTAACTTGTGTTTCCTATAAACCATTACTTTAGGAAATGTGTCTCTTAATTGATAAACTTGTGTTTCCTACGAAGCCAACAACTAAACTATATTATGGGAAGACATCCCACTTAAATTGTAATTTGGATAGATATCTCAACTAAACTGTATCTTGGGTGACATCCCAACGAAATCTTACTTTTGGACGACAATCCAACAAAACGAAATTGATTGAATCCTAACACCGTCACTGAGGTGTTGTGAAAAACGATGACTTAACTTTAAGAAGTTAACAAACGCGTCATAGAACAAACCGATGGTAAGTTGATCGAATCAGGAGAAATAGTACCGGGATGTATCCTAACGTTTGAGGGTCATCTCTTCGAAAT
This sequence comes from Helichrysum umbraculigerum, assembly GCA_949592205.1. Lineage (NCBI taxonomy): Eukaryota > Viridiplantae > Streptophyta > Magnoliopsida > Asterales > Asteraceae > Helichrysum > Helichrysum umbraculigerum. The sequence goes on from CATIUR010000003.1 coordinate 67,676,112, forward strand.
AGACTTACCACAAGTAGAGTTGAGAAGTTTCGACATTATAGTCGGTGTGGACTAGTTGTCAAGGGATCAAAATGAGGTTGCATGTGGATACGTTGGTACGATTACCACTATTCATTATCTCTGAAAAAGATAAGCGACTTACATCTCGCACCTAACAATCATTGCAACAGACAATTGGTGATTGTCTCAATGTGATGATGGTCAAAACAAACGAACGATACAAATGATTAAGAATTCGTTAAAGTTCTGCAAAATTGAGTTTGGAGGAAGTTGGAAAAATCGTCTTCTACTAACCGGATCCTCCTACAATGATTCAAATCCCACTAGTGTGCAAATGACACCATTCAAATTTGGAAGTGTACCTCTCTGACAAAGTTCTTGACATAACAATAACAACATTGGGGATAACTATAAATCCCACTACGAGAACAGCTACAATAACAACTATGATAACAACTATGAGTTTAACTACGATTCCATCTATGAATTAGAATGGACATACTATGATATGGTAAACATACCAACTATGGGAAAACCTTGTCGAATTTGGGAATTTAGGTAACGTTAAAAGCCACGATGGTAACCTAGAAATTTCTCGATGCCACTTCTACTGTTCTGAGGTTAAAAGTGTCATAGTGATGACCTGCCTGAACCAACGGAAAACTCAGGGTCTGCAGTTAACAGATGAGTCAACTCACTAAGTAGTCAGCCGATTAGTCACGATAGGACTACCCTGTAAACAACTATCCTATGACAATTATTTTTTTCGAAAATGGACTACCATACAAATGGTTACCTTGTAATCACAATATAACTATGATTTGAGGCATGAAATAGTCAGAACATGACTACTATGATATAACATCTATGATGGACTATGACATAAGTCCTAGATGATTAACAACGTCGATATAAGCTGCCAATACCAATGGTAACTACGCACTAGTGAACCAATGAACAGACATTAGTTCCCCAAATGTGAAAGGTCATCACATAGAAAGCTTTCTCCCTATTTCTTTAATTTCCAGCATGGCACTAGCCTAACAAGGGGAGGGAAACATACACAACTGAACGTCACGCTACTTGACACATACCCAACTATCAATGAGTGATACATAGACTGCGATGATCGACATTCTGAGCTATTATATATGCGAGCTATGAAACAGTTATGAAATGACAACCTTTAAACTAACTCTAGATATTCTAGGCTTACTTGCATTTAAAAGACTTATTTACAACCGATTCATAAGTCAAGGCATGCATGAGCAAATGACTCATAACGTAACTTAAATTTCGAAGACGAAATTCCTCTAACAAGGGGAGAATGTGACAACCCGCAAAAATTTAGTACAATTAAGTACAGTAAATTCGTAAATTCTACGCTAATTTTCGGGTTAAGTTTTAACAAAACTTCTGATGTGTTGTAAGTCTAGCAAAACCCTGAAATAATAATACCAAAAGTATTACAAAAGTTGTAATTTACATAATTACACAATTATTAGCTAAAAGGCTAACATAACAAATACGTGGCCGAAAAACGTCTCCAAAAATGTCCCCAAATCATATCGAAATATTATTTATCAAAAATAATATATGAGAAAAATTTCAGAATGAAATTTTATCGCGTTTTGGATACCAAACAAATGCGCAGAACTTTTATAATGTACAAAACGTACAACTGCTAAAAATAATGATAATCTCATTATTCTGAAAATATATTACGAACCAGGAGAACCCCTACAAAATAAAAATATAAAATGTTATATTTTATATTGCAATAATTATACCCGTACTCGAAATTGATGTACCAAAATAACCACCTAACATCAATAATTGAGGAGACCATCTCCTATTTACACACATACTCGTTTGATTTTATACTCCCTCCGTTTCCTTAGTCTGATGAACAACAACAACAACAACACACACGACACCATTATCATCCATCTTTCTCCTCTTCATCTCAAGATCAGGAGCAGCAAACAGAGGGAGTAGTAACAGAACCAAAAACTTAATAACAATAACAATAAAATCATCACCATTATCGTCATCCTCGTTCATCATCATCACAAATACTTCGTAAGGAAACTCATCCTTTTTGAACTCTACACCTTGATTTCGTATTGTAACTTGTATATATATCAAAATCTATACATATAACACAACAATTTGATGATCTTTGTGATTGTTCTTGAATAGTGGTTTCTATAAAAACCAAACTTTTAATCCGAAATTGATATGTAAAAGGATGTTATAATGTGATATAATGTTATATATCAATGTTATAGAACATGTAAACACGTTTACCGTTCAAATCATAGTGTAAAAACACTTCAAACTTGAGTCGCAGAGATTGAAAACGAAACAGAGTGATCTTTGGGCTGGGGTGAGTTATTGGGCCAGACTGATTTTGGGCCGAAAGCAAATCGTTATAATGGGCCTGGGCCGAGTACGGTTGAACTGGACTAAATGAAAACAGAAAAACCAGCTGGACCCGAACGGGTCGGGGACCAACCCGAACGGGTTACCATATTTCGAAGACTAAATGGGCTTTACTTGTATGGATTGGGCCGTATAATTAATTAAAATAAATGGGTTGCATTGTTGGTCCAAGCCGTGGGCTTGAGACAGAAAACATAAGGACCCGAACGGGTCACAAAACCAACCCGCACGGGTTGGGCTTTAGACCCGGACGGGTTACATATTAAACCCGAACGGGTTACGGGCTGGACAATGGGCCGAGCCCTTTGGGCTAAGAGTTTAAACTTTAAATGCTATTAGATCAAATGGGTTATTCTTTTTGGGCCAAATGGGTTACATATTAACTATGGGCCGAACGAGTTATTATATTAAATAGGCCAAAACTATAAAAGGGGATAAATAAAATAGACAAATTGGGCCGAGCCCAACGAACCCAAATGATTTGAGTTGGTAATTGGAACGAGAAATTCTAAACGAGAACGGAACCCGTAAACTTATATTTACATATATATCGTCAAAACAACAAACTTATATATATATATATATATATATATATATATATATATATATATATATATATATACAAAAACGTCGACTCTTTAATAATGACATTTATTTATTTTATAAACGGAAATAAATAAAATGAGAAGTTTTATAACGAATAAAACTTATATATATTTTATATGTTGATCACGTATTATAAACTTATATGCATACGACATTAGTGATTATATATTTACATATATATACGCAAATGAAATAATACGTTTAACAAACGTACGACTTAATAATATACGACAAGTATATTCACATCTATTCCTTCATGTTGTCACCAACAATTTAAACAACTAATGCGATTAAGAAATAAACAATTTCTTCAAACAAACAAACCGTTAACATAAGTGGATCAAACAAATCAAACTTACTTATGTTAATACATGTATTGTATATAGGTTAACATACCTTGGGCGACATTTTTGGCTGCTAGCATTCATCGAGCAAACTACTGTGAGTTCACAGCCCCTTTTTACTGTTTTAATGCTTTTAAAACCTGGGGTGAAAAACATAATAACTGTTTTGCTAGAACATGCAACTGCTAGAACATGAAATAACTGTTTTTAACTGCTTTGGTGCTTATGTGCTTCTTAACTGCTTTGGGTGTTTATGTGCCACTGATTATGTGAATGATTTCATATTATGCTTGAGAACTGTTTGTGAATACCTACATGCTGCTGTATAAACAATTCTTAAATGAAAATGGTTTAACAAACCACTACAAATATAAAACCTGTGAATTCACTCAACAAATTTTGTTGACTTTTACTATGTTTTTCAGGCGATTCACAGCACAAGTAAGAATGCAAACTTACTGAGTTAGGCGACACATGACGAATTAGGATGCCACATTTTGGGACAAATAAGAATTTATTTTGTATAACTAATACTATTTCTACGACTCGACAAGTCGTAGTTCTTCTATAAACCAACTATTTACATAAATGACATCTTAATTTACTGTTCAGCAATAATCATAAGCTCTGATCTGGCATGATGTTCAACGTTAACGTCAGCACCCCCGTACTTGTTAATGCTTCCGCTAATCGTGCGTTGACCGCGCTGACCAAATTTGGGGGTGTCACAGATTGGTATCAGAGCCATTGGTTATAGCGAACTAGGAGTTTTTAAGTGACCTGAAAGCTTTAGAGACCTAGACTATAGCCTTGGCCAGAACATGCATGCACATATTTGCATACGCCTAACTCACTATAAAACGACTATTGTTACAATGTGTTTAGATGAATAATTACGTGTTCCTACGCGTAACCTCTCAAATACGGTTGGAATAACAATGGCAACTCGATACACGAGAGACCATCAACCAACAAACATCATACACTTAATTTATACAGACGTTACCGTCTGAGGTATAATTAATCTGACTTGTAGTCCCTGAAACAAACTATACTTTAGGCAGTCAAGCCTACTTAAGCATTAGAAGAATGTGGGAGGCACATATATCATATTAAAAGCCTGAGACTATTCTCATGCATATAGCTCCCACCTTTACGAGCAAACATATATAAAACTAATGGTCCCTACCTTAGTTATTATACTTTACACACTAATCAGGGAACTCCCTGACACATAAAATGACGTCTTAAAACTACAGAGGAACACCTCCCGACTGAAGGAGGGCACGATCTCCACATAAGAGCGCCTAGAACTTGTTGAAGGCCACGCGAACTTAGAAAACGAAATTGCCCATGCTACCTATGCCCGAGCATAGATGCTAGAAGAGCATGCTCGAGTGGCAGAGAGTGTAGCTGAGGACGGCATGATGATGACTACATAATGGCAGAAATGGTATTTATCGTATATGCGCAAAATCTATGTACGGCGGACTGTGCCCCTATTACGCTATACAAAAACTTCTATTCCGTCATATCATATACGAAAACAATTGTACAACCGTTCTGTCTGATAACTACTCAGTCATGGTTGACTACCATGCAAACAAACTCTCACCTTCTAAAGGATCGAACAAATCCTCACTAAACACTTAACGATTAGGACTGACAACTTACTAGTCGAATGGATGGAGAGAACAAATGGGGAGGGTGATAGGTGTCGTAGTAACGAGCCTCTTAAGTGCTATACGAACAAGACATAGGAAGGTGTTGACATGCACCAACCGAGATGGAGTCTCAAACCACCACTAGGGTAACCAGACCCAAGTATGTGAAACAAACTCCTCCCCACAAATGACAAACTTATTTTGACATTTTTTTTATAAAATTTGTCTACAAAAATGCTTTATTATATTTTTGGATAACATTCCAACGAGAACGATATTTTGGATGACTTTTCAACGAAAACTATATTTTGGATAGCGTTCCAATGGAAACAATAATTTTGAATAACATTCCTACAAACACTTTGAATAGAATACTGGAGAACACACCAGTACGCATATATGAACCGGAGAACGACCGGTATCATTTTGAATTAACTGGAGAACGTACCAGTAAAGATTTAAACCGGAGAACGACCGGTAGATTAACCGGAGAACGACCAGTACTATGATTTGCTGGAGAACGACCAGCAGTATTACAAACCGGAAAACGACCGGTAGATTTTGGGAAATGTTAATTCTTGGTTGAATTAACCTGTGTTTCCTACGATAACTACTTTGGGGAAATGTTATTTTTAACTAAATAACCTGTGTTTCCTACGAAAACTATTTGGGAAATGTTAATTCTTGGTTGAATTAACCTATGTTTCCTACGAAAACTATTTGGGAGATGTTAATTCTTGGTTGAATTAACCTTTTTCCTACGAAAACTATTTGGGAAATGTTAATTCTTGGTTGAATTAACCTGTGTTTCCTACGATAACTACTTTGGGAAAATGTTATTTTTAACTAAATAACCTGAGTTTCCTACGATAACCACTTTGGGAAATGTTATTTTTAATAAATGACATGTGTTTCCTGCGATAACTATTTTGGGGAATGTTATTTTATTTAAATAGCTTGTGTTTCTTGCTATTACTGATTTGGGAAATGTTAACTCTTGATTGAATTAACTTGTGTTTCCTATAAACCATTACTTTAGGAAATGTGTCTCTTAATTGATAAACTTGTGTTTCCTACGAAGCCAACAACTAAACTATATTATGGGAAGACATCCCACTTAAATTGTAATTTGGATAGATATCTCAACTAAACTGTATCTTGGGTGACATCCCAACGAAATCTTACTTTTGGACGACAATCCAACAAAACGAAATTGATTGAATCCTAACACCGTCACTGAGGTGTTGTGAAAAACGATGACTTAACTTTAAGAAGTTAACAAACGCGTCATAGAACAAACCGATGGTAAGTTGATCGAATCAGGAGAAATAGTACCGGGATGTATCCTAACGTTTGAGGGTCATCTCTTCGAAATAGACTTACCACAAGTAGAGTTGAGAAGTTTCGACATTATAGTCGGTGTGGACTAGTTGTCAAGGGATCAAAATGAGGTTGCATGTGGATACGTTGGTACGATTACCACTATTCATTATCTCTGAAAAAGATAAGCGACTTACATCTCGCACCTAACAATCATTGCAACAGACAATTGGTGATTGTCTCAATGTGATGATGGTCAAAACAAACGAACGATACAAATGATTAAGAATTCGTTAAAGTTCTGCAAAATTGAGTTTGGAGGAAGTTGGAAAAATCGTCTTCTACTAACCGGATCCTCCTACAATGATTCAAATCCCACTAGTGTGCAAATGAAACCATTCAAATTTGGAAGTGTACCTCTCTGACAAAGTTCTTGACATAACAATAACAACATTGGGGATAACTATAAATCCCACTACGAGAACAGCTACAATAACAACTATGATAACAACTATGAGTTCAACTACGATTCCATCTATGAATTAGAATGGACATACTATGATATGGTAAACATACCAACTATGGGAAAACCTTGTCGAATTTGGGAATTTAGGTAACGTTAAAAGCCACGATGGTAACCTAGAAATTTCTCGATGCCACTTCTACTGTTCTGAGGTTAAAAGTGTCATAGTGATGACCTGCCTGAACCAACGGAAAACTCAGGGTCTGCAGTTAACAGATGAGTCAACTCACTAAGTAGTCAGCCGATTAGTCACGATAGGACTACCCTGTAAACAACTATCCTATGACAATTATTTTTTTCGAAAATGGACTACCATACAAATGGTTACCTTGTAATCACAATATAACTATGATTTGAGGCATGAAATAGTCAGAACATGACTACTATGATATAACATCTATGATGGACTATGACATAAGTCCTAGATGATTAACAACGTCGATATAAGCTGCCAATACCAATGGTAACTACGCACTAGTGAACCAATGAACAGACATTAGTTCCCCAAATGTGAAAGGTCATCACATAGAAAGCTTTCTCCCTATTTCTTTAATTTCCAGCATGGCACTAGCCTAACAAGGGGAGGGAAACATACACAACTGAACGTCACGCTACTTGACACATACCCAACTATCAATGAGTGATACATAGACTGCGATGATCGACATTCTGAGCTATTATATATGCGAGCTATGAAACAGTTATGAAATGACAACCTTTAAACTAACTCTAGATATTCTAGGCTTACTTGCATTTAAAAGACTTATTTACAACCGATTCATAAGTCAAGGCATGCATGAGCAAATGACTCATAACGTAACTTAAATTTCGAAGACGAAATTCCTCTAACAAGGGGAGAATGTGACAACCCGCAAAAATTTAGTACAATTAAGTACAGTAAATTCGTAAATTCTACGCTAATTTTCGGGTTAAGTTTTAACAAAACTTCTGATGTGTTGTAAGTCTAGCAAAACCCTGAAATAATAATACCAAAAGTATTACAAAAGTTGTAATTTACATAATTACACAATTATTAGCTAAAAGGCTAACATAACAAATACGTGGCCGAAAAACGTCTCCAAAAATGTCCCCAAATCATATCGAAATATTATTTATCAAAAATAATATATGAGAAAAATTTCAGAATGAAATTTTATCGCGTTTTGGATACCAAACAAATGCGCAGAACTTTTATAATGTACAAAACGTACAACTGCTAAAAATAATGATAATCTCATTATTCTGAAAATATATTACGAACCAGGAGAACCCCTACAAAATAAAAATATAAAATGTTATATTTTATATTGCAATAATTATACCCGTACTCGAAATTGATGTACCAAAATAACCACCTAACATCAATAATTGAGGAGACCATCTCCTATTTACACACATACTCGTTTGATTTTATACTCCCTCCGTTTCCTTAGTCTGATGAACAACAACAACAACAACACACACGACACCATTATCATCCATCTTTCTCCTCTTCATCTCAAGATCAGGAGCAGCAAACAGAGGGAGTAGTAACAGAACCAAAAACTTAATAACAATAACAATAAAATCATCACCATTATCGTCATCCTCGTTCATCATCATCACAAATACTTCGTAAGGAAACTCATCCTTTTTGAACTCTACACCTTGATTTCGTATTGTAACTTGTATATATATCAAAATCTATACATATAACACAACAATTTGATGATCTTTGTGATTGTTCTTGAATAGTGGTTTCTATAAAAACCAAACTTTTAATCCGAAATTGATATGTAAAAGGATGTTATAATGTGATATAATGTTATATATCAATGTTATAGAACATGTAAACACGTTTACCGTTCAAATCATAGTGTAAAAACACTTCAAACTTGAGTCGCAGAGATTGAAAACGAAACAGAGTGATCTTTGGGCTGGGGTGAGTTATTGGGCCAGACTGATTTTGGGCCGAAAGCAAATCGTTATAATGGGCCTGGGCCGAGTACGGTTGAACTGGACTAAATGAAAACAGAAAAACCAGCTGGACCCGAACGGGTCGGGGACCAACCCGAACGGGTTACCATATTTCGAAGACTAAATGGGCTTTACTTGTATGGATTGGGCCGTATAATTAATTAAAATAAATGGGTTGCATTGTTGGTCCAAGCCGTGGGCTTGAGACAGAAAACATAAGGACCCGAACGGGTCACAAAACCAACCCGCACGGGTTGGGCTTTAGACCCGGACGGGTTACATATTAAACCCGAACGGGTTACGGGCTGGACAATGGGCCGAGCCCTTTGGGCTAAGAGTTTAAACTTTAAATGCTATTAGATCAAATGGGTTATTCTTTTTGGGCCAAATGGGTTACATATTAACTATGGGCCGAACGAGTTATTATATTAAATAGGCCAAAACTATAAAAGGGGATAAATAAAATAGACAAATTGGGCCGAGCCCAACGAACCCAAATGATTTGAGTTGGTAATTGGAACGAGAAATTCTAAACGAGAACGGAACCCGTAAACTTATATTTACATATATATCGTCAAAACAACAAACTTTTATATATATATATATATATATATATACAAAAACGTCGACTCTTTAATAATGACATTTATTTATTTTATAAACGGAAATAAATAAAATGAGAAGTTTTATAACGAATAAAACTTATATATATTTTATATGTTGATCACGTATTATAAACTTATATGCATACGACATTAGTGATTATATATTTACATATATATACGCAAATGAAATAATACGTTTAACAAACGTACGACTTAATAATATACGACAAGTATATTCACATCTATTCCTTCATGTTGTCACCAACAATTTAAACAACTAATGCGATTAAGAAATAAACAATTTCTTCAAACAAACAAACCGTTAACATAAGTGGATCAAACAAATCAAACTTACTTATGTTAATACATGTATTGTATATAGGTTAACATACCTTGGGCGACATTTTTGGCTGCTAGCATTAATCGAGCAAACTACTGTGAGTTCACAGCCCCTTTTTACTGTTTTAATGCTTTTAAAACCTGGGGTGAAAAACATAATAACTATTTTGCAAGAACATGCAACTGCTAGAACATGAAATAACTGTTTTTAACTGCTTTGGTGCTTATGTGCTTCTTAACTGCTTTGGGTGTTTATGTGCCACTGATTATGTGAATGATTTCATATTATGCTTGAGAACTGTTTGTGAATACCTACATGCTGCTGTATAAACAATTCTTAAATGAAAATGGTTTAACAAACCACTACAAATATAAAACCTGTGAATTCACTCAACAAATTTTGTTGACTTTTACTATGTTTTTCAGACGATTCACAGCACAAGTAAGAATGCAAACTTACGGAGTTAGGCGACACATGACGAATTAGGATGCCACATTTTGGGACAAATAAGAATTTATTTTGTATAACTAATACTATTTCTACGACTCGACAAGTCGTAGTTCTTCTATAAACCAACTATTTACATAAATGACATCTTAATTTACTGTTCAGCAATAATCATAAGCTCTGATCTGGCATGATGTTCAACGTTAACGTCAGCACCCCCGTACTTGTTAATGCTTCCGCTAATCGTGCGTTGACCGCGCTGACCAAATTTGGGGGTGTCACAGAAAGCTTTATTCAAGATAATCTATTTTCATTTATAAGAATATATTTTTGTTTTCGTTCGATTGTTTCACGCTGTCGCACCCCCAAATTTATGATGCGGAAGAGGTTCGGGTCGGGGCGCGACCAAATACAGTAATCACAGCACACAAGGTATACAATGAACGACTCTGTATGCGTCGTTTTACATCTTGTATTGATTAAACAAAAGTTACATCAAAAGCATAGTTTACATTAGCTCTGTTTGAAATTGAGAGATTTACATACATAATTAATTTATACAAAATATAATAATGCAGCTAAATCTCTGATTGTTTGCATGATGACACGAGATAAGTATCATGTTGGGCAGTCCAAACTACTGTTGAGTACCTGTAATATATGCTAAAATGGGTCAGCGAAACGCTGGTGAGCTCTCAGGTTTGTATGTCAACACATATTTGTATGAACCGCGAGATTTAATTGAATTTAAAGTGCAATTAAGCAAAATAAAAGTTATACAGCCATGAGCACATACTCTGAGCTTAACTTGAGTGTCACACCCCCAATTTATTGCTTTGCGGAAGCGACTGTTTTGGGGCGTGACTAATCAATAATCAAACCCAAAGTACAAGCAAACGACTCTAAATGAGACGTTGTAGAAGATGTTACATTAATACATAAGTTTTCAAAAGTAATACATCATTAATGAGTTCGCAACTTGTTTTGTTAGATTTTAAGTACATAATCATTATACAAAAGATAATGCAAGTAAAATCTTCATATGTGTAATTGCATGCGACTCGAGCTACTAAAGCATATCCTGCTGGGCCATCTGTACTGATCAACCCTACTGTTGCTGTGTACCTGAGAATGCATTACTAAAACAGGTCAACCAAAAGGTTGGTGAATCTCACAGGTTTATAGTAAGTAACAGTTTGAACACATTAGCTTGTAAAATCATTGAGTAAATATTGCACAGTCACAATAGTTTCCGTATATATTGCCATGAGCATCATAGTCGAAGCTTAACAATCAGTGATTTTGCCCTCGTGAATGCTAATCCAGAACATTCATATGTAACGAGTAAGAAACACCCATTTATACTGAATGTTCGGGGTAGTGCGTGCTACCCTGGGTGAGGATTGTCAGTCCTAATGGATCCATTTACTAGTACTCGCGCTTAAGACCATAACTGACGACTATGATTAAAGGGACTTCATTGGATTAAGTAATCTCATGCAATCGATATACCAGTAAATCAGTTTGTAATCAAGTAAGTAAATACATGTGTTCGAGTAAAACAAGTAATGCATCTCCCCCAAAGTAAAGCAGTAAAAAGGGGCCATGAGACTCACCTGTAGAGCGAGCAATCCTAAAGTGTGTGCGTATGCCAACAGTAATCTCCTAATGCCCTAAACACGCAAGGTTGTATATTTGAAATTAGACATTTAGTAGTTTGTTCATATGATTGTTCGTTTGGTTAATTATGTCCAAAGTATTCGTCTCGTATTATGTTTGAAGTTTCATTAAAACGCACAGCCCGTTGGTGACGAATAGAAATTACATTTCAAAAATATAATTGTGTTTGTTTTGTTTAATTATGTTCCAATGTGTTCGTTTTTGAAAGACAAATCCAACGCAAAAAGAATCGTCGAAAACGGATGTGTAACGAAGAAGTTATGAAGCAAAACGTAAACGGAACGCGTGCTGATTGGCACTTCACGCGATCATGGTAAATCTCACGCGATTGCGTGAAAATGGAAGTTCAAGCGATCATGGTAAATCTCACGCGATTGCGTGAAAATGGAAGTTCACGCGATCATGGTAAATCTCACGCGATTGCGTGAAAATGGAAGTTCACGCGATCATGGTAAATCTCACGCGATTGCGTGAAAATGACGCGATTGCGTCAGATTTTGAGGTGAAAACCACGCGATCGCGTGGATTTCACTGGTTTTGAGTCTGTTCGAAGTTCCAGCATAAAAAATGGGTTTTGGGGTGTGATTCTTGGACATATTCGATAATATAACACTAGTACATGCTAAAACAAGTTATATAAACACGAAAACTTAAGGAAAAAATGATTCGTTTCATACCGAGCTAAAAATGGAGAAAAACGAAGATGTCGATGGTGAAGATGATGATGTACACGATGAAGATGATGATGATTATGCTGCTGCTGTTGATGATCTTGTTGTTGTTGTTTGGTTTGATGATCCGCAAGAGAAAGAGACCGAGAGAGATTGAGAGAGCCGAGAGATATGAAAATATGTGTGCGTGTGTGTTATTTGCATTATTGGGGTCGGTTATATCCGGCCCCAATTATTGGTGGTAGATGGTAACTTTTTGACCCGTGTTTGCGTACCCGATCGTTAAGTAGTGTAATATTTAAAAATGATAATTTTCCAAATATTATTTCGTATGTGTTAACAATTTAAATATTTTATAAAAATACTTCCAATGAGATATAAAAATATATCTTTGTTTAACTCGAAATACACGGATAGTTTTATGTATCTAAAATGTATTTAAATTTGAAACGGAGTACGTAATTATTATCCTCAATAATAATACTTGATTTAAAAATGTTTTTCACCAAATTCTATTTTGGGTTTCTGCGTTCTACCAAATTTGTGTACGTGTGATTATTATATAATCGTTTTCGGTTTATATATATACATATATATATATATATATATAATACTTGTGTACTTGAGTATTGACACGTCTGTAATTACGTGTTTTAAAAGTTCAAATTAGGAGCTAATTTTGGGTTATTTTGACCGGGTGTCACATTCTCCCCTTGTTAGGAGAATTTCGTCCCGAAATTTGTTCGTAGTATTTATCGTTGTATTCAAGTTGTAGTTCGCGTGTTATCTACGTAAGTCTGACAACACCTATCTAGAGTTGTCTACCTCCCCTTGTTGAGCTAGTGCCCTTCTGGCAACTAAGGAATTCGAAATCAAACTTCGAGATGTTTTGACTATTGTGCCTACATAATCAGTCCAGTCGATCACTAGGGAGTAGCTACAATGTGTACTAGTAGCCTAAAGTAATTCAGTAATTCCTTGAGGGTTTTGTCGGTAGGACAAAGTTAATCATTCAGCCAATTGCTTGAGTACAACTACTTTTGCACTAGTAGTCCACCTTAGACTCTATCAGTCTCATACAGAAACGAAGTGGTTTAGCACATTTCAGGTTTATGCGGGATGTTACCCGAAAATACGGTTTTATGTGAGTCGTCACCCAAAAATTTGTTTTACTCGGGACGTTACCCAGTATATAAAAGTCAACCGGTATGTTTTCCGGTATACTACAGCGTAGGATATGTGATTCCTATACCTTTGTGCTAAAACTAGTTTCATATATGGAGACTATAGATCTAAATTGTTATTTTCCCCTAACTCTTTAGTGTACTTAGAATCTAGGGAAAACCTAACAAGTATCAAGTAGCAAGTAAAGTTTATCAAGTAAGTAGTATGAAAGCAGATAGGTTGCTAGCGAGTTACCATAATCGCATCCCTATTCAGATTCTGGTAAGTTTTGTTCCTATAACAGCAAGGAAGTCATTGTGTACTGTGTAATTTTGTTGACCATTCAAGGTTTGAAGTTTTGTATCAAGTTGTATACAGTAAGCAAGTTTGAACGGTTTTGAAGTTTTGAAAATTTCTTTAGAACTTTTCATAAGAAATTTTGAAACATGTTTGTTAAAAGTACATTTGTCAGAAAATTTTGACAGTGAAAGTCGATTGAAAACTTTGAAGTTTGTCGAAAACTTTAGTCAATAAATAGTTCGGTTGAAATTCTTGTCAGTGACAAAGTTTTGAAATCTTATTTAACAAAATTTGTTTGAAAATAGATTTCATGAAAAAGTTCGGGGTAAAAGCATGTGAAAATTGTTGAAAATGATTTTCCTAGGGTTCGCCTAACAGTAAGACGATGTACATTGTAGACATAAAAATTTTGTAGACTGTAGCAGTTTAAAATAGAGTCCCGATCTTCTTATCAAAGGACGTTGAAATCAGTATGTTTGTTTGTGGCAGTGGTGTAGACAGTCTCAAATGTATCATCAAGTAAAGGCCTATTCCTATACATCCAGTATATAATAGCCTAGTGAGTAGTATGTAGTCTAGGCCTATGTATGTATATATGCCAATATCCCATAATAGCCTAATCATACTTGTATGTATTACCGATTCCATCGGTTTCATACTGTCTACCTGAAATAGTTCGCCAATTTCCTTATTCTATTTGTACTTAGAATCTTAGGAAACACATAAAGTACTAAACAGTAATAGAACATATTCAAGTAAGTAGTACAGATGCGGTTTTGGTTATCCGGGAGTGAGCGTACCCGTGTTGAGTAAGTCAATAAGTCTAGGGTTCTTGTGTTTACCTTCAGCATTAAGTACATAGAACCTGCCCTTAGCAGCGTTGTTGTTTTTGCCCTTCAGTTTTGGGCAATCTCTCTTAAAATGCCCGGTATCATTGCACTCATAGCAGGTTTTGGGTGTAGAGGTGTCGGTACCAGTGGTGGTTTCTTTACAGTCCTTGGTCAGATGTCCAAATCGCTTGCATTTGGTGCAAGGACACAGACCATCATGATGAAGCTTGCACTTAGAGCAATAGGGCTTTCTTCCCTTATACTCTTTCTTGTCATCAGTTTCAGAAGTGTTGGCCTGAACAGTTGCAGGTTTCTTGTTAGCTTGGCTCTGACTTCCAGAGCTTCCATCAGTTTTCCTCTTGTTATCACTAGTGTGGTTTACAGTACTCTTGACAACAGACGTTCCTTGGCGAACGATCTGTGTCATCAGCTTATGTGCCATGCGCACATTACCATGAAATGTAGGAGAGTTGGATGAAGTAACCATCCCTTGAATTTGTGGAGGAAGTCCCCAGACATAGCGCTCAATTCGCTTGGATTCTGTATCAACCATTGATGGGCAAAGGTGTGCCAACTGATTGAATCGAGAGGTGTAGCTGGCAATGTCGTTCCCTTGAGTGGAGAGATTCCAGAATTCCGCCTCAAGCTGTTGAATTTCATCCCTGGGACAATACTCATCCTTGAGCATTTTCTTCAGTTCATCCCAAGGAGTTTCCAGAGCAATGTCTTGGCCTATGGAGTCAGCATAAGTGTTCCACCATGTCAGAGCATCATCCATGAAAGTGTAGGTGGAGAACTTGACCTTACAGTTCTCAGGGCAACTGCAGATGCGAAAGACTGCCTCTGTCTTCTCCATCCATCGTAACAACCCAATGGCACCTTCTGTGCCTTTGAAGCTCAAAGGATTGCAGTTAAGGAAGTCTTTGTAGGTGCAGGGTTTCACTACAGGGGCATTTGGTGGTGTCTCAGCACTTTCAGATCGTTGTCGCTCGGCAAGTACTGCGTCAGCAACCAATCGATCGACCTGAGCTTGAGTGAACTTTTGTCGTGGAGGCATGTTCCTTCATTGAAGATAAGGGACATGTCAGAGTTTTGTACAAGAATATGATCATCGTAGTTGCATATATAACAGTAATATATCACAACACAAGTGACAATCAATAGCATAGAATAACAGTGATTGTAATCATCCAACTTGCGAGTTCAAATGATTACGAGGATTAAAGTTTTCAAAAGTGAAAAGGATATTACATCCGTACATGTATCAGTAGTTTTGCGGAATGTGATAAGGAGGTAGGAAAAGATTTGTACTTAGAGAAATACTGGATTCGAACGTTTAAACTGATAGGTGAGTGAAGAATGGTCCTCTGTTGACCAGTTTTTGCAGAGTAAGGTGTCGAAGTTCTTAATCTCTACCTAGGGTAAGTCTATTTCGAAGAGATGACCCTCTCTGTCAGGGCACATCCCGGTACTATTTGTCCTGATTCGATCAACTTACCACAGGCCTATTCTAAAATGAGTTCGTACAGTGTGTGTGTTACTAAATATCGGAGGATCTTAATAAGCCTAATCATATAGGTGTAACCTATATATACTTATTATCCACCTAGTTGTGTCTATCACAGAACAAGTACAAGTCACGGTTCTCTCGAGGTCAGAGTCAGCTAATGCATTCCGATTCAACATAACCCCTTTCAGAACTCACATCATCTTCATTTAATTGTACATAGTTGATCAGGCTATGTTAAATTAAACTTGTATGCTGTAATTCCTGAACTAGTTATACCTAATGAGGAATACTGCCTAACGGTCATAGTCTAGGCCCACTAAATGCAACCTAGTTCGCTATAACCTTAGGCTCTGATACCAATCTGTCACACCCCCAATTTAATGCTTTGCGGAAGCGACTGTTTTGGGGCGTGACTAATCAATAATCAAACCCAAAGTACAAGCAAACGACTCTAAATGAGACGTTGTAGAAGATGTTACATTAATACATAAGTTTTCAAAAGTAATACATCATTAATGAGTTCGCAACTTGTTTTGTTAGATTTTAAGTACATAATCATTATACAAAAGATAATGCAAGTAAAATCTTCATATGTGTAATTGCATGCGACTCGAGCTACTAAAGCATATCCTGCTGGGCCATCTGTACTGATCAACCCTACTGTTGCTGTGTACCTGAGAATGCATTACTAAAACAGGTCAACCAAAAGGTTGGTGAATCTCACAGGTTTATAGTAAGTAACAGTTTGAACACATTAGCTTGTAAAATCATTGAGTAAATATTGCACAGTCGCAATAGTTTCCGTATATATTGCCATGAGCATCATAGTCGAAGCTTAACAATCAGTGATTTTGCCCTCGTGAATGCTAATCCAGAACATTCATATGTAACGAGTAAGAAACACCCATTTATACTGAATGTTCGGGGTAGTGCGTGCTACCCTGGGTGAGGATTGTCAGTCCTAATGGATCCATTTACTAGTACTCGCGCTTAAGACCATAACTGAAGACTATGATTAAAGGGACTTCATTGGATTAAGTAATCTCATGCAATCGATATACCAGTAAATCAGTTTGTAATCAAGTAAGTAAATACATGTGTTCGAGTAAAACAAGTAATGCATCTCCCCCAAAGTAAAGCAGTAAAAAGGGGCCATGAGACTCACCTGTAGAGCGAGCAATCCTAAAGTGTGTGCGTATGCCAACAGTAATCTCCTAATGCCCTAAACACGCAAGGTTGTATATTTGAAATTAGACATTTAGTAGTTTGTTCATATGATTGTTCGTTTGGTTAATTATGTCCAAAGTATTCGTCTCGTATTATGTTTGAAGTTTCATTAAAACGCACAGCCCGTTGGTGACGAATAGAAATTACATTTCAAAAATATAATTGTGTTTGTTTTGTTTAATTATGTTCCAATGTGTTCGTTTTTGAAAGACAAATCCAACGCAAAAAGAATCGTCGAAAATGGATGTGTAACGAAGAAGTTATGAAGCAAAACGTAAACGGAACGCGTGCTGATTGGCACTTCACGCGATCATGGTAAATCTCACGCGATTGCGTGAAAATGGAAGTTCAAGCGATCATGGTAAATCTCACGCGATTGCGTGAAAATGGAAGTTCACGCGATCATGGTAAATCTCACGCGATTGCGTGAAAATGGAAGTTCACGCGATCATGGTAAATCTCACGCGATTGCGTGAAAATGACGCGATTGCGTCAGATTTTGAGGTGAAAACCACGCGATCGCGTGGATTTCACTGGTTTTGAGTCTGTTCGAAGTTCCAGCATAAAAAATGGGTTTTGGGGTATGATTCTTGGACATATTCGATAATATAACACTAGTACATGCTAAAACAAGTTATATAAACACGAAAACTTAAGGAAAAAATGATTCGTTTCATACCGAGCTAAAAATGGAGAAAAACGAAGATGTCGATGGTGAAGATGATGATGTACACGATGAAGATGATGATGATTATGCTGCTGCTGTTGATGATCTTGTTGTTGTTGTTTGGTTTGATGATCCGCAAGAGAAAGAGACCGAGAGAGATTGAGAGAGCCGAGAGATATGAAAATATGTGTGCGTGTGTGTTATTTGCATTATTGGGGTCGGTTATATCCGGCCCCAATTATTGGTGGTAGATGGTAACTTTTTGACCCGTGTTTGCGTACCCGATCGTTAAGTAGTGTAATATTTAAAAATGATAATTTTCCAAATATTATTTCGTATGTGTTAACAATTTAAATATTTTATAAAAATACTTCCAATGAGATATAAAAATATATCTTTGTTTAACTCGAAATACACGGATAGTTTTCTGTATCTAAAATGTATTTAAATTTGAAACGGAGTACGTAATTATTATCCTCAATAATAATACTTGATTTAAAAATGTTTTTCACCAAATTCTATTTTGGGTTTCTGCGTTCTACCAAATTTGTGTACGTGTGATTATTATATAATCGTTTTCGGTTTATATATATACATATATATATATATATATATATAATACTTGTGTACTTGAGTATTGACACGTCTGTAATTACGTGTTTTAAAAGTTCAAATTAGGAGCTAATTTTGGGTTATTTTGACCGGGTGTCACATTGAGGGTCGGGTCCACATTTAAGGAATTCCAATCGAGGTGCCTCCTACGAGTGCCTAATCTACACTCGTCTACCCAAATGCTAATACGTCCGTTTGACCAGTTAGTGCTTGCTAACCCGGACGAGGATTGTCAATCCTATATGATATCATATACTAACATTCACGCTACAGATGTATTACCAAACTATGTTTGTGGAGGGCTTTAAATTGATTAGTTGAAAATAACTCATGTAGTATTTGATTTTGATTGTACTTGCGTTCACATGTAAATAAATCGAGCAATGTATCACACCCCTGATGAAAACAGTAAAATAGGGGCTATGAGACTCACCTGAGTCTTGAAGTGTTTAACTTAATAAACTTGATTTGATTTGCCGAGTATTGTTGTCCGAAGACTTGTAACCTGAGGGCGTCCAATACGCGCGATGGTTATTGATTATATATAGGTATCTTAAAAGACTACCTTTGTAGTTGTTTATCCAACTAGAATGTCCAAATGACTACGATTTGGTTGATTAGATTGAGTTTTGAAAAACGTGTACGGCCCGTTGGTGATTGTTTGTAATAAAAATCTCAACATTATTATTTTGATTTTTGAAGTGTTATACTAAAAGTATGTCTCAATGTGTTTTAGAAGTCGTATCGTAATAAGGTTTAAGGTTATGCAAGTTTGACACTTAGTATAAAAATAGTTTGTAAACTTTTTGTTTTTAGCGACACTTAAGGGTTTTGGCGACACTCGGAAAGTGTCGCATAAAATGGTAAGTTCTGAATTATTGGCGTCACTTAAGGAAGTGACGCATAAGGGGCGACACTTAGGCAGGTGTCGGGTATGAGTGTTGGTGTAAGTGTCGGGTAGATTGCAAATCGATTTCGAGGCGACACTTAAGCAAGTGTCGGGGTGCAAGTGTCGGGTATTAAATTTGCGACACTTAGGCAAGTGACGCAAAAAGAGGGTTTTTAGCGGCACTTAGGCAAGTGACGCAAGATTAGGGTTTTTGGCGACACTTAATGCGTCACTTAAGGAAGTGACGCTACGCTGGATCTGGCTGTGCGACACTTACGACTGATTGGGATTTTTGAGTCCAAAAACGTGTTTTCCGGTTTCCGTTTGGTCCGATCCTTTTACCCAACCCACATTTGGACATTTCAAGCTTATACTAACAACATACAAGTAAAATAACAAAGATTTAAGAGTTTTCGAGAATTGTCGGGATCTTACAACTTAACGCGAGGAGATTCCGAAAAGATGAAAATGTAGATCGTGATGTCGCTGTTCTTTTTCTCCAAATGAGCTTGGTGATTTAGGGTCGTTTGATGGTGTTATTTTGTTGTGGAAGGTGGTGGTTTGAAGTGGTGGTGGTCTAGTTGAAAGAAAAGAGAGAGAGAGTGAGATGGATGAGATTGATGATGAGATGAGGAAATGGGGGAGGGATCCCCTTTTTTGGGGGGTATGGGGGCCGGCCCACATGGGCCCCTGATGACACGTAAAAAGTCAAGTTTTTATGTGTCACTTTCTCTCCTTTTTAGCCCAAAACATGATGAATATATCCAAAATCAACACTTTATTATCAAAACTCATCATGGGGGCTAAAATATAGACAAAATTTCAAAAATCATCTAAAATGGTCGAAAAACACGATAAATGTAACGAATACGATCATAAGCATTCCGGTTCACGCTTTCAAGCACTTTTTAAGCTCTACTAAGAATTATGACCTCTAACCTATGTCATTTTCTTCGTCTGGAGAAGACGATCGCGTGGATATAAAGAACGCTGAAAACGGACACCCGAGTCAAAAGTTACGCCCAAACGAAGATTCCAAGCAACCGACGGACCACAATACGGGAGAGACAAGCCGGATACGGCCAAGCCCAGCCGTATACGGGCAAGACCTGACCGTATACGGCCAGTCCCAACCGTATACGGCCTAGTGCCAGCCGTATACGGGCAATCTCCCCCGTATCCGGCCTTGTCCCTCCCCTGATACGGCCAATCTCTCCCGTATACGGCCAAATTCAACCGTATCGTGTGTTTTGGTCATCCAAGGTGCAATCTTGATACGGCTGAGGAATACGGCTGAGATTTTGATGGCTAGAATACGGTTGAGGAATACGGTTAAGCCATGCCTATAAATACAAGCCACCATCTCCTCATTTTACACATTCTACATTCAACATTCACCATTTTCTTTACTTTCTCTCTCTACTCTCTCTCTAGAAATAATTAGTTTAGGTTAGTTTAATTAAGCTAGTAGATTAGCTTCTAGCTTAGCTTTACGGAGGTGCTCCGAGACTGCGATTGCGCAAGATTTGTAATTACGCTTTGTCAGGTTTTATTATAATCTCTATCTTGTTGTTTTAAATATGTTGTGTTGTTGTCATAATTATTTAGAATTGCTTGCTAGAATTATTGTCATGCTTAGCTAAACAAATCTGTGTCTGCTATGATAATCATTATGCTAGGGTAGTTATACTTTAAAATGCAATTGGGATGCACCATTATGAAACAACGGAGGTAACGTTATACGGCTTTCATTTGTATAGCGCCGGAACCATCACGAATGTGTGTAGTACGGAACGTGGAAGCTATGAAAGTCGTGGGCACAATCCATTGTGGAAATAATGATTCCAATTGTAATACGCCGTTACTCTGTCCGTATGCTGTTGATATATATTTGAATCTATAAATTGAGTCTCCAATGTTTATCTATCCAACTTATGATGTGGTTTGTAACTTACTGCTGGTCCTTAACTGGTGGTACGCCGCTTATTATTCTGTGTCTGATGATCGTTGAACTCGACATGGCCGGTGTTCTCCTGGTTGAAATACACCGGAGGGAGACACGGAGCATAGGATTAGAGATAGATTAGATTCAATTTATTTAACGCATGTTTTTAAGAGAACTTTCGGAATATGTGTGACTTAACCAAATATCCAGTTACTCTGCACAAATTAAACTGATCCTTGTATGTCGCTCTGTTGCATGTTCTTGTTTGATTGTTGCTTTAGGGTTTGCATGCTAGTATCACCTGTGTTATTGGATATATGATTAGGTTTTCGAGTATAATTGCATACATCAGTTTAACACGCGTAAAATAGTTGTGATGGTTTATATGAAATAATGATGAACAATTTAATCAGCCGTTAGACCAGGCCATCCCAACCTGTTCCGGTAGGAAACCCCTGTTTCATGTTTTTGTTCATTCAACAATTCATGCCATGATTCGGATATCTCAAATGTCCGAGATTGGGGAATAGGACTCGAGGATGGCTGTTGGTTAAATTGGTTGCTATATTTGGGAGAACTTCCGGTATAGTTTACATTCTATAACTGCTATCTTCGTGACATGTTATTTATCTGATTGTGGACAACTTCGCGTTAGGTATATATTAGGCTAGTAGTTATGGCTCATTAGGACATATAACTCAGGATAGATAACAAGAACATTTTAATGTTTCAACGGAAATACTGTAAAACAACTTACTACTGGTACAAGCGTTTAAATACGTGGGAGCTAAGGAAAGGTTGTAAGTAAAGTACTTTGTTGTCATTGATTGTTTCAAGTACGTCTGTTAAGTCCTGACTTCGTCATCATAGCTAATACCTTAACTAAAATAACTACCCCTAAATAGCATATATCATTATCATAGTAGACACTCGCGTTAATCTGCTGTTCTCGTAGCCACCTCACCTATCCTCTAGTTTAGTTTAGTTTAAAATTAGTAGTTATAATATAAAAACAACCAAAACCCCTATCAACCTTTTGATAAACCAGCTAAATTACAAAAGATAATCAAAAGACCTAGATCACATGCCCGTTGTAGTTTGAAGAACGACCCTAGGTCATACTTACTACTATACCCCATAGTTTTAAGTATCCTTAGGCCCCGCATTTACAAAATTTAAAAACACCCGCTGGTGGACGCGCCCGGAGGAAGGCACCGCGACGACAGGAAGCGATTCCTTGACCGACCTCTAGGCGCCCATCAAGTTTTTGGCGCCGCTGCCGGGGACTACAACGACCGATTTAGGGATTTAGTTATCTTAGTTATTTAGCGATCCTTTCGGAAGATCAATATCATCCGAAAGTTCCTTTTCCATTATTTCCTTTTTAGTACCCTTTCCCTTCTTAAACTCTCTTTTCTACCAAAATCCCAAATTCTTCAGCCATGACGACTAGTCAACATGACTGTAAGTTTGGGACAACTTTCAAAAGCCCTGAACCAAATTTTCAATCCACATCTTCAGTTCAGTGGCAAATCAAAACCCCTCTTAATCAATCTCTGTCTACTCTACTGTAACAACCCCAAATCTAGGGTCAATTTAAAATTTCCCTAATTACGTATTTATTACTGGTATATAATATGAAATAGGATTATATACATTATTTAATATATATATATATATATGGATGGAATATATATATATACGCGTATATGATTCGTACAAATCGTATAAAACAACAATCGTACCAACTTGCGGACATTGGTAAATCAATTATTAAATAATGTTAAATTATTTAATTACTTCAACTGCTACTTTATATTATGTTTATAATATAACGAAAACGTGCGTTTTAATTAAAACGTCACCGAACTCTCCGAAAACTCGACCAACCGACAAAACAAAACAAAGTTATGTTTTATAACTCAAAAACTAGTATTTTGATAAAATACTTCAATTAAATTATCGGGTAATATTTCGTACTTTAAAACGTATATTTAATCGCGTATAAAATGATTTTAACGTTTAAACGACTGGGGAAACGAACACCGCACGGAGCGCAAACACGAGGGAACAATAATTGGTGAGATCCACACATGGTGGACCCCACCATGGGCCGGCCAAGGTGAGGGGTGCCAAACCCTCACCCTATTCCTCACTCTCTCACTCAATCTCACTCCCTCACTCAATCTTTCTCTCCACTCTCTCTCTCAATCGGTCATCTCTCTCTCTCTCTAAAACCAACACTAAACCACCCTAAAAACACCACAAAACCACCTCGGAGGCTAGGCTCGGTTTGGTGAGAAGTGATCACCGCAACGAGGGCTACAACTTCATCTTTTCGGTTTCTCGATGCGACAACTTTGTAAGTTTTCCGGCGACCCGAAACTTTTCCGATTACTTTTATTTTGCTAGATTATTGTTCCCCTAGCTTAGTAATGTCCAAATATGTAATTAAAACACGTTTTTGAACACGTTAACGGAAATGTCGGTTTTGGTCATTTTAAAGAAAACGACACCACAAACCTTAAAAACGACTACCAATAGTTATTATGGACTCATTGTAACATTTTAAAACTAGTATAAAAGTTCTAGACCCAACGGAAACCGGAAAATATGTTTTCGGAAACTTGAAATCCGAACAGACCTCTTGTGTCGCATCGGACCAAAAGTTTATGCGACACAACACTGTGTCGCATTCTATGTCGTATGTTATGTCGCACGTTATGTCGCAATGTATGAGACACAACGCTTATGTCGCACTATATGTCGTATCATCTACGACACAAAGTTTACCTATCGCTTGATTGCGACACAACGACTATGTCGTATCGTTGTGTAGTACCCTTGTATGCGACACAACCATTGTGTCGCATATACACCAAACCGAATTCAATCCATACGACACAGACCTTATGTCGCATACGGTCTGCGACACAAGCCTTGTGTCGCAGATAGCCCAGATCAGAAAACAAAATATATTCTAAGTGTTGGAATCACTTTTCAACTACTAAATCAAATACGATGCTACATATACATGAAAATACTATACCTTCGAGAGTATACAACAACACTTGAATACGTACAAGACTATACTAAACTAACGTGAGATTTCACTCACACACGCGTACGAGATTACACTCCAACGAACTTACACTTGTACATTACACGGGATTACATCCGATACGAACTTACAAGTTCACTCACTAGTTACGTGCTGGATTACACGTTAACTGATACGAACATACACTCGAATACTTACGAGGTTTCACTCGTACCCTTTGGGGTTTAAGCCCATTGGAACTTACGCAAACGATACACGTTGTAATACAAACAAACAGTTATACACGTACGCTTTACAAATGTACAACTACTATGAATACATGATAATAATTGATGGAATTATTATTATTACACAACGACACCAACGGACTGTACAACTTTTATACAAACTACGATTTACAAACGAATACAAACGTACAAACAAACTAATGGACATTAACTAGTTTGGGAACAACTAGCATGGATACTTTACAAGTATTCCATTTACTTACTAAACCTTATGCGTATTAGGACGCTAAGGGTTGCTAGTTCGGGATACTACTTGCTTACTTACTGCATTGTCTGCCAGACTCAGGTGAGTCTTACAGCCCCTACTTTACTGTTTTATACTCAGGGGTTAGATGCATTACTGTTTTACATGAACACACAAAACTTACTTGCTGCCATGATTTACTTACTGTATGAGATTACGAATACGCCAACTGCATGAGTTTACGACTAATCCAATGAAATCCTCCTGAACCATAGTTGTTAGTTATGTGATAAGCGCGAGTTTTAGTATATGGATCCATATGGGACTGACAATCCCCGCCCGGGGTAGCAAGCACTACCAGGAACCGTTCCTGTAGAAACGGGCGTTTCTTACTCGTTCCGTATGAATGTTTTGGATTACATTCATGAGGGGGTACCTATATTTACTGTACGTTAAGCTTCAACTATGGTGGCTCATGGCAATTGTATCAAACGGTTAGCATAACCTGCAACCACCCACTTATTAAAACTTAAGTAAACGATGAGCATAACCTGTGATCGTTACTTACTGGCTGGCTATGATTTACAAATACTACTTGTGTGTTCAACTGTTTACTTACTTACAAACCTGTGAGATTCACCAACCTTTTTGGTTGACCGTTTTAGTAATGCTTCTCAGGTACCCAGCATCAGTAGGGATGCCCAGCAGGATAAGCTTTCTTAGCTCGAGTTGCATGCATTTACAAGCTTGGAGATTTTATTACATTACTTTTGTACTTACTGTTATGTATTAGAATCTCTAGGATTTTACTTGAACTCGAGCTTGTATTTTGAAACTACTTATGTATTAATGTAATAACTTTTCGAACGTCTCATTTAGAGTCGTTCACTATATCCTTTGTGCTTGTGATTATTGATTAGTAACACCCAAAATCATCGTTTCCGCAAACTGTTAAATTTGGGGGTGTTACAGATTGGTATCAGAGCCTAAGGTTATAGTGAACTAGGTTGCATTTAGTGGGCCTAGACTATGACCGTTAGGCAGTATTCCTCATTAGGTATAACTAGTTCAGGAATTACAGCATACAAGTTTAATTTAACATAGCCTGATCAACTATGTACAATTAAATGAAGATGATGTGAGTTCTGAAAGGGGTTATGTTGAACCGGAATGCATTAGCTGACTCTGACCTCGAGAGAACCGGAACTTTTACGTGATTGTGCTAGACACGAACTAGGCAGTTATGTGATATATATATATATATATATATACATAGGCCTCTTTCCCCGATAAGATACTCTCTCGACTACTACGAAATTAATATTCCTTAACATTTCATCGAACAAACGACGACTCGATTCTCATCATTCTGTCTTTATTTAACTTTTATGAATTCACGACTACCGGCTTACGTCCGAAGACTTCCACACCGTTATAACCGACAACCATAGTTACTCGAACATCCTTCGATATGAAGATCGAGACCTTGTTTTCATTTGCTATTCCTATCTAATTCTACGTTTGTAACATTCTACAATGTACACTACTGTACCGTTAGGTGTAACCTAATAAAACCATTTTCAGCTCAATTTTCGTCAGATTTCAAATTATACAACCGACTTTTACTATCAAAATTTTATAACAAATGTATTTTTATCAAACTTGTTACAAAATTTCTCACAAAAATGTTTTATAAAATTTTCAAAAACTTCAAAACCGTATAAACTTATTTATAGTACACAACTTTAAACAACCTTCAAACTTTGGCATATTTTCTCTAAACTTACTAAAACCATCACAATCATAATTCTTGTTCAAACCTTCACATGTTCTTTATTTATTGTTTCAAGGAACATGCCTCCTCGACGACAAATCACTCTTACTGAAGCCGAAGTAGCGGGTATAATTGCCCGTAGTGTGGCTCAAGCTCTAGCTACCCGGACTTCAGCCCCTGGTAGCGAAGATACC
This sequence comes from Helichrysum umbraculigerum, assembly GCA_949592205.1. NCBI lineage: Eukaryota > Viridiplantae > Streptophyta > Magnoliopsida > Asterales > Asteraceae > Helichrysum > Helichrysum umbraculigerum. Next base: position 67,703,357 of record CATIUR010000003.1, read on the forward strand.
GCTAATACTGGACCACAACCCAAAACCTGCACCTACAAGGACTTCCAAAACTGCAAACCCTTGAGCTTTGCAGGTACTGAAGGAGCGATCGGTCTGATTCGCTGGACCGAGAAAATCGAATCAGTATTCCTCATCTGCAACTGCAAGGAAGAGGATAAAGTTAAGTTCGCCACCAGTACCTTTTCTGACACCGCCCTTACCTGGTGGAACACTTATGCTCAGACTGTGAGCATTGCTGAGGCTTACAAACTACAGTGGGATGAACTGAAGATTATGTTGAGGGGCGAGTACTGCCCAAGAGATGAGCTGAAACAATTGGAAGTAGAATTCTGGAATCACAAGATGCAGGGTGATGACATCACCGGCTACACCAACCGTTTTCACCAGCTGGCACTCTTGTGCCCATCCATGGTTGATCCTGAGTACAAAAGGATCGAAAAGTACGCTGATGGACTTCCTGAGCGACTTCAAGATCTGGTGACTTCATCTAAACCAGGAACCATTCAGAGCGCCATTCGCATGGCTCATGAACTAACGGCCAATTCTGTCCACCGTGGCTCGACTTCAACCCCGTCTGCGAATAACAAACGTAAATGGGAAGTAAGTCCCCACTCATCCAACCCGACTTCTGACAAAAAGCTTGCAATTGTCAACGTCAATGACTCAAAGGCTTACAAGGGGAGCAAGCCTTACTGCTCCAAATGTAGCCGCCATCATAACGGCTCCTGTCCCTGCACTAAGTGCAAGAAATTCGGGCACCTGGCCCAAGACTGCCGAACCAACCCCATTAGTACTGATACTTCTGCACCCAAAACCTGCTATGAGTGCAACGGTACCGGGTACTTCAGGAAGGATTGCCCTAAGCTGAAACCCCGAACCAACAATACAAGGAGTAGAGCTTATGTAATCAATGCTAGGGAGGATGACCCAAATCCGAGACTCTGTGATTTACTCAACCCGGGTACGCTTATTCTTTGACTACCCGAATCTGTTTTCTCATAAATCTCTCGCTTAATGACTTATGTATAACTGTATTTTATTCTATGTGTTTTCTTTGATCCTAAGTACACAATAGGATTAGGAAACGACCGACTACTTAAATCCCGACAACACAATTTGCCTTACACTTTAGATACAGTAACCCAAACTCCCTTCCCAATTATCTCACACTGGTTGAGACCGGGAACTCGTATGCTATTCGTTACTTTAAACAGATAAATTAATATAACTTCACTTACTTGAGGCAAATTCTTAAATAGAACACTTATTTCGTAGGAAATGACAACTCACTCCGTCAACAACCCTACACTGCAAAATGAACTGCTCAGTGAGGAACCGAAGATGTTTCCTTACCTCCTCGAACTCGAGTGTGATATAGAACACTCCGCTGAATCAGCAGCAGCACCTGCCCCTCCTGCTGCTCTAACTGCTGCAAAAGCATCAGTTGATGAAACCTTGACTGCTGAATCAGTCAGCCACCTCAACCAAACTATTGATTCGCTGCGACAACAACTGAATGAAGCACGGGAAGACATTGATGACCTACGACGAATTGCTTTCCAAAATGACATACGTATGCATGAATACGAGCTACGTTTGCTAGCCTTAGAAAACCTTACTTCACCCTCAACATCCCATAACACTCCTACTGAAGAGGATACCGACACTGACTGTACCCCGCCTCCAGCAAAAAAAAAAGGGTGAAGGTTTACTTGGGAAATAAACCTTTCTGTTCCCGATGCACTCGGCATCATGAAGGACCGTGTACCGTACCCACCGGTCGATGCAAAACCTACCCTAAAAGTACGAACCCTCCTAAAGCGAAACTCTGCTTCAACTGTGGGAGTGCTGACCATCTCAAGGCCAAATGCCCACTACCTCCAGGCAACAAAAATTAGGGTACGTTACCACCTGACAACTACTTGATTTCAAACACTGTAGGACCTACCCTACTACTGTAGGCTACTAGTACACATTGTAGCTACCTGAATAGTATCGAACTACCGATTACTACTTCGAACAAATTTCGGGACGAAATTTTATTAACAAGGGGAGAATGTAACAACCCCAAATCTAGGGTCAATTTAAAATTTCCCTAATTACGTGTTTATTACTGGTATATAATATGAAATAGGATTATATACATTATTTAATATATATATATATATATGGATGGAATATATATATATATACGCGTATATGATTCGTACAAATCGTATAAAACAACAATCGTACCAACTTGCGGACATTGGTAAAACAATTATTAAATAATGTTAAATTATTTAATTACTTCAACTGCTACTTTATATTATGTTTATAATATAACGAAAACGTGCGTTTTAATTAAAACGTCACCGAACTCTCCGAAAACTCGACCAACCGACAAAACAAAACAAAGTTATGTTTTATAACTCAAAAACTAGTATTTTGATAAAATACTTCAATTAAATTATCGGGTAATATTTCGTACTTTAAAACATATATTTAATCGCGTATAAAATGATTTTAACGTTTAAACGACCGGGGAAACGAACACCGCACGGAGCGCAAACACGAGGGAACAATAATTGGTGAGATCCACACATGGTGGACCCCACCATGGGCCGGCCAAGGTGAGGGGTGCCAAACCCTCACCCTATTCCTCACTCTCTCACTCAATCTCACTCCCTCACTCAATCTTTCTCTCCACTCTCTCTCTCAATCGGTCATCTCTCTCTCTCTCTAAAACCAACACTAAACCACCCTAAAAACACCACAAAACCACCTCGGAGGCTAGGCTCGGTTTGGTGAGAAGTGATCACCGCAACGAGGGCTACAACTTCATCTTTTCGGTTTCTCGATGCGACAACTTTGTAAGTTTTCCGGCGACCCGAAACTTTTCCGATTACTTTTATTTTGCTAGATTATTGTTCCCCTAGCTTAGTAATGTCCAAATATGTAATTAAAACACGTTTTTGAACACGTTAACGGAAATGTCGGTTTTGGTCATTTTAAAGAAAACGACACCACAAACCTTAAAAACGACTACCAATAGTTATTATGGACTCATTGTAACATTTTAAAACTAGTATAAAAGTTCTAGACCCAACAGAAACCGGAAAATACGTTTTCGGAAACTTGAAATCCGAACAGACCTCTTGTGTCGCATCGGACCAAAAGTTTATGCGACACAACACTGTGTCGCATTCTATGTCGTATGTTATGTCGCACGTTATGTCGCAATGTATGCGACACAACGCTTATGTCGCACTATATGTCGTATCATCTACGACACAAAGTTTACCTATCGCTTGATTGCGACACAACGACTATGTCGTATCGTTGTGTCGTACCCTTGTATGCGACACAACCATTGTGTCGCATATACACCAAACCGAATTCAATCCATACGACACAGACCTTATGTCGCATACGGTCTGCGACACAAGCCTTGTGTCGCAGATAGCCCAGATCAGAAAACAAAATATATTCTAAGTGTTGGAATCACTTTTCAACTACTAAATCAAATACGATGCTACATATACATGAAAATACTATACCTTCGAGAGTATACAACAACACTTGAATACGTACAAGACTATACTAAACTAACGTGAGATTTCACTCACACACGCGTACGAGATTACACTCCAACGAACTTACACTTGTACATTACACGGGATTACATCCGATACGAACTTACAAGTTCACTCACTAGTTACGTGCTGGATTACACGTTAACTGATACGAACATACACTCGAATACTTACGAGGTTTCACTCGTACCCTTTGGGGTTTAAGCCCATTGGAACTTACGCAAACGATACACGTTGTAATACAAACAAACAGTTATACACGTACGCTTTACAAATGTACAACTACTATGAATACATGATAATAATTGATGGAATTATTATTATTACACAACGACACCAACGGACTGTACAACTTTTATACAAACTACGATTTACAAACGAATACAAACGTACAAACAAACTAATGGACATTAACTAGTTTGGGAACAACTAGCATGGATACTTTACAAGTATTCCATTTACTTACTAAACCTTATGCGTATTAGGACGCTAAGGGTTGCTAGTTCGGGATACTACTTGCTTACTTACTGCATTGTCTGCCAGACTCAGGTGAGTCTTACAGCCCCTACTTTACTGTTTTATACTCAGGGGTTAGATGCATTACTGTTTTACATGAACACACAAAACTTACTTGCTGCCATGATTTACTTACTGTATGAGATTACGAATACGCCAACTGCATGAGTTTACGACTAATCCAATGAAATCCTCCTGAACCATAGTTGTTAGTTATGTGATAAGCGCGAGTTTTAGTATATGGATCCATATGGGACTGACAATCCCCGCCCGGGGTAGCAAGCACTACCAGGAACCGTTCCTGTAGAAACGGGCGTTTCTTACTCGTTCCGTATGAATGTTTTGGATTACATTCATGAGGGGGTACCTATATTTACTGTACGTTAAGCTTCAACTATGGTGGCTCATGGCAATTGTATCAAACGGTTAGCATAACCTGCAACCACCCACTTATTAAAACTTAAGTAAACGATGAGCATAACCTGTGATCGTTACTTACTGGCTGGCTATGATTTACAAATACTACTTGTGTGTTCAACTGTTTACTTACTTACAAACCTGTGAGATTCACCAACCTTTTTGGTTGACCGTTTTAGTAATGCTTCTCAGGTACCCAGCATCAGTAGGGATGCCCAGCAGGATAAGCTTTCTTAGCTCGAGTTGCATGCATTTACAAGCTTGGAGATTTTATTACATTACTTTTGTACTTACTGTTATGTATTAGAATCTCTAGGATTTTACTTGAACTCGAGCTTGTATTTTGAAACTACTTATGTATTAATGTAATAACTTTTCGAACGTCTCATTTAGAGTCGTTCACTCTATCCTTTGTGCTTGTGATTATTGATTAGTAACACCCAAAATCATCGTTTCCGCAAACTGTTAAATTTGGGGGTGTTACAGATTGGTATCAGAGCCTAAGGTTATAGTGAACTAGGTTGCATTTAGTGGGCCTAGACTATGACCGTTAGGCAGTATTCCTCATTAGGTATAACTAGTTCAGGAATTACAGCATACAAGTTTAATTTAACATAGCCTGATCAACTATGTACAATTAAATGAAGATGATGTGAGTTCTGAAAGGGGTTATGTTGAACCGGAATGCATTAGCTGACTCTGACCTCGAGAGAACCGGGACTTTTACGTGATTGTGCTAGACACGAACTAGGCAGTTATGTGATATATATATATATATATATACATAGGCCTCTTTCCCCGATAAGATACTCTCTCGACTACTACGAAATTAATATTCCTTAACATTTCATCGAACAAACGACGACTCGATTCTCATCATTCTGTCTTTATTTAACTTTTATGAATTCACGACTACCGGCTTACGTCCGAAGACTTCCACACCGTTATAACCGACAACCATAGTTACTCGAACATCCTTCGATATGAAGATCGAGACCTTGTTTTCATTTGCTATTCCTATCTAATTCTACGTTTGTAACATTCTACAATGTACACTACTGTACCGTTAGGTGTAACCTAATAAAACCATTTTCAGCTCAATTTTCGTCAGATTTCAAATTATACAACCGACTTTTACTATCAAAATTTTATAACAAATGTATTTTTATCAAACTTGTTACAAAATTTCTCACAAAAATGTTTTATAAAATTTTCAAAAACTTCAAAACCGTATAAACTTATTTATAGTACACAACTTTAAACAACCTTCAAACTTTGGCATATTTTCTCTAAACTTACTAAAACCATCACAATCATAATTCTTGTTCAAACCTTCACATGTTCTTTATTTATTGTTTCAAGGAACATGCCTCCTCGACGACAAATCACTCTTACTGAAGCCGAAGTAGCGGGTATAATTGCCCGTAGTGTGGCTCAAGCTCTAGCTACCCGGACTTCAGCCCCTGGTAGCGAAGATACCGCTAATACTGGACCACAACCCAAAACCTGCACCTACAAGGACTTCCAAAACTGCAAACCCTTGAGCTTTGCAGGTACTGAAGGAGCGATCGGTCTGATTCGCTGGACCGAGAAAATCGAATCAGTATTCCTCATCTGCAACTGCAAGGAAGAGGATAAAGTTAAGTTCGCCACCAGTACCTTTTCTGACACCGCCCTTACCTGGTGGAACACTTATGCTCAGACTGTGAGCATTGCTGAGGCTTACAAACTACAGTGGGATGAACTGAAGATTATGCTGAGGGGCGAGTACTGCCCAAGAGATGAGCTGAAACAATTGGAAGTAGAATTCTGGAATCACAAGATGCAGGGTGATGACATCACCGGCTACACCAACCGTTTTCACCAGCTGGCACTCTTGTGCCCATCCATGGTTGATCCTGAGTACAAAAGAATCGAAAAGTACGTTGATGGACTTCCTGAGCGACTTCAAGATCTGGTGACTTCATCTAAACCAGGAACCATTCAGAGCGCCATTCGCATGGCTCATGAACTAACGGCCAATTCTGTCCACCGTGGCTCGACTTCAACCCCGTCTGCGAATAACAAACGTAAATGGGAAGTAAGTCCCCACTCATCCAACCCGACTTCTGACAAAAAGCTTGCAATTGTCAACGTCAATGACTCAAAGGCTTACAAGGGGAGCAAGCCTTACTGCTCCAAATGTAGCCGCCATCATAACGGCTCCTGTCCCTGCACTAAGTGCAAGAAATTCGGGCACCTGGCCCAAGACTGCCGAACCAACCCCATTAGTACTGATACTTCTGCACCCAAAACCTGCTATGAGTGCAACGGTACCGGGCACTTCAGGAAGGATTGCCCTAAGCTGAAACCCTGAACCAACAATACAAGGAGTAGAGCTTATGTAATCAATGCTAGGGAGGATGACCCAAATCCGAGACTCTGTGATTTACTCAACCCGGGTACGCTTATTCTTTGACTACCCGAATCTGTTTTCTCATAAATCTCTCGCTTAATGACTTATGTATAACTGTATTTTATTCTATGTGTTTTCTTTGATCCTAAGTACACAATAGGATTAGGAAACGACCGACTACTTAAATCCCGACAACACAATTTGCCTTACACTTTAGATACAGTAACCCAAACTCCCTTCCCAATTATCTCACACTGGTTGAGACCGGGAACTCGTATGCTATTCGTTACTTTAAACAGATAAATTAATATAACTTCACTTACTTGAGGCAAATTCTTAAATAGAACACTTATTTCGTAGGAAATGACAACTCACTCCGTCAACAACCCTACACTGCAAAATGAACTGCTCAGTGAGGAACCGAAGATGTTTCCTTACCTCCTCGAACTCGAGTGTGATATAGAACACTCCGCTGAATCAGCAGCAGCACCTGCCCCTCCTGCTGCTCTAACTGCTGCAAAAGCATCAGTTGATGAAACCTTGACTGCTGAATCAGTCAGCCACCTCAACCAAACTATTGATTCGCTGCGACAACAACTGAATGAAGCACGGGAAGACATTGATGACCTACGACGAATTGCTTTCCAAAATGACATACGTATGCATGAATACGAGCTACGTTTGCTAGCCTTAGAAAACCTTACTTCACCCTCAACATCCCATAACACTCCTACTGAAGAGGATACCGACACTGACTGTACCCCGCCTCCAGCAAAAAAAAAAGGGTGAAGGTTTACTTGGGAAATAAACCTTTCTGTTCCCGATGCACTCGGCATCATGAAGGACCGTGTACCGTACCCACCGGTCGATGCAAAACCTACCCTAAAAGTACGAACCCTCCTAAAGCGAAACTCTGCTTCAACTGTGGGAGTGCTGACCATCTCAAGGCCAAATGCCCACTACCTCCAGGCAACAAAAATTAGGGTACGTTACCACCTGACAACTACTTGATTTCAAACACTGTAGGACCTACCCTACTACTGTAGGCTACTAGTACACATTGTAGCTACCTGAATAGTATCGAACTACCGATTACTACTTCGAACAAATTTCGGGACGAAATTTTATTAACAAGGGGAGAATGTAACAACCCCAAATCTAGGGTCAATTTAAAATTTCCCTAATTACGTGTTTATTACTGGTATATAATATGAAATAGGATTATATACATTATTTAATATATATATATATATGGATGGAATATATATATATACGCGTATATGATTCGTACAAATCGTATAAAACAACAATCGTACCAACTTGCGGACATTGGTAAAACAATTATTAAATAATGTTAAATTATTTAATTACTTCAACTGCTACTTTATATTATGTTTATAATATAACGAAAACGTGCGTTTTAATTAAAACGTCACCGAACTCTCCGAAAACTCGACCAACCGACAAAACAAAACAAAGTTATGTTTTATAACTCAAAAACTAGTATTTTGATAAAATACTTCAATTAAATTATCGGGTAATATTTCTTACTTTAAAACATATGTTTAATCGCGTATAAAATGATTTTAACGTTTAAACGACCGGGGAAACGAACACCGCACGGAGCGCAAACACGAGGGAACAATAATTGGTGAGATCCACACATGGTGGACCCCACCATGGGCCGGCCAAGGTGAGGGGTGCCAAACCCTCACCCTATTCCTCACTCTCTCACTCAATCTCACTCCCTCACTCAATCTTTCTCTCCACTCTCTCTCTCAATCGGTCATCTCTCTCTCTCTCTAAAACCAACACTAAACCACCCTAAAAACACCACAAAACCACCTCGGAGGCTAGGCTCGGTTTGGTGAGAAGTGATCACCGCAACGAGGGCTACAACTTCATCTTTTCGGTTTCTCGATGCGACAACTTTGTAAGTTTTCCGGCGACCCGAAACTTTTCCGATTACTTTTATTTTGCTAGATTATTGTTCCCCTAGCTTAGTAATGTCCAAATATGTAATTAAAACACGTTTTTGAACACGTTAACGGAAATGTCGGTTTTGGTCATTTTAAAGAAAACGACACCACAAACCTTAAAAACGACTACCAATAGTTATTATGGACTCATTGTAACATTTTAAAACTAGTATAAAAGTTCTAGACCCAACGGAAACCGGAAAATACATTTTCGGAAACTTGAAATCCGAACAGACCTCTTGTGTCGCATCGGACCAAAAGTTTATGCGACACAACACTGTGTCGCATTCTATGTCGTATGTTATGTCGCACGTTATGTCGCAATGTATGCGACACAACGCTTATGTCGCACTATATGTCGTATCATCTACGACACAAAGTTTACCTATCGCTTGATTGCGACACAACGACTATGTCGTATCGTTGTGTAGTACCCTTGTATGCGACACAACCATTGTGTCGCATATACACCAAACCGAATTCAATCCATACGACACAGACCTTATGTCGCATACGGTCTGCGACACAAGCCTTGTGTCGCAGATAGCCCAGATCAGAAAACAAAATATATTCTAAGTGTTGGAATCACTTTTCAACTACTAAATCAAATACGATGCTACATATACATGAAAATACTATACCTTCGAGAGTATACAACAACACTTGAATACGTACAAGACTATACTAAACTAACGTGAGATTTCACTCACACACGCGTACGAGATTACACTCCAACGAACTTACACTTGTACATTACACGGGATTACATCCGATACGAACTTACAAGTTCACTCACTAGTTACGTGCTGGATTACACGTTAACTGATACGAACATACACTCGAATACTTACGAGGTTTCACTCGTACCCTTTGGGGTTTAAGCCCATTGGAACTTACGCAAACGATACACGTTGTAATACAAACAAACAGTTATACACGTACGCTTTACAAATGTACAACTACTATGAATACATGATAATAATTGATGGAATTATTATTATTACACAACGACACCAACGGACTGTACAACTTTTATACAAACTACGATTTACAAACGAATACAAACGTACAAACAAACTAATGGACATTAACTAGTTTGGGAACAACTAGCATGGATACTTTACAAGTATTCCATTTACTTACTAAACCTTATGCGTATTAGGACGCTAAGGGTTGCTAGTTCGGGATACTACTTGCTTACTTTCTGCATTGTCTGCCAGACTCAGGTGAGTCTTACAGCTCCTACTTTACTGTTTTATACTCAGGGGTTAGATGCATTACTGTTTTACATGAACACACAAAACTTACTTGCTGCCATGATTTACTTACTGTATGAGATTACGAATACGCCAACTGCATGAGTTTACGACTAATCCAATGAAATCCTCCTGAACCATAGTTGTTAGTTATGTGATAAGCACGAGTTTTAGTATATGGATCCGTATGGGACTGACAATCCCCGCCAGGGGTAGCAAGCACTACCAGGAACCGTTCCTGTAGAAACGGGCGTTTCTTACTCGTTCCGTATGAATGTTTTGGATTACATTCATGAGGGGGTACCTATATTTACTGTACGTTAAGCTTCAACTATGGTGGCTCATGGCAATTGTATCAACCGGTTAGCATAACCTGCAACCACCCACTTATTAAAACTTAAGTAAACGATGAGCATAACCTGTGATCGTTACTTACTGGCTGGCTATGATTTACAAATACTACTTGTGTGTTCAACTGTTTACTTACTTACAAACCTGTGAGATTCACCAACCTTTTTGGTTGACCGTTTTAGTAATGCTTCTCAGGTACCCAGCATCAGTAGGGATGCCCAGCAGGATAAGCTTTCTTAGCTCGAGTCGCATGCATTTACAAGCTTGGAGATTTTATTACATTACTTTTGTACTTACTGTTATGTATTAGAATCTCTAGGATTTTACTTGAACTCGAGCTTGTATTTTGAAACTACTTATGTATTAATGTAATAACTTTTCGAACGTCTCATTTAGAGTCGTTCACTGTATCCTTTGTGCTTGTGATTATTGATTAGTAACACCCAAAATCATCGTTTCCGCAAACTGTTAAATTTGGGGGTGTTACATCTACCGTCCACTCTATCCGATTCCTCCTTTAACTCTCAACAACACTATAACGAAACTTTAATTAACTTCATGGTTGAACAAAATAACGTTAATAAACAAGTAATAGATTTTCAAGATAAAATTGATGCTTTACTTAGAATTTCCGAAGATTTGATCAAAAACCTTGAAGTTAGTCTTAAACAATTATTTTCAAAAGTTGAGGAGAGTCAAAGAAAAATCGCGATCGGTAACGACATCTTAGTTGTTACAAGAGGAGGTAAAGAAACCAGAGTTGAACAAACCTCAGATAATTCTTCAAATAAACCTTCCACTTCTACTGATCCAGTGCCAAGTGACACCCCTGTCTCTGCACCCGATCCAGTACCTTCTCAAGTTCCAGAAATCATTCCACGTACTCGAATTCCATTCCCTGGTAGACTTAAGAAGGAGAAGCAGGAAGCGCAGTTTGGGAAATATCTTGAGATGTTTAAAAGCCTGCACTTAAACGTTAGATTATTAGATGCTTTAGTAGAAATGCCCAGTTGTGCAAAATTCTTCAAAGAACTTCTTTCAAATAAAGAAAAATTAAGGCAATTAGTTAATATACCCTTAGATGCTGAATGCTCTGCAATCATGTTACATGGCCTTCCACCAAAACTAGGAGATATTGGCCGTTTCACTATTCCTTGTTACCTTCAAAATATCCAAGTTAGTAATGCCTTAGCTGACCTAGGTGCTAGTGTCAACCTTATGCCTTACTCACTATATAGGAAACTAGGACTAGGAGAACTGCTACCCACTCGAATGACCATCCAATTAGCCGATAGATCAGTTAAACTCCCTCGGGGGATTGCTGAAGATATTATGGTTAGAGTAGGTAAATTCATCTTCCCAGTAGACTTTGTCATTATGGATATTGAGGAAGACGCCCACGTTCCCCTCATCCTTGGCAGACCTTTCCTAAACACTGCCAAGGCTGTTATTGACGTAAACGAAAAATCTCTAAAATTGAGGGTTGGAGCTGAGGAAGTCACCTTTAATGTCGATAAACTGATGAAACAACCCGTGGGAGAAGATCTTGGTCTTGTGGATGCCATGCAGGAAATATATGACGAGCATTTGGAGGAGATTCTAGCAGTTAGCAATCCCGACATTCTTCCCAACACGGTCATCACTACGAGGAGACTATGCCAGGACGATGCCGGACTCTGCTCAGCTATCTCTGACAAACCAGCACACTCTAAGGAGCTACTATTTCCTTTATCTGAAATGAAGTATCCTCTTGCACCGCCTATCAGCACCTTCACGAACAACTCCTTTGTTGCTGTTCCTTTAGGCGAAGGCATTCCTCTACCAATATTAAAAAGGGGTCAAGCTGATTCATCTCCTTCACTAGCTGAAATTCTCAAATCTTTTGAGGAGATGGAATCAGAAATCTCAGCTAAGCCGCAACTATATGAAGGTTGTGCGCCACAAAATCCAGAAATCACCAAAAGTGCATCTTCAAAGGCTCAATTTCAGAGGTTTGCATTCACCGACGACAACAAAATCATCCTTACTGAAGATAATGCAACTTCCTCATCATCAACAAGTAAGTACGAGCTGAAGAAGAACGCACTCTCTAACGAGACAGAATTAGTAGAGATAGCATCAGCCACTGCAGCCGACTCATCTCCAAACGAACCAGAGTTCCAAACGAAGTATGATGAGTTACGAAGAGACGAGATCGCTCGAATGAAACCTTCCATTGAAGAACCGCCAGAATTGGAGCTAAAGGAACTACCCTCTCATCTGGAGTATGCTTTTCTTGAAGGAACCTCGCACTTACCTGTCATAATTGCAAAAGATCTTGCACCTGAAGAGAAAGCAAAACTCATACAAGTGTTGAAGTCACATAAGAAGGCGATTGCATGGAAGATTTCCGACATCCAAGGGATCAGTCCAAACTACTGCACGCACAAGATACTAATGGAAAACGACTTCAAACCTTCTATACAGAGACATAGGAGAGTCAACCCAAAGATTCAAGACGTGGTCAAAAAGGAGGTTATCAAACTCTTGGACGCTGGCTTGATCTATCCTATTTCAGATTCCCCATGGGTCAGCCCAGTTCAGGTTGTCCCCAAGAAAGGAGGAATGACGGTTATCGCTAACGATGATAATAAACTCATTCCAACACGTACCGTCACCGGTTGGAGAGTATGCATCGACTATATGAAGCTGAACGAAGCCACTCGAAAAGATCATTTCCCTCTACCGTTCATCGATCAAATGTTGGAGAGATTATCAGGGAACGAATTCTACTGTTTTCTTGATGGTTTCTCTGGCTATTTTCATATTCCTCTCGATCCTAAGGACCAAGAAAAGACGACTTTCACATGTCCTTACGGAACATTCACTTACCGACGCATGCCTTTTGGGCTATACAACGCACCTGCTACATTCCAAAGGTGTATGGTGGCGATATTCCACGATATGATTGAACAGTGTATGGAGGTATTCATGGACGACTTCTCAGTCTTTGGAGACTCCTTCACTTCTTGTCTTTCCAACCTCGAATGAATGTTAGCCCGATGTGAAGAATCAAATCTTGTCTTAAACTGGGAGAAGTGTCACTTTATGGTGAAGGAAGGAATAGTTCTGGGACACCGAATATCAAAGTCTGGAATTGAAGTTGACAAAGCTAAAGTTGAGACTATTGCCAAACTTCCGCCACCTACTTCTGTTAAAGCCATTCGCAGTTTTCTAGGTCACGCCGGATTCTACCGTCGCTTTATTAAGGATTTCTCTAAGATTTCTCGACCTATGACGCACCTTCTCGAGAAGGACATTCCGTTTGCCTTTATAGACGACTGCCTGAAAGCTTTCAATATTCTGAAGGATGAGCTCACACATGCACCGATCATGGTTGCTCCTGACTGGAGTCTTCCATTTGAAATCATGTGTGACGCCAGTGACTTTGCTGTTGGAGCTGTCTTAGGGCAAAGGAAGGATAAGCATTTTCAGCCAATATACTACGCCAGCAAGACACTCACCGATGCTCAAGAAAATTATACTACTACAGAAAAGGAGTTGCTTGCGGTAGTATTTGCTTTTGATAAATTTCGTTCTTACTTAATATTGTCCAAAACTATTGTCTATACAGATCACTCAGCCTTGAAGTATCTTTTCAAAAAGCAAGACGCTAAACCAAGACTACTTCGATGGATTTTGCTTCTCCAAGAATTCGACATAGAAATCAGGGATAAGAAAGGAGCAGAAAATGTCGCAGCAGATCATCTCAGTCGATTGGAAAACCCATCGATGGAAAAGCTTAATGAAAGAGATATTCAAGATCAGTTTCCTGAAGAACAACTCATGAACATCGGAGGCCACCAGAAGGGTTCACAATTCAACCACGACCCTTGGTACGCAAACTACGCTAATTATCTGGTTAGAGGAATTGTGCCGAAAGGAATGCCCACCTCTAGAAAACGTAAATTCTTCAGAGACGTTAAAAATTACTATTGGGACGATCCATACTTATTCAAAGTATGTCCGGACCAAATCATCAGAAGATGCGCAGACGAGAGGGAAGCAAGGAACATTCTCCACTAGAGTCATCACGGACCCACTAGAGGACATCATGGAGCAAATATGACTGCAAGGAAGGTATACGATTCCGGATTCTACTGGCCGACTATTTTCAGAGACGCTCACGACTTGGTAAAACGTTGTGATGCTTGCAAAAGGTTTGGAAGTATCTCACAGAGGAGTGAAATGCCACTTACTAACATCCAGGCCTGCGAGATCTTTGATATATGGGGGTTGGATTTCATGGGACCATTCCCAAAGTCCTTCGGAAAAGAATACATTCTGGTAGCTGTCGACTATGTATCCAGATGGGCCGAGGCACAAGCATTTCCTACAAATGACTCACGAGTAGTGACCAAGTTCCTCAAGCAACTATTTTCTCGTTTCGGAACTCCAAAGGCGATCATCAGTGATCGAGGCACGCACTTTTGTAATGCTCAGTTTATGAGGACATTACAATATTACGGTGTCACCCATAAGACATCTACGGCCTATCACCCGCAGACGAATGGGCAAGCCGAAGTGACGAATAGAGCGCTCAAAAGGATCTTAGAACGAACCGTGCTGAATCATAGGGAAAGATGGGCCGACAAATTAGACGATGCTCTGTGGGCGTTCAGAACTGCATATAAGACGCCATTAGGGACCACGCCTTACAGACTAGTCTATGGTAAAGCATGTCATCTGCCGATAGAGTTGGAATACAAGGCATACTGGGCGCTGAGAGATTGCAATCTAGACCCTTCCACAATAGGATTACATCGCAAGATGCAGCTGAACGAATTAGCCGAATTGAGAGACCAAGCCTATGATAGTTCTCTACATTTCAAGGGGCGAACCAAAAATCTTCACGATGCTAAACTCAAATATTCTAAGTTCAAACCTGGAGATAAAGTTCTTCTCTACAATTCGCGCTTCAGAAAATTTTCAGGCAAATTCAGATCAAGGTGGAGCGGACCATTCGTTGTATCAAAAGTCTTTACCTTCGGAGCAGTCGAACTAGAAGCACCGGACGGTAATTTTAAAGTAAATGGTCACCGTTTAAAACACTACATCGAAGACTTTCCTTCAAGTGAGGAAGTCTATATCTTCGAACCACCTTGAGCCAACAAAGTAGGTAAAAGAGTCAAGCTAACGACTCGTTAAACAAGCGCTCTTGGGAGGCACCCCATTGCTTATCTTTATTTTAGCTTTAAATTTTATTTCTTAGTTTATTTTTGCTTAGTATTATCATCACTGGACTAATAAATGCAGGATAATTTAGATACCCGACAGCACCGCACTCTTACATATACATCGGAGATAAGTTTTATCTGACTTATGCAAATGCAACCACTTAGATGACTCAAACTTTTTATAAAAATCTTTTTAAAAGTCATCTGATTTTGCTGCATTTGTATAACCATATAAGCTTTAGCATTACCTGTTTTTCTTTATGTTTCAGGATGGACGCTTCAGCTGAGACCTCAGGACACACTGCTGCTCAACAACAGAAGAAGAAAAGACACCGCAGAGGAAGGAAGAAGGCGACCACTGTACCAGAGGAGCCTGTGACAGATGTGACGAGCACTCCAGTCTTTGACTACGGGATCACCACAGCAGATAGAGCTGTGACCTGGGCGATTCTGCGAGAGCTCTCCATCCAGCATGACTCCCACTCTGACATCAGAGAGAGGGTTGGACTTCCGAGACTTCCTGACCAGTCTTTCAGACTTGGTCAAGGTTCGAGACCATCTCTCCCGCCATGGTCATTCTTCCCAGCTGCCCCAACGTCAGAGTCCACTCTTCCTGCTGCTGATGCTGAGATAGCCCCTGATCTTCCTGTTGCACCCATCATGCCTGTTCCGATTGTTGCCACGTCACCTACTTCAGTTCCAGACAGTGACGCACTTGCAGCATTTGACCCAGACATGGATGATTTGCTAGACGACTTTTAGTTTATTTTACTTTATGCTTTTTATTTATGTTAGACTTTTATGATGTTGAAATGTTGGATTGGTGATTATGACTGTGTTTATGGTATTGCAGAACTCAGCTTCGTAAGGAATGGATGAGCTTTAATTAGAGTCTGGTCCACAAATCCAGCAGATCACTAGCACCACTCCTTCACGAATCTGGTCCTGAATCCAGTGTTCACCAACCGTAGGGAAGTAACTGTCCTAAACTCTTCTAGTTTTGACGTAACTTAGATATGCTTATGCCCACTTAAATCTCTAAGTGTGGGATCCTCCGTACTTAAAACTTTTAAATTAACATTTTTCCTAAAAACAAAACCCTAAGTATGGGATTTTCCCTACTTAGTGCAGAAACATTGGGGACAATGTTTATTTTTAAGTGTGGGATAGCAGTATATCTCTCGTCTAGGTATCCGTAAGTTGATTTAGAAATATGCATGTCCTCGAAATGATTTTCAACCCTTATTTTTGCCAAAATTTTCAAAAATTTTAAATTTTTGAGTCACAATTGTAAGAAAGAGTACAGATTTTTTTTACAAGTATTCGAAAATTGGTAAAAAGAGGTCGAATCATGTCGGATTCCAAATAAATTAAGATGAGGATCTAAGAGGGGCATCGCACGACTGGACACATATAACCCATTTTTGCGGTGAGGAATTTTGAGCCTTATAAGCATTCATTTTAAATGCTTCACTGTTCTTTTATTGTGTGTGACCGGTGCACGCATTTCTGAATTAGAACTTGCCCCGGGTATGCGTTTCGAGATCACATTGACGGGTGTCATACGTGACATAGGTGCAATTAGATGACCTTGACATTCCCTAGGATTAAACCCCATTTCAACATATCTCTTTCAAGCCCAAAACCCTTCCAACACTCATTTTCAGTGTTGATGATCCGCCTAGTAAACCCTGTTGAGCCTTAGCCTTTCATTTCTTTCAACCCATATTTTAAACCCACTTACCCCCATACCTACCAAAAGCTTATCTTAGAATTTTTAGAATCTTTTGTGGAAAAAGCTAGTTATGTATGCTTTTTGTTTCTACCCCAAATCACAAAAATTCGTGTTTACTCAAAAAGCTACTCGCGTGCGTTTTACATTATTAATATTCAAAAGAATTCGAGAGCCTCGTGGTGTGAAAAATTGACACCAAGTAAAAATTTGAAAGTAAAAAAGGCTGGAAAAACAAAAAGATGAAAGAAAGAAAGGATGTCTACAGGGCAAAAAGAAAAAAATTCCTTAGAAAATCTCTGGCCAAGAAATTCTGAGCCAAAAATAGAATAAAGCTAAGTGCTGAAATCTCCCGAAAACTCTTGCTCTTAAAAGCATAAATTCTTCGTGTGTTTTCAAAAAGATAGAAGACATAAAATAGCTATCTTCTTCCCTTATAGTTATCCATTTCCGTTTTCATTAAAAAGTATATCTAAATAGTGTTTTTCATGAAAAATTTTAAAGGTCCTAAGATAAGTGAAACCCTTAAACCCTTTTTACCTCTATCCATACCCTTTAAACCCCCACCACACATTACAACCCACTTGAATGTCTTGGGATAGTTAGTGCCGTCCCCATCTAAGTGGTGGAGATACGATCCTTGGGCAAGCCTATGACGACAAATGCTGCATGACAGGTATTTGAGCGATTTTTCATTTGGCTTAGGATAATAGGAAACCCGATACACTTGAGTGAATTGAGTGACCACCAGTGAGATCGCCCAGTCGTGTATATTCCAAATCCCGAGAATTGAAAGTTTGCCTAAGAGAATCATCTTAAAGACCTTTGGATACTTCATGTGAACATCTTTTCTTTATCTTAATTGGCACAATACTTGTTTTCAATCTGCATGACTTCTTCTTTGTGGCGTAAAAAGTTTAAGATTCAGAAAGTTTCGGCTGGTAAGATGAAGTTTGCTTGAGGACAAGCAAAAGTCTAAGTGTGGGATATTTGATGACACGTAAAAAGTCAAGTTTTTATGTGTCACTTTCTCACCTTTTTAGCCCAAAACATGATGAATATATCCAAAATCAACACTTTATTATCAGAACTCATCATGGGGGCTAAAATATAGACAACATTTCAAAAATCATCTAAAATGGTCGAAAAACACGATAAATGTAACGAATACGATCATAAGCATTCCGGTTCACGCTTTCAAGCACTTTTTAAGCTCTACTAAGAATTATGACCTCTAACCTATGTCATTTTCTTCGTCAGGAGAAGACGATCGCGTGGATATAAAGAACGCTAAAAACGGACACCCGAGTCAAAAGTTACGCCCAAACGAAGATTCCAAGCAACCGACGGACCACAATACGGGAGAGACAAGCCGGATACGGCCAAGCCCAGCCGTATACGGGCAAGACCTGACCGTATACGGCCTGTCCCAACCGTATACGGCCTAGTGCCAGCCGTATACGGGCAATCTCCCCCGTATCCGGCCTTGTCCCTCCCCCGATACGGCCAATCTCTCCCGTATACGGCCAAATTCAACCGTATCGTGTGTTTTGGTCATCCAAGGTGCAATCTTGATACGGCTGAGGAATACAGCTGAGATATTGATGGCTAGAATACGGTTGAGGAATACGGTTGAGCCATGCCTATAAATACAAGCCACCATCTCCTCATTTTACACATTCTACATTCAACATTCACCATTTTCTTTACTTTCTCTCTCTACTCTCTCTCTAGAAATAATTAGTTTAGGTTAGTTTAATTAAGCTAGTAGATTAGCTTCTAGCTTAGCTTTACGGAGGTGCTCCGAGACTGCGATTGCGCAAGATTTGTAATTACGCTTTGTCAGGTTTTATTATAATCTCTATCTTGTTGTTTTAAATATGTTGTGTTGTTGTCATAATTATTTAGAATTGCTTGCTAGAATTATTGCCATGCTTAGCTAAACAAATCTGTGTCTGCTATGATAATCATTATGCTAGGGTAGTTATACTTTAAAATGCAATTGGGATGCACCATTATGAAACAACGGAGGTAACGTTATACGGCTTTCATTTGTATAGCGCCGGAACCATCACGAATGTGTGTAGTACGGAACGTGGAAGCTATGAAAGTCGTGGGCACAATCCATTGTGGAAATAATGATTCCAATTGTAATACGCCGTTACTCTGTCCGTATGATGTTGCTATATATTTGAATCTATAAATTGAGTCTCCAATGTTTATCTATCCAACTTATGCTGTGGTTTGTAAGTTACTGCTGGTCCTTAACTGGTGGTACGCCGCTTATTATTATTCTGTGACTGATGATCGTTGAACTCGACATGGCCGGTGTTCTCCTGGTTGAAATACACCGGAGGGAGACACGGAGCGTAGGATTAGAGATAGATTAGATTCAATTTATTTAACGCATGTTTTTGAGAGAACTTTCGGAATATGTGTGACTTAACCAAATATCCAGTTACTCTGCACAAATTAAACTGATCCTTGTATGTCGCTCTGTTGCATGTTCTTGTTTGATTGTTGCTTTAGGGTTTGCATGCTAGTATCACCTGTGTTATTGGATATATGATTAGGTTTTTGAGTATAAATTAATTGCATACATCAGTTTAACACGCGTAAAATAGTTATGATGGTTTATATGAAATAATGATGAACAATTTAATCAGCCATTAGACCAGGCCATCCCAACCTGTTCCGGTAGGAAACCCCTGTTTCATGTTTTTGTTCATTCAACAATTCATGCCATGATTCGGATATCTCAAATGTCCGAGATTGGGGAATAGGACTCGAGGATGGCTGTTGGTTAAATTGGTTGCTATATTTGGGAGAACTTCCGGTATAGTTTACATTCTATAACTGCTATCTTCGTGACATGTTATTTATCTGATTGTGGACAACTTCACGTTAGGTATATAATAGGCTAGTAGTTATGGCTCATTAGGACATATAACTCAGGATAGATAACAAGAACCTTTTAATGTTTCAACGGAAATACTGTAAAACAACTTACTACTGGTACAAGCGTTTAAATACGTGGGAGCTAAGGAAAGGTTGTAAGTAGAGTACTTTGTTGTCATTGATTGTTTCAAGTACGTCTGTTAAGTCCTGACTTCGTCATCATAGCTAATACCTTAACTAAAATAACTACCCCTAAATAGCATATATCATTATCATAGTAGACACTCGCGTTAATCTGCTGTTCTCGTAGCCACCTCACCTATCCTCTAGTTTAGTTTAGTTTAAAATTAGTAGTTATAATATAAAAACAACCAAAACCCCTATCAACCTTTTGATAAACCAGCTAAATTACAAAAGATAATCAAAAGACCTAGATCCCATGCCCGTTGTAGTTTGAAGAACGACCCTAGGTCATACTTACTACTATACCCCATAGTTTTAAGTATCCTTAGGCCCCGCATTTACAAAATTTAAAAACACCCGCTGGTGGACGCGCCCGGAGGAAGGCACCGCGACGACAGGAAGCGATTCCTTGACCGACCTCTAGGCGCCCATCAGCCCCACCCATGTGTGGTTGGCTCCAATTTTTGTTCCTGTGTATTCGCACTCCGTGCGGCATTCATTTCCCCCGATCGTCCAAACGTTTAAATATTTTTGTACTCGTTTAAATATGGGTTTTAAATTACGAATAATCATTTGATATTTTTGTTAAAGTATTTCACCAAATACTTAATAATTGAGTTATAAAACATAACTTAACTTTGTTTCGATTGTTCGCGCGTTTAATATTTTAAATCGCGTAGACGTTAATTGTATGATACGAAATAGGTAGAAAAATATTATCAAAATAATATTCGTGATATAATATCGTTATTAAATAATGTTACATTATTTAATAAAATAGTTCAACGACGTCCGTATTATTTGATTTTTACATTCGATTGAAAGGTGCACGATTTAGCCAAATCGCGTAATTGTATATATTCAGCAATATATATATCGATACATTAATTAGCCTAATAAAGAACTAATTACATGTATTAACAGTTGATTAGTCACTAATTACTAGTCCTAATTTGGCGGGTGTCACATTCTCCCCCTGTTAGAAGAATTTCGTCCCGAAATTTAGTTTGAAGTTGTGTTTGAAACAGCGTCAGTGAATAACTGAGGATACTTGAGTCGCATCTGGTCTTCCCGTTCCCAAGTGAATTCCGGACCACGCCGCGAATTCCACCTGACTTTAACGATGGGAATACGACTTTGTTTGAGTTGTTTGACCTCACGGTCCATGATTTCGGCGGGTTCTTCAACGAAGTGAAGCTTGTTATCAATTCTGATTTCATCTAGTGGGATAATAAGTGTCTCATTAGACAGACATTTCTTCAAGTTAGAAATGTGAAAGGTGGGATGCACGCTGCTGAGTTCGGATGGCAGCTGCAATCGATATGCCACTGGACCTATCCTCTCGAGGATCTCGAATGGTCCAATGTATCTAGGGTTTAGTTTTCCGTGTTTGCCAAAACGAATGACACCTTTCCAAGGAGAAACTTTGAGTAGTACTCGATCCCCAACATGAAACTCGAGTGGTTTGCGTCTCACGTCAGCATAATTTTTCTGACGATCACGTGCGGCTTTGAGTTTGTTTTGAATTTCGAAGATCTTTTTTGGTGGTTTTGTGTATGAGTTCAGGACCAGTGAGTTGACTGTCTCCCACTTCTGTCCAACAAATAGGTGAGCGGCACTTACGACCGTACAGTGCCTCGAAAGGTGCAGCCTTAATGCTGGTGTGATAGTTATTGTTATACGAAAACTCGCACAATGGTAGATGTTTTTCCCAGTTTTCTCCGAAGTCAACTACGCAAGCTCGTAGCATGTCTTCCAGTGTTTGAATCGTTCGTTCACTTTGGCCGTCGGTTTGAGGATGATATGCTGTACTCATATCCAGACGAGTACCCAATGATTTTTGAAGTGATTGCCAAAAGTGAGATGTGAATCGACAATCCCTATCGGAGATAATCGAGATTGGAACACCGTGTCGGGTTACAATTTCCTTCAGATAGATTCGAGTGAGGCGTTCCATTTTGTCGGTTTCCTTGATCGCAAGGAAATGAGCAGATTTCGTGAGACGATCGACGATCACCCAAATGGTATCGCAACCGCTCGATGACTTTGGTAGTTTGGTTATGAAATCCATGGAGATTTGTTCCCATTTCCATTCAGGAATGTTGGGTTGTTGGAGTAAACCAAAAGGTTTTTGATATTCATCTTTGACTTTTGAGCAAGACACTTGCTGACGTATGTGGCGATTTCGGCTTTCATGTTTGGCCACCAATAGAACTCTTTGATGCCGTGATACATTTTATCGGATCCCGGATGAATAGAATATTTGGACTTGTGAGCTTCATCCATCACCAAGTCTCGCAGGTTCCCGAAACTAGGCAACCAGATTCGATTAGAGCAATACCTAACTCTGTTAGGTTTGATTTTGAATTGTTTATCCATGCCTCGCAAGGCTTCGTTTTTGATGTTATCGGGTTTCAAGGCTTCAAGTTGGGCGGTGAGAATCTGAATGGTAAGATCATTATGAATGGTCATACTGAGGGCTCGGACTCGAAGTGGTTTTGATCATTCTTTTCGACTGAGGGCATCGGCAACAACATTTGCCTTCCCTGGATGGTATTTGATTTCGCAATCATAATCGGTAAGCAACTCGACCCACCGACGTTGTCTCATGTTCAGATCTTTCTGATCGAATATGTGTTGGAGACTTTTGTGGTCGGTAAAGATTGTGCACTTAGTGCCGTAAAGATAGTGTCTCCAGATTTTGAGCGCAAAGACGATAGCTCCAAGTTCGAGGTCGTGAGTGGTGTAGTTCTTTTCGTGAATTTTTAGCTGTCGCGAGGCGTAAGCAATGACCTTGTCTCGTTGCATCAGCACGCAACCGAGACCTTGGTGGGAAGTGATGTGACGCAAAAAGTCATGTTTTTAAGTACGATATTCAACACTTTTTGGACACATCTTTAGTGAAAACATTCCAAAACAATCATTATTTACTAAAATTCACTAAAGTGTTCCAAATATAGGCGTTGCTACAAAAACCACTAAAAACGTCTAAATAACGAGCAAAACAGAGCGAATAAACAACAACCAATTCTCACACCCTCATTTACCTTATGATAAGCACATTCTAACCTTATGATATGTTTCAATAGGTAAAAATGAGATGGGAGAATCAAGAATCATGCAAATTGGGTGAAGAACGGAAGAGATACGGCTTCTACAGATCGTTAAAAGTCATTCCAAACATGCTTGAGCTACACTCATCCAATTTCTGTGAAATTGGTACCATTAGAATCGTAACGGAATTACGAAACCGTGAGCATAAGAATCGCGTCAAACAGACATGTAACAAAGGAGATACGGGCGTTTTAAGCAACGAAGGAAAGCCGAAACACCCCGTATACGGCCTTAGCAAGCCATATACTGCCCCACATGACCGTATACGGCCTTTTCAGGCCATATACGGCCCTTCTAACCCCATATGCTTTTTTGGCAAGGCTTGGGTCCATCCGGTCATCCCCCTTCATGCTTGGTTCGCTTGTACGACGCGCTTTGATGTTTATACGTATTTCTCCTTTGGCTCCAAGCATTATTTCTTTGGCTCCAAGAATGGCTTCAACTTTGGCTCCATGGTTCATTGCTTTGGCTCCAAGTTGATCTTTGCCTATAAATAGAGCCCATCACCTCCACATTTCACACACCATTCTCATTTCTCATTTCTCACTTTCTCTCTCACACATTCTCTCTCTAGCACTACTCTTAGGAGTTAGAGGAGAATTATTCTTGTAGTTAGTTCCTCTCTCTAGTTTCT
This sequence comes from Helichrysum umbraculigerum, assembly GCA_949592205.1. Lineage (NCBI taxonomy): Eukaryota > Viridiplantae > Streptophyta > Magnoliopsida > Asterales > Asteraceae > Helichrysum > Helichrysum umbraculigerum. The sequence goes on from CATIUR010000003.1 coordinate 67,727,623, forward strand.
CTCTCTAGCACTACTCTTAGGAGTTAGAGGAGAACTAGAGAGAGATTAGTTATGTAGTTAATTAGTAGAGGCTAGCTTATGTAATGCTTGGATTTTAATGAAGAAATACAAGTTGTTATTCTGCTCGCAATACGTATCGGTATCATTTATCCTTTCTATTATTAATTTGTCATATTGTTCTTGTTTGATGTATGTGATTTATTAATATTAGAAATGTTTATTGTTATGCATTGTGAGTAGTGTGCTTGTATGTTTGTCATGATTTAAATAGTAGTGATGATGTTACTTCAAATATATGATATTGGGATAACAACATTATGAGACAACGGAGGTAACGTTATACGGCTTTCATTTGTATAGCGCCGGAAACATCACTAATGTGTGGAGTACGGAACGTGGAAGCTATGAAAGTCGTGGGCACAATCCGTTGTGGAATAATGTTCCCGATCATTATATAACTGGGAGTTGTTATACTTTGTTATCTGTCTAAGCTTATCCTGAATATAGATCTAGTGTCTCATCACCCTTTCCAGACTTTCACGTGACTGTTGCCCTTAGGATAGGACTTTGCAAACCCTAATACTACGTAGATACAGTTATCTCCAGTTACAGTAGGAAGCTATGAACTTTCTGTAAAACGGCACAGTACTTCGTATAGCGTCAAATACGTGGAAGCTAAGGAAATGCCGTAGGACTGTTTCATCGTGGAATACCTAGAAGTGACCCTTCTAGAACTCGGGTCTAGGAATTAAAGCTGTGGAAATGCTCGTTGCCCTGTACACCGTTATTACACCTAAGATCTGGAAAGCTGTGGAAATGCTTAAATGCCCGGTACACCGTTAGTACATCTAGGATCAGGAACACTGTGGAAATGCCTAATTGCCCTGTACACCGTGAGTATTCCTAGGGATGAACGCCTGAATGTAAAGGAGGGTCTATGTTTATGACGGTAGAATATATGCTTCAATGAATGAATACTGAGTTCTGTCAAGAGGGCTTAATGCTCCATAAACATTGCTTAACTCTACAATACCGATAGTTTAGAATAACAACAGTTAACAACCAGTACACAGTTAGATAATAACAAATAGACTTAGGGGTTAAGAAAGGTCAGTAAATACAATTGCGTCATGTTGCCTTATGCCTGCTCCCTAGATAAATCAAGGGTGACTTTGTCTTATTCAAGCAAAAGTTCAGGGGGGTTTGAAAACAGTCTGATCTAATCAGGGTTCATGATAGCCTAGGTACTCAGTGACATACGTATTTAGATCCGGAACTAAATAAGTAGGGTCCTAGTGTTTACAACTAAGTTTATCTGTCTGTTAACTGACTGTGTCCCCAATAAACATCATCCTAACTGTATGCTATCCTAAATCATGGTGAACCACGTCTTTGTTATGTTTAAGTGTTACATATGTGCTAGCTTCCTTTTACTTTTATGTTTTATTAGTTTTAGTAGTTTTAATTAGATAAAAATCAAATCAAATACCTATCCAACTATCTAAACCCTAGCTTGATCACTAAGTTATCTGAACGAGCTCTGTTTCAATTCTGCCGTCGCGAGGAACGACCCTGGATCATCCTTACCACGTACTAGTATCAGGTATTCATACCTAATAACAGTAGGTTGTACGGAGGATTAGGCTCCCCCGACAAAATATAAATTTAAAACTACCACCTGACGTTGTGCCCAGCGGAAAGGTCCGCAACGACGGGAAAAGATTCCTGATCCGACCGCTGGGTGCGCGTCAAGTTTTTGGCGCCGCTGCCGGGGACGGTAGTACGATTCACAGCCTGTTTAAACAAATTTAGTTTTTAAGCGATCCTTTTGGATTGGGATTCACCATCCCTATCCGAAGTTACTTTCTGCCCGTAGATTAGTTAGATTAAGTTAGCGTAGTGTAGTTTAAATTAATTTCCCTTCTCACCCCAACTTTAATTCTAAACCTTATTCTTGTGCCGTCTTTACTGATAACTTGGCAATGGTAACTGTACAACAACTAAGCGATCAATTGGAAAGTCTCATTAATTCAAACCAAGATAGATGTAGGAGTGATGCCCACGTAGATAATGAATGTAGAGGGTATAGTATGACTTATCCGGATAATATAGGGTATTTAGATCTTCAATCACAATAACAATATGACCCTTATGCTGTCCAACAACATCAAAACCAACCTTACTATCCTGACCCATTCAATGTCTACCCACACTCATCTTACCCGGTACACGAACCACAACCGTATGAAAGTTCTGACTTGAGAGATACGCCCATAGCTTATCTTATCAGTAATGCTACTCTTTCACCCTCTCACGACCCACTTGAACAATTACTTAAAGAACAAGACGACATGCTTAGAAGATGTACTGATAAGCTGTCTAAAATTGAAACACTAGTCCAAGTGAGAAGTAAAGGAATTAGGGATCAAGTTACAACCGACTATAGGCTACAGGAAGATGAGAGGCACCCACACACCACATCTACATCACTTGACAGAGACTTCCATTCTCATGAGTCTGGTTGCAAAACTCCTTCAAATCCTACACCTACCCAATCTTCTAAATCCTCACTTCCACCCGTTCTTAACCTATCTACGTCGGAGACCGACGAAGAATTCATTCTAGAGGAACTTTCCGAACCACTGCAACTCGAAACTACTGGCCAGGGTGACGAGTATGACGAGGTAGACGAAGAAATAGAAATGGAGAACCCGGATGTGGAGATTTACAAAGAAGATTCAGCTTCAGAAGGACCAGAGGAATGCATGATAACACGTAAAAAGTCATGTTTTTACGTACGTTATCTTCCACATTTTAGGCACAAAGTTAACTAAAACACACTTAAAAGGACATTATTCATAAAGTTTTGTTAACTAAGTCAAAACGGAGTCGATGTTTGTAAAATCACTGAAAATGGCATGAAAAATGTAAGAAACAGGGCAAAACTGCTTCACCGTACCTCCGTTCATTCATTTTAATGCATCTTGAGCTACACTCCGAGTTAGGACCTCTAACTTATGTCATTTTCTTCGTTAGGAAATTACGAAACCGTGAGCGCAAGAATCACTCAAAACGGATAAACGACGAAGAAGTTACGCCCGAACGAAGGAACGAAGAACCGAGGAATCAGGATACGGGAGAGCTAGACCGTATACGGCCAAACTAGACCGTATACGGCCTAGCACAGACCGTATACGGCCTAGCTAGACCGTATACAGCCTAGCACAGCCGTATACGGCCTGTGTTCTCCCGTATTCACCCTATGCTCTCCCGTATACGGTCCAGTTCAACCGTATTTGCCCTAGCTCAACCGTATCGTGCGTTTGGTCAATAAAAATCAGACTTTTATTCGGGTTTGCGATACGGTTGTGCATTTGAAGGTTTGGATACGGTCTACGGATACGGTTGTGCGTTGCCTATATATTGAAGCCTCATTTCCACATTTTCAAAGAATCCAACAAATCATCCATCCAACACTCTCATACTTCAATTCTCTTCGTTTTCTTTACGTTTTTATAGTTTTACTCTCTCTCTAGGATAGTTTAGATAGTTTCTCTCTCTAGAGCTCTCCGTCTCTAGAGAGAGAGAGATAGTTAGTTGGTTAGCAGTAGAGAGAGAAGGAAGCTGGTATTGTAATCACGGTGTAATAAAAGCATTCTTGGTGCAAGACTCTGTCTTTCTTTTCAGCCGTTACGCTGCTCAATTTACTGGTGATATCTATCTTTTCATACTTATACTATGTCCGAATTATTTCTGCCTGCTTGTATGATGTATGTTACTGTTATTGCCATGCTTATTGAGTAGTGTGCTGTTGCGGTTGTTGAAATGTAGATAATTAGACGTAGGGATGATGTTGAATTAATCTTTAAAACTATATAATTGGGAATTGTTATTTTTGTTATGTCTAAAACTTATCATGCATCTAGACTTAGTTATGGATCACCCTTTCCAGTCCTTCGCGTGACTGCTACTTTAGGCTTAGAACTTGATCACCTCTAGGTACAGTAGGAAGTTATCTGTGTTATAGTACGAAGCCGTGTCTGTCACTGTAATTCGGCTGAAATACTGAGTATAGCTTTGGAAACACCACTGGTGGAGTACAACGTGGAAGCTCCGGAAATAGCCGTATGTGCCAACACTGTGGACTACCTAGAGACCCTAGAATATGGCCTAGGAACCAATATAACTGTGGAAATGTTACAGTACACCGTCTGTCCACCCCTGGAACTGAAGCTATGGAAACATTTCGACATAGTACACCGTACCTGTACCTAGGGGTAAAAGCTACAACATATCCCTGGTTACAAAGGATCTGTGGAACTGTTTAAGTGCAGTACATCGTGAACGGTGCCTAGTGTGGTACGCTGTGGAATGAGTATGCATTGTACACCGTTGGTGTTCCTAGGGCTGAATGACTGATTGCAAAGGAGAGTCTAGATCATGACAGAAGTAATTGAACTAATCAAACGTAAGGAATGAGTCTAGTGATGAAAGTCAAGCCCAGCAGTGGTTCAGAGTTCTTAAAACCCCTAGACTCTACAAAACTGATAGTTTAGAATAACAAAGTAATAATCTGAACAAGTTTAGGAGATGGCATTTACATTTAGGTGTTAAGAACGGTCAGAATAACCCAATGGGCAGTCTGTTACCTTATTCCTGCACCCTTCAAGGGTCACTAGTCCAAAAGACAGTGTGGGGGGTTGAGCAGCCTGTTCTGATCAGAATCACGATAACCTAGGTGCTCAGTGACATACGGATTCTGGTAATTAACTAGAATAAGTAGGGACCTAGTGTTTACACCCATAATGCATTTGTCTATTAACTGAAAATGTCCCCAATTATCTTTATAATAAGCATCATCCCGACAACCGATTATCGAAGTTTCAACTGCCGCAATTCTCTATCTGTCTACCTAGCTACCGATTCTCCTCTATCTTTTATTTTACTGCACGTAGTTAATTAATTAAATTAGAAAACTAAAACACCAAAAACCTACCTACTTGCACAAAACCATCCTAAAAGTGAACCCTATCTTCGGCATCGCTTCGTTTCAATTCGCTCCGATTTAAGAACGACCTCGAGTTATACTTGCTGCTTACTCACCCTGTGTAGTAGGTAGTATTTATAAGTTGAGCCCCAGCTCTTTATAAATTTAAAACCCACTGATCCAGCCAAGCGGTGGTTAAGTCCTGCTGACGACAAGGACGGTTCACTCCCAAGGTGAGCTAAAGAGACCCGACCGTTGGGCTGGCATCAAGTTTTTGGCGCCGCTGCCGGGGATCGTAGAGCGTTACGATTCTGAAGTCGCCTTAGATAGAATAAGCCTTTAGGAGATCCTTTTCGTATAGGTTGTCTTCAACTTATCCGAAAGTTACTTTCTTTAGAATAAATTAGATTAATTTAGAATAAAATAAAAAATTCAAAAATATCTTTCTACGATTCGCCGCCTTCCTATCCCATTTCTCCATTCGCCAGCAAAACGACTGAAGAAATGACAACTATGGACGATGCTGAGTTCTTCAACCACTTGGAACAAGAGTTGAAATCCGACTTTCACTCATCACCGGAAGAAGCCTCCGCTGGACCAGACGACGATTCTAGAACCTTAGGGAAACTCTTAGATCTTGACTTAGGAACTCATAAATCTCAACAGAAGATCTCAACTTCTGCTTCTAGCATTCCAAGCTATCAGGTTTTACCTGCACCTGAGATTAAACATTCCTTAGAAAATATCCATAGATTCTCTGATTTTGTCGATAATGTTCACGGAAACCCTCAACCCTTTCATTCTTCATCCAAAGAAGAACGAATCCCCATAAGGAATGAGGATATTCATGAACATCTTCCAAAATCACCAATTTTTGTAAACCTCGTACCAGAACCTTCGTACACCATTTATCGTGTTTTAGATAAGGAAATACCGAAAGATTCAGATGGTGATGAAATCCGATACGTTGGTTACTCTTTTGATCCTGGTAATAGATTGGAAGTATGCAAAGCATTTGCCTTACACTTAAATATGTCTGATTTTCCTTACTCAGTCGAGCAAAGAGGAACCATCTTAAGGATTAATATACTCGTAGGTATTCTCCACTATCTTCCAACCCAAAAGGAAGATGGTATCTTCACACGATATCGAGAGCAAGAGCGAAAGCTTTTATCAGAAATGGATCACCTCATGGATCTATTTGCTTGCACCGATTATCAACCGGTTTCTCAAACCATGATTAATCGTTATGTTGCAGCTATGATAAAAGAGCTTGAGCTATTAACTTCTAAAGATCCCGCGATCACTCTCGTCATTTTTGGAAAAATTCCATTTTTCGTAGATCCTGCCGCTTACATAATCGCCAAGTTGCAAGAAATATTTCCTGGAGCAGACGACAACAAGATAGAAGCCGCTTTCTTTGCTGAAAGAAAAGATATCCACGTTAAACTCGCTTCGTTGTTCGATCAATCCAAATTCCCTTTCACCGTTTCTCAAAGATCTCTAATTTTGGATAATGCCATTGCAGTGCAAACTACATATGGTAATCCCGACTCAAAAGAGGAACTTAGGTTTCAGAGAATTTTAGGAAATCTTCTTCACGATCTTAATAATATAGACCGCGGTGTGCGAAAAGGAATTTCAAGTAAAAAGAAAGTTAGAAAGGAATTTAAAAAGTTTGTTAATAATCTGCTAGAATTAGGCCGGAAAGAACGTAGGATTCTTAGCGAATTCGAAAATTTCTCATCACACCCTGCCGAGCTAGTTGATTATGTCATTAACATTCTAAACTGTGATTTTATTCCTCGCTATACTTCAAGATTGCTTTCGAGCAATCCCCTTTAAACTGTTTTGGAACAATAGTCGAGCTACAGACTTAAACTAAGCGCTTTTTGGGAGGCAACCCAAATCTTTAATTAGGTCTTTAAAATAATTTTCGTAGGTTAGTTTAATTATTAGTTTAATTTGTTTCTTAAAAAAGTCAAAAAGCTCTTAAAATCTTTGTCTCCGCAAAATCTGCGCAGTTTCTAAAAACGTGAAATTCTTAAATTCAAATATTTTTAGAAAGTTTTTAAATTGTTTGGATTTAAAAAGAGTCAAGATTTTAAACCAAAAATATCGTTTGTTTTATTAAGTAGTTTTTCATTTCCGTTTTAAATAAAAACCAATCTTTTTGCTGTGCACAGTTAACTACAGTCTAATACCAAATTTTAAACTTTTGCTAAAATATTTTGCTAAGGTTTTTAATTACCCAAATTATCTTGTAATCACATTTTAAATGGTCATTTACCTTAAATGGAAAAAGGAGGGAGATAAAAAGATGGGGAATGAGTCAAACAAAGTCAAAACACATAAAAAATCATTTTTTCTCCTCCTTCCCCCTCCTTGGCCGACGGTTTCACTACCCCCACACCAAATCCACCATTTTTCACCATTAAAGCTCAAATCAAGCTTCATCTCTTCATCTCTAGGTCATTTTTGGTTCATTTAACATCATTACATCTTCATTAAGGTATGATCCAAGCTTTAACCACCAAAATTCTCTAACTTTGTTAACTTAGGGTTTCAAGTTAGTTTTTGAAGATTTGTGCTTTACATTGCGAAATTGAGCTTTGATTCTTGCTTAGTGATGATATAGGATGATGTAGGAACTAGCATTACTAGTTAGATTGAAGTGATTTGATGTTTGACTTTTGAAAGTTGACTCTTCTTTGACTTTTTGGCTAGTTAGTCCACTTTGACCATTTGATAATTAAATTGCTTATGATAAGTTGTTTGTTGATTCATTGATGCTTAATATGATTAGTATAGCTTATTCATTTGCTTCATTTGCGGTTAAATGTGTGTTATGGTCAAGTTAGCAAATTAAAGTGAGCATGAAACGTTGACTTTTGATTAAACGTCTCCATTTTGAAATAAAACTCTTGGTTAAAATGATGTTTTGACTTAAGTTGATGTTAATGCCTCGCTTTGATTTGCTAGTTCAAGTTAGTATTACTATGAATTGGGCAAATGAGAAAAAGGAAAACTTACTTTGGTAAAGTCGACTTTAAAAAGTCAAAATGCTTAAATTTTAGTAATACTAGTAACCATTCTAGTTAAAGAGTCATGGTGGTGTTGTAAAATTGTATCTTTAAAAGTATTATGGCAAGTCTTGAATTAATGCTACACTTTCCTTAAAACAACTACTTTTAAAAATTCTAAAGTAGCATTTATAAAAAAATTTGCCATAATCACTTTAAAAGATCCAATCTAACAACACGATTGTCAACTAGGGAACTTTGTTGCATTACTTGCATGATTTGGTTAAAAATGCTAAATACTTGCTCAAATAATCATGATAGTTTGCATTAGTATGCGGTAATAGGTTATGCTTGCCATGATAAGGTAATTACATGATTAAGACTTAAACCTATATCATACATGCTTATGATGGTTAAGTAGTCTTTTGACTTGTCTTCTAGAAATCATTAAAGACCTAATAGCCTATTATTGTAAACCAAAGTTTCTTGTGATGGTTGAAAGTTGAGTTTGGTGGTATTACTAGTTATTACAGGTTTTTGGGACTGCTCATTTTCTAAAGCCCACATTTCGAATTTTCGTTAAAAATCTAGAAAATGAACTATTCCATAAACTTGTGATTATTCTTGGTAATTCACTATGTTCTTGTTTTTCTCTTATTTACAGATGGCTGAGATTCCTCGCTATATCAGGAAATCCATCAAAGATCCAGAGATACGGGAAAAGTTTCAGACATGGTTAAAACATGATTTAGGGGAAAATAGGTACATAGTGTGGGAAGACTTGGAGCAGATTGGTTTAAAACAAGGTTTTGAAAGATTGATTATGTTCAAGGAAGGGAAGCGAAATCTGCGAGCCTGGAAGAATCTGTTTGAGATTAGGGAAAATGTTTATCGGGAATTAGTTGCTGAATTCATGGTTACCTTCCAGTTTGACAAGACAACCGATAAACTAAATGATGACCGAATGATCAGATTCAACTTTTTGGGCAACCCTCAACAAATGTCATTAGCAACTTTTGCTAGTCATCTTGAGCTATACACTGAGTATCAAGTCACTACTCCGTTCTTCTTGAAGGCAAACAGAGAGGTGAAACAGCGAGACCACACTGCTATCTGGCAAGAATTGACTGGAAATCAGTTTCAGTCCAATGTCAAGGCCACCAGTTTTCTTGATAAGCACCATCAGGTTCTCCACAACCTCCTTGCATGTAGCATTCGAGGAAAAAGAAAGACCAAAGGAGCTGTTGGAGTAAAAGATTTGCTGATTATCAAGAGCATTATAGAGCAGGAGCACGTGAATGTTGCTTATATAGTTGCTGATAGGATCCTCACTGAGTCAGGATACACCGAATCAGAGTCTGCTTACATGGGAGCAGTAATCACTAAGTTAGTTAAGAGAATGGGGCTGTTAACTGAGGAGGTGATCGGTAACTTGACACCGGTAGTGAACAGGGTATCTAAGCCTTATAACATCAACTACATGGTCAAAGTATGGTTGCTAGAGAAGGATGTTGATGGGCAGATTAGATGGAAGGAAGGTGAGATCATTCCGGGAGTTCATATGAGACCCCCGAGGAGCAAGAGTGTTAGGTTTGAGTTCGATGACAGCACAGTCCACCGACAGCCTAGGACCACTGTTGCTCATGAGCGAGAGGAGGGAGAGACTGCCGCTGCTGAGGCACAGAGTCCACTGATACCGCCTGCTCGAGAGTTTGGTTGGGGAGATCCGGTGACATCCGAGCTCATGTACGGTATGTTGGGTATGCTTAACTCACACTACACACAGGACACATATTTGGCTGCTGAGTTTGGATTCCCACCACCTGCACGCCCTACATGGGTATGCGGCCCACGACCACCCAACTACCACACCATGCCACTACACCCACTTTCCATGACACCATCCACTACCACCATTCCTTACACTACCATACCACCCACATCTTCCACCCGCACTGTGCACATCGAGATCCCTCGTGCCCGCCGTACCAGGACTACTCCTGCGGCTGAGCCGGTTTTCTCTGTACACACTGCAACACCACATATGCCGCATATCCCATATGTTGGGCAGCCATCCTCCCGTGCCATGACCCGTCCAGGACCAGCTGAGTCAGCCATATCAGACACATCTTCAGAGACAGACTCACCTCAGTCAGGTTTTAGACAGGACATGCAGGTTGACGATCAGGTTCAGGTTCAGGCCGACTATATGCCAGACATGACTACTGCTGCTTTGCCTACTTTTTCAGGATTCACAGGGATGCTCCAGAGCAACCCATTGCCATCCTCTGAGCTTCCACCGTACCAGATGCCCGGTGCTTCCATTGGATCGTATGAGATTGCAGACATGGGACTAGATCCCAACTTCCATTTGTACCCGATCCAGCCACCAGCATCAGGCAGACAGCGCAGTTCATCTTCAGCATCAGTCTCCCGCAGAGCCTCGAGTGGACAGCACTCTGCTTCACGTGCTGGACCTTATGGCTCCATGCCACCTCCAGCTCATGGACCACCAACCAACCAGGATCTTCCTCGACCTTGAGCTCATCTTATTTCACTATCATTTATGTTGGATGACTGTATTACTCTGTTACTAGTATTTGGGATAACTGTATTAACTGTTGCTGCAGACTGGTTATGGTCCCAACCTGTGATCTGGTTGGACCCACCTATCTATCTTACTTATGTTATGTTTTGTTTAGTTAATTTCTAGGTTACTTGCGAATAATAGAGAGCAGTAGATACTATAAAAATTTCCCAAGGAGAGCCCGAGATGACGCGCAAATCACGCAAAGATCCTGATTCGAGCCTATTGAACTACCCTACCAAATCAGAATCTTCAAACACACATCTCAGTCTTTTCTAGGGGAGTTTTTCGTTCCACTTTCTTAATGATTTGTTTTCATCGCCTATAAATCTCCGTGTTTCCCATCATGCTTAAATTCTAAAGTGTGGGATTATAAATCCCATACAAATCAAACCAACTTAGAAATAGAGTTCCAAAATATTTTCAAGCTTTAAGTGTGGGATTCCTCCCAAAAAGAAGAATTTCAGACTTAGTTTGAGAACATTAGGGACAATGTTCCTCTAAGTGTGGGATACACGGTATGATATACCGTATTCTTTGACTTTGATTGCTTGTCCAAAGTATAACTTTCTTAAAAACAAGTCTAACTTCGACAGTGAAGTTTTCACTCATTCAGTTGGCTTAAATTTTTCTAAAAACCTCATTTGTGCTAAAATTTTTTGACTCTAAATAATTTTGAGAAAGATTGATTTTTCCAAAAAATGGATTAAACTGCTTTGGAAAGTAAGATAAGTTAAGATACGAGTCCCTTAAAAATGAAATGTTAATTGAAGAGCATCGCACGGCTAGGCACATACACCCTTTTTGCAGTGAGGTACTTGAGCCAATAAAAGCATTCATCTTTAATGCTTCACTTCTTCGTTTGATGTGTGTGCCGATGTATGTGCTTTGAGTTAGAACTTGCTCTCGGTATACGTTTCGAGACCACACCAATGGGCACCGTACGCGGTGAAGGTGCAGTCAGAGGACCTTGACATTTCATAGGACTAAAACCCCATTTCTTAAAAGCCTAACCCGTCCAACTCTCATTCGTGAGTGTTGAAGATCCACTAGTTAAACCCTTTGAGCCTTAACCTTTCATTTCTTCAAAACCACCATTCACCACCTACCCTCACCTTTTCAAAAATTTTAAACTTAGAACGTTTTGGAGTTATGAAAAGCGTTATTTAGGCATCCTTGCCACTTTTGTCTCACACACTCTCAGTTTCTCTCTGTGTTCTCTCAGAAATCTTGCGTGTGTTAAAAATTCATATATCTATTGAAAGCAAAAATTCAGGTGCGAAAAATTGGCACCTTTTCTGAAAAGCTCAGTCAAAATGAGATGTCAAAAGGACAAAGTGTCCAGGATCTCTCGAAAAATATATAGAAAAGAAAAGAAAAAAAGAGAAAAATCTCTGAAAAATTCCCACAAAAATAAAATAAAGCTTAGTGCTTGAAACTCTCAAAGAATGCCTATTCAGAAAATCAGTCAACTCCGCGTGCGTTCTCGAGAAGAAAGTCATCAAAGCTACCTTTCTTCATAAATAAAATTCCTTCGTGTGCATTTCCCGTTTTAAAGAGTGTCTAGATAATTCAATTCATAACTTTAGGACCTCTAAGTTTAAAGAAAATACCCAGTTTTTTATTTCCAAAAATTCACCATCCTCCGTACCCTTTTTGTTCCATCACCCACTCAAAAACCCGAAAAATGTCTTGGGATGATTAGCACCGTTCTCATTGAAGTGGTGGAGATCCGATTCTTGATCAAGCCTATGATGAGAAGCAATGCATGACTGGCTTTATGAGCGATTTCGTTTGATTAGAATGATAGGAAACCCGATACACTCTGAGTGAATTGAGTGACCACCTTTGTGAGATCGCCTAGTCATGTACAATATCCATCGAGAATTGTGAAAGTATGCCAAGGTTAACATTTCAGGTTTAAGGGGGGACTATCTTAATGATGCTTGCTTTCTAAAAAGGTTTACTCAGTTTTGGATAAATTGATTGATCTCTGGTTGTTTACTGTCAAAGATTCTCAAAACCAGATTTTTTCAAAACCTTATAGCAGGTGAGAATTTTAAAGTTTGCTTGAGGACAAGCAAAAGTCTAAGTGTGGGATATTTGATAACACGTAAAAAGTCATGTTTTTACGTACGTTATCTTCCACATTTTAGGCACAAAGTTAACTAAAACACACTTAAAAGGACATTATTCATAAAGTTTTGTTAACTAAGTCAAAACGGAGTCGATGTTTGTAAAATCACTGAAAATGGCATGAAAAATGTAAGAAACAGGGCAAAACTGCTTCACCGTACCTCCGTTCATTCATTTTAATGCATCTTGAGCTACACTCCGAGTTAGGACCTCTAACTTATGTCATTTTCTTCGTTAGGAAATTACGAAACCGTGAGCGCGAGAATCACTCAAAACGGATAAACGACGAAGAAGTTACGCCCGAACGAAGGAACGAAGAACCGAGGAATCAGGATACGGGAGAGCTAGACCGTATACGGCCAAACTAGACCGTATACGGCCTAGCACAGACCGTATACGGCCTAGCTAGACCGTATACGGCCTAGCACAGCCGTATACGGCCTGTGTTCTCCCGTATTCACCCTATGCTCTCCCGTATACGGTCCAGTTCAACCGTATTTGCCCTAGCTCAACCGTATCGTGCGTTTGGTCAATAAAAATCAGACTTTTATTCGGGTTTGCGATACGGTTGTGCATTTGAAGGTTTGGATACGGTCTACGGATACGGTTGTGCGTTGCCTATATATTGAAGCCTCATTTCCACATTTTCAAAGAATCCAACAAATCATCCATCCAACACTCTCATACTTCAATTCTCTTCGTTTTCTTTACGTTTTTATAGTTTTACTCTCTCTCTAGGATAGTTTAGATAGTTTCTCTCTCTAGAGCTCTCCGTCTCTAGAGAGAGAGAGATAGTTAGTTGGTTAGCAGTAGAGAGAGAAGGAAGCTGGTATTGTAATCACGGTGTAATAAAAGCATTCTTGGTGCAAGACTCTGTCTTTCTTTTCAGCCGTTACGCTGCTCAATTTACTGGTGATATCTATCTTTTCATACTTATACTATGTCCGAATTATTTCTGCCTGCTTGTATGATGTATGTTACTGTTATTGCCATGCTTATTGAGTAGTGTGCTGTTGCGGTTGTTGAAATGTAGATAATTAGACGTAGGGATGATGTTGAATTAATCTTTAAAACTATATAATTGGGAATTGTTATTTTTGTTATGTCTAAAACTTATCATGCATCTAGACTTAGTTATGGATCACCCTTTCCAGTCCTTCGCGTGACTGCTACTTTAGGCTTAGAACTTGATCACCTCTAGGTACAGTAGGAAGTTATCTGTGTTATAGTACGAAGCCGTGTCTGTCACTGTAATTCGGCTGAAATACTGAGTATAGCTTTGGAAACACCACTGGTGGAGTACAACGTGGAAGCTCCGGAAATAGCCGTATGTGCCAACACTGTGGACTACCTAGAGACCCTAGAATATGGCCTAGGAACCAATATAACTGTGGAAATGTTACAGTACACCGTCTGTCCACCCCTGGAACTGAAGCTATGGAAACATTTCGACATAGTACACCGTACCTGTACCTAGGGGTAAAAGCTACAACATATCCCTGGTTACAAAGGATCTGTGGAACTGTTTAAGTGCAGTACATCGTGAACGGTGCCTAGTGTGGTACGCTGTGGAATGAGTATGCATTGTACACCGTTGGTGTTCCTAGGGCTGAATGACTGATTGCAAAGGAGAGTCTAGATCATGACAGAAGTAATTGAACTAATCAAACGTAAGGAATGAGTCTAGTGATGAAAGTCAAGCCCAGCAGTGGTTCAGAGTTCTTAAAACCCCTAGACTCTACAAAACTGATAGTTTAGAATAACAAAGTAATAATCTGAACAAGTTTAGGAGATGGCATTTACATTTAGGTGTTAAGAACGGTCAGAATAACCCAATGGGCAGTCTGTTACCTTATTCCTGCACCCTTCAAGGGTCACTAGTCCAAAAGACAGTGTGGGGGGTTGAGCAGCCTGTTCTGATCAGAATCACGATAACCTAGGTGCTCAGTGACATACGGATTCTGGTAATTAACTAGAATAAGTAGGGACCTAGTGTTTACACCCATAATGCATTTGTCTATTAACTGAAAATGTCCCCAATTATCTTTATAATAAGCATCATCCCGACAACCGATTATCGAAGTTTCAACTGCCGCAATTCTCTATCTGTCTACCTAGCTACCGATTCTCCTCTATCTTTTATTTTACTGCACGTAGTTAATTAATTAAATTAGAAAACTAAAACACCAAAAACCTACCTACTTGCACAAAACCATCCTAAAAGTGAACCCTATCTTCGGCATCGCTTCGTTTCAATTCGCTCCGATTTAAGAACGACCTCGAGTTATACTTGCTGCTTACTCACCCTGTGTAGTAGGTAGTATTTATAAGTTGAGCCCCAGCTCTTTATAAATTTAAAACCCACTGATCCAGCCAAGCGGTGGTTAAGTCCTGCTGACGACAAGGACGGTTCACTCCCAAGGTGAGCTAAAGAGACCCGACCGTTGGGCTGGCATCAAGTTTTTGGCGCCGCTGCCGGGGATCGTAGAGCGTTACGATTCTGAAGTCGCCTTAGATAGAATAAGCCTTTAGGAGATCCTTTTCGTATAGGTTGTCTTCAACTTATCCGAAAGTTACTTTCTTTAGAATAAATTAGATTAATTTAGAATAAAATAAAAAATTCAAAAATATCTTTCTACGATTCGCCGCCTTCCTATCCCATTTCTCCATTCGCCAGCAAAACGACTGAAGAAATGACAACTATGGACGATGCTGAGTTCTTCAACCACTTGGAACAAGAGTTGAAATCCGACTTTCACTCATCACCGGAAGAAGCCTCCGCTGGACCAGACGACGATTCTAGAACCTTAGGGAAACTCTTAGATCTTGACTTAGGAACTCATAAATCTCAACAGAAGATCTCAACTTCTGCTTCTAGCATTCCAAGCTATCAGGTTTTACCTGCACCTGAGATTAAACATTCCTTAGAAAATATCCATAGATTCTCTGATTTTGTCGATAATGTTCACGGAAACCCTCAACCCTTTCATTCTTCATCCAAAGAAGAACGAATCCCCATAAGGAATGAGGATATTCATGAACATCTTCCAAAATCACCAATTTTTGTAAACCTCGTACCAGAACCTTCGTACACCATTTATCGTGTTTTAGATAAGGAAATACCGAAAGATTCAGATGGTGATGAAATCCGATACGTTGGTTACTCTTTTGATCCTGGTAATAGATTGGAAGTATGCAAAGCATTTGCCTTACACTTAAATATGTCTGATTTTCCTTACTCAGTCGAGCAAAGAGGAACCATCTTAAGGATTAATATACTCGTAGGTATTCTCCACTATCTTCCAACCCAAAAGGAAGATGGTATCTTCACACGATATCGAGAGCAAGAGCGAAAGCTTTTATCAGAAATGGATCACCTCATGGATCTATTTGCTTGCACCGATTATCAACCGGTTTCTCAAACCATGATTAATCGTTATGTTGCAGCTATGATAAAAGAGCTTGAGCTATTAACTTCTAAAGATCCCGCGATCACTCTCGTCATTTTTGGAAAAATTCCATTTTTCGTAGATCCTGCCGCTTACATAATCGCCAAGTTGCAAGAAATATTTCCTGGAGCAGACGACAACAAGATAGAAGCCGCTTTCTTTGCTGAAAGAAAAGATATCCACGTTAAACTCGCTTCGTTGTTCGATCAATCCAAATTCCCTTTCACCGTTTCTCAAAGATCTCTAATTTTGGATAATGCCATTGCAGTGCAAACTACATATGGTAATCCCGACTCAAAAGAGGAACTTAGGTTTCAGAGAATTTTAGGAAATCTTCTTCACGATCTTAATAATATAGACCGCGGTGTGCGAAAAGGAATTTCAAGTAAAAAGAAAGTTAGAAAGGAATTTAAAAAGTTTGTTAATAATCTGCTAGAATTAGGCCGGAAAGAACGTAGGATTCTTAGCGAATTCGAAAATTTCTCATCACACCCTGCCGAGCTAGTTGATTATGTCATTAACATTCTAAACTGTGATTTTATTCCTCGCTATACTTCAAGATTGCTTTCGAGCAATCCCCTTTAAACTGTTTTGGAACAATAGTCGAGCTACAGACTTAAACTAAGCGCTTTTTGGGAGGCAACCCAAATCTTTAATTAGGTCTTTAAAATAATTTTCGTAGGTTAGTTTAATTATTAGTTTAATTTGTTTCTTAAAAAAGTCAAAAAGCTCTTAAAATCTTTGTCTCCGCAAAATCTGCGCAGTTTCTAAAAACGTGAAATTCTTAAATTCAAATATTTTTAGAAAGTTTTTAAATTGTTTGGATTTAAAAAGAGTCAAGATTTTAAACCAAAAATATCGTTTGTTTTATTAAGTAGTTTTTCATTTCCGTTTTAAATAAAAACCAATCTTTTTGCTGTGCACAGTTAACTACAGTCTAATACCAAATTTTAAACTTTTGCTAAAATATTTTGCTAAGGTTTTTAATTACCCAAATTATCTTGTAATCACATTTTAAATGGTCATTTACCTTAAATGGAAAAAGGAGGGAGATAAAAAGATGGGGAATGAGTCAAACAAAGTCAAAACACATAAAAAATCATTTTTTTCTCCTCCTTCCCCCTCCTTGGCCGACGGTTTCACTACCCCCACACCAAATCCACCATTTTTCACCATTAAAGCTCAAATCAAGCTTCATCTCTTCATCTCTAGGTCATTTTTGGTTCATTTAACATCATTACATCTTCATTAAGGTATGATCCAAGCTTTAACCACCAAAATTCTCTAACTTTGTTAACTTAGGGTTTCAAGTTAGTTTTTGAAGATTTGTGCTTTACATTGCGAAATTGAGCTTTGATTCTTGCTTAGTGATGATATAGGATGATGTAGGAACTAGCATTACTAGTTAGATTGAAGTGATTTGATGTTTGACTTTTGAAAGTTGACTCTTCTTTGACTTTTTGGCTAGTTAGTCCACTTTGACCATTTGATAATTAAATTGCTTATGATAAGTTGTTTGTTGATTCATTGATGCTTAATATGATTAGTATAGCTTATTCATTTGCTTCATTTGCGGTTAAATGTGTGTTATGGTCAAGTTAGCAAATTAAAGTGAGCATGAAACGTTGACTTTTGATTAAACGTCTCCATTTTGAAATAAAACTCTTGGTTAAAATGATGTTTTGACTTAAGTTGATGTTAATGCCTCGCTTTGATTTGCTAGTTCAAGTTAGTATTACTATGAATTGGGCAAATGAGAAAAAGGAAAACTTACTTTGGTAAAGTCGACTTTAAAAAGTCAAAATGCTTAAATTTTAGTAATACTAGTAACCATTCTAGTTAAAGAGTCATGGTGGTGTTGTAAAATTGTATCTTTAAAAGTATTATGGCAAGTCTTGAATTAATGCTACACTTTCCTTAAAACAACTACTTTTAAAAATTCTAAAGTAGCATTTATAAAAAAATTTGCCATAATCACTTTAAAAGATCCAATCTAACAACACGATTGTCAACTAGGGAACTTTGTTGCATTACTTGCATGATTTGGTTAAAAATGCTAAATACTTGCTCAAATAATCATGATAGTTTGCATTAGTATGCGGTAATAGGTTATGCTTGCCATGATAAGGTAATTACATGATTAAGACTTAAACCTATATCATACATGCTTATGATGGTTAAGTAGTCTTTTGACTTGTCTTCTAGAAATCATTAAAGACCTAATAGCCTATTATTGTAAACCAAAGTTTCTTGTGATGGTTGAAAGTTGAGTTTGGTGGTATTACTAGTTATTACAGGTTTTTGGGACTGCTCATTTTCTAAAGCCCACATTTCGAATTTTCGTTAAAAATCTAGAAAATGAACTATTCCATAAACTTGTGATTATTCTTGGTAATTCACTATGTTCTTGTTTTTCTCTTATTTACAGATGGCTGAGATTCCTCGCTATATCAGGAAATCCATCAAAGATCCAGAGATACGGGAAAAGTTTCAGACATGGTTAAAACATGATTTAGGGGAAAATAGGTACATAGTGTGGGAAGACTTGGAGCAGATTGGTTTAAAACAAGGTTTTGAAAGATTGATTATGTTCAAGGAAGGGAAGCGAAATCTGCGAGCCTGGAAGAATCTGTTTGAGATTAGGGAAAATGTTTATCGGGAATTAGTTGCTGAATTCATGGTTACCTTCCAGTTTGACAAGACAACCGATAAACTAAATGATGACCGAATGATCAGATTCAACTTTTTGGGCAACCCTCAACAAATGTCATTAGCAACTTTTGCTAGTCATCTTGAGCTATACACTGAGTATCAAGTCACTACTCCGTTCTTCTTGAAGGCAAACAGAGAGGTGAAACAGCGAGACCACACTGCTATCTGGCAAGAATTGACTGGAAATCAGTTTCAGTCCAATGTCAAGGCCACCAGTTTTCTTGATAAGCACCATCAGGTTCTCCACAACCTCCTTGCATGTAGCATTCGAGGAAAAAGAAAGACCAAAGGAGCTGTTGGAGTAAAAGATTTGCTGATTATCAAGAGCATTATAGAGCAGGAGCACGTGAATGTTGCTTATATAGTTGCTGATAGGATCCTCACTGAGTCAGGATACACCGAATCAGAGTCTGCTTACATGGGAGCAGTAATCACTAAGTTAGTTAAGAGAATGGGGCTGTTAACTGAGGAGGTGATCGGTAACTTGACACCGGTAGTGAACAGGGTATCTAAGCCTTATAACATCAACTACATGGTCAAAGTATGGTTGCTAGAGAAGGATGTTGATGGGCAGATTAGATGGAAGGAAGGTGAGATCATTCCGGGAGTTCATATGAGACCCCCGAGGAGCAAGAGTGTTAGGTTTGAGTTCGATGACAGCACAGTCCACCGACAGCCTAGGACCACTGTTGCTCATGAGCGAGAGGAGGGAGAGACTGCCGCTGCTGAGGCACAGAGTCCACTGATACCGCCTGCTCGAGAGTTTGGTTGGGGAGATCCGGTGACATCCGAGCTCATGTACGGTATGTTGGGTATGCTTAACTCACACTACACACAGGACACATATTTGGCTGCTGAGTTTGGATTCCCACCACCTGCACGCCCTACATGGGTATGCGGCCCACGACCACCCAACTACCACACCATGCCACTACACCCACTTTCCATGACACCATCCACTACCACCATTCCTTACACTACCATACCACCCACATCTTCCACCCGCACTGTGCACATCGAGATCCCTCGTGCCCGCCGTACCAGGACTACTCCTGCGGCTGAGCCGGTTTTCTCTGTACACACTGCAACACCACATATGCCGCATATCCCATATGTTGGGCAGCCATCCTCCCGTGCCATGACCCGTCCAGGACCAGCTGAGTCAGCCATATCAGACACATCTTCAGAGACAGACTCACCTCAGTCAGGTTTTAGACAGGACATGCAGGTTGACGATCAGGTTCAGGTTCAGGCCGACTATATGCCAGACATGACTACTGCTTCTTTGCCTACTTTTTCAGGATTCACAGGGATGCTCCAGAGCAACCCATTGCCATCCTCTGAGCTTCCACCGTACCAGATGCCCGGTGCTTCCATTGGATCGTATGAGATTGCAGACATGGGACTAGATCCCAACTTCCATTTGTACCCGATCCAGCCACCAGCATCAGGCAGACAGCGCAGTTCATCTTCAGCATCAGTCTCCCGCAGAGCCTCGAGTGGACAGCACTCTGCTTCACGTGCTGGACCTTATGGCTCCATGCCACCTCCAGCTCATGGACCACCAACCAACCAGGATCTTCCTCGACCTTGAGCTCATCTTATTTCACTATCATTTATGTTGGATGACTGTATTACTCTGTTACTAGTATTTGGGATAACTGTATTAACTGTTGCTGCAGACTGGTTATGGTCCCAACCTGTGATCTGGTTGGACCCACCTATCTATCTTACTTATGTTATGTTTTGTTTAGTTAATTTCTAGGTTACTTGCGAATAATAGAGAGCAGTAGATACTATAAAAATTTCCCAAGGAGAGCCCGAGATGACGCGCAAATCACGCAAAGATCCTGATTCGAGCCTATTGAACTACCCTACCAAATCAGAATCTTCAAACACACATCTCAGTCTTTTCTAGGGGAGTTTTTCGTTCCACTTTCTTAATGATTTGTTTTCATCGCCTATAAATCTCCGTGTTTCCCATCATGCTTAAATTCTAAAGTGTGGGATTATAAATCCCATACAAATCAAACCAACTTAGAAATAGAGTTCCAAAATATTTTCAAGCTTTAAGTGTGGGATTCCTCCCAAAAAGAAGAATTTCAGACTTAGTTTGAGAACATTAGGGACAATGTTCCTCTAAGTGTGGGATACACGGTATGATATACCGTATTCTTTGACTTTGATTGCTTGTCCAAAGTATAACTTTCTTAAAAACAAGTCTAACTTCGACAGTGAAGTTTTCACTCATTCAGTTGGCTTAAATTTTTCTAAAAACCTCATTTGTGCTAAAATTTTTTGACTCTAAATAATTTTGAGAAAGATTGATTTTTCCAAAAAATGGATTAAACTGCTTTGGAAAGTAAGATAAGTTAAGATACGAGTCCCTTAAAAATGAAATGTTAATTGAAGAGCATCGCACGGCTAGGCACATACACCCTTTTTGCAGTGAGGTACTTGAGCCAATAAAAGCATTCATCTTTAATGCTTCACTTCTTCGTTTGATGTGTGTGCCGATGTATGTGCTTTGAGTTAGAACTTGCTCTCGGTATACGTTTCGAGACCACACCAATGGGCACCGTACGCGGTGAAGGTGCAGTCAGAGGACCTTGACATTTCATAGGACTAAAACCCCATTTCTTAAAAGCCTAACCCGTCCAACTCTCATTCGTGAGTGTTGAAGATCCACTAGTTAAACCCTTTGAGCCTTAACCTTTCATTTCTTCAAAACCACCATTCACCACCTACCCTCACCTTTTCAAAAATTTTAAACTTAGAACGTTTTGGAGTTATGAAAAGCGTTATTTAGGCATCCTTGCCACTTTTGTCTCACACACTCTCAGTTTCTCTCTGTGTTCTCTCAGAAATCTTGCGTGTGTTAAAAATTCATATATCTATTGAAAGCAAAAATTCAGGTGCGAAAAATTGGCACCTTTTCTGAAAAGCTCAGTCAAAATGAGATGTCAAAAGGACAAAGTGTCCAGGATCTCTCGAAAAATATATAGAAAAGAAAAGAAAAAAAGAGAAAAATCTCTGAAAAATTCCCACAAAAATAAAATAAAGCTTAGTGCTTGAAACTCTCAAAGAATGCCTATTCAGAAAATCAGTCAACTCCGCGTGCGTTCTCGAGAAGAAAGTCATCAAAGCTACCTTTCTTCATAAATAAAATTCCTTCGTGTGCATTTCCCGTTTTAAAGAGTGTCTAGATAATTCAATTCATAACTTTAGGACCTCTAAGTTTAAAGAAAATACCCAGTTTTTTATTTCCAAAAATTCACCATCCTCCGTACCCTTTTTGTTCCATCACCCACTCAAAAACCCGAAAAATGTCTTGGGATGATTAGCACCGTTCTCATTGAAGTGGTGGAGATCCGATTCTTGATCAAGCCTATGATGAGAAGCAATGCATGACTGGCTTTATGAGCGATTTCGTTTGATTAGAATGATAGGAAACCCGATACACTCTGAGTGAATTGAGTGACCACCTTTGTGAGATCGCCTAGTCATGTACAATATCCATCGAGAATTGTGAAAGTATGCCAAGGTTAACATTTCAGGTTTAAGGGGGGACTATCTTAATGATGCTTGCTTTCTAAAAAGGTTTACTCAGTTTTGGATAAATTGATTGATCTCTGGTTGTTTACTGTCAAAGATTCTCAAAACCAGATTTTTTCAAAACCTTATAGCAGGTGAGAATTTTAAAGTTTGCTTGAGGACAAGCAAAAGTCTAAGTGTGGGATATTTGATAACACGTAAAAAGTCATGTTTTTACGTACGTTATCTTCCACATTTTAGGCACAAAGTTAACTAAAACACACTTAAAAGGACATTATTCATAAAGTTTTGTTAACTAAGTCAAAACGGAGTCGATGTTTGTAAAATCACTGAAAATGGCATGAAAAATGTAAGAAACAGGGCAAAACTGCTTCACCGTACCTCCGTTCATTCATTTTAATGCATCTTGAGCTACACTCCGAGTTAGGACCTCTAACTTATGTCATTTTCTTCGTTAGGAAATTACGAAACCGTGAGCGCGAGAATCACTCAAAACGGATAAACGACGAAGAAGTTACGCCCGAACGAAGGAACGAAGAACCGAGGAATCAGGATACGGGAGAGCTAGACCGTATACGGCCAAACTAGACCGTATACGGCCTAGCACAGACCGTATACGGCCTAGCTAGACCGTATACGGCCTAGCACAGCCGTATACGGCCTGTGTTCTCCCGTATTCACCCTATGCTCTCCCGTATACGGTCCAGTTCAACCGTATTTGCCCTAGCTCAACCGTATCGTGCGTTTGGTCAATAAAAATCAGACTTTTATTCGGGTTTGCGATACGGTTGTGCATTTGAAGGTTTGGATACGGTCTACGGATACGGTTGTGCGTTGCCTATATATTGAAGCCTCATTTCCACATTTTCAAAGAATCCAACAAATCATCCATCCAACACTCTCATACTTCAATTCTCTTCGTTTTCTTTACGTTTTTATAGTTTTACTCTCTCTCTAGGATAGTTTAGATAGTTTCTCTCTCTAGAGCTCTCCGTCTCTAGAGAGAGAGAGATAGTTAGTTGGTTAGCAGTAGAGAGAGAAGGAAGCTGGTATTGTAATCACGGTGTAATAAAAGCATTCTTGGTGCAAGACTCTGTCTTTCTTTTCAGCCGTTACGCTGCTCAATTTACTGGTGATATCTATCTTTTCATACTTATACTATGTCCGAATTATTTCTGCCTGCTTGTATGATGTATGTTACTGTTATTGCCATGCTTATTGAGTAGTGTGCTGTTGCGGTTGTTGAAATGTAGATAATTAGACGTAGGGATGATGTTGAATTAATCTTTAAAACTATATAATTGGGAATTGTTATTTTTGTTATGTCTAAAACTTATCATGCATCTAGACTTAGTTATGGATCACCCTTTCCAGTCCTTCGCGTGACTGCTACTTTAGGCTTAGAACTTGATCACCTCTAGGTACAGTAGGAAGTTATCTGTGTTATAGTACGAAGCCGTGTCTGTCACTGTAATTCGGCTGAAATACTGAGTATAGCTTTGGAAACACCACTGGTGGAGTACAACGTGGAAGCTCCGGAAATAGCCGTATGTGCCAACACTGTGGACTACCTAGAGACCCTAGAATATGGCCTAGGAACCAATATAACTGTGGAAATGTTACAGTACACCGTCTGTCCACCCCTGGAACTGAAGCTATGGAAACATTTCGACATAGTACACCGTACCTGTACCTAGGGGTAAAAGCTACAACATATCCCTGGTTACAAAGGATCTGTGGAACTGTTTAAGTGCAGTACATCGTGAACGGTGCCTAGTGTGGTACGCTGTGGAATGAGTATGCATTGTACACCGTTGGTGTTCCTAGGGCTGAATGACTGATTGCAAAGGAGAGTCTAGATCATGACAGAAGTAATTGAACTAATCAAACGTAAGGAATGAGTCTAGTGATGAAAGTCAAGCCCAGCAGTGGTTCAGAGTTCTTAAAACCCCTAGACTCTACAAAACTGATAGTTTAGAATAACAAAGTAATAATCTGAACAAGTTTAGGAGATGGCATTTACATTTAGGTGTTAAGAACGGTCAGAATAACCCAATGGGCAGTCTGTTACCTTATTCCTGCACCCTTCAAGGGTCACTAGTCCAAAAGACAGTGTGGGGGGTTGAGCAGCCTGTTCTGATCAGAATCACGATAACCTAGGTGCTCAGTGACATACGGATTCTGGTAATTAACTAGAATAAGTAGGGACCTAGTGTTTACACCCATAATGCATTTGTCTATTAACTGAAAATGTCCCCAATTATCTTTATAATAAGCATCATCCCGACAACCGATTATCGAAGTTTCAACTGCCGCAATTCTCTATCTGTCTACCTAGCTACCGATTCTCCTCTATCTTTTATTTTACTGCACGTAGTTAATTAATTAAATTAGAAAACTAAAACACCAAAAACCTACCTACTTGCACAAAACCATCCTAAAAGTGAACCCTATCTTCGGCATCGCTTCGTTTCAATTCGCTCCGATTTAAGAACGACCTCGAGTTATACTTGCTGCTTACTCACCCTGTGTAGTAGGTAGTATTTATAAGTTGAGCCCCAGCTCTTTATAAATTTAAAACCCACTGATCCAGCCAAGCGGTGGTTAAGTCCTGCTGACGACAAGGACGGTTCACTCCCAAGGTGAGCTAAAGAGACCCGACCGTTGGGCTGGCATCAATGCACACCAACTCTGAGTAGTGATCTCATTCTAATTCAAACTGACGTGGTTGATACTATCCCACAACAAGTTGTGGTTGATGATATCCCACATATCTTTCCGGATGAATCACCCATTGATATAGTTGAACCTTCTATTGATATAGAGCCCACTACCCAAGTTGTCGATGAGAATTTTGTTACAAGATTGGAGACCATAACGGATACTGTCCCACCTCCATGCCCAGAGTACAACATTCTCATTGACCCAAAGACCACAGGAAGTAAGGCGGGTTCTGCGTCATGGTTTCCCTACAAACCTTCTCTCCACCACATAATGACATATACATCTTGAAGTAGTAAGGATTCCTTTGACCAACCCATTCCGACAATCCTACCTAAGGAGGTATTAGAAGTTGAGAGATTTGTTATACCTCCAGTTAAACCATTCTCTCACTTTGAACCATCTCCTAATATTGGACATGCCTTAACCTCAACTTGCCTTAGACTCTTAGGTATGTACCAATATTACCCCTTGTGTCTACTGATGGATGCAAGGGAGCCACTAAGATCTTCTGCTAAATAGTGCTAGAGTCAAGCTAGAGACTCGAACAAAAACAAGCGCTTCTCGGGAGGCAACCCGTGTCTAACATAGGTTTGGTAATAGTAATATGCTAACTCAATAAATAGAAAATGAAACCCTAACATAAATGCCCCAAGTTTTCTTTATTTTCATGAACAAAAAGGATGGTTTGCGAAAGTCACATTTTTGTCAAAACCTTAAAACTTCCTACTCCCACTTGTTTGGACTTTATTACAACATCTATTTTTAACCATTATCTAAGATCTCTAGTTCTTACTATCCCTTTCACTCACGAACATGGAAACCTACTAGAATGAGAATTAGGAACCTTAGTCATCTTATACACCCAATCACATATTTCGAGCATTGGAGGTACTTACATATGTTTCTATGAACATACATGAAAGATCTTTAACTGAATTATCTGATAACCTAATTTGTATGTCAATATGTGTATTATGCTCGAACTCGTTTAAAAAATGTGTGCTTTGGAAATCTTTATACTTGGTTGCCTGATTTAAACTACTCATGCTAGTATTTCCATATCTATTGTTTGTGCTACGGTGAAATTATAGGCAACTAACACTTTTGGTGAGAGATTAGATTCCAAGGCATACACTGGTTTGTTTCATCTACAAAGTACTCGCTTTGATAGGTTATTTGCAAACTGGTGAATCTATGATTTGGAGAATAATCACTTGTTTATTAGATTACATTTACTTGTTCTCCTTGTACAAATGCCTAGCAAACAGGGACCGACGCCTATGGATAAAGAATCTTTGAGTATAATGGGAAGACAACAAGGGGAGCTCACAGTTCATTGAATTTGGGAACTTCTTGAGCATTGCTATGAAGGGGAAGAGATGGCTCTTTCAGACATGGTTAACTCTACTTGTGTCCGGAGGATGACATCACTTCACATTATTTTCTATATTCTATCCTTTTGGAAGTCGAGCTCTCGACTATAACAGCAGCGCTTCTCGGGAGGCAACCCGTGGAATAAGACGTGCAGAGAGAAAGTGTCAACAAGTGAAGAAAATCTCTGACTATCCTTCACACTTGGTCGTACCTAACTGATTTATAAAACTTTCTAGAATTACAACTCATTTGCAAATAAATCACTCGTCTCAGAAAACAGGAAATCAATTTGAATACTGATAATTCATGTGTTTCGAGCATTTGAGGTACTTGCATACTACTTTTATGCATTATGCTCGAACTCATTTAAAAACACATGTTTTATAAAACTGATTTGTAATAGAAAACATCTTTTCAAAATTCTGAGACAGTGATTTCTCTTTCCATTTGCAATAAAAACCGAGTTTGTAAAAATGGTACGTCCAATGTGTTCACACTTACGAGATTAATTCACAAGAGAATGATGGATGAATAAACCAATAGCAAGATGCTTGAAGCCGAGCCGATCTTCATAGATGCAGAAAAGGATCTTGACAACATCTCTTTTCAGCAAATTCAGACTCTCAGCTTCATTGCAGCTCGCTATCTGGGGAGTGTCCTTATCCTTTATCCACTTTTGTTTATGATTCTGTATACTATTTGCCTTGTTAAGTTTGTTAAAGTAGTCTATACTCTATCCTAAGCTTATCACTAAGTGTGGGATTCCAGCCCAAAACAAACGCTTGAGAAACATTCTCTTACATGTTCAAACTCTAAGTGTGGGATTTTACTTTCAGTAAATCTCAACTCAAGAGAACATTAGGGACAATGTTCCTCTAAGTGTGGGATAGCAGGTATAGAATACCTTGGTTAGTTTTTATGATTTATAATGTCCAAAATAGCAAACTCAGAAAATGTTCCTCAAATTTTTCAAAATTTTCAAGAAAATTAAAAAAGTATGAGTCAAATCATCTGATTAACTCTACTATTTTTGAGTCATAATATCTTTTGAGATGAGCTATTTTTAATATGAGTAAGATATTTCGGAATCTAGGGAAAATAAGGTAGAAATTTCTTAAGCAAGAAATGATAATCTAATAGGAAGCATGACAAAGCACATACAACCCTATTTGCAGTGAGGTATCTTGAGCCTAAAAGAATTCATCTTTAATGCTTCACTATTCATTTCTTGTGTGTGCCGATGCTTGTATCTCTGAATTAGAACTTGCTCTTGACATACGCTTCGAGACCACATTGGTGTGTACCGTACGCGGTATAGGTGCAATTAGATGACCTTGACATTCCCTAGGATATACCCCATTTTTACATCTCTTCAAGCCCAAAACCCTTCCGATACTCATTTTTAGTATCGATGATCCGCCTAGTAAACCCTGTTGAGCCTAAACCTTTCGATTCATTAAACCCTCATATTTTAACCCTACTTCCCAAAATATCCCCGAACTTATCTTAGAATTTCTGAGGTTATGGAAAACATCTTTTAGAATATCCGCTTCACTTATCCTACCCTTTCGTTTTCTCCAAAAGTCATCTCTTTCGAGAATCCTTGGTGCGTAAAATTGGCACCGTGAAAAGACTCGAAACGTTCAAGATAAGGGATTTCTGAAAGAATCAAAAGAAGAAAAACATCCTTGGAAATTCTCTGGCAAAGAAGTTCTGAAGAAGAAAAAGAAAATAGAAAAGAAGAAAAAGCAGAAAAAGAAAATAAAAAGAAGAAAAAGCAGAAAATAAAAGAAAAATAGTTCCGCAAAAATAAAGCTAAGTCCTTCAAAGTATCATCCTCTCAAGAAGAATCTGATAAGAAGACGAATAGCTATATCCTTTCCGTTCTAAAATAAAGTTTTTCATGATCTCAGTTGTTTTTAAGATAAGCAACCCTTACACCCATAAATACCACTATCCATACCCTTTAACCCTCACCAAACACTACAACCCTCATGAATGTCTTGGGATAATTAGCACCGTCCTCACCTAAGTGGTGGAGATCCGATTCTCGATCAAGCCTATGACGATGAGTGCTGCATGACTGGCTATTTGAGCGATTTCGTTTGTTCTAGATTGATAGGAAACCCGATACACTTTGAGTGAATTGAGTGACCACCTTTAGTGAGATCGCCTAGTCATGTGTACTCCAAGATCATGAGATTTGGAAGTATGCCTAAGAGAATCTTTTCTTGTTTATGAAAGGATCATCTTATCTTTCCTCATATTCTTGAAATTATCTTACTTACATCTGAAAGTGGTAACTCTTAAAACATGTTGTGACTCGCCCTAAAAGGTTTTAAAATGTTTTCAAAAACTGAGTGTTGCTTGAGGACAAGCAACGTCTAAGTGTGGGATAACTTGATGTGACGCAAAAAGTCATGTTTTTAAGTACGATATTCCACACTTTTTGGACACATCTTTAGTGAAAACATTCCAAAACAATCATTATTTACTAAAATTCACTAAAGTGTTCCAAATATAGGCGTTGCTACAAACACCACTAAAAACGTCCAAATAACGAGCAAAACAGAGCGAATAAACAACAACCAATTCTCACACCCTCATTTACCTTATGATAAGCACATTCTAACCTTATGATATGTTGCAATAGGTAAAAATGAGATGGGAGAATCAAGAATCATGCAAATTGGGTGAAGAACGGAAGAGATACGGCTTCTACAGATCGTTAAAAGTCATTCCAAACATGCTTGAGCTACACTCATCCAATTTCTGTGAAATTGGTACCATTAGAAGCGTAACGGAATTACAAAACCGTGAGCACAAGAATCGCATCAAACGGACATGTAACGAAGGAGATACGGGCGTTTTAAGCAAAGAAGGAAAGCCGAAACACCCCGTATACGGCCTTGGCAAGCCATATACGGCCCCACATGACTGTATACGGCCTTTTAAGGCCATATACGGCCCTTCTAACCCCATATGCTTTTTTGTCAAGGCTTGGGTCCATCCGGTCATCCCCCTTCATGCTTGGTTCGCTTGTACGACGCGTTTTGATGTTTATATGTATTTCTCCTTTGGCTCCAAGCATTATTTCTTTGGCTCCAAGAATGGCTTCAACTTTGGCTCCATGGCTCATTGCTTTGGCTCCAAGTTGATCTTTGCCTATAAATAGAGCCCATCACCTCCACATTTCACACACCATTCTCATTTCTCATTTCTCACTTTTTCTCTCACACATTCTCTCTCTAGCACTACTCTTAGGAGTTAGAGGAGAATTATTCTTGTAGTTAGTTCCTCTCTCTAGTTTCTCTCTCTAGCACTACTCTTAGGAGTTAGAGGAGAACTAGAGAGAGATTAGTTATGTAGTTAATTAGTAGAGGCTAGCTTATGTAATGCTTGGATTTTAATGAAGAAATACAAGTTGTTATTCTGCTCGCAATACGTATCGGTATCATTTATCCTTTATATTATTAATTTGTCATATTGTTCTTGTTTGATGTATGTGATTTATTAATATTAGAAATGTTTATTGTTATGCATTGTGAGTAGTGTGCTTGTATGTTTGTCATGATTTAAATAGTAGTGATGATGTTACTTCAAATATATGATATTGGGATAACAACATTATGAGACAACGAAGGTAACGTTATACGGCTTTCATTTGTATAGCGCCGGAAACATCACTAATGTGTGGAGTACGGAACGTGGAAGCTATGAAAGTCGTGGGCACAATCCGTTGTGGAATAATGTTCCCGATCATTATATAACTGGGAGTTGTTATACTTTGTTATCTGTCTAAGCTTATCCTGAATATAGATCTAGTGTCTCATCACCCTTTCCAGACTTTCACGTGACTGTTGCCCTTAGGATAGGACTTTGCAAACCCTAATACTACGTAGATACAGTTATCTCCAGTTACAGTAGGAAGCTATGAACTTTCTGTAAAACGGCACAGTACTTCGTATAGCGTCAAATACGTGGAAGCTAAGGAAATGCCGTAGGACTGTTTCATCGTGGAATACCTAGAAGTGACCCTTCTAGAACTCGGGTCTAGGAATTAAAGCTGTGGAAATGCTCGTTGCCCTGTACACCGTTATTACACCTAAGATCTGGAAAGCTGTGGAAATGCTTAAATGCCCGGTACACCGTTAGTACATCTAGGATCAGGAACACTGTGGAAATGCCTAATTGCCCTGTACACCGTGAGTATTCCTAGGGATGAACGCCTGAATGTAAAGGAGGGTCTATGTTTATGACGGTAGAATATATGCTTCAATGAATGAATACTGAGTTCTGTCAAGAGGGCTTAATGCTCCATAAACATTGCTTAACTCTACAATACCGATAGTTTAGAATAACAACAGTTAACAACCAGTACACAGTTAGATAATAACAAATAGACTTAGGGGTTAAGAAAGGTCAGTAAATACAATTGCGTCCTGTTGCCTTATGCCTGCTCCCTAGATAAATCAAGGGTGACTTTGTCTTATTCAAGCAAAAGTTCAGGGGGGTTTGAAAACAGTCTGATCTAATCAGGGTTCATGATAGCCTAGGTACTCAGTGACATACGTATTTAGATCCGGAACTAAATAAGTAGGGTCCTAGTGTTTACAACTAAGTTTATCTGTCTGTTAACTGACTGTGTCCCCAATAAACATCATCCTAACTGTATGCTATCCTAAATCATGGTGAACCACGTCTTTGTTATGTTTAAGTGTTACATATGTGCTAGTTTCCTTTTACTTTTATGTTTTATTAGTTTTTGTAGTTTTAATTAGATAAAAATCAAATCAAATACCTATCCAACTATCTAACCCCTAGCTTGATCACTAAGTTATCTGAACGAGCTCTGTTTCAATTCTGCCGTCGCGAGGAACGACCCTGGATCATCCTTATCACGTACTAGTATCAGGTATTCATACCTAATAACAGTAGGTTGTACGGAGGATTAGGCTCCCCCGACAAAATATAAATTTAAAACTACCACCTGACGATGTGCCCAGCGGAAAGGTCCGCAATGACGGGAAGAGATTCCTGATCCGACCGCTGGGTGCGCGTCAGGAATCATCGCAGTATACCACGAAGTCATCGGTGCCTTCGGGTAATAATAGAATAGGAGCACTGCAAAGCTTTTGTTTCAGAAGTTGAAATGCTGACTCTTGTTTATCAGTTCAATCAAACTTTTTGTCTTTCTGAGTTAGGGTTGTGAGTGGTTGGGCTATTTTCGAGAAGTTTTCAATGAATCGCCGATAGTACCCAGCAAGACCCAAAAATTGGCGTACTTCGGTTGGGGTTGTTGGTGCTTGCCAGCACACTTGCTAGTCTTGATTTTTGACGGATCAACGTGAATTTCCATGACTATCGATGACATGTCCAAGGAATTGAACGGTTTGCATCCAGAACTCACACTTGGAAAATTTAGCATAAAGTTCTTCGTGCCTGAGTAGTTCTAGAATGGTTTTCAGATGTTGCGCATGTTCATGTTCGTTGCGCTAGTAAATGAGAATGTCATCGATAAAGACGATAACAAACTTGTCGAGATAAGGTTTGCACACCTGATTCATAAGGTCCATGAATACATCCGGTGCGTTGGTTAAACCGAATGGCATCACCTGGAATTCGTAATGCCCATAACGGGTTCTGAAAGCAGTCTTCGGGATATCGGTGTCACGAACACGTAGTTGATGATAACCTGACCGAAGATCGATCTTTGAATAACAACTCGACCCTTGAAGTTAGTCAAACAGGTCATCAATGCGCGGAAGTGGATATCAGTTTTTGACGGTCAACTAGTTCAACTCTCAGTAGTCGATACACATTCTTAATGAACCGTCTTTCTTTTTCACGAATAAGACCGGAGCTCCCCAAGGTGAAGAACTCGGTCTAATGAATCCTCTTTCCAGGAGTTCCTGTAATTGGGTGGACAACTCTTGAAGTTCGGATGGGGCTAAGCGGTAAGGTGCTCCACAGGTGCAGCACCTGGCACGAGATCGATTGAGAACTCAACCTGTCTTGGTGGTGGTAGACCAGGCAGTTCCTCGGGAAAGACTTCAGGAAAGTCTCGAACGATGGGCACATCCTCAAGTCGCTTTTCCTCCGACTTTTTCTCCACAATGTGCGCGAGGATTGCCGGATAACCTTTTCTCGGAAATTTACGAGTTTTCAAACAAGAGATGATGTTTAGTCTCGTCCCACCGGTTTCCCCTTGTATGATTAGGGTTTTTCCAGCGGCAAGAGGAATGCGAACGACCTTATCATAACAAATGATTTCGGCTCGATGTTTGGACAACCAGTCCATACCAATGATGACGTCGAAACTTCCAATCTCGACGGGCATGAGATCGATTGAAAAGAGTTCGTTAGCGAGGTTTATAGTGCAATTAGGTATTACACTATTGGTTTCTATGAGTTTACCGTTCGCTAGTTCTACAGTGTACTTAACATCTAAAGCAACAGGGGTGATGTCAAGCAGTGGGTAAAATTCATCAGAGATAAAGCTCCTATCGGCACCAGTATCAAACAGAATAGAAGCAGATAAGTTGTTGAGGAGGAACATACCCTAGACCACATTCGGGTCTTGACGGGCGTCCCCGGAGTTGAGTACAAAGGCTCTACCTCTTGCGTTGTTGTTGTTGCCCTTATTCTTTAGTTTTGGACACTCATTTCTGAAATGTCCGGTGTCTCCACATTCGTAACAAGATCTGGGTTGTTTGGTGTTGTTGCTGAAGGTGTTGTTGTTGGATTTGGGAGCTCGACAATCTTTGGTCGAATGTCCGTACCTCCTACAGTTGTTGCAAGGTGTACTACATGGACCCTCGTGGTGGTGGTGGTTACACTTGGAACAATAGGGTATATTCCCAGTGTACCCACGTTTCGGTTCAGAATTGGAGTTGGTGTTGTAGGCCTTGATGGTATTGGGTTTCTTGTCTGGTTGATGGTGTTGTTCAGTTGATTTCCGTTTGTTGTTGTTGTTGTTAGAAGATGAAAGGTGTAACACCCGCCAAATTAGGACTAGTAATTAGTGCCTAATCATATGTTAAAACATGTAATTAGTTCTATGATAGGCTAATTTATGTATCGAAATATATATATTGTTGAATATATACGAAAATGCGATTTGATTAAATCGTACGCAATTTAAATCGAATGTATTTCGGTTCTATAAATACGGACGTTGGTGACACAATTTATATTTAAGTATAAAACATTATCTGAAAACATTACCGGGTCTAAACTACTGTTTAAATTTTATTCCCAAAGTTGTCCCGCTTCGTACAATTAAAACTCACCTAATTAACAACAAAATACGCAAATTATCTAAATCACATTTCAAATCTTTAAATTATTAAGTAATTGGTAAAACAATTTAATTAAATTATTAAACAAAATTTGTATTTTAAAATGGTTAATTAACGCGCAAAATATTTATTAAAACGTTAAAAGACGGAGAAAACGAACACCGCGCGGAGCGTGAGTCGGAGACCGAAAAATGGGAGGATAACCTCCCACTTTCCATTTCATTTCTCTCATTTCTTTCTATCTCTCTCTCTCTATCTTCTTTTCTCCAAAAACCACCAAACACCCATAAACTCACAAAATCATCCATTAACACCTCGAAACGCACTCGGATCATCAATATTTGTAGAGATTCATGACCACCTCGCAACGATCTACATTTCTATCTTTCCGGATTTTCATTTCGGCAATTTGTAAGTTTCCGACAAAATCCCGAAACCTCTCGATTCTTAGTATTTTCAATTGTTAGTTGTTTATATAACTTATATATGTCCATTACAAAGTGTAGAACACGATTTTATAGCTTAAAAACGGGTTTGAATTGGGTTTTTGGCCGGAAAAATCTCGACAGTCGGACTTTCTGGGCTGATGTTCTTCAATGCGACACAAGCCTTGTGTCGCATGTTGTGTCGTATTTTGTCTTTTATGTCGTATCTTGTGTCGTATTAAACCAGTTATGTCGTATCTTATGCGACACAATATTGTGTCGTACCTTATGTCGCAAATACCATGCGACACTACCCTTATGTCGATGTTGAATCAGCATCTCGAATCTATGCGACACAACCTTTGTGTCGTATAGATATTGTGTCGCATATTTATGCGACACAACCCTTGTGTCGCATGACACACCTTTGTGTCGCAAAACACAGAAAACTCAGATTTTTACTAAGTGTCGAAACTCGAAATTTACCACTCGATTTTACCCGAATTCAGATCCCAGATGCGTTTTTCACCAAAGCAATATAGTAGAAATAAAAAATTTTCGAGCTGACCTGGCATCTCGACCCCAGCCAGGGGCCAGCCCCTTGGACCCCGCCAGGGGCGCTGCCCCCGGACCCCCGTACTTAGATTCCGTAAGCACATTTCTCACCAAGTGTCAAACTTGTATGACTTCAACACGCTTATATGATACAACTTTTCAAACATAATGGAATATACTTTTCAAGTATAACACTTCGAAATCAATGTGATAACATCAGGACTATTATTACAATTAATCACCAACGGGCCGTACACGTTTTCAAACACTTAACAAATCAACCAAATCGTAGTAATTTGGACATATATATAGTTGTGTAACAACTACAAGGGTGATCTTTTGAGATACCCAATCATGTTTATAACCATCGCGTGTCGTGGACACCCTCAGGTTACAAGTCTTTGGACTTCATCACTCGGCTAATCAACTTACGTTTATTTAAACGCTTTCAGACTCAGGTGAGTCTCATAGCCCCTCTTTTTACTGTTTTACTCAGGGGTGTGATACATTGCTTATTTTAACATGTGAACGCAAGTACAAACATTTCATATACTACATGAGTTTTTCACAACTAATCAATTTAAAGTCCTCCGTCAGCATAGTTGTTAATACGTTGTAGCGTGAATATTAGTATATGGTACCATATAGGATTGACCTTCCTCGTTCGGGTTAGCAAGCACTAACCGGGTAAACGGACGTACTAATATTTGGGAAGACGAATGTTGATTAGGCATTCGTGGAGGCACCTCACCCGGAATTCTCTTTAGGGGACCCGGCCCTCGAGTTAAGCTCAACTATGTGCTCATGGTTGTATACACGATTACTATCATTTTATTTGCTGGATGCAAATCATTATTAAATCTTGCGGTTCATACTATATTATTTGATTTCAAACCTGTGAGCTCACCAGCTTTAGCTGACCTTTTAGCATGTATCGCAGGTACCAAGCAGTAGGCTGTTTCTGCTTCAGGACTTTTAGCTCGAGTCAGCATACAGACGATTGAGATTTTCTTGCATTAGTATATTTTGTACAAGTACTTATGTACTGAAATCTCCTTTTATTTCAAACTCGAGCTATGTAAAGCTATAAATGTTGTAAACATTTCAATATTTATATATTTTGTTAAAGCGAAGCATATAGAGTCGTTTAGTATATATCTCTGTGCTTTGTTATTGATTAGTAACACCCAAATCGTGCTTCCGCAAATTATTAAATTTGGGGGTGTTACAGATTTGTATCAGAGCCAATGGTTATAGTGAACTAGGTTGCATTTAGTGGGCCTAGACTATGACCATTAGGCAGTATTCCTTATTAGGTATAACTGGTTCAGTGATTACGTCATACGAGTTTAATTTAACATAGCCTGATCAACTATGTACAATTAAGCAAAGATGATGTAAGATCTGAAAGTAGTTATGGCTGAACAGGGTACACTAGAAGACTCTGACCTCGAGAGGACCGAGACTTATACATGTTTGTGCTAGACACTCAATAGGCTATATTATATAGGAACTATATGAATATAGGCCTCACTCTTATTAACGCTTTGTCTCAGCAATGGCAAACATCCCAACCAATTCATCGCGCTCTCAATCCGGATCGCAGAACCCAAGGGTAGCTAGGAGGAACGCCAGGTTGCCTCGAGCTGGCCCGTACCCCACTCACTTCACCTTGCCGGCCTTAGCCGTTAGGGTGAACCAACATGAGCAGCGCCTTCGCGCCATGGATGTCGTGCTGCAGGAAACAAACGAAAA
Source organism: Helichrysum umbraculigerum (assembly GCA_949592205.1). NCBI lineage: Eukaryota > Viridiplantae > Streptophyta > Magnoliopsida > Asterales > Asteraceae > Helichrysum > Helichrysum umbraculigerum. Next base: position 67,764,206 of record CATIUR010000003.1, read on the forward strand.
CTGGAGACTTACATCCCTTAAACGCATCGAACAAGTCTCCGACGACCTTGAAACCACAAACAACAACATGGATGTCCTTCGCAACCAAGTAATAGAAATAAGCGTGGAAAATGCCCTTCTGCGACAAAGGATGGAAGAATGTGAACAGCGCTCACATGAAGCAGAAGAGTATGCCCGTGGACTAACACAACGACTAGCACTAGCAGAAGATAACGCCCGACAAGCTAGCAGACTTGCAAACACTGTTGACCGTCTTGTCACGATGATGGAACAAATTAATCTACGTTAAGACTAGTGTAGTCCTTGTTTTGTAATCTATCTCGTAATCTAATGGCTATCTAAGCACTACTCTATAAATTCGTCGGATGTAACAATTCCCGACACCTTTTGTAATAACTCTGTAGGATGTAACCTTTGAACTCGTACTATCTATCAAATATTCCTTGCTGTTTCAACTCATATTAATTGTCATTTTTCCATGTTGATGTTATGTATTACTGCTTTTATACATGTACATCTGTGACAATTACAAGTTCCTACAAAATCTCATGTATCTTCATTTCTTTATTGAAGAATCATGCCGCCAAAGACAAGACCGTACACCGATGCTCAGCTTACGTCACTCATAACCCAGGTTGTAACTGAAGCCTTGGCTCGGAATACTCCACAAAATTCTGAGAGAAATAGCGATGCCGCTGAAACCCCTGCTGCTAAACCTTGTTCTTACAAGGACTTTCAAAGCTGCAAACCCTCAAGCTTCAAGGGTACTGAGGGAGCCATCGGACTAATCAGATGGTTCGAAAAGATGGAGACTGTTTTCCGCGTCAGCAAGTGCGCGGAAGGCAACAAAGTCAATTTTGCTACTTGTACCCTTGAGGACGATGCCCACTCAAGGTGGAACTCCTATAGCCAGTCGGTGGGTGCCGACACTGCCTACCAACTAACTTGGGAGGACTTGAAAGCAAAACTCACCGCCAAATACTGCTCAATCGACAAACTCCAGAAGCTAGACGAGGAGTTCTGGAACCTAAAAGTTCAGGGCAGTAACATCGAGGGTTACACCACCAGATTCCAGCAACTCGCTGCCCTCCGTCCAGCCATGGTAAGCACTGAAACTGATAAAATCAGAAAGTACATCCTTGGTCTTCCTGAGCCTGTTCAGGGGCACGTTGCCTCTTCAAACCAAACCACCATTGACGGTGCAATCCTATTGGCCCAAGACCTTATGTCAATGAGCCAGGATTCTGAACCACCCACTTCATCCTCCCACAACAATAAAAGAAAGTGGTCTGACTACCACAACAACCACCCAAACCAACAAAACAAGAAATCCGACACCATCAAAGCCTACAACACCACCACAGACATCAAACGGGGCTACACTGGGAGCAAACCCTATTGTTCCAAGTGCAGCCGTCACCATGAAGGTTCCTGTGGTCCCTTTTGCAACAATTGCAAGAGGTACGGCCACCTCACCAAAGATTGCCACTCTCCTACCAACAACAACCCTAACAACACCAGGACACCCAAAGTCTGCTTTGAGTGTGGGAACCCCGGGCACTTCAGGGACACGTGCCCAAAGCTGAAGAACAACAACAGCAACAACAACCGCAACAACAACAGCAACAACACCAGAAGTAGAGCCTTCGTTATCAACTCCGGGGACGCCCGCCAAGACCCGAATGTGGTCTCGGGTATGTTCCTCCTCAACAACTTAACTGCTTCTGTTCTATTTGATACTGGTGCTGATAGAAGCTTTATCTCGGATGACTTTTGCCCACTACTTGACATCACTCATGTTGCCTTAGATGTTAAGTACACTGTAGAGCTAGCAAATGGGAAACTTATAGAAACCAATAGTGTGATACCTAATTGCACTTTAAACCTAGCTGACGAAACCTTTTCAATTGATCTTGTACCCGTTGAAATCGGAAGTTTTGACGTCATCATTGGAATGGACTGGTTGTCCAAACACTGAGCCGAAATCATTTGTTACGATAAGATCGTCCGTATCCCACTCGCCGTCGGTAGAACCTTGATCATACAGGGGGAGATCGGTGGGACGAGACTCAATATCATCTCTTGCTTAAAAACCCGAAAATTCCTGAGAAAGGGTTACCCTGCAATACTCGCACACATCACGGAGAAGAAGTCGGAGGAGAAGCAACTTGAAGATGTGCCAATTGTTAGAGACTTTCCCGAAGTCTTTCCGGAAGAACTACCTGGTTTACCTCCACCTAGACAGGTTGAGTTCTCAATCGATCTCGTGCCGGGTGCCACACCGGTGGCCCGCGCACCGTACCGCTTAGCCCCATCCGAACTTCAGGAGTTATCCACCCAGTTACAGGAACTCCTGGATAGAGGATTCATTAGACCGAGTTCTTCACCTTGGGGAGCTCCGGTCTTATTTGTTAAAAAGAAGGATGGTTCATTCAGGATGTGTATCGACTACCGAGAGTTGAACAAATTGACCGTTAAAAACCGATACCCACTTCCTCGCATTGATGATCTATTCGACCAACTTCAGGGTTCAAGTTTCTACTCAAAAATCGACCTGCGATCAGGATATCATCAATTACGGGTTCGCGACACCGATATCCCGAAAACTGCATTCAGAACTCGTTACGGGCACTACGAATTCCAAGTGATGCCCTTTGGCTTAACCAACGCACCGGCTGTATTCATGGACCTCATGAACCGGGTGTGTAAACCTTACCTCGACAAGTTTGTCATTGTCTTTATCGATGACATACTCATTTACTCGCGCAACGAGCAAGAACATGCGCAACACCTCAAAACCATCCTAGAACTACTTAGACACGAGGAGCTTTACGCCAAATTCTCTAAGTGTGAGTTCTGGATAAAAACCGTTCAATTCCTTGGTCACGTGATCGACAGTCAGGGAATTCACGTTGACCCATCAAAAATCAAGGCTATCAAAGACTGGCAAGCTCCCACCTCTGCAACTGAAGTACGTCAATTCTTGGGTCTTGCTGGGTACTATCGGCGATTCATTGAAAATTTCTCCAAAATAGCTCAGCCACTCATAGTACTGACTCAGAAGGAAAAGAAGTTCGATTGGACTGATAAACAAGAGTCAGCGTTCCAATTATTAAAACAAAAGCTTTGCAGTGCTCCCATTCTATCCTTACCCGAAGGCACCGATGACTTCATGGTATACTGCGATGCTTCCCATCAAGGTCTCGGTTGCGTGTTAATGCAACGAGACAAGGTCATTGCCTACGCCTCTCGACAGCTAAAAATCCACGAGAAGAACTACACCACTCATGACCTTGAACTTGGAGCTGTCGTTTTTGCTCTCAAAATCTGGAGACATTATCTCTACGGCACTAAGTGCACAATCTTTACCGACCACAAGAGTCTCCAGCACATATTCGACCAGAAGGATCTCAATATGAGGCAACGTCGATGGGTCGAGTTACTCACCGATTACGATTGCGAGATCAAGTACCATCCAGGGAAGGCTAATGTTGTAGCCGATGCCCTCAGTCGAAAGGAACGACCAAAACCACTTCGAGTCCGAGCCCTTAGTATGACCTTTCACAACGATCTTGCCATTCAGATTCATACCGCTCAGATCGAAGCCCTGAAACCTGAAAACATCAAAAACGAAGCCTTACGGGGTATTGACAAGCAATTTGAAACCAAATCTAACGGGATTAGGTATTTCTCAAACCGAATCTGGTTGCCTAGTTTCGGGAACCTACGGGACTTGGTGATGGATGAAGCTCACAAGTCTAAATATTCTATCCATCCGGGATCCGATAAGATGTACCACGGAATCAAGGAATTTTACTGGTGGCCGAACATGAAAGCCGAAATCGCCACTTATGTCAACAAGTGTCTTACTTGCTCGAAAGTCAAAACCGAACATCAGAAACCTCCTGGTTTACTCCAACAACCTGAAATCCCTGAATGGAAATGGGAACAAATTGCCATGGATTTCATAACCAAACTACCCAAGTCGTCGAGCGGTTGCGATACCATTTGGGTGATCGTAGATCGTCTCACCAAATCTGCTCATTTCCTGGCAATCAAGGAAAACGATAAAATGGAACGCCTTGCACAAATCTACATCAAAGAAATCGTTTCTCATCACGGTGTTCCAATCTCGATTATCTCTGACAAAGATGCCCGCTTCACCTCTCACTTTTGGCAGTCACTTCAAAAAGCATTGGGTACTCGTCTCCATATGAGCACCGCGTACCATCCTCAAACCGATGGCCAAAGTGAACGAACCATTCAAACACTGGAAGATATGCTACGCGCCTGCGTAGTTGATTTCGGTACAAATTGGGAAAGATATCTACCGTTGTGCGAATTCTCGTACAATAACAGTTATCACGCCAGCATTAAGGCTGCACCTTTTGAGGCACTGTACGGTCGTAAGTGCCGATCACCGATTTGTTGGACCGAAGTGGGAGACAGCCAACTCACTGGTCCTGAACTCATACACGCCACCACTGAGAAAATTGTGGAAATCCAAAACCGACTCAAAGCCGCACGTGATCGTCAGAAAAGTTATGCTGACGTGAGACGCAAACCACTCGAGTTCCAAGTTGGGGATCGAGTACTCTTAAAAGTATCGCCTTGGAAAGGCGTCATCCGTTTTGGCAAACGCGGGAAGTTAAATCCCAGGTACATCGGGCCTTTTGAGATCCTCGAACGGATTGGCCCCGTAGCTTATCGATTGCAGCTGCCATCCGAACTCAGCAGCGTGCACCCTACTTTTCACATTTCTAACCTAAAGAAATGTCTGTCTAATGAGACGCTAATTATCCCACTCGATGAAATCCATGTTGACGACAAACTTCATTTCGTTGAGGAACCTGCCGAAATCATAGACCGTGAGGTCAAACAACTAAAACAAAGTCGTATTCCCATCGTCAAAGTCAGATGGAATTCGCGGCGTGGTCCGGAATTCACTTGGGAACGTGAGGACCAAATGCGACTCAAATATCCTCAGCTATTCTCCGATTCTACATCAAACGCGACTTCGAGTTAAATTTCGGGACGAAATTCTTCTAACAGGGGGAGAATGTAACACCCGCCAAATTAGGACTAGTAGTTAGTGCCTAATCATATGTTAAAACATGTAATTAGTTCTATGATAGTCTAATTTATGTATCGAAATATATATATTGTTGAATATATACGAAAATGCGATTTGATTAAATCATACGCAATTTAAATCGAATGTATTTCGGTTCTATAAATACGGACGTTGGTGACATAATTTATATTTAAGTATAAAACATTATCTGAAAACATTACGGGTCCAAACTACTGTTTAACTTTTATTCCCAAAGTTGTCCCGCTTCGTACAATTAAAACTCACCTAATTAACAACAAAATACGCAAATTATCTAAATCACATTTCAAATCTTTAAATTATTAAGTAATTGGTAAAACAATTTAATTAAATTATTAAACAAAATTTATATTTTAAAATGGTTAATTAACGCGCAAAATATTTATTAAAACGTTAAAAGACGGAGAAAACGAACACCGCACGGAGCGCGAGTCGGAGACCGAAAAATGGGAGGATAACCTCCCACTTTCCATTTCATTTCTCTCATTTCTTTCTATCTCTCTCTCTCTATCTTCTTTTCTCCAAAAACCACCAAACACCCATAAACTCACAAAATCATCCATTAACACCTCGAAACGCACTCGGATCATCAATATTTTTAGAGATTCACGACCACCTCGCAATTATCTACATTTCTATCTTTCCGGATTTTCATTTCGGCAATTTGTAAGTTTCCGACAAAATCCCGAAACCTCTCGATTCTTAGTATTTTCAATTGTTAGTTGTTTATATAACTTATATATGTCCATTACAAAGTGTAGAACACGATTTTATAGCTTAAAAACGGGTTTGAATTGGGTTTTTGGCCGGAAAAATCTCGACAGTCGGACTTTCTGGGCTGATGTTCTTCAATGCGACACAAGCCTTGTGTCGCATGCTGTGTCGTATTTTGTCTTTTATGTCGTATCTTGTGTCGTATGAAACCAGTTATGTCGTATCTTATGCGACACAATATTGTGTCGTACCTTATGTCGCAAATACCATGCAACACTACCCTTATGTCGCTGTTGAATCAGCATCTCGAATCTATGCGACACAACCTTTGTGTCGTATAGATATTGTGTCGCATATTTATGCAACACAACCCTTGTGTCGCATGACACACCTTTGTGTCGCATATTGTGTCGCAAAACACAGAAAACTCAGATTTTTACTAAGTGTCGAAACTCGAAATTTACCACTCGATTTTACCCGAATTCAGATCCCAGATGCGTTTTTCACCAAAGCAATATAGTAGAAATAAAAATTTTTCGAGCTGACCTGGCATCTCGACCCCAGCCAGGGGCCAGCCCCTTGGACCCCGCTAGGGGCGCTGCCCCCGGACCCCCGTACTTAGATTCCGTAAGCACATTTCTCACCAAGTGTCAAACTTGTATGACTTCAACACGCTTATATGATACAACTTTTCAAACATAATGGAATATACTTTTTAAGTATAACACTTCGAAATCAATGTGATAACATCAGGACTATTATTACAATTAATCACCAACGGGCCGTACACGTTTTCAAACACTTAACAAATCAACCAAATCGTAGTAATTTGGACATATATATAGTTGTTTAACAACTACAAGGGTGATCTTTTGAGATACCCAATCATGTTTATAACCATCGCGTGTCGTGGACACCCTCAGGTTACAAGTCTTTGGACTTCATCACTCGGCTAATCAACTTACGTTTATTTAAACGCTTTCAGACTCAGGTGAGTCTCATAGCCCCTCTTTTTACTGTTTTACTCAGGGGTGTGATACATTGCTTATTTTAACATGTGAACGCAAGTACAAACATTTCATATACTACATGAGTTTTTCACAACTAATCAATTTAAAGTCCTCCGTCAGCATAGTTGTTAATACGTTGTAGCGTGAATATTAGTATATGGTACCATATAGGATTGACCTTCCTCGTTCGGGTTAGCAAGCACTAACCGGGTAAACGGACGAACTAATATTTGGGAAGACGAATGTTGATTAGGCATTCGTGGAGGCACCTCGCCCGAAATTCTCTTTAGGGGACCCGGCCCTCGAGTTAAGCTCAACTATGTGCTCATGGTTGTATACACGATTACTATCATTTTATTTGCTGGATGCAAATCATTATTAAATCTTGCGGTTCATACTATATTATTTGATTTCAAACCTGTGAGCTCACCAGCTTTAGCTGACCTTTTAGCATGTATCGCAGGTACCAAGCAGTAGGTTGTTTCTGCTTCAGGACTTTTAGCTCGAGTCAGCATACAGACGATTGAGATTTTCTTGCATTAGTATATTTTGTACAAGTACTTATGTACTGAAATCTCCTTATTTCAAACTCGAGCTATGTAAAGCTATAAATGTTGTAAACATTTCAATATTTATATATTTTGTTAAAGCGAAGCATATAGAGTCGTTTACTATATATCTCTGTGCTTTGTTATTGATTAGTAACACCCAAATCGTGCTTCTGCAAATCATTAAATTTGGGGGTGTTACAAAAGGGATGTCTCACGGCCGACGATTAGTGCCATGAGCTCGTGTGCTAGACGGATAGCACTTTGGATTGTGGTTGGCTTAGATGAGGCGACATTCCCCTGGATATTCTCCGGGAGACCGCAGATGTATTTCTTGATTCGTTTTTCCTCCGGATCAACCATACCCGGGCATAAGAGAGCAAGTTGCTGGAATTTGGTGGTATAGCTAGCAATATCAGTGCCCTGAACAGTGAGGTGCCAGAACTCCTCCTCCAATCTGTGGAGTTCCTCATTGGGACAATATTCGTCCCTCGGCATTTTCTTCAGATCTGCCCATGGGAGTCGGTTGGCTACATCAATATCCACAGAACTAGCATGAGTATTCCACCACGTTAGTGCACCTTCCTGAAAGGTGTAGGCAGCGAATTTGACCTTGTTATCCTCCGTGCAGTTGCACAAACTGAAGACTGATTCGATCCTTTCGATCCACCTGATCAGACCAATGGCACCTTCCGTGCCCTTGAAATTTAATGGTTTGCAGCTGAGAAAATCTTTGTACGAACAGGGTTTGACAACAGGGGTGGTATCGACAGTTTGATTACTGGTTCGTTGTGAGTCCCGAGCAGCCAAGGCATCGGCTACAGCTCGAGAGATGATGGCATTAAGTTCAGCATCACTGTAACTTTTCCTTTTTGGCGGCATGATTCTTCAAGAAAGAAACAAGAGGTACGTGAGAGTTTGTACCAGAATGATTATTATTGATGTATATATAAATGCGGTAATATACAACATCACAATGTAGAAATCAATAATGTAGAATATTCGAGAGAAATTGTCCATTGATATTACGAAGTCAAAAGATTACAGACAATTTCTAATTACGAGTTCCAAAAGTTACAGTCTTAGATGTTTTTACAAAAGTGCCGGGAATCGTTTCATACGGTCGAATTACATAGGTCCTACGAAAGCATAATAGAGTACAGATTCAGCCTAAGCTAATTCTGACGTAGATTGAGTTGTGGTAGTAAAGAAGTGAGATGATCAACGGACTCTGTAAGTCGGCTAACCATTCTGAGTGCCTCTTCGGTTTCCCTCAGGCGTGTCTCGCACTGATTTAACCTTGTTTGTAGGACAGAGATTTCGTTTCGATTACCAATCACTTGGTTGTGGACGACCTCCATGGTTTCGATGGTTTCTCCCATTTGATTGTGAAGGATGTCCATGTTGCTAACGGTATTTTCGTGATCCTCAGAGACTTGATTGATACATTCGAGTGATGTGAGTCTCCAGTTCTCGTTAGTTTCCTGTAGTTCGATATCCATATCGCGGAGTCGTTGCTCGTGGCGATGTACCCTAGCAGCTAAGACAGGTACAGTGAAGTGAGCAGGCTCTTGAGTATAGGGAGAGACTTCCATGTTGGAGGACCCTCCGTTCGATGTGGGGAGTCGGATTCCTTCCTCGTCCCTCCAGGTGTTAAGTCGATTTGATAACCATCGCCATTGGCTAGATGTTGCTTGCCTATGAGACTGATCATTGAGGTGGTTTTGAGCGGGATATGGGCTAGCTCGAGGCAACCAAGTGTTCCTCCTAGCTACCCTTGAGTCTCGTGATCCATACGGATGAGAGCGTGATGAATTGGGTGGTGTGTTTGCCATTTCTGAGACAAAGCGTTAGAGAGAATGAGGCCTATATTCATATAATCCATATATAATATAGCCTAAGATTTGTAGAGAGGCCTATCTATGTATATATATAATATCACATAATAGCCTATTGAGCGTCTAGCACAGACAAATTTAAGTCCCGGTTCTCTCGAGGTCAGAGTCAACTAATGTATCCTGTTCAGCCATAACCCCTTTCAGAACTTACATCATCTTCATTTAATTGTACATAGTTGATCAGGCTATGTTAAATTAAACTCATATGATGGAATCACTGAACCAAATATACCTAATAGGGAATACTGCCTAACAGTCATAGTCTAGGCCCACTAAATGCAACCTAGTTCACTATAACCTTAGGCTCTGATACCAATCTGTCGCACCCCCAAATTTATAATGCGGAAGCGGTTCAGGCCGGGGCGCGACCAAATACAGTAATCACAGCACACAAAGTATACAATGAACGACTCTATATGCGTCGTTTTATATCTTGTATTGATTAAACAAAAGTTACATCAAAAGTATAGTTTACATTAGCTCTGTTTGAAATTGAGAGATTTACATACATAATTAATTTATACAAAATATAATAATGCAGCTAAATCTCTGATTATTTGCATGATGACACGAGCTAAGTATCATGTTGGACAGTCCAAACTACTGCTGAGTACCTGTGATACATGCTAAAATGGGTCAGCGAAACGCTGGTAAGCTCACCGGTTTGTATGTCAACACATATTTGTATGAACCGCAAGATTTAATTGAATTTAAAGTGCAATTAAGCAAAATAAAAGTTATACAGCCATGAGCACATAGTCTGAGCTTAACTTGAGGGTCGGGTCAACATTTAAGGAATTTCGATCGAGGTGCCTCCTACGAGTGCCTAATCTACACTCGTCTACCCAAATGCTAATACGTCCGTTTGACCAGTTAGTGCTTGCTAACCCGGACGAGGATTGTCAATCCTATATGATATCATATACTAACATTCACGCTACAGATGTATTACCAAACTATATTTGTGGAGGGCTTTAAATTGATTAGTTGAAAACAACTCATGTAGTATTTGATTTTGATTGTACTTGCGTTCACATGTAAATAAATCAAGCAATGTATCACACCCCTGATGAAAACAGTAAAATAGAGGCTATGAGACTCACCTGAGTCTTGAAGTGTTTAACTTAATAAACTTGATTTGATTTGCCGAGTATTATTGTCCGAAGACTTGTAACCTGAGGGCTTCCAATACGCGCGATGGTTATTGATTATATATAGGTATCTTAAAAGACTACCTTTGTAGTTGTTCAACCAACTAGAATGTCCAAATGACTACGATTTGGTTGATTAGATTGAGTTTTGAAAAACGTGTACGGCCCGTTGGTGATTGTTTGTAATAAAAATCTCAACATTATTATTTTGATTTTTGAAGTGTTATACTAAAAGTATGTCCCAGTGTGTTTTAGAAGTCGTATCGTAATAAGGTTTAAGGTTATACAAGTTTGACACTTAGTATAAAAATAGTTTGTAAACTTTCTGTTTTTAGCGTCACTTATAGCGACACTTAAGGGTTTTGGCGACACTCGAAAAGTGTCGCATAAAATGGTAAGTTCTGAATTATTGGTGTCACTTAAGGAAGTAACGCATAAGGGGCGACACTTAGGCAGGTGTCGGGTATGAGTGTCGGTGTAAGTGTCGGGTAGATTGCAAATCGATTTCGAGGAGACACTTAAGCAAGTGTCGGGTGCAAGTGTCGGGTATTAAATTTGCGACACTTAAGCAAGTGACGCAAAAAGAGGGTTTTTAGCGGCACTTAGGCAAGTGACGCAAGATTAGGGTTTTTGGCGACACTTAATGCGTCACTTAAGGAAGTGACGCTACGCTGGATCTGGCTGTGCGACACTTACGACTGATCGGGATTTTTGAGTCCAAAAACATGTTTTCCGGTTTTCGTTTGGTCCGATCCTTTTACCCAACCCACATTTGGACATTTCAAGCTTATACTAACAACATACAAGTAAAATAACAAAGATTTAAGAGTTTTCGAGAATTGTCGGGATCTTACAACTTAACGCGAGGAGATTCCGAAAAGATGAAAATGTAGATCGTGATGTCGTGGTTCTTTTTCTCCAAATGAGCTTGGTGATTTAGGGTCGTTTGATGGTATTATTTTGTGGTGGAAGGTGGTGGTTTGAAGTGGTGGTGGTGTAGTTGAAAGAAAAGAGAGAGAGAGTGAGATGGATGAGATTGATGATGAGATGAGGAAATGGGGAAGGGATCCCCTTTTTTGGGGGGTATGGGGGCCGGCCCACATGGGCCCCACCCATGTGTGGTTGGCTCCAATTTTTGTTTCTGTGTATTCGCGCTCCGTGCGGTATTCGGTTCCCCCGATCGTTCAAACGTTTAAATATTTTTGTACTCGTTTAAATATGGGTTTTAAATTACGAATAATCATTCGATATTTTTGTTAAAGTATTTCACCAAATACTTAATAATTGAGTTATAAAACAAAACTTAACTTTGTTTCGATTGTTCGCGCGTTTAATATTTTAAATCGCGTGGACGTTAATTGTACGATACGAAATAGGTAGAAAAATATCATCAAAATAATATTTGTGATATAATATCGTTATTAAATAATGTTACATTATTTAATAAAATTGTTCACCGATGTCCGTATTATTTGATTCGAATTACATTCGATTGAAAGGTGCACGATTTAGCCAAATCGCGTAATTGTATATATTCAGCGATATATATATCGATACATTAATTAGCCTAACACAGAACTAATTACATGTATTAACAGTTGATTAGGCACTAATTACTAGTCCTAATTTGGCGGGTGTCACACGCGCGTTTTTGTTGTGTACGAGTTATTTATACGATACGAAATACGTGTAAAATATTATCGAAATTATATTTAGTAATTACTATGTTTATTAAACAATTTCATATTATTTAATAAATTGTGTTCACCAACGTCCGTACTGTGATGTGTCAGATTCCCTCTAATATGTAAATGCACGATTTAATCAAACCGCGTACGTGTGCATATATACCAATATACATAATGATACATATAATTAGCCTAATAAATAACTAATTACATGTATTAATGGTTAATACACACGGTGGGGATTAAAGTATCCCAAAATGTTCCCTTGGGGTACTAAAGTTTATGATTTGACAAAAATATAACCCAATTTTTAAAACCCCTCCCAAGTAGAAAATGAGTTGATAAAGATTCATCAATTTGAACAATTTTATAAACTTCTATTATCCTTGTAAACGTTTCAATAAACTTTAGTTGTCCTTGTAAACATATTAATAAACTTTAGTTACCCTTAAACACAATACGTATAGTTAACTCATAGTTTTGTCAAAACATAAACTTTAGTACCCCAAGCGAACATTTTGGGATACTTTAATCCCCTCCGTGTGTATTAACCCCATGTATTAACAAGATGATTATGTACTAATTACTAGCCCTAATTTGTCGGGTGTCACGAGATGCAAATGCACTATGCAATTTTTCATATTGACCTAACTTCTATTTTATGTTTGTATTTTACTACTTCCTAATATGTTTTACTTTTACGTTAGATGTTATGAAAGTTTATTATTGAAAATATTACTTTTGTTAACGTAACACTAAGTGAGGTCATTAAGAGTTTATGACGTATCTAGATCTCTGTGTTAAAACTAATATTGGTCGTCGACGTTGTTAATTTATTCATCAAAAGCTATATGCGTTATACCCGCCGTAACGTACGGGTAAAAAATCCTCATCATAACCATTTAATGAATACATGTTATAAAACTATGTAACTTTGTGACGAAAAAAAAAATTACACTATTTATTGAATACTTATTTTGCTCATAGTGAATATAGAGGTTTGGTAAATGAGAAAGGGTACGGTGCTGAAATATTATGTTCTCATTAATCATACACACTCACGGACAGGGGCGGAGACAGGGCGGGGGCAGCGTAGGCAGCCGCCCCTACAAGAAATTTTAAATTACGTAAATTTTTTTAAAGTATTAATTAATGACATTTTAAAATTTTAGCCCCCACAAAACTATAAAAAAATAAAAATAAATTGTTTTCGCCCCCTCTATTACGATTTACAGGCTCTGCCCCTGCCCACGGACCACGGTTGTAATTTGAAAATAGGGTAAATACCAGAAATAATGCCATAGGTAGTCGGTAGATTAAACATAAATGTCATTTTAGTCATTCAAATAAACATATATGCATGTACATTTACATGTCCACACATATACCATTAACTATTAAAAAGTTATCGAAGACTAGGTTTGTAGAATAAATATAATTATGTGGATATTTCATAAATTCAACTCGCATATTTAAATATCTAGTGTATATTATTTTCTGTACTATTGATATGTACCAAATCGAAATGCATATGTATTTATCGCGTCAAGCCAAATTTTGCTTCCAACCATATAGTGAAGTCACAACCGACGATAGATTACAATCAAAACATATGTTTAATTGTAAGTGTAACAAATTATGTTCCATTGACAACAATAGTTACCCGTTCTTATGACTGGTTTTCTTACATTGCGTAATACATATTTTTTTTTTCTAATATTTGTTTGGTTACATTTCATATTAGCACATATTTTAACATTTTTTAAAATATCCAGTGGATATCCATTAACAGACTTAATCCAACGGATATGGATATGAATGGATAAAATTAAAATTAATGGATGTGGATATGGACGAAAATAATTAAATGGATATGGATATGGATGTGGATCTGCATCACCCGATCCATATCCGATCCATTGTCATTCCTAATCACACTTCTCATCTTTTTTATCAAGTTTAAGTGTACGAAAATGTAATTTTTTATATTTTAAAATTCATATTATCTACTAAAGTACTCGAATTTACATAGTGCGCAATAAATTTTATATTTCGTGTCATGTATTTTAGTAACATGACAACTTTTAATGATGCTATTTGTCACCTCGATCATATTGTTATTACGTGATTAGTAGAAGTATCAAAAGTAACATATGATAGCACCACGGGTTTCCATCTCCGACAGGCCGCCTGAATAATCCCGTTTCTTCATGATGGTGTGATACGCCACCGTATCGATCTTGATCTAAATCTCCAACGATAGGGTGAGAAGATGAAGGGTTTTGTTTTTTTTATAAATGGGTAGAGATACGGAGGTAGAGGTGTAGTGGTGTTAAGGAGAGAACCAAAAGTTGTGTTTGACTTTTTAGTTGAAGAAACGGATTTGCAATGTGTGAAGTTTTTTTCAGTTGGATTTTGGTGATGATGTTTAGATCATTAGGAATTCAAAAGGGAAAAAAAAAAAAAGGGATTACCAAATGAAAAAAAAAAAAAAAAATGAGAACTAAAATTGAAAAACTAATTTAATTATTATAAAAACGCACAAAAAATGGTTAAAGGTATCATAGTCTGTTTAGTTGGAAGAAGAACTAAATGCATAATAACGTTTAAGAAAATATAATAATTATACTGAACTTTTGTGTAAGATGACAGTTTTACACTTACTTTTTATCTATCTTTTTATAAATATTGAGTAGAGGTAATATATACTACTAGTATGTGGAGTGGATAGTTAATTTATTACGTCAAAAAAAAATGTGGACTATAAGGAGGAAGTAGTACGTAGACCGTAGTTACTAGTATATGTAAAGTAACTAAAAAAATTTTTGCACAATCAACTTTGACACAATCATACCTATTTTCTTTTATTTCTTAGTTAACAATCAATCAATATTTATATGTAATATATTATATAATACATATGTCTCTAATAGTCGAAGGCATTGAACGATCGAGCACGACCATCTAGCTGACCCTACTGTTTAATGGTGGCAATTACGATGGTTAAGTTATATATTTACAAAACTATACTTCAAACTTTAACGTAGACAACTATACTCTGTAAACATTACAAGTATAATTCTGTAAACATTACAAATAACTAAAAATCTTAAGAAAAGGTGACAGGGTAGACGATGCTACCGGGGTGATGCGGAAATGATCATGAGCTATCAACAAACAATTGATTCCAAAATCTAGCTTAACTGATTAACGAACGATTAAAACCCTACAGGTGAAATTTACGAACGATGATTAAAACCTGTTGATTCTAAGAATACCCGGGATAATCACTTCCAACACACGTTGATTCAACGAATACCGTGGTTAGAGTCGAATTCAACTCAAATGCTCAACACAATTTGAGAGAAAATTCACTTTATTTATAAAAACCAAAAACTAAAACTCTCTTATATTACAACTTAGAAGCCTTATAAAGGGGAAATAAAAGAAGCTTTAACCTATTGAAGATCAAAAGTCTAGGAGTAATGAAGACTTAAAATGCAATTAAAGAAAACATTAAAAAAACAATTATGATACTAATTACCATAATGATAAAAATACATGCATGTAATGTTGTTTGGTTCTATAAATATCCCACTCAAAGTAGGAACTAATAGTTGAAATAACATAGATTAATTTGTTTTCCAAACTAATCAAAGATGTTCAATTGGTTGTTGATAGCTCATGATCATTTCCGCTCACGGGGTTGTGGGGTTGTGGAGTGTGAATTGGATCGAATTTAGTAGAGTCAATTGCAGTCGTATCAAGAGAATGGTCCCTTGACCAATTGCCTTCAAGTCAGATGGCCTTAATTGATTAATTGTCAGTTTTTCAAGTTAAAAAAATAATAATAAAAAAATAAGAGAATAACTATAATTGGTCAAAAATTATGGATTGTATGTTCGTTGTTCTTGGACTGAAAAATCTTGGAAGAGACTTGATAAGTTTGGAAATTTAAATGTACATGTATTTTTCGGTTTAGTGAATAGTATTCGACCTATAAAGTAATACAAACCAGAATTAGGTTATGAAGATTTTTTTGGAATTTATGTGTAAGAAAAGTAGCAAGTACAATCCGGATATAATGATACATGTGTATATAAAAAGTCCGGATAGAATAATTCAAGATGACACTTTGAGTTTTAGGCTCAAAACTAGAGTAAAACATCGAGGCATGTTACTTTTTCTAGAGACTAGAAAAGAAATTCATCGTGTAATTTAAAGTGGGTGGGTTGATGAACGGTTGGACGAAAAGGTTGTGTCAACATTTGGGTGTTTGTTTGGCTACACAAAAAAAATTACAACTTACTATTTGTGTTAAGATCATGTATAGTTGGCGTACAATTAGAGAAAACTATATACTCCGTATAATTTATAGTGATTGGTTTTGAGATGGTGTTGAAGCCTTAAAACATACATAAAAATATCTGTATCTAAATCGTAACGAACTCAATGACCCATGAACACGATTAAAATTACAATAATTTGTGCATAAAAACTTATTCTGTGGTTAACAAAACCCCCGAGAAAAAACAAAAACATCTACTCTAATTGGTAAGGTTTTCAACTAGAATAACACCCGGTGTAGCATTAGTAATCACTTTTGACACATCGCCCCTAGTTTTCCACTGTTTTCCCAATTATCATATATCAACTAACAATCATTCTCTAATGGAATCACATTTTGACATTTTGTGCTCGTCGACGCTGCTGTCACACCCTGATCGACAAAGTTTCGCGGTCATTGTAAACCCCGAGCCACAGTGCTCGCTCCACTCTAATCCATAAAGTTATTATATAGTTTCGCGGTCATTGTAAACCCCGAGCCACAGTGCTCGCTCCACTCTAAGTCTGCTCCCAACGCAAGTGTTCGGTTGTGGTCGGTTCCCAACCGACGAAGTGACACGGATGGCACCAAGTGGTCACTTGTTGGTCGGTTTACACATCTTCGGTTATCCGACGAGCTTCGGCTTGTTTTTCTTTTTTTTTTTTAAATTTTGTGTGTATAAAATAAAAGGTAA
The DNA here is from genome assembly GCA_949592205.1 of Helichrysum umbraculigerum. Classification (NCBI taxonomy): domain Eukaryota; kingdom Viridiplantae; phylum Streptophyta; class Magnoliopsida; order Asterales; family Asteraceae; genus Helichrysum; species Helichrysum umbraculigerum. The sequence continues at coordinate 67,781,349 of CATIUR010000003.1, forward strand.
ATTGGTAAATGCGGGACCCAAAAGTTAAAGTGACGGAGTAGGGATGGGAGTGGTCAGTCAGTTTTGGTCAGTTTTGTGAAAAAAGCTGACGTGGCGCTGACGTGGCTCGGTCAGTTTCAGTCAGTTTGATTTAGGGTTGGGAGTGGCCTAATCCATAAAGTTATTATATATAGTTTATTAATATAAGAAAGTGTAGGATGCCAAAGCCTATACATACCGTTTGTTTGGCCGCAACTACCAAGAATTGGAGCTTGTAGATGAAGCTAGCTTAGACCACTTGCAACGCACCATGCATGCGGCGTTCTGAGCCCCAAAACACTCGTAATGGGGCGTTCTGGAGCTCAACACGGGCAAAATTTGAGCGTTCTGAGGGACCACCTGCTTTTTCTTTTCTTTTTCCTTTTCTTTCCGGGTTTTAAATAAAAAAAAAACATTTTAAAAAAATAAATTAAATTGGTGACGCCTAAGGGGCAAATTGGGATTGCTGATGTGGCGTGGTTGCTTACATGACGCTTCAGAATGTCCATTACCATTGCAATTGGTCTTAAGATTATGACTCGAATTGAAAAATCACTTAGCTGATTACAGAAACTACTTGAAAAATTTTACACGATTATAGAGAAATTTTTTTCAATAATCAATTTTTGTTTGCCAAACAAGTTCTTTGTTAAATTCTAAAAATTAAAGTTTAGTTAATTATCTGAAAATATGATGCCAATCACACCTATAATATATGGGAGTTGATAGATACAACAAACAAATTAATTCATACATCAAACTGTACAATCCTTAAGGCTCACATGTACAATCCTTAAGGCTCACAGTACAAATAAATTGAAGCATAAGTTTGATGTATGAATCAAATGTTTTGTTGTATTTATCACTCACCCTAATATATTATTATATACACCTATTATTCTTCTCAAATACCTCTTTCGTCTTTTAGCATCCTATTGGTAGGGTAGAAGGGTCTAGTCTGAATACAAATGTGTGGTGGATAGATGGTCAATCGTCAAACCAAACTGTTGTTCACTGCATCCGACTTTCTTCATTCTATCCTGGTCCCACAATACATTCTAAAAATCAAAAGGATTTACCGTTCTGTTTCACACACAAAGAAAAATGATAGGTATGATTAAGAATGTAAGCCTAAAAAAATGATTATGTAATTAGGTTGATAGGTTGATACACAGAAAAATGATTGGTATGATTATGTAATTAGGTTGATATAACATTACTCACACACAAATAACCATAAAAGAATACCACCTCTTAAACTTGCAAACAACCATGTTCAAGACAATATAATTGGCTAGTCAAATATTGAATCCTCAACTTTTAACATAACATAAAAACTATAATAATATAATAATATTAAGCCTCTTCATAGTCCCTCATTACAACATCCTCTTGCAAAAACCTGTGTGTGTTTTTTTAAGATGGCTCACTGGTTTGTTCATTCAACATTCCATCGCATATCGCATGGAGATAAGGAAACCCACGATGAACCCGTGGGAACAGTTTATTGCAGTTTTAGTTGTTGATTGACAAATTTTCAACAGAAAGATGGTCTGGAGTTGGTTCTGGAGGTGGAGCGGAAGCTGAAGAAACCTTGTGCATGATCATTGCCTCTGCTACACGGATTGCTCTTTGTGATCCTGTGATTGTTACTTTCCTGAAACAGTCCATATGTATATCATATTATTTAAACACAATTTGTCCAGCGATGACATAGAGCAAATGTAATTCCTTGAATAATCATGGACGGACACAAGCCCCCTTCTTGAAGCCCTTTACATGAAAGATATCATATACCAACAATAGAGGTGGCAAATAGGGTGGGTCGGGCAAGTTTAATCATAGGTCTCGGGTCAAATGGGTAAAGTTATATTTGGGTCAGTTTATGACACAATATTCTTGTACCAATTACTTGAATTTATATAAAAAGTTGGTGTCTTATATAAACCTTAAAAATATAATCTTTACATTTTAACAAAGCAATTTACGAGTTTTTAATTTTCAGCACTAAATATACATCGTGAGCAAACTTTAAACTGGTGTGACGCATTTGACCCTATTCCTTATTTAGCTATTTTTTACTTTACCCATTTGAATTCAACATAGAACCCAAATCGACCCATTTGTAAGTGTACAGGTCAAAATCACCACCTGTAACCAAACAGACCATCAAAAAAAAATTCTAAGACTTTGTGCATTTCGGAAAGTAAAACGTATTAAAAGCCTGCATACCTATCACATGTCCCAGATATGAAATCACCTCTTTCAGAAATCTTGATCCTAGCTCCGCTAATCTGCAAGGAGATAAGTTATATGACGAAAATATAGGCATGTAATGAGCTATAGAGGGACCTCCTTCCTTACCTGACTAATTTCCATGATATTCCTACCACCACGGCCCACAACAAGTCCTATGTGCTCATCTGCAATGCCCATAGTCACCGAGTTACTGACATCTTCCTGCAAAACACCAGGAAGTTTTATGTAGATTGAACTAGTATACAAGCATGCTTTTGCAAACAGAAAACCTGAAGACAGGCCTCAAGAACTTCAACAGAACACCTAGCAACAGCACGGACATTCAATTTAACGCTAGCAGTATATGTGAGTATGTGACAATTTAACTGATCTACTATGTTGGAATGGATCAACTTGGGTTGCATGTTTTCTCAAACGGGTCAAAAGCCTCAATCAAGAAAAAATTGGTCAAATGGTGAGTGGGACAAACGAATTGAAAGTCACCCATAGTCTATTTGTAAACGTATACAACCTCCTATACTGTTTAAATTGAAATTTTGGATTATTATTATAATTGTTGTGTTTCTTATCATAACTAAAAAAATAACTATTCCTAAATACAATTAGAAAATGGACAAAAAAGCATTTGCAGGTCAATCCAATCCAAATTGACTTTCAACCCCGGCATGTGTTGACCCATTACCCCTCAAGTTAGCAGTAAAATCTCAAAAGGATTGGAGTCCTGCCACTTGATAGTTTCAGCACCGTAAACTGTTCTGCAGCATAATTTATTCGCTATGCATATGAACATGACGTTGCCATCACATGTATTTTTTTATTTTAGAGTCGAGTCACAAGTATCGAAAGCGAAATAGCATGATTAGAGGCGAAGTGAATAGAAAGTTAAGAACCTTATTATTCTGATAGCGGCTGTTCTGAAACTTTCCACCAACAGCAGGTGGTCCATAATTGGGGGCATTGTATGGTACTGCAGAACAGACAAATAGATTTTAGATAAGGTCATAAGGATATACAATATTATTAACATAAAGTTTAGTGAACAGAAGACAGTATCTGTGAACCACGTAGCTGAATTGCAAGGTATTAGAGGTGGTAATTTCGACTTGTTTACATATGAACAGTTTGATGTGGGTTATGTTTTATATCTAACAGGCTGAAAGGAAAATAATTTATACATGCAGAATGGGTCTAAAGTCTTTCAAAGTGTATCAATGCACAGAACACCCTAATCGCTTTATAAAAGAACGGTCTATACTTGTAGGTAATACAGTTATTGTAAGAACTGTAAATTTATTCATATAAAAAACAAAAGAATATTAAAAGAAAAAATCTTCAAATACTGACATAACAGTTATCATTCAATAGTATCACCACTTTATCTATTTTCCTGGAACCTGTTATTATTCTTCTAACTAGACAATTAGCGAATATCACTTATCCATCATCAAACCAGCCATACAGTATACGTTGGATGTAGAAGTCTATAAGTATGGTGAAAATGCCTGAACAAGAATATTTAGCATGTTCACTAATATGTTTAAACCGAATTACCGCACTCCGTCTATCCCTATAAAGGACTTCCGTTAACCTAGATTAGATAGCTTATAGTGTACAACTGTTAAAACACTTGACTTTTAGCATTTCTCATGAATTCGTCACCATCATCAATTGCTAATATAAAAATTTAGGGTGCTCCAATGCAGCTACTAACGGTTATGGGAACTATACAGTTTTTGTCTCATAATCAATGATAATGACCTACAAGCAGCTCTCAATATACAAAGAAATAAGTATCAATTAAAGTAAAATGAAAGCATACCAGCATACGGAAATGTGGGGCCAATGGATTGCACATAGTAGACATCTTCAGACAGTTTCAACAGGATCAGATTAATGGCTTGCACCAGCTGTTGTAAGGTACCAATAACCGTTACCAACCTATCACTCAATCCAATATGGTTGTTATCCTGAGGGGAAATCTTAATGTTAGCTTGAGAATCTTCAATGAAGGACCTGAAATGAAAAAATATAGCTCTGAGTCGTCAGAACACTGAAATTGCAAGCAAGTAAATGCCTAAAAGGTAGTGTTAAATATAGTGCCATGACATTTTGACGTAGCAGTAAGCGTATTTTTCTCAACACGTAGTAGCATGGGCAATAAAGAAACATGCTTTTTTCGATCCCTAAAGATCTCCATGAGCAACAGAAAAAGATGAGACACCAAAAAGCCAGAAACGCACAAAAGAAATGGTATATCATAAAACAACAACAGACTCAAATACAGACTGATCCATTTGCAGATATTATTAAACCAGAAACATAAAAATAAATAAGAGAGGTGGATAGTAACAAAAAGGTGTGAAGATGAATAAAATAAAGAAAATAAACTAATGAATAAACATAGAAGTGTCAAAATCCAGTGAATATTGTGAAAAGAATCTAAACACGTACATCCATCAGTTATGGTCACCATCAAAATCCTATAACAAATTTTACAGTCAGATAGCATATACCTTTCTTTGCTAAAGACACTCCACATTAGCTTTCTTTACAGTTTAATTTCAATCCACAATAATGATCTTGATTAACCAAAAGCAAGTACAGGATATGAGCACCATATGTAATGCTATCAACTTAAAGCTAAACATTAGACAATCTCCTCATTTTCAGAATACGTAGTAAGAACCTAGAGATCTACACCAATGGAACTCTATCTCATAAGTCATAAGTAAAGCCATTATTAACAAATTACATAAAAGACAAAATGAACTAAACAACAAACTAATAATATGATAAGACTAGCATTAACATAAACGTCAAGAGCGACAAATAAGTACATAATAAGTATATAAATATATCATACATGAAACAAATTCAAATATTTACTGAACTGAACCAAGGGACCAGCCCTTTTCATCTTAAAACATAGCATTGTTACCTTATCATGGATCCCCCTTTCCCAATGATTCCACCACAAGAGCTATTAGGTACAATTAATCTAACTTTTGATCTCAGCTCAGCTTCGTCACCTTCTTCAGCATAAAACTGATCAACAATACATAATATTTGTAAGTTACAATCAAACAGGCTACCAAATGCAAGTTGTGTTACTAGGATTACCTCATTGAGCAACTTAGTTAGGATAAGTTCAACGGCCTCAAGAACTTCATCTATTGTTCCAGACACCATAATAACCCTATCAGATGTTCCTGGAAAATACTCATAATTACGTGACAACTGAATTCGGGCATTAGAACGTGACTGGAAATCAGAAATTGTCGTTCCACCCTTTCCAATGATTGAACCAGCCTCAGCATTTGATGCAAGAAACCTCAGATACGTAGTCTCTGTACCGTCTAAAACATGTAATGAAATATTATTACTAGTAGATCTCATAATAAGATGGTGACAACTTATGTTTATAAGCATCTTGACTAGAGAGACGAAGATTTATTGAAGAAAAGGAAATGGGGATTTACAGCACAACAAGTACTAATATGGAGTCATAAACTTCAGCATTCATCAAATAATCTGAGTATAAAGTACCCCATTATGTATACAAGCAAGTTCCTATACTAAACACATGAACACAAGAAATAGTCTAGATCCCTTCAGAATATCGTAAATATCTAAGAAGGAATAAATAATATATGTAGGCAGCAAAGCGAACCTGTATAAAGTTTCTCAATAACACTATAACAGCAACTTTTTTTCCTGGTTAATTACAATCGATGATTGGAATTAAACTAATTAGAATTCAAAATTTATAGTAAAGTGAATTCCCCTAGAGCTAGAAAGCAAGAAAGCGCCCGTCCATGCGCTTCCATCCAAGTGCAACCCCTTTGGTATATCCCAGTCATGAAAATCTTGATTCACGACTTCCCCACACCCTACCTTCTCCTAACACCCTCCTCTTATTATAATTTTTTCTTCCAACTACTGTTCTGTGGTGTATGTTGGAGTTGACCAAACATCTCAATAATAAGTCTATATTCACCTCATAGAGAAATTAGGAAACAGAAAACATATATTACTACACATGACTATCATCGCACAATCTTAGGTCTGATCAGCTGCTAGGGTACTTGTACCTAATACACCAGCACTTGCAGTGTACAAACGTTCAAGTAATGAGACATGTATAACTCGAGTCTAAGAGCATCAAAATTTTGTATTGACAAAGCCTTTGCAAAAGAGTAGTCTGAACATACAAAAGAGAAATCCCATTATTGTAAAAAATAAATAAAACATATATATATTAATATTAATATTGTAATTGTCAGGTACTGTTGTTTAGTCATAATCTTCCAGCTTGGTTTCTCTACATTAACCTCAGATATGACCTGATGCTTAATTTCTTCTATCTAATATTTCATTTAATTTTCTGTATTTGTTTATTTGGTCCTTGCTCAAAGTCATAGTCCAGTGGATCTGATCAGATATGTGTTCTCGGTTAAAGAATACCAAGTACTCAATCTCCCATTCAATCGGATGTTTCCACCTACTGAAAATTTCTGACACGGGACTTTGGTGGAATATGAATCAAATCAAAATTTTGTTTTCAAAGAGTACATGCATGCATAATTAACCAGTAACTTGAATAGAGAAAAATGTAATATAATGATCCAGAATCTCTTAGGTGCTAGATTTGATGTAATATCTTACTCTAAATCTAGTAAATACAATCATACATACAAGCTCAAAAGCTTAAGAAAGGTATCTGTGTGTTTCACTGGTGTGTTTGTGCAGAAGAGATGGAATTTATGTTTCATTAATGTTATCTAAGTAGACAAAGCTTTACTGATTCTATCTTTTTCTCTCTCTCACACGCAGATAACCACACAAAACATTTGTCATGTATCTATTATATCTTATCAATAAATCAAAACTGTAACGTACAAAAAACATATCTAAGATGCAATTATTTGTTACTATAACCTAAAATTTAATTTCAATAACGCATACATCTTAATAACATCGTATACTTATTGAAAACCTAATTAGCATAGATATCATCAATAACTAACACCTCTGTTACGATACTTTTGATAGAAGTCACGTGCAAGCCACGTTGGAGGATATTAACAGAATTAACGGGGTTAGTTAGTTTGTTGTTTAGTAGTATAAATACAATGGTCATGTAACAGGGTCAGTTAGTTAATCTTTTTGTGGAGATAATCCAATTCCCTCTCTAATTCTTGTAAACCCTAGATTTGATACTAAAATCATTCTATTGCAATCAATTTCGAGTTTCATTCTACAAATTGAAGTTCCTAATTGTTTGTTCGTTAAGATTGTTCTTCATTTCCTCCGGATTTCTAGAATAATCGTATCAGTGGTATCAGAGCTCGATTCTGGCAAATCGTTTTACTATTTCATAACACGATTTGTGAAATTTCATCATTCAATTGCAGTTTAGTTTCATCGTTTCAATTGATAAAGATGGTAAACACGCGTGCAATGGATGAACCTGTAAATAAATCGGAATTGAAGAACACGTTGATGAATTTGCAGCGATCAATTGACAAAATCAATGGTTTGTTCAAATCTGGAAATGGAAGCAGAGGATTACCATCACAGCAAGCCTCAAATGAAGAAATGCCGAAGTTGACAAAAGTGAAGCAAGGTAATATTCAAATTGATCCATATTCTGGTTATGATATGAACCATATGGATTATAATTTGCATATGGTGAATGATTTGAGGTCATTGTTGGCAACTGAGCGTATTGAGGAAGTAACTTTTGGTGAAAATAGGGATAGAAGTAGCAGTAGTTTTGAGAAGAATAAGAACGCATATAAAGCGTTTGATGAAATGTCAGGCCTAAGGAATATCAAACAAAATAGCACCATTCGAGAATATTATGAGGCATTTAACTCTTTGATTAGTAAGGCAACTGGTTTGGATGATTCGGAAATAGTTAATTGCTTTGTTGGAGGTTTGAAACGGGAACTTGAAAAGAGAGTTAAAATTTACAAACCTCGCAATCTTTATGACGCTTATTGTTTGGCTATCATGGAAGAAAATGCTAGCAACTTGGTGAAGAAAATGTCTAGTCTACCTTTGCTAAATACTCAAAAATTTAAAGCAGCAAGTTATGTGGAAAACAATAGTAAGTTGGTAGTATTTGATGAATCTGGGGAATGTGATAAGGGTGTAGAGATGGAACCAATTGATCACTTTTCCCCTGTTTTGAGAGGATTGAATGAGGAGGGAAAGCATGAGAGAAATCTTGATGTGAAGGAGTCTCATGAAATACTTGTTGATAGATACAAGTTTTGTAAAATAAATGGAAGTTTGCATCAGGAGATCGTAGCATTTGAAGAATCTGAAACTGTTGAAGGTGATGAATCGGAGTATAAAGAAGAGGTTGCTGACATTGTGAAACTCAAGCTACATCACCAATTGAAATTAATAGGAGTTGGTTTCTTAGTTGCTAAAATCAGTTGTGACAAAACGAATTTCAAAACAATCACTTTTTCCAATCTAGTTATTCATAATATTTCAAGGAATGCCATGGAAGAACGTATATGGGTTCCTTTTGAAAATGGTGCTAAGCTTGCTGAGTTTATTTTCATTGGATATAATAAAACATGGCAGCTAGAGTGTGATTCGATTATGGTTGAAAGTTTTGAATGGAAGCCGGGTCTGCAATTCTGTTCAAAGTTAATGGAAAGCAAGACAAACGTGTCTATACACGTAAGAAAATTTAGTCATGGAACTACTACTGCTGTATCATGTGATGTGTTGGACATGATTAAGGCTACTTGGGAAAAAGATTTTGATCTTCAAGTAATTCAAGTAATGATGGTCCATTTACAAGGTGGTTCTCCCAATCAGCTGGTGAAATATTACAAAAGCAGCCCATTAGGTGGTCATTCAGGGTTTCACAACACTGTTAAAAAGTCAGGATCTTTCTTGTATTGGGAGAAGGGTATGAGAATGAATGATGAGTTACATGTTGATAGGCTTAAGAAATGTTTAGTAGCTGTCATAGACAACTGTGAAATTAAATCCTTTAAAGTGCATAATCTTGGCAGGGTAGTGAGAAGATTTAAAAGGCTGGAAAAATTGATCAAGCAAGGTGACAAGGATAAGATAAAATCATGTGAACTGGACAGATTTATTCTTTATTTAGCAGTAGAGTTGGATAGAAAAATATACCACGAACTTTGTTTTCTTTGTGAGCCATTGGATTTGGTAGTTGCTGCAAGGTTTAAATGGAATCCGGGTTGGCTATTGTGGTCAACTGAAAATGGGAAGGAAGTTTCACTTGTTTTACAGTATGGTGGTGTGAACGTCTTAATAAAGGATCTGGTAATAGAAGTTTCACAACCAGTCAATTGTGTCAAACATGCTGATATGAATATTTCTTCCAAAGTTGACATGAGATCAATTGATAAAACATGCCTCGGTGACTGCATTCCACAAGTGAAGGTGCGAGCACATGGTAATAATCTCAAGGTTAAGACAAATACACTAATTCAAGACTTTCCTTCCTACACAGAGTATACTTTGAAAAGTAAGTTCCTTGACTACGTTCTTGAAGGGTTTGTACTGGAGGCTTTGATTATTGGTCGTGGAAGTTCAATTGAGCAAAAGGTGGTTAGTAAGGCAAAGCTACTACAGTTGGAGAAGTTTCGTGTTGAACTGGTTATGAACTCTAAAAGCTTTGCAATCAAGGGGAAAAGTAATGATATATTCATTGCTATAGTAGAGGAGAGAGTCCAAGAACTTGCACTTAAGATGAAGAACTGCACTGGAGCTGCAATCGAGTTTAAGATGGGTTGTATTGAGAATCAAAATTCACGGGTCAGTAAGATTGAAATGCTATTATCAAGTTGTATGAAGACATGAACAAGTTTCAAGTTTTGACATGATTCTTGAGGACAAGAATCTCATAAGGGGGATGGATTGTTACGATACTTTTGATAGAAGTCACGTGCAAGCCACGTTGGAGGATATTAACAGAATTAACGGGGTTAGTTAGTTTGTTGTTTAGTAGTATAAATACAATGGTCATGTAACAGGGTCAGTTAGTTAATCTTTTTGTGGAGATAATCCAATTCCCTCTCTAATTCTTGTAAACCCTAGATTTGATACTAAAATCATTCTATTGCAATCAATTTCGAGTTTCATTCTACAAATTGAAGTTCCTAATTGTTTGTTCGTTAAGATTGTTCTTCATTTCCTCCGGATTTCTAGAATAATCGTATCAACCTCATTATTAAAACCTAGCAACTAAACAAGCCATAGATTCGTATGCTAAATTAAGACATAAAAAACGCATCAAATTAGGTTAAAATAGCAGATCAAAGAGGTCAGAGATCGATTAACAGTAATAATTATAAAATTAACATTACCTGAAGGAGGAAGTTGCTCTGGATTGTGAGTCGAAGATTTTGCCGGAGCAGCTCCGTCATTCGACGACGCGTAATCGGAATCCGGTGATACCATAGCGTTTAATGCGTGTTTTACAGTTCTGGATGTAAATAGATCAACAAATTGAGGATGATAATTATATACGAGTTCCAAATGAGCTAAGTAATACAAACACGGATGGATATAGAGATAAATAGATACAAAATGGAAGTAGTGTCGGTGTGATTACCTGAGGTCAGGTCGCCGATGCAGTTTGGAGTACACAAGTTGCAAACACCATGAGAACCGCCTCTATCCTTCATTCTTCTTTTGGTAAGTTGCAAAAACGGTCCCTACACTATTACTTAAATTCACTTTTGGTCCTTTAACTTTTTAATAACTACATTACAATACAAGTTTTACAATGCGAATGTTTTTGTAGTGATATGGGAATCCAAAAATCTTCTTAAGTTAGTCGCATCCAATTTTATAATTATGATGCAAGAAGGTAAGTGAATTACAGTGGCTATTCAACTATATACTCGAAATTTGTCATGAGATCGTTTCACTTTACGTCTTGATCAATTTAATGAAAACGAAGTGGTACGTTTGTCTTCTATCGTGATGGTGTTGAATGTGATAGTGATGATGTTAATTGAAGTATGTTGTAACAAATGTGTATACACGGGCCGTTCACTTTACACGCATTTATTTTCGGAAGTTAAAATGAAAACACTAATAAAATTCTTGTTGCGCATTTATAAGTCAAGAAATTAAAGGTGAAAATTGGGGTTAGGGGAAGGATCAATTGTGTAAACCCACTATTTTTAAGAGATAAATGAAATTTGGGTTTCAAACAATAGCTTTTCGGTCATTAGAAGAGCCAATGTATGAGTAAATTAATATCCCCAATTGTGGTATCTAAAGGGAAAATATGCATAAAATTCAACTCTAAAATTGTAAATCTATATAAGTTATTTAGCTTAAATATCAGGGTGCGTTTGGTTGGAGTTTTTGGTAGGATTTGGCGGGATTTGAATTACCCATCCCAAAGAATCCTGCGTTTGGATGAAGTATTTCAATTACCAAGATAATCTAGAATCCTATGGACAAAGCATTTCTAAATCCTTGTGCGAGTCGAAGGAATTTAAATACCACGAGGCACAGAACTTTCATCCGTTAAGTTGGACCAAAAAGCCCATCCTCTATTATTTCTTTCATCACTCAAATGCCATTGCTCACAAAAACAAACTCCATCGCAGGCTTCTATCACCAGCCCTCCATCATCGTTCCTCCATCTCCGATGTTCTCTGTCATCATCTTCCATCCCCAATATTCTTTATTTCTATATCCACCATCTCTATCTCTGCTTTTCATCTAGAATTGCAAATGGAGATTTTGATTTAGGGTTTGGTAATTACGATTTATAAGTAAAATGGCACACAATTATATCGTGATTTTAGCTTAATAATCATTATCCCTTGAAGCTCCTAACTACTAACTGTTGCTCTTGAAATTTAATAACATTCCTAAATTTTATCATAGAACACCGAATATTGCGACTCCGACATCGTTCATGTTTTTCAAAAATAAACATCGGCACCCGCATACAAAGGATAAGCATTGATTTTTTTTATTGGCTTTTGATTTTGATTCATGTTTATTTACGGTGCTCTACGGCTTACTTGTATCTATAATTGGATCCCCAAATATGAATTTTAAAACAACTGAAAAAGTGAGTGAAGGCCTGAAGGGTACTTCAGTCTTTTAACCCATTTACAAATATTTTAAACATGAAATGCCATTCTAATTGATGCGAACCAAACATGAGTTGGTATTTAAAATCCCATCATTTTAAATCCTTTCGGAATTCAAATCTCATGGCTTTTCAAATCCTGGGATTTTAAAAGAACGAACCAAACGCAGCCTCAGTTGTTCCTTGATCACTGATTTAACACCTGTATGAAAAATTGTGCCCCAGTGTTAACTTTCGTAGAAATTAGTTGTCTTCATATTTATATGGCAATATGTACCATTTCACAAATATAATGGGCTTTTGACGATTTGGACCTATTTCATGTGAATTTGAGCCATTAATGATAGGGTTTATAACTTTGTAGCTAACATGATCTGTTGTTTATTGTGTGTACTCAACTTACGTTTATTATTTTTAATACAATAATACCAATAACTTTTCAAAATGTGTGTTATAATGTATTTTGCTGGTGTATCATCCGTTTAAGGTGACACGTGGCATCTGAAGAGGATGACACATCATCAAAATTACAACATGATACATTACAACACACGATTTGAAAGATTAGTGGCATTAAAAATAGCAAACATAAGTTGGGTAAACAACTAAACACAATAAACATCGGGGACAAGTTTGATGCATTTCAAACACTAATCCCTTCCTCGATATTTATTCCCATTATGCCAAATTACATTTATACGAACCTTTAGTGACAGACAAATCTTCTTTTCATATAATGTGATTTACAACTTATGTGAAATTACTTTTGCTTTGGGGAGTTTCTGTGATATATCCCACTTCGAAACTTTAACTTAATGATTTTTCATTGATTTTCCATGTAAATTTGTAGTCAATGTGGGGTGATTTAATGGGTACTTTGTTAAATATATTCGCAACTTAAAAATATAATGAAAAATCTGATTTGTTACAATAACATCGATATCAACTTTGAAACTATGTGAAGTTTTAGAATTATTGCAAAATCTTTCATTTAAACGCCTACTTGAATGATATTCGATTGAGTTTAGAAATCTTCAACCCAATTCGAGTATCTAACCAAAAGCTTATTCGTAGCATTAGTCCATTGAATTCTGTTCGAAATAAGTTATACGTAGTACTAACCATAAGCTTGTTCGAAATTCATGTTCTCAAATACTCGGTAACAATACTCCGTAACTATGTAAACCCCAAAACTTCTTTGGCCTAGCGGAGTCGATTCAAACTTCGATAGTTTCAAAATGCCCAAACTCATCTTACACAAATCTTCCTAAAGGTGGCATTACTTGAACGAAAAACATTTGAAGTTTTTATCTGATACTACTAGACCTTAGTACTATGAGTCTGAACCTTTGTTAGAAGATTTAAAAATCTTGAGGCTACTTATCTAAGAAAAAAACAATGCAATCGTTTAAAAACTTTTACCAAGATTTACTGTTTACCATCCATCCACCAAAAGCACAAGTGCTTATTAATCACAATGCTCGAAATCCTCGAATGGCAACAAGCTTTAAGATTATTTTTTACAGGACGAATAGATCATTAGTTAATTTCTAATTACACGAACCAAGATTCATAATTTGTTAAACTAAAAGACCCTGATCAAGCCACAACAGTTTCGGTTACGCATTTCTACAAACACCTGGTGTGGGTCAAACATTTAGCAAACCCCAACAACAAAATCATATAGAAACTCACAATAAACCACAAAACATCACATTTTCATTCATTACTCGGAATTAAACCAGTTCCTTACAAACCACATAACATCCAAACAGATTTACATCAAATCCCTAACAAACCCTAACCGCTGGTAAACTTGGTAACAGCCTTAGTCCCTTCAGAAACGGCATGCTTAGCAAGTTCACCAGGGAGCACAAGCCTCACAGCAGTCTGGATCTCACGTGACGAAAGCGTGTGCTTCTTGTTGTACCTGCCGAGTCTAGAAGCCTCCTGAGCGAGTTTCTCAAAGATATCATTGATGAAGGAGTTCATAATCCCCATCGCTTTACCAGAAATACCAATATCTGGATGAACTTGCTTCAACACCTTAAAGATGTATATCTTGTATGTTTCAACCGACTTCTTGTGCCTCTTCTTCTTCTTGTCGGCTGATGCTGACGTGGCGTCCTTTGGGATCTTCTTCTCGGCCTTTGGTTTCTTCTCTGCTGGTGTTTTCTCGGCGACTGGTTTCTTTCCGGCTGCTGCTTTGGGTGCCATCGACGATTTTGGGGGTGAAAGTTGTATGAGATTAGATAAAAGTTTGGGAATGTGTGTGTTTTGGGTTTTGTTGGTGGGGATGTGTATATATAGGGTTTGTGAGAAATGATATGATTGGTCGGAGTTGGGTGACGCGGATCGTGATCTCTGACCGTTGGATTTTGAAGAGGATGAACGGTGGGATTGATATTGGTTTTGAAATTTTCTATACAATGGAGGGATAAATTTTTGGCGGTGAGATGAAAAAATCGAATTTAGAGTGTCGAAAGAAAAGAATATTAAATTAAATTAAATCAAATTAAATTAAATTAGATCAAATTAAATTAAATTAGATCAAATCAAATCAAATCAAATAAATTTTGGGATAAATTTTCAAGGAAACAAATCATGCAGTATAATTTACGTTTTCACCGGACACGCTTTTGGTCAAAAACTCGTGTTTTGCCTATGTTTGTTTCAAACTTACAATCTGATTTGTAAAGTTGTAGACATAGAATAAAAAATAATACGGAGTGCTAAATTAGTACGTAAAATTTTGACAAGTAGATAAATGCATGATGATAGGTGTTCATTCAACTCTAGCGGAGTACTTTATTAAAAAGTGTTTGTGAGCCCTTCTCCCATGTGTACTCTATTTTTTTAAATATGAATAATGAAGATTTCGAGCAAAATAATGAAGATTTCATACTCCGATCTTTACTTCAACTTTGAAGAAATTTTGTGGAGTAAATGTTGTTACTTGACTTACTTCCATATTTGTAGCAAATCTACTTATTTCTACATTTTTGGAGCAAACACATTTTGGAAAACTAGAAAGACACCCACGCTAAGCGGTGAAATTTGAAGTTTATTATAAATGATGTTGGTACGTCACCGATTCCAATATGTTCATCTAACAATTATTGTAATAGTAAAATGATTCAGTAATGTTTATGTTTAATAGTAGAGGAATCAAACCATTTAAGATTAATACACTTATTATGATTTTAATATGAAAGGTGTGTAAATCTATTAATTATGTAATTAATGATTATGAATGTAATATTTTATGACTTGATAAAAAGGACATATTAGTAATTTTGTATCTTTAAATTCTAAGTTTTGTTAAGAAAAGGTCTAAACCCTTTGTAAGGGTGTTAGATTAGATGCTAACTATAGCCCTAAGGGCTATAGTTAAGCCTACCATTTTTTTACCTAATTACATACATATAACTCACAGTTACCATGAATAAATATTCATACTTTATAATTAATTCAACCGAGTTTAAACATTTGAAATATAGTTTTCTTAACCATAGCCCTAAGGGCTACGTTTAGCATTTTAGAGTTTGGTGTTTTGTAAGAGTAAAAGTTGTTTTGTAGTATGGCATTGGAGATGGCCTAAGACCATCTCCAATGCATTCAACTCTATAGAGTTTAAATACACCGTCACATCAACATATCATCATTTCCGGTAAAAGTCACACAATGCATTAAACTTGACAGAATTCATTAAACTGACACATCAGTGTACTTTATTTAAATATATTTCCTTTTTATTTATATATGTACATAAATACGTAAATATATATATATATATATATATATATATATATATATATATATATATATATATATGTATTATGTATTGTGTTTTCAAATATTTCATGACAGTAAATACCAAATACAAACATACTAAACTATAACATTCTTATAGAACTACAAATTAATTAATTAAAATACCATACTTCGAAGTTCAAAATATATAAGAGCCGCACATTATAAAATTAATAAGTACCTTTAGAGATTTTTTTATATTAAAGTTCAAATTTTATTCATTATATTAATTAATAATAATTCATATGTCGATACTTGAATGGGAAAATCTGCAGTCCAAAATCCATTTATTTAGTAAATGCAATAGTGGAAGAATAAAAAAAACTTGATTTATTACTTGATGGCCCCACCACTTACATCTTAAGATGGATTATAGCATACCCCAACGCTTCTTTCTGCGTAGCATGACATGGAGAGCTACAATGCATTAAGTGCATGCCACCTTATCATATTAATTTCTATTGCACAATGCCATGTATGAGCATTGTGGTTGCTCTAAGAGCATCTTCAATGCATCATATAATTTATGAGTTCAAAGTAGTGGCACCTAATCATTACACCTTTTGCACAAAAACTTTACAATGCATTCAACTATACTAAATTTAGTGTACATCCACATCATCATTTATAAATATATATTTATGGCATAATATTCATGTAAGAGTATAAATTGTTATTGTTACTAAAATATATATTATGCAAATTGATGCAACTGAAACAAATAAAGATCAACACGATAACATGAGACAAGTAAATCAACGAGAATTGTATTGAGACAGAGACAAGTCCTCTGTATTTTTTATTAGAATAAAATTCTTCAATCACCAAAACAAAAAACCGTTCTTCCCTTTGTCCATGACATGCTTTATTTTAGTCATAGTAAATATATAAAACTAGAAAGAAAATATTGCATGTACAATAACCAAAGACTTATTGTAACACCCAGTCTTCGGGTCTAGTAGTATTTTAATAATTTCTGACTGTGAATTATTATTAATGTGTCAGAAAATAGTTTCATTTGTTATTTGAAAATAAATGAGGAAATGAGTCGAATAATTTATTGTGATTAATAAATTATTGATTGTTTTAAATTAATTCAGTTGACGGTAAAATAAAATAATGTTTCCCCGCAAATGGTTTTAAGTTCCAGACAATGATAAGTACGGGGAATGAAATTTAGACAATTGTGTAATAGACCTATATGTTGAGTCGGTCTTTTATTTCAACATATATCTATATACATATGCATTCGTACGTATCATATATTCATATGTATTATTTCAAAACCCTAAAACCATGAGAAATCATCAAATTGAAGCCCTAGAACTCGAATTCAAGCTTCCAAAACATGAGTAAATCATCCATTGATCATCATAATCATGTGGTAAGTCTTAATTTTGTGATTATGTATAAACCTAGAAATGGGTTTTTGTGTATTTGATTCAATTAGGATGATTATTATGAAATTGAAGCTTGTAATGATCATATTGTTGTTAGTTGATGATTATATGTGGATTATAATCTAAACCTAGTTTAGAAATGGTGAATTTGATATATGATCATTAATAAAGTTAAAGGGTTTAGTTGATTATGATATGATCAAAGCTTATAAGCTTGTGTAATTAGTGTATGTTTGATAATTGTTGTTAGTGATCATGTTAGAGTTGATACATGATGATGATTAGTTGTGTTCAAACTAAATTGTGTAAAGTTGATTAAGTGTTCATGGTGATTATGATTGATTCATGAAGATGATTATGAGGGGTTTGATTAATTGTTGATGTTAGATGTTATTAATCTTGTTAATGGGTTAATTATATTAGTTAACAATGATTAAGATGGATAAATGTGAGAATGTGATACTAATGATCATAATTTGGTAACTGATTATGAATATTGATGTTTATAATGGCTATTCATAATCTTGAAAATTTACTTGATTTGATGTTGAAAGATGATCATAGTTTATTAAGTGATTGTGAATTGAGATGATTAAAGTGATTAATCATAATCTTGAAATGATGAAAATTGAATTAATACAAGTTAGTGATAAGTTGTTTGATGGAATTAAAATTGTATGATGTTATGTCAATATTGAGACAAGTTATTAACTTGTGTGGTTCTGATGTGTTTTCAGATAAACAGAAGGCTCGGTGACATTAGACTACTGAGTGGACGACTGAGGTAGTCGGTGAGTGGATCTGTAACCTCAGTGTGATTTAGTTGTAATGATTTGGTTACAACAAGTAATTATAGTATTACTTTGATATAATGTTTTCGTTTGTAGATAACTTGCCATGTTAGTTTGGTTGTTTGCTTACTTGGCTGTTTGAGCTAGTATGTAAGATTCTGAGGTCAACTTGAAATGATGGTTGGACTTGGTTGTTATTATAGACGACAGGAAATCTTGGAACTTGAAATGTTGGTTCAAAGATTTAGGTCGTGTGTGATTAACAACAGGTTATCGGTAATTCTGTATAGGCCAATACAGATGATTGATAAGTGTTCTTTGAGTACCAAACCGGTATAAAGGTATCTCAAGAACCACCGATCCTTATGATGATTGATTGATTGTTTATTGTTATTTGATGTAAACAGATTGTTGTGCTAAGTTGGACTGTAGATTATAGTTTCATTCACTTAGCGTTATGCTAACCCCACCACAGTTCTTCCTGCAGGTTATAAGTGATTGGACATATTGGGCGGGGCAGGAAGTGTTTGGAATTGATGGAATGTTTGACAGGCTGTTACTCTGATGTTGGTTTAATAACCGAAGAAATGTTTTAAATTATATAACACCTAGTTGTTGAAATGTCATGTATTTAGTTTGGAAAAAGTTTATCTACATTAAAGGGTAATGTAAAGCATGGTTACATGTGTGAAATATACGCTTCCGAATCACAATTATTATTATAATTGTTTTAAAATAAATGAGGGGTGTTATACTTATAGAAATGAATTAATTGGCCATATCATTTCCTGATACGTAAAGGACCAATCTAACATCAACAAAAGAATTTAAAATGCTATTAGGACATGCAAATATATATTAAAGTGATGCAACCTCCATGCCACCATACTCCCTTGCTAAAAGAAGATTCGTCCTCGAATCTTGCTGGCCATTCTCAATCTCTTCCACTTCGCTGCTTTCCTCGTCTGTAACGTAAGAGGACAAATCTGCTACGTTGAAAGTTGTCGATACATTGTACTCACCGGGTAAATTGATCTTGTAGGAATTATCATTGATCCTTTTAAGAACTCGAAATGGACCATCCGCAAGAGGTTGCAATTTCCCAAATCTACCGGTCGGGAAGTGATGACAAGCAAAAGGTCAAGTTTTTACGTGCATTATTCTCACCTTTTTAGCCCAAATCATGAGGAATATACCCGAAATAAACATTTTATCATTAAAACTCATCACTTGGGCTAAAACATAGACAATGTTTCAAAAATCAACTTAAATGGTCGAAAAACACGATAAATCTAACGAATACGACCATAAGCATTCTTGTTCACGCTTTCTAGCACTTATTGAGTTTACTTGGAATTTTGACCTCTAGTTTATGTCATTTTCTTCGTTAGGAGATTACAAACGCGTGGATATAAAGAACGCTCAAAACGAATAAATAACGAAGAAGTTACGCCCAAACGAAGAATCGAAGCAACCGAAGACCAACAATACGGGAGAGCCAAGCCGTATACGGCCAAGCTCAACCGTATACGGCCAAGCACAGGGCGTGTACGGCCTGACATGACCATATACGGCCATGTCTCAGCCGTATACGGCTGGGTCTCTCCCGTATCGCCCAATTCTCACCCGAAATACGGCTAGACGTCCCGTATTTGATGTCTTGCCCGTATAAAGGAGGATTTTTATAAGGTTGAGGAATACGGTTGAGATTTTGGAGGTGGGAATACGGTTGAGGAATACGGTTGAGCAAACACTATAAATACAAGCCACCACCTCCACATTTCAAAATCAACAAAAATCACCTCACAATTTCTCATTCTTTCTTTCATTTCTCTCTCTACTCTCTCTTTAGAATAATTTAGATTAGTTTAGTTTAATTAAGCTAGTAGATTATCTTCAAGCTTAATTAACGGAGGTGATCCGAGACTGCGATTACGCAAGATTTGTAATAACGCTTAGTCAGGTTTTATTATAATCTCTATCTTGTTATTTTAAATATGTTGCGCTGTTGCCATGATTATTTAGAAATACTTTCTAGAGTTATTGCCATGCTTAGCTAAACAAATCTGTGTTTGCTATGATAATCGTTATGCTAGGGTATTTATACTTTAATCATGCCGTTACTCTGTCTGTATGCTATTGACATATATTTGAATATATGAATTGAGTCTCCAACGTTTATCTATCAAACTTATGCTGTGGTTTGTAACTTACTGCTAGAACTCAACTAGTGGTACGCCGCTTATTATTCTGTGTCTGATGATCGTTGAACTCGACATGGCCGGTGTTCTCCTGGTTGAAATACACCGGAGGGAGACACGGAGCGTAGGATTAGAGATATATTAGATTCACTTCATATAACAAATGTTTTAGAGAGAACTTTCGGAACATTTGTGACTTAACCATTTAACCAGTTACTCTGCACGAATAAACTGATCCCTGTATGCTGCTATGCTGCATGTTCTTGTTTGATTGTTGCTTTAGGGTTTGCATGCTAGTATCACTTGTGTTGTTGGATATATGATTAGGTTTTCGAATATGAATTAACTGCATACACCAGTTTAACATGCGTAGAATAGTTATGTTGATTTATATGAAATAATGATGAACAATTTGATCAGCCGTTAGACCAGACCATCCCAACTTGTTCCAGTGGGAAACCCCTATTCATGTTTTTGTTTATTCAAAAATTCATACCATGATTTGGATATCTTAAATGTCCGAGATTGAAGAACAGGACTCGAGGATGGTTGTTGGTTAAATTGGTTTCTACATTTGGGATAACTTCCGGTGTAGTTTACATTCCATAGCTGTTATCCTCGTGACATGTTATTTATCTGATTGTGGACAACTCTACGTTAGATAGATAATAGGCTAGGAGCTGTGGCTCATTAGGAAGTATAACTAGTCCAGGATAGACAACAAGGACCTTTCAATGAAGCAACGGAAATACCGTAAAACAGTTGAATACCTTGTATAGCGTTGGAAACACATCTGGTGTAGTACAAACACGTGGAAGCCATGGAAAGGTTGTAGGTAGATTACTTTGTTATATCATTGATTGTTCCAAGTTCGTCTGTTGAATCATGTACCCGTCATCATAACTAACACCTTAACTAAAATAACTACCCCCTAAATAGCATATACGAATGTCATAGTAAACACACGCGTTTAATATGTAGTTCTCGTAGCCACCTCACCTCTTTTACTTTACCTTAGTTTTAATTAGTTAATTAGAAAATAAAACAAAACCCCTATCAACTTTTGATAAACCAGCTAAATTACAAAAGATAATCAAAAAGCCTAGATCCCATGCCCGTTGTAGTTTGAAGAACGACCCTAGGTCATACCTATCGCTATACTCATATATAGCTTTTGTGACACCCGTCAAATTAGGACTAGTTATTAGTTCCTAATCATTTAGAAATACATGTAATTAGTACTATGTATTAGGCTAATTGTGTGTATCAATATATATATTGATGAATATATATCAGTACGCGATTATATTAAATCGTGCATTATCATATCGGCCAAATTCCGATTTATTTATATGGACGTTGGTGAACCTATTTTATTAATTAATATGAAATTATTTAACAACATTATTAATTCTTAAATATTATTTCGATAATATTTTATAAGTATTTCGTATCGTATAAAACACTCATATGCGCCCAAAAACGCACGATTCGTGTCCAACAATCAAAAACCAACCAAAGTTATATTTTCATAACTTCAAGTAAAGTATTTTGATAAAATACTTCCACTATAAATATCGAAAGTTATATCGAAAAGCAAAACGTTTAGTTTAAACGTCATTTAAACTTCATGATATGTAATAATCGTAAAACGATTACACAAACTATCACTAACACTTTGCCAAAACATTTTATAAATGTTTCCAAATGTTTATAAACCATGGGAACAAGATCCACAAAACGTGGATCTTGTTGAGGAAGTTTCTTGACTTTAACCACCACCATCATCTCATCTCTCTTCATTCAATCACCAACTCAATCTCTCTCATTCTCTCTCTGATCTCTGATCTTTCTCTCTCTAAAATCAGTCACTTTCACCACCATAATTCACCATCAAAACCTCTTTGGATCATCAAGTCGATTGAAGCAAAAACGATCACGAGAACGCAAGCTACGCTTCCACCTTTTCGGATTCTTCATTCGATCATTGTAAGAATCCCGACACTTTCGTAAAATATTTGTATTATGTTTATATAGATGATATATTGTTCATACAACTTGTTAATGTCCAAATCTAAATCTTAAAAACGTTTTTTTCATAAGTATGTATGTATGACAGATTCTGTCTCTAAAAAACAGTCCCACAAAATCGTTAATATCTCGAGCTCTAAGATGAGTTAGACAACCAATTTTTTTTTAAAAGTTGTGTATTGAAAAGAGCTACAACTTTCATGTTTTACACTTTTTCCAGATCTGTACGGATTTAAGTATAGAAGCTGATCTTAGAATGTTACTCGTTTCCGAACCAAATCCGACTACCTTTCATGTTGATTTTTGTTAAAAATAGTAGATGAACTTATAAAATTACCATAAAGTGCAGATTTACACTAGACCCATAGGGGAACATCTGTGATTTTTGGTGGGTCTTGGTTTGGGCTAAAAAGTGTAGAAAACGAGAGGGTTGTTGAGTCAAAAATCTGGCGATTATAACTAACAGAGGCAACAAGATTATAACTAACAGAGGGAACAAGATTATAACTAACAGAGGCAACAAGATTATAACTAACAGAGGGAACAAGATTATAACTAACAGAGACAACAATATTATAACTAACAGAGGGAACAAGATTATAACTAACAGAGGCAACAAGATTATAACTAACAGAGGCAACAAAATTATAACTAGCAGAGGCAACTAAGTTATAACTAGCAGTGGGAACAAGATTATAACTAGAAGTGGTAACAACTAGTAATCACGTAAGACAACAACACAACAACACATGACCTATACGAATACTAAACACTTCAAATACACTTTACAAGTATTTCATTTCAACATTTCAATAATAACGTTTTGAGATTATTATTACAATTAATCACCAACGAGCCGTATACGATTTTCACAACTTGAAACAAAAACATTAACCAAAGTATTTGGACATAACTAGTTGAGGGAACAACTAGCATAGATGGTCTGTAAAGTCATCTAATCAAATAAAACCTTGCGCGTTTAAATACACCCGACAGGTTTCAATAAACTAATCATTTATCAAAACCTTGCGCGTCTAAGACGCCCTGCAGGTTTCAGTCGATTGAACGACATCATTTGTCTTGTAAACCATCATTTGTGCTTGATAGCATCTCATTAGGCTCAGGTGAGTCTCATAGCCCCTATTTTACTGTTTTTACACTAGGGGTGAGAATACATGCCTGTTTTGTTTTACATGTGAACGCAAGTATCAAATATCGCTATATTCTGCATGAGTTAATCATCTAATCATCATAAGTCCTCATTAGCATAGTTTGGTAATACTTTGTAGCGTGAATGTTAGTGTATGGTACCATATGGGACTGACAATCCCCGTCCGGGTCAGCAAGCACTGACTGGTCAAAACGGACGCATTATCATTTGTTCATACGTGTGTTGATTAGGCATACGCATAGAGGCACCCTCGTTCAGGCACTTTATTGTGATCCTGACACCTCAGTTAAGCTCAGACTATGTGCTCATGTGTAACAACCCCAAATTTAGGACCAATTTAAATTTTCCCTAATTACGTGTTTATTACTTGTATATAATATGAAATAGGATTATATACGTTATTTACTTATTATATATATATATGGATGGAATATATATATATACGCGTATACGATTCGTACATATCGTATGAAACTACAATTGTACAAACTTGCGGACATTGGTAAAACAATTATTAAATAATATGAAATTATTTAATTACTTTGACTAGTACTTTATATTATGTTTATAATATAACGGAAAACGTACGTTTTAGATAAAACGTTACCGAACTCCACGAAAACTCGACCAACCGACAAAACAAACAAAGTTATATTTTATAACTTAATAACAAGTGTTTTAACAAATTACTCCAACAAAATACCGGGGGATGACTCGTATTTTAAAACATATATTTTAATCGCGTATAAAATTATTTTAGCGTTTAAACGACCGGGGAAACGAACACCGCACGGAGCGCAAACACGAGGATACGAAATATTGGTGAGATCCACACTTGGTGGACCCCACCCAACCGGCCCAAGGACATGGGGACATCACCCCCCATGTTTTCCTTTCTTCTCCTTTCCCACACTCAAACACAAACACACCCACTCCTCATCATTTCCATTTTCCTCTCTAACCTCATCTCTCTCTCTCTCTCTAAATCGGCACCCTCTCTCTCTCTAGAAAACACATCCGAAACAAGCTTAAATCACAAAACGGAAAGGAGCAACGACGATCACCACAACGGGGGCTACGATTCTATCTTTTCGGTTTTTCGTTTCGACAACTTTGTAAGTTTTCCGGCGACCCGAAACTTTTCCGATTACTTTTATTTTGCTAGATTATTGTTCCCCTAGCTAAATGATGTCCAAATATATAATTTAAACTCGTTTTTGAACACGTTAACGGAAATGTCGGTTTTGGTCATTTTAAAGAAAACGACACCACAAACCTTAAAAACGACCACCAATAGTTACTATGAACTCATTATAACATATTAAAACTAGTATAAAAGTTCTGGACCCAACGGAAACCGGAAATTACGTTTTCGGAAACTTAAATTCCGAACAGACCTCTTGTGTCGCATCGGACCAAAATTTCATGCGACACAACACTATGTCGCATTTTATGTCGCACGTTATGTCGCAATGTATGCGATACAACGCTTATGTCGCACTATATGTCGTATCATCTACGACACAAAGTTTACCTATCACTTGATTGCGACACAACGACTATGTCGTATCGTTGTGTCGTACCCTTGTATGCGACACAACTATTGTGTCGCATAAACACCAAACCGAAATCAATCCATACGACACAGACCTT
The DNA here is from genome assembly GCA_949592205.1 of Helichrysum umbraculigerum. Classification (NCBI taxonomy): domain Eukaryota; kingdom Viridiplantae; phylum Streptophyta; class Magnoliopsida; order Asterales; family Asteraceae; genus Helichrysum; species Helichrysum umbraculigerum. The sequence goes on from CATIUR010000003.1 coordinate 67,806,803, forward strand.
ATGTCGCATACGGTCTGCGACACAAGCCTTGTGTCGCAGATAGCCCAGATCAGAAAACAAAATATATTCTAAGTGTTGGAATCACTTTTTAACTACTAAATCAAATACGATGCTACTTATACATGAAAATGCTATACTTTTGAGAGTATACAACAACACTTGAATACGTACAAGACTATACTAAACTAACGTGAGATTTCACTCACACACGCACACGAGTTTACACTCGAAATACTTAGGAGATTACAATCCAACGAACTTACACTTGTACATTACACGGGATTACATCCGATACGAACTTACAAGTTCACTCACTAGTTACGTGCTGGATTACACGTTAACTGATACGAACATACACTCGAATACTTACGAGGTTTCACTCGTACCCTTTGGGGTTTAAGCCCATTGGAACTTACGCAAACGATACATGTTGTAATACAAACAAACGATTATACGAGTATACTTTACAACTGTACAACTACTATGAATACATAATAATAATGGATGGAATTATTATTATACACAGATAACAAATAGACCGTACAACTTTTATACAAACTACGATTTACAAACGAATACAAACGTACAAACAAACTAATGGACATTAACTAGTTTGGGAACAACTAGCATGGATACTTTACAAGTATTCCATTTACTTACTAAACCTTATGCGTATTAGGACGCTAAGGGTTGCTAGTTCGGGATACTACTTGCTTACTTACTACATTGTCTGCCAGACTCAGGTGAGTCTTACAGCCCCTACTTTACTGTTTTATACTCAGGGGTGAGATGCATTACTGTTTTACATGAACACACAAAACTTACTTGCTGCCATGATTTACTTACTGTATGAGATTACGAATACGCCAACTGCATGAGTTTACGACTAATCCAATGAAATCCTCCTGAACCATAGTTGTTAGTTATGTGATAAGCGCGAGTTTTAATATATGGATCCATATGGGACTGACAATCCCCGCCCGGGGTAGCAAGCACTACCACGAACCGTTCCTGTAGAAACGGGCGTTTCTTACTCGTTCCGTATGAATGTTTTGGATTACATTCATGAGGGGGTACCTATATTTACTATACGTTAAGCTTCAACTATGGTGGCTCATGGCAATTGTATCAAACGGTTAGCATAACCTGCAACCACCCACTTATTAAAACTTAAGTAAACGATGAGCATAACCTGTGATCGTTACTTACTGGCTGGCTATGATTTACGAATACTACATGTGTGTTCAAACTATTTACTTACTTACAAACCTGTGAGATTCACCAACCTTTTTGGTTGACCGTTTTAGTAATGCTTCTCAGGTACACAGCATCAGTAGGGATGCCCAGCAGGATAATCTTTCTTAGCTCGAGTCGCATGCATTTACAAGTTTGGAGATTTTATTACATTACTTTTGTACTTACTGTTATGTATTAGAATCTCTAGGAATTTACTTGAACTCGAGCTTGTATTTTGAAACTACTTATGTATTAATGTAATAACTTTTCGAACGTCTCATTTAGAGTCGTTCACTGTATCCTTTGTGCTTGTGATTATTGATTAGTAACACCCAAATCATCGTTTCCGCAAACTGTTAAATTTGGGGGTGTTACAGATTGGTATCAGAGCCTAAGGTTATAGTGAACTAGGTTGCATTTAGTGGGCCTAGACTATGACCGTTAGGCAGTATTCCTCATTAGATATAACTGGTTCAGGAATTACAGCATACAAGTTTAATTTAACATAGCCTGATCAACTATGTACAATTAAATGAAGATGATGTGAGTTCTGAAAGGGGTTATGTTGAACATGAATGCAATAGCTGACTCTGACCTCGAGAGAACCGGGACTTTTACTTGATTATGCTAGACACGAACTAGGCGGTTATGTGATATATATATATATATATTTACATAGGCCTCTTTCCCCGATACGATACTCTCTCTCGACTACTACGAAATTTATATTCTTTAAAATCTCATCGAACAAACGACAACTCGATTCTCGTCATTCTGTCCTTATTCAACTTTTAGGAATTCACGAATACCGATATACGTTCGAAGACCTCCACACCATTATAATTGACAACCATAGCTACTTCAACATCCTTCGATATGAAGATCGGGATTTCGTTTTATTCGCTAACTCTACCCAATTCGACGTACTCCACTGTACCGTTAGGTGTAACCTAATAAAATCATTTTCAACTCAAGTCTCCATCAGACTTCAAAATTTTTCAACCAACTTTTGCTATCAAAATTTTATAACAAACGTATATTTTTATCAAACATATTACAAAATTTCTTACAAAATGTTTTATAAAATTTTCAAAAATTTCAAAACCGTATAAACTCATTTATAATTCACAACTTTGAACAAATTTCAACCTTTGACGAAATTTCTTTGAACTTACTAAATCATCACCGTCATAATTCTTATTCAAACCCTCACATGTTCTTTATTTATTGTTTCAAGGAACATGCCTCCTCGACGACAAATCACTCTTACTGAAGCCGAAGTAGCGGGTATAATTGCCCGTAGTGTGGCTCAAGCTCTAGCTACCCGGACTTCAGCTCCTGGTAGCGAAGATACCGCTAACAATGGACCACAACCCAAAACCTGCACCTACAAGGACTTCCAAAACTGCAAACCCTTGAGCTTTGCAGGTACTGAAGGAGCGATCGGTCTGATTCGTTGGACCGAGAAAATCGAATCAGTATTCCTCATCTGCAACTGCAAGGAAGAGGATAAAGTCAAGTTCGCCACCAGTACTTTTTCTGACACCGCCCTAACCTGGTGGAACACTTATGCGCAAACTGTGAGCGTTGCCGATGCTTACAAACTACAGTGGGATGAGCTGAAGAATATGCTGAGGGGCGAGTACTGCCCAAGAGATGAGCTGAAACAATTGGAAGTGGAATTTTGGAATCACAAGATGCAGGGTGATGACATCACCAGTTACACCAATCGCTTTCACCAGCTGGCACTTTTGTGCCCATCCATGGTTAATCCCGAGTACAAAAGGATCGAAAAGTACGTTGATGGACTTCCTGAGCGACTTCAAGACTTAGTTACTTCATCCAAACCGGGAACTATTCAGAGCGCCATTCGTATGGCTCATGAGTTAACGGCCAATTCTGTCCGCCGTGGCTCGACTTCAACCCCGTCTGCGAATAACAAACGTAAATGGGAAGTAAGTCCCCACTCATCCAACCCGACTTCTGACAAAAAGCCTGCAACTGTCAATGCCAATGACACAAAGGCTTACAAGGGGAGCAAGCCTTACTGCTCCAACTGTAGTCGCCATCATAATGGCTCCTGTCCCTGCACCAAATGCAAGAAATTCGGGCACCTGGCCCAAGACTGTCGAACCAACCCCACTGGTACTGATACTCCTGCACCCAAAACCTGCTATGAGTGCAACGGTACCGGGCACTTCAGGAAGGACTGCCCAAAGCTGAAACCCCGAACCAACTACACGAAGAGTAGAGCTTATGTGATTAACGCGAAGGAGGATGAAAACCCGAGACTTTGCGATTTACTCAACCCGGGTACGCTCATTCTTTGATTTCCCGAGATTGTTTTCCATAAATCTCTCGCTAAATGATTATGTGTAACTGTCTATTATTCTGTGTGTTTTCTTTGATCCTAAGTACCCAATAGGATTAGGAAACGACCGACTATACGAATTCCGAACATATAACTTGTATTACACTTGGACTACCAATAACAAACACTTTTCCCAAATATCTCACACTGGTTGAGACCGGGAACTCGTATATTATTCGTTACATTAAACAAGTCATCCAATAGAACTTCATTTACTAGTAACAATTCTTAAATAGAATAATTATTTCGTAGGAAATGACAACTCCCTCCGTCAACAACCCTACCTTGGATGATGAACTGCTTAGTGAGGAACCAAGGATGTTTCCTTACCTCCTCGAACTTGAGTGTGATACCGAACCTTTCGTTGAATCAGCAACAGCACCTGCTTCTCCTGTTGCTCTAACTGCTGCAAAAGCATCAGTTGATGAAACCTTGACTGCTGAATCAGTCAGCCACCTCAACCAAACTATTGATTCGCTGCGACAACAACTGAATGAAGCACGGGAAGACATTGATGACCTACGACGAATTGCTTTCCAAAATGACATACGTATGCGTGAATACGAGCTACGTTTGATAGCTTTAGAAAACCCTACTTCACCACCAACTTCCCAAAGTACTCATACTGAAAAGGATAACGACCCTGACTGTACCCCGCCTCCAGCAAAAAGGGTGAAAATTTACTTAGGAAATAAACCTTACTGCTCCCGATGCACTCGGCATCATGACGAACCATGTACCACACCCACCGGTCAATGCAAATCCTATCTTAAAGGTACGAACCCTCCTAAAGCGAAACTCTGCTTCAACTGCGGGAGTGCTGGCCATCTCAAGGCCAAATGCCCACTACCTCCAGGCAACAAAAATTTAGGGTACGTTACCACCTAACAATTACTTGATTACAAACACTGTAGGATCTACCCTACTACTGTAGGCTACTAGGACGCATTGTAGCCACCTGATGAATAACAAACTACCGATTACTGCATCGAACAAATTTCGGGACGAAATTTTATTAACAAGGGGAGAATGTAACAACCCCAAATTTAGGGCCAATTTAAATTTTCCCTAATTACGTGTTTATTACTTGTATATAATATGAAATAGGATTATATACGTTATTTACTTATTATATATATATATATATGGATGGAATATATATATATATATACGCGTATACGATTCGTACATATCGTATGAAACTACAATTGTACAAACTTGCGGACATTGGTAAAACAATTATTAAATAATATGAAATTATTTAATTACTTTGACTAGTACTTTATATTATGTTTATAATATAACGGAAAACGTACGTTTAAGATAAAACGTTACCGAACTCCACGAAAACTCGACCAACCGACAAAACAAACAAAGTTATATTTTATAACTTAATAACAAGTGTTTTAACAAATTACTCCAACAAAATACCGGGGGATGACTCGTATTTTAAAACATATATTTTAATCGCGTATAAAATTATTTTAGCGTTTAAACGACCGGGGAAACGAACACCGCACGGAGCGCAAACACGAGGATACGAAATATTGGTGAGATCCACACTTGGTGGACCCCACCCAACCGGCCCAAGGACATGGGGACATCACCCCCCATGTTTTCCTTTCTTCTCCTTTCCCACACTCAAACACAAACACACCCACTCCTCATCATTTCCATTTTCCTCTCTAACCTCATCTCTCTCTCTCTCTAAATCGGCACCCTCTCTCTCTCTAGAAAACACATCCGAAACAAGCTTAAATCACAAAACGGAAAGGAGCAACGACGATCACCACAACGGGGGCTACGATTCTATCTTTTCGGTTTTTCGTTTCGACAACTTTGTAAGTTTTCCGGCGACCCGAAACTTTTCCGATTACTTTTATTTTGCTAGATTATTGTTCCCCTAGCTAAATGATGTCCAAATATATAATTTAAACTCGTTTTTGAACACGTTAACGGAAATGTCGGTTTTGGTCATTTTAAAGAAAACGACACCACAAACCTTAAAAACGACCACCAATAGTTACTATGAACTCATTATAACATATTAAAACTAGTATAAAAGTTCTGGACCCAACGGAAACCGGAAATTACGTTTTCGGAAACTTAAATTCCGAACAGACCTCTTGTGTCGCATCGGACCAAAATTTCATGCGACACAACACTATGTCGCATTTTATGTCGCACGTTATGTCGCAATGTATGCGATACAACGCTTATGTCGCACTATATGTCGTATCATCTACGACACAAAGTTTACCTATCGCTTGATTGCGACACAACGACTATGTCGTATCGTTGTGTCGTACCCTTGTATGCGACACAACTATTGTGTCGCATAAACACCAAACCGAAATCAATCCATACGACACAGACCTTATGTCGCATACGGTCTGCGACACAAGCCTTGTGTCGCAGATAGCCCAGATCAGAAAACAAAATATATTCTAAGTGTTGGAATCACTTTTTAACTACTAAATCAAATACGATGCTACTTATACATGAAAATGCTATACTTTTGAGAGTATACAACAACACTTGAATACGTACAAGACTATACTAAACTAACGTGATATTTCAGTCACACACGCACACGAGTTTACACTCGAAATACTTAGGAGATTACACTCCAACGAACTTACACTTGTACATTACACGGGATTACATCCGATACGAACTTACAAGTTCACTCACTAGTTACGTGCTGGATTACACGTTAACTGATACGAACATACACTCGAATACTTACGAGGTTTCACTCGTACCCTTTGGGGTTTAAGCCCATTGGAACTTACGCAAACGATACATGTTGTAATACAAACAAACGATTATACGAGTATACTTTACAACTGTACAACTACTATGAATACATAATAATAATGGATGGAATTATTATTATACACAGATAACAAACAGACCGTACAACTTTTATACAAACTACGATTTACAAACGAATACAAACGTACAAACAAACTAATGGACATTAACTAGTTTGGGAACAACTAGCATGGATACTTTACAAGTATTCCATTTACTTACTAAACCTTATGCGTATTAGGACGCTAAGGGTTGCTAGTTCGGGATACTACTTGCTTACTTACTACATTGTCTGCCAGACTCAGGTGAGTCTTACAGCCCCTACTTTACTGTTTTATACTCAGGGGTGAGATGCATTACTGTTTTACATGAACACATAAAACTTACTTGCTGCCATGATTTACTTACTGTATGAGATTACGAATACGCCAACTGCATGAGTTTACGACTAATCCAATGAAATCCTCCTGAACCATAGTTGTTAGTTATGTGATAAGCGCGAGTTTTAGTATATGGATCCATATGGGACTGACAATCCCCGCCCGGGGTAGCAAGCACTACAACGAACCGTTCCTGTAGAAACGGGCGTTTCTTACTCGTTCCGTATGAATGTTTTGGATTACATTCATAAGGGGGTACCTATATTTACTATACGTTAAGCTTCAACTATGGTGGCTCATGGCAATTGTATCAAACGGTTAGCATAACCTGCAACCACCCACTTATTAAAACTTAAGTAAACGATGAGCATAACCTGTGATCGTTACTTACTGGCTGGCTATGATTTACGAATACTACATGTGTGTTCAAACTATTTACTTACTTACAAACCTGTGAGATTCACCAACCTTTTTGGTTGACCGTTTTAGTAATGCTTCTCAGGTACACAGCATCAGTAGGGATACCCAGCAGGATAATCTTTCTTAGCTCGAGTCGCATGCATTTACAAGTTTGGAGATTTTATTACATTACTTTTGTACTTACTGTTATGTATTAGAATCTCTAGGAATTTACTTGAACTCGAGCTTGTATTTTGAAACTACTTATGTATTAATGTAATAACTTTTCGAACGTCTCATTTAGAGTCGTTCACTGTATCCTTTGTGCTTGTGATTATTGATTAGTAACACCCAAATCATCGTTTCCGCAAACTGTTAAATTTGGGGGTGTTACATCATGACAGTTATATACATCTTTATCATTTACTTATTTGTTTAATTACAAATATTCATATTAAATCTTGCGGTTCATTCAATATATCTTATCATTAAACCTGTGAGCTCACCAGCTTTATAGCTGACCTTTTAACATGTATTCTCAGGTACTCAGCAGTAGTAGAACTGCCATTCAGGATGCCCATTAGCTCGAGTCGCATTCAGACATCAAGAGATTGTCATGCATTACTATATATTGTATAATTTAGTTATGCCATAGAATCTCTATCATTTAACTCAAGGGCTTTTGTAAACTATATTATAACAGTGTAAAACCTTTATAATATCAATGTATTTGTAAACGACGCATGTAGTGGTCGTTCATTATGTACCTTATGTGCTTGTGAATATTGATTAGTCGCTCCCCGAACCGACCCGCTTCCGTATCATAATTTGAGGGTGCGACAGATTGGTATCAGAGCCTAAGGTTATAGTGAACTAGGTTGCATCTAGTGGGCCTAGACTATGACCGTTAGGCAGTATTCCTTATTAGGTATAACTGGTTCAGTGATTACACCATATGAGTTTAATTTAACATAGCCTAGCTAACTATGTACAATTAAATGAGTACGATGTGAAATCTGAAAGGGGTTATGTTGAACAGGAATGCACTAGTTAACTCTGACCATGAGTGAAACCGGGACTTATACTTGGTTTGTGCTAGACACTCATTAGGCTATTATGTGATATAGGCGTATATACATACATAGGCCTCACTTACGTGCTAATTTATAGGCTATTATATATTGAAGATATGTGAATAGGCCATACTCGCGTATTATTTTCTAAGCTATTATATATCTTGAATATATATATATATCTCACACGATAATACACTCGAAAACACTCACACTACCACAGACGACGAGTATAACTACTATCGTCTATCCCTATACACACGCGTAACATCTTGCAACACTTTCCGCTGTACCATCATATGTTCACAAGGAATACAATATTTCTTATTTCCTCCATCATTCTAATTCTTCGGAATCACAAGTGGAACCTATTGTTTGAAGGACTATTAGGTTTCCATAAGTAAAACCTTACCCCACCCACTCGTAAACTCACATCTTGTATTCAACTCTGTTATCTGTCGAATGTGATTATCACTTGTGCTGCTGTATATTACCCCATAAATATATATGTACATATGTGATATATCATGATTTGGTACAAACAACTCATCCATTCTCTTTGCCTTTGTCAGAATCATGCCGCCAAAGAGGAAGGATTTCAGTCAAGCTGAACTTAATGCAGCGGTTTCCCGAGCTGTAGCTGAAGCCTTGGCTGCTCGAGACTCTCAAAGGAGTACTGAGACAGTCAATACCACTCCTACTCCTGTTATCAAACCTTGTTCCTACAAGGATTTTCTCAGCTGCAAACCATTGTATTTCAAGGGCACAGAAGGTGCCATTGGCCTGATCAGATGGATTGAAAGAATGGAATCTGTCTTCTCTCTCTGTAACTGCGCGGAAGACAGCAAGGTCAAGTTTGCTGCCTACACATTTCAAGAAGGTGCACTCACGTGGTGGAACACCCACGCAAATTCGGTTGGTGTCGAGGTCGCAAACCGAATTCCTTGGTCTGAATTAAAGAAAAAGCTAAGGGAGAAGTACTGTCGCGAGGAAGAACTACACCGACTGGAAGTGGAGTTCTGGCATCTGGCAGTACAAGGGAACGATATTGCTGGGTACACCACCAAGTTCCAGCAATTCGCTCTGTTGTGCCCAGGTTTGGTTGATACGGAAGGAAAGAGTATCAAGAAATACATCCGCGGCCTCCCGGAGAATATCCAGGGGAATGTCGCCTCAGCTCAACCAACCACTCTGGAAAGAGCTATCGGAATTGCTCATGAACTCATGGCCATGGTTGTCAGCCGTGAGACATCTGTTCCATCTTCTGGTAACAACAACAAAAGAAAGTGGTTTGGGAACAACACTCAAAACCAATCATCATCAAAGAGGTCTGAGTCTGATAAGACCACCAACACTGGTTCTGGATCCAGCAAGGGTTACACTGGGAATAAGCCCTACTGTTCAAAGTGCCGCCGTCACCACGATGGTCCTTGCGGTACCCCATGTGGAAAATGTCAAAGGTATGGACATTTGACCAAAGACTGCAGGTCTACCACTGCCAACACCAACACCACCACTAGCCAGCCAAAATCCTGCTATGAGTGTGGAGATACCGGGCACTTTAGGAATGAATGGCCGAAGCTGAAAAACAAAGGTAACAACACTGCGAAGGGAAGAGCTTTCGTGCTGAACTCAGGAGAGGCCCGTCAAGACCCGAATGTGGTCTCGGGTACGTTTCTTCTCAACAATCTTACTGCTTCTGTTCTGTTTGATACTGGTGCTGATAGGAGCTTCATATCTGATGAGTTTAGTCCATTGCTTAACATTGCCCCTATTGCGTTAGATGCTAAGTATATTGTAGAGTTAGCTAATGGTAAACTCATAGAGACCGATAGTGTGATACCTAATTGCACTTTAAATCTATCCGATGAGATCTTCTCTATCGACCTTATACCTGTTGAGATTGGAAGTTTCGACGTCATTGTTGGCATGGATTGGTTATCCAAACACCGAGCTGAAGTTGTCTGCTATGACAAAATCATCCGCATTCCTCTCGTCACCGGTAGTACTTTAATCATACAAGGGGAGACCGGTAGGACGAGACTGAACATCGTATCCTGCATGAAAACCCGCAAGTACCTTAGGAAAGGGTACCAGGCAATCCTCGCGCATGTCATAGAGAAAAAGTCGGAAGAGAAACGACTTGAGGATGTGCCCATTGTTAGAGACTTTCCAGAAGTCTTCCCAGAAGACTTACCTGGTCTTCCACCTCCGAGACAAGTTGAGTTCTCGATCGACCTCGTGCCCGGGGCAGCACCCGTTGCACGAGCACCATATCGTTTAGCCCCTTCAGAACTTCAGGAGTTGTCTACTCAGTTACAGGAACTCCTGGATAAGGGTTTCATTAGACCGAGTTCTTCACCATGGGGAGCTCCGGTACTGTTTGTGAAAAAGAAAGACGGTTCATTCAGAATGTGTATCGACTATAGAGAGTTGAACAAATTGACCATCAAGAACCGTTACCCACTTCCTCGCATTGATGACCTATTCGACCAACTTCAAGGATCAAGTTTCTATTCGAAGATAGATCTAAGATCAGGTTATCATTAGTTACGAGTTCGTGACATCGACATTCCAAAGACTGCCTTCCGAACTCGCTATGGGCATTACGAGTTTCAAGTGATGCCATTTGGTCTGACAAACGCACCAGCGGTATTCATGGACCTCATGAACCAAGTGTGTAAACCATATCTCGACAAGTTTTCATTGTCTTCATCGATGACATTCTTATTTACTCGCGCAATGAACAGGAACATGCGCAACACCTCAAAACCATCCTAGAGCTTCTTAGACTCGAATAGTTGTATGCTAAGTTCTCCAAGTGTGAGTTCTGGATGCAAACTGTTCAATTCCTTGGTCATGTGATTGATAGTCAAGGAATTCACGTAGATCCATCAAAAATCGAGGCTATCAAGTGCTGGCAAGCACCGACGTCGCCGACCGAAGTACGCCAATTCTTAGGACTGGCTGGTTATTATCGGCGGTTCATTGAAAATTTCTCCAAAATAGCCCAACCTCTTACAACACTGACTCAGAAGGAAAAGTAGTTCGATTGGACTGATAAACAAGAGTCAGCATTTCAGCTATTGAAGCAAAAGCTTTGTAGTGCACCAATTCTATCATTACCCGAAGGCAACGAAGACTTCGTGGTATACTGCGATGCCTCACACCAAGGTCTTGGTTGTGTGTTGATGCAACGTGACAAGGTTATAGCCTACGCCTCCCGACAACTCAAAGTTCACGAGAAGAACTACACAACTCATGATCTCGAATTAGGATCCGTAGTGTTCGCACTCAAAATCTGGAGACACTATCTGTATGGCACAAAATGTACCATCTTCACCGATCATAAGAGTCTCCAGCACATATTTGATCAGAAGGATCTTAACATGAGGCAACGTCGCTGGGTCGAGTTGCTCACCGAGTATGATTGCAAGATCAAGTCTGATTGCAAGATCAAGTACCATCCGGGCAAAGCAAATGTAGTTGCCGATGCCCTAAGTCGAAAAGAACGCACAAAACCACTTCGAGTCCGAGCCCTTAGTATAACTGTTAGTCCCTGTTTAACTTAATAAACAATCTTACTTAATAAGCCTTGAATATATTATTGAGAAGTTGCGGAATCACACTCAATAATATTAAGAAGATCAATGAATATTAATTAATTTAATGAACACAATAATATACCGAAAGCTTCAATCTTATTAATGATATAAGACGAATACACTTGATGTATTAGGGTTACAGAAAACCTTGAAGCTGCGCAAAAATCATTAACCTATCTAGGTCTAAAGGATCTCTATTTATAACATATAGAGTCCTATACAATCTCCTACAAATATGGAATAAAATAACTTCCATAACCGACTCATACTTATCACAAAATCATAAACAGTTTTAACTACCATTCTGATGTAAACAGTTGTAACTATTTCACATTCAGTGGTAACTGCTTCAATTGTAATATGCGACTAAGTACAAATACATAATCAGTGTTAACTGTTTCATACATAACTAACAGTTACTAATACATAAGCAGTTTTAACTACTTACAGACACATAACTATCAGTTGTAATCTATCTTCAAACAGTTGTAACACTTGTCTTCTCTCCAGTTTTCTTCTATCAGTTGTAACTTCGTAAAGACAGTTTTAACCTTTAAAGCAAACAGTTTTAATCACTTGTACTCTGTCTTCTCATCAGAACTTCAACTCAGACCTGAAACAGTTTTGACCCAACAATCTCCCCCTAAACTTAATCTGTCCTTCACAGCATTAAGTTTCTTCTAATCCTCCATTATAAGCTTCACAAAATTCTTTCAAAACTGTTAGTCTTTTCTTCTCTTCCTCCTATCAATCTCTTCCTTCTTATAAATCTGATTTAACACCATATATACCAGTTCTAGAGCTACATCATCTAACACTGCAGCTTGTAACCTTGCATTTCTCAAGCCCATCAAAAATCTCATATTGATATCATAAAATCTATCTGTCAATAACCACATAAACACTGCATCCTCCATAACAATCTGATGTACTCCAGGTTTAGCATGATAAATCCAATTTCTGACCTTGCTAAAAGTAGCAAACTGAAATGGAAACTCTTCTGGTTCAAACATAGCTTTAATCCAATGACATGTAACCTTTTCAACCAGATTATCAAATCTTTTTAAATCTAACTTCTTTTCCATTCCAATCTCATACATCCTCACCAAATCAATTCTACTAATCCTCTTTATCAAATCCCTAAAAGATCTCCACCAAGATATATTTCCATCTGCTCTTTCAACTTTAATCTTGTGAATCTTAACAGGATTGACAAATTGCTCTATAGACCAATCAATAATACCAGGTAATTCAACATTAATTACCTCAGATTCCATAGGCTGTAACAAAATAAACTCCTTCAATTCATCAATATTCCTTTCTCTATCAGGAATTTCATCTAACTCTCTCTTCTTTTGCTCAAGCTCATCTTTCCTCCTCTTTTCAGCTTCTATCTTTTCTCTTTTTTCTTTTTCTTCCTTTTCCTTCAATTTTCTTTCTTTTTCAGCCTTTTTCCTTTCCTTTTCAACTTCCTGCTTTTTCTTCTCAGCTTCTTTCTTTTCTGTTTCTTTCTTTTCAATTACATCAGGATTCAACTCATCTTTATCCCATAACTCCTGCAATCTCTCTAAACTCATCTGTTTCAATGCATTCAAAGGAATAAGTCCACATTTTAACTTTGCAATTAAATTCTTCTCCATTTGAGCTTTTGTTGGTGGTTTTGCAGCTTTCTTCTTTCTTGCTTCTTCTGCTTTCTTCTTCTTAAGCTGATCAACTAAATATTCAATATCATCCTGTCTCTGCTCTTTCAACAAATACTCATCCCATTCTGCCACTTGCTCTTTTGTCATTTTTACAAACTTTCCTTCCTCAACCTCAACATCAATCAAGCCCTCTGCATTTAGCTCAGCCTGTAATCTTTCTGCATATTCAGTATCATGAGCAGTTACTTCTGGTGGCACTGGTTTTTGCTTCTTCTTCTTTGGTTCTTCTACCAGTTTTTCCTTGCCCTTAGCTTTTGGATCTATCTTTGGCAATTCTTTCTGTTGAACAGGAGCAGCAGCAGGTTCTCTAATTTGAAATCCAGGCAAAGATGGTTGTTGTGAAGATTTCTTCTTTGGAGTTTCAACCTTCTTTCCTGTTCCAGTCATCTTAGCAGTTTTAACTGGAATGCTCTTCTTTCTGGTTTTTTCAACTTGTTGAGCATCAGTTTTAACTTCAGTCTTCACTTCTTCTTTTTCAACTGCTATCTCAGGTTTACTCACCTCTTCACCATCATCCTCATCAATCTTTAACTCCTCAGTCTTATCATCCAAAATCACCTCTGTAGTCTGCTCCACTGACCCAATAACCTCAGTATGATCAGACCCAACAACCTCAGTATGATCAGACTTATCTTCATCTGCCACTGATTCCTTCATTTCTGTTTCCACTGTCTCATTAACCTCTGGCTCTATAGGTGGTGTTGGAGGTGTATGCACAAATTCATCTTCCACTGGTTGTTCCATTTCAATGTCTTCATCAACTTTTTCATCATCAGACACAACCTTCTCATTCTCATTCCTCTTATCACCCATATTTGTCCAGACCTTCTCCCCCTTTTTGAAAGCATTTTGTTTAAAATTATAATGCTCCTCAGGTTCTGAAGTATCATGAACCACATATCTCCTTCCTTTCTTCAAACACTTAATAACAACCTTCTCTAACTGCTTCACTTTCCTCTGCAACTGAGTTATAACTTCATCCTTAGCCTTATTCTTCTTCCTCTCTTGTACAAACTCAGCCCATACATAATCAATCATTTTCGTCAATTCCAAGTTAGTTCTAGCCTCAACACCTTCAGAATGTGAATCCTTTGGTGAATCATTGACATCATTAAACTCTGACTCATGCCTAGCATAATCATCAAAGTCCCCTTGGTTCTTGGTACTGGGACCACTAGGATCATCTACAGGTGTAGAATCATGTCCATGTGTTGCCTCTGATTGGGTCTTATTAATGTTACTTCTGTCCTGCTCTGCCAGTGGGCTAGAAGCAGTAGAAGCAGCCCTCTCAGAATGGTCACCCCTCTCCTTATGGACCACATGTTGTTCTGGACCACCGTCCATTGACTGAGATGACTGAGCAACATGATCCTCAGACATCTGTGTTCTAGCCTTTTTGGCTCTAGAAGATTTGGCTGTTTTGGTCCCTTGTTTTCTCTTAGTACCCCCAACTACTGTGGGTTGAGAAGTGGTGGGTGGAACCATTCTCTCAGTAGTTGGTTCAGCTTCAGTTGGTAGTACTGATGCTGTGGTGGAAGGTGCAGGAAGCATTGTAGAAAATAATGCTGTAACCTTCCCAGAAAATTTAGTATCTCTCTTCATATTTACAAAAACTTTTGGTTTAAAAGAGACAATACCAATAATCTTTTCAAGTGCAGTGATATTAGGAATTTGTTCATTTAAGAACAACTGCACAAAACGTGGATACATCA
The DNA here is from genome assembly GCA_949592205.1 of Helichrysum umbraculigerum. NCBI lineage: Eukaryota > Viridiplantae > Streptophyta > Magnoliopsida > Asterales > Asteraceae > Helichrysum > Helichrysum umbraculigerum. The sequence continues at coordinate 67,822,099 of CATIUR010000003.1, forward strand.
AAAACTTAATCTTTGGCTGCTCAATGTTTCTAAGCATACCAGAAAATATCAGATTTGAAAAATTAAACCTTTGACCAGTCGCAAGACAAGCAATTGCATAAGCAATGTTGCTTCCAAACTGCTCAAAAGATGATCTCTTAGATGATAAGCAGTGTAAAATTGTATGTATTAAAAATCTCCACTGATGAGAAAATAAGGTTTTCTGAAAAGTAAAAATTTCAAAAGAACCCTCATAACCCATCAATCGTAAAGTATCATACATAACAGTATCCTCTAAAAAAGATATACCTGCCTCATCATCTAGTTGTAATGAAGCTCTAACAGTAGCTTCTGTGATTACAACACGTGTATCCATAACTTCTGAAACAATTCTTTTAATCCCCTGTTCCTCTTCTATTGATGCATTCACCCAGAAATTGTTGATATGATCGTGAGATATTCTGGGTGCTACAGTGAGAGCATGACGAATATGTGAAGCACGAAGAAAATCAATGATTTCCACATACTCATTTGCCTCCGCAGGTTTCATTAAGAATGCAATCATATTGTGATCTTTTCCAATCGGTAGTTGAACAGTAGACGAAGTCGATGCCATGATAAGAAATCAAGTAATCGAGAAGAATCGAAGATGATTTGACAGAATCGAAAATCAAAGAGACTTATCGCAGTTGTTTGTATGTGAAATTTTGAAAGCGTAATGAGAAACCCTAAGTGTTGAGAGTTAAGTACTGAAATTAAATCAGTTGTAAGCCCTAATTTGATCAGATCCCCAATTATAACTAAAACAGTGTTAATTAAACAAAATCACACGTTCAGTGATAACTGTGAAAATAACCATCAGTGGTAATCAACACTTGGTTTCTCAAATGCATCATTTACATAATTAAGCTAGCAGTGCTAACTTGTACAAGCAGTACCAACCGACCAAGGCAGTGCTAACTTAATACAAGTAGTACTTCAGTTCTAGCAAAATCATATAAACAAAGTAGTGTTTTTTTTTTTTTTTTTTTTTTTTTTTTTTTTACCGAAAGCAAACTCCATAAGCAGTAAAAACGTCAAAAACACCTGCATAAGTTAGACTCCAAGACATAGCAATATAACCTGCAGTGGTAATTTCAAACAATAATACAAGTATACAGTGTTAACTATACACCAACAGTGGTGAAATGATTATTACCACTGTTTATAATAAAAGTAAGAAACAGTGATAACGATACACATTACACACAATCAGTGTTTAATTAACAAATCAGTATTAACCCAAATTGAAATCACAGTGGATATTATTCACAGAAAGCAGTAACAAGAGAAATAACTTATGACAAATTGATCATTCCAATACTAGTAACCAAGAATGTGAATCTGCCTACATCAAAAGCTTTTGTAAACAGATCAGCAAACTGATTATCAGTATGAACTTTCAAAATTTGAATAAGTCTTTTCTCATTACAATCTCTAATGAAATGATATCTGATTTCAATATGCTTTGTTTTAGAATGTTTAACTGGGTTATTAATAATACTGATTGCAGAGCTATTATCAATATAAATAGGAGTATTAAGAAAGGTAAAACCATAATCTAGCATCTGATTCTGAATCCATAGCACTTGAGCACAGCAACTTGCAGCTGCTACATATTCTGCCTCTGCTGTAGATGTAGATACAGTGGTTTGTTTCTTGCATTGCCATGAAACCAATCTTTCTCCCAAAAATTGACAACCTCCTGATGTAGATTTCCTGTCCAAGTTAGCTCCTCCATAATCACTATCTGTGTAAGCTATCAGATCAAAAGAATTAAACTTTGGATACCAAAGGCCCAATTTTGATTGACCCTTCAAATATCTAAAAATTCTTTTGACTGCTAGAAGATGTGATAGCTTTGGATTAGCTTGAAATCTTGCACATAAACACACTGCAAACATGATGTCAGGCCTTGATGAAGTGAGATACATAAGTGACCCTATCATAGATCTGTAAAGATGTTCATCCACACTCTCCCCCTCAAGATCTGCATGTAATTTCTTGTTTGTCTCAACTGGTGTGCTTGCAACTTTAGCATCTTTGTACCCAAACCGATCCAGTATATCATTCACATACTTACTTTGATGAATAAAGATTCCTTCTTTCTGTTGCTTTACTTGTAGCCCCAAGAAAAATGTTAATTCCCCCATGGAGCTCATCTTGAACTTTTCATGCATCAATGATTCAAACTCCTTGCAAAGACTATCCTTTGTTGAACCAAAAATGATATCATCTACATAAACTTGAACCAGTAGTATATCATTCTTAATTCTTTTAGTAAACAAAGTTTTATCTATTGCACCCCTTTTGAATCCATTCTGCAACAGATAATCTGAAAAAGTATCATACCAGGCTCTAGGTGCTTGATGTAAACCATAAAGAGCTTTATCCAGTTTGAAAACTTTATCAGGAAATTTAGAATCTTCAAACCCTGGTGGTTGACATACATAGACCTCTTCCTGTATAGTGCCATACAAAAAAGCACTCTTAACATCCATCTGATACACAATGAATCCCTTGAATGAAGCATAAGCCAAAAACAATCTAATTGCCTCTATCCTTGCAACAGGTGCAAAAACCTCATCATAATCAATCCCCTCTTCTTGTGAATACCCCTGTGCAACCAATCTAGCCTTGTTTTTGATCACTATACCTCTTTCATCCTTCTTGTTCTTGAAAATCCATTTAGTACCAATTGCCCTCTTCTCTTTAGGCAAATCAACCAATGTCCAAACTTCTTGAATCTTAAACTGAAGCAACTCGTCTTGCATAGCTTCAATCCAACTAGGATCTCTCAAAGCTTCAGTAACCTTCTTTGGTTCTGTTTGAGACAGAAAACAGGCAAACAAAGAAGTATTTACAGCTTCTGTATCAAGATTTACTTCTTCCTCATTTGCTGAAGCTTCAAACACCTGACTTTGATTTCTTGTTTTAACAGCTGATTCAATATCTCCTATTACATTCTCAAGTGGATGATCTTTATGAGTAATGTATTTAGATGCTGCTGTTTCTTGAATACTCTCTTCTAAGTTAGTAAAATTTCCTTCTTGACCAGACTCACTACTTGACACTTCTCTTGCAATTCTCTTTGACAAAGGAGTAGAACTCATCAAATGTAGATAATTCAATTGTTCCTGCTCTGTGTCAAGATGCTTTTTAGGTGTCTGATCAACATTCACACGTGCCTTTGTATTCTTCTGTACTGGACTCACATCACTGTCTTCTGTACTATCTTCAATAACAGGTCTATCAGAATCATCAACATGAGAAAATGATGTTTCATCTGATTTTCCTGTTTCCACATCCTGTGATGTCGTTGGTTGATCAGTATCAAACACTTCTGGGGGATCAGGAGACCAAATTGGAAATAATATATATTCCAATGAATCATTCTTCTTTCCAATTGATTTTCCTGATGTTTCTCTACCTTCTTCATCACCTGTTCCTGCATTTGTACCTGCACTTGTACCTGCACTAGTATCCACATTTGTATATCTAAAAGCAGTATTAAGTGCATCAATATCAAACAGTGATTCAGGACCTTTTCCCTCAGGATTAACAGTGTTTTCATTAAAAGTAATGTTCACTGTTTCTTCTATGATTCTGGTCCTTTGATTGAATACCCTATAAGATTTACTTTGAATAGAATAACCAACAAATATCCCCTCATCAGCCTTACTCTGAAACTTACCTAAGTGATCTTTGGTATTTAAGATTGTACAAGGACACCCAAAAGATTTTAAGAAACTAACCAAAGGTTTTCTCTTAAACAACAGTTCATATGGTGTCTTGTTATAAGGCTTAACAACTAATACTCTATTATGAACATAACAAGCTGTGCTAACTGCCTCTGCCCAAAAAGACATAGGTAGCTTTGCATCAGATAGCATGGTTCTAGCAGCCTCAATCAGTGTCCTATTCCTCCTTTCAGCTACTCCATTTTGTTGAGGAGTTCTAGGTGCACTAAATTCTCTCTTAATACCTTTAACTTCACAGAATTTATCCATCTCATGATTTTTAAATTCTGTTCCATTATCACTTCTGATGATCTTTACTCTTTTATCCAATTGATTCTCCATCTTAGTTATAAATGATCTAAGTATTTCACCTATCTCATCCTTTGTCCTAAGAAAGAAAACCCATATAAATCTAGAATAATCATCAATAATCACAAGACAGTAAGACTTTTTCCCCATACTACTTATACTGGTTGGTCCAAATAAGTCCATATGCAATAAGTGTAAAGGTGTGATATTTGTGTTCACAGATTTGGACTTAAATGAGGATTTGTGTTGCTTTCCCTTTTGACAAGAAACACAATGATCATCACATGAATAGACCTTTTCAGGCAAACCTCTAACAAGCTTGTTTTTGACAAGTTTATTAATGGTTTTGAAATTCATGTGACACATCCTCCTATGCCACAGTTCAGATTCATTCACACTTGCTTTAGAAATAAGACAGTTTAAATCAGGTTGAGGTGTCATATTCACTAAGTCACACTTATATACATTATCTTGTCTTGGAATTCTCATCAAAATCATGTTTTCTGGTATTTTAAATTCTTTGGACAAGATAAGGCATTCAGTGTCAGTAAAAAGAACTGGGTTCTTTTTATCTGTGATTTGACTCACACTTAGTAAATTATACCTCAATTGTTCCACAAAATAAACATTATCAAAACTTAGCTTTTCACTCTGAACTGTTCCTTTCCCTGTGATCCTTCCTCCTTTTGGATTGCTTCCAAAAGCTACATATCCTCCATCAAAAGATTTAAAGTCCTGCAGCTTTTCTTTGTCTCCAGTCATGTGCCGTGAGCATCCACTATCAATATGCCATAAGCTCTTAGGCTTGCCCTGCACAAATAGTAAAAAAAAATAATTAATTTCTCTTGGGAACCCAAACCAATTTGGCTTTGGGTTTCCCATGTGCATTCACATAATCAACTTTCTTAAAGATTATTGATTGTGAAGCACTGTTGGTATTTGGATCTGTTAATTTATCAGACTTAATAGGTGTCCAAATCCAACTAATTTTAGACTTAACAGTGTTCTTTGGCTTAACAGTTTTAACTGTTTTACCAATTGAAGATTTAGTGTTAATTTTGTTAACACTGTTTTTGAAATCAGTTACCACTGTTTTAGTCTTTGAGCTTTTGGCTAATTTTGTTATTACTGCTGCAGTAGATTTACCTGTAACAGTGTTTAACATCATAGCCTTTGAGTTTATCTTCTGAACTCTGGCAGTATGATCAACTTTTGATTGAAAATTTTGTTTGTTAATCATATTTGCTTTTGTCCATGACTGTTTTCTAATCCTTTGAACATTCTCAGGATTATGATAGCAGTCATATTTAAGATGACCCATTTTTCCACATATAAAGCAAGACTTTTCTTTAATCACAGTAACATTATTACCCAGTTTTTGTGAAATCATTTGATTCCAATTTCTTTGATTACCTCTGGGTTTTTGATTTTGAAAACTCTGTGAAGAAGAAGCACTTGCTTTACATTTACAATTCACACAGTTATTCACAACAGATTCAATAACAGGTTTAGTAACTGAGTTAACTGTATTACTAACATATCCTAACCCATGTTTAGATTTGTTAGTATTCAAACTCACCTTCTCTAAGTCCAGTTTAACCTTCTCCTTGAACATTTTCTTACCCTCTTCTAGTTTATCAGTTTTAAGATTAACAACTAGATCAGTAATTACTCTCTTCACATCCTCACATGTTGACTCAGACTTATATGATTCAGATTTCACACTCTTCTCACTATCAGATGTTCTATCACTCTGATCATCTTCTTCAGTCCAGTCACTTACTTCACCTTCTATAAACAGATCATCATCAGATAAACTTTTAATTGGATCAGCCTTTTTAACCTCATCTACCATTTCTCTTTTAAGTGAATTGATATCAATTTCACTTTTGGGAGGAAAGTAGGTGTGATTATAAGGTGGAGGTACATTATTGTATCCTAATCCAGTCTTAAGTTTATCATGAATCTGTGAATTAATAAGTTTATTTACACTCTTTGAAGCATGTTCTAATTTACTTACATCAAGCCTTATACTATCTCTTTCACATGTGACCTCAGTAAGTTTCTTAGATAACAAATCAACTTTATCTTTACAAGAGTCTCTCTCCCACCTAGCATATTCAATGTCATACTTAAACTGTGTTGCATTGACTTCATATGCCTTAATTTGATTTTCCAGATTTTCAATGACAGCTATGGTGTGTTTACTTTTGATTTCCCATTGTTTTAGTTCCTCACACACTTTTATATTATGATCTCTGTAGTGTTTAACAGTTTGTTTACAAACAGCAGAACATAATTTATTTTGTACCTCAGTAGGAACTTCTGACTTTTTGTCAGATTCTGCAATGGCCATAAGACATTGATTCTTCACAACATGCTCTTCTTGATCACTCCAATCCCATCCACAGCCATCCATAGACACCAAAGCATTTGCTGAAGCCCCCTGAATTGGAATGTTTCTTGTCTGTGTCCCATTGCTTCCAGATCTCTGACCATTACCATTCTGCTCTTGCCTAGGGTTTCTGCATTCTCTGGCAAAGTGTCCCATCTTATGACAGTTGAAACACTCAATCTTGCTCTTATCAAACCAATTTGCATCATTCCTCTTGTATGCAAAATTATTTCTATCAGTCCTCTGCATGAACCTTTTTGCTCTTTGAGTAATCAATGCAATTTGCCACTTGATGTCCATCTCCTCTAGATCATCACCATCGAATTGTTCCAGATCTTCATTAGTAAGTGAAGAATTCACATTACTTGCAAAGAAAGATTCTAATATTTGATCATTAGAACTATTTGATGATGATCCTGCTCCCCCTGAAACATGAGTAGAACCCATTTGACTTGATTCTGCTTTTGTTCCAGCCATAGACATAAAAGCAGCATTATGACTGTATCCAGTAGCTTGCTTCTTACTTTCAACCTCAGACTCAAAGTTCCTCAGATCATTGTATATATCTTCTAGTTCCTTAACTTCAATGTCTGAACTCTGCCTCAATCCAACAGTATAAATTGTCCATTCATCACCTAATGATCTCAAGAACTTTCTGTTAAGATCTTCTTTGTCAATCTTAACCTTGTGATTTTCCAATTCTCCAACTAATTTAGTAAACCTATCAAAGGTTTGAGTTAGAGTTTCAGATTTCACATGGCTAAAATTTTCAAATTGTTGTTTTAACAGAGATCTTTTATTCTTTTTGGTGTTATCATTACCACCAAACCTCTTCTCAATTGCCTCCATTAATAACTTGGGATCTTCACAATTATCAAATCTGCTCTGATGCTCATTCGGAATGGATAGCAAAAGAGTACTAAGTGCTTTGTACTCAGTAGATCTGATTTTCCTCTCTGCTTCAGATGTTGGTGGTGCTCTTGGTTGCTTTACTCCATCACCATCAAGCGTTACTGGTATACCATTAACAACAACTTCCCACATCTGATAATCCGTGAGAAGCATATATTGCCTGATTCTGACCTTCCATAGGTCAAACTCATCTGGTTTAAGCATTGGTATCTTCGTTGCTTGAATCCCTTCATTGCCTTCAGACGCCATTGAAATCAAAACTTAATATCTGAACTAAACTCAAATACTAATACTAATAATCCCAGATCTTCCTGTCTTCAAAGCTTCACAAGCTCTGATACCACTTTGTTAGTCCCTGTTTAACTTAATAAACAATCTTACTTAATAAGCCTTGAATATATTATTGAGAAGTTGCGGAATCACACTCAATAATATTAAGAAGATCAATGAATATTAATTAATTTAATGAACACAATAATATACCGAAAGCTTCAATCTTATTAATGATATAAGACGAATACACTTGATGTATTAGGGTTACAGAAAACCTTGAAGCTGCGCAAAAATCATTAACCTATCTAGGTCTAAAGGATCTCTATTTATAACATATAGAGTCCTATACAATCTCCTACAAATATGGAATAAAATAACTTCCATAACCGACTCATACTTATCACAAAATCATAAACAGTTTTAACTACCATTCTGATGTAAACAGTTGTAACTATTTCACATTCAGTGGTAACTGCTTCAATTGTAATATGCGACTAAGTACAAATACATAATCAGTGTTAACTGTTTCATACATAACTAACAGTTACTAATACATAAGCAGTTTTAACTACTTACAGACACATAACTATCAGTTGTAATCTATCTTCAAACAGTTGTAACACTTGTCTTCTCTCCAGTTTTCTTCTATCAGTTGTAACTTCGTAAAGACAGTTTTAACCTTTAAAGCAAACAGTTTTAATCACTTGTACTCTGTCTTCTCATCAGAACTTCAACTCAGACCTGAAACAGTTTTGACCCAACAATAACCATCCATAATGATCTAATCATTCAAATTCTCGCTGCTCAACTCGAAGCATTGAAACCTGAAAACATCAAAGTTGAGGCCTTGCGAAACATGGAGAATCAGTTCGAAATTAAACCCAATGGGGTCAAATACTTCGCAAACCGGATCTGGTTACCCAAGTTCGGAAATCTTCGAGACTTAGTGATGGATGAAGCTCACAAGTCCAAATATTCTATACATCCTGGATCTGACAAGATGTATCATGGCATCAAGGGATTATACTGGTGGCCAAACATGAAAGCAGAGATTGCCACGTACGTCAGCAAGTGCCTCACCTGCTCTAAGGTCAAAGCAGAATATCAGAAACCCACCGGCTTACTTCAACAGCCAGACATTCCTCAGTGGAAATGGGAGCAAATTTCTATGGATTTCATCACCAAACTCCCGAAAACATCAAGTGGTTGCGATACTATCTGGGTAATAGTTGATCGTCTAACCAAATCTGCTCACTTCCTTGCCATGAAGGAAACCGACAAAATGGAACGTCTCACACGAATCTATTTGAAGGAGATCGTATCCCGACACGGCGTTCCAATCTCAATTATCTCTGATAGAGATAGCCGATTCACATCTAACTTTTGGCAATCATTGCAAAAGTCATTGGGTACTCGTTTAGATATGAGTACAGCCTATCATCCACAAACCGATGGCCAAAGTGAAAGAACCATCCAAACACTGGAAGATATGCTACGCGCCTGTGTAGTTGATTTCAGTGCAAATTGGGAGCATCATTTGCCTTTGTGCTAATTCTCATACAACAACAGCTACCACACAAGCATCAAGGCTGCACCTTTCGAGGCACTGTACGGTCGTAAGTGCCGGTCGCCTATCTGTTGGACTGAAGTTGGAGACAGCCAACTGACTGGTCCTGGAATCATTCATGAAACCACCGAGAAGATCGTTGGTATCCAACAACGGTTGAAAGCCGTACGTGATCGTCAGAAGAGTTATGCTGACGTGAGACGCAAGCATCTCGAGTTCCAGGTTGGGGATCGAGTATTGCTCAAAGTATCACCTTGGAAAGGTGTCATCCGTTTTGGTAAACGTGGGAAGTTAAACCCTAGATATATCGGACCTTTTGAGATCCTTGAAAGGATTGGTCCAGTCGCATATCGATTGCAGCAACCTCCAGAGCTCAGTAGCGTGCATCCCACATTTCACATTTCTAACCTGAAGAAATGTCTGTCCGATGAGACACTCATTATTCCTCTAGATGAGATTCAAATCGATGATAAACTTCATTTTATCGAGACACCAGTGGAGATCATGGACCGTGAGGTCAAACAGCTTAAACAAAGTCGTATCCCAATCGTCAAAGTTCGGTGGAATTCGCGGCGTGGTCCGGAATTCACTTGGGAACGGGAAGACCAGATGCGACTCAAATATCCACATTTATTTTCGGACTCCACTCACGTGCCAACTCAGAGCTGAATTTCGGGACGAAATTCTCTTAACAAGGGGAGAATGTGACACCCGTCAAATTAGGACTAGTTATTAGTTCCTAATCATTTAGAAATACATGTAATCAGTACTATGTATTAGGCTAATTGTGTGTATCAATATATATATTGATGAATATATATCAGTACGCGATTATATTAAATCGTGCATTATCATATCGGCCAAATTCCGATTTATTTATATGGACGTTGGTGAACCTATTTTATTAATTAATATGAAATTATTTAACAACATTATTAATTCTTAAATATTATTTCGATAATATTTTATAAGTATTTCGTATCGTATAAAACACTCATACGCGCCCAAAAACGCACGATTCGTGTCCAACAATCAAAAACCAACCAAAGTTATATTTTCATAACTTCAAGTAAAGTATTTTGATAAAATACTTCCACTATAAATATCGAAAGTTATATCGAAAAGCAAAACGTTTAGTTTAAACGTCATTTAAACGTCATGATATGTAATAATCGTAAAACGATTACACAAACTATCACTAACACTTTGCCAAAACATTTTATAAATGTTTCCAAATATTTATTAACCATGGGAACAAGATCCACAAAACGTGGATCTTGTTGAGGAAGTTTCTTGACTTTAACCACCACCATCATCTCATCTCTCTTCATTCAATCACCAACTCAATCTCTCTCATTCTCTCTCTGATCTCTGATCTTTCTCTCTCTAAAATCAGCCACTTTCACCACCATAATTCACCATCAAAACCTCTTTGGATCATCAAGTCGATTGAAGCAAAAACGATCACGAGAACGCAAGCTACGCTTCCACCTTTTCGGATTCTTCATTCGATCATTGTAAGAATCCCGACACTTTCGTAAAATATTTGTATTATGTTTATATAGATGATATATTGTTCATACAACTTGTTAATGTCCAAATCTAAATCTTAAAAACGTTTTTTTCATAAGTATGTATGTATGACAGATTCTGTCTCTCAAAAACAGTCCCACAAAATCGTTAATATCTCGAGCTCTAAGATGAGTTAGACAACCAATTTTTTTTTAAAAGTTGCGTATTGAAAAGAGCTACAACTTTCGTGTTTTACACTTTTTCCAGATCTGTACGGATTTAAGTATAGAAGCTGATCTTAGAATGTTACTCGTTTCCGAACCAAATCCGACTACCTTTCATGTTGATTTTTGTTAAAAATAGTAGATGAACTTATAAAATTACCATAAAGTGCAGATTTACACTAGACCCATAGGGGAACATCTGTGATTTTTGGTGGGTCTTGGTTTGGACTAAAAAGTGTAGAAAATGAGAGGGTTGTTGAGTCAAAAATCTGGCGATTATAACTAACAGAGGCAACAAGATTATAACTAACAGAGGGAACAATATTATAACTAACAGAGGCAACAAGATTATAACTAACAGAGGGAACAAGATTATAACTAACAGAGGCAACAATATTATAACTAACAGAGGGAACAAGATTATAACTAACAAAGGCAACAAGATTATAACTAACAGAGGCAACAAAATTATAACTAGCAGAGGCAACTAAGTTATAACTAGCAGTGGGAACAAGATTATAACTAGAAGTGGTAACAACTAGTAATCACGTAAGACAACAACACAACAACACATGACCTATACGAATACTAAACACTTCAAATACACTTTACAAGTATTTCATTTCAACATTTCAATAATAACGTTTTGAGATTATTATTACAATTAATCACCAACGAGCCGTATACGATTTTCACAACTTGAAACAAAAACATTAACCAAAGTATTTGGACATAACTAGTTGAGGGAACAACTAGCATAGATGGTCTGTAAAGTCATCTAATCAAATAAAACCTTGCGCGTTTAAATACACCCGACAGGTTTCAATAAACTAATCATTTATCAAAACCTTGCGCGTCTAAGACGCCCTGCAGGTTTCAGTCGATTGAACGACATCATTTGTCTTGTAAACCATCATTTGTGCTTGATAGCATCTCATTAGGCTCAGGTGAGTCTCATAGCCCCTATTTTACTGTTTTTACACTAGGGGTGAGAATACATGCCTGTTTTGTTTTACATGTGAACGCAAGTATCAAATATCGTAATGTACCTTATGTGCTTGTGAATATTGATTAGTCGCGCCCCGAACCGACCCGCTTCCGCATCATAATTTGAGGGTGCGACAACTTTAGTATACTCAGGCCCAGCAAAACATAAAATATAAAACCCACTGATCACCATGCCCAGCGGAAGGTTCACAACGACAGGACGCAATTCCTAAACCGACCGTTGGGCACGCGTCAGGAAGCGTTCTTTTCCAAGTCGAATCCACACCAGGTCTCCTTCCTCAAACATGACCTTTTTGCGATGCTTATCCACTCGTTCCTTATATTGTGCATTTTGTTTCTCAATGTGTGCTCAAACGTCTTTATGCAACTGTTAGATTTGTTTGGCGTGTGTTTCTTCATCAGAACTAAACTGTGTTGGTGTCAAAAGTGGTGTGAGATCAAGGGGAGTGATGGGATTAAAACCTGTCACCACTTCGAATGGTGTCTTGCCCGTTGTGCGACTTTTTGATCGATTGTATGCAAACTCGGCTTGTGGTAACACTAAATCCCATTGTCTCGGGTTGTCACCAGCTAAATTTCGTAATAGATTTCCCAAACTTCGATTAACCACCTCCGTTTGTCCATCCGTTTGTGGATGGTGCGATGAACTAAACTGAAGTTGAGTTCCCATCTTGAGCCATAATGTACGCCAAAAATGACTGACAAACTTGACATCGCGATCTGAAGTGATAGTTCTCGGCACACCATGTAATCGCACGACCTCCTGCATAAATAAGCGTGCTACCTGTGATGCATCAAATGTCTTGTTGCAGGGAATAAAATGAGCCATTTTAGAAAATCGATCAACTACAACCATAATTGAGTCTTTATTTCTTTGAGTTCGAGGCAGCCCGAGAACAAAATCGAGACTCACATCCACCCATGGTGCTACTGGTACAGGTAATGGTTGATACAAACCCGCATTCGTGCTTCGGGTTTTAGCTACCCGACACACCCGACACTTCTGCACAAATCGTAAGATATCACGCTCCATTTTAGGCCAATAAAAATGCTCACTTAGCCATGCCACGGTCTTGTCTATCCTGAAATGGCCTGCTAAACCCCCTGAATGACCTTATGTTATAATCGACTCCCTTAGAGAACATTTAGGAATACAAAGTCTATTATCTTTACAAAGGAAGCCATCTTGTATAATAAATTTTGTGTAGGGTTGATTTTTACAATGCTGCCATATAGTTGCAAAGTCAGAATCTTCACCATAAAGCTCTTTAAAAGTTTCAAAACCCACAATCTGAATTTGCATTGTAGAAAGTAGCATATGTCTTCGACTCAACGCATCAGCAACTTTGTTAAGGGCTCCTGCCTTATGTTTAATAGAGAAGCTATAGGCTTGTAAGAATTCAACCCACTTCGCGTGCCTTGGTTTCAGCTTATGTTGCCCATTTATGAATTTTAATGCTTCGTGATCGGAGTACAAAATGAACACATTTGCAATGAGATAATGACGCCAATACTCTAGACTACGAACGATCGCGTAAAACTCCTTGTCATACGTGGAGTATTTGCATCTCGTATCGTTTAATTTCTCACTAAAAAAAACTGTAGGTCTGCTCCTTTGGCTTAGTACACCCCCAATACCTACCCATGATGCATCGCAATGAACTTCGAATACTTCATCAAAATCGGGCAGTGATAATACAGGAGCTGTTGTTACCTTCTTTTTCAATAACCCAAAGGCTTCATCATCCTCTCGAGTCCAATTAAACTTGCTCCCTTTCATACACTCAGTGATAGGCGCAATGATGGTGCTGAAATTGTGGATGAACCTGCTGTAGAATGAGGCTAGACAGTGAAAACTATACACTTCATGAATGTTTGCTAGAGTAGACCAATTAATTATGGCATAAATTTTGGTTGGGTCCATTCGAATGCCTTCTTTAGACACAATATACCCTAAAAACGTTACCTCATTAGAAAGAAATTGGCATTTCTTCACATTTGTGTATAGTTTTTAGGCTCTCAAAACCTCAAATACTTGTCTAAGATGAGTCAAGTGTTGCTTCATTGTTGCACTAAACACCAAAATGTCATCAAAATAAATTACCACAAATTTACCAATGTAAGAACGAAAAACCTGATTCATTAACCGCATGAAGGTACTTGGGGCGTTGGTTAACCCGAAAGGCATCACCATCCACTCATATAGACCATCACGAGTCTTGAATGCCGTCTTCCACTCATCACTGGGATGAACACGAATATGGTGATATCCACTACGCAAGTCAGTCTTTGAAAAAATGCTGGCTCCATGCAACTGATCAATAAGGTCATCAAATCGCAGAATGGGAAAACGATATTTAACCGTTATTTTGTTTACTGCTCGACTATCTAAACACATCCGCCATGAACCATCTTTCTTGGGAACTAATAGTTCCGGTACCGCACATGGGCTCATACTCTCTCAAATAGAACCTTTCTCTAACAATTCTTGCACTTGTCGTTGCAACTCTTCATGTTCTTTAGGATTCATTCGATACGCGGCTTTATGGGGTATGGCAACCCCGGGTACAAAATCGATACAATGTTGTATGTCCCTCATAGGTGGTAGTCCAGAAGGTAACTCGTGAGGGATTAAGTCTTTAAACTCCTCAAGTAGAGGCTTCACTTGATGGGGAATGTACCATACAAGTAATGTCGCCAAATCTTGAGTGTGAAAACCACGGCTCCTAACTCCAAGTCGTGAGTAGTATAGTTCTTTTCGTATATTTTTAGTTGTCGGGAGGCGTAGGCAATGACTTTTTCTCGTTGCATCAATACACAACCAAGTCCTTGGTTTGAGGCGTCGTAGTAAACTACAAAATCATCGTTGCCTTCGGGTAAGGACAAGATTGTTGCACTGCTGATAACATCAAATAATGCTATATTTATATACTAATAATTCTTATATTTTGTATACTTTTATTGCATTTCTATTAGATTTAGATACTTAATGTGTTTATATTTGCAATATAGGTATAAAGGTAATTAAATGAAGAAAAGAACGAGAAAAGAGCTTTAACTGATGAAAATAAAGAGAAGACTGAAGATTGAAGATGTTTGGACCTGAATTGAAGACTAAACCCAAAGATAAAGTAAATTGGGCTTAAAGAATGAAAAAAAAAACGGATTAAGAAGATTAAAAGCCAAAAAAAATGAAGTCTGGCCCGACTTTGGAATATTCTGGAATGAAGACTCAACCGGCGGTTGGAATAACCAGCCGGCGGTTGAATATTTATATTAGAGTCGGTGAAGATCGCAGAGTTTGACTTGGAGAACAAGTACTCCAACCGGCGTTTGGGAACTCCAACCGGCTGTTGGACTGGCGGTTCAGAAAAACTATAAATAGAGGGCTCGGCCAGACGATACCATATACGAATTTGGAGAGTAAAAGTCGATTGTAAGGGTTAAGGAACGACTCTAGGTCGAATTTGGAGGCTAGGAGGCTAGGGATTGAGGACTTGCAACCCTAACGAAGAATAATTCAGCTTTCTTGGTTCGATTCTGGATCTTTTACTTATGTTTGTATTTAGATCTTGTTTTCTTATTATTGGATATTGATTGTTCTTTAACATATTTGTTTAGAGAAATGATGTTTATATGATTATTTGATTATATGTTTACGTTGATTGATTTTATGAATGTTATTAATGTTATATCTATATTGATTATATGATTATGAGATTCATGCTATAGTGAGTACTTGTATGCGTTGATTAATAATTTAGGTTTATGTTTTGATTATAACTTAAATACCCTGACTGCGCGATAAGTTATAATTATTACTGGATTAAACTATAATTTATTAGATAATAACATTAGAGACCCCGAAGTTAGTTAACCTTAGTATACGTTGAAGAGCTTCATAAAGGATACTTAAACCCGACCATAGGAGGCTATCCAGGATACTTAAACCCGACCAAGGAGGATATCCACTTTTATATTTTAACATAAAGTCAATTAGCTAACAAAAGTAAACATATAAGAGAATTTGAATATAACATAGCTAGTCTAGATAAAATATATCTCCGATCTACCTAATTTACCTTAGTTGTCTCTTAATTACTTCAATTACTTTAGTTATCTTAATTCTGTATCAAAATAAATATATGTTCGAACGGAACTAAAACGTCCCCTTTTTTTATCTGTATATTAATTGTAATTAATTGTGAATATTGTAAACATTAGTTTAGGAATTAATTAAAGATTCCACTTTCCCTATGTTCGATACCTGAACTTACTTATAAAGCTATATTATACGAACGGGTTATTCTTGCCTGTATTGTGTGATAGTATTATTTAGTATTTCCTTTATTCAAAACTTGTTATTTTAATTGACTATACTTAGCACACATCAACTGCATAGTCTCTGTTTCAATAGTTGGAAAGCTGACTCTTGTTTGTCGGTCCAATCGAATTTCTTCTCCTTCTGAGTCAGTGTGGTTAAGGGTTGGGCTATTTTTGAAAAATTCTCATTGAATCGCCGATAGTATCCAGCGAGACCTAAGAATTTTCGTACTTCGGTTGGTGTCGTAGGTGCTTCCCAGCACTTGATACCCTCGATCTTGGCTAGATCGACATGTATCCCTTGACTGTCAATGACATGTCCTAGGAACTGTACTGTTTGCATCCAGAACTCACACTTAGAGAATTTGGCGTATAACTCCTCGTGCTTGAGTAATTTCAAGATAGTTTTTAAATGTTGGCCGTGTTCTTGTTCGTAAAGAGTAAATCAAGATGTCATCGATGAATACGATAATGAAATCATCTAGGTATGGTTTACACACACGATTCATCAGGTCCATGAATACCGTCGGTGCATTGGTCAAGCCAAATGGCATCACTTGGAATTCATAATGCCCATAACGAGTTCTGAAGGCTGTTTTTGGAATGTCATCGTCTCGGACTCGTAGTTTGTGATAACCCAACCGTAGGTCGATCTTTGAGTAAAAACTTGACCCCAGAAGTTGGTCAAATAGGTCATCAATCCGGGGGAGTGGGTATCGTTTCTTTACGGTTAGCTTGTTCAGTTCTCGGTAATCGATACACATTCGGAACGATCCATCTTTCTTTTTCACGAATAGGACCGGAGCTCCCCAAGGTGAGGAACCTGGTCGAATGAATCCCTTGTCCAGGAGTTCTTGCAGTTGGGTAGACAACTCCTGTAACTTGGAAAGGGGCTAATCGATAAGGGGCTTGTGCCATGTGCGCTGCGCTGGGCACTTGATCGATTGAAAACTCGACTTGTCTGGGCGGCGGAAGGCCAGGAAAGTCTTCAGGAAAGACTTCAGGAAAATCACGTACTATGAGCACATCTTCAAGTCGCTTCTCCTCCGACTTCTTCTCCGTTACATGTGCCAGGATTGCCTGGTACTCTTTTCGAAGGTACTTACTGGTCTTCATGCATGATATGATATTCAACCTTGTTCCACCGGTCTCACCTTGTACGATGAAGGTTCCACCGACAACGAGGGGAATACGAATGATTTTCTCAAAACAAACGATTTCAGCACGGTTCTTGGATAACCAATCCATACCTACGATGATGTCGAAGCTTCCGATCTCGACAGGTATCAAATTTATGGGGAAAAGTTTGTTGGCTAGGTTCAGAGTGCAATTAGGTATTACACTATCAGCCACAATTAGTTTGCCGTTTGCTAACTCTACAGTGTACTTACCATCTAAGCCAATGGGAGTGATGTTGAGTAATGAGCAAAACTCTTCGAATATAAAACTTCTATCAGCACCAGTATCAAATAAGACTGAAGCAGTTAAGTTATTGAGTAGAAACGTACCCGTAACAACGTTAGGGTCCTGACGGGCCTCTCCGGAGTTGAGTACGAAAGCTCTGCCACGAGAGTTGTTGTTGTTACTGCTGTTGTTGTTCTTGTTCTTCAACTTTGGACAATCTTTCCTAAAATGTCCAGCACTGTTGCACTCAAAACATGCCTTTGGTGCATTGGGGTTGGTGCCTGTAGTGGGTGTTCTACAATCCTTAGCTTGGTGCCCGAAACGTTTGCACTTGTTACAGGGACAGGAACAGGAACCTTCGTGGTGACGGTTGCATTTAGAGTAATAAGGCTTGTTCCCACTATACCCTTTCCTTTCCTCTGATCCCGAAGCATAGGCCTTAACAGTCTTAGGCCTTTTATATTGTTGCTGATTCTGATTGTTGTTGTTGGGATTTCCATTCCATTTCCGTTTGTTGTCCCCAATTAGGTTTTCGGTGTTCTTTTCTGCAGGTGTCACACGCCGGACCACCTGTTCCATCAAGTTGTGTGCCATACGGACGGCACTATAAATTGTTCCAGGATTGGAAGCCGTTACCATTCCCTGAATCTGTGCAGGGAGTCCCCAGATGTACCTCTCAATTCTTTTATATTCAAGGTCCACCATGGTTGGGCAGAGGAGTGCCAACTGGTGAAATCGGGTGGTATAACCGGTGATGTCATCACCCTTAACGGTAAGGTTCCAGAATTCTACCTCTAGTTGTTGCAATTCTTCCCTGGAACAATATTCATCCCTCATCATCTTCTTCAAATCTTCCCACGAAAGCTGATAAGTAGCATCAATCCCCATGGTTTGTGCATAGGTGTTCCACCAGGTAAGTGCACCATCCATGAGGGTGCAGGTGGAATACTTAACCTTGTACTCTTCGGTGCAGTTGCAGATGCAGAAAATTGACTCCATCTTTTCAAACCATCGTAATAAACCGATGGCTCCTTCCGTGCCATTGAAGTTTAGGGGTTTGCAGCTCAGAAATTCCTTGTAGGTGCAAGGTTTAACTATTGGATTTATGGTCGTTGTATCTTCACTACCTCCTTGTGGATTTAGACCACTGTTTTTGAGGGCTTCCTGAGCAGCCATAGCGTCGGCTACTCCTTGAGCAATAAGTTGCGCAATTTCAGCGGAGCTCCAAGTCTGTCTTCGCGGTGGCATGTTTCTTTAACAAAAGAAGATAAAAGATATATGAGATTTTGTACAAGGATTATGATTATCACAGATGTATATATATAAATGGGGTAATATACAACATCACGACATGACAATCAGCAACGCAGTATAGTAAGATTAGTAACCAATTAGAGTACAAGTTCAAAAAATTACAGAATTCAATGTTTTACAAAACATGCCTGGAATCGTTATATCCGGTCGAATTACAAGAGTTTTACAAGATTTAACTAGTAGGTTACACATCGAACACTAGACTAATCTTGGTGTTGATCTAGTCGTGGTAGTAGTGTGACAATTTGATTCACAGCCTCCGTAAGTCTGCCAGCCTGTCTGATATTTTCTTTGGCCATTGTCAATCGTTGTTCCAACATGCGGGAGTACTGTTCAACTTCCTGTGAGCGTAGCTCATCAGTCTTAGTCGCAGAGTAGTGACCTCGTCTCTAGTCTCTACCACTTGGTCGTGGGTGACATCCATGGCTTCAGTAAGATCTTCCTGATCCTAGTAGATTTGTGCAATCCGACCCTTAGCCAGGTGCATCCAGCCTAAGCGTGTTTTGTGCTGTTCAAATTCCATAGCATCAAGTATATTCTCATGGCGGTGTAGTCTAGCGGCTAGCATCGGGACAGTGTGATGTATGGGTTCTTAGGTATACGGGGAGATATCCATAGGTTCAGCAGTAGTTTATATTCCTACCTCGTTTCTCCAAGAGTTTAAAGCAGTGGATTGCCAGCCCCATCGGCAGGCGTCGACCCGACGGCGGGCTCTGGTAGAGGTGCTACCAATAGTAATAGGATTGGGATAAGGGTTAGCACGGGGTGACCTAGCAGTTCTACTAACCACGTGTGATTCCGAATGATTATGATAAAGATGGGAGGGAGAGTGTGAAGTAGGATCCTCCTCAAGTGGGTTCTCCACAGCAGTGGGTAGGACTTGAGTCTCGTCCTCTAAATCGGTTGGTGCTACGATAGGGAAGTCAGCCATTTATGTGGCAAGAGTATTTAGCAAGTGAGGCCTATATATATATATATATATATATATGTAACATATAATAGCCTAATAAGTATTGCACGTATAAGTTTGGTCCTGTTTCTATCGTAGTCAAAGTCCACTAATGCATTCCCGTTCACCAGAACCACTTCAGACCTTGCATCGATTCTCCTTTAATTGTACATAGTTGATCAGGCTATGTTAAATTAAAGCCGAATGATGTAATTTCTGAACCAGTCATACCTAATAAGGAATACTAACTAAACGGTTATAGTCTAGGCCTAATAATGCAACCTAGTTCGCTATAACATTTATCTCTGATACAAATCTGTCGCACCCTGCCGTGGCGGGGATTATCAGTCCCAAATGGATCCATTTACTAATATTCACGCTTAAGTCGATAACTAACAAAGCTATGATATGAGAGGCCTTTAGTGGATTAAAAGTTACTCATGCAATCCGTATAAGTGTTTATCAGTACTTGAGTACTAAATCTTATCGAAAAATTACGAAACTAGTTGGATAAGAAAGCTAACATCTTAAGCTTAGTTTTTGCCTTTTGATTCATCATTTTTGGTTGAGTTTTGAGTACGAAACATCTCCTTGAAGTTGGGTAAAATTTCTGATCAGAAAACGAGTTGTACTTTTGCGTAGTTTTGGTGTTATAAAAACGTTTTTCACATGGTTTTTGGACAAGATTCATGATGAGTGAACATACTAACTTGTTTGTAAACAAAATCCATGAAAGAGATGTTAAAGAAGGATGGTCTTACAGTTTGTGAAGATGAAAAAGCGAAGAGAAGACGATGGGTGCGTTTCTTGCTTGTTTTCTTGAAAATCAAGGTGGCGGCTCTTCGTGGTTGAATGGTGGCCTTGTGGTGGTTCTTGGGGCTGTCTTTGGCAGCCGAAAAATGTAGGGAGGAGAGGGGCGAGAGATGGGAGAATGTGTTTGAGTGTGGAGAAGGTTAAAGGGAAACGGAGGCAAGTATGGTGTGTCTTGGTTAGTATAAGAAGCAAGTAGAAATGGGGTGGGCATGGGGCATATTTCAGGGGGGTCCCATGGAGTGTGGGTGACTAAATTTTTGTTCCCCATTTTATGTTACGTATTGTGGTCGTTTACCTGTTAGTTTCGTTATTCGTTTAAACGTATACACGTTTTAATTGTTATGTTTCGTTAACGATATATTTTCGTTATTTTTTATTGTAGTTTTATTTGAAACACTTTCTTTTCATACTATTAAAAAGATTCGTTGGGTTCCATTTGGTTGTCGAGTACGATTCGTGCGTTTTCGTCACGTTCGGTACATTTTATACAAAACGTATAATGTTTTATATATTATCGTAATAATATAAGGTAAATAATGACTATTTAATAAATTTACGTTATTTAAAATTTACGTTATTTAAGAAAATGTTTTCACCATCGTCCGTATTTATTGTCGAATCCATCCGTTTGTTATGGCGCAATTTAAAATAATTGCGTACGTGCATATATATATATATATATATATATATATATATATATATATAAAAATAGTTACAAGTATTAAGCCTATTTCTAAACTAAATACAAGTAATAATGATCTAGCTTAAGGTAATTAATACGTTTAAGTGCAGTTTTTCAATGTGTAATAAACGTGTAGAGCAGAAGGAGGTACAAATATTAGTTATGCATTTTGTAAAAACTGAAAATAGCCTCTTCAACATTAATTTTAGCCTATTGATCTGCTTTTTTTAAATTCAAATTAATTTCTCTAAATATCTTCCCTTCTATGATGTTGATATATGGTGATTTTGTGAATGATTGGTTGATTCAGTTATGTATTTCTTTTGATATATTGTAATTCACCTAAAAAGCTCCTGCCTCTTAGGAAGAAATCCTTGAAATCTCGACTAATAGATGAGGATGAAGATAAAGATGAGTTTGATTGCGATTTCTTTCTTGAAGACAATTAAATAATGTCAAATATAATCTACGACTATTATTATGTTTTCCAAATCTTTGCCAATGAATGATTCATGATAATATAAATCTTTTAGGTTTTTTGATGTGATCTATTTAGGATTGAAGTTTTTAATTCATTTTATTGTCCTCATATGTCTCCTTGAAAAGTTTCAATTACCGTTGTTGACTTTATTATAAAAATATATATATAGTGTAATGTGTTTTAAGTACATTTACATTATGTAACTTTAGCTCATCTATATACTCACGTTTGTTGTACATTCTAAATACTAGCGGGAGAAGAATGTCATTTCCGATCTTCATTTTACTAAATTCATAAGTCAATATATCCATGATTTATAAGGGATTATGATTAACTTATTTGCGGTTTCAACCTTGGTGTAACATCTTTATTAGATTACATGAATATTTGTTGTTTTCTATTTTAATTTTATTGAAGAAATCAACTTTGATTTTATTACATGTTTTACCCCGCAAATTTTGCAAGTTATGATCTAGTATGAATTTTCAAAGTTCATTGTCCAGAAAATTTTAAAAATTTGAAATTTTCAACTACCCGCCCTTATACTCCTTTTCCCAAATCAATATTCTTCCGGATCACTTATCCCTCCTATATTTTTGTCCAAAAACCCCCCATTTGCTCCATTTTCATTATTTCAAAAATTCAATCTTTGATTTCAAATCAAAAGCCCCAATTTCATTATCCTTCACAATTATCATATCCATTAAAACACTACTTCTTCATTACAATCGGTTGTTCTTCCTTCTAATATTTCTAGATCTACCTTCGGACTTAAAGTTTTTCATCTCGATTTTCTACCCAATGAGATTGTTTCAGGTGATTTGTTACTTGATTCTATTTATTTTATATTTATTACTCCGATTGTTGGCTCTACATTTGTTTTTGTTTCTTCGATTTGGTTTTAGATTTGTTATTTTTCTTTGTTATTTTAATACGAAGGTTGTATAACTTGCATCTCTTTGGGTTGTACTTCAACCTTTACGGATTATATATCTTTTTACTTCAATTTTTGTTTGGGTTATCTTCTTCATGTATTGATATTGCTTTTCCGTTTAGGTGTTTGATGTGAAAATAAAAAATGGGTATTTGGGCCACCCACTGGAGCCGCTCCATATTTCAATGGAGCACGATCGAACCCCCCACAAGGTCCAACATCGCCGGGAAAATCACCTCCATCACATATACCACAACGTTCGATCTGAAACTCGCACCGACTAAGCCTTAACGTTGTAGGTCATGCGCTTCATTAGTGGTAGGTACCTTTATGATAAATAATACCTATGGCAGGATTCGAACCATGAACTATAGGAAGTCATGGGCTGTCCTTACCACTAGGCTATTTAGTCATTGGTAGGTGTTTAATGTGCAAAAGTAGTACTTTGCTTCGATGGAAGAACCCCACGTTGTGAAGATGTTAATTTCATGCATATGTTTGTTTCTTGTTATTAGTTTAAATATTGTATTAGAAATAGTTTGACTTCAAGGGTTGTATATTTTATTAAGGTTTGATGTAAGGAAAATCGTTCGGTTATAATAAGATATACAATATGTTTGCAAATAGTTATATATGTTTTCGTTAGAATCATAGTCTTATTACCAGTTTTGAAATATATTTTATAGAATTAAATGAACTAGAAACTATAGGTAAACAACACGAATCACATTGTCAAACAATACATAGCAGCGGAAAACAGGATCACTTAGGAATAATTAAATCGGATTAGAATTACCTTATTGCCTTGAATTATATGTAAGAAAACCTTTAGATCTAAATATAAGATCTACCTTTGTTCACGTACACGACACCGTCTTTATCAATATGCTCGTATGCTAGTACTTGCCCAATCTAATCAACTAACTTGATTTACTTCCTCTTGATTGAAAATCGAAAACCAAAAAACCTTTTGGGTTTGTGTGAAAATCGGCCAAGACACAAGAGAGGAGAGGGGATGAGATTTTGTGAATAATTAGGATTAACCCTAACCCTAATCTATAAAGGTGTATTTATAGATAGGTAAAACTTGGTCCCCAAGTTTATAATTTACACAATAATCCCTCTAGTTACTTAATTATTAATTTTAACATTTAACTTTAATAATTAATAACTTTAGGCAAATAAGCAATATCTCAATGTCGATGTGTGCGTTCCCAAAGGCTCACACATTTACGGACACATATTTGATAAAATCATTCAAATACTATCAGCTCCCACTTTTGAATAATTTTCAAAAAAATATGATAACATTGATTAATGTCTAGCAACATATCAATGTTCCCATAAATGCACGAGTGAAGTTTCACCAAAGTCACTGTGAGTCTATGTTCAGTTTTATATACTTTTGTTACAGATACTCTAGTTAAAACTTGGAGATGGATCAAAGTCATTCCATTTTAACTTCTGTTTCTCATTTCGCAAATCACTTAAGATTACCGAATACAGTCAAGACAGTTCTAGACTTATTAGGGTCTGGCCAGACAAACATCTTAAGTATTCATGAGTGGCCCAGTAAGTATCTAACTTCAGTTTTCCACTGAAGAAACAAATCCTCTATTGAATACAACTGGTAGTCATCGTATTTCGCAACATTACCAAAAATAGCCTTTTTACCACCCTTATCCATGAGTAGTTTTGACTATGATCAAATAATGCACTACATACACGAGTAGCAACTTGCATCTCAAGTCTAAGGACAACAAACTTTATGAATTATACTTAATGACAAAGATCCATAAGTAATAATTTATGTGGGATAATCCAATATGCATCAGAATGAATACCATGTGAGTTAGTGAGCCAAGCTGACTAAACACTCAGATATCATCTTAATTCAATCATATTCCCATATGATCGACCGACAACGGATATTTAGAATAATAATACACAACATTATTCAAGGATAAAACATGAAAAATAGGATTTATGACAATAAAATATCACAATAAAAATTTCATTAATAAATAAAATTGTTTATTACATCCATATATCCAAATACTAAATTCACGGATTTACATGTGATTACTAGATAAACGAAGTCCTATGCCCTCAATTAAGTGAGTTAGCTTCGTCTTTGGCAAAGCCTTCGTAAAGGGATCTGCTAAGTTATCTTCCGTGTGAACTTTGAGTACTTGAATTTCACCTTGATTGACTTGCTCACGAACATAGTGAAATTTTCTATGAAAGTGTCTAGCTCCTTTCTGAACACCAGGTTCGTTGGCTATGATAATTGCACCAGTGTTGTCACAATACATATCCATAGGAGACTTGGCTGTGGGAACAACACCAAGTCCAGAAATAAATTTTCGGATCCAAACAGCTTCCATTGCAGCTTCAGCAACTGCTATGTACTCTGATTCTGTTGCAGACATGGCTGTAGTGGATTGCTTCTTGCTTTTCCAAACTATAGCTCCTCCATTCATGGTGAACACATATCCAGTTTGAGATTTGGTGTCATCATGATCAGTCTGAAATCCGGCATCACAATAACCAGTAACTTTTAGTTCAGCCTCAGGATTTCCACCATACACTAGAACCATATCTTTAGTAGCCCTAAGGTACTTCAGTATGTTCTTTACAGCAATCCAGTGTCTTTCGCCTGGATTCTGTTGAAATCTTCTAACAACGTTTTGAGCAAAAGCAACATCAGGTCTTGTGCATCTTACCGCATACATAATAGACCCTACTGCCGAAGCATAAGGTATCCTTTGCATACGTTC
The DNA here is from genome assembly GCA_949592205.1 of Helichrysum umbraculigerum. NCBI lineage: Eukaryota > Viridiplantae > Streptophyta > Magnoliopsida > Asterales > Asteraceae > Helichrysum > Helichrysum umbraculigerum. The sequence goes on from CATIUR010000003.1 coordinate 67,847,737, forward strand.
CACCTCTTGAGGTGTAGAAGCACAATCCTTGATGCTAAGTTTAAGTCCATCTTGCATTGGTAAATATCCACGCTTAGAATTTTCCATACTAAAACGCTTCAATATTTTATCAATGTAAGTATTCTGACTTAATTCTATCAACCGCTTAGATCTATCTCTCAAGATCTTAATTCCCAAAATAAATGTTGCCTCTCCTAAGTCTTTCATGGCAAAACATTTTCCAAGATAAGATTTTACATCTTCAAGCATTGGAATGTTGTTTCCCATTAGCAATATGTCATCTACATATAAGACTAGGAAAGTAACATTACTCCCACTGGCTTTTTGATATACACATGGCTCATCAAGATTCTGAATGAAACTAAACTTTTTGATTTCTTCATCAAATCTTTTATTCCAACTTCGTGATGCTTGCTTAAGTCCATAAATGGATTTTTTAAGCTTGCACACTTTGTTGGGATGTAATGGATCAATAAAACCTTCTGGTTGATTCATATAGACGTCTTCGTTTAGATAACCATTCAGGAAGGCTGTCTTGACATCCATTTGCCATATCTCATAGTCATAGAACGCCGCTACAGCTAAGAGAATTCTAATAGCCCTAATATCTGCCACTCGGGAAAAGGTTTCTTCATAGTCTATTCCATAAACTTGAGTAAATCCTTTTGCCACGAGACGAGCTTTATAGATGTGTATATTGCCATCAATGTCGGTCTTTATTTTAAAGAGCCATTTGCAATCGACAGTTTTAGCATTTTGGGGTTTATCCTCCAAAGTCCAAACTTCGCTGTCTTTCATGGATTGCATCTCCATATTCGCAGCTTGAAGCCATTTTTCAGCATTAGGACCTGATAATGCAGCTTTCAAGGTTCGAGGTTCATCAAGAATCCCAGATACGCTATCCTCCTCTAGATTAACGTTTAAGTTCAATCTATTAGGTGCACGTACCGTCCTTTCGGACCTACGAATTGGAGCATCAGCAATTTGAGTTTGAGACTGAGACATATCATGAGGCTCAATCGCAACTTGAGAATCAGATTGAGGCATGATTTGAGGCTCAATTCTTTCCCCCCCAAATTGTTGATCACCAGTGTGAGTAAAAGTTGATGTATCTTCCTATTGAACCTCGTCAAGTTCCACAACCCTCCCACTGTTTCCGTTACCGATAAGCCTGGTTTTGAAAAACTCAGCATACCGAGCAACTTTCACAATATTCTCAGAAGGATTATAGAAGTAGTAACCCATCGTTTCCGTTGGGTATCCTACGAAAATACACTTAACAGATCTTTGCTCGAGTTTGTCAGGCGTATCGCGCTTAACGAGTGCCTCACATCCCCAGACCTTTAAGTAAGACAGATTAGGGGCTTTCCCATGCCATATTTCATATGATGTCTTATCAACCTTCTTAGTGGGAACCATGTTGAGAATGCGTACAGCAGTCTCTAAGGCATAATCCCAAAAAGATAATGGTAAAGTTGTAAGGTTCATCATAGATCGTACCATGTCAAGTAAGGTTCGATTTCTCCTTTCCGATACACCATTATGTTGTGGTGTATAGGGAGGAGTAAGCTGTTGGACAATTCCACGTGCTTTTAGATGATCCTTAAACTCTAGGCTTAAGTATTCACCACCTCGATCCGATCGGAGAATCTTGATGGTTTTTCCGAGTTGATTTTCTACCTCGTTTTGAAACACTTTGAATGTTTCAAACACCTCATGTTTATATTTAAGTAAATAAACATAACCATAAGGGCTGAAATCATCCGTAAATGTTACGAAGTAGTAAGCTCCTTTCCTAGATATATGCCTAAAGGGACCATATACATCACTATGTATGATTCCTAGTAGGTCGGTTGCCCTTTGATTCTCATGAGAGAAGGGTTTCCTTGCCATTTTTCCCGATACACAAGACTCACACTTATCAAATGAATCATCACTTGATTTCAAAAGTCCTTCACGTTAAAACCTTTCGATACGGTGTTTGCCTATGTGTGCAAGACGACAATGCCATAGGTAGGATGAGTCCAAGTTAGACTTGGCTCGTTTAGTGCTTATATTTAACATTGAATTATTAGTATGTGAAAGACGATCATGCAAATCAATTTCAAAAATTCCATTAATAGCAATACTATTAAAATAATGAACATTATTCTTTGAAACTGAAATACCAAAATCTGTAAATGTATTTTTAAAACCACTATCTTTCAATACTGAAACTGAAACAATTCCCCTAACAATAGAAGGAACATAATGACAATTGTCTAATACAAGAATTATGCCCGAGGGTAAATGTAAGTCATAACTTCCAATGGCTTCCACTGCTACACGTATGCCGTTGCCGACGTACACATACAAGGATCCATTCTTCAGCTTCTTCTTTGCTCTAAACCCCTGCAAGGTATTACAAATATGAGTACCACAGCCAGTGTCATATACCCAAGTATTTGTTTTAGAGAAAGAAAATAATTCGATAGTCAAGATACCTGAAGATCCGGCATTGCCGACTCTCTTCTTTTCTTGCACCTCGGATAAATACTTAGGACAATTCCTCTTCCAGTGTCCTATCTGACCACAATGGTGACACCCATCATCTTTAGCGACCTGCACCTTTTTAGCTGGTGGGGTTTGCTTAGGCTTGGAAGAATAAACAATAGCTTGCTTATTTTTACCAGTCTTTGCAACTTTTCCCTTAGCTTGTAGCGGTTGCTTTTTCTTCTTTTTCTGGGCCTGACCACCACCAATCGCAAGGATTTGGTTGTCATTCACTTTATTCTTGGAAATGCTTTTTTCGAATTCCACTAGCATAGCATGGAGTTCGTTAATTGACTTTTTCATACCCTGCATGTTATAGTTGCGTGTAAACTCATCAAACTCCGGTGAAAGAGAATTGAGTACAATGCTTACAGCCACAGGGTCATGATATGAGTATTGCATTCTATCCAAGCGATCAAACAAGCTTTTCATGACTAGAACATGAGTCCCCACTGGTGTTCCAGATACATGCTTACATGCATGTACATCTCGAATCAAGTCGTTTAGCTCAAGGCCGGCTTGTTTCTCATACAATGCACTCAGCTCAGTGATCATCTGATCAGGCCATTTATTCTCGAATTGCTTACATAACTCAGGAGTCATACTGCTTAACATGAGGCAAGCAACTTCATTGTGAACCTTATAAGTTGCCTTATACTGGTCACGCTCTGCTTGAGAAGCAGTGGCATTTGGCTCAGCGATCATAGGTGTAGTAACGATATCAAGTCTTTCCATCACTCTTAGGACAATCCTCAGTGATCGATACCAATCGTTAAAGTTTGGTCCAGAAAGCTTATTGCTTCTTAACGCTGTTTTGGTTTCATTTAAAATCTCATCAGTAGTGGATTTTTGTGTCATTTCTACAAAACAGAAAGAAAGTTCTTGTTAGTACTTTCGACATATAATATCTTAACAGAAATGTAAAACCCATGGTTTACTTTCCATTAAGTCTAGGATCCAAATGACATATCACCGTTCCATCAGTTGATCTGCTAGGAACTAAATGATACTCAAAAGGTAAGTGACGTTCAATAATTGCATTTACCGATGCAATTCCTAGATTATGAGACTTAATGTCAAACTCGATCAAGCATCAAAAATGGTGATCGTGACATTAATCATGTTTCGTCGCATCTTATTGCTATCGGCGTTTACAGTCTCACTGCATAACCCGATTTAAGTCGTCCAACTGAAGACTGCAGATAGTCCACCACCGTCTCACGATGAGTGGTAATCCACCTTGGATACCCTTCACCCACGTCTCACGCAGAATGACGAGCAAGTACAAGTTGTCTAAGCAATATGGATAGCAATATGACTTAATTCCATGGGTGACAAAATATATATATACGAAGAGGCATGCATCCAACTTTGTTACATAATTTTGGTGTTTAAAAAACAAAACGTTTTTATTACTGGTTTTTAAACGTGTTTCTATGATTGCCTAATTCCTATACACCAAGTGTATATAATAATCAAATGTACCATCGTCATCATAAAACCCTTTCGGTAGCTCTACAAAAGGTACGACCAGGAAAGCATGTGAGGGTAGGGGACGACAAAGCATCACTTAAAACCTGACCTCATTTGGAGTAGAATACATCCGCATAACTTTCCTAGACATCGTCCTTTATGTAGGTGAGCCTAGTTGGGAATTATACACTGAGGATGTGCATTTAATTATGAATTACCAATCACACGTTTTATAAAATCCGTTACATAATTCTTTAGTCACATTAAAATTTATTTCTTTCAAAAACCATTTGACAAAATAATAATAACATGAAATAAAGAATTAATCTACGCAACAAATTGGGTGAACCCTAAAATAAAAAGTCTCTATGGTCATTGTTCACATATTGATTAACTCCCGTTTCAAAGGAAACGGACCACATACATCCGTTCAAATAAACAAGTTTGGATTGCGTAAGCTATCAATATGTGAACAATTCATATATTAAATAAACCACACACAACTTTTTATTAATCCAAAATCTTTAGGTGTCGCACATATTCAATTAACAATTAATATTATGTCAATAATTCAATTTTATTTTTTTTAAACAATATTAATATATCTAATTATGTCCATAAAGTTATGCATGTAACTTTACAAACATAATTTGCATAAAAAATTAAATATGGCAAAAATGTAACAATTATAAACATCAAATATTGCAAGGTAGATTGGTTTCAAATTAACACCTTAATTTTATAAACATAAAGGTTTAAACTAATTACCTATTAACTTTTAACCAATTAGTTTTTAAAATTTTTAACTAAACCTTTATTTTATTTTATATAATCGAAAACAAAAAATAAAATTTTTTTTAAAAAAAAATCGGTAATATATATATATATATATATATATATATATATATATATATATATATATATATATATCTTTATTTAATTTCGGTTACTATTAAATAAAATAAAACCATCTTGTTCACGATTATATCAAATAATTTATAACCAACCCTCAATATCCCCCCCACAATTTTTGATGTTTTGAATCCAAAATAAAAATTAACCTATGTTTTGGCTGATACCACTATAGGTAAACAACACGAATCACATTGTCAAACAATACATAGCAGCGGAAAACAGGATCACTTAGGAATAATTAAATCGGATTAGAATTACCTTATTGCCTTGAATTATATGTAAGAAACATTTAGATCTAAATATAAGATCTACCTTTGTTCACGTACACGACACCGTCTTTATCAATATGCTCGTATGCTAGTACTTGCCCAATCTAATCAACTAACTTGATTTACTTCCTCTTGATTGAAAATCGAAAACCAAAAAACCTTTTGGGTTTGTGTGAAAATCGGCCAAGACACAAGAGAGGAGAGGGGAGGAGATTTTGTGAATAATTAGGATTAACCCTAACCCTAATCTATAAAGGTGTATTTATAGATAGGTAAAACTTGGTCCCCAAGTTTATAATTTACACAATAATCCCTCTAGTTACTTAATTATTAATTTTAACATTTAACTTTAATAATTAATAACTTTAGGCAAATAAGCAATATCTCAATGTCGATGTGTGCGTTCCCAAAGGCTCACACATTTACGGACACATATTTGATAAAATCATTCAAATACTAACAGAAACTAAATAAAATTAAAATAATTTTTTTTATAATTAGTTAGATAGACCACGGTTCTTTGTGTGGAAACTGTGGTCCTTCTGCATAATAGACTACCCAAAAAATCTATGGTCCTTTTGTTTTTCAAATAGACTTCTCTCCTAATAGACCACCTCACAAAATACGTGGTCTATTTATGTTTTTAACCGTGAGCTTTTCTCTATTTTGTAGTAGTGTACACATATGTCGTGTGTGTTTTTTCTTCAATAACATTACATTATATATTATGCTGAATTTTATACGGCCTTTAACGACTATAAAATAATTAAATTCATTAGATAAACTCATTTTGCAATCCAAAATTAATTCATCCACTTAATCACTAGTCATGTGTACACATACGTCGTGGTCTATTTATGTTTTTGACCAAAATGATAAATGATGGAATTCAACCGTGAAAACATAAATATCGAAAATTAGAAGGGCGAAACTTCTTTAACGAAATCAGTTAAAACCAAGTGACGGAAAATGGGTCAAGTTGTTTCTCTTTAGATGGGCCTAATATTCAATGAATTGAAATCTTTCGAGCCCTTGTTATTTATTTTTTCCATATAAGGTGGATATAATCTCTTAGAGCTTATATTTTCCTAGGCATTCCATATGAATCAGTACTGAAGAGCATGTGCCTATCACTCGAGCATTGGCAGGGCTAAGCTGCCAGCAATTTTAGGAGAGTGGAATGAAGTGATTCTAGTTAGAGAAGAACGAGTGGAACAACTTTAGTGTCAGTAGGTGCCTAAATGAAGTGATTAAGCGTCGAGGGCTTTGCTGGCTAGCTCGTGCAATCAATAAAAAATGATTCGCGTTAGTAAGCTAGCTTTGTAAGCTAAGCAAGCTTGGTTCTCCGGGCACTACGGTATGACGTGGATCGACCATGACGGGAATGAACTTCTCCATAATGTAATAGAAGAGTTACAATCCAGTTCCACGGGCTTTCTCCCTTCACGAAGGAGATATGAATTCCATTCACGCGGGTAAGGGCTTGGATTGACCCTGTGTTCTCTCCTGGTCGGGTCGGAGGCGAAAAATGGCTAAGTTCATCATGGCGGGATGTTCGTAGAAAAGAAGGCGTCGCCCAACGATTGGTAGACAAAAAAATATTAAAGATTCATGTCGTTATCCTATACCAATACATATAACATCGAAAATTTTGGGCCTTATAAATTTGGAGGCCTAAGTCTCTAAAGTTTGATTTTAATGTATACTACTCAATGTTTTGAAAACCGTTTTTTGACTCGGACCGGTGAGGGATCCGGTTCCGGTTCAACCGGTCGGACCGCCGGCCCAAAACTGGTCAAAACGCGATAAAAAATTCTAAAAACCGGTTCAAAACCGGTCCGGTTCCCGATTCAACCTGACAAAACCGAAAACCGCGGTTCATTGACTGGTCAAACTATGCCCAAAACCGATTTTCAACCGGCCAGAAATTCCTAAAATCCCGATCCGACCAGACCGGTCTAACCGTTTTTCAAAACATTGATTTACTACTACATTACTTACCAAAAAAATGAAATAAAAGTTTACATGTAGCAATTGTGTTGGATTCACTCCGTCAATAATCCATAAATTACAAGTTACATCGCATCATCATCATCCACAAATATACATTTGGTCCATGAATATGATAGCGTGTCAATTTTAATCAATTCTAATTACTACATTAATTAAAGATTAAAGATAGATATTTTATGTTTTTTTTTAGTTCATCCCTAAAAACACAAACGATCACTCAATCGGAAACTAAATTATCACAAAATTCTCTCTCTGTATCAACTGTTTGTGCTGTCGTCTTCCACTTAATTCATTCCAATTTGCTCTTTTTTAGCTTTTAATTCCTGCACACATCAGAGGTACGGATTTCTTTGTTTTTCAATCCAAAGTTCAATTTTGTGATATAAGTTGATTTATTTGTAATTTTTTGTTTACTAGGTTGTTTTATATTTAAACTATGGTGGATCTCGATTCAATTTGTTTGGATTTCATATCGAGTTGTATCGATGATGATAAAAATGTGATTTTGGTCTGAATTTAGGGTGAAGAAATGGTGAATTTTGTGTTTAGGTGTGTTTTTAAGTGAATTGAGGTGGATTTAGGGTTAGTGAGAGAAGATGACAGATGTTCGATCGCAAGTGCTACAGAAACCTGAAAGTACTACCGATGCGTGTTCGGAATTCGAGAGGGATGGGTCTGATTTTGAGAGGGGATTGGAAGAATTGATGAGAGGGCATTTGGATGATTGTTTATCGTTCGCTTCGTGTAGTCATGAAGATGAGGATGACGATGATGATGGTGAGAGTGAAGGTGGTGATCAGCTTGTGAGAAGGAGAAGAAGGTTGGATCTTGAGGGCGATGATCTGGCGGAAACGTCTGCTGCAAGAAGGCGGCAGTCACGGATATTAACCAGGTGGGCTGCCAGGCAAGCGCAAGAGATGATCACCACGATAGAGAGGAGGAATCGTGAGTCTGAATTGATGGCACTTGCGGGTTTGCATACGGTTTCTATGCTGGATTCTTCATTTTTGAGGGAGTCTCAGTCTCCGTCTCAGTCACCTACCTCTAGGAGGCAGGGGAATGTTGAGAGACCGAGTACACGGGCTTCTTCTATTTTGCAAATGTGGAGGGAATTGGAAGATGAACATGTGTTGAATAGGGCTCGGGAACGGGTTAGAGAGAGACTCATGCAGCAGAGGAGCGTGGAGTCTAATATGTCAGACAGCCGAGTAAGTGAACCTGAGAGTGAGAATGATTTTGGAGTTTGGTCAAATGATCAAATGGAAGTACAAAACGAGCGTCAAGAAAATGATGATTCAACCCATGATCAGTCTCTTGATTTAGGTGACGGTGATGTTGAAAATGAGAATGAGAATGAGAGGGAGAGAGTGAGGCATATAGTTCAGGGATGGAGAGGGACTGGTGTCACTGATAATTCATCTAGTGTTCCCGAAAGGAGTGGTAGTCCGCGAGCCGAGTGGCTTGGTGAAACCGAGCGTGAAAGGGTGAGGATTGTGAGGGAGTGGGTGCAAATGACCAGTCAGCAGAGGGGGTCTCGTGGTAGTCAAAGGGAAGAGCAGGGTGCAGTGGTTCACGATCATAGTCATGACAGGACTAGTGTTGACCAGGATGAAGGTCAACCGGAACATATACGAAGAGACATGTTGCGGTTGCGTGGGAGACAAGCTCTACTTGACCTACTTGTTAGGGTCGAGAGGGAACGCCAGAGGGAACTTCAGGGCTTGACAGAAGTTCGTGCTGTTTCTGATTTTGCTCATCGCAATCGAATTCAGGTTATTTTTTATGCCAGTTATCTATTAAAATGTATCATATAGTTTTGGCACTATAGATAATCGGATCTTGACATTTGTGTTCATTATGTCAGTCGTTACTGAGAGGCAGATTTTTAAGAAATGAGAGGCCCGTGGAGGAGGAAAGAATCCCATCAATGGCAGCAAGTGAGTTGGTCCAGTTGAGACAACGTCACACCGTCTCTGGTCTGAGGTACATTTTGATGATTAATCTTCTCATGCTTTGCTAGTAGGGGTAGCAATATGGGCTGGTGGGCTAGTGGGTCAAACTAGGTAAGCTTTACGTGTGAATTGGATCGAGCCAGAATACTTGTTGTCCAAAAGTTATCAATTGTTCTATACATAGTTGATGTTTTAAATATGCTTGCATTAACTCTAATTTTTGTAACCTAATTATTGAAATGAAAAGGAATTTAAGGTATAACGCTTAAAAAATACACTTTTGGCGAATTTCTTCACTCTTGATCTTTTCAACCTGTTAGTTTTACCACATAGCCTGAATTGGACCCATTATAAGTAAAGGGTAGACATTTCCCCCTTTAAATTCTAGAATTGTTTTTCAATTTGGATGTAACTGGTTCTTGGTTCTTGATAGACGTTTACTTGTAATTTTCTTCTGACAAGTGCATCTTTTAATTAGGGAAGGGTTTCGGTTCAGATTAGAAACCATTGTTCGTGGTCAAGTAAGCAGCCAATCTGAAAATTCATCTAACAATAACAACACTGATTTTGGAAGTGAGACTCATGCAAACACTCCACAGGAGATTGAACATGAAAATCAGATTCAAACCCAAACGCATACCCAGTCTTTGGTTCATGAAACCAGCAGTCATCAGGTTCCAAGTTTGGAAAGTAGTGCAGCTGTTCAAAGTACTAATCAGCAAATAACCATCGTTGAAGGAGAAACTTGGCAGGGCCGTGGTGTTACTAATGAATGGAGAGATGGTACCTCAGAAGTCGTTGACAGTAATTGGCAAGAAAGTTCAGCTAATGATTGGGCAGTAGAAACCTCTGGGAGTGAAGTAGGTAATCGTATGCAAGAAATGAATGACATATGGCATCAGCCTGGTTCACGAGAACCAGTTGAAAGTTGGTCTGAGGGGCCTCCTGATCCTCCAAGAATACGGCGTACAGTTCCTGTTAGGAGGGCTAACAGATTTCATGCACCTGAGGATGATAATGTGTACAGTATGGAATTGAGAGAACTTTTAAGCAGGTAAAATCCCCTGCTAAGTTTTTCCCTACAAAAAGTATGCACACACTTTTTGCGCATTGAATAGGAATCTTTTTTTTTTTTTTTTTTAATTCTATCAAGCACTAGTAGACATGTAAAAGTTGTTTACTATTATAAGCTCGAAGAAATTAAATAGGTCAAAAGTTGTTTGCGCTTATACGCATGCCAAAGCAAATTTGTCTACAGTTATTAATACGTTGCATATTGTATGCAACAAATTGATATAGTGTAGACAGACTTTGAATTTTTTTGCATGCTTATAATTCGGACATCTTTCTTTAATCATAAATGCAGAAATCCTTGTGAGTTTTTATATATCACGGTGCTTATAAATCTGAACTTGTTTTGCACGTTTATTAATATGAGCAACTTTATGAAAATTCACACTTTTTAAAGCCATGTAGAAAGAAGTGAACGCAATTTGCATATTTTTCCTAGTATATAGCGTTTGAGTAATTTAAACCGTTCATAGTTGTAACTTATTCTCCTCTATCATAGGAGAAGTGTTTCTAATCTTCTACGAAGTGGCTTTCGTGAGAGTTTGGACCATTTGATTCAATCATATGTTGAAAGGCAAAGTCGTGCCCCCATTGACTGGGATCTTCACAGAAACATGCCCACACCAACGTCACCGGAGGGTGGCCAAGCCCAACACGAAGCCATGGATAGACCTTCCCTGGCTGCACCATCTCCTCCAGTACCCCCACCGCAACCAATTTGGCACCACCATGATTTGCCTCATTCAACTTGGTCCCGTCACAGCATACATCGCTCCGAACTTGTAAGTCTATTGATTCATTTAATTGTCTTTTCATCTTAATTGTTGTGAGCTAATAAGTTTTGGGTGGGAAACCATGAAGCAGGAGTGGGAGATGATAAATGACCTGAGGGCTGATATGGCAAGGCTGCAGCAAGGAATGAGTCACATGCAGAGGATGCTTGAGGCTTGCATGGACATGCAGCTTGAGTTGCAACGTTCTGTCCGACAGGAAGTTTCTGCTGCTTTGAATCGGACGGGGGGTGAAAAAGGTAGATATTTCCCTCTAGTACTGCAAGTAGTTCTTTTTAAAGTGGCAATTGCGACCAGTCTACTATAAAAAAGGTTGATATGGGCTATGTTTGATTTCTAGCGGGTCAAACAATTAGTAACAGCTAAAGAGGGAATGGTAAAATTGTCAAAAGTCACCCACGGAGTAGTTTTAAATGCAAAATCTGCTTAATCATTTCATTTAAGATATAAAAAATAATCTTTGAAATGATCTATTTCTGGAACCACATTTGACACATTCATTGTGTATTGTTTATAAAAAGGATCAAATTCATGGAAATAATGGTTTTGGTCCAACCTGACACTACCATACATATATTTACCCGTTTTAATCCATTACCTAACCCATAGACCATGCCACTCCACCTAAAAATATAGATGCATACAGAAAAAATAATACTAAGCATCACTAAATGTCTTCTAGGTATTGATGCAACAACTACTGAAGATGGATCAATGTGGGTTCATGTCAAAAGGGGAACCTGTTGTATTTGCTGCGACAGCCAAATTGATTCGCTACTGTACAGGTATTCTGTCTTCGGTCGTTTTTTATGTTTATTGTTTGCTGGAGATTGTTTATTTGCGAAATGCACATGTGGTGTAAACAAGAGTCTCTTTTCAACCTTATAATGAGTAAATTCCATGCCATCCGCTATCATTAGCATCAAAATTGCCTCTGTATTCCTTATTTTCTCAAACCTATTAGTATAAAAACCAAGTATTAAACCTGTGTTATTTATATAGAAGAGTTATTCTAAGTTTGATGGTGCATTTGTGTGTTTGTTGCAATTTTGCAATACCTTTTTTTTTTTGCCCCTCTAACTTGGTAATGAAAGTGGTAGTTTTCATTTAAGAAAAAAAAAAGAAGACAAAATATAACTCTTGATCTTTGTTCTAAACCTAATCTTGTTATCTGGTACAGATGTGGCCACATGTGCACATGTTCAAAATGTGCAAATGAGTTGGTTCGCGGAGGAGGTAAATGTCCCTTGTGCCGGGCACCCATTGCTGAGGTAATCCGAGCTTACTCCATATTGTAAAAAAAATCATAAACTGACCGAGGAAAGAAGAATTCAATCATCTACTGCTGAAATCACTAGTAGGTCTTTTCATGTTCTTCGTGTCTCATATGTAAATTTGTTCAGTTCTTTGCTTTCTAATCTGATTAACTGTCAAACGTACGCTGTGCATTGTATAAGTATAAACTGATTATCACGTAAATAAAATTATAAAGGAATTCTTTTCCTTGTACCTCTAATGATATATTTTTTTTTAACCTTATTAGCCATATAATATTTTTAGCATATTTGGAGTTTGATACTGTATAATGGAAGATATCACTATCCAAGTGGTTGAGAAATCTCAGTCATACATTACAATGATATTCTTTTCTTGCACGAGTTGTCTAAATATAATTTAAGGTCATGGTTTTATTATCTTATTTTTAAATGTTTCTGGACCTTTTCTTCATTCGACAGTCTTTCATTAACAACAATAATTCAACAAATGCATCACAGGTGGACTGGTGGTTGTGGACTTATGTTTAATCTCTCCTTTTGTATCGCTTCCTGGGTAGTAATTTTAAACAAAAAAATAAAAATAAAAAATTGATGCATACACCATGACTATCATATAAATTTATAGTTTTACCCTCTACTTTCTTGTCTTTTATTATCAATTAATCATTAAAGGGTGGTATATGTATAACACCCTTCAATTTCAGAACCATTTTTTTTAACCGGAAGCGAAAGTCCAACAAACATTAATAATTTTACATTGTATAATACTCATATAAAGTCAATCTATTTCAAAACATAATTTATCATTTGGGTGTTACATAATTTGAAAGACAACAATGATTTATAAAATCAAAGATCAGAGTAACATCAAGTCGTCAAACATTCCATCCAGTCAATAGCTCCTTGCTCATCCCGTAATCTAATCATATCCTGCAAGGAGTGGTAATGTGGGGGATTAGCTCAACGCTAAGTGAATGAACCAATGACCTACAATGCAACTTAGCATAACAAATCTGTTTACAACTAAGCATCGCATAATTCCATCCAGTCAATAGCTCCTTGCTCATCCCGTAATCTAATCATATCCTGCATGGAGTGGTAATGTGGGGGATTAGCTCAACGCTAAGTGAATGAACCAATGACCTACAATGCAACTTAGCATAGCAAATCTGTTTACAACTAAGCATCGCATAATAAACCAGTTTACAGTCACAGCATCGTAAACACACAATCATTTGTTTACCGCATAAAGCATCGCAAACAAATATCCACAAGGAGGATCGGCGGTCCTTGAGGTGCCCTCATGCCCGGGTGGCCCCCAAGCAACCTCACACCAACTGCAGGCCAATACAGCGGTAAACCGATAGCCTAGGTACTATTTACCCACACAACACAGTATTCCTATAACCAACCGTGTACAAGGACCTGTGTTGGCAACTCAATAGTACCCTTAAGCCCAAACCATGTTGACCCCCAATTAAACACATATGCCCAAAGGCCAGATATCACAAAATCTATATCTATCAAAGCAACATGTCAATCATCAATCTATAATCAGTAAAACCACGTTTACCTGTTGTAACCAATATGTTACAACTAAGTTACGCTGAAGGTACATTGTTCCACTCACCAATACCTCCGCCGTCCACTCAGTAGTCTAATATCACTGAGTCTTCTCCACATCTGAGAATACAATGGAATAACACAAGTTAGTTACTTGTCTCAAAATCTATACAACATCATTCCAATATTATAAATAACCATATCAACAACACAATTCAAACTCAATTATCAAGTTTATGATCGTTATGACCACCACCTCATTTAATCAACTTTTATTATCCCCATTAACATGGTTAAATCTTTAATAAGATCGTTACCCTCAAATATCACTAATTCATTCAAAACCCCTAACACATGGTTTAATGAATATTTAGTCAATAATTTGCAACATTACTCTTTGATTATCAATCAAGTGTTTTAAATTATACACCATATCAAATATATCATATAACCTATGATAATCATCATTATCATCAAAATTCTCAAAAACACTTAATCACTTTATAACTTTTAACTTGAATAATGTTAATCATCATCATTAATCCCTTATAATATAATCATTAACAATACTTATCAATTGTACACTAATAACATCAACTTAAAACATGGATTCTTCAAAAACAACCAAACTCACAAACTTTATTAATGATCATATATCAACTTCATCATTTCTAAGTTAGGGTTTAAGTTATAATCATGAATTAAACACTAACTAACAACTCTAACATAACAATAAGCTTCAATTCATGAATATTCAACTAAACCTATAACTATCTATATGATCATACTTCAAATTCTCCATTTTTAAACTAGGGTTTAGGTTATAATCCACATATGAACATCAACTAACAATCATGCAAGCATTACAAGCTTCAATTTCAAGTTAGTCATCCCAATTTTATAAATTACTCAAAAACCCATTTTCTAGGTTTATATAAATCAAGAAATTAAGAATTACAAAGTGTTTAAGATGATTAAAGGATGATTTACTAACGTTTTGGAAGCTTGAATCAAAGTTATATGAGCTCAATTCCACCTAAAGCCTTGTTTCACAACTCAAAATCGTCCCTGTGGTTGATACGCACGGTCCAGACACCAACCAAGAGGAAGAACATTTTTGATTTATCAAAGACTTGAAGATTGATGATGATTTAGGGTTTGAATTAGGTTTCAATCTTTCTCTAGGTTTCATCGATGTTTCAGGAATTTCTGAGATGATAAAACCCGTATTTTACACATATATTACAATATATGTGTACTAGTTTTGCCCCCTTCTAAATCTATTGTCTGGAACCTAAAAAACCATTTGCGAGAAAACTATTTTATTTTAGCGTCAACTAAATTAATGTAAAACATGTAATATTTTACTATCCACAATAAGTCATTTAACCGGTTGACCGATTATTTTCAATGCCCAAATAATATAAATCATTATGACACAAGTTAAATAATTAAATAAAATGAAGAAATTACCGATTTCAACTAGGCCCAAAACGAGGATGTTACAATATGATTCAACTTTTATACTTTAAGAATAATCACTACCCTTTTTTATATCTACTTATAATATATGTTTTTTTTTTTGTGTGGTAAAAGTAGGGCGATACGTCCAACAAAATGTATATAGCTAGTTGTTGATAAAGGGTGTAGTCAAACGTATTACTAGCTACTGGCCACACAATGTAGGGTGACAAAATCTATGAGCATTAACATGTTTATCTAACATGTCTTCGTATAATCGAGAACATAATACTGTGTATTATGTCATTTTCTTACTATATGCAATGACAATATTGAAACAACTTGAAACCCGATACGAAACCAACAAGGAATAAACTGGTTAGGGTTGGTATTTCTATCCCGTCAACCTTCTAAGCTAGAACCACCAATGCGTTTAACTTTTTTAGTCGGGTTAGGTCAAGGTTTAGGTTAATGGTCAAACTTGTGATCCCGGGGAGAAAAACTAAGTTTGCTTTTGTAATGTAGATTGTAACCAGTCAACCCCGAAACCAATCTTCCATATTTTCATTGATATTTATATCATAGCAATCATAACCGATATTTCAATATCCATCATGATGTTACGCCAGTCATATATGTTAGAACTAAAATGTCATATTTTCATTTCATTGATATTTATATCATAGCAATCATAACCGATATTTCAATATCCATCATGATGTTACGCCAGTCATATATGTTAGAACTAAAATGTCATATTTTCATTTCATTGATATTTATATCATAGCAATCATAACCGATATTTCAATATCTATCATGATGTTACATCAGTCATATATGTTAGAACTAAAATATTGAGATTGTAAACATTGTTCAAGCTTTAAGCATGTAGTTATAGATTAGAGTATAAATAAGTTTCTAAGACTTCATTAATAGTTGTTAATCATTGTAAACACACACTAAAAGGTGTAATTGTTGGGTTTTATTTGGGTTCCAAATATGAGGAAGAGTTAGAACCCAACAAATTAATACAAGATCTATATAGTCTTGTATGTTAGGGCTTTTATAATGAGGAGGTGAAGCCACTTTTTACACAAGAGAGAAAAGAAAAAGATAGACTTTTTCATAATTCCGTATATGAGTATATCAGCTTACAAAACCTTCGATCCTCGAAGATTGAACGGTCGGCCCGTCACCATTTTTGGACTGCGTGTTCCAACTTCTGGGCCAACGTTTTGGACAGTCAGAATTGTCTGAGTTTCGAGTTACAGCAGGCTGAACAGAAGGCAGTTTTTTGGGTGTTGTTATTTCTCTTTTGTTTTTAGATTGATTCCGTGCTTCTTGATGATATAGTGAAAGAGTATGATGATTATTGTATGTTTCTAGTGTATCTAGAGAAGAACTGTTGTATTGCTCTCTTGTTGGTATTAGTGGAAGTGCCCTAAGGGTCCCGTGGTTTTTACTCTCGCCTTGAGAGGTTTTTCTCGAAAAAAGTTTTATGTTATTTGTGGGTTATTAATTATTTCTGTTGATTAAGGCTGATTTTGATTGCATTTGGTGTTCCCTCATTGGTTCATATGGGTCGGGAAAGTGTTGTCTAACAAGGGTTTAATTCTGCAATTGTGTTTACCGTTGTGCTTATTTCCCATCAAATTGGTATGAGAGCTTTGGTTATTGGATTTGACTTGTGTGAACGATGGAAGCTAATACAATTAGGGTGATTAATTTGAACGGTTCTAATTATCATGTTTGGAAAGGAAAGATGGAGGATCTTCTATATGTGAAGAATTACTATTTGCATGTTTTTGCTACTGATAAACTCAACAGTATTCACACATTTGCTCTCAATATACATATCAGTATATCATATAATATATTATATATTACGATCTACGATATATCAATTATAAAAAGAATTGGAATACTTGTGAGGTTATATCTTTTGTAACCACCACTAATTATGATTTACTATCTGTGACATCCTCTCTTCTGGTCCGGTAATTTCTGATTTTAAATTGATATATTTAATTGTATTAGAAATTATTTGATATTATTTGTTTTATTGCGAAACTTGGTTAAATAAGTCCCAGGACTTATTGTGAATAGTAAATTGTTGATTGTTGTAAATTACTATAGTTGACGGTAGAATAAAATAAGTTTCTCGCAAATGGTTTTTAGGTTTTAGGCAATAGATTGAAAGGGGACTAGTTTTAAGTGAATACGGGTCGGTGTAAAGATTTTAGGCCGACTTAAATGTAACACCCCCAAATTTAATGATTTGCGGAAGCTTGATTTGGGTGTTACTAATCAATAACAAAGCACAAAGATAAATAGCAAACGACTCTATATGCGTCGTTTTAACAAAATATATTGATAATTGAATTGTTTACAACATTTAAAGCTTTACATAGCTCGAGTTAAATATAATGAGATTTCAGTACATAAGTACTTATACAAAATATACTAATGCAAGAAAATCTCAATCGTCTGTATGCTGACTCGAGCTAAATTCTGAAGCAGAAACATCCTACTGCTGGGTACCTGCGATATATGCTAAAAGGTCAGCTATAAAGCTGGTGAGCTCACAGGTTTGAAATCAAGTAATATCGTATGAACCGCAAGATTTAAATAATGAATTGCATCCAGCAATTAAATAATGAATTTCATCCAGCAATTAAATAATGAATTGCATCCAGCAATTAAATGCTAATCATCGTGTATACAGCCATGAGCACATAGTTGAGCTTAACTCGAGGGCCGGGTCCCCTATAGAGAATTCCGGGCGAGGTGCCTCCACGAATGCCTAATCAACATTCGTCTTCCCAAATATTAGTACGTCCGTTTACCCGGTTAGTGCTTGCTAACCCGAACGAGGAGGGTCAATCCTATATGGTACCATATACTAATATTCAAGCTACAACGTATTAACAACTATGCTGACGGAGGACTTTCAAATGATTAGTTTCGAAAAACCCATGTAGTATATGAAAAGTTGGTACTTGCGTTCACATGTTAAAAGTTGAGCAGTATATCACACCCCTGAGTAAAACAGTAAAAGAGGGGCTATGAGACTCACCTGAGTCTGAATGCGTTTACACAAACGTAAGTTGGTTAGCCGAATATGAAGTCCAAAGACTTGTAACCTGAGGGTGTCCACGACACGCGATGGTTATAATCATGATTGGGTATCTCAAAAGATCACCCTTGTAGTTGTTACACAACTATATATATGTCCAAATTACTACGATTTGGTTGATTTGTTAACTGTTTGAAAACATGTACGGCCCGTTGGTGATGGATTTGTAATAATAATCTCAACTATTATTATTGTGATTTCGTGGCGTTTTACTTTGAAAAATGTGTTTCGATTGTGTTTTAGAAGCCGTTACGGAATCTAAGTACGGGGGTCCGGGGGCAGCGCCCCTGGTAGCGGGGTCCAAGGGGCGGCAGCCCCTGGCGGGGTCCAAGGGGCAGAGCCCCTGGCTGGGGTCGAGCTGCCAGGTCAGCTTGGAAAATTTTTATTTCTACTATATTGCTTTGACGAAAAACGCATCTGGGATCTGAATTCGGGTAAAATCGAGTGATAAATTATAGGTCTCGACACTTTAGTAAAAATCTGAGTTTTCTGTGTTTTGCGACACAATATGCGACACTAAAGATGTTATGCGACACAAGGGTTGTGTCGCATAGAAAATGCGACACAATGTCTATACGACACAAGGGTTGTGTCGCATAGATGCGAGATGCTGATTCAACAGCGACATAGTGATTGTGTCGTATGGGGTATGCGACATAGTGGTTGTGTCGCAAGACTTGCGACACTAAATCTTTGGTACGACATAAGGTACGACACAAGGGATTTTATGCGACACTAAAGCCAAAATACGACACAACATGCGACACAAGGCTTGTGTCGCATGGATGAACACCAGCCCAGAAAGTCCGGCTGTTAACGTTTTTCCGGCCAAAATTCCGTTTTAAACTCGTTTTTAGGCTATAAATTCGTGTTCTATACATTGTAATGGACATATACTAGTTATAAAAACAACCACAAATGAAAAATACTAAGAATCAAGAGATTTCGGGATTTTGTCGGAAACTTACAATTTGCCGAAATGAAAATCCGGAAAGGTAGAAATGTAGATCGTTGCGAGGTGGTCGTGAATCTCTAAAAATATTGGTGATTCGGTTGCGTTTCGTGACGTTATTTTGCGGTTTTGTGAGTTTTTGGTGATTTGGTGATTTTGGAGGAAATAAGAGAAGAGAGAGAGAATTGATAGAAGAATGAGAAAGAAAAGGAGTGGGAGGTGGGGTTATCCCCACTTTTCAGTTTCTCGCCCCGCGTTCCGCGTGGTGTTCGTTTGCTCCGTCGTTTAAACATTAAATAATTATTTACATTTTGATTATAAGTTTTAAAATACGATTTATTACGCGATATATTGTTTAAATATTTTACAAATCAATTTATATTTGTGTTATAAGATGTAAGTTAGTTTGTTTAATTTGCGCGTTTTAATATTTTAAATTGTTTAAGCTTTGTTTGTACGATACGTATTGAATACGAAATATTATCATAATAAAATTTTTGACATAAAAACGTTATTTAATAAAATTGGCCACCAACGTCCATATTAAATTGAATCGAAATACATACGATTTAAATTGAGTACGATTTAACCAAATCGCATTTTCGTATATATTCAACAATATATATAATTCGATACATTAATAGCCTAACACAGAACTAATTACATGTATTAACATCTGATTAGGCACTAAATACTAGTCCTAATTTGGCGGGTGTTACATTCTCCCCCTGTTAGAAGAATTTCGTCCCGAAATTTAGCTCGAAGTTGTGTTTGATGTAGAATCAGTGAAAAGTTGAGGATATTTGAGTCGCATTTGGTCTTCCCGTTCCCAGGTGAATTCCGAACCACGCCGCGAATTCCATCTGACCTTGACGATGGGAATACGACTTTGTTTCAGTTGTTTGACCTCACGGTCCATAATTTCAGCGGGTTCCTCAACGAAGTGAAGTTTATCGTCAACACGAATTTCATCTAATGGAATGATAAGTGTCTCATCAGACAGACACTTCTTCAGATTTGAAATATGAAAAGTAGGGTGCACGCTGCTGAGTTCGGATGGCAGCTGCAATCGATAAGCTACGGGGCCAATCCGTTCGAGGATCTCAAAAGGTCCGATGTACCGGGGATTCAACTTCCCGCGTTTGCCAAAACGGATGACGCCTTTCCAAGGCGATACTTTTAAGAGTACTCGATCCCCAACTTGGAACTCGAGTGGTTTGCGTCTTACGTCAGCATAACTTTTCTGACGATCACGTGCGGCTTTGAGTCTGTTTTGGATTTCCACAATTTTCTCAGTGGTGGCGTGAATGAGTTCAGGACCAGTGAGTTGACTATCTCCCACTTCAGTCCAACAGATCGGTGATCGGCACTTACGACCGTACAGTGCCTCAAAAGGTGCAGCCTTAATGCTGGCGTGATAACTGTTATTGTACGAAAATTCGCACAACGGTAGATGTTTTTCCCAATTTGTACCGAAGTCAACTACGCAAGCTCGTAGCATGTCTTCCAGTGTTTGAATGGTTCGCTCACTTTGGCCGTCGGTTTGAGGATGGTATGCGGTACTCATATCAAGGCGAGTACCCAAAGCTTTTTGAAGTGATTGCCAAAAGTGAGAGGTGAAACGGGCATCTCTGTCAGAGATGATTGAGGTTGGAACACCGTGATGAGAAATGATTTCTTTGATGTAGATTTGTGTAAGGCGTTCCATTTTATCGTTTTCTTTGATTGCCAGGAAATGAGCAGATTTGGTGAGACGATCGACGATCACCCAAATGGTATCGCAACCGCTCGACGACTTGGGTAGTTTGGTTATGAAATCCATGGCAATTTGTTCCCATTTCCATTCGGGGATTTCAGGTTGTTGGAGTAAACCAGGAGGTTTCTGATGTTCGGTTTTGACTTTCGAGCAAGTAAGACACTTGCTGACATAAGTGGCGATTTCGGCTTTCATGTTTGGCCACCAATAAAATTCCTTAATACCGTGGTACATCTTATCGGATCCCGGATGAATAGAATATTTAGACTTGTGAGCCTCGTCCATCACCAAGTCTCTTAGGTTCCCAAAACTAGGCAACCAGATTCGGTTTGAGAAATACCTAATCCCGTTAGATTTGATTTCAAATTGTTTGTCAATGCCCCGCAAGGCTTCATGTTTGATGTTTTCCGGTTTCAGGGCTTCGATCTGAGCGGTATGAATTTGAATGGTAAGATCGTTATGAATGGTCATACTGAGGGCTCGGACTCGAAGGGGTTTTGATCGTTCCTTTCGACTGAGGGCATCGGCTACAACATTAGCCTTCCCTGGATGGTACTTGATCTCGCAATCGTAATCGGTAAGCAACTCGACCCATCGACGTTGCCTCATATTGAGATCCTTCTGATCGAAGATGTGTTGGAGACTTTTATGATCGGTAAAAATGGTGCACTTAGTGCCGTAGAGATAATGTCTCCAGATTTTGAGAGCAAAAACGACAGCTCCAAGTTCGAGATCATGAGTGGTGTAGTTCTTTTCGTGAATTTTTAGCTGTCGTGAGGCATAAGCAATGACCTTGTCTCGTTGCATCAACACACAACCGAGACCTTGATGGGAAGCATCGCAGTATACCACGAAGTCATCGGTGCCTTCGGGTACGGATAGAATCGGAGCACTGCAAAGCTTTTGTTTCAAAAGTTGGAACGCCGACTCTTGTTTTTCGGTCCAATCGAACCTTTTGTCCTTCTGAGTCAGTACCGTAAGTGGTTGAGCTATTTTAGAGAAATTTTTGATAAATCGTCGATAATACCCAGCAAGACCCAAGAATTGTCGTACTTCAGTTGCAGAGGTGGGTGCTTGCCAGTCTTTGATAGCCTCGATCTTTGATGGGTCAACGTGAATTCCCTGACTGTCGATCACGTGACCAAGAAATTGAACAGTTTGGATCCAGAACTCACACTTAGAGAATTTAGCATAAAGCTCCTCGTGTCTAAGTAGTTCAAGGATGGTTTTGAGGTGTTGCGCATGTTCTTGCTCGTTGCGCGAGTAAATCAGTATGTCATCGATAAAGACAATGACAAACTTGTCGAGATAAGGTTTGCACACCCGGTTCATGAGGTCCATGAATACAGCCGGTGCGTTGGTTAGACCAAAGGGCATCACTTGGAATTCGTAGTGCCCGTAACGAGTTCTGAAAGCAGTTTTTGGAATATCGGTGTCGCAAACTCGTAATTGATGATAACCTGATCGCAGATCGATTTTTGAGTAAAAACTTGAACCCTGAAGTTGGTCGAATAGATCATCAATGCGAGGAAGTGGGTATCGGTTTTTGACGGTCAATTTGTTCAATTCTCGGTAGTCGATGCACATTCGGAAAGAACCGTCCTTCTTCTTAACAAATAAGACCGGAGCTCCCCAAGGTGAAGAACTCGGTCTAATGAATCCTCGATCCAGAAGTTCCTGTAACTGAGAGGACAACTCCTGAAGTTCGGATGGGGCTAAACGGTACGGTGCGCGGGCCACCGGTGCGGCACCCGGCACAAGATCAATCGAGAACTCAACCTGTCTAAGCGGAGGTAGACCAGGTAATTCTTCCGGAAAGACTTCGGGAAAGTCTCTAACAATTGGCACATCCTCAAGTCGCTTCTCCTTCGACTTCTTCTCTGTGATGTGTGCAAGTATTGCGGGGTAACCCTTTCTCAGAAATTTTCGGGTTTTTAAGCAGGAGATTATATTGAGTCCCGTCCCACCGGTCTCCCCCTGTATGATCAAGGTTCCACCAACGGCGAGTGGGATACGGACGATTTTATCATGACAAACGATTTCAGCTCGATGCTTGGACAACCAGTCCATTCCGATAATGACGTCGAAACTTCCGATTTCAATGGGTATAAGGTCGATCGAAAAGGTTTCGTCAGCTAGGTTTAAAGTGCAATTAGGTATCACACTGGTGATTTCTACAAGTTTTCCATTTGCTAGCTCTACAGTGTACTTAACATCTAAGGCAACAGGAGTGATGTCAAGTAATGGGCAAAAATCATCGGAGATAAAGCTTCTATCAGCACCAGTATCAAATAGAACGGAAGCAGTTAAGTTGTTGAGGAGGAACATACCCGAGACCACATTCGGGTCTTGGCGGGCGTCCCCAGATTTGATGACAAAAGCTCTGCTGCGAGTGTTGTTGTTGTTGCTGTTGTTGCGGTTGTTGTTGTTGTTGCTCTTCAGTTTTGGGCACGAATCTCTGAAATGCCCAGGTTTCCCACACTCAAAGCATACTTTGGGTGGTTTGGTGTTGTTGTTGGAATTGTTGTTGGTAGGAGAGCGGCAATCTTTTGTGAGATGGCCGTACCTCTTGCAATTTTTGCAAAAGGGACCACAGGAGCCTTCATGGTGGCGACTGCACTTGGAACAATAAGGTTTGCTCCCAGTGTAGCCCCGGACGATGTCAGTGGTGGTGTTGTAAGCTTTGATGGTGTCGGTTTTCTTGTTTTGTTGGTTGGAGGGGTTGTTGTGGTAGTCAGACCACTTGCGTTTGTTGTTATGGGAGGAGGAAGCGGGTTGTTCAGAATCTTGGCTCATTGACATCAGGTCTTGGGCCAATAGGATCGCACCGTCAATGGTGGTTGGTTTTGAAGAGATGACGTGTCCCCGAACAGGATCAGGGAGACCAAGGACATACTTCCTGATTTTATCAGGTTCAGTGCTCACCATAGCTGGGCGGAGGGCAGCTAGTTGTTGAAACCTGGTGGTATAACCATCGATATCACCATCCTGAACCTTCAAGTTCCAGAACTCCTCATCTAGCTTTTGGAGTTTGGCGATAGAGCAGTATTTGGCAGTGAGTTTTGCCTTCAATTCCTCCCAAGTGTGTTGGTAGGCAGTGTCAGCACCCACTGATTGGGTATATGAATTCCACCAAGAGTGGGCATCATCTTCAAGAGAGCAGGTGGCGAAGTTTACTTTGTCGTTCTCCGCGCATTTACTAACACGGAAAACAGTTTCCATTTTCTCGAACCATCTGATCAGTCCGATGGCTCCTTCAGAACCCTTGAAGCTCGAGGGTTTGCAGCTTTGGAAGTCCTTGTAAGAACAAGGTTTGACGGCAGAGGTTCCAGCGGTATCGCTGTTTCTTGTGGAGTTGGGTGGGGTATTCCGAGCCAAGGCTTCAGTAACAGCCTGGGTTATGAGTGACGTGATCTGAGCATCTGTGTAAGGTCGTGCCTTTGGCGGCATGATTCTTCAATAAAAGAAATGAAGATACATGAGATTTTGTAGGAAAGTTGTATTTGTTATAGATGTACATGTATAAAAGCAGTAATACATGACATCAACATGGAAAAAAAATGACAATTAATACGAGTTGAACAACAAGGAATATTTGATAGCTAATATGAGTTCAAAGGTTACATCCTACAGAGTTATTACAAAAGGCGTCGGGAGTTGTTACATCCGCCCGAATTTTAGAGTAGCGCGTAGATAGTTACTAGAATACAGAATAGATTACAAGGCAAAGACTACACTAGTCTTAACGTAGATTAATTTGTTCCATCATCGTGACAAGACGGTCCACAGTGTTTGCAAGTCTGCTAGCTTGACGGGCGTTATCTTCTGCTAGTGCTAGTCGTTGTGTTAGTCCACGGGCATACTCTTCTGCTTCATGTGAACGTTGTTCACATTCTTCCATCCTTTGTTGCAGAAGGGCATTTTCCACCCTTATTTCTATTATCTGGTTGCGAAGGACATCCATGTTGTTGTTCGTGGTTTCAAGATCGTCGGAGACTTGTTCTATGCGTTCGAGGGATGTAAGTCTCCAGTTTTCGTTGGTTTCCTGCAACACGACATCCATGGTGCGAAGTCGTTGCTCGTGTTGGTTTACCCTAGCGGCTAAAGCCGGTAAGGCGATGTGAGTGGGGTACGGGCCAGCTCGAGGCAACCTGTTGTTTCTCCTTGTTACCCTTGGGTTCTGCGACCCGGATTGAGAGCGAGATGAATTAGTTGGGATGTTTGCCATTTCTGAGACAAAGCGTTAGTAAGAGTGAGGCCTATATTCATATAGTTCCTATATAATATAGCCTATTGAGTGTCTAGCATAAACATGTTTAAGTCTCGGTTCTCTCGAGGTCAGAGTCTTCTATCGTACCCCGTTCAGCCATAACTACTTTCAGATCTTACATCATCTTTGCTTAATTGTACATAGTTGATCAGGCTATGTTAAATTAAACTCGTATGATGTAATCACTGAACCAGTTATACCTAATAAGGAATACCGCCTAATGGTCATAGTCTAGGCTCACTAAATGCAACCTAGTTCACTATAACCTTAGACTCTGATACCAATCTGTAACACCCCCAAATTTAATGATTTGCGGAAGCTTGATTTGGGTGTTACTAATCAATAACAAAGCACAAAGATAAATAGCAAACGACTCTATATGCGTCGTTTTAACAAAATATATTGATAATTGAATTGTTTGCAACATTTAAAGCTTTACATAGCTCGAGTTAAATATAATGAGATTTCAGTACATAAGTACTTATACAAAATATACTAATGCAAGAAAATCTCAATCGTCTGTATGCTGACTCGAGCTAAATTCTGATGCAGAAACATCCTACTGCTGGGTACCTGCGATATATGCTAAAAGGTCAGCTATAAAGCTGGTGAGCTCACAGGTTTGAAATCAAGTAATATCGTATGAACCGCAAGATTTAAATAATGAATTGCATCCAGCAATTAAATAATGAATTTCATCCAGCAATTAAATAATGAATTGCATCCAGCAATTAAATGCTAATCATCGTGTATACAGCCATGAGCACATAGTTGAGCTTAACTCGAGGGCCGGGTCCCCTATAGAGAATTCCGGGCGAGGTGCCTCCACGAATGCCTAATCAACATTCGTCTTCCCAAATATTAGTACGTCCGTTTACCCGGTTAGTGCTTGCTAACCCGAACGAGGAGGGTCAATCCTATATGGTACCATATACTAATATTCAAGCTACAACGTATTAACAACTATGCTGACGGAGGACTTTCAAATGATTAGTTTCGAAAAACCCATGTAGTATATGAAAAGTTGGTACTTGCGTTCACATGTTAAAAGTTGAGCAGTATATCACACCCCTGAGTAAAACAGTAAAAGAGGGGCTATGAGACTCACCTGAGTCTGAATGCGTTTACACAAACGTAAGTTGGTTAGCCGAATATGAAGTCCAAAGACTTGTAACCTGAGGGTGTCCACGACACGCGATGGTTATAATCATGATTGGGTATCTCAAAAGATCACCCTTGTAGTTGTTACACAACTATATATATGTCCAAATTACTACGATTTGGTTGATTTGTTAACTGTTTGAAAACATGTACGGCCCGTTGGTGATGGATTTGTAATAATAATCTCAACTATTATTATTGTGATTTCGTGGCGTTTTACTTTGAAAAATGTGTTTCGATTGTGTTTTAGAAGCCGTTACGGAATCTAAGTACGGGGGTCCGGGGGCAGCGCCCCTGGTAGCGGGGTCCAAGGGGCGGCAGCCCCTGGCGGGGTCCAAGGGGCAGAGCCCCTGGCTGGGGTCGAGCTGCCAGGTCAGCTTGGAAAATTTTTATTTCTACTATATTGCTTTGACGAAAAACGCATCTGGGATCTGAATTCGGGTAAAATCGAGTGATAAATTATAGGTCTCGACACTTTAGTAAAAATATGAGTTTTCTGTGTTTTGCGACACAATATGCGACACTAAAGATGTTATGCGACACAAGGGTTGTGTCGCATAGAAAATGCGACACAATGTCTATACGACACAAGGGTTGTGTCGCATAGATGCGAGATGCTGATTCAACAGCGACATAGTGATTGTGTCGTATGGGGTATGCGACATAGTGGTTGTGTCGCAAGACTTGCGACACTAAATCTTTGGTACGACATAAGGTACGACACAAGGGATTTTATGCGACACTAAAGCCAAAATACGACACAACATGCGACACAAGGCTTGTGTCGCATGGATGAACACCAGCCCAGAAAGTCCGGCTGTTAACGTTTTTCCGGCCAAAATTCCGTTTTAAACTCGTTTTTAGGCTATAAATTCGTGTTCTATACATTGTAATGGACATATACTAGTTATAAAAACAACCACAAATGAAAAATACTAAGAATCAAGAGATTTCGGGATTTTGTCGGAAACTTACAATTTGCCGAAATGAAAATCCGGAAAGGTAGAAATGTAGATCGTTGCGAGGTGGTCGTGAATCTCTAAAAATATTGGTGATTCGGTTGCGTTTCGTGACGTTATTTTGCGGTTTTGTGAGTTTTTGGTGATTTGGTGATTTTGGAGGAAATAAGAGAAGAGAGAGAGAATTGATAGAAGAATGAGAAAGAAAAGGAGTGGGAGGTGGGGTTATCCCCACTTTTCAGTTTCTCGCCCCGCGTTCCGCGTGGTGTTCGTTTGCTCCGTCGTTTAAACGTTAAATAATTATTTACATTTTGATTATAAGTTTTAAAATACGATTTATTACGCGATATATTGTTTAAATATTTTACAAATCAATTTATATTTGTGTTATAAGATGTAAGTTAGTTTGTTTAATTTGCGCGTTTTAATATTTTAAATTGTTTAAGCTTTGTTTGTACGATACGTATTGAATACGAAATATTATCATAATAAAATTTTTGACATAAAAACGTTATTTAATAAAATTGGTCACCAACGTCCATATTAAATTGAATCGAAATACATACGATTTAAATTGAGTACGATTTAACCAAATCGCATTTTCGTATATATTCAACAATATATATAATTCGATACATTAATAGCCTAACACAGAACTAATTACATGTATTAACATCTGATTAGGCACTAAATACTAGTCCTAATTTGGCGGGTGTTACATTAAATACCTTCCTTTTTAGGAAAGTTCTTACTTTCTCTTTTTAGAAACCTTAAACTAAAAACCTTAAACAAGAAACCTAAAACCCTAAGAACAAAAACTTCAATTTACAATCTGAAATCAAGCTATTGGAACTGAGATTTTGAATCATACATCATCATCATCTAATTTGTAAGTTGTTGTTCATAGTTAAATTCATGATCATAATCAATTTATGTATTTGTATGAATTGATGTTAAATTGAAGTATTAAACATGTTATAGTTTGCATATATGATGATATATGACCTGTGATATACTACTGGAATCGAATTAGTTGTTATATGATTTAAGGTTTTCATTTTCTGGGTTGAACTCTGCACGATCTGCACAGGGCTGATGAACACTACGAATCCGGCGGATTCCTATTGAATCCGGCGGATTCATCCGGTCAAACGGGTTGGGAATCCGGTCAATGTGGGTTAAATCCGGCGGATTCATCAACCGGATTCGTTTTGTGAGCCCTGGTCCAAATGTTGCATCTGAAACCCATTGAATTCGGCGGATTCTGGGGGAATCCGGCGGATTCTAGCCCATTGCAGAAATTTGAATTTTTTTGAATAAACTTCTTGTAATCTTTAATGTATTATGATTATTTGATAACCAGGTTGATATACTTAAATAGGGTACATATATTGATTGTGTTATATATGTTGTGAGATGTATTCATAGATGTAATATTCGAATATAAACTATGGTTTTTAGAATGTTGTCACTAACTTATATTTGATTGTTAATTCTCAGATCCTCAGAGAACTCAGCGAGATAAGGCAGCTGAGTAAGTGAACTAAAACAATCAGGTGAGTGGATTTGAAACTCATGGTTTGATTTGGTTGTGTCAGTTTGATTTCAATCAGTGATTATAGGATTACCATTGATATAATGTCGACCCTCAAATGATATGCCATTTGATTGGTGGTTTGATTAGCCTGTGTGCTTGATTGATGAATCCAGAGGTCAACTAGATTGTCAGTTGGACTTGATTGTTAATGTTGGTCAACACAGGGTTGTGTACATGTGTTGATGGAGATTAGCATTAAGTTAGCGGTTAATCACTGTTTTGGTCTACAGTTGATTTAAGTGTTCTGATGGGGCCACCCGGCACAGGGTCCTTAGGAACCACCGTTCCTCTTGACGATATTTGTTACATTATTGATTGTGAACAGATGACTAGCTAAATTGAATTGTAGTTGATTATTCATTCACTTAGCTTCGTGCTAATCCCTCAATTTACTTCCTGCAGGTTATGTTTATTATGTGGGTAGTCAGGAAGGGATGTTTTGATGCTGTGAATGTTTGAAACTTGCAACTATGATCAAGTTTGTTATAAACAATGTTTTGTAATATATAATGCCCCGGTTTGTAAACAAGTTAACTGTGTTTAGTTTGGTAATAAACAGGTTGTATAAATGTTTGTGAAAATTTCAAGCAGAATTCTAATAAAATATGTATTGTAAGTATACGCTTCCGTGAAACATAATATAATATTGTGATATAAAATGAGGGGTGTTATACTATCAACTTTTAATTAATTGTATTTGACTTTAAATGTTTGATGGTCGAATAATATTTTTTGAAGGGTTAAATAGCAATTGACTACATCTCTCTCTTTTAAGTATTTTTAAGACTTTTCTCAAATATAATCTTAGACTAAAGATTAATTTTCCTATATTCTTTAGGATATTCACCTATCAGCATAAGTGTCACGTGTCTGTCCCTTTGATATCAAGCAACCAAATATGTAAATGATTAAAGAACAACCCGATAAAAGTTCGAGTGTTTATTGTTTCGAAGTGTATTATATGTTAATGATACGAACTTTTATTTGTTTTATTGTATGTATTGAATGTGTCAATTCCGTCTATTGTACGTATTCTTTTCTTTTTTGGCATTCTATTATATTGTATGGGGAAACATACAATAGATAGTTAAAAAAGGAAAGTGTACATAGATGGTATTGACAAGTTCACTAACATACAATAAAAGTTTTGAAAGTACGTCCCATACTATAGTAAAAGAGGCAAGGTATAATACACGGCCAATGATATATACAACAAACATATTGATTCATACAACAACTTTTATGCATGTTGATGTAGTACAGTACAACACTGCGATGCTTATTTTTGGTGTATGAATCAAAAGCTGTGTTGTATATATCAACACCCATAATACACTTTGAAACAATAAACCCAAAGTTTGATATCAAATTTAATCAATCAACCCTTGAATGTATGTTTCTTAGAAGCATATTAGAACCTTTTATGTTCCTACTAGTACTTAGACCCGTGTATACATACGGGCCATCCAAATTTTAAATCTCAAACTATTATTAAGTTGTTGAACATGTAATCGTGTTGAAACATTAGCTAATTAGGATGTGAAGATATCAAATGTAATCACATGATAATCGAAGTCTTTAATTTCAAAATAAAGAAATATACATGAGTTATAAATTGTATCAGAATAATTAAAGTTTTAAATTATAATAGTATTTCATATATTTTATTTATATCATTACGTAGATTATTTTATATAACTTAAGTTTAGATTATAAATAATAAAATGGGGTTATGTTTTTAAAATTAAGTAAAATATAGACGCTTAATTTTTCACGCTCATATTCAAACTCAAGTAGCATATGGAATACAAATCGAGTCAAACAAGCATAATTCAAGATTTCAAGTAATATAAGTTCTCCACTATCAAGTATGAGCGTCCGTGATAACTAAACTCAAATACTTCACTATTCGGTTTCACTTGACTCATTACATAAACTATTGCACCACACAAAAGATTTAATACCAATTATAAGGTATACATGCAATCGTGATTGTTGTACGTAATACATAGTTTTGGCGCGGAACTTGAGTGACTACACATACTTCCCATTTCAATAAAAAAACGATGCAGTATGTTTCCCAAAAACAAAATGTTCATTCAATCACAACATACTTATGTATGCGTTCATGTGGGGCATGTCAATAGATTAGCATAACAGTACACGGTAACAACGCCCATAAAAAGCAAAAAGTTCGAAAGGTGAATCTTACATTTTACATGCGTACAATGAAAGAGGACAGATTGGTCTGTAAAACTGTAGTAGAGATAAAAGAAAACTATTTAATAAGATATAGTTCCACAAAAATCACATTATCTACCTCCCCAATTTTCTATTTACTCTACTAGTCTACTGGTCTCATGGATTGCATCATTGTCATTCTTCAATGATACAAACTCAGTTTTCTTTCTCATATAGATATTCATGAGTTTGTAACGTGATTTCATGAATATAAATACGTAAAGAATGAAAAAATAAGAAGATTTTACCATGGATTTATGAAAACCAGCTTCTCGCAGGACCAGCACCCTTTAGCTTCAACACGAGCTCTTCACGTTGAGCTTCTACTTCAGCGTATTTGAGGCTCATGTTAAGGTAGCGTTCTTGAAGCTCACCCAACTCCGCCTCAAGCTTTTGTTCTTTGATGTTTGCTTCATCTTTAACTTCTAACTGTACAGGAGTAGTATCTGACTCACGAACTGGTCCCTCATGCAAGAAGCTGAAATTTGAATAGCAGCACCAGTAAGTTTATTACTAATTAGTACACAAGATCATCTAGAAAACAAAAAACAAATATATACATATTGATAAAAGAAGAGTGATGGATGCAAAGAAAGAAAGGTGCAAGGATTGATTGTAATCAAATAAATTCTAGCATACAAACCTCTTAAGCTGTACTTTATACATTTCGTTGGACTCCAAAGCCTCAGCAAGGGCAATCTCAAGTGATTTGATTCTCGAAGATTCATCAGCTGTATTAGCTTCAACATCCTATTGGGATGAAAAAGGTAATGGTAGGAGGTAAATTTAGCATCACCATTATACAAGGTTCATATAGGATTGGTGGTAGCAAACTGGGTGGCTCGGGCAGTTTGGGTAACGGGTAAAGATGGGCAATTTTTTGTACAGGGTGATATGGGTCTACTTGACCTCAAACACTTGTTGACTTGTTGTCCAAAAACTAGTAACTCTTTATATAAATAAAACAATCTAATTCCTTTTTAGTGTATATAAAACGATTAGAATGTTTTATGCATAAAGATATACTTTGGTCAACTTCCAACCCATTTGACCTGTTTCCTTATAAGCTACCCATTTTCTTGACCCATTGAAGATAACCCTCATCAACCCATTCATAAGTAAATAGGTCAAAATTGCCAACTCTACTTCAGAATGATGTGCTAAAAAGACAAAAAATCTGATACAAACCTCTGTAAGTTTCTCCTCATGAGGACTACTTGTACTATCCGACTCAATGGAAAGACCTGCAGTATTAGTAGCAACCTCATTTTCATCTGGTTTCGTATCTTTCTTCTGATCTTCAAGAGCTTCAGATTTCTTTTTGTATTCATCTTTTTCCTCTTGAAGACGGTTTACCTTCCACTGTAGTTGACTATTTGACCGTTTATAACGTCCTAGCTCATTTTTCAACTCGGCATCTTGTGCACCTAATGCTTCACTAGCAGTTAGGTCCCCTTGAAGCCGTAAAAGCTTTTCTTCCAAAACAATCTTATCACGCTTATGGTCCTCCAGTTCAACCACTGCCTTCTGCATGCCAGTGACTTTCTCTAGTAATGAAGCTTTCTCTTCCTTCAATTGTTGAAAATCCCCAGATATCATTTGTTGCGAGGCTTCAAGTCTTTCATTCTCGTATTTCACATCATTCAGTGAGTTCTTAAGGGTCACAATTTCGTCCTGCAATGCTGGAATTTTCTGCAACTGAACTTTAAGACTTGAATTTTCTTCGGTTAATTGTACGATTTGGTATTCGCACGATTGAAGGTTAGCAGAAAGCTCGCTGATTGTGTTCTTCAGTTTTTCTTCACCAGATCTGGTATTCTCCAACAACTCCATTAATTTCTCATGGTTGATCACTAGATCTTCATGGTTCTGCTTGGAAGCAGCAAGCTCACCTTTCAGGTCTAGATGCGTTTTTTCGTATTCGATTTGAACACTATCAAGCTTTTTCTCGGATAATCGAAGTTTTTCCTTGAGTTCTGCAATAGATTTGACCATTTTATCTCTATCTGCACGTAAAACATGCATTTCAAGTACTGCATCTGAAGCCATTTTATCCCGTTCATCATGAGTTGCTGATATTTGTGAGCTGAGGTGTTCTATGTTCTTTTGAAGATTTTCCACTTCGAACACCTTCTCTGAGTACATATGATTCAATAAGCTCTCACCACTAACACACTTATCCGTGAGTTCTTTAACTTGCAGATATAAACCATCAAGTTCTGAATTAAATATTTTCTCTTGTGATTCCATATCATGAAGCATTGACGATAACTTCTTTTCTAAATCTTCCGAATTGTTTGACAACTTCAAGAAATTGTCCTGTGACTCACTCAATTTGGTTTCCAAAATCATGCAGCGGTTATGTAATTCTAATCTTTGATTCCTTAACTCACTGTTTGACTTTTGAAGCGAACTGCACTCCTCCATGACATTTTCTGCAGTGGACTGTAATTTAGGATTTGCTTTCTTTAAATACTCGCATTCTTCTTGAGCTTCTAACCACCGTTTCTGCATGTCCTGCACTTTCTGTCTCATATCAACTTTCGTTGTTTCTACCTCGTTTTCCAGTCTTTCAATTTCAGCTTGTAGTTTCATGATTTGAGACTCTAAATGCTCGGCTTTGAAGCGACTCGATTCTCTAGCATCAGTCAAATATCTCAACTGAGGTTCTAGTCCAGATATCCGCCCTGATAAGTCTAAATTTTCTTCTTCTAATTCCGCCAAGTGAATCTCTAATTCTTGATTACGAGACTCTAGCTCCAGTAGTTTTTTTTCAAGAATCTTGCTACTTGAAATATGGGAATTGTTTGTATTATTGAATTCTTTTTGCATAACCTTCAAACTATCCTCCAATTGACTATTTACAGTTTGCAGATCAGACAATTGAGCCTCCAAGTCTTTTTGGAGATAATTTTGAGACTGGATCTCATGTTCCTTAAGAAAATAGTCTGATTTAAGCTCTTCTATCTCAGAGGTTTTGGCCAGTAGTTCTTTACCTAGGTCCTCAACTTTGGATTTTAGTTCACTAACCAAATCTTCAAGTTTGTCATCGTTCTCCTTATAACTATCGTCCATCTCATGGTATATCTCTTTCGACCTCAGTTTGATATCTTCTTCACCAAATTGAACGTTACCCTCAGCAGCAGCATGCTCTTCTTGATTGAATGAATCTATCACATACCAGAATATTTAAACTATTAAAACTTCACAAATACAAAGTTTACAAGGTTAACAGCACAAATTGGTGACATTGCAATAGAAGGTTGAATTGGTGAAGTTCTGCAATAAAAGGTTAAATACTAGAGATGACACACTGATCCATTTACTAAGGAATGAGTCAATTGGGTTTATGCTCTATCTCGAACAGGTCAAGTGGGTAAAATATAAAGAGGTCTTTTAGCCTTCACAAAAGAAGGGGGTTATAAAGTAAAAGGGTTCAATAGGTCGAAATTTGTCCAAAGTGTACCATTATGCATAACAAATTCGTAACTAAGATACAGTACATTTAAATAATAAGATTACAATTTATGAATGAAATGATATAATGTCTAAACATATTTGACACACTAACTACTTATAACTTCCCTATCTTTTATATTTTCGAGAAAGTGTTTCGGGTAAGTTCAACCCATCCCATATAAAATGACCGTTCTGGCCTGAAACCCTTTTAACCTGTTATCCAACCAGCCCAAGCTGCCATATTGCCATGTCTAACTATTATGCTAATCTTGTAAAGAATTTGAAGAAATGGCTTACTTGAGTGTTGTTCTTCTAGCCGGCTCTTCAGTGACTGATTCAATGCAGCAATCTCAATCTCCTGCTGTCCTGCTTTTGCACGGTATCTCTCAAGCTCAATATCAAGATCGCAAGCTCTATCCTTGAAACCCTGAATTTGGACTTCCAGTTCCAAACACTTCCTTTCTAGCTCGTTACAGCGAATTTGCAAGTAGTCATTAGCAATCTCAGAATCTCCAATACTGGGTGACTCGGTGCTAGGTCGTTCGCCCAATGAAGAGCCAATAGAAGTACTACTGGTTAAAAGATCGTTACTTGATTCTTTAAGCTTAACGAGAAGTTCTAGATTTTCATCCGTAAGCTCATTACAGTCCCTCTCAAGCTCTAGAACCTTCTCTCTTAGAGCTTTAACTTCTTCAATGAGATCAGGAGTTTCTATTGAGCGAGACTCGGTTTCCTTCAAAACTGGTGCAGCAAGAGCTTCTGCAAATTTTGCTTCCAAGTTTAAAATTTCTTTATCTTTCAAGCTCAATGTCTTTCTCCATTCCGATTCACTATCTGATAGAGTTCGAGATTTCTCTTCCAGGGTCTTCTCCAGATAGAGAATTGTACTTTCCGACTGTTTGGATTCCTGAAATTTCTGTAGTTCGAGCTCTAATTTCCAGCTGTCATTTAGTTCACCTACTGGTTGTTCTGATCCCTTCAAACTCTCAATCTCCAATCTCTGTTTTTCTATGTTTTCTTCTAGTTCCTGGAGAACAGAAACTAGCTCAAGATTTGATTCTTGAGTTTTATTTAACTGTAAAGACATATTATTATTCAAATCTTTCTGAAATCTAATTTCTTCTTCCAGTTCTGCCTGGATATCATTTTTATCTTGAACCTGAACTTTTAGATTATCAGCATCCCTTTTTTTCACTTCCGATTCACCTAGGAGAATTTTCAGGTGTTTAATCTCATCTTTCAATCCATTACATTCTGTTTGTAATGCAGAAAGCTCCATGGTTACGTTTTCCAAGTTCTTTGTTTGATTAATAGTCTCATTTCTTGATAAGTCAAGATCAACCTTCAACTTCCGAGCATTTCTTTCCCACATTCTTGCTTCTGCACGAAGGTCTTCTGGAGTAGTCCCTTCGGCATCCAGACCAAATTCAGAGGAATTAAAAGTTCGTAAGGGTGATTGCGGAACATTATGTGAAACTTTTCCAGAATCTTGTCTTCTATTTAGAAGATTCTTTCCTGAACTAAGAGGAGAACGACCTGATCTAGGAGAGTCATAAACATTGGCTGAGACAGATGATTCCGGTATTCCAATCAGATCGATTGCAACTTCACTTAGGTTCCTACTAGGACTTTCCCTGCCAAAAGAATCATTTGAATCAAAGCTATGATGTGATCTCACGGTCGATGAGCTTGTTTCCTGTTAAAATAAAAATGAGGCTGATGTTATTCCACTGACTTAAAAAAGTTCATATGCAAAAAAATTTAGATTAGATGACAAGTGGTGTTACTAGCGACTCTAGAGTGTCATGAGTAAATATTAAAAGCTTGTATTCTCACAACACGAACGAATATAGTATATAACTATATATATTTAAAAGATACTTTTGATCAATTGGCAGTTAACGAGAAATAAACTTTTTCATTACAGTTAGGTGAAAAGTACCCTGCTACCGAGTCCTCTAGTATGAGATGTATCCAGAATGCTATTGCTTGTGGAAGATCCTACGTTTTTGGTGTTTGTACTGTCTGATGCATTTGACATGTTGTCTAGATCACTATAGTCTGAAGTTATATCTTCTGCGAGAGAACTCGTGTCTTTCCATCTGCTTTCATGAAACATGCAACATGTTACACCTTTGCCAAGATTGGGAAGTGAATTTAATAAGCGTCACTTGTTTAGGAACAAACCTTAAGTTTGCTCGAGGAGTTAAGCACTGAATAGCAACCTGCAAACAGAGAATCCAAATTCTTCCTTCTGAGAACAAATACGAGATATCTCTCATAAGAGAAGTATAATTTATAGACTAAAGGCCAGCTAAGTCCAAATCCCATGTAAGGACAAATGTATTCCATTCTGTTGATTAATAAACATAAAAGTGAACCTATATACTTCTTAATCTATATCAAACTCATAGACTAACTTCAGTTAAACCTGGTTATTAAAATCATAAGATCAAACCTAATACTAATAAGCAACTCTATAATTATCTAGATAATGGTATAATCATAAAATTTTAGTAACTTGAAAAGTAAAAATCACACCACGAGAAGAAGAGCAGATACCAAGACATTATCATACAAAAATCAGCCCATAAGTATAATGTAATAATCTTTGTATAAGCTTCTCCACATTTCATATAAATACCCCCTCCCTCTTGTATTCATGAAAGTGAGCTCTAAGTATAATCTAAGTAACAAAATGTCTATGAGTATACCAGAGCATTGACATACCTGTAAAATTGTCCCGTGGTCACACTTCTTCAGCGGTAGTGCAATAGGAAGGGAAGTTTCAGAACTCAAGTAATTTGACAAATTTACAGTAACTTCTCCAAGGATGCCGGATCTAGTTGACGCCTGATTAAATAAAACCATGAAAGATTACTAATGGAATTACTAAACCAAGCGAAACTGGCTCACCTCGATAAAACAAGATTCAATTGTAAATTATAAAGGTGAGAGCCTTGCCTTTGAAATAAGAAGCTTATATAGGCATTGCTGGAGCTCTTTTGAATCATCACCGTTTGAGATCCAAATGGATTCGGACAAGGTCTCTGTCCATCGACAATTTCCATTCCATACAGACGCTTTACCAGTTTTGGTAACAGTTTTATCTGTTTCGACAGATATGAGAGACAGTGTAAGCTTATCCCATCCGGCAGGCACCTACAAATACAATACCACAGTGAAAAACAACAAACAACAAAACAAGGATGAAAATGAAAACTCAACAACCAAATAATTCTTGGTTGCAAATAAAATTGATAGCTACTTCAAATCTAACATGGGCCAGCAAGTCACGACAGTATCATCCGTATGTAGTAAAATCATTTTGCTGAAATTTAAATAGGAAGAAAACTCAAGAATTTCTATTGTATGTAGCGCGTACTTCCAAACATTCTCTTGTCCGTAACTTTCAATTGTTGCTATTCTATCTATCTGGACCTCTTCATCAGATGATCCAGTAATTTCCAAAAACTAATTACGTTTTTATTTTTTTACTTCAATGTCATGATAACTGGTGCCACATCATCATGTTATGATTATAATGTCAAATACATAACAATAACATGGAATTTTACTACACACATATGACTGCTTGAAGTACATCACATACACAATAAACGATTAGTTAGAATACGCTTTTGTGCACCTAGCCCTTGTTTATGTGGTTGCAAATCACCACATCATGTACACAAGCATCATCATTATCTTCCACTTATCTCGTAACAACATACACAAAAATCTCAAAAACTTAAGTTTGTGTGACTAATATAACAAAGGGTTTTGTTAATCATGGGGCATTAATTAATACTACTATATTTATCTTAAAAGTTAAAACTATACTTAACAAACAGTAAGGTATCATATCATCATCATCATATTAATAATACATCTTAAGAAAACATTTATCAGGATTACATGTGAAGTGAGTGTTCATTAAGTGCAGTGTGATTATATTTAGTAGCTTACCTAATCATTTTTATTTTTTGACCTCCTAATTATTTCACTTCACTTAATAAGTTAATAGCTTAACTGAGAAGAACGCCTTAAATTTTGAAGCTTAATTAATTAATCAATCGATTCTTTCGAGCTCCGTTCGATTATCTTTATAAAAAAAATAGTAATAACAATACATCAACAAGCTAAAAAATAATAAAAAAAATTGCTGCAAAATAATACTGGAGCTGAGTTTGGAAGTAAAAAAGTTGCTGGAAAACAGATATGAATAATAAATTAATAAACTATTAATAATTAGTAAGTAGCTTAGGGAAGAAACCTGAAGAGCTTGAAGACTGGAGAATTTAAAATCAAGTTTATCTTGGGAGGATTTGAAGTCAACAGATGAAGAAGTTGAAGAATTACGTTTATGATGAAACCTATTCATCATCTTTTGTTTCATCATCTCCTTCATTTTTTGCTGATTTTTATGAGTACATTTAAAACCCTATTTTCCCCAGTTTTTGTATATAACATTATTACATGAGGAGCAGGAGGAGGAGGAGAGAGAAAATGGCGGAGAGTGGCGAAGAGGTGTTTAGCTAGCTGTATCTTTTTCAGTAGTGGTGCACCAGATATTTTAATCTATTTTATTTAATTTTAAAGTTAATATTGAATTTAATTTAACACCAGTATATGTTTTTTTTGTTGTTTCCTTTGGAAGACATGTCCGAAAAATTACAAAATAAAAAGCAGACATTCTTTTTGTGTTTTGAAAGTAATAAAGTTAATTAATAAAGGCAAACAATTATTATATCATAAATACTTATATTATGAAAGAACTTTAATCATCTTAATTAAGTTTAAACTTTTTCCATTATCTGTTATACCATTTTCAACAGTGACAGAAACTGACTGAAACTGATGTGCCACGTCTGTGCCACGTAAGTTTTTTACAAAACTGACCGAAACTGACGAACCCCTGCCATCAGTGACTCCGTCACTTTTAATTTTGGGCCCACGTTTATCAATTTACCTTTAGTTATACAGAAAAAAAAAAAACCGACGCTGCGTCGGTTTGGCGACGGAGCAAAAGTGATGGAGCGTGCCATCCATGTCGGTTTGGAGATGAAAAGCGACGGACAAACCGACGTTCCCGTTGGGTGTCCTCTTATATCAGGTTGTCACAAGAAAAAGAAAAAAAAAGTGTGACCCGAGTGTTACTAGAAATTGAACGAATTAGTAAGGGTTTTGCTAAACAAAGTCATAAAGTCTCTCAATAAGAATATTAAGTGTGCATTGATTGAAGCTTAATATGTCATTTTAATTCACAATTATACTTAATAAACTTAAAGGGATTTGCTAACGTGTGCCCCTATGGCACACGTTAAGGTGTATTTAATGAACTTGTAATTTCCTTAAATAACAGAATTTGTAATTAATATATGCATAAAAAAGGAAATTACTAGATTGAATTAATGAGAAATGTAAATTTTAATATTTAAGGAAATTTCGACTTCATTAAATACACCTTAACGTGTGCCACATGGGCACACGTTAGCAAAACCCAAACTTAAATTATGTATTGAATAAACTCAAAGTTTCCCTTTGAAAAACATGTATCTATTGATATTTTAGATTATAAAAGAAAATTTTGAGTATAACTAATAGATTTAAATTTCTTATATAGAGCTCTTAGTGCTTTGTTTAGCAAAATCCAATTAATAATCCCTCCAAAGTATCTACATGCATGATTTTGATCAAAGTTGCATATTGTTAAGTTATTTTACTCTATATTTACTTATTTAGTGATGATGATGAGAGGTTGAGTTAGTAAAAACTTATATTAGATGTAACGAAAATGAAATTATTATTTCAGAAAAATCATATGTGATATTGAGAGCACACAAATTATGTGTAACTAAATTTTTTGCTTTGATGTTTTCAAATTATTTAGAATAATTAGAATCCATGGGTCAGGTTTTTCAGATTGCATATACTTTTCATAAATCATACGATCAAAAACAATAATCACTTTAATCATTCATGCTAAAATCAATGAATAACTTTATCTTCTTTTTTTTTTCCTACTGGAATCTTTTATGATTATTGGGTTAAAACATAACAACTTGCGAATTTATCATATCTCATTGATTCATTACTTTTACTATTTTTAGTTATCATTTTTCAACGTTGCGAAGTTTGTATACGTTTCATTCATCATATTTTTATATTGGTTCACAACGTCATTATGCATAATCTCAGTTTTATTTTCAGCGATTACTCGACTTTAATTAGAACACATATTTAATACTATGATTCATAGATACATACTTCGATTCATAAAGTTATATAACTATGATTCAATAAACACATTTTTTAAGAAAGGCAAGTACTCACACATCCTACCACCACGAATATATATATTAATCCACAAATATATACAATTGTCACATTCTAGAATTTGAACTCTTAACCTCATGGTTTGAAGGGCCACTCAATACCGTTAGGTCAATGGCCATTTGGTTCACAAAACTATATAACTTTGGATTCACAAAAGTATATCAATATGATTCATAAAACTATATAACTTTTGATTCACAAAAGTATATAACTATGATTCATAAAAACATACTTTATATTCGATCTATAAATTTTAATATTTCTAAACAAAATATAATGTTTTAATACACTTAT
Source organism: Helichrysum umbraculigerum (assembly GCA_949592205.1). Lineage (NCBI taxonomy): Eukaryota > Viridiplantae > Streptophyta > Magnoliopsida > Asterales > Asteraceae > Helichrysum > Helichrysum umbraculigerum. Next base: position 67,889,218 of record CATIUR010000003.1, read on the forward strand.
ATTACTAGTATATATTATATATTATATTATATTATATATTATATAAAAAAAAAGTCCTGGATCAGTTGCATCCCATTAACTTTCATTTTTAAATTTGTTGGAGCCGATTTCAAAACAATTTATATAGTTTTGTGTATACTGATTAATTACATTTGAATGAATCCCTATTTTTTAGGAGAAATAACTCCTCAACCCTAGTTTTACGCATCAGTTTTCTTTACACGTACTTAAGTAAAACGATTTTTCCCTTTTAATAATGTAACACCCGCCAAATTAGGACTAGAGATTAGTGCCTAATCGAATGTTAATACATGTAATTAGTTCCTGGTTAGGCTAATTAATGTATCGAATTATATATATATTGTTGAATATATACGAATATGCGGTTTGATTAAATCGTACGCAATTTAAATCGAATGTATTTCGATTCAATTTTATATGGACGTTGGTGACAAATTTTATTAAATAACGTTGTTATGTCAAAAATATTATTATAATAATATTTCGTATTTATTCGTATCGTACAATCAGAAAGTTACACAATTTAAAATGTAAAACGCGCAAACTAAATAAACCAACTTACCTTTATAACTCAAATGTAAACTTATTTGTAAAATAATTAAATAAAATATCGCGTAATAATTTGTATTTAAAATGTACCAATTAATATGAAAAATAATTAATTAACGTTTAAACGACGGAGCAAACGAACACCGCACGGAGCGGAAACGCGGGGCGAAATTGGGAGCTTAACCTCCCAATCCCACCTTCTTTCTTTCATTTATTTCTTTTCTTTCTCTCTCTCACTCTCCTTTTTCTCTCTTTCTCACCAACCACCACCATCACCAAAAACTTCACAAAATCACAAAATAAACGTACCAAACGACTTCGGATCTTCAAGATTTTTAGAGATTCACGACCACCGCGACACGATCTATCATCCTATCTTTTCGGATTTCTCATCCGACACTTTGTAAGTTTCCGACAAATCCCGAAATCTCTCGTTTTTAAATGTTTTCACTTGTTAGTAGTTTGTAACAACTTATAATGTCCCTATAAGGGTTGGGTAAAAGTTTTGGACCGAACGGAAACCGAAAAACTCGTTTTCGACACATTTTCCGGCCAACAGACCGCTACGTCGCAGTTGGCCCAGAAATTATGCGACGTCAGCTTCTACGTCGCAAAACCCCTCGTGACGTCGCATAGTGCGACGTCAGTCACAACGTCGCATTAAATTGCGACGTCGCATATAGCGACGCCAGCCTTAACGTCGCCAATACCTCGCCACGTCGCACTTAGCGACGCAAGCCCCTACGTCGCAGAAATCACCTACGTCGCATTAGCGACGCAGCACCCTACGTCGCATTAAATTGCGAAAAGTCGCCTTTAGCGACGTCATGCTCAACGTCGCAATCCTACCTGCGACGTCGCACCCAACGTCGCACAAACCAGAACCTCAAAAACACAGATTTTTACTAAGTGTCGAGACTCGAAATTTATCACTCGATTTTACCCAAATTCAGATCCAGATGCGTTTTTCGTCAAAGCAATATAGTAGAAATAAAAATTTTCCAAGCTGACCTGGCAGCTCGACCCCAGCCAGGGGCTCTGCCCCTTGGACCCCGCCAGGGGCTGCCGCCCCTTGGACCTCGCTACCAGGGGCGCTGCCCCCGGACCCCCGTACTTAGATTTCGTAACGGCTTCTAAAACACAATCAAAACACATTTTTCAAGAAAAACGACACGAAATCAAAATAATAATAGTTGAGATTATTATTACAAATCCGTCACCAACGGGCCGTACACTTTTCAAATACTTAAACTTATCAACCAAATAGTGGAAATTTGGACATTATAGTTGAACGAACAACTACAAGGGTGATCTGTTGAGATACCCAATCATAATTATAACCATCGCGTGTCGTGGACACCCTCAGGTTACAAGTCTTTGGACTTCGATTCTCGGCTAATCATTCTCAGTTTATTTTCATAAACTCAACGACTCAGGTGAGTCTCATAGCCCCTCTTTTTACTGTTTTACTCAGGGGTGTGATATACTGCTCAAACTTTTAACATGTGAACGCAAGTACCAACTTTTCATATACTACATGAGTTTTTCGAAACTAATCATTTAAAGTCCTCCGTCAGCATAGTTGTTAATACGTTGTAGCGTGAATATTAGTATATGGTACCATATAGGATTGACCCTCCTCGTTCGGGTTAGCAAGCACTAACCGGGTAAACGGACGTACTAATATTTGGGAAGACGAATGTTGATTAGGCATTCGTGGAGGCACCTCGCCCGGAATTCTCTATAGGGGACCCGGCCCTCGAGTTAAGCTCAACTATGTGCTCATGGCTGTATACACGATGATTATCATTTAATTGCTGGATGCAATTCATTATTTAATTGCTGGATGCAATTCATTATTTAATTGCTGGATGCAATTCATTTTTTTAAATCTTGCGGTTCATACAATATTACTTGATTTCAAACCTGTGAGCTCACCAGCTTTATAGCTGACCTTTTAGCATATATCGCAGGTACCCAGCAGTAGGATGTTTCTGCTTCAGGATTTAGCTCGAGTCAGCATACAGACGATTGAGATTTTCTTGCATTAGTATATTTTGTATAAGTACTTATGTACTGAAATCTCATTTTATTTAACTCGAGCTATGTAAAGCTTTAAACGTTGTAAACATTTCAGTTATTAATACATTTTGTTAAAACGACGCATATAGAGTCGTTTGCTATTTATCTTTGTGCTTTGTTATTGATTAGTAACACCCAAATCAAGCTTCCGCAAATCATCAAATTTGGGGGTGTTACAGATTGGTATCAGAGCCTAAGGTTATAGTGAACTAGGTTGCATTTAGTGAGCCTAGACTATGACCATTAGGCCGTATTCTTTATTAGGTATGACTGGTTCAGAGATTACAGCATACGAGTTTAATTTAACATAGCCTGATCAACTATGTACAATTAAGCAAAGATGATGTAAGATCTGAAAGTAGTTATGGCTGAACAGGGTACAATAGAAGACTCTGACCTCGAGAGAACCGAGACTTAAACATGTTTATGCTAGACACTCAATAGGCTATATTATATAGGAGCTATATGAATATAGGCCTCAATCTTACTAATGCTTTGTCTCAGAAATGGCAAACACACCATCAAATTCATCTCGTTCTCAATTCGGGTCGCAGAACCCAAGGGTAGCAAGGAGGAACTCCAGGTTGCCTCGAGCTGGCCCGTACCCCACTCACATCGCCTTACCAGCCTTAGCCGCCAGGGTGAACCAACACGAGCAGCGACTTCGCACCATGGATGTCGTGTTGCAGGAAACCAACGAAAACTGGAGACTTACATCTCTTGAACGCATCGAACAAGTCTCCGACGACCTTGAAACCACAAACAACAACATGGATGTCCTTCGCAACCAAATTATAGAAATAAGGGTGGAAAATGCCCTTCTACAACAAAGGATGGAAGAATGTGAACAGCGCTCACTTGAAACAGAAGAGTATGCGCGTGGACTAACACAACGACTAGCACTCGCAGAAGACAACGCCCGACAAGCTAGCAGACTTGCTAACACTGTGGACCGTCTTGTCACGATGATGGAACAAATTAATCTACGTCAAGACTAGTGTAGTCTTTGTCTTGTAATCTATCCTGTAATCTAGTAACTATCTACGCGCTACTCTAAAATTCAGTCGGATGTAACAATTCCCGACATCTTTTGTAATACATCTGTAGGATGTAACCTTTGAACTCGTATTAGCTATCGAATATTTCTTGTTGTTCAACTCATATTAATTGCCATAATTCTTTTTCATATTGATATTATGTATTACCACCTTCATACATGTACACCTGAAATAAATACAATTTTCTTACAAAATCTCATGTATCTTCATTTCTTTTATTGAAGAATCATGCCGCCAAAGACACGACCTTACACAGATGCTCAGATCACGTCACTCATAACCCAGGCTGTTACTGAAGCCTTGGCTCGGAATACCCCACCCAACTCCACAAGAAACAGCGATACCGCTGGAACCTCTGCCGTCAAACCTTGTTCTTACAAGGACTTCCAAAGCTGCAAACCCCCGAGCTTCAAGGGTTCTGAAGGAGCCATCGGACTGATCAGATGGTTCGAGAAAATGGAAACTGTTTTCCGTGTTAGTAAATGCGCGGAGAACGACAAAGTAAACTTCGCCACCTGCTCTCTCGAAGATGATGCCCACTCTTGGTGGAATTCGTATACCCAATCAGTGGGTGCTGACATTGCCTACCAAATCACTTGGGAGGAATTGAAAGCCAAACTCACTGCCAAGTACTGCTCTATCGCCAAACTCCAAAAGCTAGATGAGGAGTTCTGGAACTTAAAGGTTCAGGGTGGTGACATCGATGGTTATACCACCAGGTTTCAACAATTAGCTGCCCTTCGCCCAGCTATGGTGAGCACTGAACCTGATAAAATCAGGAAGTACACCCTTGGTCTCCCTGATCCTGTTCGGGGACACGTCATCTCTTCAAAACCAACCACCATTGACGGTGCGATCTCATTGGCCCAAGACCTGATGTCTATGAGCCAAGATTCTGAACCACCCACTTCATCCTCCCAAAACAACAAACGAAAGTGGTCTGACCACCACAACAACCACTCAAACCAACCAAACAAGAAACCCGACACCATCAAAGCCTACAACACCACCACTGACATCGTACGAGGCTACACTGGGAACAAACCCTACTGTTCCAAGTGCAGTCGCCACCATGAAGGTTCCTGTGGTCCCTTTTGCAACAACTGCAAGAGGTACGGCCACCTCACCAAAGACTGCCGCTCACCCACCAACAACAACTCCAACAACAACACCAGACCACCCAAAGTATGCTTTGAGTGTGGGAAACCTGGGCATTTCAGGGACTCGTGCCCAAAACTGAAGAACAACAACAACAACCGTAACAACAACAACAATACCCGCAGCAGAGCTTTCGTCATCAAATCTGGGGACGCCCGCCAAGACCCGAATGTGGTCTCGGGTATGTTCCTCCTCAACAACTTAACTGCTTCTGTTCTATTTGATACTGGTGCTGATAGAAGCTTTATCTCCGATGATTTTTGCCCATTACTTGACATCACTCCTGTTACCTTAGATGTTAAGTACACTGTAGAGCTTGCCAATGGAAAACTTGTAGAAACCACCAGTGTGATACCTAATTGCACTTTAAACTTAGCTGACGAAACCTTTTCGATCGATCTTATACCCATTGAAATCGGCAGTTTCGACGTCATTATTGGAATGGACTAGTTGTCCAAACATCGAGCTGAAATCGTTTGTCACGATAAAATTGTCCGTATTCCACTCGCCGTTGGTGGAACCTTGATCATACAGGGGGAGACCGGTGGGACGGGACTCAATATAATCTCCTGCTTAAAAACCCGAAAATTTCTGAGAAAGGGTTACCCTGCCATACTCGCACACATTACCGAGAAGAAGTCGGAGGAGAAGCGACTTGAGGATGTGCCGATTGTTAGAGACTTCCCCGAAGTCTTTCCGGAAGAACTACCTGGTCTACCTCCGCCTAGACAGGTTGAGTTCTCAATCGATCTCGTGCCGGGTGCCGCACCGGTGGCCCGCGCACCATACCGTTTAGCCCCATCTGAACTTCAGGAGTTGTCCTCTCAGTTACAGGAACTTCTGGATCGAGGATTCATTAGACCGAGTTCTTCACCTTGGGGAGCTCCTGTCTTATTTGTCAAAAAGAAGGACGGTTCATTTCGAATGTGCATCGACTATCGAGAGTTGAATAAATTGACCGTCAAGAACCGTTATCCACTTCCTCGCATTGATGATCTATTCGACCAACTTCAGGGTTCAAGTTTCTACTCAAAAATTGACCTGCGATCAGGTTATCATCAGTTACGAGTTCGCGACACCGATATTCCAAAAACTGCTTTCAGAACTCGTTACGGGCACTACGAATTCCAAGTGATGCCCTTTGGTCTAACCAACGCACCGGCTGTATTCATGGACCTCATGAACCGGGTGTGCAAACCTTACCTCGATAAGTTTGTCATTGTCTTTATCGATGACATACTCATTTACTCGCGCAACGAGCAAGAACATGCGCAACACCTCAGAACCATCCTTGAACTACTTAGATACGAGGAGCTTTATGCTAAATTCTCTAAGTGTGAGTTCTGGATCCAAACCGTTCAATTTCTTGGTCACGTGATCGACAGTCAGGGAATTCACGTGGACCCATCAAAGATCGAGGCTATCAAAGACTGGCAAGCACCCACCTCTGCAACTGAAGTACGACAATTTTTGGGTCTTGCTGGGTATTATCGACGATTTATCGAAAACTTCTCCAAAATAGCTCAATCACTCACGGTACTGACTCAGAAGGACAAAAGGTTCGATTGGAGCGAGAAACAAGAGTCAGCGTACCAACTTCTGAAACAAAAGCTTTGCAGTGCTCCAATTCTTTCACTACCCGAAGGCACCGATGACTTCGTGGTATACTGCGATGCTTCTCACCAAGGTCTTGGTTGCGTGCTGATGCAACGAGACAAGGTCATTGCTTATGCCTCACGACAGCTAAAAATTCACGAAAAGAACTACACCACTCATGATCTCGAGCTTGGAGCTGTCGTTTTTGCTCTCAAAATCTGGAGACATTATCTCTACGGCACTAAGTGCACTATCTTTACCGACCACAAAAGTCTCCAACATATCTTCGATCAGAAGGATCTCAATATGAGGCAACGTCGTTGGGTCGAGTTGCTTACTGATTACGATTGTGAGATCAAGTACCATCCAGGGAAGGCTAATGTTGTAGCTGATGCCCTCAGTCGAAAGGAACGACCTAAACCACTTCGAGTCCGAGCCCTCAGTATGACCATTCATAACGATCTTACCATTCAAATTCATACCGCTCAGATCGAAGCCTCGAAACCTGAAAACATCAAAAATGAAGCCTTGCGGGGCATTGACAAACAATTTGAAATCAAACCTAACGGGATTAGGTATTTCTCAAACCGAATATGGTTGCCTAGTTTTGGGAACCTACGAGACTTGGTGATGGACGAGGCTCACAAGTCTAAATATTCTATTCATCCTGGATCCGATAAGATGTACCACGGCATCAAGGAATTTTATTGGTGGCCAAACATGAAAGCCGAAATCGCCACTTATGTCAGCAAGTGTCTTACTTGCTCGAAAGTCAAAACCGAACATCAGAAACCTCCTGGTTTACTCCAACAGCCTGAAATCCCTGAATGGAAATGGGATCAAATTGCCATGGATTTCATAACCAAACTACCCAAGTCGTCGAGCGGTTGCGATACCATTTGGGTGATCGTCGATCGTCTCACCAAATCTGCTCATTTCCTGGCAATCAAAGAAAACGATAAAATGGAACGCCTTACACAAATCTACATCAAAGAAATCATTTCTCATCACGGTGTTCCAACCTCAATCATCTCTGACAGAGATGCCCGTTTCACCTCTCACTTTTGGCAATCACTTCAAAAAGCTTTGGGTACTCGCCTTGATATGAGTACCGCATACCATCCTCAAACCGACGGCCAAAGTGAGCGAACCATTCAAACACTGGAAGACATGCTACGAGCTTGCGTAGTTGACTTCGGTAAAAATTGGGAAAAACATCTACCGTTGTGCAAATTTTCGTACAATAACAGTTATCACGCCAGCATTAAGGCTGCACCTTTTGAGGCACTGTACGGTCGTAAGTGCCGATCACCGATCTGTTGGACTGAAGTGGGAGATAGTCAACTCACTGGTCCTGAACTCATTCACGCCACCACTGAGAAAATTGTGGAAATCCAAAACAGACTCAAAGCCGCACGTGATCGTCAGAAAAGTTATGCTGACGTAAGACGCAAACCACTCGAGTTCCAAGTTGGGGATCGAGTACTCTTAAAAGTATCGCCTTGGAAAGGCGTCATCCGTTTTGGCAAACGCGGGAAGTTGAATCCCCGGTACATCGGACCTTTTGAGATCCTCGAACGGATTGGCCCCGTAGCTTATCGATTGCAGCTGCCATCCGAACTCAGCAGCGTGCACCCTACTTTTCATATTTCAAATCTGAAGAAGTGTCTGTCTGATGAGACACTTATCATTCCATTAGATGAAATTCGTGTTGACGATAAACTTCACTTCGTTGAGGAACCCGCTGAAATTATGGACCGTGAGGTCAAACAACTGAAACAAAGTCGTATTCCCATCGTCAAGGTCAGATGGAATTCGCGGCGTGGTCCGGAATTCACCTGGGAACGGGAAGACCAAATGCGACTCAAATATCCTCAACTTTTCACTGATTCCACATCAAACACGACTTTGAGCTAAATTTCGGGACGAAATTCTTCTAACAGGGGGAGAATGTAACACCCGCCAAATTAGGACTAGAGATTAGTGCCTAATCGAATGTTAATACATGTAATTAGTTCCTGGTTAGGCTAATTAATGTATCGAATTATATATATATTGTTGAATATATACGAATATGCGGTTTGATTAAATCGTACGCAATTTAAATCGAATGTATTTCGATTCAATTTTATATGGACGTTGGTGACAAATTTTATTAAATAACGTTGTTATGTCAAAAATATTATTATAATAATATTTCGTATTTATTCGTATCGTACAATCAGAAAGTTACACAATTTAAAATGTAAAACGCGCAAACTAAATAAACCAACTTACCTTTATAACTCAAATGTAAACTTATTTGTAAAATAATTAAATAAAATATCGCGTAATAATTTGTATTTAAAATGTACCAATTAATATGAAAAATAATTAATTAACGTTTAAACGACGGAGCAAACGAACACCGCACGGAGCGGAAACGCGGGGCGAAATTGGGAGCTTAACCTCCCAATCCCACCTTCTTTCTTTCATTTATTTCTTTTCTTTCTCTCTCTCACTCTCCTTTTTCTCTCTTTCTCACCAACCACCACCATCACCAAAAAACTTCACAAAATCACAAAATAAACGTACCAAACGACTTCGGATCTTCAAGATTTTTAGAGATTCACGACCACCGCGACACGATCTATCATCCTATCTTTTCGGATTTCTCATCCGACACTTTGTAAGTTTCCGACAAATCCCGAAATCTCTCGTTTTTAAATGTTTTCACTTGTTAGTAGTTTGTAACAACTTATAATGTCCCTATAAGGGTTGGGTAAAAGTTTTGGACCGAACGGAAACCGAAAAACTCGTTTTCGACACATTTTCCGGCCAACAGACCGCTACGTCGCAGTTGGCCCAGAAATTATGCGACGTCAGCTTCTACGTCGCAAAACCCCTCGTGACGTCGCATAGTGCGACGTCAGTCACAACGTCGCATTAAATTGCGACGTCGCATATAGCGACGCCAGCCTTAACGTCGCCAATACCTCGCCACGTCGCACTTAGCGACGCAAGCCCCTACGTCGCAGAAATCACCTACGTCGCATTAGCGACGCAGCACCCTACGTCGCATTAAATTGCGAAAAGTCGCCTTTAGCGACGTCATGCTCAACGTCGCAATCCTACCTGCGACGTCGCACCCAACGTCGCACAAACCAGAACCTCAAAAACACAGATTTTTACTAAGTGTCGAGACTCGAAATTTATCACTCGATTTTACCCAAATTCAGATCCAGATGCGTTTTTCGTCAAAGCAATATAGTAGAAATAAAAATTTTCCAAGCTGACCTGGCAGCTCGACCCCAGCCAGGGGCTCTGCCCCTTGGACCCCGCCAGGGGCTGCCGCCCCTTGGACCTCGCTACCAGGGGCGCTGCCCCCGGACCCCCGTACTTAGATTTCGTAACGGCTTCTAAAACACAATCAAAACACATTTTTCAAGAAAAACGACACGAAATCAAAATAATAATAGTTGAGATTATTATTACAAATCCGTCACCAACGGGCCGTACACTTTTCAAATACTTAAACTTATCAACCAAATAGTGGAAATTTGGACATTATAGTTGAACGAACAACTACAAGGGTGATCTGTTGAGATACCCAATCATAATTATAACCATCGCGTGTCGTGGACACCCTCAGGTTACAAGTCTTTGGACTTCGATTCTCGGCTAATCATTCTCAGTTTATTTTCATAAACTCAACGACTCAGGTGAGTCTCATAGCCCCTCTTTTTACTGTTTTACTCAGGGGTGTGATATACTGCTCAAACTTTTAACATGTGAACGCAAGTACCAACTTTTCATATACTACATGAGTTTTTCGAAACTAATCATTTAAAGTCCTCCGTCAGCATAGTTGTTAATACGTTGTAGCGTGAATATTAGTATATGGTACCATATAGGATTGACCCTCCTCGTTCGGGTTAGCAAGCACTAACCGGGTAAACGGACGTACTAATATTTGGGAAGACGAATGTTGATTAGGCATTCGTGGAGGCACCTCGCCCGGAATTCTCTATAGGGGACCCGGCCCTCGAGTTAAGCTCAACTATGTGCTCATGGCTGTATACACGATGATTATCATTTAATTGCTGGATGCAATTCATTATTTAATTGCTGGATGCAATTCATTATTTAATTGCTGGATGCAATTCATTTTTTTAAATCTTGCGGTTCATACAATATTACTTGATTTCAAACCTGTGAGCTCACCAGCTTTATAGCTGACCTTTTAGCATATATCGCAGGTACCCAGCAGTAGGATGTTTCTGCTTCAGGATTTAGCTCGAGTCAGCATACAGACGATTGAGATTTTCTTGCATTAGTATATTTTGTATAAGTACTTATGTACTGAAATCTCATTTTATTTAACTCGAGCTATGTAAAGCTTTAAACGTTGTAAACATTTCAGTTATTAATACATTTTGTTAAAACGACGCATATAGAGTCGTTTGCTATTTATCTTTGTGCTTTGTTATTGATTAGTAACACCCAAATCAAGCTTCCGCAAATCATCAAATTTGGGGGTGTTACAAATAATGTACCATTTTGCCCTTGAAGAACTAAGATTAATTGCCATTTAGTGATCTCAATTCTCTACCATTAATTCAAAAATCTGATGGTCAGAAACTCTTCTCTCCTTTCTCTCATATAAATTTCTTCCCCCTATATCCCACTCATATATATATATATATATATATATATATAGGGTGCAAGTCTTAAAACTTGTAAATGAAATATGAGAAATACCTATTTTACCCCTTTCATTTGACTAAACTAATATGGTAATTTAAACCTTTTATGACTCATTATTACTTAATCACAATATACTAATAACTATAATATTTTAGCATATTAATATCCGTCTTTTTGTTTTTGTTAACTAGAAAGCAATCAACAATGTTTTTTTTTTCATGTTCGTGAATGCAAACGAATAAATATATAAATTATTGCATTTGTTTGTCACTATGTCAAACGAACACAAATAAACCTATATGAACACAAACCCTTAAATTCTACACCCATTGTCAGTATGTCGATGATTGGGTTGTTTTTAATGACTTGAAGGAATAAAAGTGTGTTAGGTTGTAGTTGAAAGATGCTTATTTTGTGGACCATATGCATTATTAAGGCTTACAATGATTGTATATATTTTCTAAAATGTATTTTATCATACAAGGTAGGGTAGTAGTAATAAGTGACGTATATACTTTGAGATAACTAATTGAAAATATAATTTACTAAGTTCTGACATCGGTAGTATGTATCCAATTATTTAAGTGTTAATAGTACGTAAGAAATTTGTTATCTTGAGACATTGTATGTAATTTAGTGACGGGTCAACTTGTAAGGATACCACGTGACACCTTATATAAATGACATGTAAGTAAAAGTATCATAACTTACATACAACATATTAAAATAGCAGGTTATTTACACACAATATAAGCCCGAGTAATTGAAAACAAACTATGAATGTTAAAACTTAATTAATTACATGTAAGTACTTAGCCCTTGTATTTCCATTATACGGAGTATTTGACATCAAAATTTGGAAATTTTTTGATTAATCACTACAGCTGAACCAAACATATATTGATTTTACTTTAAATTACCACATATATCCGTATTTATGTTACCTATTTTCCAACGTTTGTCCAACTCCCATTTTTGGCAATTAGTGAATTAGTATATAGATGGAGGTTCAAATGAGAATGAAAAATTCGGTGAGAATGGAGGAATAAATAAGAATATGCAACGTCTCATAAAACCCATTTTTCTCCATTTTTTTAAAATCAAATATCTCACAAACGGCAAGTCAAAAAACTATAAAAATTACACCATAAAAATCAGCATTTTTTTCTCTTCGATTTGTCATCTCACAAGGTATACTTTCGACGATTTTTTTTTTGGGTTGTACAAAATTAATAACACATGTGTTACTAGCTGGTAACACATATGTGTTACCATCCGGTAACACATATGTTAGTTGTTTTTAAAATCTACCGAAAAACGGAAAAAAAAATCGTCGAAAGTATACCTTATCACATCTCTAATCGAAGAGAATAAAACGCTGATTTTTATGGTGCATTTATTGTGATTTTTCGACTTACCGTTTGGGAGATATTTAATTTTTAAAAACGTGATGGAAAGAGTGTTTAATGACACGTGGCGCATTCCTATTGGTTCCCATATTCTTACAAAAAATTGTTGTACTCATTTGAACCTCATGTAATATAATATTTGTATATGGCATTGGTCCCTACTTTTGTATTCTTACAATCATTTTCTCTAAGTATTATTGTCATTTTTCGCATGCATAAACATTGGGTCTGTAAAATGAATTACTCGAATTAATTACCTATTTGTGTTTTAATCAAATTAGATGACCGTTAGTTGAGTTAACGTTTTGATTGTATGAACTTTTTAAGTTTTATAAATATGCAATAAACGTGATTACAGCAATCGTATCATCAAAAAGTGATTACAATCATAGATTTGTATATGTCTAATAATCTTGTTGAGGTTACCTTTAAATGGACCATGTGCTGCTTCTACGGAAAACTACGAGAGGAGGTCGGAAAAGTGAAAAACTGCAAGGTAAGGCCGGGAAAACAACGACCAGAGATCATGCGGACCACCTATACCAAGCTAAAATAACATGTACTATCACCGCAACACACCGTTTCAAGTAGAAGACGTGAAAGTCCGACAAAGCGTGACCGTTTACCAATGATCAACATACAAACCTATAAGACCACTTGCAGTGGTGCGGGGATTTCTGGGGCGTTCTGGGTTCCACGTCAGCGTCAACACCACGTCAGCATGTGTAGTGGTAAACTCAGAACGCCCAGAACGCCCCACCAATTTAATTTAATTTTCATTTATTTAACAAAAATAAATACATTTCATTAATTAATAAAAATACAATACAATAATTAAAAATTGCTAGTAAACCAAAAATAAAAGTTACAGAGACTAACTATATAAAAATATTTATATTTTCATTAAAAAAATGAAAATGAAAAAAAAAACAGAAAGGAATAAAAAAATGAAAAAAGAAGAAAAAAAATATAAGGATATTATTGCCGGCTCCCTTCTTCATGTTCTTCGCTGTACTTCTTCTTCTTCACATATTAATTATTCTTCTATGCAACTCCCAACTTTTTCCACCTTCACTTCCTTTCCACCAAAAACAATAAAAACAAGAAACAAAAAATCAAAATAAAAAACAAATAACGAAAAAGTATAAAAAAAATCGGACGACGCCCCCTTCTTTGCCCGTGCTCCGCTGAGAACGCCCCATTGCCGGCGTTCAGGGGCGTTCTCGGCCCCAAAACGCCCCACGCAGCCGCGTTGCCGGTGGTCTAATAAAATTCCCATTTCACATGCTTACCAATTACATGTAAACTCATCTATCTATCTCTATATACCATATGGTTAGTACGTATTCCAGATTGTTAACTTAATTTAATTTCTAATTACTTAACTAAAACAGAGTTCAAGTTCATAACTTAATTTCCTTTGTGTTGCTTACAATAAATTTGATTGTCGAATAATAACTGTTTTTGTGGTAATTAAAACAATTATTTCATGAAAGTAATGATACACGAACACCAACAAAGACAAGTAGGTGTACCAATAATATTTTTCTTTAATGACAACGCTTTTTATATTTATCGTTAAAGTTGCACTTGTAAGGGACAGCTATAGTCACCAAATTTTAGTTGAGAATATACTTTTTAATGAGCTTCTTTAGCCTAACAAATTATTAAAACTATTAAAACTATAAAGACTTTAACAAATTCAGCTTTAAGGTAGAGATGCCAACTTATGATGAATATCATGATTAATTAAATAACACTCTAGATCTTTAGTTTTTTTTTCTAGTAATGTTGGATACACATGGTTGCAATTAAATAGGGGTGTTCAAAATATTCCGAATTCAAAAAATTGATTGAAGCGATTCGAATTTGAGTTAATCGAATAGATTTTTTTTTATTTTTCGGTTAACCGAACCGAAAGTTTTTAGGTTTTCCGGTTCGTGATTTTGAGATAGACATGATAAACGTTTAACTGAAAAAACCGAAAAATTTATATATAGCTTTAAATATATGTGTGTATATATATATATTGTATATATTATATTCATATATAGATTTCTACACTTGTATTTTTTAAAAAAATCATTTATATTTGTTTTTCATTCATTTTAACGTAATTTACTAGCTTAATTTTGGTATAATATGGTAATATTACTACTTAGTTCTAATTATATTCCAATGATTAACATATATATAACATATATACACAATTATAGAGAGTAAAATGCTTATCGTTTGATACTTTCATTATCAAAATGTTTTAAATATTGTGAACACTTATTAATGAATGTGTATTTGTGTGTTATTAATTACTTTTTAAATAAGTATTAATTAATAAACGTTTAATTGCTTAACCAATTAAGCGAACCAAAAAACTGGTTAATCGGTTATCGATTAAGCAAAATTTCGGTTTCGGTTTAGGTTTAAGAATACGCGGAATTGAGATTCCGGTTAACCAACCGATTTCCGATTAACCGAATCTCTGGTTAATCTTCCATGAACACCCCTACAATTAACTTTGTTTCATTTTTATACATCTTATTCTCTCTCTATTTTGAATATCAAATACCCAAAGTTTTCAAGCACACGACATCCTTCCACCTCCAGCCGCTGACATTGTGTTGGTGGACCGGAGGGTTCATCCCTTATCCCTTATACACCCAGTTTTCAATTCCTTTCCCCTTTTCTTTTCTTTTGTCTCAGTATGTTCATTGTTTCTCTCATCCTTGGTGTCGTTCCCATCCCACTCACCATCGCTTGTTCAGATCTGTTTCGGATTTACTCAATGATGTCCCAGATCTTCTCATCGGCGTCATCAGAGTCTCTCAATTTTCAGTGGCATTCATTTCGACGTGTCTCGGTTTTTCAGTTTTCTCCGTTCACTTGTTCCGGCTTTATGGAACCTCTCATTCACGAATCTAACCGCAACTTGTTCTTTTCGGTAATTGATGTAACGTAAAAAGTCATGTTTTTTATGCACATTATTCTTCACTATTTGACCAAATATTTGGTGAAAACATTTGAATTAAACCTTTATTTACTGAAATTCATCAAAGAGGTCAAAATATAGACGTTACATTCAAAATCACTAGAAACGTCCAAATAACGTACAAAATTAAATGAAGCGAATTGATCTAAACCGATTTCGCCACCCTTTTAGTTATCTTATGAGACACACATCCTAACTAGTCTCATATGATTCCATAGGTAATTACGCGTTCGTAGAATCAAGAATCGTGCTAAACGGATAAGGAATGAAGAAGATAGAGCGTTTGAAGACAAACTGAATGCATTCCAGATATGCTAGAGCTAGAGACATGACACATATGCCTAATTGGTATCATTACGAGCGTAACGGAAATACGAGATAATAGGCGAAATAATCAAGTCAAACGGAAAAGAAACGAAGAAGTTACGATCAAATTAAGCAACAAAGAAAAGCCGAAGCACCCCATATACGGCCCCAAGGGCACTGTATACGGCCCCTAAGGGGGGGGGGGGGGGGGGAGTGCTCATTTTATGATTTGTTTGCTTGTACGCGATACTTCGAGGCTTGTATGTGTGATACCCTCTTGTTGCGTCCCGAAACGGTCGTTCTCGCAACGGGACAGCAACGGTGGTTTTAAATTTATAAAAGCTTGGGAGCTAAATTCTACTTACAGAGGTAAGTATAACTCATGGTCATTCTTAAGATCAATCGTATTGTGAAACGGAGTTGTCAAGACAAACTATTCGATTTAGTGATGGGTTTTTGAAAAGGGTTTTGATTTGGTTTTAGGTCCGTTTAAACTAAACTAATAAAATAGTAAACAAAACAGTAGATAAAAGATAGGGTTTAATCAGTAATGGAGGATAGTGCTTGCTATGATTTCGTTAGCTTATGTTATGGGGTGATGTCTAGGGTTTTTGTAAGAAAACGTCCTTTTTTAAAGATTTGTGTCTGGCTTTTGCCTAAGTATTCGTAGTGTAAACACTAACACCCTACTGTCTGATTTCTCAGACAGTATGTCACTGGGTTGCTAGGTTATGGTGATTCTGATCAGAGGAGGCTGCTCAACTCTTCAACACTTTCCATATGCTGGAATAGTGACCCTTTTTGGAATGGTATTCCTGGGCGCATGAGATAGAGTAACAGACCCACTAAAATTTCTGACCGTTCTTAACACCACGGGGATACTAAGGCTAGGCAAGGCATTTAAGATTAATACTTGGTTTGGTGACTGCTAACTTTGTATTAATGGTCTTTGTTTAGTCCAGAGCTGTGTAGTTCAACCAGGATGTGACACAGTCTTCAACCGATGGTAGTTCCTTAGCTTCCACGTATTTGTACTCCACTTGAAGTGTTTCCAACACTATATGAAGTACTATGCCGATTTATAGTCTTTCCGGTGCCACATACTTTACGGTCACTCTAGACTAGTTTAACTAAGTTTGTATTAAAGTTTGACCATCTATGATATAAACCCAACCCTCACTATATAAACATATCCCAATAAATCCCTGATTGATTTGCGGTGTACTATACGATATAGTTGACAGTATTTCCACAGCTACACAATTTAGACCATGTGTAGATTTGAAAACATAGATAGGTAGTTACCGGTTGATCAAGGTTCGCGACTCCTTGTCATACAGGTTCTAACCACGTTTATTGGAGGAAAGACGATTTTGGTTTAGAAATTCATAAATACAAAGTTAACAGTACACCGGTTTTCATTTGTGTAATTAAAGTAACATTAACATATGTAAGTTAACTACATCACAACAAGCACATAAGAGAACTACTCACTACACATGACAAACAATCATAGATCTATCATAATAGTATTAGCAATTATCATGATAGAAAAGGAAAGAAGTAACAGTAGATTAATGCGTAGATAGAATAATGTTGAAAGAATACACGAACGGAACCTCCGCAATATCTTCGACAATATTACAAATAAGCCCCTCAGAATATTCCCCACACTATTACAAAAGTAGCCCCTCCGTTAGTCTAGGTTAAATATTAACCAAGAACTAACTACCTAAAACCCTAATCTAGAGAGAGAAACTAGAGAGAGAAACTCTAGAGAGAGAGAATGTGTGAGAGAGAAAGTGAGAATGAGAGGTGATGAAGATGTGTGAAATCAGGTTGAGGAGCCCTCTATTTATAGGCCACCAAGGATGCAAGAGTACAAGTCCACAAGCATGCACGAACAAGCAAACGAAGTAAAACGAGAACACACGGGGGGTGTCCAGACCGTACACAGCCTCAACCAAGCCATACACGGCCTTCCCAGGGCCATACACGGTCATATGGGGGCCGTGTGCTAGGCCGTGTGCTGTTTTCGGCTTTTCTCGTTGCTTAATTCGCGCGTATCCTCTTCGTTTCTCGTCCGTTTGACTTGATTCTTTTGCCTGTGATCTCGTAATTCCGTTACGCTTCTAATGATACCAAATGTGCCAAATTTGGATGTCTCTAGGTTTAGCGTGTGCGGAATGCCCTCGGTTTGTGTTCAGAAAGCTCCATCTTCCTCGTTCTTTACCCGATCTGCACGATTCTTGATTCTACAGTCTTGGAATAACCTGATACATCATATAAGACTTAATTAAGAACTTGTATCATTATGTGGTTAAAAGTACGTGAGAATCAGTTGTTTGAACAATCTGCCTCGATTTGCGTGCCTTTTGGACAATTCAAGCACTTTTTATAGCAATGCCTATAATTTGACTAACTTGGTGAATTTAAGTAGAAAAGTATTTAATTTAAGTGTTTTCACCAAGAATTAGATCAAATGTGCGGGAAATATATGCATAAAAACATGACTTTTTGCTACACATCACCTCTATTGCATATATATAGAGACCTCCTCCTCCTCATTTCAACACACCTTCACCTCTCATTTTATTATTGACTTTCTCTCTCTCACACACACGCACACACTCTCTCTCTCTTATTTCTCTCTTTAGGTTCTCTCTCTAGTCTCTCTCTCTAGGGTTTTAACCCTTGGAACTAGTGGGAAGATTAGGGAAAAATCCTTCTCTTTTCTCTTCTTTGTTTTTAGATGTCGCACCCCCAAAAATGTGTAGCGGAAGCAAGTACGAGTTGGGGTGCGACTAATCAGGTATCATCACACCAAGTTACAACGAAGGACCTCTACATGAGTCGTTTTGAAATCATTACATTTTCATAAGTAAAATGTTTGAAAACATATCGTTTATCGTTACAAAAATACAGTTCCTAAAGTCCACGTCCATGATGGGAGATTCTATTACATAACAGTATAAAAAAAGTAATGCGATAGAATCTCCGTTAATGCAGTTGTAAAATCATGCGACTCTAGCTAAGATGTCCTGGAGTAATCCTACTCCGTTTGAGTACCTGAGAATACATGCTAAAAGGGTCAATACGAATGTTGGTGAGCTCACAGGTTTATCAGTTAAAACAGTAATTATGAACCACAAGATTTTATCAGTGTTGCGCGTATGCAAAAAGTGTATATACTATTGCCATGAGCTCATAGTTGAAGCTTAACAGTAAGTAAGTACTGTATAGTACAGTATAGTGCCCCGGTGAGTGCCTAATCCAGAACACTCATAAGTAGCAAATATCAATCGCCCGTTTCTACAGAACGGTTCATGGTAGCGCTACTACCCCGGGCGGGGATCGTCAGTCCCAAAAGGATCCATTTACTAATATTCGCGCTTAAGTCCATAACTAACGAAACTATGATGGAAGGCCTTCAGTGGATTAGAAAGTGACTCATTCAATCCGTATAAAAGTTTATTAGTACTTGTGTTCATGAAAAAGTAAGCAATGTATCCCACCCCAAAGTAAAACAGTAAAAAGCGGGGCTATGAGACTCACCTGAGTCTTTGCAAGCTACGTTTAAATAAATGAGTATCCGAGTGCTGCAATCAGCAAGTAGGTTCTCCGAACCCGTAACCTTCTAGCGCCCTAAACGTGTAAGGTTATATGTAAGTGGATGTCTCAAAAGACCATCCATGCTAGTTGTCCACTCAACTAGTTATGTCCAATGTTTATCGTTTGTTTTCGAAAACGTGTTCGGCCTATTGGTGACGTTTTGTAATAATAATTTCCAAAAACATTATTATTATGTTTGTTCCGTTGTATACTCATAAAAGTATATGTGTTTGCGTGTACGAGTAGCAGCGTATATGATTTAGTTGTTAAGCGAAATCGATACTTGTGAAAATAAGTGTTTTCAATCAGACTGTTAATGGCGACACTCACAGCGACACTTGGTATGGGTTGCGACATTAAGGTCAGTGCCGCGAGGTATGAAATTCTGATAGGTGGCAACACTCAAGTTAGTGTCGCTAACGGCAACACTTGAATATATAGCGGCACTCGGGCAAGTGCCGCTAGTTGTGATTTTGTAATTTTTGGCGACACTCGAAGTCAGTGTCGCATCATGCGACATTCAAGAGTGGCGACACTCGAGCCAGTGCCGCTAGGTATAATAAATTGAAAAGGTTGCGGCACATAAGTTAGTGCCGCTAGTGTGGATGGCTACACTCAAACGAGTGTCGCAGATCGAGTATGAGTTGTGTAACGATTTTGTTGACTTGGTCAAACATGCTCGGTTTGACCCGAAACTTTTACACAACCCTTATTTATGTTTATAAACTTATAAAAGTAAGTTTTACAATTTTTGGAAAACCCGAAAGTGTCGTTTTTAAAACGTTACGAAAACAGTCCTTAGGTTCCATTTCATCAAAATTATACGTTTTTCGTGGCTCGTTTTGACTTGTCAAACGTTCGAGATAAAATCCGAGAAAATTCCACGACATTCGCCCATGTGTTAGATTTTCAAAACATATTTTTACATAATTTTTTGTGGTGTTTAAGTCGTTCAAACATATAAAGTTTAACCCTATGTCCAGCAGCATCATTTTCTGACCTACATTCGAAGATCGGTTTATATCTCGAGTTTTTCTCAACTTCAGAAAATGCAAATGTACAACTTTGAAAGCTAACAAACTTTTCAAACTTTTCCAAGTGGTCTCACCTCTTTTTGACTTTGGTAGATCGAGATATCAACTTCCAAAGTTGGACCTCAGATCTGTACTTTTGTGCAGATCTGCTATGTCCTTTCTTAAATCCGATTTAAAGAAGTAAATGAACTCCAAAAATTATGAGACCACATGGAAACAAAAGGTAAGATCCTGTCGACTGTTTTAGTAAAGTTGCGAGTTAGATATCACATTTTGAAGTCGGGTAAAAGTTTTGTCCAGTGGTTAATAACTTTGTCTGATGATTTTTAGTGTTATGAAAACGTTTTCGGTTATGTTTTTGGACAATATTCAGTAGGAGTGAACCATTAGCATGTATATTTACGTGCACCAAGTGGATCTAACAAGAAAAGAAGGAGATCTTACAAGGAAAAATGAGATCTAAGTCGAGATGATGGAGGTGTGTGCTGCTGCCTTCACTTGTTTCCTTTCTTGCACAAACCGAGGATAGATGATGATAGTACTCGATGGTTGTTGTTGGTGGTTCATGAGGGTGGTTGTAGGCTGTGGTGATGGTGGTGTTTGGCTGGAAAAACCGAGCAAAAAGGGGAGAGGGAAAGAGAAGGGTGTGTGGGTGTTATGTGTGTATGTTCAAATGAGAGGTGAAAATGAAATAAAGGAAAGAGGGGGATTAAAAGGGGAAGGGGTCAGTTTCCAGGGGCTCCAAGGTGGGTCTCGGGTTCGCAAATTTTGCTCCCCAAACTCGCGTCACGTGTTAAGGTCAATTGATCGTTAATCGCGTGACTAAACGTTAAATCGTTAAATGTTTATTCGTTTTGTTTCGTGAACTATATAATTGCGTTATTTTTAGTTAAAGTAATATATTGAAATACTTTATTTAATATTTTCAAAATGTTTGTCGGGTTTCGTTTGGTTGTCGGGTTTGATTCGCGCGTTTTCGTTGTGTCTGTTACGTTTTATATAAAACGCGTAACTTTCCGCGTATTATTAATACATGATAATACAATGTCAATAAATACTATTTAATTTCAAAATAGCTTTACGTTATTTATGAAAATGCGTCACCAACATCCAGGTAAGTCGGAATCCATCCGATTGTTTCGCATAAATACAATTAATTACGTACGTGTATATATACATATATACAAATAGTTACAAGTAATTAGCCTAATATAGAACTAAATACATGTAATATCGTTAGGATCAAGTACAAATGGTGTCCTAAATTGCCGGGTGTCACATTCTCCCCTTTTTAAAAGAATTTCGTCCCGAAATTAGTTCGAGGTCACGGTTGGTGCGGGATCTGAGAAGAGGTGTGGGTATTTTCTCGCGTATCTGGTCTTCTCGCTCCCAGGTGAATTCAGGGCCTCGCCTCGAATTCCACTGGACCTTTACGATGGGAATGCGACTCTGTTTCAAACGTTTGACCTCTCGGTCCATGATTTCCACGGGTTTCTCGATGAAATGAAGTTTGTCATCAATGTGGATTTCGTCGAGCGGTATGATAAGTGTCTCATCAGATAGACATTTCTTAAGGTTAGGAATGTGAAAGGTGTTGTGCACGCTACTGAGTTCTTGTGGTAGCTATAGTCGATAACGAATGACACCTTTCCAAGGTGACACTTTCAATAGTACTTTGTCCCCGACCTGAAATTCGAGGTGTTTGCGTCTCACGTCAGCATAAATTTTCTGACGATCACGTGCGGCTTTCATCCGGCTGTGGATTCCTACGATTTTCTCAGTTGTTTCGTGAATGATTTCCGGACCGGTGAGTTGGCTATCTCCCACCTCAGTCCAACATACAGGTGATCGGCACTTTCATCCATAAAGTGCCTCGAATAGTGCAACCTTAATGCTGGTGTGGTAACTGTTGTTGTACGAAAACTCGCACCAAGGTAAGTGATTTTCCCAGCTATTACCGAAGTCAACTACGCAAGCTCGTAGCATGTCTTCCAAAGTTTGGATGGTTCATTCACTTTGACCATCAGTTTGCGGGTGGTAAGCGGTACTCATATCCAAACGAGTACCCAAGGCTTTCTAAAGGGATTGCCAAAATCTAGAGGTGAAACGGCCATCTCTATCCGAGATGATCGAGATGGGTACGCCGTGTCGAGCGACAATCTCTTTTATGTAGATGCGTGTTAAGCGTTCCATTTTGTCGGTTTCCTTGATTGCCAGGAAATGAGCAGACTTTGTGAGACGGTCGACAATCACCCAAATTGTATCGCAACTGCTCGGTGTCTTTGGTAACTTAGTAATGAAGTCCATGGTGATTTGCTCCCATTTCCATTGAAGTATTTCAGGTTGTTGCAGCAATTCGGAAGGTTTCTGGTATTCGGCCTTAACTTTTGAGCAAGTTAGGCATTTGCTAACATAAGTAGCTATGTCAGCTTTCAAGTTGGGCCACCAATACATCTCTTTGATGCCGTGATACATTTTGTCAGCTCTAGGATGTATAGATGTTGATGCATCTTAGTGTGTCTATCAGTTGGTCTCAGTATGTAATGTGTTTGTTATGTAATTACAATTTGTTACAACGTTTGTATTTAGATAAGTAATTACATATTATGTTTAGGATACACAGCCAGTGTCACAGATGCGACACATTCAGTGTCGCAGTTGCGACATAAGGTTTGTGTCGCAAAAGTCAACTTGGCGACACATCTTGTGTCGCATGAGTCGGTCCGGCGACACAGTTTGTGTCGCAAGGGTTAGTTTAGGTTTCGAGTATAAATTGACGAGTTCGGCTCATTTGTAAGGGTTGATGAATTTGTGAGTTTAGAGAGTATATTGTACATGTTCTAGTGAATATAATCTGATCGGTTATTATAATCAATATATTACTCTTTGTGTTTGATTCGCTTTATTCATTTAACGTATTTTTTATCAATCGTTGGATTCCGCACTTCGATTGGTTCTTAGGATTCGATTAGGTCCGACCACAGGGAACCTACAATTGGTATCAGAGCCATAATCTTCGGATTTGGCGTTATTGAATCCATTTGATACGTTTTTCGGGTTAAATTGACTTATTTTGGTGTTAGATCTTCAAAGAAAATTGTTAGATTATTGATTTCTGGGTTTTCTTGAAAATTTGTGGGTTAAAATTCGTCTTCCATTCGTGAATTTTCGTTAGGGTTACGAAAATTTTCGATTTTAGGGTTACGAAAATTTTCGATTTTTTTAGGGTTTTTGGCCGCTGCTCCAGCTGTTTCTGCGACACAAGCTGCGACACAAATCTTGTGTCGCGATTAGGGTTGCTGCGACACATCCTTCTGTCGCTTTTGGATCTCTGCGACATAAGCCTTTTAGTAGGCGACATAAGCTTGCGACACAAGCTTATTTGATTTGCGACTTCAGCCTTTAATTAGGTGACACAAGCTTGCGACACAAGCTTGTATTCTGCGACATTAGACACGGTTTTCTTCCGTCGCTACTGCATTGCGACATAACCTTTGTGTCGCTAAGTCGATTCTGATTCATAGGCCTTCTGCGACATAACCTCTGTGTCGCTACTTGATTTTGCGACATATCCTTGTGTCGCATAACAGTTTTGTGTTTTTTGTTTATCTCTTTTGCAGGTTATCTTACTATGTCTACATCAGCGTCTACCTCTTCATCCGCTTCTATTCAGCGAGTAGGAGCTTTGTTAAGACATAATAATGAGGCTGGATTCGCAAACAAACCTCCCATGTACACTTCAGGTATGAGTTATCTAGACTGGCGTGGAAGGTTTGAATCGTTTGTTGCTTTTCATGATCCGGAAATGCAAATTTATCTAGAGGAAAGATACGAACGTCCTTTACATGCTGGGATTTATGATGGAACCACTCCTCAGAAGTCAATCAAATCGATGACTCTGGAAGAACGTAAAGATTTTGATAAGGAAAGAAAAACCTATTATGCTATCACCATGGCATTACCTCATCAGATTTTAAGATAAATGCGTCATCACAAGGTTGCTTATGATTTATGGACCGCATTTGAAAAGAAGTGTGGCGGTAGTGACCAATTCAAGAAAAACAAGCTGGATCTGATTAAGAAACAGTATGAAGTTTTTGATATGCTGCCGAATGAGTCACTTGTGGATATGTGCAGTAGATACTCACAGCTAGTTAGTGAGTTGACCGAGGGAGGTGTAGCTCTGATTAAGACCGACGTGAACAAGAAACTTCTAGGATCTCTACCTAAGAAGTAGAATACTCGGGTCTTGCTGATGGAAAAGGATGAGGATATAATGGACATGGATTTAGAAGATCTGATTGGCCAAATTGAAGCTGATCTTTTGGATATGCAGAGAAAGGAGACTAAGGCTTCTGCGTTAGTTCAAAATCCAAAGCTTTATGGTGTGGATGTTCCCGTATCCACAAGTCAATCCTCTGGTACTGCATTTATGGCTGGCAGGACTAGTGGATTTAGTTCAGCAAGTACTACATCTTCTGGTGGTACTTATGTTAATGGTCAAGGATCTTCGCCTGCTGCTGCTAAAGACTATGCTTCTACTTTTGCAGCATTTATGTCTGCCTCTGTTGATATGACTGACGAAGATATCAGTCAAATAGATCAATAGGAATTGGAAAGAATGGACCTGAAGTGGAGCATGGCAATGCTCACTAGACGGGTAAAGAGATTCCTGTAGAAGACAGGAAGAAAATCTGTGACAGATCCGAATGAAAGGGGTCTGGGTTTCAACAAGAGCAAGGTGAAATGCTACAAGTGTCATAACTATGGACACTTTGCCCGTGAATGTGAAAGACATAAGGATCTATCTTCTGGGTATACTAAGCCTTCTCCAACTAAAACAGCTGAGAAAGCTAAGGCTAAGGCTGAAGAGCAGGCGATGGTATCTGCCGCGTTGATGCTGACTGAGACTCCCTGGGATAACAGTTGGCCAGATACTGCAGAGGATGAGGAAGAGGAAAACACGGCTCTTATGGCTGAGGTTCACGAGGTAGATGATGAGCCTTTATCTTGTATTTCGTGCATTAAACTAACAAACAAGTTTAATAGGTGTGGAGAGGATAATGAACGCCTTAATGCTAATATTACTAAATTAACTGAAAGTAATGACATGTTAAGAGAAAGCTATAAGGCAGTTGAAAAGAAATTAAACGCCGTTTTAGAAGAAAAGAAAGAACTCAAGGCCAAAATTTTTGAACAGCAAGATGAAATAGAAAGTTATGTTGACATGGTAACTTCTTTAAAGAAACAACTTGCTGATTCCCAGGCTAAGGTTCTTAATTTGAATCGTAAACTGTCAAACTTTTCAACATCCTCTCTAGTTTTTGATGAAATCCTTCAGAAACAAAGGAGTGATACCAAAAGCAAGGCGGGACTTAGTTATCACCATGTCCCACCTCCAAAAGATTATCTCCCAATGCCTGAAAAGAAAATCATCAATAACTTTGTGCCTACCTTCCCTAAAGTAGACGCAAAGCCTGTTAAACCTGTTGTTAGTATCAAAATAAGTAAGCCTGAGCAAGTTAAGGCTAAAAATGTTGAGAAGGTGTCTGAGAAACCTGAAACTAGTATGCCCGAGCCAGTTAGGGCATCAACTAGAGATGAGCAAAACAGTCTAAGACTGAAACTGGTCCTGAACCGGACTGGGACCGGTCCTAGAAAAACTGGACTGGGAAAAAGACTGGACTAGTCCTAGGACTGCCTAGCAATCCTAATTCAGTCCTACTTTTCAGTCAGAAGACTGGTTAAAAACTGGTCTAAAATCAGTTTAAACTGGTTAAAGACTGAAACTGATTTAAAACTGGCAAAAAGACTGAAATGTATTATAAGCTATTTATGTTTATTTATTGTTTATTAACTTTTTTCTTTCCTTATAAAATTTAAATTTAGGTCAAATTGTATTTGATACATTTTTATTTCTTTATTTATAAACTTTTATTTATTTTCACATCAACAATTTCAATTATATACATTTTAATTTAATCATACTTTACATGTATTGATTTTTTCTATTGGTTTAAAAATTTTATCGTAACTATTGACAAAATTATCGACCATGAAAAAAAGACTGGAAATGACTGAAACTGGACTGGGATTGGACTGAAATTCTAAGAAAAACTGGCAAAACTGGCAAAAAACTGGACTGAAACTGGACCAGTCCTAGAAAAAACTGATTTTTAATTTTCTGTTAAAAAACTAGACTTTTTTGAACTGGACTGAAAACCAGTTTTATCTGGTCTTTGCTCATCTCTAGCATCAACTAGTGAGCCTGAAACTTTCAAGGCTCAAAAGGTTGAAAAAGTTGAGTCTACCTAGACTCTTGATGTTAAGGCTGAGCCAGTTAAGCCTATTATTGGTGAAAAACCTGAATCTAGTAAGGCGAAGTCTGATCCTCCCGTTAGTTTTAAGGAGGAGATTGAAATTGAGGATATCACCGATGAGGAATACGGTCCTCCTGAGAAGAAATCAGTTAAAATGGAAAATCATATCTTCACTACTGAAGGCTATGATGAAATTTTGAAAAAGAAAGGTAAAGCCAAGGCTGAACCTACAAAGAATATTTTGAAACAAAAAGTTAATAAACCAATTAATCAAAAATCTTCTAGAACTTCTTCTCAAGGGTCAACCTTTGCACATCCATCAGTGTGCGTGCTCAGGTCATGTTTCTTTTGGCCGTGCTCAGAGGTTAATTCCTCAATCTCAAGAAGTTGTTGAGAAAAGATCTTGTTTCTACTGCAAGAAGCAAGGTCATCTGATTAATACTTGTCCACTACTTGCAAAGAAGCAGTTTGGTAGGGGTGTTTTCTAGAACCTCTAAGTTTTGAAATCTTTCTCATAAACCAGTTTCTATGAGAGGTTCTGCATCTCCACCACCTGCTCCTAAAATTAACAAGCTTGAGCCCGTAAAAGTTTATGATGATAAGCTCAAAGTTGTTAACAAGCAACAACCCAAACCTTCAAAGGTTTAGAGGATTAAAGAGTCACGTTCTGACTCTTCACCCGACAATGTGTAACAACCCCAAATTTAGGGTAAATTTAAAATTTTCCTAATTACGTGTTTATTACTTGTATATAATATGAAATAGGATTATATACATTATCTACTTATTATAAATATATATGGATGGAATATATATGTATATACGCGTATACGATTCGTACATATCGTATGAAACAGCAATTGTACAAACTTGCGGACATTGGTAACACGACTATTAAATAATGCGAAATTATTTAATTACCTTGACTACTACTTTATATTATGTTTATAATATAACGGGAAACGTACGTTTTAATTAAAACGTCACCGAACTCTCCGAAAACTCGACCAACCGACAAAACAAACTAAGTTATGATTTATAACTTGAAAACTAGTATTTTGATAAAATGCTTCAACTTAATAATCGGGTATTATTTCGTATTTTCAAACGTATATTTAATCGCGTATAAAATTAGTTTTACGTTTAAACGACCGGGGAAACGAACACCGCACGGAGCGCAAACACGGAGGAAGCAAAGTTTGGTGAGACCACACTTTGGTGGCCCCACCAAAACCGGCCAACAAGGAGGGGACATCACCCCCCTCCCTTTTTCACTTACACACACAATCACATACCCATTTTCCCTCACTCTCAAATCTCTCTCTAACTCTCATTCTCTCTCTCTAAATCGGTGCTCCCTCTCTCTAGAAAAACGCCACCAAAACTCCTTAAAACACCTAGCTCGTTTGGAGGAAAGTGATCACCGCAACGAGGACTACAACTTCATCTTTTCGGTTTCTTGATTCGACAACTTTGTAAGTTTTCCGGCAACCTCGAAACTTTTCCGATTACATTTATTTTGCTAGATTATTGTTTCCCTAACTTAGTAATGTCCGAATATATAATCTAAACTCGTTTTTGAACACGTTAACGTAAATGTCGGTTTTGGTCATTTTAAAGAAAACGACACCACAAACCTTAAAAACGACTACCAATGGTTATTATGAACTTATTACAACATATTAAAGCTAGTGTAAAAGTTCTAGACCCAACGGAAACCGGAAAATACGTTTTCGGAAACTTAAATTCCGAACAGACCTCTTGTGTCGCATCGGACCAAAATTTCATGCGACACAACACTATGTCACATGCTATGTCGCACGTTATGTCGCAATGTATGCGACACAACTCTTATGTCGCATTATATGTCGTACCATCTACGATACAAAATTTACTTATCGCTTGATTGCGACACAACGACTAAGTCGTATCGTTGTGTCGTACCCTTGTCTGCGACACAACCATTGTGTCGCATAAACACGAAATCAGAAACAAATCCATACGACACAAACTTTATGTCGCATACGGTCTGCGACACAAGCCTTGTGTCGCAGAAAGCCCTGATCAGAAAACAAAATATACTCTAAGTGTTTGAATCACTTTTCAACTACTAAATCAAATACGATGCTACTTATACCTGAAAATACTATACTTTTGAAAGTATCCAACAACACTTGAATACGTACAAGACTATGCTAAACTAACGTGAGATTTCACTCACACACGCTTACGAGATTACACTTGGAAATACTTAGGAGATTACACTCCAACGAACTTACACTTGTACACTACACGGGATTACATCCGATACGAACTTACAAGTTCACTTACTAGTTACGTGCTGGGTTACACGTTAACTGATATGAACATACATACGAATACTTACGAGGTTTCACTCGTACCCTTTGGGGACTAAGCCCATTGGAACGTACACAAACGATACATGTTGTAATACAAACAAACGATCATACGAGTATACTTTACAACTGTACAACTACTATGAATACATAATAATAATGGATGGAATTATTATAATACACCGATAACAAACGAACCGTACAACTTTTATACAAACTACGATTTACAAACGATTACAAACTTACAAACAAACTAATGGACATTAACTAGTTTGGGAACAACTAGCATGGATACTTTACAAGTATTCCATTTACTTACTAAACCTTATGCGTATTAGGACGCTAAGGGTTGCTAGTTCGGGATACTACTTGCTTACTTACTGCATTGTCTGCCAGACTCAGGTGAGTCTCACAGCCCCTACTTTACTGTTTATACTCAGGGGTGAGATGCATTACTGTTTTACATGAACACACAAAACTTACTTGCTGCCATGATTTACTTACTGTATGAGATTACGAATACGCCAACTGCATGAGTTTACGACTAATCCAATGAAATCCTCCTGAACCATAGTTGTTAGTTATGTGATAAGCGCGAGTTTTAGTATATGGATCCATATGGGACTGACAATCCCCGCCCGGGGTAGCAAGCACTACCACGAACCGTTCCTGTAGAAACGGGCGTTTCTTACTCGTTCCGTATGAATGTTTTGGATTACATTCATGAGGGGGTACCTATATTTACTGTACGTTAAGCTTCAACTATGGTGGCTCATGGCAATTGTATCAAACGGTTAGCATAACCTGCAACCACCACTTATTAAAACTTAAGTTAACGATGAGCATAACCTGTGATCGTTACTTACTGGCTGGCTATGATTTACAAATACTAATTGTGTGTTCAAACTGTTTACTTACTTACAAACCTGTGAGATTCACCAACCTTTTTGGTTGACCGTTTTAGTAATGCTTCTCAGGTACACAGCATCAGTAGGGATGCCCAGCAGGATAAGCTTACTTAGCTCGAGTCGCATGCATTTACAAGCTTGGAGATTTTATTACATTACTTTTGTACTAGTTGTTATGTATTAGAATCTCTAGGAATTTACTTGAACTCGAGCTTGTATTTTGAAACTACTTATGTATTAATGTAATAACTTTTTGAACGTCTCATTTAGAGTCGTTCACTGTATCCTTTGTGCTTGTGATTATTGATTAGTAACACCCAAAACGTCGCTTCCGCAAACTGTTAAATTTGGGGGTGTTACAGATTGGTATCAGAGCCTAAGGTTATAGTGAACTAGGTTGCATTTAGTGGGCCTAGACTATGACCGTTAGGCAGTATTCCCCATTAAGTATAACTGGTTCAGGAATTACAGCATACAAGTTTAATTTAACATAGCCTGATCAACTATGTACAATTAAATGAAGATGATGTGAGTTCTGAAAGGGGTTATGTTGAACCGGAATGCATTAGCTGACTCTGACCTCGAGAGAACCGGGACTTTTACTTGATTGTGCTAGACACACACTAGGCGGTTATGTGTTATATATACATATACATAGGCCTCTTTCCCCGATACTATACTCTCTCTCGACTACTACGAAATTAATATTCCTTAACATTTCATCGAACAAACGACAACTCGATTCTCGTCATTCTGTCCTTAATTAACTTCGATATGAATTCACGACTACCGACTTACGTCCGAAGACTTCCACACCGTTATAACTGACAACCATAGCTACTGCAACATCCTTCGATATGAAGATCGAGACCTTGTTTTCATTTGCCATTCCTATCAAATTCTACGTTTATAACATTCTACAACGTACATTACTGCACTGTTAGATGTATTCTAGGAAAAACATCTTCAACAAATTTTAACCTGCTTTTACACTGGAACTTTCATAACTTCTGTTTTAAACAGTATTGTTATACAAAAATTTCAAAACCTTGTCACCGACCATACTCTCAACCGAACCATTTTCAACTCAAATTTTCGTTAGACCTCGAATTATACAACCGACTTTTACTATCAAAAATTTTATAACAAATATATTTCTATCAAACATGTTACCAAATTTCTTACAAAATGTTTTATAAAATTCTCAAAAATTTCGAAACTGTATAAACGTATTTATAACCCACAAACTTTGAACAAATTTCAACCTTTGACGAAATTTCTTTGAACATACTAAATCATTACCGCCATAATTCTTATTCAAATCCTCACATGTTCTTTATTATTGTTTCAAGGAACATGCCTCCTCGACGTCAAATCATGCTTACTGAAGCCGAAGTAGTGGGTATAATTGCCCGTAGCGTGGCTCAAGCCCTAGCTACCCGAACATCAACCCCTGGTAGCGAAGATACCGCTAACACTGGACCACAACCCAAAACCTGCACCTACAAGGACTTCCAAAACTGCAAACCCTTAAGCTTTGCAGGTACTGAAGGAGCGATTGGTCTGATTCGTTGGACCGAGAAAATCGAATCAGTATTCCTCATCTGCAACTGCAAGGAAGAGGATAAAGTTAAATTCGCCGCCAGCACCTTTTCTGACACCGCTCTTACTTGGTGGAACACTTATGCGCAAACGGTGAGCATTGCCGATGCTTACAAACTACAGTGGGATGAACTAAAGAATATGCTGAGGGGCGAGTACTGCCCAAGAGATGAGCTGAAGCAACTAGAGTTAGAATTCTGGAATCACAAGATGCAGGGTGACGACATCACCGGATACACCAACCGCTTTCACCAGCTGGCACTTTTGTGCCCATCCATGGTTGATCCTGAATACAAAAGGATCGAAAAGTACGTTGATGGACTTCCCGAGCGACTACAAGATTTAGTGACTTCATCTAAACCGAGAACTATTCAGAGCGCCATTCGCATGGCTCATGAACTAACGGCCAATTCTGTCCGCCGTGGCTCGACTTCAACCCCGTCTGCGAATAACAAACGTAAATGGGAAGTAAGTCCCCACTCATCCAACCCGACTTCTGACAAAAAGCTTGCAATTGTCAACGTCAATGACTCAAAGGCTTACAAGGGGAGCAAGCCTTACTGCTCCAAATGTAGCCGCCATCATAACGGCTCCTGTCCCTGCACTAAGTGCAAGAAATTCGGGCACCTGGCCCAAGACTGTCGAACCAATCCCACTGGTACTGATACTTCTGCACCCAAAACCTGCTATGAGTGC
This sequence comes from Helichrysum umbraculigerum, assembly GCA_949592205.1. NCBI lineage: Eukaryota > Viridiplantae > Streptophyta > Magnoliopsida > Asterales > Asteraceae > Helichrysum > Helichrysum umbraculigerum. The sequence goes on from CATIUR010000003.1 coordinate 67,921,601, forward strand.
AACGGTACCGGGCACTTCAGGAAGGATTGCCCTAAGCTGAAACCCCGAACCAACAATACAAGGAGTAGAGCTTATGTAATCAATGCTAGGGAAGATGACCCGAACCCGAGACTCTGTGATTTACTCAACCCGGGTACGCTTATTCTTTGACTACCCGAATCTGTTTTCTCATAAATCTCTCGCTTAATGATTTATGTATAACTGTATTTTATTCTGTGTGTTTTCTTTGATCCTAAGTACACAATAGGATTAGGAAACGACCGACTACTTAAACCCCGACAACGCAATTTGCCTTACACTTTAAATACAGTAACTAAACTCCCTTCCCAATTATCTCACACTGGTTGAGACCGGGAACTCGTATACTATTCTTTAATTTAAACAGATAAATTAATATAACTTCACTTACTTGAGGCAAATTCTTAAATAGAACACTTATTTCGTAGGAAATGACAACTCACTCCGTCAACAACCCTACACTGCAAAATGAACTGCTCAGTGAGGAACCGAAGATGTTTCCTTACCTCCTCGAACTCGAGTGTGATACAGAACACTCCGCTGAATCAGCAGCAGCACCTGCCCCTCCTGCTGCTCTAACTGCTGCAAAAGCATCAGTTAATGAAACCTTGACTGTTGAATCAGTCAGCCACCTTAACCAAACTATTGATTCGCTGCGAAAACAACTTACTGAAGCACGGGAAGACATTGATGACCTACGACGAATTGCTTTCCAAAATGACATACGTATGCGTGAGTACGAGCTACGTTTAATAGCTTTAGAAAACCCTACTTCACCACCAACTTCACAAAGTACTCCTACTGAAGAGGATACCGACACTGACTGTACGTCACCCCCAGCAAAAAGGGTGAAGATTACTCCCTCCAACTCTTCAGGAAATTACTTGGGAAAGAAACCTTTCTGTTCCCGATGCACTCGGCATCATGAAGGACCGTGTACCATACCCACCGGTCGATGCAAATCCTACCCTAAAGGTACGAATCCTCCCAAGGTGAAACTCTGCTTCAACTGTGGGAGTGCTGGCCATCTCAAGGCCCAATGCCCACTACCATCAGGCAACAAAAATTAGGGTACGTTACCACCTAACGATTATTTGATTTCAAACACTGTAAGACCTACTCTACTACTGTAGGCTACTAGTACACATTGTAGCTACCTGACTGATATCAAACTACCGATTACTACTTCGAACAAATTTCGGGACGAAATTTTCATAACAAGGGGAGAATGTAACAACCCCAAATTTAGGGTAAATTTAAAATTTTCCTAATTACGTGTTTATTACTTGTATATAATATGGAATAGGATTATATACATTATCTACTTATTATAAATATATATGGATGGAATATATATGTATATACGCGTATACGATTCGTACATATCGTATGAAACAACAATTGTACAAACTTGCGGACATTGGTAACACGACTATTAAATAATGCGAAATTATTTAATTACCTTGACTACTACTTTATATTATGTTTATAATATAACGGGAAACGTACGTTTTAATTAAAACGTCACCGAACTCTCCGAAAACTCGACCAACCGACAAAACAAACTAAGTTATGATTTATAACTTGAAAACTAGTATTTTGATAAAATGCTTCAACTTAATAATCGGGTATTATTTCGTATTTTCAAACGTATATTTAATCGCGTATAAAATTAGTTTTACGTTTAAACGACCGGGGAAACGAACACCGCACGGAGCGCAAACACGGAGGAAGCAAAGTTTGGTGAGACCACACTTTGGTGGCCCCACCAAAACCGGCCAACAAGGAGGGGACATCACCCCCCTCCCTTTTTCACTTACACACACAATCACATACCCATTTTCCCTCACTCTCAAATCTCTCTCTAACTCTCATTCTCTCTCTCTAAATCGGTGCTCCCTCTCTCTAGAAAAACGCCACCAAAACTCCTTAAAACACCTAGCTCGTTTGGAGGAAAGTGATCACCGCAACGAGGACTACAACTTCATCTTTTCGGTTTCTTGATTCGACAACTTTGTAAGTTTTCCGGCAACCTTGAAACTTTTCCGATTACATTTATTTTGCTAGATTATTGTTTCCCTAACTTAGTAATGTCCGAATATATAATCTAAACTCGTTTTTGAACACGTTAACGTAAATGTCGGTTTTGGTCATTTTAAAGAAAACGACACCACAAACCTTAAAAACGACTACCAATGGTTATTATGAACTTATTACAACATATTAAAGCTAGTGTAAAAGTTCTAGACCCAACGGAAACCGAAAAATACGTTTTCGGAAACTTAAATTCCGAACAGACCTCTTGTGTCGCATCGGACCAAAATTTCATGCGACACAACACTATGTCGCATGCTATGTCGCACGTTATGTCGCAATGTATGCGACACAACTCTTATGTCGCATTATATGTCGTACCATCTACGATACAAAATTTACTTATCGCTTGATTGCGACACAACGACTAAGTCGTATCGTTGTGTCGTACCCTTGTCTGCAACACAACCATTGTGTCGCATAAACACGAAATCAAAAACAAATCCATACGACACAGACTTTATGTCGCATACGGTCTGCGACACAAGCCTTGTGTCGCAGAAAGCCCTGATCAGAAAACAAAATATACTCTAAGTGTTTGAATCACTTTTCAACTACTAAATCAAATACGATGCTACTTATACCTGAAAATACTATACTTTTGAAAGTATCCAACAACACTTGAATACGTACAAGACTATGCTAAACTAACGTGAGATTTCACTCACACACGCTTACGAGATTACACTTGGAAATACTTAGGAGATTACACTCCAACGAACTTACACTTGTACACTACACGGGATTACATCCGATACGAACTTACAAGTTCACTTACTAGTTACGTGCTGGGTTACACGTTAACTGATACGAACATACATACGAATACTTACGAGGTTTCACTCGTACCCTTTGGGGACTAAGCCCATTGGAACGTACACAAACGATACATGTTGTAATACAAACAAACGATCATACGAGTATACTTTACAACTGTACAACTACTATGAATACATAATAATAATGGATGGAATTATTATTATACACCGATAACAAACGAACCGTACAACTTTTATACAAACTACGATTTACAAACGATTACAAACTTACAAACAAACTAATGGACATTAACTAGTTTGGGAACAACTAGCATGGATACTTTACAAGTATTCCATTTACTTACTAAACCTTATGCGTATTAGGACGCTAAGGGTTGCTAGTTCGGGATACTACTTGCTTACTTACTGCATTGTCTGCCAGACTCAGGTGAGTCTCACAGCCCCTACTTTACTGTTTATACTCAGGGGTGAGATGCATTACTGTTTTACATGAACACACAAAACTTACTTGCTGCCATGATTTACTTACTGTATGAGATTACGAATACGCCAACTGCATGAGTTTACGACTAATCCAATGAAATCCTCCTGAACCATAGTTGTTAGTTATGTGATAAGCGCGAGTTTTAGTATATGGATCCATATGGGACTGACAATCCCCGCCCGGGGTAGCAAGCACTACCAGGAACCGTTCCTGTAGAAACGGTCGTTTCTTACTCGTTCCGTATGAATGTTTTGGATTACATTCATGAGGGGGTACCTATATTTACTGTACGTTAAGCTTCAACTATGGTGGCTCATGGCAATTGTATCAAACGGTTAGCATAACCTGCAACCACCACTTATTAAAACTTAAGTTAACGATGAGCATAACCTGTGATCGTTACTTACTGGCTGGCTATGATTTACAAATACTACTTGTGTGTTCAAACTGTTTACTTACTTACAAACCCGTGAGATTCACCAACCTTTTTGGTTGACCGTTTTAGTAATGCTTCTCAGGTACACAGCATCAGTAGGGATGCCCAGCAGGATAAGCTTACTTAGCTCGAGTTGCATGCATTTACAAGCTTGGAGATTTTATTACATTACTTTTGTACTAGTTGTTATGTATTAGAATCTCTAGGAATTTACTTGAACTCGAGCTTGTATTTTGAAACTACTTATGTATTAATGTAATAACTTTTTGAACGTCTCATTTAGAGTCGTTCACTGTATCCTTTGTGCTTGTGATTATTGATTAGTAACACCCAAAACGTCGCTTCCGCAAACTGTTAAATTTGGGGGTGTTACACAATGATACATCAGGCAACACCTCTGCTTTGCTAAAAGATAAAATCTTGACTGATGTAGTCATTGTAGATGATGCTACTGGGCAAGTCTGTAAAGGCTTGGGTCTCCCTTACTAATTTATTACTTTGTTTATGATGTCGCAGCAATCTGAAGCGGTTAAAAGTAGTAAATGGTATATCGACAGTGGTTGCTCGTGACATATGACAGGCGACTTATCTCTACTATCTGAAGTTCATGATTACGATGGGGGATATGTTGCTTTTGCTGGTGATAAGGGAGGTGTTATTACTGGTCAAGGTACACTCACTAATGGGCAAGTGAGTTTTGAAAAAGTGAACTTTGTGGAACAGCTCAACCACAATCTACTCAGTGTCTCTCAAGTGTGTGACAAAAAGTACACTACTGCGTTTACCGACACTGAGTGCTATATTCTGAAGCCGGGATTTGTTATTCACGAGGAATGGGTGCTTCTGAGGGCACCAAGACAAAAGGACACGTATATTTTGGATATGAGAACTGTTGAAACAACTCAACATACGTGTCTGTTATCTAAAGCTCCAAAGAAAGAATCACTACTTTGGCACAGACGTATGGGTCATCTGCATTTCAGGAAAATGAACTATTTGGTAAAAAATGATCTAGTGCGAGGAGTTCCGAAGCAATCCTTTGGACTTAACGATCGCTGTGTTCCCTGTCAGAAAGGGAAACAATACAAGAAATCCCATAAGTCTAAGTTAGTGAACTCTGTTGCAAGTCCTTTGGAGCTACTGCACATGGATATATTTGGACCCGTGAGTAAGAAAAGTATGAGAGGATCTAAGTACTGTCTGGTGGTTACTGATGACTACTCTCGTTTTTCTTGGGTATATTTCCTGTCCACTAAGTATGAAGTACTTGAGATTCTTACTTACCTATTTGATAAGCTAGAAAACCTGTGCAATCTATCGATCAAGAAACTGCGGTCTGACAATGGGACTGAATTTAAGAACTCAACCGTTGAATTGCACTGTTTAAGGAAATGCATTGATCATCAATTCAGTGCGGTGCGAACTCCTCAACAGAATGGAGTTGCTGAGCGCAAGAATAGGACACTTATTGAAGCTGCAAGGACCATGTTGGCAGACTCTAAACTGCCTATCACCTTCTGAGCTGAAGCGGTCAATACAGCTTGCTATGTTCTTAATAGGGTCACTACGGTTAAGAAGCAAAACAAAACTTCTTATGAACTGCTTAATAACCGTAAGCCATTTTTACAGTTTCTTGAACCATTCGGGTACCCCTACACGATTATGTATACTAAGGAGAAGGTTGCAAAATTTGGTGCAAAATTCAGTGAAGGATTGTTTTTGGGGTTCTCAAACAACTCTCCAAACAGGCGTGTATATAATCTGGCAACTAAATGTATCGAGGAACATTTTGAGGTAACCTGCTTCCGTTACACCGAAAATCTTCAAGGAAAGGGACCCGAACATTTGTTTAATTATGAAGCATTATTCGATTCATTTAATCTTCCTCAAGAAGAAGAGGATGAGGTCGAACGGGTGGTGACATTGTTACATGGGCTTGATCTTTCTTCTTACGTATCTAAGCCATCTACTTCAACACCTCCAACTGCTTCACCAACTACTGTACCAACTGCAGCTCCTGTTACTCCTGATTCAGCTGCAGCTCCTACAACTTCTGCACCTACGACTCCACCACCACCTCCTATTGTTGAAACTGTTCCGGTTGATGAAGAGGAACAGGAATCTGATTATGTTGCATATGATTATGGACAGTAGTTTGATTCCACAAATTTGGATTCTGTCATTGTGCCTGACGATCTTCCAAGTTCTCGAATAAAGAAGGATCGTCCGGTGGAAAATATTATTGGTGCATTGGATAAAGGGATTCAGACTAGAAGTCAAGTTGCTGCTACTGAGAATACTGCATCAACGTCTGAACCTACTAAGCCTGTTACTCTTGCATGTCTTGCTGCTGAAATCAAAGAATGCTTTCTATCTCAAGCGGAGCCTAAAAAGACCGAAGAAGCTTTGAAAGACCCACACTGGGTCGAAGCTATGCAAGAGGAATTGCAACAATTCAAAAAGCTGCAAGTTTGGAGTTTGGTACCATTACCCAGGGGTGTCCATCCGACTAGAACTCGTTGGGTATATCGTATACAGAAAGATGATCGAGGAGTTGTGATCAGGAATAAAGCGCGTTTGGTAGTTCAAGGCTTTACTCAAGTTGAGGGTTTGGACTATGATGAGGTGTTTACTCCAGTTGCAAGATTGGAGTCAATTCACATCTTCTTGGCATATGCGTCATTCTAAGGATTCCGAGTCTATCAACTCGATGTCAAGAGCGCATTTTTGTATGGACAGGTCGATACTGAGATTTATATGAAGCAGCCTCTGGGTTTTGAAGACTCCGTGCATCCGAATTATGTCTGCAAATTAGACAAGGCATTGTATGGTCTTCACCAGGCTCCGCGGCTATGGTATGAGAGGCTTGCTAATTATCTGCCAAAAAATGGTTTCGAAAGGGGCAACATTGATAGCACTCTCTTCACAAAATGAGAGGGAAATGATTTGTTACTTGTGCAGGTTTATGTATATGATATCATCTTCGGTTCAACTAACGAGGCGTTGTACAAGGACTTCGAAAAGATCATGAAATCTGAGTTTGAGATGAGTGCGATGGGGGAACTTACATTCTTTCTAGGTGTACAAGTTGAGCAGTCTACCAAAGGTATTTACATTCATCAGTCAAAATATGTTACTGATATGTTGACCAGGTATGACTTGCTTAACTGTAAAACCTATGGCACTCCCATCGAGCTCAACCACAATCTCGGACCTGATGAGAGTGAAGAAGACAGCAAAGAAAAGGACTATCGCTCTATGATAGGATCTCTCATGTACTTGACTGCCTCTAGGCCGGACATTGTGTTTGCTGTGTCAATCTGCTCAAGATATCAAGCTAAGCCCAAGGTTTCTCATATGAAGGCGGTGAAGCGAATTTTTGGATATCTCAAACATAGACCAACTCTTGGTCTATGGTATTCGAATGAGAAAATGTTCGCTCTTACTGCCTATTCAGATTCTGATCATGGCGGCTGCAATATTGATAAGAAGTCAACAACTGGTGGATGTCAATTTCTTGGATCACGTTTGGTGTCTTGGCAATGTAAGAATCAGACTACGGTTTCTACTTCTACAGCGGAGGCCAAGTATGTTGCTGCTGCTAGTTGCTATTCCCAGGTCCTATGGATTCAGCACCAACTAATTGATTACGGGTTACTTCTTACCATGACTCCTATTCATATTGATAACACGGCTGCTATATCTATTACACGCAATCCCGTACAGCACTCTAAGACTAAGCACATAGAACTTAGGTTCCACTTCATACGGGATTGCTATGAGAAACACTTAATAGACCTTGTCCACATAGATACCCTTAAGCAAAACGCCGACCTGTTCACCAAAGCTTTATCGCGTTCCCGATTTGATCAACTGGTCAACATGATTGGTTTAAGGTTCTTTCAATCTAAAAAGTAACTTTTGGACTTGGTTTGTTTCTGTGTTAAAAAAAAAAAATTGCAACAGCCACTCTTTATACTTGTTAGTATTAAAGAAAACGCAAAGTTGCTACATTCATAAAAAAAGACGTTCAGTTGTGTCTGTAAACAACTAGGGAAATGATAGTACATTAGGGAACATGCACAAAATGGAAATTTTAAGGTTTATCCTTGATGTATAAGTAGGTTTATCTAGCATACTTACTACAGTTTTTATAAAAACTAGCTTCATCATACGATGTATTGGTAGGCATGATACATACCGGTCTCTGGGTTATTTAGAAGTAATTCTAATACGTGTCTATAATCTTGTAGTATACACCTTGTGATGTACGACTCAATGTCTTAATTCCTTAACGTAGCTTGACATATTTCTATCTTTGGAGTTTTTATCTGAAATCATTTGGGGGTTTATGCTGCTGGTTTCCTCTGTTGCGCGTAAGTGCAGACCTGGTCTCCGTCAGTATAAACTCAATATTAAGCAAACGTGAGTCAATGCACTTGCAAAGTCTTAAATCTTAAGATACCGAACAAGGTCGCCACAAAATTTGGTTTGACTGCGATTGGTTTTGCTTAAACCTGAATCAAGATTATGTTGCTCTGCTGTACGTCTGTACAGACCTGTCACCGCTGGCTTGATTCTTAAAAATGATTTTCTTATATTCTTTCTGAATTTGGAAACTATGTTCATGTCTGTGTTACAGGGGTATATCTATGGTGGGAACCACAGAGAAATATTCATACTAACAATAAATGGTTAGCCCACAGTCACGGATGTAACATGTTTAAGTGGACAAACAATACCAGTAATCGTCTTGAAATAATTTTTATAAAATGTGTTTTAAATATGTTAAGTAAATTTAAAGTGGAAAATATACTGATAATCGAGATAACACTTACTATTTGCTAATAATTGCATGTTATCCTAATATGATTCCTTACCAGACCAAACAACAACGTCACCAAAAAGAAAGTTAACTTAAATATTATTTAATTTTATTTTATTTATTTTATTTTATTTTAGTCTATTTTATCATACTTTATTTTATTTTATAAGTCCTTAAGTTACTATCGGATCGGGTTACGGGTTAATACTTGAAATTAAAATCAAAAATTAAAATTTTGGGCCCTGCGGCATAACTTATGTCGCGGCCCATTGCGATGCCTATGTCGCTTGCTATGTCGCTAGTTAGGGTTTGGGTATATAACCCGACCCAGTCGCATTCACTGTTACCCCATCCTGCGACATAAAATTATTGTAGCGACACAAAGATTGTGCGACATAACTGGCTGCGGTGGTTTTACTCGATCATTAGGTACCGTTTTTACCCCTTTTCACCATGTATTTATGGTTTAATCATCGTTTATAGTTTACGGTTTTGGGGGTTAGGGTATTTGGTTAAATTAGACACGAAAACGTGCATTTTACATGTTAAAAGTTATGTTTTCATGTTCGTGGTTACATGCCGTACCCTAGGGTAAGGCTCATTTTCAAAAACCCCAAATTTAGTGTTTAGGGTTTCTGGGTCTTGGGGTGTTCGTCTTTGCGACACAATCTGCGACATAAGCTTTTGTCGTACCCCCAAAACACGTGGCAGCGGAAGGTATGAGGTTTCGGGGGCGCCAACCAAATCAAATATCACAACACAAAGATTAAAGCAAACGACCTCTACATGAGACATTTTAATAAAAAGTTACATTTCTTAAATAAAATGTTTACAAATGTTATATCAAAATATTGGAGTTCGCATTAAAAGTGTAGAGATTTCTTATACATAAATGTTGATACAAAATATCGTAATGCAATCTAATATCTTGTTGTTTGTGAAAACATGCGACTCAAGCTAATGCTTTCCAAAAGCATCCTACTGCCTTGTTTCCTGTGGGTAGTCCTACTACATCTGTGAACCTGAGAAATACCTGCTAAAAGGTCAACATAAAGTTGGTGAGTTCATAGGTTTACGCAGTTAAGATCATAGTATGAACCACAAGGTTTCATAGTTATCAAAGTAGCACGAATGCCAAAGTAAATCGTGGTATACTATTGCCATGAGCTCATAGTCCGAAGCTTAACCGTAGTTGTTTACCCCCAGTGAGTGTATAACGTACTATGATATTTGTTAGGGGCCATCGTAGTTTGGTTTAGTTACTTATGCAATAAGTATAAGAGTTTTCGTTACTTGCGTTCATATGTAAAACAGTTTATAAAACAGAGCATGTATTCTCACCCCAAAGTAAAAAGCAGTAAAAAGTGGGGCTATGAAACTCACCAGAGTTTAGCAGGTAGCAAGCAAATATCAAATAGCAAGCAAAGTGTCCCAAAGTGCAACCTTCTAACGTCCTAAACGTATAAGGTTGTGTAAGTAGATGTCTCAAAAGACCATCTATAGTGATTGTATAAGTGGGGGTCAATGTCTACTTAAGCCAATCGTGTAGGTGGAAGGTTAATGTCGACCTAAAGCTAGTTCATCAACTAGTATGTCCAAATAAGTTGTTCAAGTTTGTTTATCAAAAAACTCATACAACCCGTTGGTGAAAGTTTGTAATGATAATTCATTAAGATTTTATTATTAGTTTTGTTTCATTGCATACTATACATTAGTAAATATCGTGCGTTGCTAACAGATTATTTAGTTCGCAAAGACCTCAAACCTGGTCAAAGTTGGTCAAACCTGGTCAAAGTTGGTCAAACCTGGTGAAACTGTTCAAAGTTGGTCAAACCTTAGTAACACTTGCCAATTTATGAGACACTTACCAATTTATAAGTTAGAGTATTTGGTCCAAGTGTTCTAAGCGTCGGTTTATAATTCGGAAAACTTTCCAAGTTTAGTTGTAGGTCCAAGTTATTAACTAAGTCACCCAAACCCATTTTTGTTACCATTTTGCCCAAAAATAGTAAGTTTGTCGTTTTTAGAAACCGAGTCCCATTTTCGTTGATTTGGTCAAACCTACTCGGTTTGACCTGAAACTTTTACCCAACCCATATTTCAGTTAAATGAGCTTATAAAAATTGTCGGTTTGTGTCGGAGTTATTTCGAGGTGTCGGTTTTTAATGCGCATCTTAAAACTTCAAATTTTCATATTTTCGACTTTTGTCGGTTTGGTTCGCCACTAGATTTTTACAACTTCTGGTCCAAATCAAGGTTCACAATTTTTATCAACTGATCTTCTACTAATCTAGTGTCTAACATAAAATTCCTAAGATTTATAGTGTCCATTACTTAGGTAATTAATTCCGCGTAACAAACGAGCATATTTATTGAACATTTTCAGGTCAGTCCCAAAGATCAGTTCATACACAAAAATACGTACATATATGGGAAAAGTATAAAACACGAAAGTTGTAGCTCTTTTCAATACGCAACTTTTGATATAACATTCGTTGTCTAACTCTTCCTAGAACTCGAGATATGAATTTTTTACTAAACTGTGTTTTTGAAGACAGATTATTCATGTTCAAGTATGTTCATTAAAAACGATTTTTAGCAAGAGTTTTGGACATATATAAGTTAGATGAACTATATAATATGTAAATAGACATATATGAGAGTAGAGATGAGTCTTCTTACAATAATTTGATGGTGATGAGATGAGATGATGATGCTAGAGTTCTTGAGCTAATTATTATTACAAAAAGTTAAGAATTTAGTTGGTGGTTGATGGTGGTAGTTTATGGTGGTGGAATGATGGTGATATGGTGGTGATTATACTGATTTCAATTCAGTGTTTTTGGTGAAATGAGAGTTAGAGAGAGTTTGTGAAATGTGAGGTAGAGTGTAAATGAAATAAAGTGGGGATTTTGACATATTTGCAGGTACTCTAAATGGGTGAAAGGAGAGTTGATGATGACCATCACATGGGGGAGGGGGAGAACGACCAAGGGGGCCCACAAGGGTCAAAAATTAGTTAACTTTTTGTCTATTAAGTTTAGGTTACGTATTGTGTTTGTTTACCCGTTATTTTCACTAAAACGTTAAATCGCGTAGATTTATTTTGAGTCGTTTAAATTAGCAAAATGGTTGGGATTATTTTTCATTGAAGTATTATTAAAATACTTTGTTTTAAGTTGTCAAATTATTATTGACTTTCGTTTGGTTGCCGAATTAAATTTGCACGTTTTCGTTGCGTTAGAGACGTTTTAATCGAAACGTCTAGGTTTTTCGTGTATTATTTCAACAAAATAATAATATGTGATAAATAACTTCTAAAAATAGATTAAATTTATTTATAGAAAGGTTTTCACCAACGTCGTATAGTTTGTCGGACTCCGTCTGGTTGTTTCGCGTAATTACAACTAATTACGTAAGTGTAATATAAAACAATTACGTAGGTGTATATTTACATAAATATACAAATAGTTACAAGTAATTACAAGTATTTAGCCTAAATCACATCTAAATACACATAATTAGGGTTTCGGTTAGGTTTAAAAGTTAACCTAAATTGCCGGGTGTCACATTCTCTCCTTGTTAGAAGAATTTCGTCCCGAAATTTGCTCGTAGTCATAGTTTGTGTGGGATCTAGCGAAAGTGTGAGTAATTCTGACGTTTAACTAAGTCTGCGAAAGGAAAGTTCATTGTTGTGATGCAACGCATCCATTTGTATATGTTTGAAGAATTATCTCCGTGTACTATTAGTAGGACAAATATTCCTAAATAGTCAGTTGTAGTAAGGTCATTTGCTATAAGGTTCATAGTAGGAAAACATTCCTGTGTGGTTCGTAGTAGGAAAACATTCCTATGTGGTTCCTAGTAGGAAAACATTCCTATGCGGTTCGTAGTAGGAAAACATTCCTATATGGTTCGTAGTAGGAAAACATTCCTATATGGTTCGTAGTTCGTGTGAGTGTGAATAGTTAGTTGGATTATATCCAATATAAATTGCTTGAAATGCATTTCCAATATGTAAACCTTTAAGAGACCCGAAGATGGTTTAATGTAGAAGTCGTCAGAAAACGTAAGTCGTAATCCCAAAAAGTCTATGGATGAAATTGCTTGCTAAGTTCAAAGTGCAAGTTCTACGATGTACTTGGCACCTAAATCGGTGGGGTGTGATTGTGTATTGGACAAAACTCGTACAGTATCGAATAAAACTGAAATAGTTAAGTTATCAAGAAGTATCGTCATCTAAAGTGAGTAGGTATGGGAATGTTGTTGGTTCATCACAGAGTTGGTTGTTGTCAGACATGTGTTGGTCTACAGTGGGACTTTCCATTTCCTGTTGGTACATCTATGTGTGTCTGTCAGTTGGTCTCGGTCTGTAATCGTGTCGAGATTGTAATTACGTACTAAGTAGTTTTAGACTTAGTTTAATTACAATTTTTGTAATCATGCGACACAAGCATTGTGTCGCAGAACCATTCCATGCGACACAAGGATTGTGTCGCAGAACCATTCCATGCGACACAAGTATTGTGTCGCAGAAGCATTCTATGCGACACAAGGCTTGTGTCGCATAACGTCTGGATAAGGCTATAAATAGAAGCTCGCCAACTTCTGTTTTGCCAAGACACTTTACACACACATAACACTTTTATTATCACAGAATACTCTCCAGGTGTGTTATTTGATCTTTGTATGTTTGTGTCCAAGTGTATGTGTTGTTGCTAGCATTTCATATATATAAACATACACTTTGTGTTTTGGTTATTTAGTGTGTTAATCTTGCATATATTTGTGTGTTTGATTTCCGCTTTAATACACAAGTAAAACTACTCGATTTGGTCCGTATACATGGAACCAACAATTGGTATCAGAGCCGCATACTCTTGAGTTGCGGTTTCGAGTTAGTTTGTGCAAGATTTTGGTCTAAAATGCTATATTTTTAATTTTTATGTTCTTGGTGTTCTTGGTGTTCTTGGTTAAAAGTCTTTATTTTTAGCTCTTTGTGGTCTTTGATCTTCAAAGAATCTTGTTAGTCAAAGTGAAAGATTTGGTTGTTGAAAAAGTTGGTGAATTGTTGCTTAAACCATTGGGTTTTAGATCTGATAGGAAGCTTGGCGTGGTTATTTATAATTTGTGTTGAAAGTTGAAATTTTTTGTGGGCTCTAGGTTGTCTGCACTGGCATTTTTGCGACACAAGACTTGTGTCGTAAACACTGTTCATACGACACAGCTATACGACATTAATTTGTCTACGACATAACGTGCGACATAAGCCTACGACACAATTTTTTTGACCTTGACTGGTCTGCGACACAAGTTGCGACATAATCTACGACATAACGGTTGTGTCGCATTTTTGTCTTATGTCTGATTGACTTCAGCGACACAACATCTGTGTCCTATTGACCGTCTGCGACACAAATTTTGTGTCGTATTGACCGTATGCGACACAACACTGTGTCGCATTACACCAGACTTAGACAAAAATCAGTTCGTTTGTTGTGTATTTTCTGATCCTTTTTGCAGATTTTAAACATGTCTCTTCAAAGCGTTGATGCAGTTTTACAACGTAATGCTTCAATCGGTAGTGCAAATAAACCTCCTTATTTTGCACCGGATATGGAATTTCGAGCATGGAAACAACGTTTTAGGTCGTTGTATTATTCACTGATCCTGATATGGAGTTGGCTCTTCTTGAACGATATGTTGCTCCTGTTGCTCTTGGAGAACATATGGGTGTTCCTCCACCCAAACCCGTTCGTTCATACACTCCCGAAGAACGAAAAGCATGGGAAATTGAACGCAAGACCCATTCTGCTATTACTATGTCACTTCCAACTGACGTTTTGGATATGTTTCCACAAACTATTGCTTATGATCTTTGGATTGCAATTGAGAAGAGATTTTGTGGTAACACTGAGTACATCGAGAGCAAATTGGAATTAGTCAAAACTCAATTTGATTATTTCTATATCCAGAAGAATGAAACCGTCAGAGACATGCTTTGCAGATTTACACGCACAGTAAATGAACTGCAAGCTGGAGGATATAATCTAAAAAATTCTGAGATTAACAAAAAGGCTTTGGCTGCTCTACCACCAAGTTGGGAAACACGAGTTTTGTTATTATAAAGCGATCCAAAGACAATGCAATTGTCTCTGGATGATCTCATTGGAAAACTTGAAGCTGGTGCGTTGGATATTCAAAAGAAGGAAACAAGATCTACTGCTCGTGCATCAGAATCAAGTAATGGTGGAACGGCTTTCATCTCAGCTGAGCCAAATTCTCAGAGATCTTCTTCTTACAGTAATCCTACTGTAGGAACATTTTTAGCCCTACCAGCTTATAATGCTTCTTCAAGCAGAACATGTTCATCGTCATCTGTTCCCTCTTCAGCAACCACAGATGAACATGCTGCAATGTTTACTACTTTCTTGTCATCATATGAAGACTTTCTTTCTAAAAGAGTCAGTACATTGGAGCTGACTGATGAAGACTTCAATCAGGTTGATCCTGATGAGTTAGAAAGGATTGACATTAGATGGAATATGGCTATGCTCACTCGCAGAGCCAAAAACTATCTAAGAAGAACTGGAAAGAGATCTCTTGAAGATGCAGCTGACCGAACACCAATGGGATTCGATAAAAGCAAAATCAAGTGTTATAAGTGTCAGAATCTTGGACACTTTGCCCGCGAATGTGAGAAAGGACGACAACCTGCTTCGGGTTTCACAAAACCATCTGTTGCTCCAAAACAGATTGAGCATACTACTGCTAAGGCTGCATTGTTGATTGAGGATGGAGATGCTTATGATTTTTCTGCATCTGAAGATCACGAGCAATGCTTCATGGCCATCAACAATGAGGTACAATTTGCTCCATTTACTTGTAATTCATGTATTAGTTTAACTGGTAAAGTAAATGGGCTTATGGAACATAATGACAACTTGAAGTCAGATATCTTGAATTTGATGGAGGCAAACAAAGTTTTGAAAAATAATGAGAAACTCTTTGATAGTAATATTAATCAATTTATTGAAGATAAAAAGGAGCTGAAAGCTCTAATTTTCAGCAATCAGGATGAAATTGACAGTTACTTAAAAATGATTTCTCATTTAAAAAAGGAATTGGCTGCCTCCTAAGCCAAAGCTGTTGATTACAAACGGAAACTCAAGAATATCAACACTTCAGCCATGGTTTTTACTGAGATCCTACAGACGGGTAGAACTAGTTCTAAAGATAAGTCCGGTTATGGTTATCATCATCAACCGCCTCCGTCTTTAGATGTGAATTTGTGTAGACCGTCTAAGGATGAAATTAAAGATTTTGTGCCTACTTCTTTAGTAGATGCAAAGCCCGTTGAAATATCAGTTAATGAACCTGTTGTTAAGAAAGTAGATATGCCTGTAAGTGAACCTGTTAGTTTGAATACTTTTAAGTTGCCTGAATTCTATCAAGCTAACATAGAGGTAAACCATGATAAAAAGAAACCTAAGATAATTAAGGCTGAACCAGTGAAGCCTTTTGAACCTGTTAAGTTTACCCCCTCAGGAACTGTCAAGTTTACTCCCTTTGGTAGTTTTCAGCCTGCTCCCTTAAAAACTATTGAAGAAGAGGTTGAGGTTGAGGATGTTCCTAGTAAGTTTGTGTCTCAATGTGAAAAGAAAAACATTAAGCCTGAACATCACATTATTACTACTGAGATAGATAATGAAACTTTTCAAAGGAATGCTAAGGTTCAGGCTGAACTTAAAAAGAAAGATTTAAAGAATACTAATGACAAATCAATCAAGAATTCTGTCAAATCTTCTGTTTCACATTCTGAGGCATCCACTTCAACATGCTCACATAAGTTACCTGTCTCACCTCAATTTTTAGGCAGTAACGACCGAACCTTTAAGGAAAGACGATCATGTTTCTACTGCAAGAAACAAGGTCACTTGATTAATCAATGCCCGTTGCTTTTGAGAAAGAAGTTTTCAATAGGTGTTCCCAGAAATTCTGTTTACAAAAATTCAGCTGTTAAATCATTTTCAAAGAAGGGTTCACTTTCTCATACTTCTATCCTGAAAGTTAATGCTGCTAGGCCTAGTAAACCTCTGGTTAAACAGCCTAACAATGTTAACAAGCAACCCACTATTGTTCCTGTGAAAATTTGGAGACCAAAAGAGTCGTTAAATGACTCATCATCAAGTAATACTGCATCAGGAATTGCACCTGATTTATTGAAAAACAAAGTTTTAACTGATGTAGTTATTATTGATGAGGTCTCTGGAGTACCCAAGTCTGTAAAGGCCTGGGTCTCCATTTCTAACTAACTCTCTCTCTATGTTGTGCTGTAGCATTCAGGTCATATACAAAGAAGTAAATGGTATGTGGATAGTGGCTGCTCACGGCACATGACTGGTGACATGTCTCTTATGTCAAATGTTAAACCATATCGCGGAGGACATGTTGCTTTTGCGGGAGATACATGTGGTAACATAACGGGTCAGGGTACACTTTCTAATGGGCAAGTGAGTTTTGATAAAGTGAACTATGTCGAGGAACTGCAACACAATCTGATCAGTGTTTCTCAAGTCTGCGACAAGAAGTTCACTACCGCATTTACAGATGTTGAATGTTTAATTTTGAAACCGGGATTTGTTATTCCCGAGGAATGGGTGTTACTGAGAGCACCCCGTGTATGCAACTCGTACATTTTGGATATGCAAACTGTGGTTACCAAGGAGCATACTTGTTTGCTATCAAAAGCATCTTCTAAAGATTCACTGCTTTGGCACAGACGATTGGGACATATTCATTTTCGCAGAATGAATTATCTTGTTAATAATGATCTTGTGTTAGGTGTGCCTAAAAAGACATTCGTAATAGATGATGAATGCGTTTCCTATCTCAAAGGGAAACAACACAAGAAGTTCCATAAGTCTAAGCAGGTGAACTCTATTGAATCTCCATTGGAGCTGCTTCACATGGATTTGTTCGGTCCTGTGAATAAGAAAAGTATTGGGGGAAAGTCATACTGTCTTGTTGTAACCGATGATTACTCAAGGTTTTCTTGGGTGTATTTCTTGGCTGGAAAGGATGAAACAACTGATAATTTAACCTACTTGTTCGACAGACTGGAAAATCTGTGTAATCTGAAGATCAAGAAACTGCGCAGTGATAATGGAACCGAATTCAAGAACAGAACCTTGGAAATGTATTGTCTTCGAAAGGGAATCTTTCATCAGTTTAGTGCTGCTCGTACCCCTCAGCAAAATGGGGTAGCTGAAAGAAAGAATAGGACAATCATTGAGACAGCAAGAACCATGTTATCTGATGCGCATCTGCCTACCACTTTTTGGGCAGAAGCTGTTAACACTGCCTGCTATGTGTTAAATCGGGTTTCGATGGTTAAAAAGCGAAACAAAACATGTTATGAATTACTAAATAATCGCAAACCAAATTTGAAGTTTCTTGAACCTTTCGGGTGTCCTTGCACAATCTTAATTACTAAGGACTCGGTAGGAAAATTTGATGAGAAAGCTGTCGATGGCCTATTTTTGGGATATTCTGTGAACTCGCCGAATAAAAGGGTTTTTAACAAGTCTACTGGGAGAATCGAGGAACATTTTGAAGTTAGGTTTTTGAAATATACTGATTCTCCAAAAGGCAAGGGACCTGAATCCTTGTTTGAGTATGATAAGTTGGTGGACTCATTCAATCTTCCCAAATTTAGTGAAGAAGATCAGGTGGTGTCTCTACTTCATGGATTGGATATTTCTTCCGACGATTCAATTTCCAATCCTAGTGTAGTAGTACCTGAGAATATTGTCAATGATGATAATCACTCCGATGTTGATCAAGTGGCTTCTGAATCTAGTCCTCAAACTGAAACCGATATTGTCTTACCAATTGAAAATGAGGGGACTGCCACTGATAGCTCAGTTGAAATTGAAAATTCAAGAAGTGTTTCTTCAAATTTGGATTCGATCATTGTGCCTGATCAGATCCCTCAGCTTAGAATTCATTCTACTCACCCCACTGAAAATATCATTGGTGAGTTTCAACAAGGTGTTTTAACTAGGGGTCAAGTTGCTGCAATTGAAATTCGTGAAGAATCATCAACTGCCATTCCTGCCTGTATTGAAGAAGAAATGGAAGAATGCTTCTTATCTCAGCATGAACCAAAGAAAATAGACGAAGCCTTGAAAGACCAATACTGGGTTGAGGCTATGCAGGAAGAATTGAATCAATTCAAAAAGCTTGATGTCTGGGATTTGGTTCCTTTACCCAAAGATGTCGATCCAATTGGAACTCGCTGGGTATATCGTGTGAAGAAGGATGATAGAGGCGTAGTTATTCGGAATAAGGCACGGTTGGTTGTTCAAGGTTTTACTCAGATTGAGGGTTTAGACTATGATGATGTGTTTGCTCCAGTTGCAAGATTGGAATCCATTCGCATCTTTCTGGCTTATGCGACATTTAAAGGTTTTCGGGTTTATCAACTTGATGTCAAGAGCGCATTTCTGTATGGAGAGGTTCTGAAGGATGTGTATGTCATGCAACCTCCTGGTTTTGAAGATCAAAACCATCCTGATTATGTGTGCAAGTTAGGCAAGGCATTATATGGACTTCATCAAGCTCCAAGAGCTTGGTATGCGAGGTTGGCAAATCATCTCATGAGAAATGACTTCTCACGAGGCCAAATTGATAGCACTCTCTTCATAAAAAGGGTTGGAAAAGACTTGTTACTTGTGCAGGTTTACGTGGACGACATCATATTTGGTTCAACAAATGATTCTTTGTGCAGAGACTTCGAGAAGATTATGAAGTCCGAGTTTGAGATGAGTGCCATGGGGGAACTTAAGTTCTTTCTAGGTGTACAGGTGGAGCAGTCTGATAAAGGTCTCTACATTCATCAGTCCAAATATGTCAATGACATGATGACTCGGTATGAACTCCATGACTGTAAGCCATATGGTACTCCCATTGAAGCAGATCACAAACTCGGACCTGCTGAACACGAAGAGGATTGCAAGGAGCGGGATTATCGTTCTATGATAGGATCGCTGATGTATCTCACTGCATCCAGACCAGATATTGTGTTTGCTATGTCTATCTGTTCCAGATATCAAGCAAAGCCCAAGGTTTCTCACATGAAGGCTGTGAAGCGAATTTTTGGTTACCTCAAATATAGACCATCACTTGGTCTATGGTACTCAAATGAGAAAAACTTCGCTCTCTCTGCCTATTCTGATTCTGATTATGGCGGCTGCAATTCGGATAAGAAGTCAACTACAGGAGGTTGCCAGTATCTCGGTTCTCGATTGGTGTCATGGCAGTGTAAAAAACAAACCACACTTTCCACCTCAACGGCGAAAGCTGAATACATTGCTGCTGCAAGCTGTTGTTCCCAGATTTTGTGGATTCAGCATCAATTGCGTGATTATGGGTTACTTCTTACCTTGACTCCTATTCATATTGATAATACTGCTGCTATATCTATTATTCGCAATCCCGTTCAACACTCTAAGACCAAGCACATAGAGATTAGGTTTCACTTCATACGAGATTGCTATGAGAAACACTTAATTGACCTCATTCACGTAGATACCCTTAAGCAAAAGGCCAACTTATTCACAAAAGCATTTTCGCATGCTCGTTTCGACGAACTTGTAGATATGATAGGGATGATTTCCCTTGATCTCAAGAAATGATTTGTGACTTAATTTCTGTACAGTTTATTTGCTTTATTGTTTTGGTTAACAAAAAAAAAAAAAAAAAAAAAAAAAGGGCAATCGCCACTCTTTATACTCATTAGTATCAAAGAAATGCAATGGTTGCTACATTTTTAAAATAGACGTTGAAGTTGAGTCTGTAAACAACTTGGGATATGATAGTACATCGGGTGACATGCACTAAATGGAATTTTAAGGTTTATCTTTGATGTGTCAGTAGGTTTATCTGACATACTTAAAACAGTTTTTATGAAAATTATCTTCATCATGCGATGTACTGGTAGGCATGATACACACCGGTCTCTGGGTTATTAAGAAGTCATTTAAATACGTGTCTACTATCTTGTGGTAAACACGGTGTGATGTACGACTCAATGTCTTAATTCCTTAGCGTAGCTTAACATATTTCTATCTTTGGAACTTTTATCTGAGATCATTTGGGGGTTTATGCTGGCTGTTGCCTCTGTTGTACGTAAGTACAGAACTGGTAATAGTTAGTATAAACTTGGGGCTAAGCAAATACAGGTAATGCACTTGAAAAACTTGAAGATACTGAACAAGGTCGCTGTTTGGGAAACTCCAAATTCAGTTTGACTGCGATTGGTTTTGCTTAATCCTAAATCACACTAAACAAGGTCGCTGTTTGGGAAACTCCAATTTTAGTTTGACTGCGATTGGTTTTGATTATACTTGAATCACGTTAGGTTGCTTTGCTGTACTTCCGTACTGACCTGTCAACTCTAGCCTGATTCTTAAAAATGATCTTTCTTTATTCCTTCTAAATATGGAAAATATGTTATTGTCTGGGTTATAGGGGTATATCAATGGTGGGGGCCACAGAGAACTATTCATACTAACAGTAAAAGGTTAACTCCACAGACTCGGATGTAACATGCTTAAGTGGACAAACAATATCGGTAATCGTCTTGAAATAATTTTCATAAAAGGTGTATTAAATGTGCCACGTAAATTTAAAGTGGACAAATATACTGATAATCGAAATAACACTTACTATTCCTAATAATTGCATGTTATTTCGGTATGATCCCTAACCAGAATCATATCAACTCCGTCACCAAAAAGATTTTATAGATTTTACGCTTTTAGTTGTATTTGTTTCTTTTTCTTTTATGTTTATATTTAGTTTTATCTCTTTAATATTCTTTAAAGTGTATATTTCCCTTTTTATTTTTTTTAGTCACAAGTCATCTTCTTTGCAAAAATTCTAAAATCAAAATCAAAATCGGGTTCGAAATCAAATTTTATGTCATCAAAATCTGCTTTGTGTTCTGTGCGACACAAGCATTGTGTCGTATTCCATCTATACGACACAAGAATTGTGTCGTACATTGTGTCGTATACTGTGTCGTATGCGGGTCAGGGTTTAACTATTGACTCCTTACGACATAATCATTTACGTTTTCAAAAATCTCATGACACAATATATATGACACAAAGGCGATTCTGCGACATAAACGGATTTCGTTCGGATTCACATCTTCGAAGCTTTTTCACCGCGATTTGTTGATCGATTCTTGTTCCTCATCTCTTTGCGCACATTTAGGTATGATCGATTCTCATTTTCACCGAATAACAAGCCTTAGATTTGATCGTACCGTTTTATGTTTTTAGGGTTACGGTTTTCGTTAAAATATTTAGGGTTTAGGGGTTATTAGGGTTAGATAAATACATATTATTGATCCCTTGTTGATTGCGAACCCTAGGGTATGCGTAGATTTTGAAAACCCCAAAATTTTCTTTGATCGAATCTGGGTTTGTGTTTGATGTTCATCTTTGCGACATAACATACGACACAGTTGTTATGTCGTATAGATTCAGGGATTTTATGTCGTATTGATTCTTAGTGCTTATGTCGTATTTTATACGACACTAAATATGACACATGCCTTATGTCGTACTCTATGTCGCATCTGAGATTAATTTCTCAATAAATGCTAAATGCAGAGGAAATGCTGTCCGCGTGACACGTGTTATACGACACAACGCCTGTGTCGTATTGACATTATACGACATAATCCTTATGTCGTATTGATCTCGTGCGACACAAATGTTGTGTCGCAGAACTTTTGTAAAATCAAAACGCGAGTTATTTTTTGGTACTAACGCTAACGCATTTCGAGTTTTGTTGTATTATTGTTGTCTTTTGTAGAAATGGCTGAACAACAACCTGCTCAAGCTGCTCCGGCTGCTCAACCCGCTGTGATCGACGTTACCAAATATTTCTGGGAGCCACGTCACAATATCGTGGCGTTCATGAACACAACTGTTGAGACTTCGCGACCTTACCGACCCATGATAGCGTTTCTTCGTCGTTCTCGAATTCACAAAGCTATCACCGCTAACACTCGGATTTTGACAAATCATATTACTGAGTTTTGGGACAACGCAGTGGTCAACTACGATGAAGCGGATACTCGTATCATTTCTACTGTCTGTGGCCGCCAAGTTATCTTCTCCGAGCAGCTTCTTCGGGATTACTTTGAGTTTGATGATAATTCTGACATGATCACTCAGTTCAGTCCTGGTGCAATTGCACAAGGCATGAGATCGATTGGATATCAAGATATTCCAGTTGATCAATACAAGAAGACCTACATGACGAAGGTCTGGAGATATCTGGCGCACATTGTGATCGTTTGTTTATCCAGTCGCAGGGCAGGTCTTGAAGGAATGAAATTTTCGACTGCCTCTGCTATTCTTGCCTTGATCTACAACAAACCCTTCAACTTCTCTGGTTATATCTTCAGAGGTTTTGTCAACAATGCCTTGGATGCAAGGGAAAAATGGGCTCTATATCCTCGGTTTACTCAGTTGCTGCTCAATCATTTGCATCCCGACCTTCCAGTGGTTGCGTCCTTTACTTTCAAGCAGACACCAATGAACACCAGGATATACACTACTTGTACTACTTTTGCCAGGCAGGGACAGGCACCAGAACGTGAGGTTGCTCTTTCGGTCACATCGTGGATCCTGCTTATGTTCCTCTTCCTGGTGAGCAATTCAATGCACCAGCACCTGAACAACCAATCCAGCAGCCTCCAGTCCCGCAGCCTCCAGTACAGCAGCCTCCAGTTCAACAACCTCCGGCTCAGCAACCGCCAGTTCAGCCAGATCTCGCGGATCCGGAGTTGGTGGATCTCGATCGTGAGATCGATGCTTATCAGCCACCTTCTCCGCGTCCTGAATCCTCCAGCCGCGGAAAAAGGCCTCGAGATACTTCTGATGCTACTGATCTGAATCCTCTGGTCAGACGTTCTCGTACCTCCACCCCTACATCTTCTGAGCTCCCCAGAACTGAAACTCCGATCACCCCTCATCCAACAGTCATTGAAGAGCTCCTGAACAGGATTAATCAGATGCAGCAAGATATGGCCGCTCAGGCAGTGATATTTGAAGCTCAGGATGCCAGGATCTCCCGTGTTGAAAAAGAAAATGAAGAACTGAGATCAATGGTTACGAAGCTGCAAACCCAAGCTATTGCTTCGGGGGAGACAGGCCCAGCGGCCTTAGAATCAACACCTAGGGTTTCCGCCGAGGGCGATGAATATGTAAATCCCGATGATGTAACTAATTCTGCTATTAATGAAACAACTCTTGTTTTGGATTACATTATTGAGCAACCAGGGCAACCAAAACCGCTAGATGTAGATTACACGTACTGTAATTTGTCATACTTTCAATCTGCGGTCAACGAAGACGGTAATGCGCCTGAAGAACCTTTTGACTTTGGAGCTGCTAATAATGATGATGATGTTAATGTTGAACAAGAAGAGCTTGAACCAGACGAAGAATATACCGATTATCCTGCTTATCCACAAGAGGGTATTGTCGCATCTGATTCTTCAGATGATGAGTCAGGGCCTGCGTTCAATTACGTACCAGGATCTACTTCTCAACCTGCTCCTGCTCAAGAATCGTCTATGCCTGCCGACTTTTCACAAGAAAAACCTGTCCCTATTCGTGAATCGACAAATTATAATGACATTTTCCCACAGGATACATCCGAATGTGTTTCTTTTGACAAGGAAATGCCCATCAGGGAAAGGGATAACTGGTTTCCCAGAGGAAAAAATCCTGAACCTGCTCCTGTTACGTGCAAGAAATACAGGGTTGGTGGTGATTATACAGGTCTTATAAAAAGTTGGAAGGTCAGCAAGGGAAGGTTAATGATCAAGAGACTTGACGGTATCCAGTATTTTCGACGTTCTCTGAAGAAACTGAGTACGTTGCCAAAGCATGACATTGTTCGTCTCACTCAGCTTCAGTTGATAAATCCTTACGAAGATGGACTTGCAAATGTTCTTCAAAAGGTCATGCGTGAAGAAATTCGACTGAAGAAATATCATTATGTCAAACCAACACTGGGTACAAGGTATACATTCAAGAAAAAGCTCGATCCAAATACCAAGCAGCCAATCGTAAAGATTCACTATCCTCCTACTGAATGTCTGGATGAAATTGCTCTGGAAATAGTTCCTTTCAATTTGCTGAAGCGTTTTCACTACTGGGAACTGGATGTTCATACTGGCGAAGCTGTCCTTGTTTATGTGCCAGATTCAGAGCCTCAGACTAGATCATTGTGGGGTCTACGTAAATCTGAATTCAGAATATTTGACCCAATAAGCTTGATAAATCTGTCAGGAAATGATATGAAGAAGCTATTCGACAATCGAATTCGCTACAACCCAGGAAACGAGTTCAACTCTGTATTAGCGAAACGATTTCAGAAAATCGTTGATATATGCTTCACTTTTGGCATACATGCTGGCGGAAAGTTTCCATCCGGATGGGTTTGAAGTTCAGACGTTTGAAGATCTGCGTTTTTGAAGACTCAAGCAAATCGAAGAATTCTTGAAGACCAAGCTGAAGACACGGGGGAGTTTGTTGGTACATCTATGTGTGTCTGTCAGTTGGTCTCGGTCTGTAATCGTGTCGATATTGTAATTACGAACTAAATAGTTTTAGACTTAGTTTAATTAAAATTTTTTTAATCATGCGACACAAGCATTGTGTCGCAGAACCATTCCATGCGACACAAGGATTGTGTCACAGAACCATTCCATGCGACACAAGTATTGTGTCGCAGAAGCATTCTATGCGATACAAGGCTTGTGTCGCATAACGTCTGGATAAGGCTATAAATAGAAGCTCACCAACTTCTGTTTTGCTAAGACTCTTTACACGCACATAACACTTTTATTATCACATAATACTCTCCAGGTGTGTTATTTGATCTTTGTGTGTTTGTGTCCAAGTGTATGTATTGTTGCTAGCATTTCATATATATAAACATACACTTTGTGTTTCGGTTATTTAGTGTGTTAATCTTGCATATATTTGTGTGTTTGATTTCCGCTTTAATACACAAGTAAAACTACTCGATTTGGTCCGTATACATGGAACCTACATTTCCTATGAGAAAATTGTTTTATTAAAAAAATAAATTTGTAAAAAGAGGGTTTATCCTCTAAAGTTACATAAATTTATGGTATATAAAAGGAGTTGTATCTATCTCATGTTTTATCACAAAACCGCCTGTATCATTTTCGGTTAAATTAGCGTTATCATCTATATTACCTACATTGCGATCTTGTCTTTAGAAAGTTTGAGTGAAAGTCAAGTATTTACTCCTATATAAAATTTTTGTCTAATAAAACGTCAATGAAATTTTGCTAAACATTTCAAGATTTGAGCATTGTACAGATAAGTAGTTTATAAATTTCAAAAATCTTTATGAGACATTTTGTGGGGGAGCCGATGTAAAATTTGTTGAAAAAAATTCCTTTGAATAAAAAAATTGTTTGAAAACCTAATCTCCGTTGGAAATTTGAGCCAATTGAATATGTTGGAATCTCTTGTCGTCGACAAGACGTTGAAATTTCAGTCCATTGAGAACGAGTTAAAAATTTATAGGTTGTAAACAGTTCCGGGTAGATGTTTGATGTGACGCAAAAAGTCATGTTTTTAAGTACTATATTCCACACTTTTTTGGCACATCTTTAGTGAAAACATTCCAAACCAACCATTATTTACTAAAATTCACTAAAGTGCTCAAAATATAGATGTTGTTACAAAAATCACTAAAAACGTCCGAATAACGAGCAAAACATAGCGAATAAACAACAACCAATTCTCACACCCTCATTTACCCTATGATGAGCACATTCTAACCTTATCATATGATGTCATAGGTAAAAATGAGATTGGAGAATCAAGAATCATGCAAATTGGATAAAGAACGGAGGAGATACGGCTTCTACAGATTGTTAAAAATCATTCCGGCTATGCCTGAGATACACACATCCAATTTCTATGAAATTGGTACCATTAGAAGCGTAACGGAATTACGAGATCACAGGCGAAAGAATCAGGTCAAACGGATGTGCAACGAAGGAGATACGGGCGTTTTAAGCAACGAACGAAAACCGACGGAACCCGTATACGGCCCTGGAGACCGCATACGGCCCCATGCACACCGTAAACGGCCCCCATAAGGCCGTATACGGCCCCCTTGACCCCGTATACGGCCCCCCTAAGGCCAATTGGTCTTCGTTCGTGATTCGTTTGCTTGTACGCTGTGCTGTTTCGCTTGTACGTATGATTTGAGGCTTCACCTATAAATAGGGGTCACCTCCTTCAAGTTTTACACACCTCACACCTCATTTCTCATTTCCCACTTTCTCTCTCACACACTCTCTCTCTACTTTTTCTCTCTAGGTTCTCTCTAGTCTCTCTCTAGTTTCTCTCTCTAGGGTTTAACCCTTGGAACTAGTGGGAAGACTAGGGGAGAATCCTCTTCTTTTCTTTATTAGATATGTAATTTAGTTAGTAGAAGCTAGCATTGTAATACTTGGATATTGTACGAAGAAATACAAGCTGTTATTCTGCTCGCAATTCGTATCGGTATTATCTATCCTTTCTAGTATTAATTTATCATAATGTTCTTGTTTGATGTTTGTGATTTATTAATATTGGAAATGTTTATTGCAATGCTTTGTGAGTAGTTGCTTGTATGTTTGCCATGAATTAGATAGCTATTGATAATGTTACTTTAATCCTTTATATATCTGATTGGGAGTTGTTATACTGTGTTATCTGTCTAAACTTATCCTGAATATAGATCTAGTGTCTCTCACCCTTTCCAGACTTTCACGTGACTATTGCCTTAGTTATAGGACTTTGCAAACCCTAGCTACATAACAATAGTCATCTCCAGTTACAGTATGAAGCTATGAACTTTCCATAAAACGGCACAGTACTTCGTATAGCGTTGGAAACACCACTGGTGAAGTACAAATACGTGGAAGCTAAGGAAATGTCGTAGGACTGTTTCATTGTGGATTACCTAGAAGTGATCCTTCTAGAACTCGGGTCTAGGAAACAAAGCTGTGGAAATGCTCGTTGCCCTGTACACCGTTAGTACACCAAGGTTTAAATACAGCTGTGGAAATGCTCGATGCACCGTACACCAAGGTCCAATACAAGCTATGGAACTACTTAATGTATTGTACACCGTGAGTATGCCTTGAGTCAGGAACACTGTGGATATGCCAACGCACTGTACACCGTGAGTATACCTTGAGTCAGGAACACTGTGGAAATGCCCAATTGCCTTGTACACCGTGATTATTCCTTGGGAGAATGCCGAAATGTAAAGGAAGGTCTATGTTTATGACGGTAGATTATATGGTTGAATTAGATAAATACAGAGTTCTGTCAAGAGAGCTTAATGCTCCATAACATTGTTGAACTCTACAATACCGATAGTTTAGAATAACAACAGTTAACAACCAGTACACAGTTAGATAATAACAAATAGACTTAGGGGTTAAGAAAGGTCAGTGAATACAATTACGGTCTGTTGCCTTATGCCTGATCCCTAGATACTTTAAGGGTTACTTAGGTCTTACTCAAGACTAGTTCAAGAGGGTTTGAAAGCAGCCCGATCTGATCAGAATCATGATAGCCTAGGATTCCAGTGAGATACGTATTTAGATCCGGAGCTAAATAAGTAGGGTCTTAGTGTTTACAACTAAGTTTATCTGTCTGTTAACTGATTATGTCCCCAATAAACATTATCCTAACTATATGCTATCCTAAATCATGGTGAACCACGTCTTTGTTATGTTTAAGTGTTACATATGTGCCAGCTTCCCTTTACTTTTATGTTTTATTAGTTTTAGTAGTTTTAATTAGATAAAAACCCAAAAACAATCACTTATCCACTTATCCAAAACCCTAGCTTGATCACTAAGTTATCTGAACGAGCTCTGTTTCAATTCTGCCATCGTGAGGAACGACCCTGGATCACTCTTACCGCATACTCATACTTGGTATTCATACCCAGTAGTAGTAAGTAGTACGGAGATTTAGGCTCCCCCCGACTATTATAAATTTAAAACTACCATCTGACGCCGCGTCCGACGGAAAGGTCTGCAACGACAGGAAGCGATTCCTGAACCGACCGTTGGGTGCGCGTCAAGTTTTTGGCGCCGCTGCCGGGGACGGTAGCACGATTCAGAGCCTGTTTAGACAAATTTAGTTTTTAAGCGATCCTTTTGGATTGGGATTCACCATCCTTATCCGAAGTTACTTTCTGCCCGTAGATTAGCGTAGTTAGATTAAATTAGCGTAGCTTAGTTTAAATCCCTTCTCACCCCAACTTTAATTCTTAAACCTTCTTCATGTGCTGTCTTTACTGATAACTTGGAAATGGCCACTCTACAACAACTAAGTGATCAATTAGATAGTCTTATCCAAGATAGATATAGGAGTGATGCTCACTTAGATAACGAATGTCAAAGGTAGAGTATGACTTATCCGGATAACATAGGGTATTTAGATCCTCAATCACAATACCATTATGACTCTTATGCTGTCCAACAACATCAATACCAACCTTACTGTCCTGAACCATTCGGAGTCTACCCACACTCATCTTACCCTGTTCATGAACCACAACCGTATGAAAGTTCTGACTTGAGAGATATGCCCATAGCTTATCTTAGCAGTAATGCTACTTTCTCACTTTCTTACGACCCACTTGAACAATTAATGAAAGAACAGGATGACATGCTTAGAAGATGTACTGATAAGCTGTCTGAAATACAAACACTAGTCCAAGTGAGAAGTAAGGGAACTAGGGATCAAGTTACAACTGACTATAGGCTACAGAAAGATGAGAGGCACCTACTGTAACACCCTGTTCTCGGGTCTAGTAGTATTCTAATATTTTCTGACGGTGAGTTATTATTTAAAGTGTCAGGAAATAGGTTCATTTGTTATTTGAAAATAAATGAGGAAAAGAGTCGAATAATTTATTGTGATTAATAAATTATTAACTGCTTTAATTTACTCCAGTTGATGGTAAAATAAAATAATGTTTCCCCGCATATGGTTTTTAAGTTTCACACAATGATAAGTACGGGGAACTAAAATTACACAATTATATTATACTACTCAGTGTATAAGTCGGTTGTTGTTTTCATCATATATCGACATACATATACAATACGTTCATACATAACATGAAACCCTAGATCAAATCAATTCTTTACATCAAATTGAAGATTCCAAGTTCGAATTCAAGCCTCAAGAACATGGATTATCATCTTTTAATCCTTCTAATCACGTTGTAAGTCTCAATTCTTGAATAATGAACCCTAGAATTTGGGGGGTTTTAGTGTTATTGATTATAATCCGAATTTAGGGTTTAAATTGGTGAAATTGATGTGAGATAAACTCACTAATGATGACAAGTAACATGATTCAAGCTAAGAGTTATAAATTGATTATGTGTTCTTGAGATTAATGATGAAATTAATATTGTTTATGGCTAAGAACACCTAATTGATGATTATAGAGTGAAGTACAATGTTATTGAATAAGTATTTAGTAAACCTAATATTGGGGTTTTGATGAATTAGTGATACTTGAGGTTAATGATCTTGTTGATGGTGTAATCATGCTAGTTAACGATGATTAATATGAATTAAGATGATGATGTGATCTTAATGATTATGATTTGCTAAATGATTATGGAATTTTGATGTTGAGATGGTTATTCATAACCTTGGCATGAATTGTGTTAAAGAATATAAGTTAGTAATCACTTGTTTGATTGAGTTGAAAGAAGTAAGTATCTTAATTGGTATTTGATATTGATAATCGTAAGAATTGTTGGTGTAAATGTATTGGAATGATGTTATATAGATTTTGAGATAAGTGACTGACTTGTGTTATTATGTTGTATTCTCAGATATGGAGAAGACTCAGTGACATTAGACTACTGAGTGGACAACTGAGGTGTTGGTGAGTGGATCTTTAACCCTCAGTGTGACTTAGTTGTAACAGGTTTGGTTACAACGAGTAAACGTATTATTACTGCTTTTGATTTGCCATGATGATTTTGGTTAATAGTAATAATACTGTTGATAGACTGTTTAGTCTGATATGTTGTCCTGATTGAATATGTGAATATGTGATCACTTGATATTTGGCCTTCGGGCATCAGTATATTGAGGTCAACCTGATGGTTGGGTTTGGTTACTATTGTAAGTCGACAGGAATTTCCTTGTACTCATCGTTAATAGGAAATTAGGTTGTATGAGATTAGTACCAAACTATCGGTCTCGTCCGTTATGGCCATACGGATATGTATGGTAAGTGTTCTTGGCTAAAGGTTTTCCCCAAGAACCACCGGTCCTCATTGGATTGAGATGTTATTCTCATTGATAATCTGTGTTTGTTGTTGGTATTCTTGGCTGAAGGTTTTTCCCCAAGAACTATCGATTTATTGTGATATGATTTGTTTACGATTATTTATTGTAAACAAAGTTGTTATGCTAAGTTAGGCTGTTGATTATTATTCACTCACTTAGCAGAGTGTTGTTTTGCTTGCAGAGACGGAGGAACATGAGTAACCGAATGGTATTCTCAATGATTCCTCACTATTCGTGGGCCTAAGTGTATCAGGTAATTTCGATAAGCTTGGTGAACTTTAATAAGCTTGAATTGTTTACTTTGCTATGATATGATTATTAGTAAAGTAAATTGAGTCAGACTGATATGAATCCCCAGTTGTGAGTCATGGATGATTGTTACTTTTTAATATGATGATAGGAATATTAATGAGTAATTTTGAATGAACTAGAAATGAATCGTGTAGACACGTTGTTGAATAAACCGTAACAGTTGTATTAATTGGAATTAAGTGTGTCTACGATATGAAAATAAAGTATAAATCATTGTGTGAGTATAAATTCTTGCTAAGGAATTAGTTGAAACATGATAAATTGAATTGATGTGACTCCCTATAATGAAATTAATGAGATATAGGTATATCTCAATGGATATGATTTAGAGTCATGTTCTTGTTTAATCTAAAAAAAGTGTCCATTGATTGGAATGCACGCCTTTGACTAGGAAAAGTCAAAGTTGAAATTGATAGAGTCAAATTGTGTAATGACTATGTTATAAAGTGATAAATGTGGCTAGATGTTTGTGTATAGTATTGATCATGATTTCGGTTGAATTATGATCTATATATTAAAAGTTGTATGTTGAGTTAAATATGTTGTTTCGACATGTTATTCATGACATGGAATTGATAAAGGTCGGAATTGGTATTAATGTAGTTAATACTATTGATTTTGGTAAAGGTGTCCAATTAGACTCTTAAACGGGTCAAAGAGTCGAAACATGATAGAATGAATGTATGGGGGTGACGAGTATGCCTACACGTCACAAATGTATATATAAATATGTTGGTAAAAGGTTGAATTCAAAAACCATGTGGATTGAAATTTGACATGTCAACCAAATTGGTTTAAAATGAATTAAATGGAAAAATTGAGATTTTATAGCTATAATGAGATTTTAATAGAAACATTAGCTTTATTTGACTTAGAATAGTCAATGAAGTGTAAATGGGATGTTGGAATAGTGGTTATATGGGTTAAAACCCAAACGGGTCATTAAAGTGCCCAAATGGGTCACTTGATGGTTAAAACGTTTAAAAATGAGTGGTGGTTTAGTTATGACCAACGTAAAAGTAGCATTAGACTCCAAATGTGATAGTAGATAGGTGGTAAAAGTGTCCAGGTCTGAACCCTAGTGGTTTGGATTTTGTATGTTAGCTAAAATGGTCTAAAATGAGTCGTACGTCCGTTTTCTCGTAAAACGTGTAAATTGAAAAAGTGGAAAAAATGGAAAGTTGCATTTTGATTATATAAAGGTACCTACAAAATTTCAGACCCTAACTCTTTACGATTTGTGAGATATGCGCGTTTGAATTTTGGAAAATTGCACTAAGTTATGCAGGAAACTGAAGTCTGCTGTGCAGACATGGGACCCGGCGGGTCGGGTAGTGGACCCGGCGGCTGGAGTGGTTGACCCGGCGGCTGGTGACCCTAAGCCGGCGGCTTCTATAGCCCAAATACGGCCATTTATTTCTGTTGCCCAAATTTCAATGTACCTGGCTGCTTACACCTATGACCCGGCTGTTTCTGGTCTGAACCCGGCGGCTTCCTCTTATAAGCCGGCGGCTAGAGGCCTTTTCAGGTGATAAAATATTTTTTAAAGTTTTTTCGACGTTCGACGTAACGTTTGACGTAGAAATTTCCGTTAGAAAATTTCAGTGTCAGAATAAGATGAAATTTACATGTCCACTCAAAAACGGCCCAACGGTCAAAGCTCTTATCTTCGCCATGAGCCCTGGCAGTTTTGGGCACTTCGGGACCCGAAAATGGCATTTTATTGTTTTTCGGACCTTATTTTGAACTTTTGACTTATGTTTTGTATTGGGCTTTTGTTTCTTTAGGCCCAGAGATCATTCCTGTAGCTATGTATAATATTAAAACTTGTTTTAAGAGGTCCACGTATGTTATTATGTATGAGTTGTTCTCAAGCGATTTATTTAACTGCAAAAATATACCAGCAAATGGTATTGTTAATTGTTGCTAACTAGGGTTAGTAAACATTGATGATAGGATTATGTGGATCATATTATGTGGATTAACTGAATATGATGAAGTATTTGAATCATGTAAAGTATTAGAAAATTTTGAATTGAGCATTTTAAGAAATTGTAAACCAAGTACATGAATTTATATTTATGTGATAATTGAACATGAAATGCTCAATTGTGATTCAACTAAAGGTGTATAGATTGATGAATAGGTGTTGGATATTAGACATAGTATTGACAAAGTGTTTAGTACTAAATGTACTATAAATATTAAGTGATGTAACTAGTAATTGATATCGAATCAGCTAATGAAGAAGTTGATTGATGTAATTGTGTTGGACATTACATCTATGCTAATGAAATAGTGAAAAGAGTTATATCTACCTGATTATGTGATTAGTTGCACACTCAAAATGATAAGTGAAATAGTGCAGTAATCTAATATTTAACTATGCCTGCTGTTAAAGGTTGTTAAATGTGTGTAAAATTTGATATCTCTGTTGTGATATATTATAGAGTAAAAGATAATCACTTTGGAAATTGATGGTATAAAGTGACCTGAAAATGAAGTGTACCTGACATAATATGTGTTAGTCCCTGTTCCTCTTCTATCTTAGCATTCACCCAGAAATTGTTGATATGATCATGAGATATTCTGGGTGCCACAGTAAGAGCATGACGAATATGT
Source organism: Helichrysum umbraculigerum (assembly GCA_949592205.1). Classification (NCBI taxonomy): domain Eukaryota; kingdom Viridiplantae; phylum Streptophyta; class Magnoliopsida; order Asterales; family Asteraceae; genus Helichrysum; species Helichrysum umbraculigerum. Next base: position 67,955,633 of record CATIUR010000003.1, read on the forward strand.
GAAGCACGAAGAAAATCAATGATTTCCACATACTCGTTTGCCTCAGCAGGTTTCATCAAGAACGCTATCATATTGTGATCTTTTCCAATCGGTAACTGAACAGTAGACGAAGTAGATGCCATGATAATAAATCATGGAATCGAAGAGAAATGAAGATGATTTACAGAATTGAGAATATATGAGAGTTAGCGCAGTGGTTTGTATGTGTAATTTGGAAAGCGTAATGAAAAACCCTAAGTGTTGAGAGTTCAAATACTGAAATTAAATCAGTTGTAAACCCTAATTTGACCAGATCCCCAATTATAACTAAAACAGTGTTAAATAAGAAAAATAACACGTTCAGTGGTAATTGTGAGAGTTAACCATCAGTGGTAACCAACACTTGATCTTTCAAATGCATCATTTACATAATAAAGCTAGCAGTGCTCACTTATACAAGCAATACCAACCGACCAAGGCAGTGCTAACTTAATACAAGTAGTACTTAAGATCTAGCAATATTAGATAAACAAAGCAGTGGTTTTATTTATTTATTTTTTTTATTGAAAGCAATAAACTCCAAACAAGCAGTAAAACTCTAAAGTATACACCTGCAGTGGTTAGACTCCAAAGCATAGAAATATAACATGCAGTGTTAACATGAACAAAAATACAAGGATACAGTGTTAACCATACAAAGACAATGGTAAAGTGATTATTACCACTGTTTATACTTAAAGTAATAAACAATGATAACCATACGCAATACACACTATCAGTGTTTAATTAACAAATCAGTATTAACCCAAAATGAAGCACAGTAAATATTATTCACAGAAAGCAGTGATAAGAAAAATACTTAAGACAAATTTATCATTCCAATACTAGTAACCAAGAATGTGAATCTGCCTACATCAAACGCTTTAGTAAACAGATCAGCAAACTGATTATCAGTATGAACTTTCAAAATTTGAATAAGTCTTTTCTCATTACAGTCTCTAATGAAATGATATCTAATCTCAATGTGCTTTGTTTTAGAATGTTTAACTGGGTTATTTATAATACTGATTGCAGAATTGTTATCAATAAAAATATGAGTATTAAGAAAGGTAAAACCGTAATCTAACATCTGATTCTGTATCCATAGCACTTGTGCACAGCAACTTGCAGCAGCCACATATTCTGCTTCTGCTGTAGATGTAGATACTGTGGTTTGTTTCTTACTTTGCCATGAAACCAATCTATCTCCCAAAAATTGACAACCTCCTGATGTAGATTTCCTGTCCAGATTAGCTCCTCCATAATCACTATCTGTATAAGCTATCAGATCAAAAGAAGTAAACTTTGGATACCAAAGGCCCAATTTAGGTTGACCCTTTAAATATCTAAAGATTCTTTTGACTGCATGAAGATGTGATAGCTTTGGATTAGCTTGAAATCTTGCACATAAGCACACTGCAAACATGATGTGAGGCCTTGATGAAGTGAGATACATAAGAGACCCAATCATTGATCTGTAAAGATGTTCATCCACACTCTCCCCCTCAAGATCTGCATGTAGTTTCTTGTGTGTTTCCACTGGTGTGCTTGCAATCTTTGCATCTTTGTCCCCAAACCGATCGAGTATATCATTGACATACTTACTCTGATGTATAAAGATTCCTTCCTTCTGCTGCTTCACTTGTAACCCCAAGAAGAATGTTAATTCCCCCATTGTGCTCATCTTAAATTTCTCATGCATCAGTGATTCAAACTCCTTGCAAAGACTATCTCTTGTTGAACCAAAAATAATATCATCTACATAGACTTGAACTAGTAGGATATCATCCTTAAGTCTCATACCAGGCTCTAGGTGCTTGATGTAAGCCATATAGAGCCTTTTCCAGTTTGAAAACTTTATCAGGAAATTTGGAATCTTCAAACCCTGGTGGTTGGCATACATAAACCTCTTCCTGTATAGTGCCATACAGAAAAGCACTCTTAACATCCATCTGATACACAATGAATCCCTTGAATGAAGCATAAGCCAAAAATAATCTGATTGCCTCTATTCTTGCCACAGGTGCAAAAACTTCATCATAATCAATTCCCTCTTCTTGTGAATATCCCTGTGCAACCAATCTAGCCTTGTTTTTGATCACTATACCTCTTTCATCTTTCTTGTTTTTGAATATCCATTTAGTAACAATTGCCCTCTTCCCTTTGAGCAAATCAACCAATGTCCAGACTTCTTGAATCTTAAACTGAAGCAATTCCTCTTGCATAGCTTCAATCCAACTCGGATCCCTCAAAGCTTCAGTAACCTTCTTTGGTTCTATTTGAGACAGAAAGCAAGCAAACAAAGAAGTGTTAACTGCTTCTGTATCAAGATTTACCTCATCCTCATTAGCTGAAGCTTCAAACACCTGACTTTGATTTCTTGTTTTAACAGCAGATTCAATATCACCTATTACATTCTCAAGAGGATGATCTTTATGAGTAATGTATCTAGATGCTGCTGTTTCTTGTATCTCCACCTCCAAATTGGTATAATTTCTTTCTTGTCCAGACTCTCCACTTGACACTTCTCTTGAAATTCTCTTTGACAAAGGAGTAGAGCTCATCAAATGTAAATAATTCAATTGTTCCTGCTCCTTGTCAAGTTGCTTTGTTGGTGTCTGCTCAACATTCACATCTACCTTTGAATACTTCTGTGCTGGACTCATCTCACTGTCTTCTTCACTATCTTCCATAACTGGTCTATCCGGATCATCAACATGAGTAAATGATGTTTCATCTGATTTTTCTGATTCCAAACTCTGTGATGTCTTTGATTGATCAGATTCAAACACTTCTGGGGGATCAGGAGAACAAATTGGAAATAAAATATATTCCAATGAATCATTCTTCTTTCCAGCTGGCATTCCTGAGTCTGATCTACCATCTCCAGCACCTGTTCCTGCATTTGTACCTGCACTTGTACCTGCACTTGTACCTATACTTGTACCTGCACTAGAATCTACATTTGTATATCTAAAAGCAGTATTAAGTGCATCCAGATCAAACAGTGATTCAGGACCTTTTCAGGCCATCAGGATTAATAGTGTTTTCATTAAAAGTGATGTTCATTGACTCTTCTATGATCCTGGTCCTTTGATTGAATACCCTATATGCTTTACTTTGAATAGAGTAACCAACAAATATCCCCTCATATGCCTTGCTCTTAAACTTTTCTAAGTGATCTTTGGTATTTAAGATAGTACAAGGACACCCAAAAGATTTTAAGAAACTAACCAATGGCTTTTTCTTAAATAGCAGTTCATATGGTGTCTTGTTATGAGGCTTAACAACTAATACCCTATTCTGAACATAGCAAGCAGTGCTAACTTCCTCTGCCCAGAAAGACATAGGTAGCTTTGCATCAGATAGCATGGTTCTAGCAGCCTCAATCAGTGTCCTATTCCTCCTTTCAGCTACTCCATTTTGTTGAGGAGTCCTAGGTGCACTAAATTCTCTCTTAATGTAACACCCGGTCAAAAAGTCAAATTTCGCGCCGATTTTAAACTTTGAATAATTACATTTTATAGTTCAAGTGAAATATCTTTATTAAAAATACTTACAAAATAACATAACCAAATTATAGATTTAAAGTAATAAATCTACATTTTAATCAGGTATAAAATCACGGACATTTTGTACTGTGGTTGGAGACCACAGTACACGAGTTAGGGATCTGAGTTCAAATAAAAACCCAAATCCCTCCTCATTTCCACCCCATTCTCATCCTCTCACTTTCTCTCTCTTCTCTAACTTTCCTCTCATCTCTCTCTCTCTAACACCACACCACCGCCACCTAAATCCGCCATTTAACACCACTAAACGACCTCCAATCTCGAAGCTCCTTTAGGGAAAAACGATCAACACGCAACGATCTACAATCCTATCTTTTCGGATTCTCCTCGCGCGGATTTGTAAGTTTCCGACAATTCTCGAAATCTCTCAAAACTTTGTTATTTTGCTTGTTTGCGGTTTAGATAAGCTTAGAATAGTTAATTATGGGTTGGGTAAAAGAATCGGACTCAACGGAGGCCGGAAAACTCTTTTTCGGGTCAAACTCCGGCGATCAGTTCGCTACGTCGCAGGGACCAAAAACAGTGCTGCGACGTCGCAGTTAACGTCGCAGCCAACGTCGCATAAAACCTCAACGTCGCATGTAGCGACGCAAGCTTTTACGTCGCATTGACTTGCGAATGTCGCACATAGCGACGTAAGCCCCTACGTCGCCATCAAATTCTACGTCGCACATTGCGACGCAGGACACAACGTCGCATTAGATTGCGAATGTCGCACATAGCGACGCAATACCCTACGTCGCCTCTGACGTCGCATCTGACGTCGCAGCTGACTTCGCATCTGACGTCGCAGAACCTTAAAAACCTATGTTTTTCACTAAGTATTGACAACCAAATTTTACCACTCGATTTTACCCGAATTTGGATTTCGAATGCATTTTCTTTAAAGCAAAGTAGTAGAAATAAAATTTTTCCAAGCTGACCTGGCAGCTCGACCCCAGCCAGGGGCTCTGCCCCTTGGACCCCGCTAGGGGTTGCCACCCCTTGGACCCCGCTACCAGGGGCGCTGCCCCCGGACCCCCGTACACCATTCCCAGACTTCAACAACAAATGCATACATGAACAACTCGTTTAGACAAACTGATTTGTCTCATACTTATATAACCTCACGTATTTAGGACACTAGAAGGTTACCATTCGGACGACTCGCGTATCATCGTATCACTAACAACTCACAGGTGAGTTTCATAGCCCCACTCTTTCAACTGTTTTACCATTTTCGGGGTGAAACACATGCTCAATTTCTGTTTTCGAATTATATTAATAATCGTTTATAACTCACAACTATTTTATTACTGTATGTAATACAAAATGTGTAATACTTAGGAATTACACCCGAAATATTGTTTTAGGACAATATCAATACTTAACCTAGATAGGTTACAATCGCACCCAGTTAGGTCTTTGGAAGACGATTACCAACACATAACTTGATTTAGTTATCAAAATCTTTGGCCATATTGTCACGGGACAATATCATTGAATACATTAGAACTAGTTAGTTCTACCTGCACTGGACAACATCTGTACTGTTGCAAGTTTAGTTATTCTTTAAGAACTAAAACTGTCGACACACTTCATTTTCACTAGCATGGGAACTAAACCTAAGTGAACATTTTCTCAAGACTCTGTTATTTATACTTGCTAGGCTTTAGGCTAGGAGTATACAATATGATCACACGTTAGTACAGACTTCTTATATTAATACAACTCAACTGGTGACGACTCTGGCTCAGGATGTAATCCAACCAGGGATGGTCCCCCGGCTCAGGATGTAATCCAACCGTGGGGGTGTCATCTGATGAATATCTACATACTATTATACGACCTACTTAGTCAGGCATGTCGAGTACTGCTGGCTCTCAAACAACTTAGTCGGGCATGTCGTTGTACTGCCGACTCAATCACAAATTGCTGCGAGCAATTCCAAAAATGATGCCGCGGTATTGCAGCGGGCACCAAATGATGCCACGGTAAAGTGGGCACAAAACGAAACCACGGTATTGCAGTGGACGAAACTTCAATCAATGGATCAACGAGTTATACTCGGGATTCACAATAAGTTAACGGATCGGTGGTGCTGCCACGCGAGGCCGTTAGCTCAATTCATGTCCGGGTTAGCTTATGCTAATCGGGTAAACGGACACGCTAAACATTCAAACATAGATCTGCGGATCTACAAACATTTGTTGCTGGATGCAACACCTCATATATTAAATCATAGTTCTGCGGGACTACAGTTACTTACTATCATATGACGTGGTCATACAGTTATTTGGTTACAACTTAGGCAGGTATTGCCTCCCGTTATACACTTACTCATACCAGATAGATATTCATGCTCGGTATGCCTCAATTATTGTGTACTTAGGTACGGACTACAATTGATTAGGTATTATATACCTAAACTTTCGAATTACACATTGGTAATTACATCTACAATTTGCTGCAAATCAGAATCGTGGATTCTGAACAACTTCTCAAAACATACAAAATTTATACTTTATGTTTTCAACTAACAAACCTATGAACTCACCAGCTTTATAGCTGACCTGTTTTAGCATGTGTTCTCAGGTGCCCAGCAGGATTAGGATTACTACAAGATTATGCTAGCTCGAGTCGCATTATTTCAAACATTTGGGACAACTCTGCATTTACTTTTGTATTTTCAAATTATGTATTTGGAATTTACTGTCAAACTCATAACGTTGTAAACGTTCTATTTTGGGAAATGTATAATTATTTTCAAACGTCTCATTTAGAGTCGTTCATTATGTATCTTATGCTGTGATATTTGATTTAGTAACACCCGACCCGACAGCTTCCGCAAACCAAAATTCGAGGGTGTTACAGATTGGTATCAGAGCCTAAGGTTATAGTGAACTAGGTTGCATTTAGAGGGCCTAGACTATGACCGTTAGGCAGTATTCCTCGTTAGGTATGACTGGTTCAGGGATTACATCATACGAGTTTAATTTAACATAGCGTAGCTAACTATGTACAATTAAATAAAGATGATGCGATATCTGAAAGGGGTTATACTGGACCAGGAATGCGTAGTTGACTCTGAATTGTTATGTGCTAGACATCCTAGGCTATTATATGTACTGTAGGTATGTATGAATAGGCCTTACATGTGTAATAATTTTACGTACTTATATATATATTGAGTATATATATACGATCAATTCCGCTGAACCAATACATACTCGCGAAGAGGCACATCGCCGTCTTCCTAACTATCGCGACTCGACACCTTTCTCCATATGCACGCATAGGAGAATATCACATTTATCACTGAGCCTCAGGAAGGAGGTACAAACGTTATCAATGGGAATGGAAACCCGCACATGCTAAACCTTCACGAAACTTAAAACAAACTGACAACTTTTAAATCTTGACCATATGGATCACAATTGGATTAGTGTTGACTAAGTCCACAACAAAATTATCTCGAGTCACAACTTGATCACGTAGATCAACAAATTCAATCATGCGGTACTTTGACCCCTACATTTTGCCTTTGTGCTACAACTGAGAAATTCGAACTTCAAACACATTTTCGCCTTGGGGCTACAAATCAAACAATACATGGCACGTAGTGCTACGATTTCAAGGTATGTTGATACCACAACTTGAGCACGTTAGTGCAACCTTCACAGTACGTCGATACTACAATCATGGCATGTTGATGCCACACTCATAGTACATGGGTACTACAATTTCAATGCCGCGGGCACTTCATTACAGCACGTGGTGCTGCGTTTCATGGTACTTTGGTACTACAATTACAAAACATTAGTATTTCAATTACTGTGCTGATAGCACTGCATTTCAGTACGTTGTTTCTACACTCCAGTGCTTTAGGCACTGCATTTCAGCACCCTGTGCTACTCCAAGGCTCGATGAGCTACTATCAATATGCATGTAGACTTGTTATAGTTACATGTACGATTTATATATACATATACACTTACTTAACTGGGCACGAGGTGCCACACCTGACTTTTACTACGCACGTATACTTGTATAGTTACGTGTGCACCATATATGTATATACGACTACTCTACTGGACACGAGGTGTCCCACTTGATTTCTTTGCGTAGGAACACTCGCTATAGGCACTTGTACACTTATACGCATACGCGATTACTTTACCAGGCACGAAGTGCCACACCATGACTACTAAGGCATGTGATGCCTCATTCGATGAATACACTCTAATTTATTGGGATTACATCTATAGTACTTTAGTACTACATTATAGTCTGATAGGCTACGACAATACCATTAGTTCTGGTCGAACCACATATAATACACAACTAGGTCGTTAGTACGACTACATATTTAAAAATTTCAAAGTCCGAGGACTTTCATAAGAATACCTTAAGTGGTTTCTGGATAACTATCACTTTTACATCCGAGTATACAACTATAAAAGTCAAAATCTTTGAATAAAGATCTCACACTTTGTCATTTCATTCTTGTTCAAGAATCATGCCTCCTAAACGACCAACTTTCACTCGAGCTGAGCAAGATCAAATCATTAATCAAGCAGTGACTGCGACTCTAGCTGCTCAGAACCAAGTAAAGCCTTGCACTTTTAGGGATTTCCTGAGATGCGAACCACCAAACTTCGTTGGTACTGAAGGAGCTATCGGATTAATTCGATGGTTCAATAAAATGGAATCTATTTTCCACGTGTGCAACTGCCCCGACGACTGCAATGTCTTGTACGCCACATACACCCTCCAGGATGATGCTTCTACCTGGTGGAATTTTCACGCCCGAACTGTAGGAATCGACACTGCTCACGAACTTCCGTGGGAAGACCTGAAACGAATCATGAAGGACAAGTATTGTCCCATCGAAGTACTTCACAAACTTGAGGACGAACTTTGGCACCTCACCGTAAAAGACAACGATATCGAAACATATACCAATCGTTTCCAACAACTAGCACACTTGTGCCCAACCATAGTAAACCCTGAAAGTCAACAAATCGCAAGGTACACCGGTGGACTCCCGCTACTAATTGAGGGAATGGTCACCGCCTCTAAACCCGCTACTATTGAAGAGGCCATTCGTATGGCCCACAGACTTATGGCACAGAGGGAATGACGCGAAGCCACTGCAACCGAAAACAACCTAACAAAATGTAGTGGGGATTCCAGCTCTAGTCAAAATCCAACCAATCAACCTGAACCCTTGGGGTACTATACTGTCGAACCCAACGAAAGACAAGGCTATGCGGGTAACAAACCATTTTGTCACGGCTGTAAACGTCATCATGACGGATTATGCGGATTACCCTGCGAAAGATGCCAACGATACGGACACGTAATCCGGGACTGCAGAGTTCCTGCCAATCCCGACTCTCGAAGGATATGCTTCAAATGTAAGGAACCCGGTCATTACAAGAAGGACTGCCCAAAAAGACGCAAAATTCACTTAATCGACTCCGAGTAAATCAAATAAATCTCCAACGATAATGTAAGTACCACTTCTACTCGGAAACAAAACCCTTCAATTATAGCTTCGCTAAACGCGTACTTATTATCCCCGTGATCATTTTATCAAACTAATATTGATTACATCTTAGGGCTAGTTGACCTAGGCCCACATAAAACCCAATGTTTGCTTTCAGCAGACTGATCTACAGCACGTTCATCAAACATTTAGTCCTGATAGGACGACTTACCAAACGGTCACTATGTGACAACCATCTAGTCCTGAACGGACCACATCATAAATGGTTACCTCGTAACCACAATATGCCTTCAACTCTAAACGAACAATATAGTCAGAATGTGACTACCACGATAAACCACGACACAGTCATGGATTGACTGCCCTTCAACCCCGTTATAAGACATGATGTATCTAATACTTACTCGACAAAATACCTCGTACGTGCATTGCTCCCCAGACCATGCGCAACCCTGACATCACTTTAAATTTCGGGACGAAATTTTCTTAACAGGGGGAGAATGTAACACCCGGTCAAAAAGTCAAATTTCGCGCCGATTTTAAACTTTGAATAATTACATTTTATAGTTCAAGTGAAATATCTTTATTAAAAATACTTACAAAATAACATAACCAAATTATAGATTTAAAGTAATAAATCTACATTTTAATCAGGTATAAAATCACGGACATTTTGTACTGTGGTTGGAGACCACAGTACACGAGTTAGGGATCTGAGTTCAAATAAAAACCCAAATCCCTCCTCATTTCCACCCCATTCTCATCCTCTCACTTTCTCTCTCTTCTCTAACTTTCCTCTCATCTCTCTCTCTCTAACACCACACCACCGCCACCTAAATCCGCCATTTAACACCACTAAACGACCTCCAATCTCGAAGCTCCTTTAGGGAAAAACGATCAACACGCAACGATCTACAATCCTATCTTTTCGGATTCTCCTCGCGCGGATTTGTAAGTTTCCGACAATTCTCGAAATCTCTCAAAACTTTGTTATTTTGCGTGTTTGCGGTTTAGATAAGCTTAAAATACTTAATTATGGGTTGGGTAAAAGAATCGGACTCAACGGAGGCCGGAAAACTCTTTTTCGGGTCAAACTCCGGCGATCAGTTCGCTACGTCGCAGGGACCAAAAACAGTGCTGCGACGTCGCAGTTAACGTCGCAGCCAACGTCGCATAAAACCTCAACGTCGCATGTAGCGACGCAAGCTTTTACGTCGTATTGACTTGCGAATGTCGCACATAGCGACGTAAGCCCCTACGTCGCCATCAAATTCTACGTCGCACATTGCGACGCAGGACACAACGTCGCATTAGATTGCGAATGTCGCACATAGCGACGCAATACCCTACGTCGCCTCTGACGTCGCATCTGACGTCGCAGCTGACTTCGCATCTGACGTCGCAGAACCTTAAAAACCTATGTTTTTCACTAAGTATTGACAACCAAATTTTACCACTCGATTTTACCCGAATTTGGATTTCGAATGCATTTTCTTTAAAGCAAAGTAGTAGAAATAAAATTTTTCCAAGCTGACCTGGCAGCTCGACCCCAGCCAGGGGCTCTGCCCCTTGGACCCCGCTAGGGGTTGCCACCCCTTGGACCCCGCTACCAGGGGCGCTGCCCCCGGACCCCCGTACACCATTCCCAGACTTCAACAACAAATGCATACATGAACAACTCGTTTAGACAAACTGATTTGTCTCATACTTATATAACCTCACGTATTTAGGACACTAGAAGGTTACCATTCGGACGACTCGCGTATCATCGTATCACTAACAACTCACAGGTGAGTTTCATAGCCCCACTCTTTCAACTGTTTTACCATTTTCGGGGTGAAACACATGCTCAATTTCTGTTTTCGAATTATATTAATAATCGTTTATAACTCACAACTATTTTATTACTGTATGTAATACAAAATGTGTAATACTTAGGAATTACACCCGAAATATTGTTTTAGGACAATATCAATACTTAACCTAGATAGGTTACAATCGCACCCAGTTAGGTCTTTGGAAGACGATTACCAACACATAACTTGATTTAGTTATCAAAATCTTTGGCCATATTGTCACGGGACAATATCATTGAATACATTAGAACTAGTTAGTTCTACCTGCACTGGACAACATCTGTACTGTTGCAAGTTTAGTTATTCTTTAAGAACTAAAACTGTCGACACACTTCATTTTCACTAGCATGGGAACTAAACCTAAGTGAACATTTTCTCAAGACTCTGTTATTTATACTTGCTAGGCTTTAGGCTAGGAGTATACAATATGATCACACGTTAGTACAGACTTCTTATATTAATACAACTCAACTGGTGACGACTCTGGCTCAGGATGTAATCCAACCAGGGATGGTCCCCCGGCTCAGGATGTAATCCAACCGTGGGGGTGTCATCTGATGAATATCTACATACTATTATACGACCTACTTAGTCAGGCATGTCGAGTACTGCTGGCTCTCAAACAACTTAGTCGGGCATGTCGTTGTACTGCCGGCTCAATCACAAATTGCTGCGAGCAATTCCAAAAATGATGCCGCGGTATTGCAGCGGGCACCAAACGATGCCACGGTAAAGTGGGCACAAAACGAAACCACGGTATTGCAGTGGACGAAACTTCAATCAATGGATCAGCGAGTTATACTCGGGATTCACAATAAGCTAACGGATCGGTGGTGCTGCCACGCGAGGCCGTTAGCTCAATTCATGTCCGGGTTAGCTTATGCTAATCGGGTAAACGGACACGCTAAACATTCAAACATAGATCTGCGGATCTACAAACATTTGTTGCTGGATGCAACACCTCATATATTAAATCATAGTTCTGCGGGACTACAGTTACTTACTATCATATGACGTGGTCATACAGTTATTTGGTTACAACTTAGGCCGGTATTGCCTCCCGTTATACACTTACTCATACCAGATAGATATTCAGGCTCGGTATGCCTCAATTATTGTGTACTTAGGTACGGACTACAATTGATTAGGTATTATATACCTAAACTTTCGAATTACACATTGGTAATTACATCTATAATTTGCTGCAAATCAGAATCGTGGATTCTGAACAACTTCTCAAAACATACAAAATTTATACTTTATGTTTTCAACTAACAAACCTATGAACTCACCAGCTTTATAGCTGACCTGTTTTAGCATGTGTTCTCAGGTGCCCAGCAGGATTAGGATTACTACAAGATTATGCTAGCTCGAGTCGCATTATTTCAAACATTTGGGATAACTCTGCATTTACTTTTGTATTTTCAAATTATGTATTTGGAATTTACTGTCAAACTCATAACGTTGTAAACGTTCTATTTTGGGAAATGTATAATTATTTTCAAACGTCTCATTTAGAGTCATTCATTATGTATCTTATGCTGTGATATTTGATTTAGTAACACCCGACCCGACAGCTTCCGCAAACCGAAATTCGAGGGTGTTACACTTAATACCTTTAACTTCACAGAATTTATCCATCTCATGATTTTTAAATTCTGTTCCATTATCACTCCTGATGATCTTAACCCTTTTATCCAATTGATTTTCCATCTTAGTTATAAATGATCTAAGTATTTCACCTGTCTCATCCTTTGTCCTAAGAAAGAAAACCCATATAAATCTAGTGTAATCATCAATAATCACAAGGCAGTAAGATCTTTTCCCCATACTACTTATACTGGTTGGTCCAAATAAGTCCATATGCAATAAGTGTAAGGGTGTGCAGTTTGTATTCACAATTTTGGACATAAAAGAGGATTAGTGTTGCTTTCCCTTTTGACAAGAAACACAATGATCATCACATGAATAGACCTTTTCAGGCAAACCTCTAACAAGCTTGTTTTTGACAAGTTTATTAATGGTTTTGAAATTCATGTGACACATCCTTCTATGCCACAGTTCAGATTCATTCACACTTGCTTTAGAAATAAGACAGTTTAAATCGGGTTGAGGTGTCATGTTTGCCAAGTCACACTTATATACATTATCTTGCCTTGGAATTCTCATTAAAATCATTTTTTTAGGTATTTTGAATTCCTTTGACAAGATAAGGCATTCAGTGTCAGTAAAATGAACTGGGTTCTTTTTATCTGTGATTTGACTCACACTTAGCAAATTATACCTCAGTTGTTCCACAAAATAAACATTATCAAAACTTAGCTTTTCACTCTGAACTATTCCTTTGCCTGTGATCTTTCCTCCTTTTGGATTGCTTCCAAAAGCTACATATCCACCATCAAAAGATTTGAAGTCCTGTAGCTTGTCTTTGTCTCCAGTCATGTGCCTTGAGCATCTACTATCAATATGCCATAAGCTCTTTGGCTTGCCCTGCACAAACAATCAAAAAGAGAATTAATTTCTCTTGGGAACCCAAACCAATTTGGCTTTGGGTTTCCCATGTGCATTCACATAATCAACTTTCTTGAAGATTATTGATTGTGATGCACTGTTGATATTTGGACCTGTTAATTTATCAGACTTAATAGGTGTCCAAATCCAACTTATTTTAGACTTAACAGTGGTTTTTGGCTTAACAGTTTTAACTGTTTTACCATATAAAGAATCAGTGTTAATTGTGTTAACACTGTTTTTGTATTTTGTTACCACTATTTTAGTCTTTTTACTTTTGGCTAAATTTGTTATTATTGCTGTAGTGGATTTACCTGTACCAGTGTTTAACATGTTAGCCTTTGAGTTTATCTTCTGAATTCTGGCAGTATGATTAACTTTTGATTGAAAATTTTGTTTGTTAATCATATTTGCTTTTGTCCATGACTGTTTTCTAATCCTTTGAACATTCTCAGGATTATGATAACAGTCATATTGAAGATGACCAATTTTTCCACATATAAAGCAAATCTTTTCTTTTATCACAGTAACATTATTACCCAGTTTCTGTGAAATCATTTGATTCCAGTTTCTTTGATTACCTCTGGGTTTCTGATTTTGAAAATTCTACGAAAAAGAAGTACTTGCTTTACATTTGCAATTAACACAGTTATTCACATCGGATTTAACAACAGGTTTAGTAACTGAATTAACTGTATTACTAACATATCCTAACCCATGTTTAGATTTGTTAGTGTTCAAACTCACATTCTCTAAGGCCTTTTTAGCCTTTTCCTTAAACATTTTCTTACCCTCTTCTAGTTTATCTGATTTAAGCTCAGAAACTAGACCAGTAATTACTCTCTTCCCATCCTCACATGATGACTCAGACTTAGATGACTCAGATTTTACTGAATGACCAGGAGTACATCAGATTGTTATGGATGATGCAGTATTTATGTGGATGTTGACAGACAGATTTTATGATATAAATCTTAGATTTTTGATGAGCATGATGCTGTTTTACATGGTGTAGCTCAGAATTTGGTTTACATGGTGCTGAATCAGATTTACAAGAAGGAGGAGATAGAGAGAAGGAAAAGAAGAACAGATTAACAGTTTTGAAAGAATTTTGTAAAGCTCATAATGGAGAATTTGAAGAAACTTAATGCTGTGGAGGACAGATTAAGTTTAGGGGGAGATAAATAGTAACACAAATAATCCCAGATCTTCCTGTCTTCAAAGCTTCACAAGCTCTGATACCACTTTGTTAGTCCCTGTTTAAATTAATAAACAATTGTCAATAATAAGCCTTGAATGTATTATTGAGAAGTTGCGGAATCACACTCAATAATATTAAGAAGATCACAGAATATAAACTAATATTATTAACACAATAATATATTGAAAGCTTCAATCTTATTAATGATATAAGACGAATACACCTGATGTATTAGGGTTACAGAAAACCTTGAAGCTGCGCAAAACCTTAACCTATCTAGGTCTAAAGGATCTCTATTTATAACACATAGAGTCCTATACAATCTCCTACGAATATGGAATAATATAACTTCCATAACCGACTCAAACTTATCACAAAATCATAAACAGTTGTAACTACCATTCTGAAGTAAACAGTTGTGACTATTATACATTCAGTGGTAACTGCTTCAATTGTAATATAAAACTAAGTACAAATATATAATCAATGTTAACTGATACATATATAACTAACAGTTACAAATACATAAGCAGTTTCAACTACTTACACACACATAACTATCAGTTGAAATCAATCTTCAATCAGTTGTAACAACTTGTCTTCTCTTCAGATTTCTTCTATCAGTTGTAGCTTTGTGAAGACAGTTTTAATCTTTAACACAAACAGTTTTAAACACTTGTACTCTTCGTCTTCTCATCAATAACAACTTCAACCCAAAAACAGTTTTGACCCAACAATATGACGACGTTTGACCAACGTATTTATATTATTCCATTTCACATGGAGTTGTGAGGTTACTAAGTACCAGATAAAGTTAAGTGATTTTAAAATAACAGGTTAGATATATTGACCTGTAATTGAGAAATAGTCAATGATTGACTGAAATGAAAGAGTAGTTAACCACTAAACTATTGTTGTAATGTGGTAATTATTGTACAAGAAATGTGTATGTGTTAAATTGCAACTATTACGGATTAATATATGAGTAAAGCAAGTGTAGAGGTCAGTTGACTGCAGATAATAATGTGTTGATATTGTTGAACATGTGACTGATGACAACACCTTATGTTAATGTGTTGAAAGAGTTATGCTGATAATGCATAGTATTAACTGGTGTTGATTTAGCATCCAATTCGATGTGATAGGATGCTAATTGATTAAGTAAAAATGGTTTTTTTATCCATAAGATTTGACCTCTACATATTGTTTACTCTTTTGTGTTTATGGTTATATGATTTTGGGTTACTTTAGAGTAAAGAGTTTCGTATAACCTTGTGGTGTTTATAATTACAAGTTGTAAATCAGTAATGAACTAGTTGCAAAAGTGAAAATTTCTAGCAAATTGTTAGCTAAAGAAATACATGATGATTAGCTAAATTGCTAGTAGGAGTTGAGATAAACTTGTGTTGCTAATGTGTATATCGTGGTATTCATTACCACTAGTGTTATTGAAGTAACAATAGAATGTTCATATGACTATGTGTTTCACTTATGTAAAGTGATTGTGTGTTCTAAATGGTATACATGGCTAGTTATGAATGGTCATGTAAGTGGTAAGTTAAATTATTAAAGACAGGATATATGCACAGTATATGTGCAGGGGGAAAAGATAGAATCATGTACATTTGGATATGTGCATGTGGAAAAAATCAAAAAAGTATATCTATATATATAAGTTGCTCAAGGGAGTAACGTACGATATGCGTATATTGTGATTAAATAGTTGATTTTACTACACCTTATGCTGGTTTTAGCATTTGGTGCTAGGTACTGAAATGAGCTAAAGGCACAACGTATATGTTTATGTGAATTCAGTTGAAATACACACTGGTGGTGTGTAAGTGATACTTACATAAATATATGTGATTATGTTACGCTAGATTAACTAAGTGTGATCAGATTTCGAGGACGAAATCTCTTTAAGGGGGAGAGATTTGTAACACCTTGTTCTCGGGTCTAGTAGTATTTTAATATTTTCTGACGGTGAGTTATCATTTAAAGTGTCAGTAAATAGGTTCATTTGTTATTTGAAAATAAATGAGGAAAAGAGTCGAATAATTTATTATGATTAATAAATTATTAACTGCTTTAATTTACTCCAGTTGACGGTAAAATAAAATAATGTTTCCCCGTAAATGGTTTTTAAGTTCCAGACAATGATAAGTACGGGGAACTAAAATTACACAATTATATTATACTACTCAGTGTATAAGTCGGTTGTTGTTTTCATCATATATCGACATACATATACAATACGTTCATACATAACATGAAACCCTATATCAAATCAATTCTTTACATCAAATTGAAGATTCCAAGTTCGAATTCAAGCCTCAAGTGTAACACCCCCAAATTTAACGGTTTGCGGAAGCATACGTTGGGTGTTACTAATCAATATACAAAGCACAAGATTAATAGTAAACGACCTCTAAATGAGACGTTTAGAAAAGGTTTCATAAATAATAATCGTTTGAAAACCGTGGGTTTTCGTATACAAAAAGTAGTTCCCTAGAGTCCACGCGTATAGCGGGAGATTCTATTACATAATCGTAATTACAAAAGATAATGCCAAAGAATCTCCGTTAAATGCAGTTTGGAAATCATGCGACTCTAGCTAGAAATCCTGGAGTGATCCTACTCCGTATGTGTACCTGAGATACAAAGCTAAAAAGTGTCAACCAAAAAGGTTGGTGAATCTCACAGGTTTAGTAATAAGTAGATGTAATGAACCACAAGTATGTACCCGTATTGCTATCAAGCAAAGTAAGTTAATCAGTATATCAGTACAGTGCCATGAGCTCATAAGTTGAAGCTTAACCGTGTAGTGTGAATATATCACGTACCCCCGTGAGTGTTATCCGCACACTCATATGTAACAAATACTAATATGTCTGTTTCTACGTGTAAATCAGTACGTGGTGGCGCTACCACCCCAGACAGGGATTGTCAGTCCCAAATGGATCCATCTATTAGTAATCGCGCTTAAGTCCATAACTAACAACTTACGATTAGGAGGCTTTCAGTGGATAAAAGTAACTCATGCGTTTGTTTGTAATCAGTAATGTTTTCAGTTCAGTACATTGTGTTCATACGTAAAACAGTTGCTAAGTATCTCACCCCAAAGTATAAAACAGTAAAAGTGGGGCTGTAAGACTCACCTGAGTCGAGCAGTAGTAATTAGCAAGTAGTAGTAAAGCAAGTAGGTTCTCCGAACCCGTAACCTTCTAGTGCCTAAACACATAAAGTTAAGTAAGTAGATGTCTCGCAAGACCATCTAGGCTAGTTGTTCATACCCCGTTGTGTTAAATGTTGGTTCGTTCACTTTCGTGTCAAATTATATATACGGCCCGTTGGTGGTTTGTTATAATTAAAGTGTTATCGTTAATAACGCAATTTAGAGTGATTGTAATAGAAAAGCATGTTCTATGATGTTTGTTAAGTCGTATAGTATAAGTATTGGAAGTTGTGTAAGATCGACACTTAGTAAAATCCGAGTTTTCAAGGTTCTGTCATGTGCGACGTAGGGTGCGACGTAGGGTGCTACGTCGAGTGCGACGTCGGGTGCGACGTAGGCATGTACGTCGCATGATGCGACCTTCGCAAATCAATGCGACGTAGGGGCTGGCGTCGCTAATGCGACGTGGAGGTTTGCGACGTTAAAGTCTACGTCGCCATGTGCGACGTCCGCAATTTAATGCGACGTAAGGAGCTGCGTCGCTAGTGCGACGTGGAGGTTTTTGTGCGACGTAGGCCGCGACGTCGCAGAGGCCCCTGGCCAAATGCGACGTAGCGGTCTGATGGCCGGAATTTGTGCCGAAAACGAGTTTTCCGGTCTCCGTTCGGTCCAAATCTTTTACCCAACCCTTATATGAACATATTAAGCCTATTTAAACCGTAAACCAGTAAAAATGATCAAAAACGAAAGATGTCGGGATTTGTCGGAAACTTACAAAGTGTCGGATTGAAAATCCGAAAAGGTAGGAATGTAGATCGTCGCGAGGTGAACGTTTTCTTCCAAAGGGATGATATGATTCGAGTTCGTTTGGTGGTGTGATTTGGTGATTTAAGTGAATGGTGGAAAGTTATTAGTTGAGAGAAAAGGTGAGAGAAGAGAGAGTTAAAGAAAGAAAATGAAAAGGAAAAAGGGAAATGGTGGAGGTTAAATCCCCACCATTTTCAGTCGGCGCACTGCGCCCCCGTGCGGTGTTCGTTTGCTCCGTCGTTTAACGTTAAATAATTATTTTACATTTTAATTGGTAGGTTTTAAATACAAAAAAATTACGCGACATTTCTATTTAAATATTTTACAAATAAGTTTGAATACTTTTGTTTTTAAATCGTGTAATCTTTGATCGAGCGATACGAGATAATTATTAATTATTATAAAATAGTGTTTCGACCGTAATTGCGTTATTTTAATTTATAAACATTTGTTCACCAACGTCCGTGTTAATCTAATAGAATTTCATTCTATTTAAGTTGCGTACGATTTAATCAAATCGCAAGTTGTATATATCAACCAACATATAATCCGATACATAAATTAGCCTAACATAGAACTAATTACATGTATTAACAAAGAATTAGGCGCTAATACTAGCCCTAATTTGGCGGTTGTTACATTCTCCCCTTGTTAAAAGAATTTCATCCCGAAATTAGCTCGATTGTACGGTCGGTGCGTTGTCAGGGAAGAGATGTGGGTATTTCAGCCGCATTTGGTCTTCCCGTTCCCAGGTGAATTCAGGACCACGTCTAGAATTCCACCTGACCTTCACGATGGGAATACGACTCTGTTTAAGTTGTTTGACCTCGCGGTCCATTATTTCCAAAGGTTCTTCGACAAAATGAAGTTTATCATCGATTTGAATTTCGTCGAGCGGTATAATCAGTGTCTCATCAGACAGACATTTCTTCAGATTAGAAATGTGGAAGGTGTTGTGAACGCTGCTAAGCTCAGCAGGAAGTTGCAGGCGGTATGCCACTGGACCAATCTTTTCAAGGATTTCGAATGGCCCGATGTATCTAGGATTTAGTTTGCCTCGTTTTCCGAATCGAATGACACCTTTCCACGGTGCCACTTTGAGAAGTACCTTGTCTCCTACTTGGAACTCAAGATGTTTGCGTCTCACG
Organism: Helichrysum umbraculigerum; assembly: GCA_949592205.1. Lineage (NCBI taxonomy): Eukaryota > Viridiplantae > Streptophyta > Magnoliopsida > Asterales > Asteraceae > Helichrysum > Helichrysum umbraculigerum. The sequence goes on from CATIUR010000003.1 coordinate 67,975,412, forward strand.
TCAGCATAGCTTTTCTGACGATCACGTGCGGCTTTTAGTCGGTTTTGTATGCCGACGATCTTTTCAGTTGTTTCATGTATGATTTCTGGACCGGTGAGTTGTGTATCCCCCACCTCAGCCCAACAGACAGGTGACCGACACTTACGACCGTACAGTGCCTCGAAGGGTGCAGCTTTTATGCTGGTGTGATAACTGTTGTTGTACGAGAACTCGCACAACGGTAAGTGATTTTCCCAGTTTTTACCGAAGTCAACTACGCAGGCTCGTAGCATGTCTTCCAGTGTTTGTATGGTTCGTTCGCTCTGGCCATCGGTTTGAGGATGGTAAGCCGTACTCATATCCAGACGAGTACCAAGAGATTTTTGCAGTGATTGCCAGAAGCGAGAAGTAAACCGAGCATCTCGGTCGGAGATGATTGAGATGGGCACGCCGTGTCTTGACACGATTTCTTTCAGGTAGATCCGTGTCAAACGTTCCATCTTGTCAGTTTCTTTGATGGCTAGGAAATGAGCAGATTTAGTGAGTCGGTCGACGATCACCCAAATGGTATCGCAACCGTTAGAAGTTTTTGGGAGTTTAGTAATGAAATCCATGGTGATCTGTTCCCATTTCCATTGTGGTATTTCAGGTTGTTGTAGCAAACCGGAAGGTTTCTGGTGTTCAGCTTTAACTTTAGAACAAGTAAGACACTTGCCAACATAGGTTGCAATGTCAGCTTTCATGTTGGGCCACCAGTACATTTCCTTGATGTCGTGATACATTTTGTCGGCACCGGGGTGTATAGAGTATTTGGACTTGTGAGCTTCATTCATCACCAAGTCTTGAAGGTTCCCAAAACTTGGTAACCAGATTCGATTCGAGAAGTATTTGGCCCCGTTAGGTTTGGTTTCAAATTGTTTGTCCATGCCCCGCAAGGCCTCGTTTATCAAGTTCTCTGGTTTGAGTGCTTCGAGTTGAGCGGTGAGAGCTTGATTGATGAGATCGTTGTGAATGGTCATACCAAGAGCTCGAACTCGAAGTGGTTTCACTCGTTCTTTTCGGCTTAAGGCATCGGCGACAACATTCGCCTTACCTGGATGATAGCGAATTTCGCAATCGTAATCAGTGAGTAACTCGACCCATCGACGTTGCCTCATGTTGAGATCCTTTTGATCGAAGATATGTTGGAGACTTTTATGGTCAGTAAAGATTGTACACTTGGTACCGTATAAGTAGTGTCTCCAGATTTTTAGAGCGAATACAACAGCCCCCAACTCTAGATCATGAGTTGTGTAATTCTTTTCGTGGACCTTGAGTTGTCGAGAGGCGTAAGCGATGACCTTGTCTCGTTGCATCAGTACGCAACCAAGACCTAGGTGTGAAGCATCACAGTATACCACGAAGTCATCGTTGCCTTCGGGTAAAGATAAGATAGGTGCACTGCAGAGTTTTTGTTTTAGTAGTTGAAAAGCCGACTCCTGTTTGTCAGTCCAATCGAACTTCTTTTCTTTTTGAGTCAGTGCAGTGAGAGGTAGGGCTATTTTCGAAAAATTCTCAATGAACCGCCTGTAGTATCCGGCGAGTCCTAAGAATTGGCGTACCTCGGTCGGTGTTGTAGGTGCTTGCCAACATTTGATAGCCTCGATTTTCGAAGGATCGACATGAATTCCTTGATTATCAATGACATGTCCAAGGAATTGAACGGTTTGCATCCAGAACTCACACTTAGAGAATTTAGCGTATAACTCTTCGTGTTTGAGCAGCTCTAGGATGGTTTTCAGGTGTTGCGCGTGTTCTTGTTCAGTGCGCGAGTAAATCAAGATGTCATCGATGAAGACGATAACAAACTTGTCAAGGTAAGGTTTGCACACCCGATTCATAAGGTCCATGAACACAGCCGGTGCGTTGGTTAAGCCGAATGGCATCACTTGGAATTCATAATGCCCGTAGCGAGTTCGGAAAGCTGTTTTTGGAATGTCATCGTCACGAACTCGGAGTTGATGATAACCTGACCGTAGATCGATCTTTGAATAAAAACCCGATCCCTGAAGTTGGTCAAACAGGTCATCGATGCGAGGAAGTGGGTAACGGTTCTTGACAGTTAATTTGTTGAGTTCACGGTAGTCGATGCACATGCGGAAAGAACCGTCTTTCTTTTTCACAAACAGGACCGGAGCTCCCCAAGGTGAGGAACTTGGTCGAATAAATCCCTTGTCCAGGAGTTCCTGTAACTGAGTAGACAACTCCTGAAGTTCTGATGGGGCTAGTCGGTAAGGGGCTCGTGCCACGGGTGCTGCGCCGGGCACAAGGTCAATAGAGAATTCGACTTGTCTAGTTGGCGGAAGGCCAGGCAAGTCTTCAGGAAAGACCTCTGGGAAGTCTCGAACGATAGGCACATCCTCAAGTCGCTTTTCCACCGACTTTTTCTCCATAACGTGTGCTAGGATTGCCTGATACCCTTTTCTCAAGTATTTTCGGGTTTTCATGCAAGAAATGATGTTTATTCTCGTCCCACCGGTCTCCCCTTGTATGCTCAAAGTTCCACCGGTGACGAGAGGAATGCGTACAATTTTCTCGAAACAAACGATTTCGGCTCGGTGTTTGGACAACCAATCCATACCGACGATGATGTCAAAGCTGCCGATTTCGACAGGTATCAAGTCAATGGGAAAGAGCTCATTAGCTAAGTTCAGAGTGCAATTAGGTATCACACTGTCGGCCTCAATAAGTTTTCCGTTTGCCAATTCTATTGTGTACTTAGAATCTAAGGCAATAGGTGTAGTGTCAAGTAGTGGATAAAATTCGTCGGAAATAAAACTCTTATCAGCACCAGTATCGAATAATACAGATGCAGTCAAGTTGTTGAGAAGAAACGTACCCGTGACCACATTCGGGTCTTGACGGGCTTCCCCAGATTTCAGTACAAAAGCTCTTCCTCGAGCATTGTTATTGTTCCTGTTGTTGTTGTTGTTCAGCTTCGGGCAGTCTTTCTTGAAATGCCCCGTTCCGTTGCACCCATAACAAGTCTTTGGTGCAGAGGTGTTGGTGTCTGTGGTGTTTGATCTACAGTCCCTAGCCAAGTGTCCAAATCTCTTACACTTGCTACAGGGACACGAACCATGGTGGTGTCGTTGGCACTTAGAGCAATAGGGCTTGGTTCCCTTGTACGCTCCTTTGTCATCAGAAACGGAGGTGTAGGCTTTAATGGTTTCAGGTTTCTTGTTTTGGTGGTTGTGGTGACTGTCAGACCACTTTCTTTTGTTGCTGTTGGAAGATGGAGTGGGTGGTTCTGGGTCCTCGTTCATGGCTAGTAGTTCATGGGCCAACCGAATGGCACCATGAAGAGTGGTTTGTTTTGATGAGGCGACATTTCCCCGGACAGGTTCCGGGAGGCCGCGGATATACTTCTTGATCTTTTCGGGTTCAGTACCCGCCATGGTTGGGCGAAGGACGGTGAGTTGTTGGAATCGGGTGGTGTATCCAACGATATCAGTTCCTTGTACTTTTAAGTTCCAGAACTCTTCGTCCAGCTTGTAGAGTTGTTCGGCCGGGCAATACTCATCAGTGAGCATTTTCTTCAGATCCTCCCAAGGGAGTAGATAAGCTGTATCAATACCCACAGACTGGGTATAGGAATTCCACCACGAGAGGGCACCATCTTCGAGGGTGCAGGTGGAGAACTTGACTTTGTCGTCCTCCGCACATTTGCTGATGCGGAAAACGGATTCCATCTTTTCGAACCATCTGATAAGTCCGATGGCTCCTTCGATCCCCTTGAAGCTCAAGGGTTTGCAGTTTTGAAAATCCTTGTATGAACAAGGTTTAGCAGCAGAAGTTTCAGCGGCATCGCTGTTTCTTGTGGAACCAGGTGGAGTGTTCCGAGCTAAGGCTTCAGTAACAGCCTGGGTTATGAGTGACGTGATCTGAGCATCCGTGTAAGGTCTTGTCTTTGGCGGCATGACTCTTCAATAAAAGAAATGAAGATTCATGAGATTTTGCAAGAAAGTTGTATATATTTCAGATGTACATGTATAAAGGTGGTAATACATAACATCAATATGGGAAAAAAAATGCCAATTAATATGAGTTGAACAACAAGAAATATTGGATAGATGATACGAGTTCAAAGGTTACATCCTACAGATGTATTACAAAAGATGTCGGGAATTGTTACATCCGACTGAAAAATAGAGTAGTGCTAAGGTAGTTACTAGATTACATGATAGTTTACAAGACAAAGACTAAGCTAGTCTTAACGTAGGTTAATCTGCTCCATCATCGTGACAAGACGGTCCACCGTGTTTGCGAGCCTGCTAGCTTGTCGAGCGTTGTCTTCTGCTAGCGCTAGTCGTTGGGTTAGTCCATGCGCATACTCTTCTGTCTCCAGTGAGCGCTGTACATATTCATCCATCCTTTGTTGCAGAAGGGCATTTTCCACCCTTATTTCTATTATTTGGTTGCGAAGGACGTCCATGTTGTTGTTAGTGGTTTCCAGATCGTCGGAGACTTGTTCTAAACGTTCGAGGGATGTAAGTCTCCAGTTCTCGTTGGTTTCCTGCAACACGACGTCCATGGTGCGAAGTCGTTGCTCGTGTTGGTTCACCCTAGCGGCTAAGGCCGGCAAGGTGAAGTGAGTGGAGTACGGGCCAGCTCGAGGCAACCTGTTGTTCCTCCTTGCTACCCTTGGGTTCTGCGACCCGGTTTGAGAACGAGATGAGTTGGATGGGATGTTTGCCATTTCTGAGACAAAGCGTTAGTAAGTTTGAGGCTAATATATATACATATATCATATCCAGCCTAATGTCTAGCACATATCAAGTAATGGTCCGGTTCTCTCGTAGTCAGAGTCAACTAACGTATCCCCGTTCAACATAATCATTTCAGATCTTACATCGTCTTTCCTTAATTGTACATAGTTGATCAGGCTATGTTAAATTAAAGTCGTATGATGTAATTCCTGAACCAATCATGCCTAGTAAGGAAATACTGCCTAATGGTCATAGTCTAGGCCCACTAAATGCAACCTAGTTCACTATAACCTTAGGCTCTGATACCAATCTGTAACACCCCCAAATTTAACGGTTTGCGGAAGCATACGTTGGGTGTTACTAATCAATATACAAAGCACAAGATTAATAGTAAACGACCTCTAAATGAGACGTTTAGAAAAGGTTTCATAAATAATAATCGTTTGAAAACCGTGGGTTTTCGTATACAAAAAGTAGTTCCCTAGAGTCCACGCGTATAGCGGGAGATTCTATTACATAATCGTAATTACAAAAGATAATGCCAAAGAATCTCCGTTAAATGCAGTTTGGAAATCATGCGACTCTAGCTAGAAATCCTGGAGTGATCCTACTCCGTATGTGTACCTGAGATACAAAGCTAAAAAGTGTCAACCAAAAAGGTTGGTGAATCTCACAGGTTTAGTAATAAGTAGATGTAATGAACCACAAGTATGTACCCGTATTGCTATCAAGCAAAGTAAGTTAATCAGTATATCAGTACAGTGCCATGAGCTCATAAGTTGAAGCTTAACCGTGTAGTGTGAATATATCACGTACCCCCGTGAGTGTTATCCGCACACTCATATGTAACAAATACTAATATGTCTGTTTCTACGTGTAAATCAGTACGTGGTGGCGCTACCACCCCAGACAGGGATTGTCAGTCCCAAATGGATCCATCTATTAGTAATCGCGCTTAAGTCCATAACTAACAACTTACGATTAGGAGGCTTTCAGTGGATAAAAGTAACTCATGCGTTTGTTTGTAATCAGTAATGTTTTCAGTTCAGTACATTGTGTTCATACGTAAAACAGTTGCTAAGTATCTCACCCCAAAGTATAAAACAGTAAAAGTGGGGCTGTAAGACTCACCTGAGTCGAGCAGTAGTAATTAGCAAGTAGTAGTAAAGCAAGTAGGTTCTCCGAACCCGTAACCTTCTAGTGCCTAAACACATAAAGTTAAGTAAGTAGATGTCTCGCAAGACCATCTAGGCTAGTTGTTCATACCCCGTTGTGTTAAATGTTGGTTCGTTCACTTTCGTGTCAAATTATATATACGGCCCGTTGGTGGTTTGTTATAATTAAAGTGTTATCGTTAATAACGCAATTTAGAGTGATTGTAATAGAAAAGCATGTTCTATGATGTTTGTTAAGTCGTATAGTATAAGTATTGGAAGTTGTGTAAGATCGACACTTAGTAAAATCCGAGTTTTCAAGGTTCTGTCATGTGCGACGTAGGGTGCGACGTAGGGTGCTACGTCGAGTGCGACGTCGGGTGCGACGTAGGCATGTACGTCGCATGATGCGACCTTCGCAAATCAATGCGACGTAGGGGCTGGCGTCGCTAATGCGACGTGGAGGTTTGCGACGTTAAAGTCTACGTCGCCATGTGCGACGTCCGCAATTTAATGCGACGTAAGGAGCTGCGTCGCTAGTGCGACGTGGAGGTTTTTGTGCGACGTAGGCCGCGACGTCGCAGAGGCCCCTGGCCAAATGCGACGTAGCGGTCTGATGGCCGGAATTTGTGCCGAAAACGAGTTTTCCGGTCTCCGTTCGGTCCAAATCTTTTACCCAACCCTTATATGAACATATTAAGCCTATTTAAACCGTAAACCAGTAAAAATGATCAAAAACGAAAGATGTCGGGATTTGTCGGAAACTTACAAAGTGTCGGATTGAAAATCCGAAAAGGTAGGAATGTAGATCGTCGCGAGGTGAACGTTTTCTTCCAAAGGGATGATATGATTCGAGTTCGTTTGGTGGTGTGATTTGGTGATTTAAGTGAATGGTGGAAAGTTATTAGTTGAGAGAAAAGGTGAGAGAAGAGAGAGTTAAAGAAAGAAAATGAAAAGGAAAAAGGGAAATGGTGGAGGTTAAATCCCCACCATTTTCAGTCGGCGCACTGCGCCCCCGTGCGGTGTTCGTTTGCTCCGTCGTTTAACGTTAAATAATTATTTTACATTTTAATTGGTAGGTTTTAAATACAAAAAAATTACGCGACATTTCTATTTAAATATTTTACAAATAAGTTTGAATACTTTTGTTTTTAAATCGTGTAATCTTTGATCGAGCGATACGAGATAATTATTAATTATTATAAAATAGTGTTTCGACCGTAATTGCGTTATTTTAATTTATAAACATTTGTTCACCAACGTCCGTGTTAATCTAATAGAATTTCATTCTATTTAAGTTGCGTACGATTTAATCAAATCGCAAGTTGTATATATCAACCAACATATAATCCGATACATAAATTAGCCTAACATAGAACTAATTACATGTATTAACAAAGAATTAGGCGCTAATACTAGCCCTAATTTGGCGGTTGTTACATCAAGAACATGGATTATCATCTTTTAATCCTCCTAATCACGTTGTAAGTCTCAATTCTTGAATTATGAACCCTAGAATTTGGGGGTTTTAGTGTTCTTGATTATAATCCGAATTTAGGGTTTAAATTGGTGAAATTGATGTGAGATAAACTCACTAATGATGACAAGTAACATGATTCAAGCTAAGAGTTATAAATTGATTATGTGTTCTTGAGATTAATGATGAAATTGATGATTATGATTGGTTATATGATGAAATTAGTATTGTTTATGGCTAAGAACACCTAATTGATGATTATAGAGTGAAGTACAATGTTATTGAATAAGTATTTAGTAAACCTAATATTGGGGTTTTGATGAATTAGTGATACTTGAGGTTAATGATCTTGTTGATGGTGTAATCATGCTAGTTAACGATGATTAATATGAATTAAGATGATGATGTGATCTTAATGATTATGATTTGCTAAATGATTATGGAATTTTGATGTTGAGATGGTTATTCATAACCTTGGCATGAATTGTGTTAAACAATATAAGTTAGTAATCACTTGTTTGATTGAGTTGAAAGAAGTAAGTATCTTAATTGGTATTTTATATTGATAATCGTAAGAATTGTTGGTGTAAATCTATTAGAATGATGTTATATAGATTTTGAGACAAGTGACTGACTTGTGTTATTATGTTGTATTCTCAGATATGGAGAAGACTCAGTGACATTAGACTACTGAGTGGACAACTGAGGTGTTGGTGAGTGGATCTTTAACCCTCAGTGTGACTTATTTGTAACATGTTTGGTTACAACGAGTAAACGTATTATTACTGCTTTTGATTTGCCATGATGATTTTGGTTAATAGTAATAATACTGTTGATAGACTGTTTAGTCTGATATGTTGTCCTGATTGAATATGTGAATATGTGATCACTTGATATTTGGCCTTCGGGCATCAGTGTATTGAGGTCAACCTGATGGTTGGGTTTGGTTACTATTGTAAGACGACATGAATTTCCTTGTACTCATCGTTAATAGGAAATTAGGTCGTATGAGATTAGTACCAAACTATCGGTCTCGTTCGTTATGGCCATACGGATATGTACGGTAAGTGTTCTTGGCTGAAGGTTTTCCCCAAGAACCACCGGTCCTCATTGGATTGAGATGTTATTCTCATTGATAATTTGTGTTTATTGTTGGTATTCTTGGCTGAAGGTTTTTCCCCAAGAACCATCGATTTATTATGATATGATTTGTTTACGATTATTTATTGTAAACAAAGTTGTTATGCTAAGTTAGGCTGTTGATTATTATTCACTCACATAGCATTATGCTAACCCCACTACAGTCCTTCCTGTAGGTTATAATTGATGAGACATATTGGGCTGGGCAGGAAGTTCTTGGAAATGATGGAATGTTTGACAACCGGAGTATACTCTGATATATTTTTATTTGATAAGAAAATGGTGAAATTATATAACACCTCATTGTGGTATTATTATGGTTGTAATGGATTTTGAAAGGTGATGTATTAAGTTTTGAAAACAATTTATGTACTTTTATATGATATATGTTTTAAATATACGCTTCCGAGTCAAAATCATTATTATAATGGTTCAGTGAATGAGGGGTGTTATACCTACACACCACATCTACTTCATTTGACACAGACTTTCATTCTCATGAGAATGGTTACAAACCTCCTTCAAATCCTACACCTACACAATCTTCCAAATCCTCACTTCCATCCATTCTTAACCTATCTACGTCCGAGACCGATGAGGAGTTCATTCTAGAGGAACTCTCCGAACCACTGCAACTCGAAACTACTGGCCAGGGTAACGAGTATGACGAGGTAGACGAAGAGATAGAACTAGAGAAACTGGAAGAGGAGATTTACACAGAAGACTCAGCTTTAGAAGGACCGGAGGATTGCACACCAACTCTGAGAAGTGATCTCATTCCAATCTAAATTGACATGGTTAAAAACATCCCGCAACAAGTTGTGGTTGATGATATCCCACCCACTGATCTTGTTGAACCCTCCATTTCCATAGAACCCATTACCCAAGTTGTCGATGAGAATGTTGCTATAAGATTGGAGACATTAATGGACTCTGTCCCACCTCCATGCTCAGAGTACAACACTATCATCGACCAAAAGACCATAGGAAGTAAGGCGGGTTCTGCGTCATGGTTTCCCTACCAACCTTCTCTCCACCACATAATGACATATACGTCCTGGAGTAGTAAGGATTTCTTTGACCAACCCATCCGACCCAAGGAGGTTTTAAAAGTTGAGAGATTTGTTATACCTCCGGTAAAATCATTCACTCACTTTGAACCATCTCCTTATATTGGACGTACCCTAGCCTCAACTTGCTTTAAACTCTTAGGTATGTACCAATATTACCCCTTGTGTCTACTGATGGATGCAAGGAAACCTCTAGGATTGCCTGACATAGAGTGCTAGAGTCAAGCTAGAGACTCGAACAAAATCAAGCGCTTCTCGGGAGGCAACCCGTGTCTAACATAGTCTTGATAATAGTAGCAGTCGTAATAGTAGTTAATTTAGTAAGCTAACCCACATAAGTAGAAAATAAAACCCTAAAATGAATGCTCCAAGTTTTCTTTATGAACAAAAAGGATGGTTTGCGAAATTACTTCATTGAAAGTCAAATGTTTGTCAAAACCTTAAAACTTCCTACTCCCACTTATTTGAACTTTATTGCAACATCTATTTTTAACCATTATCTAAGATCTCAAGTTCTTACTATCCCTTTCACTCACCAACATGGAAATCAACTAGAATTTATGAGAATTAGGAACCTTAGTCACCCATTCACATATTTCGAGCATTGGAGGTACTTACATATGTTTATGTGAACATACATAAAAGATCTTTAACTGAATTATCTGATAACCTAATTTGTATGTCAATATGTGTATTATGCTCGAACTCGTTTAAAAATGTGTGCTTTGGAAATATTTATACTTGGTTGAAATTACTCATGCTAGTATTTCCATACCTGCTATTTACATTGCGGTGAAATTATAGGCAACTAACACTTTTGGTGTAAGATTAGATTCCAAGTCATACACTGGTTTGTTTCATCATCAAAGTACTCACTTTAATAGTTCTTTTTACAAACCAGTGAGTCTATGATTTGGAGAATAATCACTTGTTTGTTAGATCACGTTTGTTTGTTCTATTTGTACAAATCCTAGCAAACACGAACTTACGCCTATGGATGAAGAATCTTTGAGTATAATGGAAACACGAAAAGGGGAGCTTACAGTTCATTAAGATTGGGAACCTTTTGAGCATTGCTTTGAAGGGGAGGAGATGACTCTTTCAGACTCGTAGATGATTTCTAGTTGTCTATGACTTGTAGATCAGCTCAACATTCAGGGTTGACTCTGCTTGTGTCCGGAGGATGACATCGCTTCACATTATATTCTACAATCTATCGTTTTGGAAGTCGAGCTCTCGACTATAACAGCAGCGCTGCTCGGGAGGCAACCAGTGGAATAAGACGTGCAGAGAGAAAGTGTCAACAAGTGGAGAAAATCTCTGACTATTCTTCACACTTGGACGTACCAAAAAGTGATTTATGAAAACTTCTCCAAATTACAATTCTTTTATAAATCACTCGTCTTAGAAAATAGGAAATCACTTTGAAAACTGATAATTCATGTGTTTCGAGCATTTGAGGTACTTGCATACTACTTTTATGCATTATGCTCGAACTCGTTTAAAAACACATGTTTTATAAAATTGATTTGTAATAGAAAACATCTTTTCAAATTATGAGACAGTGATTTCTCTTTCCATTTGCAATAAAAACTGAGTTTGTAAAAATAGTACGTCCAATGTATTCACACTTACGAGATTAATTCACAAGAGAAATGATGGATGAATAAGACCAATAGCAAGACGCTTGAAGTCGAGCTGATCTTCATGGATGCATAATAGGATCTTGGCAACATCTCTTTTCAGCAATTTCAGCCTCTCAGCTTCAATACAGCTCGCTATCTGGGGAGTGTCCTAACCCTTTACCCTCTTTTGTTTATGATTCTATATTTTGTTTGCTTTGTTAGTTTGTTATGAGATCTATAATCTATCCTAAGCTTATCACTAAGTGTGGGATTCCAGCCCAAAACAAACACTTGAGAAACATTTTCTTACATGTTCAAACTCTAAGTGTGGGATTTTACTTCCAGTAAATCTCAACTCAAGAGAACATTAGGGACAATGTTCCTCTAAGTGTGGGATAGCAGGTATAGAATACCTTGGTTAGTTCTTTATGATTTTTAATGTCCGAAATAGTAAACTCAGAAAATGTTCCTCAAATTTTTCAAAAATTTTCAAGAAAATTAAAAAGTATGAGCTAAATCAACTGATTAACTCTACTATTTTTGAGTCATAATATATTTTGAGGGGATCTATTTTCAAATATGAGTAAGATATTTCAGAATCTAGGGAAAATAAGGTAGAAATTTCTTAAGCAAGAAATGATAATCTAATAGGAGCATGACAAAGCACATACAACACTATTTGCAGTGAGGTATCTTGAGCCTAAAAGCATTCATCTTTAATGATGCACTTTTCATTTCTTGTGTGTGCCGATGCATGTATCTCTGAATTAGAACTTGCTCTTGACATACGCTTCGAGACCACATTGGTGTGTACCGTATGCGGTATAGGTGCAATTAGATGACCTTGACATTCCCTAGGATTTAACCCTCTTCTTACATATCTTTTCAAGCCCAAAACCCTTTCCGATACTCATCTTTAGTGTCGACGATCCGCCTAGTAAACCCTGTTGAGCCTAAACCTTTCGTTTCATAAAACCCTCATATTAAAACCCTACCTCCGAAAAATATCCCCAAAACTTATCTTAGAATTTTTGAGGTTATGAGGAACATCTTTTAGAATATCCGTTTCACTTATCCTACCCTTTCGTGTTCTCCAAAAGCTATCTCTCCTGAGAATCCCTGGTGCGTAAAATTGGCATCGTGAAAAGACTCGAAATGTTCAAGATAAGGGATTTCTGAAAGAATCAAAAGAAAAATATCCTTGGAAATTATCTGGCAAAGAAGTTCTGAAGAAGAAAAAGAAATTAGAAAAATAGAAAAAAGCAGAAAAAAATAGAAAAAGAAGAAAAAGCAGAAAAGAAAAGAAAAAAAAAAGAAAGAAATAGTTCCGCAAGAATAAAGCTTAAAGTCCTTCAAGTATCATCCTCGCAGGAAGAATCTGATAGAAGACAAATAGCTATATCCTTTCCGTTCTAGAATAAAGTTGTTCATGATCTTAGTAGTTTTAAGATAAGCAACACCTACAACCAAAAATACCACTATCCATACCCTTTAACCCTCACCAAATGCTACAACTCTCATGAATGTCTTGTGATAATTAGCACCGTCCTCACCTAAGTGGTGGAGATCCGATTCTCGATCAAGCCTATGACGGTGAGTGCTGCATGACTGGCTATTTGAGCGATTTCGTTTGTTCTAGATTGATAGGAAACCTAATACACTTTGAGTGAATTGAGTGACCACCTTTTGTGAGATCGCCTAGTCATGTGTACTCCAAGATCATGAGATTTGGATGTATGCCTAAGAGATGCTTTTCTTGTTTAAGGAAGTATCATCTTATCTTTCTCAAAATTCTTGAAATTATCTTACTTATATCTGGAAGTGGTAACTCTTAAAATTGTTGTGACTCGCTCTAAAAATGTTTTAAAATGTTTTCAAACTGAGTGTTGCTTGAGGACAAGCAACGTCTAAGTGTGGGATAGCTTGATGTGACGTAAAAAGTCATGTTTTTAAGTACTATATTCCACACTTTTTGGGCACATCTTTAGTGAAAACATTCCAAACCAACCATTATTTACTAAAATTCACAAAAGTGCTCAAAATATAGACGTTGTTACAAAAATCACTAAAAACGTCCGAATGACCAGCAAAACATAGCGAATAAACAACAACCAATTCTCACACCCTCATTTACCCTATGATGAGCACATTCTAACCTTATCTTATGATGTCATAGGTAAAAAGGAGATGGGAGAATCAAGAATCATGCAAATTGGATAAAGAACGGAGGAGATACGGCTTCTACAGATTGTTAAAAGTCATTCGGGTTAAGCCTGAGATACACACATCCAATTTCTACGAATTTGGTACCATTAGAAGCGTAACGGAATTACGAGATCACAGGCAAAAGAATCAGGTCAAACGGACATGTAACGAAGGAGATACAGACGTTTTAAGCAACGAACGAAAACCGATGGAACCCGTATACGGCCTTGGAGACCGTATAAGGCCCCATGCACACCGTATATGGCCCCCATAAGGCCGTATATGGCCCCGTTGACCCCGTATACGGCCCCCCTAAGGCCAATTGGTCTCCGTTCGTGCTTCGTTTGCTTGTACGCTGTGTTGTTGTGCTTGTACGTATGATTTGAGGCTTCATCTATAAATAGGGGTCACCTCCTTCAATCTTTACACACCTCACACCTCATTTCTCATTTCTCACTTTCTCTCTCACACACTCTCTCTCTACTTTCTCTCTCTAGGTTCTCTCTCTAGTCTCTTTCTCTAGTTTCTCTCTAGTTTCTCTCTCTAGGGTTTAACCCTTGGAACTAGTGGGAAGACTAGGCGAGAATCCTCTTCTTTTCTTTATTAGATATGTAATTTAGTTAGTAGAAGCTAGCATTGTAATACTTGGATATTGTACGAAGAAATACAAGTTGTTATTCTGCTCGCAATTCGTATCGGTATTATCTATCCTTTCTAGTATTAATTATCATAATGTTCTTGTTTGATGTTTGTGATTTATTAATATTGGAAATGTTTATTGCAATGCTTTGTGAGTAGTTGCTTGTATGTTTGCCATGAATTAGATAGCTATTGATGATGTTACTTTAATCCTTTATATATCTGATTGGGAGTTGTTATACTGTGTTATCTGTCTAAACTTATCCTGAATATAGATCTAGTGTCTCTCACCCTTTCCAGACTTTCACGTGACTATTGCCTTAGTTATAGGACTTTGCAAACCCTAGCTACGTAACAATAGTCATCTCCAGTTACAGTATGAAGCTATGAACTTTCCATAAAACGGCACAGTACTTCGTATAGCGTTGGAAACACCACTAGTGAAGTACAAATACGTGGAAGCTAAGGAAATGTCGTAGGACTGTTTCATCGTGGATTACCTAGAAGTGATCCTTCTAGAACTCGGGTCTAGGAAACAAAGCTGTGGAAATGCTCGTTGCCCTGTACACCGTTAGTACACCAAGGTTTAAATACAGCTGTGGAAATGCTCGATGCACCGTACACCAAGGTCCAATACAAGCTGTGGAATTACTTAATGTACTGTACACCGTGAGTATGCCTTGAGTCAGGAACACTGTGGATATGCCAACGCACTGTACACCGTGAGTATACCTTGAGTCAGGAACACTGTGGAAATGCCCAATTGCCTTGTACACCGTGATTATTCCTAGGGATGAACGCCTGAATGTAAATGAGGGTCTATGTTTATGACGGTAGATTATATAGTTGAATTAGATAAATACAGAGTTCTGTCAAGAGAGCTTAATGCTCCATAACATTGCTGAACTATACAATACCGATAGTTTAGAATAACAACAGTTAACAACTAGTACACATTTGGGTAAAGGGTTACCCCGGTGAATTATATTACCACTAAAACGTTAAGTACAAAATAGATGTGGATGAATCCCACACCAACCTCGAAATAAGCACTAGCTATGCTTAGAAGTGCACCTCTATATGTATATGACATGCCATATACATAAGAACAATAATAACAAATAGACTTAGGGGTTAAGAAAGGTCAGTGAATACAATTGCGGTCTGTTGCCTTATGCCTGATCCCTAGATACTTTAAGGGTTACTTAGGTCTTACTCAAGACTAGTTCAGGAGGGTTTGAAAGCAGCCCGATCTGATCAGAATCATGATAGCCTAGGATTCCAGTGACATACGTATTTAGATCCGGAGCTAAATAAGTTGGGTCCTAGTGTTTACAACTAAGTTTATATGTCTGTTAACTGATTGTGTCCCCAATAAACATTATCCTAACTATATGCTACCCTAAATCATGGTGAACCACGTCTATGTTATGTTTAAGTGTTACATATGTGCTAGCTTCCCTTTACTTTTATGTTTTATTAATTTTAGTAGGTTTAATTAGATAAAAACCTAAAAACAATCACTTATCCACTTATCCAAAACCCTAGCTTGATCACTAAGTTATCTAGAACGAGCTCTGTTTCAATTCTGCCGTCGTGAGGAACGACCCTGGATCATTCTTACCGCATACTCATACTTGGTATTCATACCAAGTAGTAGTAAGTAGTACAGAGATTTAGGCTCCCCCCGAATATTATAAATTTAAAACTACCATCTGACGCCGCATTCGGCGTAAAGGTCTGCAACGACAGGAAGTGATTCCTGAACCGACCGTTGGGTGCGCATCAATGTTCAGTGAAAACTCTATGATATTTCTTTGAAAACTTGAGTTGGTAGAAATCTGTTGAGAACTCTTGTTATTGTAGGGTGTTAGAAATTTTCGTTGATTCTCGTAGTGGCGTGTTCTTAAACGAAAGGAGATGAAAGAATGGATGAGATCCTTATATGAAAGATAAGATTATCGTAGACGTGCTTAAAATAATACGTGACATCGCAATACGACGACTAAACGGTACAAGGTAATATGATCAGTGACCAATAAGGCGCAAGATTTAGATAATATATTCGGTTCATAGTGGAGTTGGCCATCTTTTTCGAGAGGGAGTTCTATTAAAACAGTGAATTAGTGACAAGATTCAGATGTAGTCATAATAATGACCGAGTAGTGTTTTCAAGGTAGTAAGTCATGACTATGTTATTATTTCGAAATGAACAAGTGTTTAGTAAAGTTGTTCGGTCAAGATAGTTGGTAATTCCGTAATTGCTAGCATCCATGGTAGTAGTTATCGAAATGATTAAGTTGTTATTGAAATAGTTTGTGTTCGGAGCAGTTAAAGTCATAAACCGAGTTATGTCTAAGTCGTTGGAATTCATCCAAATGTTGGAAATATTATTTCGAGTAGGTAGTGTGAATAGGATAAGGTCTAGTTCGAAGGGGTCTGTCCGTCCTTCTAGTCGTGTGTAACGCATGCGATTCATAGGTCTATGATAAAAGTGGGAAGGAAGGGTGTGAAGTAGACAGAGTAAATGTAATGCGCCTAGATGACAATCCTGACGAATCCTTAAGAGGTTTCAATTCAATACGTGTTCTCGAACGATTATAATGAGAGTGGGAGGAAGAGGGTGAAGTAGATGTCACTTGTTTGGTTGGCGAATCCTCAGGTGGATTCTCCTCAAGTGAGTCATGTTCGATTATGTAGTTGCCCGATAAGGTTGGGCAAGTGTTACCGTGGAAATCTCCACAATAAAAAGTGAGGTTTGTGTTTCATTTTCGATGTCAGGTGACGTAGTTGTGGGAGTGGTTGCCGTGAAGGGAGGCAAATAAGTTTAGTGTACGTAAGGTTATACATATATATACATATAAAAGCCTAGTACATAAGCACATATAAAGGTTGGTCCCGTTCTATCCTCGGTTTACGTTACTACCGTATTCTCATTTATTATCACTGTTTTAGGTCTTGCATCGAATCTCCTCTAATTGTACATAGTTGATCAAGCTATGTTAAATTAAGTTCAATTGATGCAATCGCTGAACCAGTCATACCAAACAAGCAATAGTAACCTAACGGTCATAGTCTAGGTCACTAATGCAATCCTAGTTCGCTATAACCATAGGCTCTGATACCAATCTGTCGCACCCCCAAAACACGTGGCAGCGGAAGGTAAGAGGTTTCGGGGGCGCCAACCAAATCAAATATCACAACACAAAGATTAAAGCAAACGACCTCTACATGAGACATTTTAATAAAAAGTTACATTTCATAAATAAAACGTTTACAAATGTTATATCAAAATATTGGAGTTCGCATTAAAAGTGTAGAGATTTCTTATACATAAATGTTGATACAAAATATCGTAATGCAATCTAATCTCTTGTTGTTTGTGAAAACATGCGACTCGAGCTAATGCTTTCCAAAAGCATCCTACTGCCTTGTTTCCTGTGGGTAGTCCTACTGCGTCTGTGAACCTAAGAAATACATGCTAAAAGGTCAACATAAAGTTGGTGAGTTCATAGGTTCATAGGTTTACGCAGTTAAAATCATAGTTATCAAAGTAGCACGAATGCCAAAGTAAATCGTGGTATACTATTTCCATGAGCTCATAGTCCGAAGCTTAATCGTAGTTGTTTACCCCCAGTGAGTGTATAACCAGTACACTCGGTTGTACGAAATATTATGCATCCGTATAGTGGTTAGAGCGACTAACCCAGATGGCAGATTGTCAAGTCCCGATAGATCTATCCATAATGTTCGCTCTTAGTATTAACGTACTTTGATATTTGTTAGGGGCCATCGTAGTTTGGTTTAGTTACTCATGCAATCAGTATAAGAGTTTTTGTTACTTGCATTCATATGTAAAACAGTTTATAAAACAGAGCATGTATTCTCACCCCAAAGTAAAAAGCAGTAAAAAGTGGGGCTATGAAACTCACCAGAGTTTAGCAGATAGCAAGCAAATATCAAATAGCAAGCAAAGTGTCCCAAAGTGCAACCTTCTAACGTCCTAAACGTATAAGGTTGTGTAAGTAGATATCTCAAAAGACCATCTATAGTGATTGTATAAGTGGGGGTCAATGTCCACTTAAGCCAATCGTGTAGGTGGATGGTTAATGTCCACCTAAAGCTAGTTCATCAACTAGTATGTCCAAATAAGTTGTTCAAGTTTGTTTATCAAAAAACGCGTACGACCCGTTATTGAAAGTTTGTAATGATAATTCATTAAGATTTTATTATTAGTTTTGTTTCATTGCATACTATACATTAGTACATATCGTGCGTTGCTAACAGATTATTTAGTTCGCAAAGACCTCAAACCTGGTCAAAGTTGGTCAAACCTGGTGAAACTGGTCAAAGTTGGTCAAACCTGGTCAAAGTTGGTCAAACCTTAGTAACACTTGCCAATTTATAAGACACTTCTCAATTTATAAGACACTTACCAATTTATGAGTTAGAGTATTTGGTCCAAGTGTTCTAAGTGTCGGTTTCTAATTCGGGAAACTTTCCAAGTTTAGTTTTAGGTCCAAGTTATTAACTAAGTCACCCAAACCCATTTTTGTTACCATTTTGCCCAAAAATAGTAAGTTTGTGGTTTTTAGAAACCGAGTCCCGTTTTCATTGACTTGGTCAAACCTACTCGGTTTGACCTGAAACTTTTACCCAACCCATATTTCAGTTAAATGAGCTTATAAAAATTATCGGTTTGTGTCGGAGTTATTTCGAGGTGTCGGTTTTTAATGCGCATCTTAAAACTTCAAATTTTCATATTTTCGACTTTTGTCGGTTTGGTTCGCCACAAGATTTTTACAACTTCTGGTCCAAATCAAGGTTCACTATTTTTATCAACTGATCTTCTACTAATCTAGTGTCTAACATAAAATTCCTAAGATTTATAGTGTCCATTACTTATGTAATTAATTGCACGTAACAACCGAACATATTTATCGAACATTTTCAGGTCAGTCCCAAAGATCAGTTCATACACAAAAATACGTACAGATATGGGAAAAGTATAAAACACGAAAGTTGTAGCTCTTTTCAATACGCAACTTTTGATATAATATTCGTTGTCTAACTCTTCCTAGAACTCGAGATATGATTTTTTTTACTAAACTGTGTTTTTGAAGACAGATTATGCATGTTCATGTATGTTCATTAAAAATGATTTTTAGCAAGAGTTTTGGACATATATAACTTAGATGAAATATATAAAATGTAAATAGACATATATGAGAGTAGAGATGAGTCTTCTTACAATAATTTGATGGAGATGAGATGAGATGATGATTCTAGAGTTCTTGAGCTAATTATTATTACAAAAAGTTAAGAATTTAGTTGGTAGTTGATGGTGGTGGTTTATGGTGGTGGAATGATGGTGATATTGTTGAGACCTGAGACACTGGTGAATCTGCTAAGAGTACAAGTATGATGCCACTGTTAGAAGAAGTTCACCACTGTTAGAATATTTGTATTGACAGTACCACTGTCAACTAGTTTTAGTCTAAGAGTGCCACTGTTGGTACTTGTAACTTGTATTTTGTATTTACTCCACTGTTAGTAATATACGAGTACTACCCCTGTTAGTTATATAGATAACCACTGTTAGTTAGATAAAGTTGGTTAGAGTTATATTAGGAGTAGATGAGGATTCCTAATATGTTTGATTCTGTAAAGGACTCTATATGTTATAAATAGAGATCCTGTGAAACCCTAGATAATATACGATTCATTCTAGTTATTAGCTTCAAGGTTGTAAACCCTAACACAATTGTGTGTTCGTATTATTATTAATAATATTGAAGCTTTTGGTTAGATATTCTGTTATATACAAGTTTGTTTTTAAAGTTATTAATAAACTATTCCGCAAGCTTATTAATAATCAATCAAAGTAATACATACTAAGATCTCAATCTGGGATCATCAAGTGGTATCAGAGCTTGATATTACTTTGATCTTGAAGAAGGTAATTGAATTTCGCAGCTTTTTCAACAAATAACAAGATGTCTACTGAAACAATGGAAGGTATTCAAGCTACAAAGATTCCCATGCTCAAACCTGATGAGTTTGAGCTATGGCAGACTAGGATTAGGCAATACATGTTGCTTACGGATTATATGATGTGGGAGGTGGTTACTAATGGACCAAACTATACTAAGGATGCAGATGGTAAAAAGGAGGAAAGACCACCACCAAAGACTGATGCAGAGAGGAAAGAAAGTGTGACACCCCACCCCTCGCGATGGCCCTATGGGCTCGAGGGAGGCGGTGAGCCTGCCACAAGCTGAGGCTTATTGGGCCCTAGGTCTGCAGCCCAATGCACCCCAACCCATCACTATTGCTGAGGCCCACCCCTCTATTAGCCAATAGTAGGTTGTTGTGAGACTTGAACTCAAGACCTCACCTTTAATACTAAGTGTTACCACTTAGTATCACCAATTGAGCTGCAGCTCAATTGGTGATACTAAGTGGTAACACTTAGTATTAAAGGTGAGGTCTTGAGTTCAAGTCTCACAACAACCTACTATTGGCTAATAGAGGGGTGGGCCTCAGCAATAGTGATGGGTTGGGGTGCATTGGGCTGCAGACCTAGGGCCCAATAAGCCTCAGCTGGTGGCAGGCTCACCGCCTCCCTCGAGCCCATAGGGCCATCGCGAGGGGTGGGGTGTCACAGAAAAAGTGCACTTTTTCTGTGACACCCCACCCCTCGCGATGGCCCTATGGGCTCGAGGGAGGCGGTGAGCCTGCCACAAGCTGAGGCTTATTGGGCCCTAGGTCTGCAGCCCAATGCACCCCAACCCATCACTATTGCTGAGGCCCACCCCTCTATTAGCCAATAGTAGGTTGTTGTGAGGCTTGAACTCAAGACCTCACCTTTAATATCAAGTGTTTCCACTTGATATCACCAATTGAGCTGCAGCTCAATTGGTGATATCAAGTGGAAACACTTGATATTAAAGGTGAGGTCTTGAGTTCAAGTCTCACAACAACCTACTATTGGCTAATAGAGGGGTGGGCCTCAGCAATAGTGATGGGTTGGGGTGCATTGGGCTGCAGACCTAGGGCCCAATAAGCCTCAGCTGGTGGCAGGCCCACCGCCTCCCTCGAGCCCATAGGGCCATCGCGAGGGGTGGGGTGTCACAGAAAGAGCAACAGAATGGAAGGCATTAAGTACTCTACTTTTGTCTATTCCTAATGAATATCAAAGGAAATTTGAAAACTGTGAAGATGCTCAGGTTCTCATGGAAGCAATTGTTAAGAGATTTGGTGGTAATGACAACACCAAGAAGAATAAGAGATCTCTTCTCAAACAACAATTTGAAAACTTTACAGGTATAAAGTCTGAAACTTTGACTCAGACTTTTGATAGATTTCAAAAACTTATGGGTGATCTTGAAAATCACAATGTCAAGATTGATAAGGATGATTTGAATAGGAAGTTTCTAAGATCACTAGGCACAGATTGGAATATGTACACTGTGGGACTTAGACAAAGTGCAGATCTTGAAGAAAAGGAGATTGAAGATCTATACAATGATCTGAGAAACTTTGAGCCTGAGGCGTTGGCTCTAAAACAGTCCAATGGTAGCTCTAACAATGCTGCTTTTGTGTCTGTTGGTGAATCTGGTAGCTGTAGCACATCTGGTTCTAATGATAATGTCTTGGAAGTTTTCTTTGCAAGTCATGTGAATTCATCCTTAACAACAGAGGATTTGGAACAGGTTAATGAAGGGGATCTTGAAGAGATGGATTTGAGATGGCAGATGGCTATGATTACTATAAGGGCAAAAAGGTTTATGCAGAGGTCAGGGAACAGAAACTTTACTTACAAGAGAGATGGTGTAGCTGGTTTTGATAAGAGCAAGGTGGAGTGTTTCAACTGTCACAAGATGGGACACTTTGCTAGAGAATGCAAGAGCACACAGGCTGGAGGATCTCACAATACTTCCAATGGTATTGTAAGAAATAGTTCTGGTCCACAAAGAAGATTGGTACCTATTCAGAACACCACTTCAGATTCATTGGTTGCACAAGATGGAATGGGAGGATTTGACTGGAGTGACCAGGAAGAGCTTGTAGTCAAGAATCAAGCTTTAATGGCTGTCACAGAAGAACCAGAGCCTTCAGACATTCCATATGAGGTACAATCTAAATTATGTTCTCCTACATGTAAGAAAATGGTTAAATTTTATAGGGATCATAATATGGTTGTGTGTAATGAATTGAAAGCTAGTGTGGAAATGAGTCAACATGCAACTTTAGCTATTGAAAACTTAGAAAGACAGATAAAAGCTTTTGAAAAGAATGAATCACAATTTCACTTAGATATTAAATATCTAAATTGGGAAAAGAAAGCTTTACAAACAAAAGTTGATATGCTAAGTGCAAAGTTGGCTAAGGCAATTTCTGATAAAGAATCAATAAGGTTGAAAGTAGATGAATTGGAAAATGCTTCAAAAGGTGTTCAAAACTTAATCAAGTCTCAAATTCATGATAAATTAAAAATTGGATTAGGTTACAACCTTAATGCTGTACCCCCACCTTATAATCATACTTACTTCCCATCTAAACTTGAGTTTGACTTAGAAAAACCTAAGGTAGGTGTGTTTGAGGAGGTTAAAAAGGTAGATCCAGTAGTTAATTGTGCTAATAATGTAAATTTTGATAAAGTGGATGTATCTGATTGGACTGAGGAAGATGAGAGTGATAGTGGTAGCTCATCTAGTGGTAATTCTGTGGATGATTGTGTTAAGCCTATTACTGGTCTAGTTTCTGAACTAAATAGTATTAAACTAGAAGAGGGTAAAAAGTTGTTTGTTGAGAAAGCAAAGGCTCAGATAGATCAAGTTAGAAAATCTAATAAATCTAGATCTGGTATAGGTTATGTGCACAAAAGTGTCAATTCTGAATTAAAAGATATGTCAAAAGATAAATCTGAGTGTGATAAATGTGCATGTAAATCAAACAGGTCTGATTTAAATACTGCAAATAATGTAAATAAATCCATTCCCAGGGGTAATCAGAGGAATTGGAACCAATTGGTTTCACAAAGGCTGGGTAATGGGTTTGAATGTGTGAAAAGAAAATCATGTTTTATTTGTGGTAGGTATAATCATCTTCAACAGGACTGTTACTACAATCCTAAAAATAATAGGAACAGTGGTAAAGGACAAATGTTGAAAATTAAGCCAAACAGAGGCAAGGCTGCAGCCCCTGTTAATGCTGCAGCAGTGCCACTGTCAAAGGCTAACAGAGGCAAGACAAGAACAGGGGAGGGTTTGACCACTGTCAGGCATGGTACCTCTGCTGGTGTTAAACATTTCAAAAGAATGTTTATACCAAGTAAAGCTACCACTGCTAGGGTAATAAATACGAATTTGAAGGTGACCACTGTCAGACCATTAACCCCTGTCAGGTCTAAAACAGATTGTTTTTGGAAACATAAGAATGCATCTACATCAAATGTATCCAAAATCAGTGGAGCATTGAGATCAATCACCTTTAAGAGGGTTGATATCAAAAATGCTCATGGGAAACCCAAAGCCAAATTGGTTTGGGTTCCCAAGAGAAACTAATATGTTCTCTTTTTATATGTGCAGGGCAAGCCAAAGAGCTTATGGCACATTGATTCTGGCTGCTCAAGGCACATGACTGGAGATAGGGAAAAGCTGCAGGACTTCAAAGCATTTAATGGAGGAGATGTAGCATTTGGCAGCAATCCTAAAGGAGGTAAGATCACTGGAAAAGGTAAGGTAAAAAGCAGTAAGCTCACTTTTAATGACGTGTATTATGTTGAGCAATTGAGATATAATTTGCTTAGTGTGAGTCAAATCACAGATAAGCAAAATCCTGTTTATTTCACTGACACAGAATGCCTTATACTTTCTGAAAAACTCAAAATACCTGAAGATAAAATTTTAATGAGAGTTCCAAGAAAGGATAATGTATACTGTAGTGATCTAAACAAGATGGAATCTCAAAATATAAACTGTCTTATTTCTAAAGCTACTGTTTCTGAATCTGAACTATGGCATAGGAGGATGTGTCACTTGAATTACAAGACTATGAATAAACTTGTTAGGAATAAGCTAGTGAGAGGCTTACCTGAAAAGTTATTTGAATGTAGTGACCACTGTGTAGCTTGTCTCAAAGGCAAGCAACACAAGACCTCTTATAAGACCAAGCTTGTGAATTCCAATACCACTCCCTTACACCTGTTACATATGGACTTGTTTGGCCCTACCAATGTAGCTAGTCAAGGGAAGAAATCTTACTGTTTGGTGATAACTGATGATTATTCTAGAATGAGTTGGGTATTCTTTCTTAGGACCAAGGATGAGATAGGTGAAATACTTAGATCATTCATAACTAGGATTGAGAATTCAACTAATCAAAAGGTTAAGATCATCAGATGTGATAATGGGACAGAATTCAAGAATCATGAGATGAATAAGTTCTGTGAGGAGAAAGGTATAGAAAGACAGTTTAGTGCTCCTAGGACTCCACAACAAAATGGAGTAGCTGAAAGGAGGAATAGGGCACTAATTGAGGCTGCTAGAAGCATGCTAGCAGATGCTAAACTTCCAATGTCCTTTTGGGCAGAGGCAGTCAGCACTGCTTGTTATGTTTTGAATAGGATTTTGATCATTAAACCTCATAACAAGACACCCTATGAGTTATTCTTTAAGAGAAAACCTTTGGTTAGCTTTTTAAAACCATTTGGATGTCCTTGTACTGTCTTAAATACCAGAGATCACCTTGGTAAGTTTCAGAGTAAGATAGATGAGGCTGTATTTGTTGGATACTCTATTCAAAGCAAGGCTTATAGAGTATTTAATAAAAGAACTAGGATCATAGATGAGACCATGGATGTGACCTTTAATGAAAATACATCAAATGTAGAAGGAAAAGGTCCAGAAGTATTGTTTGATATTGATGCACTAACCCATGCTTTTAGATATCCAGATTTATCTACTAGTGCAGGTACAGATGCAGGTAATGATGCAGGTGAAGATGGACTTTCAGGCTCAAGTCAGACTAAAAAGGATGACTTGAAGTATGTATTGTTTCCTATTTGGTCTCCAGATCCTCCAGAAGCATTCCAATCAGAGCAACAAGAGAAAGATGGACCTTCAGATGATACAAGTAGGTCAACTGGCAAAAATGGTTTAAACAAGGATGAAGATGGTTCAACTCCAACAGATCATCAACCATTTACTTCAAAGGGTTCTCATACAGATTCAGAGCATGATTCAGAAGGAGAGCATGCATCTCCAAAGTATTTTGAACAAAGTCCTCCATTTCAAGTCTTGGAAAGGACTTCTTTGTCAGATTCTGAAGCAACTCCAAAGCCTTCAAAAGAAAGAGAAGAAAGAGATTTTTTTTCAGAATCAGAAATGGATAATCTTTTGGGTCCTAATTTGGAAAGAGAATTACTTGATACATCCACATCTAAGTATCTGGTTCACAAAGATCACTCCTTGGATTTGGTCATTGGTGATATTAGCTCTTCTGTTCAGACTAGACATCAAACCAAGGTAAGAGAAGAAGATTTACATACTTCACTATATGTTTGTTTTCTTTCTCAGATGGAACCAAAGAAGGCAGTGGAAGCTCTCAAAGATCCAAGTTGGATAGAGTCAATGCAAGAAGAATTGTTGCAGTTCAAACTGCAAGATGTATGGGATTTGGTTGATCTACCAAAAGGAAAGAAAGCTATAGGCACAAGGTGGATCTTCAAGAACAAGAGAGATGAAAGAGGAATAGTGATAAAGAATAAAGCAAGGTTGGTAGCACAGGGGTACACACAGGAAGAAGGAATTGATTGTGATGATGTCTTTGCTTCTGTTGCTAGAATAGAAGCTATTAGGTTATTTTTAGCTTATGCATCTTATCAGGATTTCAAGGTTTATCAAATGGATGTGAAGAGTGCTTTTCTTCATGGTCTAATTGATGATGAGGTGTATGTATGCCAACCACCAGGGTTTGAAGATCCAACATATCCAGATAGAGTGTGCAGATTGAAGAAAGCTTTGTATGGGTTACATCAAGCACCAAGAGCTTGGTATGATACTCTATCTGAGTATCTTCTCAAGAATGGATTCAAGAGAGGTACTATTGACAAGACTTTGTTTACCAAGAGGGTTCAGAGAGATATATTGTTGGTACAGGTTTATGTTGATGATATTATTTTTGGGTCAACTAGGGATTCATTGTGCAAAGAGTTTGAGGGCTTAATGCATAAGAAATTCAAGATGAGTTCAATGGGTGAACTCACTTTCTTTTTAGGATTGCAGGTTAAACAGAAGACAGATGGAATCTTTATTAACCAAGGGAAGTATGTGCAGGATATTTTGAATAAATTTGGTTATAAAGATGTAAAGATAGCTAGCACTCCTATGGAAGCACACAAACATCTTAATTCTGATCCTGAGGGAGAGGAAGTAGATGTGCACTTGTACAGGTCAATGATTGGTTCTTTGATGTATTTAACTTCATCTAGGCCTGATATTATGTTTGCAGTGTGTCTTTGTGCTAGGTACCAAACCAATCCAAAGCAGTCACACATGTATGCTGTGAAAAGAATCTTTAGATACTTGAAAGGTCAACCAGATTTGGGACTTTGGTATGCTAAAGGATCAGATTTTGAGCTTAAGGCTTTCACAGATAGTGACTATGGTGGTGAGAATATGGATAGAAAATCAACAAGTGGAGGATGTCAATTTCTTGGAAATAGGTTAGTGTCATGGCAATGCAAAAAGCAGACCACAGTTTCCACATCTACAGCAGAAGCAGAATATGTTGCAGCATCAAGTTGCTGTGCACATGTTCTTTGGATTCAGAATCAAATGTTGGATTATGGTTTGACATTTATGAACACTCCTATTTATATTGATAATACCTCTGCTATTAGTATCATTCAAAATCCAGTTAAGCATTCAAAAACCAAACACATTGAGATCAGATATCATTTTATACGAGATTGTTATGATAAAAGATTGATTCATATTTTTAAAATTCATACTGATAATCAACTTGCAGATCTTTTTACAAAAGCATTTGATGTAGGAAGATTTACATTCTTGATAACTAATATTGGTATGATCAATCTCACGTAGTGTTTTGGTCTGGATTTGATACTAACAGGGGTGAAGTATATTGTGTGTGACAGGGTCAAGTATTGCCACTGTTAGCTTCATCATGATAACAGTTGGTACCACTGTTAGTTTACTTTTGCCACTGTCAATGTATTTTCAACCCCTGCTGTATATGTATAGATTAACCCCTGCTGGTTGTTTTTCTTAGTTTAATATTGCAGGACTCAGCCACTGTCAAAAGACATCACTTGAGCTGGAGTCTAATGTTTTCTTTGTTGCTTCTTATTTTGGTTAAAATATATATATATATATATATATATATATATATATATATATATATATATATATACGGTTCTTTTTCTAATAAAGCTAAGTTTATGCCCCTGTTAGTTCTAAGCTGGAGTTTCCTTGGTCGGATGCCCCTGCTAGACTATCAGCCGTTGTTAGCTTTGTTAGATGATTAAAAAGGGTTGACTATAATTGACCAAGTGAGGTACCCCTGTTGGGCTTATTTGTAAGTTGTGCCCCTGCTGGGTATAACCAACAGTGCCACTGTTAGTTCTATTTTTAGGGCTTGGCACTGTCATCATATAAATACTCAAATACTTCACTTTTTCAATTACGCTTTCAAAATTTTCAAAACCCTTCAATAATCGCTCTCGTTTATTGTAAACCGCTCTTTGTTCTTTCATCAATTTCATCAATGGCATCATCATCTTCATCTGATTCTGATACTTCTACGCTGAGTGTTCATTCTGAACACAATATGAGGGCTTTCTTGAACAAAGAACTTGCAGATGATTATTTTCACCCTATTATTGATTTCTTGAGTAACTGTCCAGTTACTTATGCCCTTACTGTCGCTCCAAGATTAATACGATCACACATTCAAGAATTCTGGCAGAACGCAAAGGAAGGGAATGTTAATGGAATTACTCACATTCATTCCACTGTCAAAGGTAAGAAGGTAATGGTGACTGAGATTGTTCTTAGAGAACTTCTGCAGTTTGATGATGAAGGAGGAATTCTGGAATTATCAAGAGTTGATTTGTTTAAAGGTATTAATGATATGGGGTATGAAGGTTCTGGAAAAGCAAGATCAGAATATACTTTCTTGAAGTCATGGTTCTGTCCTTAATGGAAGTTCTACATTCATACTTTTCTGGTATGTTTGTCACAAAAGAGAACTAGTTTTAATGAATTTAGTTCTAGTATTGCATATCCTATTATCTGCTTGGCACAGGGTATTAAATTTAATATGTCTAGGTTTATCTTAGATAATATGATTAGGAATGTAAAGGGTGATACATTCATTATGTACCCTAGATTTGTTCAGCTTTTATTGAATACTCAATTGTCAAATCTGCCAGCAGAGGATAGTGTAATAGTTAGTTCTACTCTATCTTTGAGGACTATTAGAGCTATGAACCAGTATCAGAATACTTTTTCCAAGAAGGAAACTGCATTATTTTCTACAATGTTAGTTGCTCCTTCTGCCACTGGTGATGTATTACCAACATCACTTGGACCAAATGATGACAGGCCAACAACACAAGTTGGTTCTGAACACACATCAGGAGGTGGCACCAAAAGAAAACAAGGGAACCAACAGCCTACCCAAAGTAAAGCCAAGAAATCCAAGAAGGCTAAACAGGCTGTGGAGATTCCTGTTTCTCCACAGTCTCAGTCAAATGATCCACCACAACAGGTGAACATACTTGATGAAAATGTTCATTCTGGAAGGGCTGCCACTACTGTTTCTAGCCCACTGGCAGGGCAGGATAGTGGTAACATCAATAAGACCCAACCAGAGGCAACTATATTTGATGAACCTATGGGTGATGATTCAAATGTAGGTCCCAGTACCAATAACAGAGGGACATCTGCAGTGGCAGATGTAGTCGACGATTCATCTAGGAGGTCACACTCCAATGTTGATGAGGCTAGTGATGTAACTAGGGAATTGACTATTGCTGATCTTGTACATGATGTCAAGCTGATTTGGACTAAGTTTGAGAGAGAAAGAGCTTTGAGAAGGGAGCAACAGGTTATGTTGGCTGCCAAGAGTGAATTGATAAAGAAGCAGAGGGAGGAAATTATTGATTTACAAAACAGGTTGGCAGTTGTTGAAGATGCAGTTGATAAAGTTTTGTTGCCTGCTAGGGAATCTTCAGGCAAGGGGGAGAATAAAGATGATGATCATGAGCAGAATGATATGCCTGAAGATAAGAATGGTGATGATTCCGATGGTCAAAATGATAACAATGATGGTAATACTGAAGGTGCAGGTGATTTTAGTTTTATGGATATACCTGAGTTTAATGAGACGAGTGATAGAGGTGTTGAAGAGGAATTGAATGTCTCAGATTATGTGATTAATGATGACATGGATGAACAGATGGTGGATGCTGAGAATGATAGGAGAATGGTGCTGTATGTGGGAGAAAATGTTCAAACAGGTGATAATGTTGCAGATGAAAATGTTGCAGATGATGATACACCAAGTGGTCCAGCTTTAAATGTTTTTCCATTAAACAAAGGATTACCTTTTAAGGCTGTGGCTAATCTGTATATCTGGGATATTATGGGAGCAAATCTGGATATGAGCAAAAGAGTAAGTTTTAGTGATAGGTTGGTGTATGAAGAAAAGAGTGATAATGATAATGATAAATCTGTTGAAACAGAGGATATGGAAGGTGGTGATGTAGAGGTTGAGGGGGAGTTTATAGAGGCAAAACCTGAAGCTAAAGAGGAAGAAAGAGTGAAGATTTATAATAGAAAGAAATCAATTCCAAAGAGAAAGTCTACCTCTGCTAAGGTACGAACCCCTGTTGAAACTAAATTTTTGACCACTGCTAGTAGTGTTTCTACCTCTGCTAGTAGTTTGGTATCTACCCCTATTGAGGTATCTACCACTGTTGGTACTTCAACAGCAACCCCTGTTGATACAACCCCTGTTACTACAAATCCTACCTCTGTTATCACAAAATCAACCACTGTTATATCAACCCCTGTTCCCACAACTGTTGGTACACCTACTGTTACTCCAGTTTATACCACTGCTACAGCAACGACCACTGCCAGGGCTCTAGAAGTGCCTGTTACAATAAGAGAGCCTACACAAACACCCAAACCTAAGTCTGATCTTCTAAAGATTGATTCAAAGGACAAAGGTAAGGGAAAATTGAAAGAAGAGAGAAAAGTTAAGAAGGTTGTAGAGCCTCCAATTGATTTGAATGAGGCAAGGAGAATTCAGGAAGAGCATGATGAGAGAATGCTAAGAATGGCAGTTGAGTCTAAGAGAAAGGAAGGACCTGATGTTGATGTTATATTGGAAGACTTGAGTATGGTAACCTTATCACAGAAGGCTGCACAGATGCTGAATGATATGGCTACAAAAGGTCAAGGGTTGTCTGCTCAAAAGGTCCATGATATGATCAAGAAAAAGGTTGGTAATGTTGGTTTGGATCCAGGGTTTGCAAAGCTTAAACAAGTGGCTGAAGAAAAGGAAAAACTGAAAAGACAAGCTGAGATTGAGAAGAAAAGAAACAAATCACCAACTGCTGCTCAAAGGAAGAAGGATTTACTTAGAATTCTTGGTGATAGATATGCACCAAGAAGTGTGCTTGAAGGATGGGATGTACAGAAACTGGAAAGAGCATATGAAAAATATCAGAATGAGGAAAAGGAAGATTTTGAGAAAAGAATTCAGAAAGACAAATTCATTAAGAAAAAATTGGATGAGGATAGAAAGAGAATTGTTGAGCAGGTGAGAAAGGAGGAGCAAGAGAGAATTGAAAAGAAAGCACAAGAGGAAGCAGAAGCTAAAGAAAGAGAAATAAAAAGGCTTTCTGATCAAAATTTAAAGATAAGGTGGAATGGAGTTCTTGCTTCTGATAGTGTAGTTCCTGATTTAGAAAGAGATGCAGAAGAGTTGAAGAAATATGTCAAAGAAGTGAAGGATTATAAAGAAAATATTCACATCAATCATGATAGATCATCAAAGATAATTGAATGGAAAGGAATAAAATCAAAAGTTGCTGATGGTGATAAAGAACAGATCAAGATTGTTAGAGAGGATGGAAATGAGCAATATTTGTCATCTGTTGCTGATGTGCTTAAGAATGTGAACAGATTAGACATTCTAGATTTGTTTGAGCTAAACAGTCAAGGAGATAGGCAGGCTTCACTGGTGATTATGGAAAGAGAATTGGGAAGATGTCTGAATATGCTGTTTGAGCCTGAGCCATTCATCAATTTGTTCTTAAATTGTATTGATGCTGTGAATACATGGAGACATTTTGTTAGAGCTGGAGTTCATATGATTCTATTCAGAAGTGGAATGTCAATCTACATGCTTGATGAAAGAAGATATGTTCTGGGAACTCAGACTCTAAGAAATGTGCTTGCATTTCAACTGAGAACTACAGTGATTTCAGAAGGAGCATTTAATGCCTTATATATGGTGCTCAATCAGTTCCATAAAAGAATGGAGTTGGAAAGAATGAAAGAGGAGGAGAGAAGGAGAAAACAGAATCAAACTCAGAAAGATGAAAAGAAAGATGAAGAAACTTGATTCATTGCTGAGAATGATCAAGTTTAGGGGGAGATTGTTGAGACCTGAGACACTGTTGAATCTGCTCAGAGTACAAGTATGCTGCCACTGTTAGAAGAAGTTCACCACTGTTAGAATATTTGTATTGACAGTACCACTGTCAACTAGTTTTAGTCTAACAGTGCCACTGTTGGTACTTGTAACTTGTATTTTGTATTTACTCCACTGTTAGTAATATACGAGTACTACCCCTGTTAGTTATATAGATAACCACTGTTGGTTAGATAAAGTTGGTTAGAGTTATATTAGGAGTAGATGAGGATTCCTAATATGTTTGATTATGTAAAGGACTCTATATGTTATAAATAGAGATCCTGTGAAACCCTAGATAATATACGATTCATTCTAGTTATTAGCTTCAAGGTTGTAAACCCTAACACAATTGTGTGTTCGTATTATTATTAATAATATTGAAGCTTTTGGTTAGATATTCTGTTATATACAAGTTTGTTTTTCAAGTTATTAATAAACTATTCCGCAAGCTTATTAATAATCAATCAAAGTAATACATACTAAGATCTCAATCTGGGATCATCAGATATGGTGGTGATTATACTGATTTCAGTTCAGTGTTTTTTGTGAAATGAGAGTTAGAGAGAGTTTGTGAAATGTGAGGTAGAGAGTAAATGAAATAAAGTGGGGATTTTGACATATTTGCAGGTACTCTAAATGGGTGAAAGGAGAGTTGATGATGACCATCACATGGGGGAGGGGGAGAACGACCAAGGGGGCCCACAAGGGTAAAAAATTAGTTAACTTTTTGTCTATAAGTTTAGGTTACGTATTATGTTTGTTTACCCGTTATTTTCACTAAAACGTTAAATCGCGTAGATTTATTTTGAGTCGTTTAAATTAGCAAAATGTTTGGGATTATTTTTCATTGAAGTATTATTAAAATACTTTGTTTTAAGTTGTCAAATTATTATTGACTTTCGTTTGGTTGCCGAATTAAATTTGCACGTTTTCGTTGCGTTAGAGACGTTTTAATCGAAACGTGTAGGTTTTTCGTGTATTATTTCAACAAAATAATAATATGTGATAAATAACTTCTAAAAATAGATTAAAGTTATTTATAGAAAGGTTTTCACCAACGTCGTATAGTTTGTCGAACTCCGTCCGGTTGTTTCGCGTAATTACAACTAATTACGTAAGCGTAATATAAAACAATTACGTAGGCGTATATTTACATAAATATACTAATGGTTACAAGTAATTACAAGTATTTAGCCTAAATCACATCTAAATACACGTAATTAGGGTTTCGGTTAGGTTTAAAAGTTAACCTAAATTGCCGGGTGTCACAGCTTTTATGTCACAGGTTTCATGAAATTGATTTATGTCGCTGCTTTTGCGTCACATTATTTATGTCGCAATATTCCTGCGTCACAAATCCATATGTCGCTAACTTATGCGACCCAAAATACGCGACACAAAAGTTATGTCGCATCTTTCAAATTACTTCGATTAAATTCGAATAAATTGCGAAATGCGACACAACCCTGTCCGTTGCTCAATTGACTTGCGACACAAAACTCTATGTCGCGTAGTTTTCAAATCAATTTCCAATCGGTTTGTGACACATGAGCTTATGTCGCTTTATTATGCGACACAACTCCTTGTGTCGCTAAAAACAGAATGTAAAATTGGTTTGTTTTCGTTAAATTTGTGCTGCTAACGTTAACTGTTTTCGAGCTTTATTTTCCAATCTTATTACAGTTATGGTAGCTATTGATGTGAATGCACGTTTTTGGAGGCACGCCACAATGTAGTGGCTAATCTGGATGATTCGAAAGATTCGACGGCACCATATCGTCCGATGGTTGCCTTTTTGCGCCGATCTCGTATATACACGGCAATCACTGCCAACACGGTCATCTACAAGGATCAAGTTAGTGCATTCTGAGATAATGCGAGGATTAACTCTGATTTGCCTTATACGCGTATTATCTCGACGGTCGTTGATCGCGAGATTATTCTATTGGAGCAGATCATTTGTGACTTCTTTCAGTTTCTGGATACTCCAGATATGCCGGTTCAGTTCGGCAATGCTTTTATCTCTGGCGGCATGAACCGTATCGGTTATCCAGGGGTTGTCAAAGACTAGTATAGGAAGGCGAATCTGCCTAAGGTCTGGAGATTCCTGATGCACGTTATGATTGTGTGCATCTCTCAGCGAAAGGCCGGTTTCGACGGAATGAGTTATTCCACGGCCTTTGGGTTACTCGCTTTAGTTTACAACACGCCCTACAACTTTTCCGGTCATATCTTCAGGGCTATGGTTGACAACGTCAGTGCCAGGGACAAGCGTTGGAATCTATATCCACACTTCATTCATTTGCTTATCGATCATCTTCTTCCCGGTATCCCCGGCAACATGCAGCATTATCTCCGCCATATGCCAATGAACATCCGAATCTGGACGGTCTGTGCTCAGGGTGAGCACGCAGATGATGATTTTCCATTGTTTGGCCATATTATCAATGAGAACTTTGTTCCTCCGCCAAATGACAATTTTTTGGATGCTCCGGCCGCACCTGGTCAACAACTGGAGCAAGTTTTTGTGGATGTTCCTGTCCAACCTAGGAATCTTCAGGTTGATGACTTGTTACAGGACATTGATGCTTACCGGCCGGAAGATGTTGAAGAACCGGCTGGGATGATTTGGATGGTGGTTCTACACCGGCTACTTCTCCGGGCATCGTCCCGCGTGATGCTGAACTGCCAAACATTCAGCGCCATCACCCTTGACGCTTTAAGCGTATTCAGAGGCGTATGCTCCAGGGTATGGTATACGTTCACCCGGAGACTGGGAAAAGGGTTCGTGATGACAAACCTCTTGACGAAGATTGGGTTCCTCCCCAGACTGTTCGTCGTACTTCTTCTTATTCAGCTGCTGCTTCGTCGTCTGTTTCCAGGCCAAGGGTTGAGGTCCCACGTGTTGAAGTTCCTATTCAACCTCACCCTTCGGTTCTTGATGATCTTTTGAAGAGATAGGATACCATAAAGCATACTCTGGATTCTCAAGCATCTGTCTTGGAAGCTCAAGCTGCGCAAATCAAGTATTTGGAGAAGACGGCAGCTTTGGTTCCGGAGTTACAATCTAGGGTTTTAAAATTAGAATCCCTAACTGTTGTTCCGGGGGAGTCAGGCCTGCGTGCCATTGAAACAACACCTAGGACTTCCGCCGGTACACAAACAGATGATGTAACATATGATGTAACAGATGATGTACCTGTTTCTAATGATAATGAAACTTTACGTCTGGATTATTTCTCTGTTATTGATATTCCAGGTCAGCCGAGGCCTTTAGCTATGGATTATTCTTACGCAGATCTATCATTTATCCAGCGTATGGTTAATGAGGAAGGTCCGGCATCTAAACCTGAGTTTGAATTTGAAGCAAATGATGATGTATTAGTTGAATATGAGGAGCTAAATTTAGATGAATTTTATGACGATGCTCCTATCGACGATGCTCCAGTTATTGAGACTGATATCGCGTAAAAAGTCACGTTTTTACCTCCGATATCTCTCTCATTCTGGAGTAATATTTGGCATTTGGACTTAAACAATGCACAAATCAGTAATAATATGCTAAGAAGATCAAAATGAAGGTTGCACGATGAAAATCAAGCAAAACGGCCGAGAAACGAAGATTCCACGCACAATTGAAGATTCAAGACACCAAAACGAGATTTCAAGACAAAAGTGCCATTCACCAACATCCATCTCATCCAAGATGTTTGTTTTCAAATTACGAATCCAACAGAAAAAGAATCGACAAAAACGGATGAAGAATGAAGATTCTACGCACGCTGGAAGATTCAAACGATTCGTACGACACATCTAAAGTTCAGAGACATATTTTTGAGATATCTTTTCATCAAAGTCTTCGTTTTTAAGTACGAATCCAACGCAAAAAGAATCAACGTAAACGGACGTATAACGAAGAAAACACGCGTGAATCGAGAAATGAGGAAACAGGCGACGAACCGGGGCGGGGGGGTGCCAGCCGCCGCCGGCCACCACCTAGCCGCCGCCGGCCACCACCTGGGCGCCGCCGGCCACCCTACCCCCGTCCCGTTTCCGCTTTTTGGTCCTTGCGTGTACCCGGTGCTAGGCCTTTACGCGCTTTTTCGTACCTGGTGCACCACCTTTACGCCCTTTTTCGTACCCGGTGCACCACCTTTTCCACCTTTTGCTAATGTGTGCCTCAAATTGCTAAAATGCACCAAGACTCTCCTATAAATAGGAGGCATGAGGCTCATTTGGAAGACACACCATATACCTTCCACACTTTGGAAAACACACATCTCTACATCTTTATTTCTTTGTAATTTTAATTGTAATTCTTCCTAGTTAATTAGACTAGCTAATTAACTAATCAAGGAAGATTTGTACGGAGGTGCTCCGGGATGCATTTTTAGCTACAAGTTATTTACTTCATTCTAGGTTTTAATCTATCTATCGTATTTAAATATGTTTGTTCTTTCTTTAATAAATTTAAATATGCATGCTAGAATTGCCATGATTAGCTAAATAACTCAATTGTCTGCTATGATAGTCGTTTGGAAAATATTAAATATGTGACTATGTGGTATGTTATGAGATTGCGGATGGTTTACACTACAAATAGATATGGGAATTAAATCTTTGTCGTTTATCTGCCCAACTCATGTTGTGACTAAAACCTTATCCAAAAATGAACGTAGCTAACTCATAGGGTACAGGTCACTTAGTTATACTATGTTAGATTGAATCAATGAGCTCGGCATGGCCGGTGTTCTCTAGACCAAACTAGGATCCAAGAGACACGGAATATGGGAATAGAGGTAGATTAAGATTAAATTCATGTAGGCGATATTTTTCAGACAACTTTCGGAATATCCTCAACTCAGATAATACTTTTGTATGCTTAGATTGAATTATTACTTTGATCGTCTTATTGCATGTTCTTGTTTGATTGTTGCCTTAGGATCATCAAAATAGTGAAATATAAACGGCGTTAACTATCGTGGAATAATATGATGGCCCCTATTCGACTGTTCTTTGATATAGTACTGGAAACGCTCACGGCGGAGTACAAATGTATGGAAGTCAAGAACGACCGAAGGTAGTTATATTATGAATCGAATAACAAACGTATTACTTAGGTTTCTATTTGTGGCATAAATTATCCCTGTTTTGTTGCATCCCTGAGCAATGTTGATAATTCGTACGAATAAGTGATGACATGTTATCCGGCCGCCTAGACCAGTTAGCCCCAACCTATTCCGGTGAGGATAACCCTCATTCATAAGATTGTTTATTCAACAAACTATGCCATGATTCGGACATCTCTGACGATCGAGATTGGGGAATAGGATTCGAGGATAACTGTCGGATAATGTGGGTGTACATTTGAGAGAACTTTCGTTGTATACTTTAATATATTCTGCAATCCACATGACATTCTATTTGCCTGATTGTGGACACCTCCGCGTCAGTCCGATAGGAGGATTGTAGTAATAGCTCACATTAACTTACGAACCTATCTTCATTAGAACTCTCCATATTTAACAATTCATAAACCTCTTCATAGTAGACAATCGCTTTAATTGCTGAACACCCGAAGTAACCTCCACCTTTTAATATAGTTTAGTTTAATTTAGGATAGAAAATCCAAAACCAAAACCAACATTTTTACCTCTAGCTAAATACTTAAAAGTTTCTAAACCTCCTAGTTTCAATTTGTCGCGCTTTGAAGAACGATCTTAGGTCATACTTGTCATTTGCTAGCCCTATGATTAGCATAACACTAACCCTAGGCCCCAGCCTTATAAATTTAAAACCCACTACTGTGCCACGTCACCATTAGAAATTCCAATGACCGGTGCGTGACGCAACAAGTTTTTGGCGCCGCTACCGGGGAGCGTCGGCAACCGATTTTAGGAAATTAGTAACTTTAGTGTTTAGCGATCCTTTTGAAAGATTAACATCAATCAAAAGTTATCTTATTGCCTTTTGGATTAGTTTATTTTTAGTTAACCACTCTTAGCCAATTATGTCAACACCTTATCTTGATTGGACCCAACTTTTGGCTGTTCCTTCACCTACGAACCACTTACCTTCCTCAAAACAACTTCTACCACTTTTTATGCTTGAACAAAACCTTATAAACAAAAGAAATGCTGAATTTCAAGACAACATTGACGCCATGATAAAAATTTTAGAAAAATTAATTTCTAGCATGGAGTCTATTTTGAAAAACTTAAGTTTTATTGAGGAAAGTACGTCGGTGATCACTAATGACACCACTCATCCACCAAGTAATGATGTGTTAATCGTGACTAGAGGAGGAAAAGTAACCAAAGTTGATCCACCGCCACCAGATAATACCCCCGAACACACTTCTTTGCCTACACCTACACCTAGTGAAAATGTGTCAATTGACATCCCTGTCACAATACCTGACCCATCACCAGACAAAACACCAGTTAACGTGCCTCAAACGAGAATACCTTATCCTGGTAGACTTAAAAAGGAAAAGCAAGAAGCCCAATTTGGTAAATATCTGGAAATATTTAAAAGCCTACACTTAAATGTTAGATTATTAGATGCTTTAGTAGAAATGCCCTCGTGTGCCAAATTCTTTAAAGAACTCCTTTCAAACAAAGAAAAACTTAGGCAAATAGTTAGTTCACCCTTGAATGCTGAATGTTCATTAATTGTACAACATGGTCTCCCACCTAAATTAGGCGACACTGGACATTTTACTATACCCTGTTTTCTCCAAGGAATTCAAATTAGTAACGCCCTAGCAGACCTTGGTGCTAGTGTTAATCTTATGCCTTATTTCCTCTACAAGAAATTAGGATTAAATGACCTATTACCTACTCGTATGACTATCCAATTAGCTGACAGATCAGTTAAACTCCCTCGAGGAATTGCTGAAGATGTCATGGTCAAAGTCGATAAGTTCGTTTTTCCAGTAGACTTTATTGTCATGGACATAGAAGAAGACATCCATATCCCGCTCATCCTAGGCAGACCATTCCTAAATACTGCCAAGGCTGTAATTGATGTTAATGTAAAATCTTTAAAATTGAGAGTTGGGAAAGAGGAGGTCACCTTTAATGTCGATCGATTAATGAAGCAACCTCTGGAAGAGGACCTTGGTTTGTGTGATACCATGCAGGATATTTTTGATGAACATCTCTGTAACAACCGGCAAATTAGGACTAGAATTAGTGCCTAATTCTTTGTAAATACATGTAATTAGTTCTGTGATAGGCTAATTTATGTATCGGATTATATGTTGGTATATATATATACAACTTTGCGATTTGATTAAATCGTACGCAACTTAAATAGAATGAAATTCTATTCGGTTAATACGGACGTTGGTGAACAAGTGTTTATAAACTAAAATAACGCAACTATGACCGAAATACTATTTATAACAATTAGTAACTGCCTCGTATTACACAATTAAAACTTACACGATTTAATAACAAAAGTAATCAAATTTGATTTAATCTGTTAAAGATTTAAGGAAATAATTTAAGTAAATTATTTAACAAGAATTGAGATTTTATAAATATAATTAAACGCGTAAAATAAATAATGTAACACCTAAATGACGGAGAAAACGAACACCGCACGGAGCGCGGGGCGTACACTGAAAACGGTGGGGATCTCCCACCTAAATCACCTCCTTCTTTCATTTTTATTTTCATTCTTCATTTTTCCTTTCTCTCTCTTTCTTTCTTTTTCTCTCTATTTCACCAACACACCACCACCATCAAAATCAATAAATAAACATATTAAACGCACTCGGATCATAGCCTCTCTTTGGAAGAAAACGTTCACCATCACACGATCTACATTCCTATCTTTTCGGATTTTCTATCCGACATTTTGTAAGTTTTCGACAAAACCCGAAACTCTCCGTTTTTGCTCATTTTTACGTTTTTATGGTTTATATATGCTTAAAATGTCCAAAAATGGGTTGGGTAAAAGATTTGGACCTAACGGAAGTTTTTCGACCGATTTTCCGGCCACCAATTTCCGATCAGACCGCTACGTCGCAGAGACGCTGGGCTATCTGCGACGTAGCTCAAAACGTCGCATACACCTCACAACGTCGCACATAGCGACGTCGTTATCAACGTCGCATTAAGTGGCCGACGTCGCACTTAGCGACGTCGCGACCTACGTCGCACAAAAATCTCAACGTCGCATTAGCGACGCCACTCCCTACGTCGCATTGATTTGCGAAGGTCGCATTATGCGACGTACATGCCAACGTCGCACCCTACGTCGCATGCTACGTCGCATGCTACGTCGCACAAACCAGAACCTTGAAAAGTCAGATTTTACTAAGTGTCGAACTTACACAACTTCAAATACTTATGTCATACGACTTAACAAACGTCATAGAACATACTTTCTATTACAATTACACTAAATTGCGTTATACATGATAACCCTTTGAATCATTATTACAAACCGTCACCAACGGGCCATATTTGTTTTCAAACTACAAACGGATTGCTAAACAAACACTTGGACATAATGAGTTGTGTAAACAACTAGCCTAGATGGTCTTGCGAGACATCTACTTACTTAACTTTATATGTTTAGGCATTTGAAGGTTACGGGTTCGGAGAACCTACGGTTGATATTAATTACTCGTTTATTGATATAAACGTACTTGCAAAGACTCAGGTGAGTCTTACGGCCCCACTTTTACTGTTTTATCTTATTGGGGGAGAAACATGCAACTGCTTTTCTTTGAACACAAGTACTAGAACTGTTTACTATACCAAACGGAATTGCATGAGTCTACTTACAAACAGAAGTCTCTCCATCATATATCGTTAGTTATGGACTTAAGCGCGAACACTAGTTAATGGATCCATTAGGGAAATGACCCTCCCCACCCGGGGCAGTAGCGCTGCCACGTACTGATTCACACGTATAAACGGGTGACTACTTATTCGTTACTGATGCTTGCTCACTTACGAGCATGTCACGGGAGCAAACATATTATTTACGGGTTAAGCTTCGATTATGAGCCTCATGGCAACGGTATAAACTTATTTATTTACATTTGCTGGATTGCAAATACTGATTTTACGATTGCTGGATTGCAATGGCTGATTTTACGCCTACGGGCACTACTAATGAAATCTCGTGTTCAAAGCCGATATTATTTACAAACCTGTGAGATTCACCAACCTTTTTGGTTGACACTTTTTAGCATGTTTTCTCAGGTACCCGGATGGAGTAGGATTACTCCAGGATTTTAGCTAGAGTCGCATGATTTCAACACAACTGCATTAACGGAGATTCTTAGCATTATCTTTTGTATATTTTGATTATGTAATAGAATCTCCCGCTATACGCGTGGACTCTAGGGGAAACTACATTTTGTATACGAAAACACTAAGTTTTCAAACATTATATCTATGGAATGTAACTAATTTACAAAACGTCTCATTTAGAGGTCGTTTGCTGTATATCTTGTGCTTTGTATATTGATTAGTAACACCCAAGTATGCTTCCGCAAAACAGTGAATTTTTGGGGTGTTACAGATTGGTATCAGAGCCTAAGGTTATAGTGAACTAGGTTGCATTTAGTGGGCCTAGACTATGACCATTAGGCAGTATTTCCTTATTAGGCATAATTGGTTCAGGAATCACATCATACGACTTTAATTTAACATAGCCTGATCAACTATGTACAATTAAGGAAAAATGAT
Organism: Helichrysum umbraculigerum; assembly: GCA_949592205.1. Taxonomy (NCBI): domain Eukaryota; kingdom Viridiplantae; phylum Streptophyta; class Magnoliopsida; order Asterales; family Asteraceae; genus Helichrysum; species Helichrysum umbraculigerum. The sequence continues at coordinate 68,016,901 of CATIUR010000003.1, forward strand.
GTGAGGTCTGAAATGGTTATGTTAAACGGGGATGCGTTAGTTGACTCTGACCACGAGGGAACCGAGACTCTTACTTGTTATGTGCTAGACATACGCTAGGCTATTATATATTGAATATATATGAATAGGCCTCGCACGTAAACACACTCGCTATAGAGATAGCCGACGTTTCTCTGGTGACACTTACGAATTTCTCTCAGCGGTTTGCACCGACCATGACAGACTTGATTACCGTCACACCACCTTGTGGCGCACTCTAATGATTTTATGAAAATCACATCTAACACCCGGAAGCAACGTACTTCCAAGGACTAAAATCCTCTCTCTGTCATTTCTATAGAACTCAAAGACGCGAATTCCCAAATGGACGACTACATGTCTGATAGTGACCAAGTCCACGAGGAACAAATCCAGTACACGTATCTCGATGAGGACATCGTACCAGAAGAAGAAATCATGCTGGAGGGAAACGAAAATCAGAATTTCGAAATGACTGGCATCGACATAGAAGAATATGAAAGAGTGCGAGATCAGGCCGTGGGACTAGACGGCCGAAATTGGGCACTTAAGCGTAAGTGCATAGACTATGAACAAAGATTGAGAATCTCAAACCGATCTGTCCCTACACGAATCAAAGATAAGATCCGTTACTGGAAGAAAGTAGCCACCAACCTAACCCGTAGGACCAAAACATGGATCAAACGTTTGGGCAGGAAGGCAACGGAGGAGACTAGGTACCGCTCCACGACTCAAAGATACAGGGACATGCTTGAGGCACGCTACCACCCACACGACCTGAACCTGGAGTCGGAAGACGAATCCGAAGGCCAGGAACCCTAACTAAGAATGAACCAACCGACTAGCAGAAACTGTGGACCGCCGAGACACGCTAATGGAACAAATTAATCTACATTAAGATTAGTGTAGTTTTCGTCTTGTAATCTATCTCGTAATCTAGGGACTATCTAGTACTACTCTAAAAACTAGTCGGATGTAACCATTCCCGGCACCTTTGTAATATCTCTGTAGGATGTAACTTTTGAACTCACTTTATCTATCAGATATCCTTTGTTATCTCAACTCACATTAATTATCATTTTCCATGTTGATGTTATGTATTACTGCTTTTATACATGTACATCTGTGACAATTACCAGCTCATACAAAATCTCATGTATCTTCATTTCTTTTATTGAAGAATCATGCCGCCAAAGACACGACCATACACCGATGCCCAGATTACCTCCCTTATAACCCAGGCTGTTACTGAAGCCTTGGCTCGGAATACTCCACCAAATTCCTCGAGGAACAGCGATGCCGCTGAAACCACTACTGCTAAACCCTGTTCATACAAAGACTTTCAGAACTGCAAACCTCTAAACTTTGCAGGTACCGAGGGAGCTATCGGTCTAGTACGCTGGATCGAGAAAGTTGAGTCTGTATTTCTTATCTGCAACTGTGCGGAGGGAGATAAGGTTAAGTTCTCCGTTAGTACTTTTACTGACACCGCACTCACCTGGTGGAACACTTATGCCCAGACTGTGAGTGTTGCTACTGCTTACCAACTCCCGTGGGAGGAGTTGAAGAAGATGTTGAGGGGTGAGTATTGCCCCAGGGATGAATTGAAACAACTAGAAGTGGAATTCTGGAACCACAAGATGCAGGGTGATGACATCACCGGATACACCAACCGTTTCCACCAACTGGCACTTCTGTGCCCAACCATGGTCGATCCTGAGTACAAGAGGATCGAGAAATTTGTTGATGGTCTTCCTGAGAGACTCCAAGACCTGGTAACTTCTTCCAAACCGGGTACTATTCAGAGCGCCATCCGTATGGCCCATGAACTAACGGCAAATTCTGTCCGCCGTGGTACAACTTCAACCCCATCTGCAAACAACAAACGCAAGTGGGAAGGTAACCCCAACTCATCCAACCAAACCTTCAACAAAAAGCCTGAGTACATTAAGGCTTATACATCTGGAACTTCGGAAAAGAAAGGGTACAGCGGGAACAAGCCCTACTGTTCCAAATGCAGCCGCCATCATGACGGTTCTTGCCCTTGCTCCAACTGCAAACGGTTCGGGCATCTAGCCAAGGATTGCCGAATCAACATTTCTACCCCCAACACTATTGCACCAAAGGCCTGCTTTGGGTGCGGAAATTCAGGGCATTTCAAGAAAGATTGCCCAAAGCTGAAAAACAACAACAACCCTGCTCGCGGCAGATCATTCGTTATCAAGGCTGGGGAAGCCAGACAAGACCCGAACGTCGTGACGGGTACGTTCCTTCTCAACGACCTTACTGCTTCTGTGTTATTTGATACCGGTGCCGATAGAAGCTTCATATCTGAGAAATTTAGCCCTTTACTTGATATTACTCCCACTGCCTTAGATGCTAAATACATTGTAGAATTAGCTAACGACAAACTGATTGAGACTGATAGCATCATACACAACTGTACACTTAACCTCACGAACGAAACGTTTTCCATTGATTTAATCCCTGTCGAGATCGGCAGCTTCGATATTATTGTCGGTATGGATTGGTTATCCAGGCACCGAGCTGAAATCATCTGCCATGACAAACTCGTTCGCATACCTCTTGTCTCCGGTGGAACCTTAGTCCTACAAGGGGAGACCGGTAGACGGAATCTGAATATTGTATCCTGTCTGAAAACGAGAAAATATCTACGAAAAGGGTATCAAGCCATCCTCGCACATGTAACGGAGAAGAAGTCGGAGGAGAAGCGACTTGAGGATGTTCCGATCGTGCGGGATTTCCCGGAAGTCTTTCCTGAAGACTTGCCTGGACTTCCGCCACCTAGACAAGTTGAATTCCAAATCGAACTTGTGCCCGGAGCTGCACCCGTGGCACGAGCCCCTTACCGTTTAGCACCATCCGAAATGCAGGAGTTGTCTAACCAACTACAGGAACTCCTGGACAGAGGATTCATTCGACCAAGTTCCTCACCTTGGGGAGCTCCGGTCTTATTCGTGAAAAAGAAAGATGGGTCTTTCCGCATGTGTATCGACTATCGAGAGCTGAATAAGCTAACCATAAAGAATTGGTACCCACTTCCTAGAATCGATGACCTGTTCGACCAACTCCAGGGATCGAGTGTTTACTCAAAGATTGATCTACGGTCGGGTTATCATCAACTCCGAGTCCGTGACAATGATATCCCAAAGACAGCTTTCCGAACTCGTTATGGGCATTACGAATTCCAAGTGATGCCATTCGGGTTGACCAACGCACCGGCCGTATTCATGGACCTTATGAATCGGGTGTGCAAACCATATCTTGACAAATTCGTCATTGTGTTCATCGACGATATACTGATTTACTCGTGCAACGAACAGGAACATGCTCAACATCTGAAAACCATTCTTGGACTTCTGAAACACGAAGAGTTATATGCCAAATTCTCTAAGTGTGAGTTCTGGATTCGAACCGTTCAATTCCTCGGGCACGTGATTGACAGCCAAGGAATTCATGTTGATCCCGCCAAGATTGAAGCAATCAAGGGCTGGGAGTCACCGACCACTCCAACCGAAGTGAGACAATTCTTAGGTCTTGCTGGTTATTACCGCCGATTCATCGAAAACTTTTCAAGAATAGCTGTTCCACTAACCACACTGACTCAGAAAGATAAGAAGTTCGATTGGACTGATAAACAAGAGTCAGCCTTCCAGCTATTGAAAAACAAACTTTGCAGTGCACCAATCCTGTCCTTACCCGAGGGCACCGACGATTTCGTAGTTTACTGCGACGCCTCACACCAGGGACTCGGTTGTGTGTTGATGCAACGGGAAAAAGTCATTGCCTATGCCTCACGACAACTGAAAATCCACGAGAAAAACTATACGACCCACGACCTCGAGTTGGGTGCTGTGGTCTTCGCATTGAAAATCTGGAGACATTATCTCTACGGTACGAAAAGCACTATCTTTACCGATCACAAAAGTCTCCAACACATATTCGATCAGAAAGATCTAAACATGAGACAACGTCGCTGGGTTGAGTTACTTAGTGACTACGACTGCGAGATCAAATACCATCCGGGCAAGGCTAACGTAGTTGCCGATGCCTTAAGCCGAAAAGAACGAGTGAAACCCCTTCGAGTCCGAGCACTTTCTATGACAATTCATAACGAGCTTCCTGCTCAAATCCTTACCGCTCAACTTGAAGCACTCAATGATGAAAACTTAAAAAATGAAGCCTTGCGAGGCTTGGATAAACAATTCGAAATCAAACCCGATGGAACTCGATACTTCTCTAACCGGGTGTGGTTACCCAAATTCGGAAACTTGCGAGATTTGGCGATGGCTGAAGCTCACAAATCTCGATACTCTATACATCCTGGATCTGACAAGATGTATCATGACGTCAAAGGGTTGTATTGGTGGCCTAACATGAAAGCTGACATCGCCTTGTACGTCAGTAAATGCCTAACCTGTTCCAAAGTAAAGACCGAACACCAAAGACCCTCTGGGTTGCTTCAACAACCTGAAATTCCTCAATGGAAATGGGAACAGATTTCCATGGACTTCATTACCAAACTACCGAAAACTTCGAGTGGTTGCGATACCATTTGGGTGATCGTGGACCGTCTCACGAAATCTGCTCATTTTCTGGCCATCAAGGAAATCGACAAGATGGAGCGTCTGACTCGCATCTATGTCAAAGAAATCATCTCGTGACACGGTGTACCTATCTCGATCATCTCGGATAGGGACAGCCGTTTTACTTCTAACTTTTGGCAATCGCTACAGAAATCTCTTGGTACTCGTCTGGATATGAGTACTGCTTATCACCCACAAACCGATGGCCAAAGCGAGCGAACTATTCAAACACTGGAGGATATGCTACGAGCCTGCGTAGTCGACTTCGGTACTTCTTGGGAAAATCATTTACCGTTGTGCGAGTTCTCGTACAACAACAGTTATCATACCAGCATAAAGGCTGCACCCTTTGAGGCACTTTACGGGCGTAAGTGCCGATCACCCATCTGTTGGACTGAGTTAGGAGATTCCCAACTCACGGGTCCAGAAATCATTCAAGAAACTACTGAGAAAATCGTTAGTATTCAAAACCGGCTGAAAGCCGCACGTGATCGTCAGAAAAGCTATGCTGACGTGAGACGCAAACACCTTGAGTTCCAGGTAGGAGACAAGGTACTTCTCAAAGTGGCACCGTGGAAAGGTGTTATTCGATTCGGGAAACGAGGCAAACTAAATCCTAGATACATCGGACCATTCGAAATCCTTGAAAGGATTGGTCCAGTGGCATATCGCCTGCAACTTCCTGCTGAACTTAGCAGCGTACACAACACATTCCACATTTCTAACTTGAAGAAATGTCTGTCTGACGAGACGCTGATTATACCGCTCGACGAAATTCAAATCGATGATAAACTTCATTTTGTCGAGAAACCTATGGAAATCATGGACCGAGAGGTCAAGCAATTGAAACAGAGTCGTATTCCCATAGTAAAAGTCAGGTGGAATTCTAGGCGCGGCCCTGAGTTCACCTGGGAACGGGAAGACCAAATGCGACAGAAATACCCACATCTCTTCCCAGACAACGCACCGACTGTGCAAATGAGCTAATTTCGGGACGAAATTCTTTTAACAAGGGGAGAATGTAACAACCGGCAAATTAGGACTAGAATTAGTGCCTAATTCTTTGTAAATACATGTAATTAGTTCTGTGATAGGCTAATTTATGTATCGGATTATATGTTGGTATATATATATACAACTTTGCGATTTGATTAAATCGTACGCAACTTAAATAGAATGAAATTCTATTCGGTTAATACGGACGTTGGTGAACAAGTGTTTATAAACTAAAATAACGCAACTATGACCGAAATACTATTTATAACAATTAGTAACTGCCTCGTATTACACAATTAAAACTTACACGATTTAATAACAAAAGTAATCAAATTTGATTTAATCTGTTAAAGATTTAAGGAAATAATTTAAGTAAATTATTTAACAAGAATTGAGATTTTATAAATATAATTAAACGCGTAAAATAAATAATGTAACGCCTAAATGACGGAGAAAACGAACACCGCACGGAGCGCGGGGCGTACACTGAAAACGGTGGGGATCTCCCACCTAAATCACCTCCTTCTTTCATTTTTATTTTCATTCTTCATTTTTCCTTTCTCTCTCTTTCTTTCTTTTTCTCTCTATTTCACCAACACACCACCACCATCAAAATCAATAAATAAACATATTAAACGCACTCGGATCATAGCCTCTCTTTGGAAGAAAACGTTCACCATCACACGATCTACATTCCTATCTTTTCGGATTTTCTATCCGACATTTTGTAAGTTTTCGACAAAACCCGAAACTCTCCGTTTTTGCTCATTTTTACGTTTTTATGGTTTATATATGCTTAAAATGTCCAAAAATGGGTTGGGTAAAAGATTTGGACCTAACGGAAGTTTTTCGACCGATTTTCCGGCCACCAATTTCCGATCAGACCGCTACGTCGCAGAGACGCTGGGCTATCTGCGACGTAGCTCAAAACGTCGCATACACCTCACAACGTCGCACATAGCGACGTCGTTATCAACGTCGCATTAAGTGGCCGACGTCGCACTTAGCGACGTCGCGACCTACGTCGCAAAAAACCTCAACGTCGCATTAGCGACGCCACTCCCTACGTCGCATTGATTTGCGAAGGTCGCATTATGCGACGTACATGCCAACGTCGCACCCTACGTCGCATGCTACGTCGCATGCTACGTCGCACAAACCAGAACCTTGAAAAGTCAGATTTTACTAAGTGTCGAACTTACACAACTTCAAATACTTATGTCATACGACTTAACAAACGTCATAGAACATACTTTCTATTACAATTACACTAAATTGCGTTATACATGATAACCCTTTGAATCATTATTACAAACCGTCACCAACGGGCCATATTTGTTTTCAAACTACAAACGGATTGCTAAACAAACACTTGGACATAATGAGTTGTGTAAACAACTAGCCTAGATGGTCTTGCGAGACATCTACTTACTTAACTTTATATGTTTAGGCATTTGAAGGTTACGGGTTCGGAGAACCTACGGTTGATATTAATTACTCGTTTATTGATATAAACGTACTTGCAAAGACTCAGGTGAGTCTTACGGCCCCACTTTTACTGTTTTATCTTATTGGGGGAGAAACATGCAACTGCTTTTCTTTGAACACAAGTACTAGAACTGTTTACTATACCAAACGGAATTGCATGAGTCTACTTACAAACAGAAGTCTCTCCATCATATATCGTTAGTTATGGACTTAAGCGCGAACACTAGTTAATGGATCCATTAGGGAAATGACCCTCCCCACCCGGGGCAGTAGCGCTGCCACGTACTGATTCACACGTATAAACGGGTGACTACTTATTCGTTACTGATGCTTGCTCACTTACGAGCATGTCACGGGAGCAAACATATTATTTACGGGTTAAGCTTCGATTATGAGCCTCATGGCAACGGTATAAACTTATTTATTTACATTTGCTGGATTGCAAATACTGATTTTACGATTGCTGGATTGCAATGGCTGATTTTACGCCTACGGGCACTACTAATGAAATCTCGTGTTCAAAGCCGATATTATTTACAAACCTGTGAGATTCACCAACCTTTTTGGTTGACACTTTTTAGCATGTTTTCTCAGGTACCCGGATGGAGTAGGATTACTCCAGGATTTTAGCTAGAGTCGCATGATTTCAACACAACTGCATTAACGGAGATTCTTAGCATTATCTTTTGTATATTTTGATTATGTAATAGAATCTCCCGCTATACGCGTGGACTCTAGGGGAAACTACATTTTGTATACGAAAACACTAAGTTTTCAAACATTATATCTATGGAATGTAACTAATTTACAAAACGTCTCATTTAGAGGTCGTTTGCTGTATATCTTGTGCTTTGTATATTGATTAGTAACACCCAAGTATGCTTCCGCAAAACAGTGAATTTTTGGGGTGTTACAATCTCCACGAAGTACTAGCATTATCTAGCCAGGATCCGATACCCAACACCATAATCACCGTTCGGAAGCTGTATAATGAGGACCCTGGGCTGCATTCCGCAATCGCTTCGACAACAACATCCGACGAACTACTATTTCCGCTGTTTGAAAAGAAATTTCCTCACACCGATGGCAAAACAATCCCTGTTCCAATAGGATGCGGTACACCGATACCTTGGCTAAAAAGAGATATAGCCACATTCAATGAACCAAACCCGTTTCCTTCGATTAGAGAAATCCTAGATTCATTCAAAGGAATGAGTATTGAGCCACCATCGTTTGAACTACAATTAGCCATCCAACCCGTACCACTACCATTTTCAAACCCTGAAATCACCATAAACCAATCTTCATCCGCTCAGTTTCAAGAATTCCAATTCACTGACGACGGAGAAATCATCATCACCAGAAATGATGAAGCATCCTCATCATCAGTAAACAAGTACGAGCTGAAGACGGACGAATTCTCAAATAGAACCGAGTGGGTTAAAATAGCATCAATCTCCACATCTGAGCCCGAGACAGATGAAGCACCATTCTAAGCTGAATATGAAAAACTGAATAGAGACGAGATAGCTAGAATGAAGCCGTCTATCGAAGAGCCACCAAACCTGGAATTAAAAAAACTACCACCTCACCTTGATACGCTTACCTCCATGGGACATCACAAGTCCCGGTGATAATATCAAAAGAGTTAAAACCCGAGGAGAAAGCTCAACTCATTAATGTTCTGAAATCGCACAAGAAGGCAATTGCATGGAAAATTTTCGACATACAAGGAATTAGTCCAAACTATTGCACACACAAGATCCTCATGGAGAACGATTTCAAACCATCCGTACAAAGGCAGAGAAGGGTAAATCCTAAGATTCAGGATGTGGTCAAACAAGAGGTTATCAAACTCTTAGATGCTGGATTGATTTACCCAATATCCGACTCACCTTGGGTTAGCCCTGTTCAAGTCGTACCAAAGAAAGGAGGAATGACGGTCATTACAAATGAAGAAAACGAGCTTATACCAACTCGGACGGTTACCGGTTGGAGGGTTTGCATCGATTACCGGAAGTTAAACGAAGCAACTGGCAAAGATCACTTCCCGCTTCCGTTTATTGACCAAATGCTCGAAAGGTTGTCAGGAAACGAATTCTACTGTTTCCTTGATGGTTTTTCGGGATATTTCCAAATCCCGCTCGATCCGAAGGACCAGGAGAAGACAACGTTCACGTGCCCCTACGGAACATTTGCGTACCGACGAATGTCGTTTGGATTATGCAACGCACCTGCAACATTTCAAAGATGCATGGTTGCAATTTTCCATGACATGATTGAACAATGCATGGAAGTCTTTATGGACGATTTCTCTGTCTTTGGAGACTCCTTCGCATCATGTCTATCCAATCTCGATAGAATGCTCGCCAAGTGTGAAGAATCAAATCTGGTTTTAAATTAGGAAAAGTGTCACTTTATGGTAAAGGAAGGAATAATTTTAGGACATCGAATATCAAAGTCAGGAATCGAAGTAGACAAAGCAAAGGTCAAAACCATTGCCAAACTTCCACCACCAACCAACGTCAAGGCCATTAGAAGCTTTCTAAGACATGCTGGGTTCTACCGCCGTTTTATCAAGGACTTCTCCAAGATTTCTCGACCTATCACCCACCTTCTAGGAAAGGACATCAAATTTGTGTTTGCTGAGAACTGCATGAAGGCTTTCAACTACCTGAAAAAGGAGCTAACCAATGCGCCAATCATGGTCGCTCCAGATTGGAGTCTACCCTTTGAGATCATGTGCGACGCTAGTGACTTCGCAGTTGGGGCAGTTCTAGGTCAAATGAAGGATAATCACTTTCGACCAATCTATTACGCTAGCAAAACGCTTACAGATGCTCAAGAGAACTACGCAACTACAGAAAAAGAGCTGCTAGCCATAGTATTTTCCTTTGACAAATTTAGATCCTACCTAATATTGTCCAAAACAATAGTATACACGGATCACTCAGCTCTAAAATACCTCTTCAAAAAGCAAGACGCAAAGCTTAGATTATTACGATGGATCCTACTCCTACAAGAATTCGACATCGAGATAAAAGATAAAAAAGGAGTAGAAAATGTCGCCGCGGACCATTTAAGCCGACTTGAAAATCCGTCAATGGAACAACTTGCAGAAAGAGATATTAAAGATCGATTCCCAGAAGAGCAGTTAATGAGTTTAGGAAAACAAATGCAAGGTTTGCAATTCACTGACGATCCTTGGTTCGCAGACATTGCCAATTTCGTAGTGGGAGGGATCACATGAAAAAGGGATGATCTCATCGCGAAGACAAAAATTCTTCCGCGACATCAAACATTACTTTTGGGATGATCCATATTTGTTCAAGGTCTATCCCAACCAAATAGTAAGAAGATGTGTCGATGGGAAGGAAGCCGAACACATACTCCACCAAAGCCATCACGGACCCACCGGAGGACATCATGCAGCTAATCTGATAGCAAAGAAAGTATATGACTCAGGATTCTACTGGCCCACCATTTTCAGAGATGCACAAGACTTGGTGAAACGCTGCGATATTTGCCAAAGGTTTGGAAATATCACAACGCAAAATGAAATGCCATTGACGAATATCCAAGCATGTGAAATATTTGACATATGGGGATTAGACTTCATGGGTCCATTTCCGAAATCTTACGAAAAAGAATACATTCTAGTGGCTGTCGATTACGTATCCAGATAGGCTGAAGCTCAAGCCTTTCCAACAAATGACTCAAGAGTCATAACCAAGTTCTTAAAACAGCTATTCTGTCGGTTTGGAACACCTCGAGCGATCATCAGTGATCGAGGCACCCACTTTTGCAATACTCAGTTTATGAAACTATTGCAACAATATGGTGTCACCCACAAGACCTCTACGGCCTATCACCCGCAGACGAATGGGCAAGCAGAGATTACAAACCGTGCACTAAAAAGGATCTTAGAATGAACAGTTGGTCAACACAAGGAAAGATGGGTAGATAAGCTAGACGATGCTTTATGGGCATTCCTGACAGCTTATAAAACGCCATTAGGAACAACCCCCTATAGGCTTGTTTATGGAAAGGCATGTCATCTACCGATTGAACTCGAATACAAAGCTTACTGGGCACTGAAGAACTGTAGTTTAGATCCTACAATAACAAGAAAGCACCGGAAAATGCAACTAAATGAGCTAGCGGAGTTAAGGGATCAAGCTTACGAAAGTTCCTACAAATTCAAGGAAAGAACCAAGCTGATCCACGATTCGAAGCTCCGCCCCACACGCTTCAATCCAGGTGATAAAGTTCAACTCTTTAACTCCCGATTTAAGAAGTTTTATGGTAAGTTCAAAATACGATAGAGCGGTCCATTCACATTCTCTAAAGTATTTCCCTATGGTGCCGTCGAACTCGAGGCCCCAGACGGAAATTTCAAAGTAAACGGTCACCGTTTAAAACATTACGTAGAAGACTTTCCCTTAACTGAGGAATTCTATAACTACGAATCACCCTAATCGAATAGTGGATATAAAAGAGTCAAGCTACGAGACTCGATAAACAAAGCGCTCTTGGGAGGCATCTCAAGCCTATCTTATATTTTCAGCATTAATTTTCTTTTCCTTTTGTGTTAATCTAATCCATTTTCTATGCAGTACCTCGCCTTATGAAAGACTAATGATTATGTTTAGACCATTAACCTTTTGTATTTTTGTAGGATGAGTTCGCAGTCAGCCAGAGCACGAGCCCCGAGTCAGAGATGCTCACGTGCCATGTATCACTCCCGGAGTTCATCACCGGGTAGTAGCATGAGGACTGTCAGAGGATCTCAGTCACCGCCACCTCGATTGGATGAGATTTTGGCAGACTTACTAGAGGTGGACGTGCAGGAGACAATCCTGTTACGCTCCATCCACACCAGGTTACCTTTGTCTCGACGATCGGAGGGACAGACCGCAGGGACCTCCAGAGTACCCACCTTTAAGCATGGGGTGACTACTGCGGACCCTGCTGTCACTTGGTCGATACTGAGAGCCCTTGAGGTCCAGCACACTGCCATCTCTGAGATCCACACTGCTTTAGGCCTTCCTTCTACCCTTGTGTGCCCCTTTCAGATGGGACCTGATCCCGCTCCGCACATTCCACCGTGGGACTTATTCCCACCTTGGAGCATGACTGCACAGGACCACCCCACTTTTATGGACCCACTAGAGGAGGAGACTGCTGCACTAGAGGCATGGATTCTGGATCCAGAGGATGGTACCGCATCTTCGGTCTATACCATCGAGGAGTCATCATCACCCACATCGGTCGTTGAGAACACGATCTTCATGGATGATGACTTCACCGACTGGGAGACCCTCTCTGCTGACATGGATTAGCTACTTTTAGTTATTTTAGTATTAACCTGTGTTGACATTTGTGTTTTCTAAAGGATGGGTATTATGCAGAATTCGAAGTAGGATTTATGGAACAAGTTCATTTTAATGAGCCTGGTCTATTTCCAGCGAATTCACACACTTGAATCTGGTCCATATAATCCAGTGGCAACGCACGCAGCACAAGGAAGTATCTCTTCTAACCTTATTTTGCTTGATTAAACACACTAAAATTCTAAGTAAAACTCTAAGTGTGGGATTATTACTCACAAATAGAGAATGACTTCGGAAATATTGACCCTTATTCAAAAATCTAAGTGTGGGATTAACCTAACTTAGAAATAGAACATTAGGGACAATGTTCTTTTAAGTGTGGGATAGCAGTAGTATTAACTACTGTAGTGCAATATAAAATTTTGATGAATCTTTTTAGCAAAACTCAGATTTTCAGCAAAATTTTCAAAAATTTTGAATCATGGAAAGTCCAAAAAGGGTATTTCTGGTCAACAAAAGTTCAAAAGGTTTGGGGAAAGCAACTATGACGAGAAAAACTCTTTGATAACTTTCAAACAAGCGATCGCATGACTAGGCACAAAACCACCCAAAATGAGTGAGGAATCTTGAGCCATATAAAAGCATTCACCTTTAATGCTTCATTTTTCGATTGTGAGTGTGCCGATGTATGCCTTCCTAAGTTAGAACTTGTTCGAAGAATACATTTCGAAATTACAAAAATGAGCGTCATACGTGACGAAGGTGCAATTAAGGTATCTTGACATTCCCTAGGATAAAACCCTCTCGTAAAACCCCTGTTTTCGAGCCTGACCCCGCCAATACCCATTTTCGGCATTGAAGATCAATTAGAAAACCTGTTGAGCCTTAGCCTTTTCGTTTCAAATACTCACTTCAAAACCAATCCTTTCTTTACATCTCTTGGCCATAGCCTAAGTTTCTGTTCTGTCAGAAAAATAACTGCAAGAAACACACTTTTAGAAGGAATCCCCGAAGGGTAAAATCATTATCTACAAAGAAGGACTCCAAAGAAAGCATAAACAAAGCTGCCAAAGAAATCAAAGAGCTAAAAACCCAAGGATCATTTAAAGCCGAAGGAAAGGTTCTTCAAGGAAGAAAAAGCTACGAAAAGAAGGCTTTTAAAGAGAGAAATCCAAAAAGAGGTCTCAACTAAAACGTCAAAGATAAGTCATCACAGACAACTCTTAGGCTATATTAAACTCCCAATTAAACCGCCTACAAAACCCTTCTTTCATACACCATCTTTACCCTCTTGCGAATGTCTAGGGATAATTAGCACCGTCCTCGTTTTAGTATTGTAGATTTGATTCTCGATCAAGCTTATGACAACGGAAGAGCTACATGACTGGCCCCTGAGTGAATTAGAAGTTAGGAAACCCGATACACTTGAGTGAATTGAGTGACCACCTGTGAGGGCCCCAGTCATGTATATCTTACATCATGAAGATTGAAAAGAGAGCTTGTTAGAACCAAAAGTTGGAAAACATCGAAGATTAAAACATCATCTGAAATCTTTTTACCAAGCCCGCAGGAATCAAAGTTCTCCGGAAAACGAAGACACCCTTCCAGATTTTCACAACAGTTTTTCTGAGGGTTTGCTTGAGGACAAGCAAAACTCTAAGTGTGGGATACTTGATATCGCGTAAAAAGTCACGTTTTTACCATCGATATCTCTCTCATTCCGGAGCAATATTTGGCATTTGGACTCAAACAACGCACAAATCAGTAATAATATGCTAAGAAGATCAAAATGAAGGTTGCACGATGAAAATCAAGCAAAACGGCCGAGAAACGAAGATTCCACGCACAATTGAAGATTCAAGACACCAAAACGAGATTTCAAGACAAAAGTGCCATTCACCAATATCCATCTCATCCAAGATGTTCTTTTTCAAATTACGAATCTAACAGAAAAAGAATCGACAAAAACGGATGAAGAATGAAGATTCTACGTACGTCGGAAGATTCAAATGATTCGTACGACACATCTAAAGTTCAGAGACATATTTTTGAGATAACTTTTCATCAAAGTCTTCGTTTTTGAATTACAAATCCAACGCAAAAAGAACCAACGTAAACGGACGTATAACGAAGAAAACACGCGCGAATCGAGAAACAAGGCAACAGGCGACGAACCGGGGCGGGGGGTGCCAGCCACCGCCGGCCACCACCTAGCCGCCGCCGGCCACCACCTAGCCGCCGCCGGCCACCACCTGGGCGGCGCCGGCCACCCTACCCCTCTCCCGTTTCCACTTTTTGGTCCTTGAGTATACCCGGTGCTAGGCCTTTACGCGCTTTTTCGTACCCGGTGCACCACCTTTACGCCCTTTTTCATTCCCGGTGCACCACCTTTTCCACCTTTTGCTAATGTGTGCCTCAAATTGCTAAAATGCACCAAGACTCTCCTATAAATAGGAGGCATGAGACTCATTTGGAAAACACACCATATACCTTCCACACTTTGAAAAACACACATCTCTACATCTTTATTTCTTTGTAATTTTAATTGTAATTCTTCCTAGTTAATTAGACTAGCTAATTAACTAATCAAGGAAGATTTGTACGGAGGTGTGATATCGCGTAAAAAGTCACGTTTTTAATACCGATATCTCTCTCATTCGGGAACGATTCTTGGCATTTTGAACTCAAATATGGTTCAAATCAATGACATTATGCCAAGGTGGTCAAAACAAGATTGCACGATAAAAATCAAGCAAAACGGATGAAAAATGAAGATTCCACATACGTTTGAAGATTAAAGGCATTTAAAGGAGATTTCAAGAGTACCCTTCACCAACATCCATTCTATCCAAGATATTCGTTTTCAAAATAAGAATCCAACAGAAGAAGAATCAACTAAAACGGATAAAGAATGAAGATTCTACGCCCGCCGGAAGATCCAAATGATTCGTACGCGATATCTGGAGTTAGGGACCTCATCACAGGGGCTATCTTATGTCAAAATCTTCTTTTTTGAATTAAGAATCCAACAAAAAAAGAATCAACTCAAACGGGCGCATAACGAAGAAAACACGCACGAATCAAGAAACGAAGCAAAAGACGGCGAAACGGGGCGGGTGGCAGCCACCAGCCGCCGACCACCACCCAGCCGCCGCCGGCCAAGGCTGGGGCGCCGCCGGCCAAGGCTGGGGCGCCGCCGGCCTGCTATCCCCTGCCCCGGTTTCCTTTTTTGGCTAATTCCTGTACCTGGTGCGCCTACTTTCCGCGTTGTACAGTACCCGGTGCACCACCTTTCCATGTTGTACAGTACCCGGTGCACCTTTTTACCCGCATTACGCTAATGTGCACCCCTTGATGCTAATGTGAGCCAAACCTCTCCTATAAATAGGAGGCATAAGGCTTCATTTCAAGATGTCCCATATGCACTAGTCATATTACTTTCTTACTTTCTCACTCTACTTTCTTACTTTAAAATTAGCATTAGATTAGTTTATCACTTTGTTTAGAGTAGAAAGAAAGCTAGGAACGTTTTGTAATCTTTGGTGTACGCTTGGAGTTACGTTCATTAATTCAAGTCTATTCCTTCTCGCATATTAATCTCGGTTATTTCTATCCTTATCTATCTTAATTAAATATGTTTGCTTTAATTATGTTAGAGATCGTTTATGCCATGATTAGCGAGTAGATTACTATTGAATTTGTTGTGATGTAGTTAGTATATATAATTGTGGGATGACTTTAAATACGTCTTGAAATAATACGACGGCCCCGATTCGACTGATTACTCGGTATAGTATTGGAAATGCTTTTGAGCATAATACAAAAATATGGAAGCCGGTAACGACCGAAGGTAGTTGTATTATGGATCGACGTTATAAAATTGGAAACTTTGTGAACGGACTTATCTTGTGATTTTAAACCTAAAACTTACATTCGCCTTTCGATTAACAAACGTGATTGTAACCTTGTAAAGAGGAGTCGTGAACCTCGATACTCGGTCAATAGTTATCTGTGTAAAAACTATGTTTTTAATTGTAACGTCATGCAAGCATTATAAAAAGCAATGTGGTTACGTGGACTTGCCATGAGTATTGTACACTTCTGATCACAATGTACTTATCATGTAAACATCGCGAAGCAATTAAACTCACAACGGAAACATCGGTAAACGATTAAATACGTTGTGAGCTACCATAGCATTTTCCGACATGGTCTGGGTTTGACTTTCTGTAAAAAGCCGCCAGCATTTTAATTAGTTGTTTTAGTTTAGATTAGATTAGATTAGGTAGGCTACAGGCTAAATGATCATTTACGAAAACCAAGGGATTTGTTAATTGTACTAAGAAAGGCAAGTTTGAAATCCAACTTAAACCGATACTTTTTCCTAAAACCATGAAACCTAAAGTAAGGTATACAAGAAACCTAAATGCTTTCCCTCGTTTATCACGCTTAAGTTTCATTGGTAGAAATTGATTAAATAAGTCCGGACACAAGTTCTAAGTTAGTTGTTTAATGGATTCATAATCGTTGTGGTATTAAGAACGGCTAGACATGTTATGGACTTGCTACTCTATTCCTTCGCCCACGAGCGAATACGTTCAATAATATGGGCCACTGACTCCGTAACAGGAGAGTGTGGAGAGTTGAGCATCGTCTGTCTGGTCAGAATCATGATACCTTAGTTCCTCGTGACATATTAGTTGATAACCGACTAATAAGGAATCTATTGGTTATACCATAAGTTAATGAATCCCGTAAGCAACCCAATTTAGTTAATCCTTTCCCCGTAAAAGTCATCATCCCATAACTATTAGCTAACGAACTCACAACAAATACTACTTTGCATTATCTGACATCTTATTACATTTTATTCGCTTTATTTAGTTTATTTAGTCAACTGAACCAAAACCCCCCAACGCACTCTTTTAAAACATTTACTAGAAAAGCAAGATTGATTGGATCACCTCCGTTTCAATTCAGTTTCTCTTTAAGAACGACTCTAGGTCCAACTTATCACATACTAACCCCTTGGTTCAGTATCAGTAAGTTACACTTAGACCCCAGCAATTATAAATTTTTAAACATCCGTTAACGGTTCGTAACAGACCCGCACAACAAGTTTTTGGCGCCGCTACCGGGTAGACTAACTGTCCGATACAGAGGCCCAACCAATCCCAATTCTAGTAAACCCTTAGGATAAAACCTTCTAAAAAAAAAACACAAAAACATTTTCTTAATTGTCTTTTCTTTTAGTGTATGACCTGTTCCCCTAGATCTGCACCACTGTTTTACTTTCCCGATCCAGAACTTATAATACGCACTATTCGACGAGAAAAGAAGCAATCTGCACTTAAGCAAGCAATGGCTGAACGCATCACTCTCGCTGATAACAGTAAACCCTCTATCGAAGGAAGAGGAGGACCAATTCTCTACCCCGAAACCCCTGGTCAATCTTTCGAGATTAAACACCACATCATCCAACTAATCCAAAACCACTGTCAATTTCATGGATTGCTAGGTGATGACCCAAACTCTCACCTCGACAAGTTCATCTCTCTTTCAAATTCCGACAAGCAAAACGGAATTGGCCAAGATACAATCCGTTTATACCTTTTCCCTTATTCGCTCACCCATCATGCACATACATGGTTTGAAGGTTTAGAGACCGGCTCTATCCCCTCATGGACTGTGATGGCGACAAAGTTTCTAACCAAGTACTTTCCTCCCTCTAAACAAACCAAACTCCGAAATGACATCATGAACTTTCGACAAGATTTCGATGAGTCATTATATACCACATGGGAACGATTCAAAGGAGCCTTAAAGAAATGCCCCAATCACCGACTCGATAAGTCTGCACAATTGTGCACTTTCTACAATGGTTTAGATCCTAACCACCGAACTACCCTCGATGCTGCTGCACAAGGAAGCTTCATGGCAAAGACCGACGAAGAAGGATGGAACCTTATAGAAAACATGGCTATGCATCACCACGATTGGAATTCTGGAGATCATTCAACATCTTCCACACCTATCGCTGCTGCAAACCCGATTCCCGTCGAAGCAATTAAGGCACTAACAGAGAAAATGGACTCGCTCGTCAAACAGTTTGGAGAACTTAAGAAATTAACAACAGCACCAAGTACACCAAGTGCAAGTCTGTCAACACTGCACCAACCCGCAACCATCTAGTGAATACCAAGTTGAATACGAAGAAGCAGATGACACCGTATACTATGCTCAGTTTTCCGCTCGACCACCCGGTTTCAACCAGAACAACAACCAACCTAGAGGACCTCCCTTTCCGCCGAGAAACAACCAACAACCATACCAACCCTGATACCCACCTAGATATCCACCCTACCAACAACAATCACAACTTTCTTATAATTAACCCCTTGCACTTCCTGCACCCACTTCCGACACAAACCAAACCACTGAACAAACCACCAAGACAAATGCCCCAACTACAAGTTCAGATGACGCCTTCACCCAATTCATGCAAGGTCAACACCTGCTCAACCAAAAGACGTCCGCTAGACAAGATAAAGCCGACCTCTTCATGAGAAATCAATTGGCTGTGCTAAAGAATTTGGAAGCTCAAATTGGACAATTGGCACAATGTCTTGAGAATAGACCCCGAGGAAGTTTGCCTAGCAACACGGTTCAAAATCCGCATGTTGAGGAAGCAAAGCAACTTACAACACCCAAGGAAGCAACTACTACTCCACCTGCTGCTGTTCCAGTAAAGGAAGAACAAAAGGTCAAGATACCAGCTGTGGAAACAATGAACAAAGAGGTTAGAATCCCTTACCCCGCTAGACTTAAAGTTCAACCTAAGAAACTGTCATCCTTTAAGTTAGATGGAAAATTCCTTGATACCATGTCTAGAGTTCCTGGTCGTAATAAGTATATTAGGAAATTGCTATCCACTAAGGATAAATTGCCTGAATTGAACAACATTCCCATTAGTTCTGAAACCTCCGCCCTTCTTAAGAATAGCCTTCCCGAAAAACTAGGAGATACTGGTAGATTTACACTCCCTTGTTCTATCTACAATTCCGGAAATATGAGCGCTTTAGCCGACTTAGGAGCCAGCATTAACCTTATGCCCTACTCCCTGTTTAAGAGGCTAGAACTTGAAAACTTGAAACCCACTAAGATGACCGTCCAGCTAGCCGACCAATCTGTTAGATACCCCAAGGGAATAGCTGAGAATGTCCTTGTTCAAGTTGACAAATTTTTCTTTCCAACGGATTTCGTGGTAATGGATATCCACGAGGACATAAACATCCCAATTATCCTGGGAAGACCATTCATGAACACAGCTAGAGCAGTGATTGATGTGTATAACCACACGATTGTTTTACGATCGCATGGTGAAAGCATCACTTACAAGATCGACCAATCGGAATGCACCTCAGAAGAGGAAGAATGTTGTGCTATATCCACAGGAAGAATCTGTTCCGATGACGAATCAGAACCAGAAGAGGAACCACAATTCACCCGATCATCAGTTCTCATTTCTGACACTGAATACGACCCAGAAGAGGAAGAATACGAGGAAGCAGATGAAGAAATTGAATCTGACCCTGAGGAGGAAGAAGAAGAGCCTGAAGAGGAAGAGGAAGAGGAAGAAATGGAAGAAGATTAAGATCACACTGATTCGCCACAAATGGCCGAAGTTAAAAGAATACAAAACTACGATGATTGCTCTTCATCAGAAGAATCCGTTGACTATGAAACCCTTCGTTAAGAGCTCAAAACCTCTCACATAAGGAGAATGGGAAACATTCTTAACTCCTATCTCGATCCTGCTAAACCTTTCACCCGAACCCGACTCCGAGACATAGATACTTTTGAAGAGGAACTTCGTTCATCAAAACACCCGAACCTATATACTGAGCTTTACCAAAGAATCGTTGCATATAAGGCAAGGCAAATGGGTGGCTTTGTTGAAGGAAACCTTCAAGACACAACCATTGAAGTTAAAACCATCGAAGTCGACAGTACCCAACCTTTCAACAATGCACCCTCAGATGAAGAACTCCACCAATTCCCGGATTCACGTGGCAAAGATTCCGAAGATGAAGTCGAGTATGGCAGCGATTGTGTCGACGTCACTATCGATGAACGCTCTATTCCACCGACTCCTCTTGCTCCACCAAATTCACCCATCATCACAGCCGAAAGTTTAGAGATCCCTCTCATAGACACTCACGAAGAAATGATTGATCTAATTGATGAGAATGAAGATGTGCGCGTCATTGTGGAGGCTATCAAAGAGTCAACCAACAACTATACCACCGCCCAAAAACACCTGATAAGGCAAATTAAACGAGAGTATGATTCATACCTCGCCAATTATGGAGAACCAGTACCCCAGACTCTAATCCGACATATTCAAGCATTCTCCAATTCCCTTCATGAACAACTCAACAGAGAAGCTCAACAGCCCGAAAGACCTAACTACCCAATGGGAGAAGTCGAGTTCTGCAGCAACCAAAGGCAAATATACCAAAAAGTATATTGTGCTTTAGCCGGATCAGCTTTTCCTTATTCCGCAAGTTAGAAGGCTACACTGGCATCCATGAGGACTCATCTTGAAAGAGCAACTGGAAATCCACAGAACTATGCCGACATCAGAATGGTGGGAGATCTTAGAACCTTTCTAGATCTCATCGAGACTGGAGAGCACCTCACAGCCACAGAGAATTATAGGATCGTCATTCACTCCACCATTGGTCATCATGTTGAGCTGATAGTTGACGAGCTGAACCAGTCGACATTTGAAGAAGACACTCGTGACATACCAATAGTCTTTTCACATGTGTCACAAGTCAACTTAGCCTCCTATGTGATAAATCGACTACGCGGAATGTACGCGGAAGAAGAAGATGAAGTCGACGCTTACTACAATGGATATCGCGAAATATTCAGCAAGTTAATCTACGTCTTCACATACTCGGACTTTCCCTTCAAACGTGAGCAATATCAACTCATCAGACAAGTATGCCAAGCCACCAGATCCTTCAGAGGAGACCCTTTGGCTGAAGACTTTGAAGAAGTGAAGACTCAATTCTTAGCCCTAATCGCCTCGATAGGAAGAAACCACCCACAGCGTGAAATCGTTCGAACTCACACCTGCACTCGAATTGACCCTAACGGACCAGTCACAAGGGCAGTTCGATACATCTGCTATGGAATGGCAATCCTCGATCGACTCTCCACCGATCACTTCAAAAGCTTCACAATGGAATCCACCAACCCACCAACTCTCATTGCTGACATGATAGAGCAATTCCTACAATACTATCCACCACGATACTCTCTACAAAGAAACCACAGTGACCACGCCACCACTACGGATGCATCAAGCATCATCTGAAGAAGAAAAGGACTAAGTCGAGCTCTCGACTTTAAAAGAGCGCTTCTCGGGAGGCAACCCGTGTTTTTACATTTCTGCAATTTTACTTTCCAAGAAGTGATGAAATCTCCGACTATCTTTCACACTCGGATCAATTACTATAAAATATACTATCTATTTGATGCTTATCAAATATCCCCACACTTAAGTTCTGCTTGTCCTCAAGTAGAATACTGAATAAAAATTAAAATAAGCATCAAACTAATATTTAAAAATCAGAATACCAATACTAAAAACCTGTTTCATAAATTAAAATTTTAAGCAATTTAATTAACATGGATAACTATAATGTATAAATAAAAATTATTATTATTTATGTAATATATAGCTCATGAATGATTACTAATATATTTGTCCACTTTAAACAATCTATATTCATTTTTCTGAATATACTCTTTATTGTTAGTATGAATATTACTTATGATTTCCATATATGATATACTCTTAAACTTAATCATGCAATTTACTTTTATATTCCAAATAAATATATGAAATCCATTTTTAAGAATCAAGACATTGGTGACAGGTCTGCATTTTCATGCAACAGAGCGACATGACTTGATTCAGGTAAAACATTTTTATTTAAATCAAACCAGCGGTGACAGGTCTGTACAGCCGTACAACAAAGCGACATAGTTTGAATTTTTTTTATTTTTTATTTTTTTTTATTTCTGAAAGATTTTTCTTTCTTTTTGCTTTATTTAAAAATACTAATTAGAGACCATGTCTATACTTTCGTACAACAGAGGAAACAATTAGTAGACCCCTAAATGTTTTCATATAAGTATAAAGATATATAAAATTATCGCATTATAAATCTAAGAATTAAGACTTTTACGTCCTACATCATATTATGTACCATAAAATAGTAAACAAGTTATTTAATTAATTTTTCTAAAATTCAGAAATCTTCATATAGATTGCCTATTAGTACATCATATCATATAACTATATACTACTCCTTATTAAGTAGCTTACGTTATATATACAAATATACAAAACAGTTAATCCACATTAAAGTCTAAACTTTTAAATACAAAACAAAACTTTTAACAAAAGTATTCTAACTAATAAATACTTAGTTATTCACTTAAAAATTTAAATTTTTAATAAAATTTAAGAACAATAATAGAAACTTAAATAATTAATTAAAGAAATTCTTTTTCTTATGAACCCTATCCCCACACTTAAATTATACAATGCCCTCATTGTATAAAAATTGATAAACAAAATTGAGTAAGGGAAAGAAAAATAGAACAGAAAACTCCCCTGACTGAAATTATAAATTTCATCATCGGCTAAGAAAAATCTGCTTGGTTGATTCCTTGATCTCTTAAAAATAATATACAACATCCACACTTTCGTAGTTAATCACGATTGCATTTAGCATATGCAATAAGCCTTTAAACCCCTCGGTATTCCGAGTGGACGAGTTATAGTCTCGTGAGGGTTTCCAGGGAACACACCTACAAAGTTCGGGAACACACCTACAAAGTTCAAACATGAAAATAAAAATATAAAAGAAAAATATAACATATAAAAATAAATACGGGTTGTCTCCCGGGAAGCACTTTTGTTTAAGTGTCGGTAAGTTCGACATGGTCCTGTAACCTATTCTTCCAGAGTTACGTCTGAAGTATGTTCAATAACAGTATCCGCATAATATTTCTTTAATCGATGTCCATTGACTGTAAAAATAGCTCCATTGAAGGCTACTAAATCCACACTTCCATTTGTATGAACTTGGTGAATAACAAACGGTCCACTCCATCTGGATTTCAATTTACCCGGAAATAACCGAATACGTGAATTGTTTAAAAGGACACGTTCTCCAGCAACAAACTCTTTATCTCCCCGAAGCCGTGCATCATGCTATTTCTTCGTCCTTTCTTTATAAAACCTTGAATTCTCATAAGCATTCCAACGAAGCTCATCTAACTCATGTAACTGTAAAAAGCGATGCTTACCAACCTCATCAGTATCCATGTTGCATTCTCGAAGTGCCCAATATGCTTTGTGTTCTATTTCCACTGGTAAATGACAAGCTTTTCCGTAAATTAATCTATATGGAGTACAACCTGTGGGTGTTTTAAATGCTGTCCTATATGCCCAAAGTGCATCGTCAAACTTTTCTGACCAATCTTTTCTATTGGAACCAACAGAACGTTCCAAAATACGTTTTAACGCTCGATTGGTATTTTCAACTTGTCCACTGGTCTGTGGATGATAAGGTGTAGCAAATCGATGACTAACTCCATATCTTTTTAATACCTTCTCTAATTGAGTATTACAAAAATGAGTACCTCGATCACTAATCAATGCCTTGGGAGTTCTAAATCTGGAGAATAATTGTTTAAGAAATTTCACCACAACTCTAGCATCATTCGTAGGTAATGCTTTTGCCTCAGTCCACTTGGAAACATAATCCACAACTACTAATATGTACCTATTACCGTGACTCATAGGAAATGGTCCCATAAAATCAATACCCCAGACATCAAAAATTTCACAAACCTGTATACTATTTTGCGGCATTTCATCACGTTTAGAAATATTCCCAGCTCTTTGGCAAGAATCACAATTCTTAACGAATGCATATGTATCTTTAAAAATCGTCGGCCAATAAAAACCTGCGTCAAATATTTTCTTTGCAGTGTAACTTGGTCCATTATGACCGCCTACTGGTCCTTCATGACAATGCTTTATAATCTGTTGAGCCTTTTCACCATGTACACATCTTCTAATTATGCCATCTGCACAGTATCTGAAAAGAAATGGATCTTCCCAAAAATAATACTTTAAATCAGAAAAGAATTTCTTTCTCTTCTGATAATCCATCCTCGGGAGAACTTTAGTAACCAAATAATTTGCATAATTCGCAAACCAAGGTATCTCTGTTATCTCTTGTACTGTCATAAGTTTCTCATCCGGAAATGAATCTTGAATTTCCTCTTCATCCAATGCTTCCAACTCTGGATTTTCCAATCTTGACAAATGATCAGCTGCGACATTTTCAGCTCCTTTCTTATCCTTGATTTCAATATCAAATTCCTGCAATAATAGAATCCATCGCAATAAACGAGGGCGCGCATCCTGTTTATTGAACAAATACTTCAAAGCAGAATGGTCAGTATAAACCACAGTTTTAGTTAAGACAAGATATGAACGAAATTTATCGAAGGCAAAAACCACTACCAGAAGTTCCTTTTCCGTAGTTGTGTAATTTTCCTGAGCATCTGTTAATGTCTTACTGGCATAATAGATTGGCTTAAACTTCTTATCAATTCTCTGCCCTAGAACAGCTCCAACCGCATAATCACTAGCATCACACATTAATTCAAAAGGTAGATTCCAGTTTGGACCTGTCATAACTGGAGCAGATACTAACTTTTCTTTTAATGCATCAAACGATTGTTTGCATTTATCTGTAAATTCGAACTTTGCATCTTTTTCCAACAAATGATTCAGCGGTCTTGCTATTTTTGAAAAATCTGGTATAAATCTCCGATAAAATCCAGCATGTCCTAGAAAACTCCGTATTCCTTTAACATTTGTAGGATAAGGTAATTTTGAAATGGCTTCAATCTTTGCTTGATCTACCTCGATTCCTATTTTGGATATTTTATGACCTAAAACAATCCCTTCGCGAACCATAAAGTGACATTTTTCCCAGTTAAGAACTAGATTTGCCCCTTCGCATCTCTGCAACATCTTCTGTAAATTCTTTAGACAAGAATCAAATGAATCACCAAATACCGAGAAATCGTCCATAAATACTTCCATGAAATCTTCTACCATATCATGAAATATTGCGATCATGCAAGGCTGAAATGTAGCTGGTGCATTACACAAACCAAACGGCATTCTTCTATAAGAAAAAGTACCAAACGGACAAGTAAATGTTGTTTTATCTAGATCTTCGGCCGCAATCGGTATTTGAAAATATCCTGAAAATCCATCCAGAAAACAATAGAACTCCTTTCTTGCTAGCCTTTCTATCATTTGATCAATAAATGGTAATGGAAAATGATATTTCCTGGTAGCATCATTTAATTTCCGATAATCAATGCAAACTCTCCATCCCGTTACCGTCCTTGTTGATATCAAATCGTTCTTTTCATTTGGTATAACCGTTATTCCGCCTTTCTTTGGTACGACATGTACTGGACTTACCCACGGACTATCTGAAATAGGATAGATTAATCATGAATCCAGCAATTTAATGATTTCTTTCCTGACAACGTCTTTAACATTCGGATTCAATCTTCTTAATGGTTATACGACTGGCTTGAAATCTGTTTCCATTAAGATTTTATGAGTGCAGTATGTAGGACTGATTCCCTTGATATCCGTGATTTTCCATGCTATTGCTTGTTTATGCTGTTTAAGAACCTGAACTAAGCGTTCTTTCTCTGCTATTGATAGTTTAGAAGATATTATAACTGGCAAGTCTGATGTGCCTTGTAAATAAGCATGTTCCAAATGCGATGGTAGCTCTTTAAGTTCCAACTGTGGTGGTTCTTCAATAGATGTCTTGATCTCAAAGATATCTTCTTTAAAACAAGGAATATCGTTGACAGAATATGGTATCAATTTTTTATTAAGAATTTTAGCAACTGGCTGTATTGATTCCTCTGCAGGATGTTGTTGAATAACCACTGTTGCTTCTTCCAAATCTTCATCTTTCTTTAATAACTTATCAAATTCTGCCAAATCCTTTGCAGTGTCAAACTCTTCAGTCCATCCCTTAAGAATTCCTGTATCTGCTTGATCTTTTTCTAAAAAATCTTGAAAAGAAGGGTCATCCATATATTCATACAAATTTAAATAATAACAAGTATCATCCACATAACCAGGGAATTTCATGGAATTATTAACATCAAAAACAATTTTATCATTCCCTAATCTCATGGTAATTTTCTTATTGAAAACATCTATTAGGGCATGTGTAGTTGCTAAAAATGGTCTTCCTAATATAATAGGGACTTTAGGGTCTTCTACCATATCTAAGATTACGAAATCACATGGAAAAACAAATTTTATCAACTTTAATTAAAACATTTTCAACTATTCCCCTAGGGTATTGCACAGATCGGTCAGCTAATTCAATACACATACGGACAGGTTTAGGTTCTCCTAATCCTAATCGCATATAAAGAGTATATGGCATTAATGAAATACTAGCACCTTGATGTGTGCTAAAGTATATGCAATTATAATAACAAGTTTAATTAAGGAAATACTAAATAATACTATCACACAATTCAGGCAAGATTAACCCGTTCATGTAATATAGCTTAATAAGTAAGTCCAAATTCGAACACAAGGAACACATGAAAACGTTATTCTTATTTATAACTAATTATCTATTTATTCTAATTACAAATTATTACAATTATAGTACAATTTAATACAAGGATCCAATTTACAATAATCTACAAGATAAGGGGGATGTTTTAGTTCCGAACGAACATATTTATATTTATATTTTTGATACAGATTCTAATAGATAAGTTCTAGGAAACAACTTAAGTATACTCAATTGGATAAAAGATTATATCTATTTAAACAATTATTTATTAAACGTATTATATCAACTTATGTCTATTTGCTTTGTTGGCTATTATTATTGGTGAATTGCTAATGTAGAAAATCACAAAGATTAAGATAATTTTCATATAGTAGCATTGCCAAAGATTAAGTACAATATTACTATTTTTTAAGATCTATCAGCAGTTTATTAATACAATTCCTAGCTTCGGTTGAATTACAGTGTTACTTAACATTAATAATTGATAATCATTAATTAACTTATAAAACTCACTAGCTTCGTAAAGTTATCTACATAAATCAGTTAACTTTTATCAATATTACTATAACACAGACAATTCTTGTATAATAAACATTCAATAATATAGTTCCAACATGAACTTATAATTCATATAATAATTCTAATAAACATACATTTAAACATTCATAATGAAAACCTAATAAGTAATTAATTCAAATAAACAATATCCAAAATAACCCAAAAGATTAATAAAGTTACAAGGATAAAGAAACCGAACCAATTAGCAAACCAGCTTTTCCTAGGGTTAAAAACCTTCAAACCCTAGCTCCTTTGCCTCCAAAATCGCACCTTAAAGTTGCCGTAAAACCCTAACTTTCGGTTTTAGTATTCTTGAATCGTATATCAAATGACCTAGCTTAAGCCTCTATTTATACTTTTTCAGGCCGACCTTTCAACCGCCGGTTGGATACTCCAACCGCCGGTTGAAGTAATTCGAATCCAGGTCCAACTCCACGTGTCTCCACCGCCTTAAACCCTAAAGCTCAACCGCCGGTTGAATGTTAATTCCAGAATATTCCAATTACGGGCTTGGGCTTAACTTTTGGACTCTCAATCTTCATAACCGGACTTCTTTGTCTTCTTGGCCCAATTCTTCATTTTAACTCTTTTAGTCTTTATTTCTTCAAGGTCTTTAATCTTTATTTCTTTAAGTGCTTTAATTCTTCAGTTCTGGTCTCGTTCTTTTTCCTTTTTCTTCATTCTTCAATTAGAATACATTTCTGCAATTTATTAACAAAATAAGTAACTAAAATCATATAAATGCAATAAAATGTATAAAAATATAAGGATAAATTATTATAAAATATACTATCTATTTGATGCTTATCAAATATCCCCACACTTAAGTTCTGCTTGTCCTCAAGTAGAATACTGAATAAAATTTCAAAATAAGCATCAAACTAATATTTAAGAATCAGAATACCAATACTAAAAATCTGTTTCATAAATTAAAAATTTAAACAATTTAACTAACATGGATAACTATAATGTATAAATAAAATTATTATTATTTGTGTAATATATAGTTCATGAACGATTACTAATATATTTGTCCACTTTAAACAATCTATATTCATATTTCTGAATAACCTTTTGTTGTTAGTATGTATATTACTTACGATTTCCATATATGATATACCTTTAAATTTAATTATATAATTTACTTTTATATTCCAATTAAATATATGAAATACATTCTTAAGAATCAAGACATTGGTGACAGGTCTGCATTTTCATGCAACAGAGCGACATAACTTGATTCAGATTTAAGCAAAACCAGACTTGGTCAAACCATTTTGGCGACCTCATTAGGTATCTTTATAATTTTAAGACTTTTCAAGTACTTTTGACTTGCGTTTGCTTAATTTTTAAGTATATATTAATAGAGACCAGGTCTATACTTCCGTATAATAGATGAAACCATCAATATACCCCCAAATGTACTCACATAAGTAAAAAGATATAAAATTATTGCATAATAAATTTAAAAATTAAGACTTTTATGTCATACATCATATTATGTATCATAAAATAATAAACAAGTTATTTTATTAATTTATTAAAATTCAGAAATCTTCATATAGATTACCTATTAGTACATCATATCATATAACTATATATCACTCCTTATTAAGGTAGCTTACATTATATATACAAAACAGTTAATCCATATTAAAGTCTAAACTTTTAAATATAAAACAAAACTTTTAACAAAAATATTCTAACTAATAAATACTTAGTTATTCACTTAAAATGTTTTAATTTTTGATAAATTTTTGATAAAATTTAAGAACAATAGAAACTTAAATGTTTAATTAAAGAAATTCTTTTTCTTACGAACCCTATCCCCACACTTAAATTATACAATGCCCTCATTGTATAAAAATGATAAACAAAAAGTGAGTAAGGGAAAGAAAAATAGAACAGAAAAACTCCCCTGACTGAGATAAAATATTTCATCATCGGCTAATAAAAATCTTCTTGGTTGATTTCTTTATCTCTTGAAAAATAATATATAACATCCACACTTTCGTAGTTAATCACGATTGCATTTAGCATATGCAATAAGCCTTTAAACCCCTCGGTATCCCAAGTGAACGAGTTATAGTCTCGTGAGGGTTTCCAGTGAACACACCCACAAAGTTCATATTTAATAAATAAGTAAGAACTTTATAAATAAAGTGCTGAACTTACTGCCAGTCTAATGCTATCACAAATAAACAACCATATCAGCATAATAAATATAATAAACGTGAAAAGTAATCATAATGATAAATACAGTCATCCCAAATATAAATGTATCAAATATATCCAACATAATCTAATCATCATCAGAATCCTCCTGCCCTGGCTGTCTCGAAGGTCCAGCTCCATCATCAACAAAAGGAATATAAGGCTGAAACTCTATAGACCTATCTCTCAACAGCTGCTGTAACAATCCAAACTGATAACCAGATCTACGAAAACTCTCTCTCTCAAATCTATCAAACCTCTGCTCCATCCTGGCAAACCTCCTATCAATCGTATCAAATCTCCTACCATGCCCTATCTCAATCCTCTCCAGTCTCTGCTGAATATCATCATACATATCACCTCGACCACGACCTCTACCACGTCCTCTGCCTCTACCTACTGGCAAATCAATCTCTGGTATCTCCGGTACTGGTGGTGGTATAACTACTGCTGGTGGAACAGGGGGTCCTCTCAATCGAGCTCTCTGCACAGGCTGCTGTCCAGGTGCAACCTCCGGTGTCCATAACAAAACTCCCTCCTGTACACCCTCCTGAATAATACCTAACTCTATCAACTTGTCCTCGCCTAGCAAGGACATCCCAGGTGTAACCGGTGTACAAGTCAAAAAATCCGCAGCTCCCATCTGATAATAATGAGCTAACCTGGTAACATACTGCCCCCCCCCCCCCCACATAAACTACTGGTCCTCCTATGTCCTGTCGCCCCAGTGGTCATCCAATGAACTAATCTCCAGGGAACATTGATCAGCGTCCCCTGAATCATAGTATGCAGATAAAAGAAATCGGGCTGATAGACCTTCTCAGGTCCAGTGTGCCTACCACAAATAGAATATGCTAACAATCTATGCAAAAGTCTATGAACTGGGCTCCGCATATGTATATCCGAAGGTGCCCTCTCTCCATAATCAACAATAGCCAAATCTCTCCAATATGCAGCAATCTCAACTGACGAATACTGATCAACCATACCTGCAATCAAATGATCCCCAAAAGAATGGTTGTGGAGCTCATCTAGTGTATAGAGCCTCACAGCTACCCCAAACTCAATCAAACTCATGGTCCTAGGCTGACCTCCCAAATAAAAGAAAATTGAAGGCTGGTCAAACTGTCTAGAAGCACTATCAAACCTAAGGGTAGTATAAAACTCAATCACTAGCTCCCTATATATAATCTCCCGAATCTGAAATAATCGAATCCAAGCTAAAGAAACAAAACCAACATCACCTGACGGTAACAGGTAACTCTGAGTCATAAGCCTCCTCAAAGTAGCATCCCCAGTCTCACCCTCTCTGCGTGGATCTATAACTCTCTCCATGACTGTCCAATCCAAAACATCCGGTGTCTCTACCGGCTGAGCAATATGCTCTAGTAATCCGTCAGCATACTCAGGTCTCCTCTCAGGTGTAATCGACTCATGCTCAAAACGCAGGTAAGGATGTAGCTGGAAATCCTCCCTGTCTAATAATGCCCGTCCTACCTGTCTCCTGGTAGCCATAACTGTAAAACAAACTTTTAAAATAACTGTGTTAGTTTTATATTTCAAAAGAAATTTTGGCAGCATTTCTGCTTAAATTTTGATAGCCACCTGTTTATTTTCTTAGTTTTAAACCTAACAGAATAATATATCAAATCAAAATATATTCTACAATTTTTATTATCTCGAAATACTATCGAATCCAACAAGGTGTATAGATTGTAATAAATATTTAATCTATCGCATTTTATAAAATTTTATAAAATCTATCGTTATAAAATTTAACTGTCGCATTTTATAACGACATATTTCAAAAATTATAATTATATGTTATATTTCATCATTTATACCCTAATATAATCAAAAATTTTCACTTTCAAAAATTCATATTAAAAAGAACTTGTTTCGAAAATATTTTGATTCATTATAATAGACTTCATAAAATCCGACTATGTCAATGTCATTTTTAACATAGTTTCATAATATCGAATTTTAACAAAACTTTTATATAACATTTTTATAAAATTATTTCTAAAGAGTTTGTAAAATGTTATGATTACAAATAATATTTTTGTTTCGTCTCATAATTCAAATTCAAATATGAAGATGAATTTTATTTCAAAATTTTATTGAATAAAAAATGTATCGTTTATATTTAAAATGTACCATTTTTATAAGTGTGGTTTAACTAATATATTCAAAGTAAAAGTCGAAACGCTACTCGATACGATCCGCAAATAACCGCAAACAAACCTCGATCAACAAAATCAATTCCTAACTAACCTAAACTAAATTCTACGCAATCCTAATCATTTAAACTAGCAAAATATGTACAATCAATCCATAAACCGCAAATAATCACAAATATTTTCGGATTAAAATTCGGAAAATCGCAAAAACGAGTTTAGATAATACCTTTGACGATGTAAATCTCAAAAACGCAATGAAAATGCAATAATCTCCGGTCGAAATCCGTTCGTCCAAATCGTATGTGTGAGTGTAATATGTGTGTGTGTGTGTGTGAAAATGGCGAAAACCCGATGGTTTTCTGGTTTTTGATCGCAAAAGTGTCCAACCGCCGGTTGGTTTAAAATCTGACAGGCCTTTTTTCGGCCCAATTAATTCTTTTGGGCTTTAGCCCATTAATTCTTTTAGCTAATATTTGTAATATTTTTACGAATAAAATTTTAATTTACGTTATATAACAATTTTTAGTACATTTACAAAATATTTACAATTCATAATCTATGTGTATAAAATTTGTGTATGTTTTAGATAATAATTAATTTGGAAATTTTAAATAATAAATGGATAAAAAATATTATTATTTTAGCAATATTAATTTTTAATACAAATTTCTGTAATGCCGTTAGTTGTGACAAATAACAGATATAATAAATCTTACCTTGGTATACATAGACTTTTCAATCGGTGATTGTGTCGACTCATCCACCGTTTGGAAATTCAATTGTCGACTTTATCGAATTCCAGATATTGTTTCAATCTTTTTGTCACCAAAAAATATTATATTTTGTATATCTGTAATCTTGTAAACAATGTTAAGCATAATTCCAAAATTCATTATTATAATCTCTTTTAAGTATTTTATGAAATAATTTTTATCACTATTGCAACTCGTGTAAAAATCAATTCTGAATACTTAAAATTCTTATAATTTGTGTAGCTAATACAAATAAAGATGAGATAATCATAATAATTCTGAAAACAATAAAATTCATATTAATCAACCACAAAACTAAAAACATTAAACTTTAAATATCCAAATAACATCTAAATCCTAAACAATTATAAAACTAAAACAAAGATTAGAAAAACTTTAACTAATTATTAAAAATGAAGAGGTTGCAAATGATCTTCAGAAATGAGGTTTAAGCCTAATTCCCATTAACAGGTCTTCCAAAGTTTTCAGGATAAATTCTTCGAAAGTGCAAATAGATCTTATTAGTTATCTCGGGTATTGGTGAAGCATATTCAGAAAAACTTTCATGATGAGTCCTTTCAGCATTTTCTACTTCTATGAGTGTGTCAGCTACCCTTTTAACCATCTTAGCTATCCTTCCTCCTTCATCAGTAATCATGTAATTAGATTCAACCTTTGTTTCCCGTTCCACATGATTATGTCTAAATGAATCCATCAACCCATAAAAACCTAAATGTATATCATGATAATCATATGTGTTATGAGTTCTCACTGCCTTACCTATATCCTTTAAGATTCTCCTATAGTATCCTTCTTGATGCTCCGTTGTAATCCCAGAATACCTAAAAGTATCTACCAACTGATAGTAAACTTCAGATAATCCTAAATGAAAAAGGTTATTTCTTTGATTATAATGAACTCCATTGTAAGCTAGGTGCAACTCCATTTTAGCATAAGTGACCAAGTTTGCCATTGGTTCGTCAGAAAAGTACTCAGGAATTATACGAGTTCTTTCGTCACATTCTCCATAGTAAAATTCATCAACAATTTCTTGGACATAAAAATCAACCGTACAATCAATGAAGAATTTCCCAGAACCAATATGCTCTCTAGCCTTTATCGAATTGAAGAAATCTTGAAAGTTTTCAAGTAAACAAATGTCAGCCATGTTACTCAAGTTCCCAGTGGCATGCTCTATTATCTCCTTAAGCTCTCTTAACATTTCTCTTTGTTTATCAGAATAAGGAAACAAAGACTTCTCAAATGTTTCATGCACATATGTATACTTCAACAACTTCTCTTCACAAAACTGGATCTACCATTTCATGCTCGCTCATATCATATTTCAGCTCATTTACACAGTTTATGAAGTCATATGTATCTCTTGTCTCATTAGATATAACCCAAGCATTAAATTCTTCTTCCATTCTCCTAATCAACTCTTTCTGGTAATCAGTATACTCTAAAGTGGATTTGTGTATTAGTTCCATGATAAAC
The DNA here is from genome assembly GCA_949592205.1 of Helichrysum umbraculigerum. Taxonomy (NCBI): domain Eukaryota; kingdom Viridiplantae; phylum Streptophyta; class Magnoliopsida; order Asterales; family Asteraceae; genus Helichrysum; species Helichrysum umbraculigerum. The sequence continues at coordinate 68,051,285 of CATIUR010000003.1, forward strand.
CTAAGCTCATCTTCATAATGCTCTAAATAGTGAATCATATCTTCCTTATTTGAAACTACAGGTGGTGATTCATAGTCTTCTTCTTCATTAGATAGCTTGATCTTCTTATTTGGTTCAAAAGACTGGTCATCTATCTCTATATCTTTGAAATCCATTTTCTCATTTCCAAAGTCCATTTGCATCGACTCCATTCTAATAACAGCTAAATTTTTCTGTGCACAAAGAATAGCACATAGTTCAGATTACTTATCTAGTCCTATTTTAATCTAAGTATACAATTTTTAATTTTATTTTCCTTTACATTGCTAGTCAAAAAGATCTCGGTAGCTCCATTGATAGTACACAAAAGTGGAGCAACAGGTCAGCGCAAAGCTTATTAAAAACCTATTTCTTTTGAGACGCACCTTACCTCTTATATGATAAATCAATGAGGTAGGGCTTTACTCTCCTTATACCTTTGTTTTTGTCAGTATTCTCAATGGGTGAGCCGATATTTCTTATTGATTTTGCAAAGTATCAGAAATAAAAATTATACAAGTAAAATAATTAGTTTAAAATAAAATACACCGCTTCCCCCGGTAAAACAAAAGTTCAACCGGTTAAGTGTTCCCCGGCAGCGGTGCCAAAAACTTGATGTGTGCTAAAGTATATGCAATTATAATAACAAGTTTAATTAAGGAAATACTAAATAATACTATCACACAATTCAGGCAAGATTAACCCGTTCATGTAATATAGCTTAATAAGTAAATCCAAATTCGAACACAAGGAACACAGGAAAACGTTATTCTTATTTATAACTAATTATCTATTTATTCTAATTACAAATATTTACAATTATAGTACAATTTAATACAAGGATCCAATTTACAATAATCTACAAGATAAGGGGGAAGGGATTGAGTGATATTGCTTCTATGTTGGGTACCCCTCTTATGCTTCACTCGTATACCAGCTCTATGTGTGTCAACTCATGGGGTCGGTTAGATTTTGCTCGTGCCTTGATTGATGTTAGGGCCGATCGAGTTCCTAAGGATACTATGGTGGTTTCTGTTCCGTTTGTGGAAGGTGTTGGGTACTCTTTACATACGGTTCGAGTTGAGTATGAATGGAAGCCCCCTAGATGTAATACTTGTATGGTTTTCGGGCATGTTGCTGATCAGTGTCCAAAACGGGTTCCTGTTGCATCAGATAACAATGGTCCTGGGAAGGGTGGTAAAGGTGATGAAACGAAAACCGATGGATTTCAAACTCCACGGAAACCATTCAAGGGACTTGTGGTTGGTAGTACAAAGAAAGTGGTTGGTGCACCTCCTAAAAAGGTGTTTGTCCCTAAAAAAAAAGACAACGGAGGTTGCTGAGACAACAACTTCTAATTCGTTTGAGGCTTTTTCTAAGGAAGATATTATAGTTGACAATAATGTTTCTTCGATTCGGAAGAAGGGTTACCAACATGAAGATAGCGGGAAGAAAGTGGATTTTAGTGCACATACTGCGGTTCACATATTTGACATGGCTGATGAGGATGAGGATGATGATGCGGATGATGAAGATGAAATTCTTAATCCTTTAGATAGTGAGATGGTTGATTTCATGAGTATTCATGATATGAAAGGTGGTAGGAAGAAATGACTCTTGTGGTTGTTGTTTGATTTATATTTGAGTCAAAATTTGTTTAGTGGATGTGTCCTTGTTATGTAGTCTTTTGCCTATGTAACGGGCTGTGGTGTGGGATTCACTCACATCCATTGTTCTTAAATGTTTTTGGGAATATATTCACCGGGTAATTCTACCCTTTACCCAAAATACTAGATAAGGGGGACGTTTTAGTTTCGAACGAACATATTTATATTTACATTTTTGATACAGATTCTAATAGATAAGTTCTAGGAAACAACTTAAGTATACTCAATTGGATAGAAGATTATATCTATTTAAACAATTATTTATTAAACGTATTATATCAACTTATGTCTATTTGCTTTGTTGGCTATTATTATTGGTGAATTGCTAATGTAGAAAATCACAAAGATTAAGATAATTTTCATATAGTAGCATTGCCAAAGATTAAGTACAATATTACTATTTATTAAGATCTATCAGCAGTTTATTAATACAATTCCTAGCTTCGGTTGAATTACAGTGTTACTTAACATTAATAATTGATAATCATTAATTAACTTATAAAATCACTAGCTTCATAAAGTTATCTATATAAATCAGTTAACTTTTATCAATATTAATATAACACAGACAATTATTGTATAATAAACATTCAATAATATATTTCCAACATAAACATATAATTCATATAATAATTCTAATAAACATACATTTAAACATTCATAATGAAAACCTAATAAGTAATTAATTCAAATAAACAATATCCAAAATAACCCAAAAGATTAATAAAGTTACAAGGATAAAGAAACCGAACCAATTAGCAAACCAGCTTTTCCTAGGGTTAAAAACCTTCAAACCCTAGCTCCTTTGCCTCCAAAATCGCACCTTAAAGTTGCCCTAAAACCCTAACTTTCGGTTTTAGTATTCTTGAATCGTATATCAAATGACCTTGCTTAAGCCTCTATTTATACTTTTTCAGGCCGACCTTTCAACCGCCGGTTGGATACTCCAACCGCCGGTTGGATACTCCAACCGCCGGTTGAAGTAATTCGAATCCAGGTCCAACTCCACGTGTCTCCACCGCCTTAAACCCTAAAGCTCAACTGCTGGTTGGTTAATCCAACCGCCGGTTGAATGTTAATTCCAGAATATTCTAATTACGGGCTTGGGCTTAACTTTTGGACTCTCAATCTTCATAACCGGACTTCTTTGTCTTCTTGGCCCAATTCTTCATTTTAACTCTTTTAGTCTTTATTTCTTCAAGGTCTTTAATCTTTATTTCTTTAAGTGCTTTAATTCTTCAGTTCTGGTCTCGTTCTTTTTCCTTTTTCTTCATTCTTCAATTAGAATACATTTCTGCAATTTATTAACAAAATAAGTAACTAAAATCATATAAATGCAATAAAATGTATAAAAATATAAGGATAAATTAATATAAAATATACTATCTATTTGATGTTAATCACACCTAAATCTGCTAATGCATTTTCAATAGTCATTTCACCAATTTTGCAAGGTATAGTAATACTCCCTGGATCTTTGACTTTTGGAGGTAGTTTATTCTGCATTATTGCTGAACATCTCGCATTCATGGTCTCCTTTGTCACATTATCCAGTTTACTTTTGTTTGTCAGCAGCTCCTTAAGATATTTTGCATACTTCGGCATTTGAGCTATAGCTTCAACAAAAGGAATGTTAATATGAAGTTGTTTCAGATTCTCCAAAAATTTCTGGTATTGTTCATCTTCTTTGTCCTTCCTCAGAGCAGCTGGATATGGAGGTGGGGATGTATAGTCTTTGATGACTTCTTTAACCTTATTTTCTCCGATGTTCTTTTTGTTTGGTTGTATGTCTTCATCAATTGTTTCTTTTTCAACCTGCTTAGATTCAACAATTTTATTAGTTATAATAGGAGAATCAACATTCTTACCACTTCTGGTAATTACTGCTTTAGCTTGCTCATTTGGATTTGTTTCAGTAAATCCTGGCAATGTTCCTGGAAATCTCTCCTGTAATGTTTTAGCAATCTGATGAACTAATCCTTCAATTTGTTTGATTGATGCTTCATTATTACGCATCCTTGCATCATGATCATCCATTCTTTTATTATTTGCTTCAACCATTTTTCCCAAAATACTTTCTAACGAGTTGATCCTGTCAGTATAGGACGGATTTTGTCCCGTTTTGACAAAGAAACCTGGTGCTCCTTGTTGATACTGTTGTCCTGGTTGATTAACTCTTCTAAAATTAGAAACTTGACGATAATTTGGATTTCCTTGAAAATCCCCATACATAACTTCTTCAGTATTCATTTCGCTGTCATTATTAGGTCATTCTGCCTTTAGATGACTTCCTCCACATATTTCACAACCAATTCTGATTGCATGAACTTGTTTATTCACTTTCTTAATATCTCTTCCCATACTTTCCAATTTTGCGGTGATAGCTGCGAGACCATCACTGTCTTCAGATATCCTTTTCTTCCAGATGAACCATCATCCCATAACTGAGAATGCTTAGCCAATTCTTCAATTCTGGCTCTTGCTACTGCCGAAGTTTTCTTAGGTACTGGGCCTTGTGCATCCAACTGTTGACGTGTTGCTCGATCAACTCCTTTATAGAATACCGTTATTTCTTGTTGGACATTTAAATCATGTTGTGGACATTTATGTAACATCTCCTTATATCTTTCCCAAGCTTGATATAGAGATTCATCGGGTTTTTGCTTAAAGTTCCTAATCTCATCAATCATCTTTGATGTCTTGGAAGGTGTACAATACATTTTTAGAAATTTTGTACGAAGATCTTCCCAAGTAGTAATAGATCAGGCCGGTTCATTATTAATCCATCTCTTAGCTCAATCCTTTAGGTTTAAAGGAAATACTCGTAACATAACCTGATCTCTTGAAACATTAGGAATATTAAACATACCTGCAATCTCCAAAATTTTCTCAACATGCTCGTTTGGATCTTCTTTATCTTCTCCTCTGAAAGGATTTTCTCTTAATTCTTTCAGAAATTGCCCCTTTAACTCAAATTCTACTTCTCTAGCTATGGCAGGCCTAACCACTCCCGGTCTCGGATCTCCACGAGTTTGAATTGTGTAATCCTCAAGCGTCATGTTAGCTATGTCTGCCATGTTTGTTTGAATGTCTTGATCCGGTTCAGAATCACTTGGATATACTGTAGGTTATCTAGAAGCTACTTTATCTTCACCTAACTCCGAATCGGAGTAATAACCGTATTCAGCCGTTTTGACTAAACTGTTATGAAAAATCAAGTCTTCTTCCTCAGATGAACATCCGTGTTCTGGCGAATTATGTGGCGCGTATGATAATCGTCTTCTAGAATGAAATTCTCATTCTGGTTCGTCAAATGGACTAAGTGGATCCGGATGAAGGGTCCGGGTCATACATCTATCTGCAACAAAAACAGAATTTAGTAGTACTTTAAATTCAAAAGTAAATGTTAGTAAAATGTTAGAAATATTCAAGTTGGTGTATATGAATCCCGATGATTAATAATAAAACACATTCAAAATTAAATAATCGAAAAAGAATACCCAACCTAAATTTCCTATTTGTTAGTAATGCAAGTTAGTTATTTATACAACAACTGAAATTACAGTGGGTTTGTTAAATTTCGTTTACAAAGCTAGTCAATAGATCTCGGTAGCTCCATTGATAGTACACAAAAGCGGATAAACAGGTCAGCGCGAAACTTATTAAAACCTATCTCTTTCGAGAAGCACCTTACCTCTTATATGATAAATTAATGAGGTAGGGCTTTACTCTCCTTATACCTTTGTTTTTGTCAGTATTCTCAATGGGTGAGCCGATATTTCGTATTGATTTTGCAAAGTATTAGAAATAAAAATTATACAGGGAAAATAATTAGTTTAATTAAAATACACCGCTTCCCCGGCAGCGGCGCCAAAAAACTTGATGTGTGCTAAGTATAGGCAATTATAATCACAAGTTTTAAATTAAGGAAATACTAAATAATACTATCACACAATTCAGGCAAGATTAACCCGTTCGTATAATATAGCTTTATAAGTAAGTCCAAGTTCGAACACAGGGAACGTGATTCTAATCTATAACTAATTATCTATTTACTCCTAATTACAACTATTTACAATTATATACAGTAATATACAAGATAAGGGGAACGTTTTAGTTCTGAACGAACATATTTATAATTTATACATATTCTAATAGATAAGTTTCAGGAACAACTTAAGAATACTTAGATGGATAGAAGATTATAATTATTCAAACTATTATTTATTAAACTTATTATACTTACTTATGTCTATTTGCTTGTTGGCTATTATTATTGGTGAATTACTAATGTAGAAATTTACTTAGGCTTAAGCTAATCTTCATCATAGCAACACAATCATAAGGTTACGCAAAGTATCACTAATTATTAAGATCTATCAGTAGTTTATTAGTACAATTTCATTGGTATGGCGTGAATCACAATATTACTTAACATTAATGAATTATATTCTTCGTCTATCGCATAAGGTTAAGATCAAGACTTAAGGCTTGTGTTTATTATGTAATTATGATTAGTTACAACGTTTGTATTTAGATAAGTAATTACATATTATGTTTAGGCGACACAGCCAGTGTCGCAGATGCGACACATTCTGTGTCGTAGTTGCGACATAAGGCTTGTGTCGCAAAAGTCAACTTGGCGACACATCTTGTGTCGCATGAGTCGGTCTGGCGACACAGTTTGTGTCCCAAGGGTCAGCTTAGGTTTTGAGTATAAATTGACGAGTTCGGCTCATTTGTAAGGGTTGACGAATTTGTGAGTTTAGAGAGTATATTGTACATGTTCTAGTGAATATAATCTGATCGGTTATTATAATCAATATATTACTCTTTGTGTTTGATTCGGTTTATTCGTTTAACGTGTTTATTATCAATCGTTGGATTTCGCACTTCGATTGGTTCTTAGGATTCGATTAGGTCCGACCACAGGGAACCTACAATATCTAGATTTGTGAGTTTCATCCATAACCAAATATCGTAGGTTTCCAAAACTTGGTAACCATATTCGGTTCGAGAAGTATCGGGCTCCGTCGGTTTTGATTTCGAATTGTTTATCCATGCCTCGTAAGGCTTCATTTTTCACGTTTTCGTCTTTAAGTGCTTTGAGTTGAGCGGTGTGAATTTGAGCGGAAAGGTTATTGTGTATAGTCATACCAAGGGTTCGAACTCGAAGGGGTTTCACTCGTTCCTTTCGGCTTAAGGCATCTGCAACAACGTTAGCCTTTCCAGGGTGATAGCGGATTTCGCAGTCGTAATCGGTAAGTAATTCGACCCATCGGCATTGCCTCATGTTTAGATCTTCGGATCGAATATGTGTTGGAGACTTTTATGGTCGGTGAAAATAGTACATATTGTACCATACAAGTAATGTCTCAGAATTTTGAGTGTGAATACTACTGCTCCTAACTCCAAGTCGTGAGTCGTATAGTTCTTCTCGTAGATTTAAGTTGTCGGGAGGTGTAGGCTATGACTTTTTCCCTTTGCATTAGTACACAACCAAGTCCCTGGTGTGAGGCGTCGCAGTAAACTACAAAGTCATCATTGCCTTCGGGTAAGGACAAGATTGGTGCACTGCAAAGTTTTTGTTTCAACAGTTGGAAGGCTGACTCTTGTTTGTCGGTCCAATCTAATTTCTTCTTCTTTTGAGTCAGTGTGGTTAAGGGTTGGGCTATTTTTGAGAAGTTCTCGATAAATCGCCGATAGTATCTAGTGAGACCTAAGAATTTTCGTACTTCGGTTGGTGTTCTAGTTGCTTCCCAGCACTTGATAGCCTCGATTTTAGCTGGATCTACATGTATGCCTTGACTGTCGATGACATGACCAAGAAATTGTACGGTCCGAATCTATAATTTGCACTTTGAGAATTTCGCGTATAATTCTTCCCTTTTGAGTAGTTCTAAAATAGTTTTCAAATGTTGGCCATGTTCCTTTTCGTCGCGAGAGTAAATCAAGATGTCATCAATGAATATGATAACGAATTTGTCTAGATATGGCTTGCACACCCGATTCATAAGATCCATGAAAACCGCTGGTGCGTTGGTTAAGCCGAATGGCATCACTTGGAATTCGTAATGCCCGTAATGAGTTCCAAAGGCTGTTTTCGGAATATCGTCGTCGCGAACTCATAGTTGATGATAACCTGACCTTAGGTCGATCTTTGAGTAGAAGCTCGACCCTTGTAGTTGGTCGAATAGGTCAATGATTCGAGGGAGTGGGTATCGATTCTTTACGGTTAGCTTGTTCAGTTCTCGGTAATCGATACATATTTGGAAAGATCCGTCTTTCTTTTTCACGAAAAGGACCGGAGATCCCCAAGGTGAAGAACTTGGTCGAATGAATCCCTTGTCCAGGAGTTTGATCGCCAGCTGAACGGTCGGTTTTTAGGAATCGCTTCCTGTCGTTGCGGGCCTCCCGCTTGGCTGGGTTAGTGGGTTTTAAATTTATAAAGAGCTGGGGCTCAACTTATAAATACTACCTACTACACAGAGTGAGTAAGCAGTAAGTATAACTCGAGGTCGTTCCTAAATCGGAGCGAATTGAAACGAAGCGATACCAAAGATATAGTTCGCTTTTAGGATGGTTTGTGCAAGTAGGTAGGTTTTTGGAGTTTTTGGTTTTCTAATTAACTAATTAACTACGTGCAGTAAAATAAAAGATAGAGGAGAATCGGTAGCTAGGTAGACAGATAGAGAATTACGGCAGTTGAAACTTCGATAATCGGTTGTCGGGATGATGCTTATTTTAAAGATAATTGGGGACATTTTTAGTTAATAGACAATTGCATTACGGGTGTAAACACTAGGTCCCTACTTATTCTAGTTAAGTACCAGAATCCGTATGTCACTGAGCACCTAGGCTATCGTGATTCTGATCAGAACAGGCTGCTCAAACCCCCACATTGTCTTTTGGACCAGTGACCCTTGAAGGGTGCAAGAATAAGGTAACAGACTGCCCATTGGGTTATTCTGACCGTTTTTAACACCTAAATATAAATGCCATCTCCTAAACATGTTCAGATCATTACTTTGTTATTCTAAACTATCAGTTTTGTAGAGTCTAGGGGTTTTAAGAATCCTAAACCACTGATGGGCTTGACTTTCATCACTAGACTCATTCCTTATGTTTGACTACCTTAAATACTTCTGTCATGATCTAGACTCTCCTTTGCAATTAGTCATTCAGCCCTAGGAACACCAGCGGTGTACAATGCATACTCATTCCACAACGTACTACCCTAGGAACCGTTCACGATGTACTTCACTTAAACAATTTCCACAGATCCTCGTAACCAGGGATATGATTTTGGTGTACTAAGATATTTCCACAGCTTTTATCCCTAGGTACAGGTACGGTGTACTATGCCGAAGTGTTTCCATAGCTTCAGTTACAAGGGTCGAAAGACGGTGTACTGTAACATTTCCACAGCTATACTGGTTCCTAGGCCATATTCTAGGGTCTCTAGGTAATCCACAGTGTTGGCACATACGGTTTTTTCTGGGGCTTCCACGTTGTACTCCACCAGTGGTGTTTCCAAAGCTATACCCAGTACTTCAGCCGAATTACAGTGACAGACACAGCTTCGTACTATAACACAGATAACTTCCTACTGTACCTAGAGGTGATCAAGTTCTAAGCCTAAAGTAGCAGTCTCGCGAAGAACTGGAAAGGGTGATCCATAACTAAGTCTAGATGCATGATAAGTTTAGACATAACAAATATAACAATCCCCAATTATATGGTTTTAAAGATTAATTCAACATCATCCCTATACCTAAATATCTACATTTCAACAACCGCAACAGCACACTACTCAATAAGCATGGTAACAATAGTAACATACATCATACAAGCAGGCAGAAATAATTCGGACATAGTATATGAGTATGAAAAGATAGATATCACCAGAAAATTTAGTAGAGTAACAGCTGGAAAAGAAATGCAGAGTCTTGTACCAAGTATGCTCTTTATTACACCGTGATTACAATATCAGCTTTCCTTCTCTCTCTACTGCTAACCAACTAACTATCTCTCTAGAGATGGAGAGCTCTAGAGAGAGAAACTATCTAAACTATCCTAGAGAGAGAGTAAAACTATAAAAACGTAAAGAAAACGAAGAGAATTGAAGTATGAGAGTGTTGGATGGATGAATTGTGTTGAAAATGTGGAAATGAGACTTCTATATATAGGCAATGCACAACCGTATCCGTAGACCATATCCAAATCTTCAAATGCACAACCGTATCGCAAACCCGAATAAAAGTCTGATTTTTATTGCCCAAACGCACGATACGGTTGAGCTAGGGCAAATACGGCTGAACTGGACCGTATACGGGCAAACATAGGGTGAATACGGCTGAGCTGGGCCATATACGGCTGAGCATAGGCCGTATACAGTCTATACAGCCCGTATACGGTCTGTGCCAGGCCGTATACGGTCTAGCTTGGCCGTATACGGTCTGTGTTTGCCCGTATTTGGTTCTTCGGTTCTCCGTTTCTTCGTTCGGGCGCAACTTCTTCATCCGATGTCCGTTTTGAGCGTTCTTTATGTCCACGCGATCGTAATTTCCTAGCGAAGAAAATGACATACGTTAGAGGTCCTAAATCGGAGAGTAGCTTAAAATGTGCTAAAATGAATGAACGGAGGTACGGTGAAGCAGTTTTGCCTTGTTTCTTACGTTTTTCATGCCATTTTAAGTGATTTTTCAAACATCGACTCCGTTTTGACTTAGTTAACAAAACTTTATGAATAATGTCATTTTAAGTGTGTTTTTGTTAACTTTGTTCCTAAAATGTGGAAGATAACGTACGTAAAAACATGACTTTTACGTGTTATCAAATATCCCACACTTAGACTTTTGCTTGTCCTCAAGCAAACTTTAAAATTCTCACTTTCTATAAGGTTTTAAAAAATCTAGTTTTGGGGATTCTGACAATAAATAACCAGAGATTAATCAATTTATCAAAAACCAAATAAACCTTTCCGAAAGCAAGCATCATTAAGATAGTCCCCCCTTAAACCTGAAATGTTAAGCTTGGCATACTTTCACAATTCTCGATGGATATTGTACATGACTAGGCGATCTCACAAAGGTGGTCACTCAATTCACTCAAAGTGTATCGGGTTTCCTATCATTCTAATCAAACGAAATCGCTCATAAAGCCAGTCATGCATTGCTTCTCATCATAGGCTTGATCAAGAATTGGATCTCCACCACTTCAATGAGAACGGTGCTAATCATCCCAAGACATTTTTCGGATTTTTAGTGGGTGATGGAACAAAGGGGTACGGAGGATGGTGAATTTTTGGAAATGAAAAACGGGGTATTTTCTTTAAACTTAGAGGTCCTAAAGTTATGAATCGAATTATCTAGACACTCTTTAAGACGGGAAACGCACACAAAGGAATTTTATTTATGAAGAAAGGTAGCTTTGATGACTTTCTTCTCGGGAACGCACGCGGAGTTGACTGATTTTCTGAATAGGCATTCTTTGAGAGTTTCAAGCACTAAGCTTTATTTTATTTTTGTGGAAATTTTTCGGAGATTTTTTTCTCTTTTTCTTTTCTTTTCTATATATTTTTCGAGAGATCCTGGACACTTTGTCCTTTTGACATCTCATTTTGACTAAGCTTTTCAAAAAAGGTGCCAATTTTTCACACCTGAATTTTTGCTTTCAATAGATATATGATTTTTAACACACGCAAGATTTCTGAGAGATCACAGAGAGAAATTGAGAGTGTGTGAGACAAAAGTGGCAAGGATGCCTAAATAACGCTTTTCATAACTCCAAAACGTTCTAAGTTTAAAATTTTTGAAAATGTGAGGGTAGGTGGTGACTGATGGTTTTGAAGAAATGAAAGGTTAAGGCTCAAAGGGTTTAACTAGTGGATCTTCAACACTCACGAATGAGAGTTGGACGGCTTAGGCTTTGAAAAGTGGGGTTTTAATCCTATGAAATGTCAAGGTCCTCTGACTGCACCTTCACCGCGTACGGTGCTCATTGGTGTGGTCTCGAAGCGTATACCAAGAGCAAGTTCTAACTCAAAGCACATACATCGGCACACACATCAAACGAAGAAGTGAAGCATTAAAAATGAATGCTTTTATTGGCTCAAATACCTCACTGCAAAAAAGGGTTGTATGTGCCTAGCCGTGCGATGCTCTTCAATTAACATTTCATTTTTAAGGGATTCGTATCTTAACTTATCTTACTTTCCAAAGCAGTTTAATCAATTTTCAGAAAAATTTATCTTTCTCAAAATTATTTAGAGTCAAAAATTTAAAAATTTTAGCAAAAATGAGGTTTTTAGAAAAAAAAATCAAGCCAACTGAATGAGTGAAAACTTCACTGTCGAAGTTAGACTTGTTTTTAAGAAGGTTATACTTTGGACAAGCAATCAAAGTCAAAGAATACGGTATAACATACCGTGTATCCCACACTTAGAGGAACATTGTCCCTAATGTTCTCAAACTAAGTCTAAAATTCTTCTTTTTGGGAGGAATCCCACACTTAAAGCTTGAAAATATTTCGGAACTCTATTTCTAAGTTGGTTTGATTTGTGTGGGATTTATAATCCCACACTTTAGAATTTAAGCATGATGGGAAACACGGAGAATTATAGGCGATGAAAACAAATCATTAAGAAAGTGGAACGAAAAACTCCCCTAGAAAAGACTGAGATGTGTGTTTGAAGATTCTGATTTGGTAGGGTAGTTCAATAGGCTCGAATCAGGATCTTTGCGTGATTTGCGAGTCATCTCGGGCTCTCCTTGGGAAATTTTTATAGTATCTACTGCTCTCTATTATTCGCAAGTAACCTAGAAATTAACTAAACAAAACATCACATAAGTAAAATAATAGATAAACGATAAGAGAAGATAGATAGGCGGGTCCAACCAGATCACAGGTTGAAACCATAACAAGTCTGCAGCAACAGTTAATACAGTTATCCCAAATACTAGTAATAGAGTAATACAGTCATCCAACATAAATGATAGTGAAATAAGATGAGATCAAGGTCGAGGAAGATCCTGGTTGGCTGGTGGTCCATGAGCTGGAGGTGGCATGGAGCCATAAGGTCCAGCACGTGAAGCAGAGTGCTGTCCACTCGAGGCTCTGCGGGAGACTGATGCTGAAGACGAACTGCGCTGTCTGCCAGATACTGGTGGCTGGATCGGGTACAAATGAAAGTTTGGATCTAGTCCCATGTCTGCAATTTCATATGATCCAATGGAAGCACCGGGCATCTGGTACGGTGGAAGCTCAGAGGATGGCACTGGGTTGCTCTGGAGCATCCCTGTGAATCCTGAAAAAGTAGGCAAAGCAGCAGTAGTCATATCTGGCATATAGTCTGTCTGAACCTGAACCTGATCGTCAACCTGCATGTCCTGTCTAAAACCTGACTGAGGTGAGTCTGTCTCTGAAGATGTGTCTGATATGGCTGACTCAGCTGGTCCTGGACGGGTCATGGCATGGGAGGATGGCTGCCCAACATATGGGATATGCGGCATTTGTGGTGTTGCAGTGTGCACAGAGAAAACCGGCTCAGCCGCAGGAGTATTCCTGGTACGGCGGGCGCGAGGGATCTCGATGGGCACAGTGCGGGTGGAAGATGTGGGTGGTATGGTAGTGTAAGGAATGGTGGTAGTGGATGGTGTCATGGAAAGTGGGTGTAGTGGCATGGTGTGGTAGTTGGGTGGTCGTGGGCCGCATACCCATGTAGGGCGTGCAGGTGGTGGGAATCCAAACTCAGCAGCCAAATATGTGTCCTGTGTGTAGTGTGAGTTAAGCATACCCAACATACCGTACATGAGCTCGGATGTTACCGGATCTCCCCAACCAAACTCTCGAGCAGGCGGTATCAGTGGACTCTGTGCCTCAGCAGCGGCAGTCTCTCCCTCCTCTCGCTCATGAGCAACAGTGGTCCTAGGCTGTCGGTGGACTGTGCTGTCATCGAACTCAAACCTAACACTCTTGCTCCTCGGGGGTCTCATATGAACTCCCGGAATGATCTCACCCTCCTTCCATCTAATCTGCCCATCAGCATCCTTCTCTAGCAACCATACTTTGACCATGTAGTTGATGTTATACGGCTTAGATACCCTGTTCACTACCGGTGTCAAGTTACCGATCACCTCCTCAGTTAACAGCCCCATTCTCTTAACTAACTTAGTGATTACTGCTCACATGTAAGCAGACTCTGATTCGGTGTATCCTGACTCAGTGAGGATCCTATCAGCAACTATATAAGCAACATTAACGTGCTCCTGCTCTATAATGCTCTTGATAATCAGCAAATCTTTTACTCCAACAGCTCCTTTGGTCTTTCTTTTTCCTCGAATGCTACATGCAAGGAGGTTGTGGAGAACCTGATGGTGCTTATCAAGAAAACTGGTGGCCTTGACATTAGACTGAAATTGAATTCCAGTTAATTCTTGCCAGATAGCAGTGTGGTCTCGCTGTTTCACCTCTCTATTTGCTTTCAAGAAGAAAGAAGTAGTGACTTGATGCTCGGTGTATAGCTCAACGTGACTAGCAAAAGTTGCCAATGACATTTGTTGAGGGTTGCCCAAAAAGTTGAATCTGATCATTCGGTCATCATTTAGTTTATCGGTTGTCTTGTCAAACTGGAAGGTAACCATGAATTCAGCAACTAATTCCCGATAAACATTTTCCCTAATCTCAAACAGATTCTTCCAGGCTCGCAGATTTCGCTTCCCTTCCTTGAACATAATCAATTTTTCAAAACCTTGTTTTAAACCAATCTGCTCCAAGTCTTCCCACACTATGTACCTATTTTCCCCTAAATCATGTGTTAACCATGTCTGAAACTTTTCCCGCATCTCTGGATCTTTGATGGATTTCCTGATATAGCGAGGAATCTCAGCCATCTGTAAATAAGAGAAAAACAAGAACAAAGTGAATTACCAAGAATAATTACAAGTTTATGGACTAGGTCATATTCTAAATTTTTGACGAAAATTCGAAATGTGGGCTTTAGAATATGAGCAGTCCCAATAACCTGTAATAACTAATAATCCAACCAAACTCATCTTTCAACCATCACAAGAAACTTTGGTTTACAATAATAGGCTATCAAGTCTTTAATGATTTCTATAAGACAAGTCAAAAGACCACTTAACCATCATAAGCATGTATGATATAGACCTAAATCTTAATCATGTAATTACCTTATCATGGCAAGCATAACCTATTACCGCATACAAAATGCAAACTATCATGATTATTTAAACGAGTAATTAGCATTTTTAACCATATCATGCAAGTAGTGCAACAAAGTTTCCTTAGTTAACAATCGTGTTGTAAAAGTGGATCCTTTAAAGTGACCATGGCAATTTAGATGCTACTTTAAAAAAAAGTAGTTGTTTCAAAGGTAGGGTGCCGTAATACTCTCAAGGATTCAATCTCACAATGTAATCTTGACTCTTACAAACTAGAATGGTCATTAGATTACTACAAATTAAGCAATATTGACTTTTTAAAGTCAACTTTACCAAAGTAAGGTTTTCTTTAGCCAATTGCTCAATCCATAATAATACTAACTTGAACTAGCAAATCAAAGTAAGGCATTAGCATCAACTTAAGCGAAAACATCATTTAACCAAGAGTTTTATTTCAAAATGGAGACGTTTTATCAAAAGTCAACGTTTCACGCTTACTTTAATTTGCTAACTTGACCATAATACGCATTTAACCGCAAATGAAGCAAACAAATAAGTTATACTAATCATTTTAAGCATCAAGCAATCAATAAACAACTTATCATAAGCAATTTAATCATCAATTGGTCAAAAATGGACTAACTAGCCATAAAAGTCAAAGAATGTCAACTTTCCAAAGTCAAACATCAAATTACTTCAATCTAACTAGCAATGCTAGTTCCTACATCATCTTATATCATTACTAAGCAAGAATCAAAGCTCAATTTCACAATGTAAAGCACAAATCATCAAAACCCTAATTGAAACCCTAGGTTAACAAAGTTAGAGAATTTTGGTGGTTAAAGCTTGGATCATACCTTAATGAAGATGCAATGATGTTAAATGAACCAAAAATGACCTAGATATGAAGATTTGAAGCTTGGTTTGAGCAACAATGGTGAAAAATGGTGGATTTGGTGTGGTGGGGTGGAGGCCGTCGGCCAAAGGAAGAAGAAGAAGGAAAAAAAATGAATTTTTTTATGTTGTTTGACTTGGTTTGACTCATTTTTGCCCTTTTTAACTTCTACCTTTTTACCATTTGTGTTTAATGACAATTTACAATGTATTTACTAGATAATTTGGGTAATTTAAAAACTTAAACTAAATGATTTTAGCAAAAGTCTGAAAATTCTGTAGTGAACTGCGTGCAACAAAAAGATTGGTTTTATTTAAGACGGAAATGAAAAAACTACTTAACTAATAAAACAAACGATATTTTTGGTTTAAAATCTTGACCCTTTTAAAAAAATCCAAACAATTTTAAAAACTTTCTAAAAATATTTTAATTTAAGATTTTCAAGTTTTCAGAAACTGCGCAGATTTTGCGGAGACAAAGATTTTAAGAGCTTTTTAACTTTTTCTTAAGAAACAAATTTAACTACTAATTAAACTAACTTATTTTTAACCTAAGAAAATTATTTTAAAGACCTAATTAAAAATTTGGGTTGCCTCCCAAAAAGCGCTTGGTTTAAGTCTGTAGCTCGACTATTGTTCCAAAACAGTTTAAAGGGGATTGCTTGAAAGCAATCTTGAAGTATAGCGAGGAATAAAATCACAGTTTAGAATGTTAATGACATAATCAACTAGCTCGGCAGGGTGTGATGAGAAATTTTCGAATTCGCTAAGAATCCTATGTTCTTTCCGGCCTAATTCTAGCAGATTGTTAACAAACTTATTGAATTCCCATCTAACTTTCTTTTTTTTTTTGAAATTCCTATTCGCATACCGCGGTCTATATTATTAAGATCGTGAAGAAGATTTCCTAAAATTCTCTGAAACCTAAGTTCCTCTTTTGAGTCGGGATTACCATTTGTAGTTTGCACAGCAACGGTAATATCCAAAATTAGAGATCTTTGAGAAATGGTGAAAGGGAATTTGGATTGATCGAACAATGAAGTGAGTTTAACGTGGATATCTTTTCTTTCAGCAAAGAAAGCGGCTTCCATCTTGTTGTCGTCTGCTCCAGGAAATATTTCTTGCAACTTGGCGATTATGTAAGCGGCGGGATCTACGAAAAATGGAATTTTTCCAGAAATGACGAGAGTGATCGCGGGATCTTTAGAAGTTAATAGCTCAAGCTCTTTTATCATTGCTGCAACATAACGATTAATCATGGTTTGAGAAACCGGTTGATAATCGGTGCAAGCAAATAGATCCATGAGGTGATCCATTTCTGATAAAAGCTTTCGCTCTTTCTCTCGATATCGTGTGAAGATACCATCTTCCTTTTGGGTCGGAAGACAGTGGAGAATACCTACGAGTATGTCTATCCTCAAGATGGTTTCTCTTTGTTCGATTGAGTAAGGAAAATCAGACATATTTAAGTGTAAGGCAAATGCTTTACATACATCCAATCTATTACCAGGATCAAAAGAGTAACCAACGTATCGGATTTCATCACTATCTGAATCTTTCGGTATTTCCTTATCTACAACACGATAAATGGTGTACGAAGGTTCCGGCACGAGGTATACAAAAATTGGTGATTTTGGAAGATGTTGATGAATATCCTCATTCCTTATGGGGATTCGTTCTTCATTAGATGAGGAATGAAAGGGTTGAGGGTTTCCATGAAAATTATCGACAAAATCAGGGAATCTATGGATATTTTCTAAGGAATGTTTAATCTCAGGCATAGGCAAAACCTGATAGCTTGGAATGCTAGAAGCAGAAGTTGAGATCTTCTGTTGAGATTTATGGATTCCTAAGTCAAGATCTAAGAGTTTCCCCAAGGTTCTAGAATCGTCGTCTGGTCCAGCGGAGGCTTCTTCCGGTGATGAGTGAAAGTCGGATTTCAACTCCTGTTCCAAGTGGTTGAAGAACTCAGCATCGTCCATAGTCGTCATTTCTTCAGTCGTTTTGCTGGCGAATGGAGAAATGGGATAGGAAGGCGGCGAATCGTAGAAAGATATTTTTGGATTTTTTATTTTATTATAACTTAAACTAATTTATTATAAAGAAAGTAACTTTCGGACAAGTTGAGAACAACCTATACGAAAAGGATCTCCTAAAGGCTTATTCTATCTAAGGCGACTTCAGAATCGTAACGCTCTACGATCCCCGGCAGCGGCGCCAAAAACTTGATCGCCAGCCGAACGGTCGGTTTTTAGGAATCTCTTCCTGTCGTTGCGGGCCTCCAGCTTGGCTGGGTCAGTGGTTTTTAAATTTATAAAGAGCTGGGGCTCAACTTATAAATACTACCTACTACACAGAGTGAGTAAGCAGTAAGTATAACTCGAGGTCGTTCTTAAATCGGAGCGAATTGAAATGAAGCGATGCCAAAGATATAGTTCGCTTTTAGGATGGTTTGTGCAAGTAGGTAGGTTTTTGGAGTTTTTGGTTTTCTAATTAACTAATTAACTACGTGCAGTAAAATAAAAGATAGAGGAGAATCGGTAGCTAGGTAGACAGATAGAGAATTGCGGTAGTTGAAACTTCGATAATCAGTTGTCGGGATGATGCTTATTATAAAGATAATTGGGGACATTTTTAGTTAATAGACAATTGCATTACGGGTGTAAACACTAGGTCCCTACTTATTCTAGTCAATTACCAGAATCCGTATGTCACTGAGCACCTAGGCTATCGTGATTCTGGTCAGAACAGGCTGCTCAACCCCCCACACTATCTTTTGGACCAGTGACCCTTGAAGGGTGCAGGAATAAGGTAACAGACTGCCCATTGGGTTATTCTGACCGTTTTTAACACCTAAATATAAATGCCATCTCCTAAACATGTTCAGATCATTACTTTGTTATTCTAAACTATCAGTTTTGTAGAGTCTAGGGGTTTTAAGAATCCTGAACCACTGCTGGGCTTGACTTTCATCACTAGACTCATTCCTTACGTTTGACTAGCTTAAATACTTCTGTCATGATCTAGACTCTCCTTTGCAATCAGTCATTCAGCCCTAGGAACACCAGCGGTGTACAATGCATACTCATTCCACAACGTACTACCCTAGGAACCGTTCACGATGTACTTCACTTAAACAATTTCCACAGATCCTCGTAACCAGGGATATGATTTTGGTGTACTAAGATATTTCCACAGCTTTTATCCCTAGGTACAGGTACGGTGTACTATGCCGAAGTGTTTCCATAGCTTCAGTTACAGGGGTCGAAAGACGGTGTACTGTAACATTTCCACAGCTATACTGGTTCCTAGGCCATATTCTAGGGTCTCTAGGTAATCCACAGTGTTGGCATAGACGGCTTTTTCCTGGGCTTCCACGTTGTACTCCACCAGTGGTGTTTCCAAAGCTATACCCAGTACTTCAGCCGAATTACAATGACAGACACGGCTTCGTATTATAACACAGATAACTTCCTACTGTACCTAGAGGTGATCAAGTTCTAAGCCTAAAGTAGCAGTCACGCGAAGAACTGGAAAGGGTGATCCATAACTAAGTCTAGATGCATGATAAGTTTAGACATAACAAATATAACAATCCCCAATTATATGGTTTTAAAGATTAATTCAACATCATCCCTATACCTAAATATCTACATTTCAACAACCGCAACAGCACACTACTCAATAAGCATGGTAACAATAGTAACATACATCATACAAGCAGGCAGAAATAATTCGGACATAGTATATGAGTATGAAAAGATAGATATCACCAGAAAATTGAGCAGAGTAACAACTGGAAAAGAAATGCAGAGTCTTGTACCAAGTATGCTCTTTATTACACCGTGATTACAATATCAGCTTTCCTTCTCTCTCTACTGCTAACCAACTAACTATCTCTCTAGAGACGGAGAGCTCTAGAGAGAGAAACTATCTAAACTATCCTAGAGAGAGAGTAAAACTATAAAAACGTAAAGAAAACGAAGAGAATTGTAGTATGAGAGTGTTGGATGGATGAATTGTGTTGAAAATGTGGAAATGAGACTTCTATATATAGGCAATGCACAACCGTATCCGTAGACCGTATCCAAATCTTCAAATGCACAACCGTATCGCAAACCAGAATAAAAGTCTGATTTTTATTGCCCAAACGCACGATACGGTTGAGCTAGGGCAAATACGGCTGAACTGGACCGTATACGGGCAAGCATAGGGTGAATACGGCTGAGCTGGGCCATATACGGCTGAGCATAGGCCATATACGGTCTGTACAGGCCGTATACGGTCTATGCCAGGCCGTATACAGTCTACGCCAGGCCGTATACGCTCTAGCTTGGCCGTATACGGTCTGTGTTTGCCCGTATTTGGTTCTTCGGTTTATGTCCACGCGATCGTAATTTCCTAACAAAGAAAATGACATAAGTTAGAGGTCCTAACTCGGAGCGTAGCTTAAAATGTACTAAAATGAATGAACGGAGGTACGGTGAAGCAGTTTTGCCTTGTTTCTTACGTTTTTCATGCCATTTAAAGTGATTTTTCAAACATCGACTCCGTTTTGACTTAGTTAACAAAACTTTATGAATAATGTCATTTTAAGTGTGTTTTTGTTAACTTTGTGCCTAAAATGTGGAAGATAACGTACGTAAAAACATGACTTTTTACGTGTTATCAGAGTTCCTGTAATTGGGTAGACAACTCCAGCAACTCGGAAGGGGCGAATCGATAAGGGGCTCGTGCCACGGGTACTGCTCCGGGCACAAGATCGATTTGGAATTCGACTTGTCTGGGCGGTGGGAGGCCAGACAAGTCTTCGGGGAAGACTTCAGGAAAATCCCGCCCAATAGGAACATCTTCAAGTCGCTTCTCCTCTGACTTCTTCTCGGTTACGTGTGATAGGATTGCCTGGTATCCTTTTCTCAGATATTTTCTAGTTTTCATGCACGAAATGATATTCAACCTCTTTCCACCGGTCTCCCCTTGTACGATTAAAGTCCCACCGGCGACGAGAGGAATACGAACGAGTTTTTCGTAGCAAACGATTTCGGCGTGGTTTTTAGATAACCAATACATACCGACGATGATATCAAAGCTTCCGATTTCGACGGGAATCAAGTCTATGGAGAAAAGTTCCTTTGCTAGATTTAAAGTGCAATCTCGAATCACACTGTCAGCCTCGATCAATTTGCCGTTTGCTAATTCTACAATATACTTTGCATCTAAGGCAGTGGGTGTAATGTTGAGTAAATGACTAAACTCATCATATATAAAACTTTTATCGGCACCGGTATCGAATAAAACTGAAGCAGTTAAGTTGTTGAGAAGAAACGTACCCGTAACAACGTTAGGATCTTGACGGGCATCCCTTGAGTTGAGCATGAAAGCCCTACCTCGAACATTGTTGTTTTTATTGTTTTTCAGCTTCGGACAAACCTTCCTGAAATTTCCAGTACCGTTACACTTGAAACATGTCTTTGGTGCATTGGTTTTGGTGCCGGTAATGGGTGTTCCACAATCTTTAGCCAGGTGCCCGAACCGCTTTTGTTGATCCCTTATACCGGATCTAAATCGAATCGTATCAAACAATCGAAGTGCGGAAATCAACGATTAAAAATAGTACGTTAAACAAAACACGAATCAAACACAAATCGATCTTTATATAATACGTATAGCCAATCAGCTTGAATACAAAGATACTTCACAAATATGCTCTCAGATTCGTCAACACCGAAATCTAAGCCAAAATCATCTATTTATATGCAAAACCTAATCTGACTCTTGCGATTCTGAGAGAATAAATAGAGACCTTGGCCAGACGTTTTAATATACGAAATTACAAACCCTAATTCGGTTTTAAGGTTAAGAGGTCGACTTAAGGTGCGATTTGAAGGCTAGGAAGCTAGGGTTTGAAGGTTTTCAACCCTAACGAAGATTCGTTCGGTTCTATTGGTTTGATTCTTATCTTTTCTACATTCAATGTGTTATTACATGTTTATAGATTTGGTTTGTATTACAATCAACATGAGCTAGTATTCTAATTGTATTTGCTTAGATGAATGATTATTAAATGAAGGTTTAAAGATATGTTTATATTGATTTATGTTATGAATGATTATTAAGTTTATTCAAAAGATCCATATTACTTATATGTGTTTGATCGTTACTTAACGTGGTTAATTACCTTTACTGGGCCTGGTTAGGTTAATTAATTATCTGCAATTAAGTAATCTATTATTTAATTGTGGCTTGAAATTGTAATGATTCTTGGTTAAGAGAATAACAATTAATAACTAATAAGTGATATGAATTATTAATATGTAATTTAACAGCAACGGGTAATTCGAAGTTGTTAGAATAAATCTTAATAGTTTGTGAAAGTTTTAATTGAATAAGTGATAGATTAATATACACCTAGAGTAGTTTCTAGGGTAATTCAAGAGAGTCTAGTATTAATCTAAAAGTTTTTTACGATTAGTAACCTTAACAGGAGCTAGTTATATTTGTTTAATTCCCATAATTAATAATCAACAATACAATAAACATATCTGAAAATCTGAATTTAATAATAACTAATATAAGTGAATACATGTTTCTCTATTCCTGATAATTATCTTAATTACTTTTATCTTTTTAATTATTCTATTTTGATTCGTTATCAATTAAATTGTTCGCACGGAACTAAAACGCCACCCTTTTATCTGTAATTTATTTGTTTATAAATTAGATTAATTATTTTAATTACGTTTTCCCAGTGTTCGACTCGGACTTACTTAAAAAGCTATATTATACGAACGGGTTATTCTTGCCTGTATTGTGTTATAGTTAATTTTAGTATTTCTCTTTATTTATTATAAACTTGTTATTATTTTATACCACTACTTAACACACACCAAGTTTTTGGCGCCGCTGTCGGGGAAAATGGTAAATTAAAAGGTTTTAATATTGTAAATTTTTGTACATTGATAATTAATCAAAAAATCGGCTCACCCATTGTGAATACAACACAACAGAGGTATAAGGAGGGTCGCTCTGCTTCCCGAAAGGGGTAGGTTTTTAATAAGCTTCGCGCTGACCTACTTCTCCGCTTCTGAGTATGATCATTGGAGCTACCGAGGACTTTTGATTAACATTGTAAATAATAAACTGTATATAATATTTTAATTTGTTTAAGTATATATATTTACTTGTTTAATTGTAATTGTAAATTAAAGTGGTTCTTTGTGTTTAATTTTCATGATTAATAATTGTTTGCTAGTTAATTTTTGTGTTCAGAAAATATTTAACTGTTAGCAATGGAGAACATGAAATTGGATGCCAAGGAAATTGCTAAGGAAGTTATAAAGGAACTTAGAATTCTTCCAGTCAGACTGTTAGCTCGCCAGCACTAGAAGGATCAGCTGAATTTGAAACCTCGTTAGGACTACTTACAATGCAAGTGTTGTCGGAACCAGACGATATGATCGAATGTTTGGACTATCATCAATGAGATATTCGTTTTCTGATGGCAACTATCAGGGCATCTACTATTGAGTATACAGCTTATCAGAAGGAACTTATTGAGCAGCTTGAGCAAGAGTACAAAAAGTTTGTCAACTCTGATGTTGATTTTCACCCAAAAGTGTTTGAAGATATTGTGATTGAGCTGAGAGAAGATTTAATTCCCAATGAGATACTTGATCCTGAATACTGTGAGGAACAAAGGAACTTATACAACTGTGTTTATCATGCTTTGGCGGAATCTTCATTTCCTTATTCTGAAATGGAAAGGCAATTGTTGGCCGAGTTTAAAGAAAATCTTAAATGGGCTACTGGAAATTTGAGTGCTATGCATGACATTGGAATGATAATGGAACTTCAGAAATTCTTGGATCTAATGAAAAAACACGATCATGTGAACAATGAGAAGTTTTATGTGGAATGCACTTTGGATTACTATGTTCAGGAAATCATTGATGTGCTTTACTACCCAACTTTCAATGAAATGAGTCTTAGAATTCCCTAAGATTTATTAGATGAGCCGGAAGCACGTCTTGCAACTCATATGACTGAGCAATTGAAGACAACTTATCATGGAGTCCATTATACCACACATGAGAGCCTATTTCACCTGGGAATGTCAGAAATTTATACCCGTTTCCTTGACATTTTTCATTACTATGGATTACTTTTCCCCATACAACAAAAGAGTTGATTACTAGTATTATGGAAGGTATTGGGAAAACAGTTAGAAGTCCCACAACTACAAATTATGCACATCTACAGCTAGGTTTATGGATTTATGGATGCTATGTCGCACCCCCAAAACACGTGGCAGCGGAAACATGAGTTGTCATGGGGGCGCCGACCAAATCAAATATCATTACACAAAGATTAAAGCAAACGACCTCTATATGAGACGTTTGAAAACATTACATTCCATAAGTTTAAATTGTTAACAACCGTTATACAAAACAATGGAGTTCGCATACAATGTGTAGATTACATAACTACTAACTATAGTAAAATGCAATCTAAGTCCCTTGATTTTGAAAGCAATGCGACTCGAGCTACGCTATCCATAAGCGTCCTACTGCTGTGGGTTACCTGAGAAATACATACTAAAAGGTCAACATAAAGTTGGTGAGTTCATAGGTTTGTAAACAATCGTTTAGTTATGATCCACGAGATTTCAAGTTGTATCATTCAAAAATGACGGTTAAAAGTATCGTTATTCAACGATAAGTAAAAGTATTGCATAATGCAATATAAGTATACCATTTACATGAGTCTCATAGTCAAGCTTAACGTTGTTTGCCTCCGGTAAGTGTACTAATCCGATACACTTCTAAATCACAAGTAATACTGCGCCCGTGGGTTGGCTAGAGCGACTAGCCCGGACGAGGTTTGTCAAACCCTGATAGATCTATCCAATAATACTCACGCACATATTTTAATGACTATGATGGGTAGAGGACTTTAGTGGATTATTCAGGTCTCATGCAATCCGTACGAAAAATGTTTCAAGTTACTTGTGATCATATAAGCAGTTGTATAAAACAGTTGTATGTATTCTCACCCCAGTTGAAAAACAGTAAAAAGAGGCTATGAAACTCACCAGAGTTAAGCAGGTAGCAAGCAATAATCAAATAGCAAGCAAAGTCCAAAGCGCAACCTTCTAACGTCCTAAGCATATAAGGTTGTGTAAGTAGATGTCTCATAAGACCATCTAGAGTGATTGTATAAGTGGGGGTCAATGTCCACTTAAGCCAATCGTGTAGGTGGAGGGTTAATGTCCACCTAGAGCTAGTTCATCAACTAGTATGTCCAAATAAGTTGTTCAAGTTTGTTTATCAAAAACGTGTACGACCCGTTGGTGAAAGTTTGTAATAATAATCCGTTAAGACATTATTATTAGGATGATGTTATACTTACATATGTATAGTATGTTTCATGAGTTATAACGTTGCATTGTATAAGTATTAACGTTACTTGAAGTTTAACACTTAGTGAGAAAACTAGTTTTTTAAGGATTCTGTTTCATGCGACACTTCATGCGTCACTTGCTAGTTATGGGCGGCACTTAGGAAGTGCCGCATAAAATGCGTTTTCAGATTTACATAGCGTCACTTAAGAAGTGTCGGATACGGGGCGTCACTAAGGCATGGCGGCACTAAGGGTAAGTGCCGCTAATATAATAGTTCAGTCACTTCAGGCGTCACTTAGGAAGTGTCGGTATTAATAAAGTTTTTATAACAAAGGCGTCACTTATCGAGTGTCGCTATAAATCCTGGGGTCATGCGTCACTTAAGTCTGTTTGAATTTTGCTAAGTCAAAAAACGTGGTCAACTATGACGGTTTGACCCGAACCTTTTACTCAAGTCATATTCCAGTAAATAAAGGTTATAAAAGTTATTATTTCATATTGTAGTCGTTTCGAGATGTCGGTTTTTAATACGCATGTCAAAACTTAAGATTTTCATGTTTTCGGTTTTTGTCGGTTTACTTCGGCACTCGATTTTAACATGTTCTAGTCTGAATTTGATTCCAACATTTTTACCAGATGTTCATGAGTGTATCTAGTTTATAACCTGATTTTTCCAAGATCTATAATGTCCATTTAGATAGATAATGAATCTTACGAAAGAACCGTACTCGGTTTTCGACAAATATCAGGCAGTCGCAAAGATCAGATTATATACAAAAATAAGTACGGATCTGGAAAAAGTGTAAAACACGAAAGTTGTAGCTCTTTTCAATACGCAACTTTTAAAAAAAAATTCGTTGTCTAACTCTTAACAGAGCTCAAGTTATGGCCGATTCTGTGGACTGATTTTCTGGAGACAGATTCTGTCACATTTTGCATGTTCAAATGTGTTGTATAAAAACGATTTTTAAGCTTATTCTTGGACATAAACATGTTAGATGAACATTATAACATCATAATCAGTAGTATTTAAGTAAAATAAGTAAAAGGTTTGATGATTTATACCAAGAATTGATGAAGAACAACAAAAGAGGATGATGATGTTGTTGATCTTGAGTTTAGCTTCTTCTTGATCTTCAAATTGGTGGTGATTTTAATGGTGATTGAAATGGTTTTTGGGACTGATTTTTCTCCAGAAAATGAGAGAGAAATGAGTGTGTTTTTGGTAAGGAAAATGAAGAAATGGAGAGAGTTATGCATGTAAGTTGAGTGGGGAAGTGATTAAAAGAGAAATCATCATATTGCATGAATGCATGAAGTTTGTATGGGTTTGGAGGAAGGTGGGCACATGGGGGCAGCAAGGGGGCCGGCCAAGGGGGGGCCCACACAAGGGTATTTTGGTCATTTTACATTTCTAGCTTAAATTGTTGCGTTTTTCGTTCGTTTACCCGATTGTTTAAACGTTTATTTATACTTTAAACGTTTTATGCGCGTTTTTAAGTGACGACTTAAATTTCGATATTTTTGATTGAGATATTTATCAAAATACTTAAAAACATTTATAGAAATGTTCCGTTAATTCGTCGGTCTCGATTTGCGTGTTTGTTCTACGGCGGTTTAATCGCGTAACGTTATTTTGAGTCGTTTAGATTAACGATATAATTTGGATAAATTTCCATTGAAGTATTATTTAAAATACTTAATTTAGGTTGTCAATTTAATTA
Source organism: Helichrysum umbraculigerum (assembly GCA_949592205.1). Lineage (NCBI taxonomy): Eukaryota > Viridiplantae > Streptophyta > Magnoliopsida > Asterales > Asteraceae > Helichrysum > Helichrysum umbraculigerum. Next base: position 68,078,172 of record CATIUR010000003.1, read on the forward strand.
TTGACGTTCGTTTGGTTGTTGAAATAAATTCGCGCGTTATCGTTGCGTTTGAGACGTTTTAACCGAAACGTCTAGGTTTTTCGAGTATTATTTTAGCAAAATAATAGATAATGATAAATAACTTCTAAAAATAGATTAAAGTTATTTATAGAAATGTTTTCACCAACGTCGTATTTAAACTGTGTCGGACTCCATCCGATAATAAAGTGTACGATTTAAACAAATCGCAAATGTGTGCAAATATAATAACATATATTAATACACATAATGATACACATAATTCACCCTAATTACATGTATTAGCACAATGATTAGGAACTAACAGTAGCCCTAATTGGTCGGGTGTCACATTCTCCCCCTGTTAGGAGAATTTCGTCCCGAAATTAGCTTGTTGTCGTGGTCTGAGGGGCATCTAAGAATAGATGGGGGTATTTCAGTCGCATTTGGTCTTCCCGTTCCCAAGTGAATTCAGGACCGCGCCTAGAATTCCACCGGACTTTAACGATGGGAATACGACTCTGTTTCAATCGTTTGACCTCACGGTCCATGATTTCTATCGGTTCCTCTACAAAGTGGAGTTTATCGTCGATATGGATTTCGTCGAGAGGAATAACAAGTGTCTCATCAGACAGACATTTCTTTAAGTTAGAAACGTGAAATGTGTTGTGCACGCTACTGAGTTGTGGTGGTAGCTGCAGTCGATATGCCACCGGACCAATTCTTTCAAGAATTTCAAAAGGTCCGATGTACCTAGGGTTTAGTTTGCCGCGTTTACCAAAACGAATGACACCTTTCCAAGGTGACACTTTTAAAAGTACTTTGTCCCCGACCTGAAATTCGAGGGGTTTGCGTCTCACGTCAGCGTAACTCTTTTGACGGTCACGTGCGGCTTTCAGCCGGTTTTGGATGGTCACGATTTTCTCGGTCGTTTCATGGATGATTTCAGGACCAGTGAGTTGGCTATTGCCGATTTCGGTCCAACAAATGGGTGATCGGCACTTTCTACCATAAAGTGCCTCGAAGGGTGCAGCACCAATGCTGGTGTGGTAACTGTTGTTGTAGGAGAACTCACACAAGGGTAGGTGGTTTTCCCAGTTTTTGCCGAAGTCAACTACGCACGCGCGCAGCATATCTTCTAAAGTTTGGATGGTTCGTTCACTTTGACCATCGGTTTGTGGGTGATAAGCGGTACTCATATCCAGACGAGTACCGAGAGCTTTCTGAAGTGTTTGCCAAAATCGAGAGGTGAAGCGGCTATCTCTATCGGAGATGATCGAGATGGGTATGCTGTGTCGTGCTACAACCTCTTTGATGTAGATGCGAGCCAAGCGCTCCATCTTGTCGGTTTCTTTGATAGCTAGGAAATGGGCAGATTTCGTGAGACGATCTACGATCACCCAAATGGTATCGCAACCGCTCGGTGTCTTTGGTAGTTTAGTAATGAAGTCCATAGTTATGTTTTCCCATTTCCATTGAGGTATTTCGGGTTGTTGTAGCAACCCAGAGGGTTTCTGGTATTCGGCCTTAACCTTGGCACAGGTTAGACACTTGCTAACATACGTGGCTATGTCGGCTTTCATGTTGGGCCACCAATACCGTTGTTTGACGTCATGATACATCTTGTCAGAACCAGGGTGTATGGAATATCGGGATTTGTGAGATTCATCCATCACCAAATCTCGTAGGTTTCCAAAGTTTGGTAACCAGATTCGGTTAGAGAAGTGTCTGGTTCCGTCGGGTTTGATTTCGAATTGTTTTTCCATGCCGCACAAGGCTTCGTTTTTGATGTTTTTCTCGTTGAGTGCGTCGAGTTGAGTGGAATGGATTTGAGAAATGAAATCGTTGTGGATGGTTAAATCAAGTGCTCGAACTCGAAGGGGTTTCACTCGTTCTTTTCGGCTTAGGGCATCGGCAACAACGTTAGCCTTACCCGGGTGGTATCGGATTTCGCAGTCGTAGTCGCTAAGTAACTCGACCCAACGACGTTGTCTCATGTTTAGGTCCTTCTGATCAAAGATATGTTGAAGGCTTTTGTGGTCAGTGAAGATAGTACACTTGGTACCATATAGGTAGTGTCTCCAAATTTTGAGCGCAAAAACAACGGCTCCTAGTTCGAGGTCATGAGTGGTGTAGTTCTTTTCGTGGATTTTCAGTTGCCGGGAGGCGTAAGCGATGACCTTATCACGTTGCATTAACACACAACCTAGTCCTTGATGTGAGGCGTCGCAGTAAACTACGAAATCATCGGTGCCTTCGGGTAAGGATAGGATTGGTGCACTGCAGAGTTTCTGTTTAAGGAGTTGAAAAGCCGACTCCTGTTTGTCGGTCCAGTAGAATTTCTTATCTTTCTGAGTCAAGGAGGTTAATGGTTGAGCAATTCGGGAAAAATTTTCGATGAATCGCCGGTAATATCCAGCGAGACCTAAGAATTGTCGGACCTCGGTTGGAGTAGTTGGTGCTTTCCAGCACTTGATGGTCTCGATTTTTGCTGGATCAACACGTATCCCTTGGCTGTCAACGACATGCCCTAGGAACTGTACTGTTCGCATCCAGAACTCACACTTGGAGTACTTGGCGTATAGCTCCTCGTGTTTGAGTAATTCCAAGATAGTTTTCAGGTGTTGGCCATGTTCTGTTTCGTTGCGAGAGTAGATTAGAATGTCGTCAATGAAGACGATGACAACTTATCCAGGTAAGGTTTGCACACCCGATTCATAAGATCCATGAATACAGCCGGTGCGTTGGTTAAACCAAAAGGCATCACTTGGAATTCGTAATGCCCGTAGCGGGTTCGGAAGGCGGTTTTCGGGATGTCGGCGTCTCGAACGCGAAGTTGGTGATAACCAGACCGAAGGTCGATCTTTGAGTAAAAGCTCGAACCTCACAGTTGGTCAAAAAGGTCATCGATTCTAAGAAGTGGGTATCGATTCTCGATGGTTGATTTATTTTGTTCTCGGTCTACCGGTCTCCCCTTGTTTGATCAAAGTTCCACCGGTAATGATGGGAACACTAGCGGTTTTCTAGAGACCATTGCTTTAGGAACAGTGTTTGGACAATCGGTCTATGCTTATGATGATATGGATAATCGATTTTGACGGTTATGAGATCTATGTGGGAAATGTTCGCTTGCGATGGTGTAAAATCAGTCGATAAATTTCTATGATAATAGTTTGCTTGGAACTATTAAGTCCGTTGAAAACTTGAGTAATTCAAAATATGTTGGAAAAATCTGGTTGTCAATAAGACGTTGAAAATTTCTGTATAGCCAATTTAATTGAATGTTAGAAGTTGTAAATAGTTCCGGGTAGTTGTTTGGTGAAAATTCTTTGAAAACTTGAATCGGTAGAAATCTGTTGAAAAATCTCTTGAAAACTCTTGTTATTGTAAGGTGTTGAAAGTTTTAGTTGATTCTTATAGTGGTGTCTCCTTAAACGAAAGGGGGACAAAAGAATGAATTTGATCTTAGTATGAGAGCTAAGATTGTCACATTCATGATTAAGAGCAATATGTGGCTTCGTAGTACGACGGTAAATCAGTACAATGTAACATGATTTGTAACTAATAAGGCGTAAGGTTAATAGGTTGATAGTTTATAGAATTCAAAGTTTACAAAACATGCCGGGCATCGTTACATCCGGACGAATACATAAGTCTTATACAAAATGTGATGGGGTTTTATACACCCATCGATAGATCATCGAGCTAGCACTAGCTATGTTCACCGTTGTTCGAGTCTACTTCTAATCTATTCTAAGTTCAGGTCGTGTGGATAGTAACGTGCTTCGAGCATGTCACTGTATCGCGGGAGTGCAGAGTGGAGTAAGATATTGTCTGTTGAGTGTTGGCACATCCCTTTGATCCACGTTTTTGTTATTTGCTTAAAATGAGTGGCCACTTCCTTCCAGTAGTGAATCCTATCCCTGATTCGGTCGGGAATAGACCTTTTCAGAATCCTCAATTCTTGCTCGTAGGTCTTACACCTAAGCTTGAGCTCCCAATTGCGGCCATCTAAATCCTCGGCCTGATCTCTCACTCTTTCGTATTCCTCGATGCCAATCATTCCGAAGTTGTGTTGCTCGCTTTCCTCCATAATGATTTCTTCCATTGGTTCTATTTCCTCATCGAGGTATGTGTACTGAATCTGTTCTTCACAGATTAGGTCGTCATCTGACGAGTAGTCGTTCTTAGGGGAGTTTGCCATCTTTTTCGGGAGGGCGTTCTATTAAGACAATGAATCAACAACAAGCAGGTTTAGTCAATAGCGTAGTTTCAAAGAGTAGTCACAAGAATGACCGGGTAGTGTTTTCAAAGTAGTCACTCATGACTATGTTGTTTGGAAATGAACCAATGCTTGGTGAAGGTGTTTAGACAATTGATAAATTCATAGCTGCGGGTAGTCCTTGCAGTAGTGATTAGAATGTTCAAATCATAGTTTGAAATAGTTTGAAGTAGTTTATGGGCTTCGTCGTTGTGAGTATCCCTCGTGATACTAATCCAGTGATGTTCGAAACAGACAAAGTCGCGAATCAAGTTATGAGTAATTCGTTTGACAAACGTGTCAAAATGGTTGACATACAAGTCAAAGAGTGATCAATCATGATCAAGTAAAGAGTTGAGTGGATTGTTGAAGTTCATTCAATTGTTGGAAAAAAATCGTTTTCGATAAGTAGGTGTGTCTGTTCCTCTAGTCGTGTGTAGCATGCATGCCCTATGGGTCTGCGATGTAAGTGGGAACGATGAGTGCGTACTAACAGGAGTAAGTTCGTTTAGGTGACGGAGTATCGTACGGTCTAAGTTCTATACGTGTTCCCGTGTGATTTTGTTGCAAGCGGAAAGAATAAGGTGAAGTAGGTGTCACTTGTTTGGGTGGCGAATCCAAAGGTGGATTCTCCTCAAGTGAGTTCGATTCGATTATATCGTTGCCCGATTTGGTTGAGCGAGTGGTACCGCGAAAGTCTCCAAAGTGGTAAGTAAGGTTTGTGTTTCGTGTTCGATGTCACGCGACATAGTTGTGGGAGTGGTTGCCATTTTCTGTGGCAAGGAGTTTTAGTATACGTAAGGTTAAGGTTATATATAAATACAATAACCTAGCACATAAGCACGTATAAGGTTGGTCCCGTTCTATCCTCGGTCAAAGCCTTCTAATGCATTCCCATCCACCATAACCATTTCAGGTCTTGCATCGATTCTTGTTTAATTGTACATAGTTGATCAAGCTATGTTAAATTAAATTCAAATGATGCAATTGCTGAACCATTCATAACAAATGAGGAATACTAACCTAACGGTTATAGTCTAGGTCACTAATGCAATCCTAGTTCGCTATAACCTTAGGCTCTGATACCAATCTGTCGCACCCCCAAAACACGTGGCAGCGGAAACATGAGTTGTCATGGGGGCGCCGACCAAATCAAATATCATTACACAAAGATTAAAGCAAACGACCTCTATATGAGACGTTTGAAAACATTACATTCCATAAGTTTAAATTGTTAACAACCGTTATACAAAACAATGGAGTTCGCATACAATGTGTAGATTACATAACTACTAACTATAGTAAAATGCAATCTAAGTCCCTTGATTTTGAAAGCAATGCGACTCGAGCTACGCTATCCATAAGCGTCCTACTGCTGTGGGTTACCTGAGAAATACATACTAAAAGGTCAACATAAAGTTGGTGAGTTCATAGGTTTGTAAACAATCGTTTAGTTATGATCCACGAGATTTCAAGTTGTATCATTCAAAAATGACGGTTAAAAGTATCGTTATTCAACGATAAGTAAAAGTATTGCATAATGCAATATAAGTATACCATTTACATGAGTCTCATAGTCAAGCTTAACGTTGTTTGCCTCCGGTAAGTGTACTAATCCGATACACTTCTAAATCACAAGTAATACTGCGCCCGTGGGTTGGCTAGAGCGACTAGCCCGGACGAGGTTTGTCAAACCCTGATAGATCTATCCAATAATACTCACGCACATATTTTAATGACTATGATGGGTAGAGGACTTTAGTGGATTATTCAGGTCTCATGCAATCCGTACGAAAAATGTTTCAAGTTACTTGTGATCATATAAGCAGTTGTATAAAACAGTTGTATGTATTCTCACCCCAGTTGAAAAACAGTAAAAAGGGGCTATGAAACTCACCAGAGTTAAGCAGGTAGCAAGCAATAATCAAATAGCAAGCAAAGTCCAAAGCGCAACCTTCTAACGTCCTAAGCATATAAGGTTGTGTAAGTAGATGTCTCATAAGACCATCTAGAGTGATTGTATAAGTGGGGGTCAATGTCCACTTAAGCCAATCGTGTAGGTGGAGGGTTAATGTCCACCTAGAGCTAGTTCATCAACTAGTATGTCCAAATAAGTTGTTCAAGTTTGTTTATCAAAAACGTGTACGACCCGTTGGTGAAAGTTTGTAATAATAATCCGTTAAGACATTATTATTAGGATGATGTTATACTTACATATGTATAGTATGTTTCATGAGTTATAACGTTGCATTGTATAAGTATTAACGTTACTTGAAGTTTAACACTTAGTGAGAAAACTAGTTTTTTAAGGATTCTGTTTCATGCGACACTTCATGCGTCACTTGCTAGTTATGGGCGGCACTTAGGAAGTGCCGCATAAAATGCGTTTTCAGATTTACATAGCGTCACTTAAGAAGTGTCGGATACGGGGCGTCACTAAGGCATGGCGGCACTAAGGGTAAGTGCCGCTAATATAATAGTTCAGTCACTTCAGGCGTCACTTAGGAAGTGTCGGTATTAATAAAGTTTTTATAACAAAGGCGTCACTTATCGAGTGTCGCTATAAATCCTGGGGTCATGCGTCACTTAAGTCTGTTTGAATTTTGCTAAGTCAAAAAACGTGGTCAACTATGACGGTTTGACCCGAACCTTTTACTCAAGTCATATTCCAGTAAATAAAGGTTATAAAAGTTATTATTTCATATTGTAGTCGTTTCGAGATGTCGGTTTTTAATACGCATGTCAAAACTTAAGATTTTCATGTTTTCGGTTTTTGTCGGTTTACTTCGGCACTCGATTTTAACATGTTCTAGTCTGAATTTGATTCCAACATTTTTACCAGATGTTCATGAGTGTATCTAGTTTATAACCTGATTTTTTCCAAGATCTATAATGTCCATTTAGATAGATAATGAATCTTACGAAAGAACCGTACTCGGTTTTCGACAAATATCAGGCAGTCGCAAAGATCAGATTATATACAAAAATAAGTACGGATCTGGAAAAAGTGTAAAACACGAAAGTTGTAGCTCTTTTCAATACGCAACTTTTAAAAAAAAATTCGTTGTCTAACTCTTAACAGAGCTCAAGTTATGGCCGATTCTGTGGACTGATTTTCTGGAGACAGATTCTGTCACATTTTGCATGTTCAAATGTGTTGTATAAAAACGATTTTTAAGCTTATTCTTGGACATAAACATGTTAGATGAACATTATAACATCATAATCAGTAGTATTTAAGTAAAATAAGTAAAAGGTTTGATGATTTATACCAAGAATTGATGAAGAACAACAAAAGAGGATGATGATGTTGTTGATCTTGAGTTTAGCTTCTTCTTGATCTTCAAATTGGTGGTGATTTTAATGGTGATTGAAATGGTTTTTGGGACTGATTTTTCTCCAGAAAATGAGAGAGAAATGAGTGTGTTTTTGGTAAGGAAAATGAAGAAATGGAGAGAGTTATGCATGTAAGTTGAGTGGGGAAGTGATTAAAAGAGAAATCATCATATTGCATGAATGCATGAAGTTTGTATGGGTTTGGAGGAAGGTGGGCACATGGGGGCAGCAAGGGGGCCGGCCAAGGGGGGGCCCACACAAGGGTATTTTGGTCATTTTACATTTCTAGCTTAAATTGTTGCGTTTTTCGTTCGTTTACCCGATTGTTTAAACGTTTATTTATACTTTAAACGTTTTATGCGCGTTTTTAAGTGACGACTTAAATTTCGATATTTTTGATTGAGATATTTATCAAAATACTTAAAAACATTTATAGAAATGTTCCGTTAATTCGTCGGTCTCGATTTGCGTGTTTGTTCTACGGCGGTTTAATCGCGTAACGTTATTTTGAGTCGTTTAGATTAACGATATAATTTGGATAAATTTCCATTGAAGTATTATTTAAAATACTTAATTTAGGTTGTCAATTTAATTATTGACGTTCGTTTGGTTGTTGAAATAAATTCGCGCGTTATCGTTGCGTTTGAGACGTTTTAACCGAAACGTCTAGGTTTTTCGAGTATTATTTTAGCAAAATAATAGATAATGATAAATAACTTCTAAAAATAGATTAAAGTTATTTATAGAAATGTTTTCACCAACGTCGTATTTAAACTGTGTCGGACTCCATCCGATAATAAAGTGTACGATTTAAACAAATCGCAAATGTGTGCAAATATAATAACATATATTAATACACATAATGATACACATAATTCACCCTAATTACATGTATTAGCACAATGATTAGGAACTAACAGTAGCCCTAATTGGTCGGGTGTCACATGCTATAAGACGTGATCACGAGCAACGTGAAACAGAGATTTTAGATGGTTATAGGGCTATTGATGAGGATGGACCTATAGCTAAGGCTGTAGCAAAAATTACAAATGAGTGGGATGATTTGCAAGAAGCTGCTGAAATTCATCACAAAAATTTTCTGGATTATTCATCATCAGTTCTTGAGATCACCAAGCCATTGTTCCACCATTTCTTGAAGATATTTCCTAAGGAGTATAAGGAAACAGTGACAATGGAATTGGTTACAAATTTCATGCTCCAACGTTAAAGGATGTTTGGTTCAACAGAACAAGCAGTTCATAAAGTAGAGTTTCCTCGTATTCAATTTATTATTTCCATTACTATTGTTTGACTAACTTTTGTTTTTCGTATTTTATTTCATAAGTATTATTATGTAAGTGACTTTTTAAAATTTTGAAGAATTATATGATTGTGGTTTGCTTAATGTTTATTGTTTGTTGATTAGTTGTTGATGGAAGCAATACGATAAGGTAAGTATAGTTTACAGTTAAATTGATTTAATAATAATTTTAAAGAAACACTTAAATTGTTCCACTATTTCAAAACCTAAGTGTGGGATTTTTCCCGAAGAAAATCCTACGTCTTAGCAATGAACATTGAGGACAATGTTATTTTAAGTGTGGGATACACGGTATATAATACCGCAAGATTATATTTGCCTGTCCAAAGTAATACCTCCGTTTTCATTCAAAAATTTTCAAAATTTTTCGCAAAACCAACCTAAAAGGTTGAGATTTTAATCACCAAAACATTAGAAAACCCAACCTCGATGATGTCTGACATCCATTCGGTTGATTTCGAATATTTTTATAAAGATTTTAGACTTAGAATATTCTTTCAAAGAAATGAACTTTCTTTCAAAATAAATAAGTTGCTTTGGAAAGTAAGATAAGGCAAAAATAAGAACGTATCTTAAACTGAAATTGAGAAATCCTCTAGGCATCGCATGACTTGGTGCATATAACCCCCATTTGTTGTGAGGTACTTGAGCCCATTGAAAAGCATTCCTTTTTAATGCTTCACTTTCATTTCGGAGTGTGCGCCGATGCATGTGTCTTTGAATTAGAACTTGCTCCTGTAATGCGTTTCGAGACCATACCAATGAGTGCCGTACGCGGTATAGGTGCAATTAGAGGATCTTGGCATTTATTAGGATTAACCCCTTTCTTTCATATCTTTTCAAGCCAACCCTTCCAACTTTCTTTTTAAGATTGTTGATGATCCGATTAGAAAAGCCTTTGCGCCTTAGCCATTTCATTTCAAAACCACAAAACCTTAAAACTTTCCCATTACAAAAACACTTTCCCACAAACACCATTCCAGCTCGTGAACTTCATAAGGTTATGAGTAAAGGATTGCTTAAGATATCTTTCGATTAGTGTCTCATCTTCAAACATCTCTCCGTACCTTTCAAAGAGCTTAAAGAAAAATCCAAAAAGAAGATACGGTACAAAAGCGAAGTTAGTACCCATCACGAAGATATTTTCCGCAAATGACAGTACGAAAAATTGGTACTTGTCGAAAGAGAAGTCAAAAGATGTTTCACTACATGAAGGATCTCTAAGGTCATAAAAAGAAGAAAAAAGAAAAGAAAAGAAAAAGCAGACCTTAGATAAGAAGACTATTCTCCAAAGAAGAAAAAAAAATCTGTCAGATCTCTAAAGAAACATCATATTCAGCAGAGATTATTCCTCTAGGAGATGAGTCTACTCTAGTAGTTATCTTAAGTGAAACTTTCTTTGATCCTTGAAATTCCGAGTCTGAAGTTCCAAACCCTCAACCCATTAACCAACCTATCACTGTCCATACACACCTTACCCTCATTCACACAACCCGATCAAAATGCCTTGGGATAATTAGCACCGTTCTCAAAGGAGTGGTGGAGATTCGATTCTCGACCAAGCCTATGACGATAAGCACTGCATGACTGGCATTGAGCGATTTCATTTCTATTAGATTATAGGTAACCCGATACACTTTGAGTGAATTGAGTGACCCACTTGTGAGAATCGCCCAGTCATGTACATCTACGTTTCGAGAGTTGCAAAGTATGCCAAAAAGGGTTGATCACTTTTATGTTTAAGTATTGTTAATTTTTGTTGATGCTTACTTTCTGAAATTGTTTATCTAATTTGAAGAAAGTAACTTTTTGCAGGAGATACTCTAAGCATCCAAAACATTTTTTTCTTTTAAAAATCTTTTTCCAAATGAGGTTTGCTTGAGGACAAGCAAAATCTTAAGTGTGGGATATTTGATGTAGCGCAAAAAGTCACATTTTTACCTACATTATTTTTCCCATATTTAGCTCTTTTCTAACAAATACATCTTAAAATCATCATTATTTACCAACTTTTGTTAGAAAGGTATAAACTTGTTGGTCTTTCGAAAATCATGCGAAGAGGTCGGAAAACTAACCGAAATAGGCACTATTCTGAGCCTAACCCTAATTCTACTGTAAACTTCATACCAGAGCCTCATAATAGTCTTATTTTTTAGCCATGAAGATTACGAGAACGTGGATATAAGGATTGCTCAGAACGGATCAAGGACGAGAAAGTTATGCAAGAAACAGCACCGCCGAAGACTACAAAACATATTCTGAACACGCCCGGGCCCCACACATCCAATTTCTACCAAATTAGCATCATTAGAAGCGTAACGGAATTACGAAGCCGAAGGCGAAAGAATCAAGTCAAACGGACGTGAAACGAAGAAGATACGGCCTTCCGAAGCAACGAGAAAAGTCAGAAAAATCTCACGGCCTAGCACACCGCCACCACCCAGCCGTGTACGGCCTTGGGATAGCCATGTACGGCCCTAAACAGGCCGTGTACGGCCCTGTTTAGGCCGTGTACGGCCTCTGTTGCTCTCACACTGCCTCCTTCTTGCTTCGTTTGCTTGTACGTGTGCTTGTAGACTTGTACTCTTGGATCCAAGGCTTGCCTATAAATAGTGGCCTCATTCACCTCATTTCACACACCTCATTCTCTCATTTCTTCTTTCTCTCTCTAGTTTAGCATTCTCTCTCTAGCACTACTCTTAGGAGTTAGAGGAGAATTAGTAGGTTATAGGTTCTCTCTCTAGTCTTTCTCTCTAGTTTCTTGCTAGGGTTTTAAACCCTTGAACTAGTGAGATGATTAGGGAGGGAAACCTTTCTTTTAGATTAGTTATGTAGTTAATTAATAGAGGCTAGCTTATGTAATACTTGGATATTAATGAAGAAATACAAGTGTTATTCTGCTCGCAATTCCTACGGTATTTTCAATCCTTTCTATTATTAATTTGTCATATTGTTTATGTTTGATGTATGTGATTTATTAATATTAGAAATGTCTATTGCTATGCATTGTGAGTAGTGTGCTTGTATGTTTGCCATGATTAATGAGTAGTTTGTGGTGATATATCTAATTGGGATAATATCGTTATGAAACAACGGAGGTAACGTTATACGGCTTTCATTTGTATAGCGCCAGAAACATCACTAATGTGTGGAGTACGGAACGTGGAAGCTATGAAAGTCATGGGCACAATCCGTTGTGGAATAATGTTCCCGATTATTATATAAATGGGAGTTGTTATACGTTGTTATCAGTCTAAACTTATCCTGAATATAGACTTTATCGTTCACCCTTTCCAGTCTTTCACGTGACTATTGCCCCTAGGATATGACTTTGCAAACCCGAATACTACGTAGATATAGTCATCTCTGTTACAGTATGAAGCTATGAGACTCCTTAAAACGGCACTGTACTTCGTATAGCGTTGGAAACACCTCGTGTGGAGTACAAATACGTAGAAGCTAAGGAAATGCCATAGGATCGTCTCATCGTGAATTACCTAGAAGCCACCCTTCTAGAACATGGTCTAGGATACATAAATCTGTGGAAATGCTAAACCTTGAAAGTACTGTACATCGTGAGTATACTTAGAATTATACAAGCTGTGGAAATACTTAATGCACTGTACACCGTAAGTATACCTAGGGATGAACGTCTGATTGTAAAGGAGGGTCTAATTCATGACGGAAGTACTTGAGCTTAAAATGTTTGAATAATGAATTCTGAAAAGAAAGCGAAGACTCGTCAGTAGTCTAAGATGCTTAAACCGCTTTATTCCACTTAACCGACAGTTTAGAATAACAATGTAAATAACCAGCACACAATTAGGTAAAAACATTTAGACATAGGTGTTAAGAACGGTCAGAGTATCCTTAATGGCAGTTTGTTACCTCATGCATGCACCCCGGAGTTATCTCCAGAGACTCACTATTCCGTAACAGGGTAGTTGAGCAAGGGTCACTGTACCGTCACAAGGGCAGTGTTGGGGGGTTGAGCAACCTGTTCTGATCAGAATTACGATAACCTAGGTACTCAGTGACATACTAATTTAGAACCGGAACTAAATAAGTAGGGTCCTAGTGTTTACACCTAAGTTTATTTGTCTGTTAGCTAAATGTGTCCCCAATAATCATCATTCCAACATCCTAAATCATGGTGAATCACGTCTTTGTTATCCTTAAGTGTTACATATATGCGAGCCTCTCTTTACTTTTATGCTTTCTTAGTTTTAGTAGTTTAAATAATAAAAACCCAAAAACAATTACCTTTCAATCTTTTAAAACCCTAGCTTAATTACTAAGTTATCAGAACTAGCTCTGTTTCAATTCTACCGTCGTGAGGAACGACCCTGGATCATCCTTACCGCATACTCATACCAGGTATTCATACCCAGTGTTAGTAAGTAGTACGGAGGTTTAGGCTCCCCCGACTATTATAAATTTAAAACCACCACTGGTGCCGCGCCTAGCGGAAAGGTCTGCAATGATGGGAAACGATTTCTGAACCAAGCGTTGGGGGCGCATCAGGTTTTTGGCGCCGCTGCCGGGGATCGAACCCGGGTCACCCGCGTGACAGGCGGGAATACTTACCCCTATAATACAACTTTAATTCTTAAACCTTCTTCTAATGCCGTCTTTACTAAACACATGGGTAGAAACAATAAAAGATCAAGTGCAAAGTCTTGCTCAAATATTCCAAATTGGATGTAGGATATGCGGTGTTCCCCACTTTGACGGAGAATGTGAGGGACATATGATGTTAGGCATAGGACATTTAGAATCTCAATCAAACTCCTATAGCCCCAATCAACATCAATATCAATCCTTATCACTCAACCCACACTCATCTTACCTTATTTCTGAACCACAGCCAAATGAGAGTTCTGACTTGAGAGATACGCCCTTAAACTTTCTGAATACTGTTTTCTCACCTCCTTTTAACCCACGCGGACAAATGCTTAGACACAACACTGATATCATAAATGAACAACAAGCAAACTTCCAAGTGGATAATAGGAATCAAGTTAGACCCAACTATAGGCTACAAGGAGATGAGCGGAACACACACACCACATCTAATTCACTCAACACAGACTTGCACTCTCTTGAGTTTGGTCACATCACTCTCTCACAACGTTCTGAATCCTCACTTCCACCCATTCTTAACCTATCATCGTCTGAGACCAACAAAGAGTTCTTCCCGGAAGAACTTTCCGAACCACTGCAACTTGAAACTTCCGGCCGGAGTGACGAGTACGACGAGGTAGACGAGGAGTTAGAATTGGAGAGCCAGGAGGAGGATAACTACACAGAAGGCTCAGCTTCAGAAGGACTGCAGGAATACGCACCAACTCTAAGCAGTGATCTCATCCCAAATCAAACCAACGTGGTTGATACTATCCCACAACTAGTTGAGGTTGATTATATCCCACATGGCCTTTCGGATGGATCACCCCTTGATCAATTTGAACCTTCTACCCAAGTAGTCGATGAGAATGTCGTTACAAGATTGGAGACGTTAATGGACTCTATCCCACCTCCATGCCCAATGTACAACATTATCATCGAATCAAAGACCATAGGAAGTAAGGTGGGTTCTGCGTCATGGTCTCCCTACAAACCAACTCTCCACCACATAATGACATATACATCTTGGAGAAGTAAGGACCCCATTGACCTACCCATTCTGCCCATCCAGCTTAAGGAGGTAATAGAAGTTGAGAGATTTGTTATACCTCCGGTAAATCAATTCCCTCACTTTGAACCATCTCCTCATATTGGACATACCTTGGCCTTAACATGCTTTAAATTCTTAGGTATGTACCAATATTACCACTTGTGTCTACTGATGGATGCAAGGAAGCCGCTAGGATTTCATGATAAATAGTGCTAGAGTCAAGCTAGTGACTCGAACAAAAACAAGCGCTTCTCGGGAGGCAACCCGTGTCTAAATTAGTTTAAATAGTAGTAATAATAATAGTAGTTAATTTAGGATAAGTAGTATGCTAACTTGAATAAGTAGAAAATGAAACCCTAAATTGCATGTTCAAAGTTTTCTTCATATTTATGAACAATAAGGATGATTTTTCAAAATGAACTTCAAACTTTTGTCAAAACCTTCAAAACTTCCTTCTCCCACTTGTTTGAACTTTATTGCAACATCTATTTTTCCATTATCTAAAAGTTCTTACATATCCTTTCACTCACAAACATGGGATTAGCAACCTTAGTAATCTTACACTACTCACCCACATATTTCAAGCATTTGAGGTACTTACATATATGTCTGTGAATATACATAAAAGATCTTTAAATGATTTATCTGGTAACATGAGTTGTATGTCAATATTTGTATTATGCTCGAACTCGTTTAAAAATATGTGATGTGAACATCTTTATACTTGGTTGCCTGATTTAATTGCTCATATTAATATTCCATATCTGTTGTTTGTAGTAAAATTATAGGCAACGTACTAACACTTATATGTGTGAGTTTAAACTCTAAGTCATACACTGGTTTGTTTCTTCAAAGTACTCACTTTGATAGGTCCTTTACAAACCAGTGAATATGTGATTTGGAGAATGATCACTTGTTTGTTAGATATTGCTTGTTTGTTCTATTAAACAGGGACTAAAGCCAATGGATGAAGAACTTTTGAGTACAATGGAAAGAAGACAAGGGGAGCTTACAAGTTCATTAAATGAGGAAATTTTAGAGCATTGCTTTTTGGGAGAAGAGATGGCAATTTCAGGCACATAGATGATTACATTCTAGTTGTCTATGACTAGGTCATCGAGAAGATCACATCAAAATTCACCATATGTTCCACATCCCAGAGCCATACCTTACATTTTCCTTGGTTACTATCATGGTGTTACATGGAACCTAAAATCATCACTACCATCCACCATCACCATATCCACCCACATTCACCCATCCATCCATCATCACCATCTGGGACCATTTGTTCACCATGTAACCAAGGAATGTACATGATGTAAGCTAGAGATCTCTACCGATAAGAACAAACATTAGCTTCATTTCATCAGTTCATCGGAGAAGATATCGGTGATAAAGATTTATGGTCGTTGGATTCAGCACTCTCAGATCATCTAAGAGCAGTTAGTCTACATCAGCAGCACTTGATGATTAGAATCATCGTCCATTATTTCCACCCAACATATGGTGTATCTTGGTTGATTCTATATGTATCCGGAAGAAGACATCACTTCGGTTCACTTTCTACAATCTATCCCTTTTGTTTTAGTTATTTTCATAGAGAAGTTAGTGGAAGGATTGGATGAAGAGTATGCCAGTGTGAGCTCGAGTGCACAACATGAAGACTGACTTTGATTCAGCAGACACAACTGTCAACTCAGTCTACTTTTCAGATCCTCATCTCACGTATGTGCCGGCAACTTGTGAGGTTGCGAATGAAATATTGAGCAAAGAGATGACGGACGTTCATGAAGAAACCGCATTCTGCAATGAGCCAGTTAAAGAAATTCCAACTATCGGCAGACTGCGGCATCTTTCTTAAAACCATCTCTTGCCTCAATCGTTGGGGAGTTTCTTTCTATACCTTTTATCTGATTTTGAAATTCCTCGTATCATTACCATATATCCTAAGTGCCTAAATTTCTAAGTGTGGGATCCCATCCCACCATTTTTCAAAAACACTTAAATTGTTCCACTGTTTCAAAACCTAAGTGTGGGATTTTTCCCGAAGAAAATCCTACGTCTTAGCAATGAACATTGAGGACAATGTTATTTTAAGTGTGGGATACACGGTATATAATACCGCAAGATTATATTTGCCTGTCCAAAGTAATACCTCCGTTTTCATTCAAAAATTTTCAAAATTTTTCGCAAAACCAACCTAAAAGGTTGAGATTTTAATCACCAAAACATTAGAAAACCCAACCTCGATGATGTCTGACATCCATTCGGTTGATTTCGAATATTTTTATAAAGATTTTAGACTTAGAATATTCTTTCAAAGAAATGAACTTTCTTTCAAAATAAATAAGTTGCTTTGGAAAGTAAGATAAGGCAAAAATAAGAACGTATCTTAAACTGAAATTGAGAAATCCTCTAGGCATCGCATGACTTGGTGCATATAACCCCCATTTGTTGTGAGGTACTTGAGCCCATTGAAAAGCATTCCTTTTTAATGCTTCACTTTCATTTCGGAGTGTGCGCCGATGCATGTGTCTTTGAATTAGAACTTGCTCCTGTAATGCGTTTCGAGACCATACCAATGAGTGCCGTACGCGGTATAGGTGCAATTAGAGGATCTTGGCATTTATTAGGATTAACCCCTTTCTTTCATATCTTTTCAAGCCAACCCTTCCAACTTTCTTTTTAAGATTGTTGATGATCCGATTAGAAAAGCCTTTGCGCCTTAGCCATTTCATTTCAAAACCACAAAACCTTAAAACTTTCCCATTACAAAAACACTTTCCCACAAACACCATTCCAGCTCGTGAACTTCATAAGGTTATGAGTAAAGGATTGCTTAAGATATCTTTCGATTAGTGTCTCATCTTCAAACATCTCTCCGTACATTTCAAAGAGCTTAAAGAAAAATCCAAAAAGAAGATACGGTACAAAAGCGAAGTTAGTACCCATCACGAAGATATTTTCCGCAAATGACAGTACGAAAAATTGGTACTTGTCGAAAGAGAAGTCAAAAGATGTTTCACTACATGAAGGATCTCTAAGGTCATAAAAAGAAGAAAAAAGAAAAGAAAAGAAAAAGCAGACCTTAGATAAGAAGACTATTCTCCAAAGAAGAAAAAAAAATCTGTCAGATCTCTAAAGAAACATCATATTCAGCAGAGATTATTCCTCTAGGAGATGAGTCTACTCTAGTAGTTATCTTAAGTGAAACTTTCTTTGATCCTTGAAATTCCGAGTCTGAAGTTCCAAACCCTCAACCCATTAACCAACCTATCACTGTCCATACACACCTTACCCTCATTCACACAACCCGATCAAAATGCCTTGGGATAATTAGCACCGTTCTCAAAGGAGTGGTGGAGATTCGATTCTCGACCAAGCCTATGACGATAAGCACTGCATGACTGGCATTGAGCGATTTCATTTCTATTAGATTATAGGTAACCCGATACACTTTGAGTGAATTGAGTGACCCACTTGTGAGAATCGCCCAGTCATGTACATCTACGTTTCGAGAGTTGCAAAGTATGCCAAAAAGGGTTGATCACTTTTATGTTTAAGTATAGTTAATTTTTGTTGATGCTTACTTTCTGAAAATGTTTATCTAATTTGAAGAAAGTAACTTTTTGCAGGAGATACTCTAAGCATCCAAAACATTTTTTTCTTTTAAAAATCTTTTTCCAAATGAGGTTTGCTTGAGGACAAGCAAAAGCTTAAGTGTGAGATATTTGATGTAGCGCAAAAAGTCACATTTTTACCTACGTTATTTTTCCCATATTTAGCTCTTTTCTAACAAATACATCTTAAAATCATCATTATTTACCAACTTTTGTTAGAAAGGTATAAACTTGTTGGTCTTTCGAAAATCATGCGAAGAGGTCGGAAAACTAACCGAAATAGGCACTATTCTGAGCCTAACCCTAATTCTACTGTAAACTTCATACCAGAGCCTCATAATAGTCTTATTTTTTAGCCATGAAGATTACGAGAACGTGGATATAAGGATTGCTCAGAACGGATCAAGGACGAGAAAGTTATGCAAGAAACAGCACCGCCGAAGACTACAAAACATATTCTGAACACGCCCGGGCCCCACACATCCAATTTCTACCAAATTAGCATCATTAGAAGGGTAACGGAATTACGAAGCCGAAGGCGAAAGAATCAAGTCAAACGGACGTGAAACGAAGAAGATACGGCCTTCCGAAGCAACGAGAAAAGTCAGAAAAATCACACGGCCTAGCACACCGCCACCACCCAGCCGTGTACGGCCTTGGGATAGCCATGTACGGCCCTAAACAGGCCGTGTACGGCCCTGTTTAGGCCGTGTACGGCCTCTGTTGCTCTCACACTGCCTCCTTCTTGCTTCGTTTGCTTGTACGTGTGCTTGTAGACTTGTACTCTTGGATCCAAGGCTTGCCTATAAATAGTGGCCTCATTCACCTCATTTCACACACCTCATTCTCTCATTTCTTCTTTCTCTCTCTAGCACTACTCTTAGGAGTTAGAGGAGAATTAGTAGGTTATAGGTTCTCTCTCTAGTCTTTCTCTCTAGTTTCTTTCTAGGGTTTTAAACCCTTGAACTAGTGAGATGATTAGGGAGGGAAACCTTTCTTTTAGATTAGTTATGTAGTTAATTAATAGAGGCTAGCTTATGTAATACTTGGATATTAATGAAGAAATACAAGTGTTATTCTGCTCGCAATTCCTATCGGTATTTTCAATCCTTTCTATTATTAATTTGTCATATTGTTTATGTTTGATGTATGTGATTTATTAATATTAGAAATGTCTATTGCTATGCATTGTGAGTAGTGTGCTTGTATGTTTGCCATGATTAATGAGTAGTTTGTGGTGATATATCTAATTGGGATAATATCGTTATGAAACAACGGAGGTAACGTTATACGGCTTTCATTTGTATAGCGCCAGAAACATCACTAATGTGTGGAGTACGGAACGTGGAAGCTATGAAAGTCATGGGCACAATCCGTTGTGGAATAATGTTCCCGATTATTATATAAATGGGAGTTGTTATACGTTGTTATCAGTCTAAACTTATCCTGAATATAGACTTTATCGTTCACCCTTTCCAGTCTTTCACGTGACTATTGCCCCTAGGATAGGACTTTGCAAACCCGAATACTACGTAGATATAGTCATCTCTGTTACAGTATGAAGCTATGAGACTCCTTAAAACGGCACTGTACTTCGTATAGCGTTGGAAACACCTCGTGTGGAGTACAAATAGGTAGAAGCTAAGGAAATGCCGTAGGATCGTCTCATCGTGAATTACCTAGAAGCCACCCTTCTAGAACATGGTCTAGGATACATAAAGCTGTGGAAATGCTAAACCTTGAAAGTACTGTACATCGTGAGTATACTTAGAATTATACAAGCTGTGGAAATACTTAATGCACTGTACACTGTAAGTATACCTAGGGATGAACGTCTGATTGTAAAGGAGGGTCTAATTCATGACGGAAGTACTTGAGCTTAAAATGTTTGAATAATGAATTCTGAAAAGAAAGCGAAGACTCGTCAGTAGTCTAAGATGTTTAAACCGCTTTATTCCACTTAACCGACAGTTTAGAATAACAAAGTAAATAACCAGCACACAATTAGGTAAAAACATTTAGACATAGGTGTTAAGAACGGTCAGAGTATCCTTAATGGCAGTTTGTTACCTCATGCATGCACCCCGGAGTTATCTCCAGAGACTCACTATTCCGTAACAGGGTAGTTGAGCAAGGGTCACTGTACCGTCACAAGGGCAGTGTTGGGGGGTTGAGCAACCTGTTTTGATCAGAATCACGATAACCTAGGTACTCAGTGACATACTAATTTAGAACCGGAACTAAATAAGTAGGGTCCTAGTGTTTACACCTAAGTTTATTTGTCTGTTAGCTAAATGTGTCCCCAATAATCATCATTCCAACATCCTAAATCATGGTGAATCACGTCTTTGTTATCCTTAAGTGTTACATATCTGCTAGCCTCTCTTTACTTTTATGCTTTCTTAGTTTTAGTAGTTTAAATAATAAAAACCCAAAAACAATTACCTTTCAATCTTTTAAAACCCTAGCTTAATTACTAAGTTATCAGAACTAGCTCTGTTTCAATTCTACCGTCGTGAGGAACGACCCTGGATCATCCTTACCGCATACTCATACCAGGTATTCATACCCAGTGTTAGTAAGTAGTACGGAGGTTTAGGCTCCCCCGACTATTATAAATTTAAAACCACCACTGGTGCCGCGCCTAGCGGAAAGGTCTGCAACGACGGGAAACGATTTCTGAACCGACCGTTGGGGGCGCATCAGGTTTTTGGCGCCGCTGCCGGGGATCGAACCCGGGTCACCCGCGTGACAGGCGGGAATACTTACCCCTATAATACAACTTTAATTCTTAAACCTTCTTCTAATGCCGTCTTTACTAAACACATGGGTAGAAACAATAAAAGATCAAGTGCAAAGTCTTGCTCAAATATTTCAAATTGGATGTAGGATATGCGGTGTTCCCCACTTTGACGGAGAATGTGAGGGACATATGATGTTAGGCATAGGACATTTAGAATCTCAATCAAACTCCTATAGCCCCAATCAACATCAATATCAATCCTTATCACTCAACCCACACTCATCTTACCTTATTTCTGAACCACAGCCAAATGAGAGTTCTGACTTGAGAGATACGCCCTTAAACTTTATGAATACTGTTTTCTCACCTCCTTTTAACCCACGCGGACAAATGCTTAGACACAACACTGATATCATAAATGAACAACAAGCAAACTTCCAAGTGGATAATAGGAATCAAGTTAGACCCAACTATAGGCTACAAGGAGATGAGCGGAACACACACACCACATCTAATTCACTCAACACAGACTTGCACTCTCTTGAGTTTGGTCACATCACTCTCTCACAACGTTCTGAATCCTCACTTCCACCCATTCTTAACCTATCATCGTCTGAGACCAACAAAGAGTTCTTCCCGGAAGAACTTTCCGAACCACTGCAACTTGAAACTTCCGGCCGGAGTGACGAGTACGACGAGGTAGACGAGGAGTTAGAATTGGAGAGCCAGGAGGAGGATAACTACACAGAAGACTCAGCTTCAGAAGGACTGGAGGAATACGCACCAACTCTAAGCAGTGATCTCATCCCAAATCAAACCAACGTGGTTGATACTATCCCACAACTAGTTGAGGTTGATTATATCCCGCATGGCCTTTCGGATGGATCACCCCTTGATCAATTTGAACCTTCTACCCAAGTAGTCGATGAGAATGTCGTTACAAGATTGGAGACGTTAATGGACTCTATCCCACCTCCATGCCCAATGTACAACATTATCATCGAATCAAAGACCATAGGAAGTAAGGTGGGTTCTGCGTCATGGTCTCCCTACAAACCAACTCTCCACCACATAATGACATATACATCTAGGAGAAGTAAGGACCCCATTGACCTACCCATTCTGCCCATCCAACTTAAGGAGGTAATAGAAGTTGAGAGATTTGTTATACCTCCGGTAAATCAATTCCCTCACTTTGAACCATCTCCTCATATTGGACATACCTTGGCCTTAACATGCTTTAAATTCTTAGGTATGTACCAATATTACCACTTGTGTCTACTGATGGATGCAAGGAAGCCGCTAGGATTTCATGATAAATAGTGCTAGAGTCAAGCTAGTGACTCGAACAAAAACAAGCGCTTCTCGGGAGGCAACCCGTGTCTAAATTAGTTTAAATAGTAGTAATAATAATAGTAGTTAATTTAGGATAAGTAGTATGCTAACTTGAATAAGTAGAAAATGAAACCCTAAATTGCATGTTCAAAGTTTTCTTCATATTTATGAACAATAAGGATGATTTTTCAAAATGAACTTCAAACTTTTGTCAAAACCTTCAAAACTTCCTTCTCCCACTTGTTTGAACTTTATTGCAACATCTATTTTTCCATTATCTAAAAGTTCTTACATATCCTTTCACTCACAAACATGGGATTAGCAACCTTAGTAATCTTACACTACTCACCCACATATTTCAAGCATTTGAGGTACTTACATATATGTCTGTGAATATACATAAAAGATCTTTAAATGATTTATCTGGTAACATGAGTTGTATGTCAATATTTGTATTATGCTCGAACTCGTTTAAAAATATGTGATGTGAACATCTTTATACTTGGTTGCCTGATTTAATTGCTCATATTAATATTCCATATCTGTTGTTTGTAGTAAAATTATAGGCAACTAACACTTATATGTGTGACTTTAAACTCTAAGTCATACACTGGTTTGTTTCTTCAAAGTACTCACTTTGATAGGTCCTTTACAAACAAGTGAATATGTGATTTGGAGAATGATCACTTGTTTGTTAGATATTGCTTGTTTGTTCTATTAAACAGGGACTAAAGCCAATGGATGAAGAACTTTTGAGTACAATGGAAAGAAGACAAGGGGAGCTTACAAGTTCATTAAATGAGGAAATTTTAGAGCATTGCTTTTTGGGAGAAGAGA
Source organism: Helichrysum umbraculigerum (assembly GCA_949592205.1). NCBI lineage: Eukaryota > Viridiplantae > Streptophyta > Magnoliopsida > Asterales > Asteraceae > Helichrysum > Helichrysum umbraculigerum. The sequence continues at coordinate 68,101,299 of CATIUR010000003.1, forward strand.
TGGCAATTTCAGGCACATAGATGATTACATTCTAGTTGTCTATGACTAGGTCATCGAGAAGATCACATCAAAATTCACCATATGTTCCACATCCCAGAGCCATACCTTACATTTTCCTTGGTTACTATCATGGTGTTACATGGAACCTAAAATCATCACTACCATCCACCATCACCATATCCACCCACATTCACCCATCCATCCATCATCACCATCTGGGACCATTTGTTCACCATGTAACCAAGGAATGTACATGATGTAAGCTAGAGATCTCTACCGATAAGAACAAACATTAGCTTCATTTCATCAGTTCATCGGAGAAGATATCGGTGATAAAGATTTATGGTCGTTGGATTCAGCACTCTCAGATCATCTAAGAGCAGTTAGTCTACATCAGCAGCACTTGATGATTAGAATCATCGTCCATTATTTCCACCCAACATATGGTGTATCTTGGTTGATTCTACATGTATCCGGAAGAAGACATCACTTCGGTTCACTTTCTACAATCTATCCCTTTTGTTTTAGTTATTTTCATAGAGAAGTTAGTGGAAGGATTGGATGAAGAGTATGCCAGTGTGAGCTCGAGTGCACAACATGAAGACTGACTTTGATTCAGCAGACACAACTGTCAACTCAGTCTACTTTTCAGATCCTCATCTCACGTATGTGCCGGCAACTTGTGAGGTTGCGAATGAAATATTGAGCAAAGAGATGACTGACGTTCATGAAGAAACCGCATTCTGCAATGAGCCAGTTAAAGAAATTCCAACTATCGGCAGACTGCGGCATCTTTCTTAAAACCATCTCTTGCCTCAATCGTTGGGGAGTTTCTTTCTATACCTTTTATCTGATTTTGAAATTCCTCGTATCATTACCATATATCCTAAGTGCCTAAATTTCTAAGTGTGGGATCCCATCCCACCATTTTTCAAAAACACTTAAATTGTTCCACTGTTTCAAAACCTAAGTGTGGGATTTTTCCCGAAGAAAATCCTACGTCTTAGCAATGAACATTGAGGACAATGTTATTTTAAGTGTGGGATACACGGTATATAATACCGCAAGATTATATTTGCCTGTCCAAAGTAATACCTCCGTTTTCATTCAAAAATTTTCAAAATTTTTCGCAAAACCAACCTAAAAGGTTGAGATTTTAATCACCAAAACATTAGAAAACCCAACCTCGATGATGTCTGACATCCATTCGGTTGATTTCGAATATTTTTATAAAGATTTTAGACTTAGAATATTCTTTCAAAGAAATGAACTTTCTTTCAAAATAAATAAGTTGCTTTGGAAAGTAAGATAAGGCAAAAATAAGAACGTATCTTAAACTGAAATTGAGAAATCCTCTAGGCATCGCATGACTTGGTGCATATAACCCCCATTTGTTGTGAGGTACTTGAGCCCATTGAAAAGCATTCCTTTTTAATGCTTCACTTTCATTTCGGAGTGTGCGCCGATGCATGTGTCTTTGAATTAGAACTTGCTCCTGTAATGCGTTTCGAGACCATACCAATGAGTGTCGTACGCGGTATAGGTGCAATTAGAGGATCTTGGCATTTATTAGGATTAACCCCTTTCTTTCATATCTTTTCAAGCCAACCCTTCCAACTTTCTTTTTAAGATTGTTGATGATCCGATTAGAAAAGCCTTTGCGCCTTAGCCATTTCATTTCAAAACCACAAAACCTTAAAACTTTCCCATTACAAAAACACTTTCCCACAAACACTATTCCAGCTCGTGAACTTCATAAGGTTATGAGTAAAGGATTGCTTAAGATATCTTTCGATTAGTGTCTCATCTTCAAACATCTCTCCGTACCTTTCAAAGAGCTTAAAGAAAAATCCAAAAAGAAGATACGGTACAAAAGCGAAGTTAGTACCCATCACGAAGATATTTTCCGCAAATGACAGTACGAAAAATTGGTACTTGTCGAAAGAGAAGTCAAAAGATGTTTCACTACATGAAGGATCTCTAAGGTCATAAAAAGAAGAAAAAAGAAAAGAAAAAGCAGACCTTAGATAAGAAGACTATTCTCCAAAGAAGAAAAAAAAATCTGTCAGATCTCTAAAGAAACATCATATTCAGCAGAGATTATTCCTCTAGGAGATGAGTCTACTCTAGTAGTTATCTTAAGTGAAACTTTCTTTGATCCTTGAAATTCCGAGTCTGAAGTTCCAAACCCTCAACCCATTAACCAACCTATCACTGTCCATACACACCTTACCCTCATTCACACAACCCGATCAAAATGCCTTGGGATAATTAGCACCGTTCTCAAAGGAGTGGTGGAGATTCTATTCTCGACCAAGCCTATGACGATAAGCACTGCATGACTGGCATTGAGCGATTTCATTTCTATTAGATTATAGGTAACCCGATACACTTTGAGTGAATTGAGTGACCCACTTGTGAGAATCGCCCAGTCATGTACATCTACGTTTCGAGAGTTGCAAAGTATGCCAAAAAGGGTTGATCACTTTTATGTTTAAGTATAGTTAATTTTTGTTGATGCTTACTTTCTGAAAATGTTTATCTAATTTGAAGAAAGTAACTTTTTGCAGGAGATACTCTAAGCATCCAAAACATTTTTTTCTTTTAAAAATCTTTTTCCAAATGAGGTTTGCTTGAGGACAAGCAAAAGCTTAAGTGTGGGATATTTGATGTAGCGCAAAAAGTCACATTTTTACCTACGTTATTTTTCCCATATTTAGCTCTTTTCTAACAAATACATCTTAAAATCATCATTATTTACCAACTTTTGTTAGAAAGGTATAAACTTGTTGGTCTTTCAAAAATCATGCGAAGAGGTCGGAAAACTAACCGAAATAGGCACTATTCTGAGCCTAACCCTAATTCTACTGTAAACTTCATACCAGAGCCTCATAATAGTCTTATTTTTTAGCCATGAAGATTACGAGAACGTGGATATAAGGATTGCTCAGAACGGATCAAGGACGAGAAAGTTATGCAAGAAACAGCACCGCCGAAGACTACAAAACATATTCTGAACACGCCCGGGCCCCACACATCCAATTTCTACCAAATTAGCATCATTAGAAGGGTAACGGAATTACGAAGCCGAAGGCGAAAGAATCAAGTCAAACGGACGTGAAACGAAGAAGATACGGCCTTCCGAAGCAACGAGAAAAGTCAGAAAAATCACACGGCCTAGCACACCGCCACCACCCAGCCGTGTACGGCCTTGGGATAGCCATGTACGGCCCTAAACAGGCCGTGTACGGCCCTGTTTAGGCCGTGTACGGCCTCTGTTGCTCTCACACTGCCTCCTTCTTGCTTCGTTTGCTTGTACGTGTGCTTGTAGACTTGTACTCTTGGATCTAAGGCTTGCCTATAAATAGTGGCCTCATTCACCTCATTTCACACACCTCATTCTCTCATTTCTTCTTTCTCTCTCTAGTTTAGCATTCTCTCTCTAGCACTACTCTTAGGAGTTAGAACAGAATTAGTAGGTTATAGGTTCTCTCTCTAGTCTTTCTCTCTAGTTTCTTGCTAGGGTTTTAAACCCTTGAACTAGTGAGATGATTAGGGAGGGAAACCTTTCTTTTAGATTAGTTATGTAGTTAATTAATAGAGGCTAGCTTATGTAATACTTGGATATTAATGAAGAAATACAAGTGTTATTTTGCTCGTAATTCCTATCGGTATTTTCAATCCTTTCTATTATTAATTTGTCATATTGTTTATGTTTGATGTATGTGATTTATTAATATTAGAAATGTCTATTGCTATGCATTGTGAGTAGTGTGCTTGTATGTTTGCCATGATTAATGAGTAGTTTGTGGTGATATATCTAATTGGGATAATATCGTTATGAAACAACGGAGGTAACGTTATACGGCTTTCATTTGTATAGCGCCAGAAACATCACTAATGTGTGGAGTACGGAACGTGGAAGCTATGAAAGTCATGGGCACAATCCGTTGTGGAATAATGTTCCCGATTATTATATAAATGGGAGTTGTTATACGTTGTTATCAGTCTAAACTTATCCTGAATATAGACTTTATCGTTCACCCTTTCCAGTCTTTCACGTGACTATTGCCCCTAGGATAGGACTTTGCAAACCCGAATACTACGTAGATATAGTCATCTCTGTTACAGTATGAAGCTATGAGACTCCTTAAAACGGCACTGTACTTCGTATAGCGTTGGAAACACCTCGTGTGGAGTACAAATAGGTAGAAGCTAAGGAAATGCCGTAGGATCGTCTCATCGTGAATTACCTAGAAGCCACCCTTCTAGAACATGGTCTAGGATACATAAAGCTGTGGAAATGCTAAACCTTGAAAGTACTGTACATCGTGAGTATACTTAGAATTATACAAGCTGTGGAAATACTTAATGCACTGTACACTGTAAGTATACCTAGGGATGAACGTCTGATTGTAAAGGAGGGTCTAATTCATGACGGAAGTACTTGAGCTTAAAATGTTTGAATAATGAATTCTGAAAAGAAAGCGAAGACTCGTCAGTAGTCTAAGATGTTTAAACCGCTTTATTCCACTTAACCGACAGTTTAGAATAACAAAGTAAATAACCAGCACACAATTAGGTAAAAACATTTAGACATAGGTGTTAAGAACGGTCAGAGTATCCTTAATGGCAGTTTGTTACCTCATGCATGCACCCCGGAGTTATCTCCAGAGACTCACTATTCCGTAACAGGGTAGTTGAGCAAGGGTCACTGTACCGTCACAAGGGCAGTGTTGGGGGGTTGAGCAACCTGTTCTGATCAGAATCACGATAACCTAGGTACTCAGTGACATACTAATTTAGAACCGGAACTAAATAAGTAGGGTCCTAGTGTTTACACCTAAGTTTATTTGTCTGTTAGCTAAATGTGTCCCCAATAATCATCATTCCAACATCCTAAATCATGGTGAATCACGTCTTTGTTATCCTTAAGTGTTACATATCTGCTAGCCTCTCTTTACTTTTATGCTTTCTTAGTTTTAGTAGTTTAAATAATAAAAACCCAAAAACAATTACCTTTCAATATTTTAAAACCCTAGCTTAATTACTAAGTTATCAGAACTAGCTCTGTTTCAATTCTACCGTCGTGAGGAACGACCCTGGATCATCCTTACCGCATACTCATACCAGGTATTCATACCCAGTGTTAGTAAGTAGTACGGAGGTTTAGGCTCCCCCGACTATTATAAATTTAAAACCACCACTGGTGCCGCGCCTAGCGGAAAGGTCTGCAACGACGGGAAACGATTCCTGAACCGACCGTTGGGGGCGCATCAGGTTTTCGGCGCCGCTGCAGGGGATCGAACCCGGGTCACCCGCGTGACAGGCGGGAATACTTACCCCTATAATACAACTTTAATTCTTAAACCTTCTTCTAATGCCGTCTTTACTAAACACATGGGTAGAAACAATAAAAGATCAAGTGCAAAGTCTTGCTCAAATATTTCAAATTGGATGTAGGATATGCGGTGTTCCCCACTTTGACGGAGAATGTGAGGGACATATGATGTTAGGCATAGGACATTTAGAATCTCAATCAAACTCCTATAGCCCCAATCAACATCAATATCAATCCTTATCACTCAACCCACACTCATCTTACCTTATTTCTGAACCACAGCCAAATGAGAGTTCTGACTTGAGAGATACGCCCTTAAACTTTCTGAATACTGTTTTCTCACCTCCTTTTAACCCACGCGGACAAATGCTTAGACACAACACTGATATCATAAATGAACAACAAGCAAACTTCCAAGTGGATAATAGGAATCAAGTTAGACCCAACTATAGGCTACAAGGAGATGAGCGGAACACACACACCACATCTAATTCACTCAACACAGACTTGCACTCTCTTGAGTTTGGTCACATCACTCTCTCACAACGTTCTGAATCCTCACTTCCACCCATTCTTAACCTATCATCGTCTGAGACCAACAAAGAGTTCTTCCCGGAAGAACTTTCCGAACCACTGCAACTTGAAACTTCCGGCCGGAGTGACGAGTACGACGAGGTAGACGAGGAGTTAGAATTGGAGAGCCAGGAGGAGGATAACTACACAGAAGACTCAGCTTCAGAAGGACTGGAGGAATACGCACCAACTCTAAGCAGTGATCTCATCCCAAATCAAACCAACGTGGTTGATACTATCCCACAACTAGTTGAGGTTGATTATATCCCACATGGCCTTTCGGATGGATCACCCCTTGATCAATTTGAACCTTCTACCCAAGTAGTCGATGAGAATGTCGTTACAAGATTGGAGACGTTAATGGACTCTATCCCACCTCCATGCCCAATGTACAACATTATCATCGAATCAAAGACCATAGGAAGTAAGGTGGGTTCTGCGTCATGGTCTCCCTACAAACCAACTCTCCACCACATAATGACATATACATCTAGGAGAAGTAAGGACCCCATTGACCTACCCATTCTGCCCATCCAACTTAAGGAGGTAATAGAAGTTGAGAGATTTGTTATACCTCCGGTAAATCAATTCCCTCACTTTGAACCATCTCCTCATATTGGACATACCTTGGCCTTAACATGCTTTAAATTCTTAGGTATGTACCAATATTACCACTTGTGTCTACTGATGGATGCAAGGAAGCCGCTAGGATTTCATGATAAATAGTGCTAGAGTCAAGCTAGTGACTCGAACAAAAACAAGCGCTTCTCGGGAGGCAACCCGTGTCTAAATTAGTTTTAATAGTAGTAATAATAATAGTAGTTAATTTAGAATAAGTAGTATGCTAACTTGAATAAGTAGAAAATGAAACCCTAAATTGCATGTTCAAAGTTTTCTTCATATTTATGAACAATAAGGATGATTTTTAAAAATGAACTTCAAACTTTTGTCAAAACCTTCAAAACTTCCTTCTCCCACTTGTTTGAACTTTATTGCAACATCTATTTTTCCATTATCTAAACCGCTTTATTCCACTTAACCGACAGTTTAGAATAACAAAGTAAACAACCAGCACACAATTAGGTAAAAACATTTAGACATAGGTGTTAAGAACGGTAAGAGTATCCTTAATGGCAGTTTGTTACCTCATGCATGCACCCCGGAGTTATCTCCAGAGACTCACTATTCCGTAACAGGGTAGTTGAGCAAGGGTCACTGTATCGTCACAAGGGCAGTGTTGGGGGGTTGAGCAACCCGTTCTAATCAGAATCACGATAACCTAGGTACTCAGTGACATACTAATTTAGAACCGGAACTAAATAAGTAGGGTCCTAGTGTTTACACCTAAGTTTATTTGTCTGTTAGCTAAATGTGTCCCCAATAATCATCATTCCAACATCCTAAATCATGGTGAACCACGTCTTTGTTATCCTTAAGTGTTACATATCTGCTAGCCTCTCTTTACTTTTATGGTTTCTTAGTTTTAGTAGTTTAAATAATAAAAACCCAAAAACAATTACCTTTCAATCTTTTAAAACCCTAGCTTAATTACTAAGTTATCAGAACTACCTCTGATTCAATTCTACCGTCGTGAGGAACGATCCTGGATCATCCTTACCGCATACTCATACCAGGTATTCATACCCAGTGTTAGTAAGTAGTATGGAGGTTTAGGCTCCCCCGACTATTATAAATTTAAAACCACCACTGGTGCCGCGCCTAGCGAAAAGGTCTGCAACGACGGGAAGCGATTCCTGAACCGACCACTGGGGGCGCATCAACCCGATCAGTCCCTTCTTCTTCCTCATTCTACACCAAAAACTCTCAAAAACACCACGGTTTTCTCTCAATTTTTTCAAGTTTTTTCGTATTAATCTCAGTTATTTTGTTTAAGGTATGTAACATTCTCCCTACATTATCGTTTCTATCTAGTTTTTGCATGAATTTTTAATTAGGGTTTCACATTTTAGGGTTTCTCTTGAATCCGAATTATATATGCTTTTTGTGTGAATCTTTGGTTAAGTTAGTAATGTTAGTTCGTATATGCGGACATGAGATGGTTATACGATATTAAAGTTTGAATGTTTAATATTTTGCGAATATAATGGAAGTAGGTATGAAAGAATTGATATAAGTTTGAGTAGGAATTTTGTTTTAAGGTAGTTTTGTTTTGAATATGAACGGTCGGAAAATAGGAAACCAACTGCAGATGACCGTTGGTTATCTGATTTAACCGCCGGCTATTTTCTTTAGCCGATGGCTAAATTGTGTTGACAGTAGGCTGTTTGATCGAATTATGCATGATAGATTATTGCATTATTGATTAACGTAGAACTTAGTTATAATCTGTATTGACTAGTTCAAATTTTATATTAACAATTATTTGTTAGTAAATAAGTTATATATATATATATATATATATATATATATATATATATTAATAAGTTATATTTATATTTATGAGCTTACTAATTATACTATTTATGTACTAGTTTATATATATATATATATATATATATATATATATATATATATATACTTTAGGAAATATAGGATGTTATAATAGTATGTTTATGACATATAGCTTTAGACTATTAAAATTTGTTAGATTTGTATAATAATTAGTATAATTCTTTGTTTTATATGATGTGCAAGTTATTATTTCTCATACTAACCATTGTATTAGTTGTGTTTTATAGATGGATTATGACAGGAGGACTGCCAGGGGAGCAGCTGTTGTAGCCAACCCCATTATCTGTACACATCCGATTTTACAGTTCTTGCTTCCTTCGGTTACACCTGTGGTTCGAGTTAGGTATCAGACTAGGCTTAGATCCAATATCGATCAGGATATCATTGCTTCTGAGGTTTTGGACTGGGATTTTATGGATAGAGTATTGGATCCTGACACGAGAGAGACTGGTACTCAGACTTTGCAGCAGTTGCTGGCTGTTAGGTACATTTTGGATGATGGTAACATTGGTTTTGTTTCTTATGCTTGGATTAGATTATTTAGCATTCATGAGGTTATCTTCCGGGAGTTGGTAGTTGAGTTTTTTAGTACAGTTCAGTTTGATGTTGCTGCTGAGGATATTTTCCAGCATACATTGACATTTATGCTTGGTAGTGAGCCGCGTACTTTGAGTTTGATTCAGTTTGCGTAGGCTATTGGTTTATACACTGTTGAGAAGGAGGCCAATCCTTATTTTCGGGATTTTCTTAGAGCTGGGCGTACAGATAGGTATGATGATTTGGAGGTTGCTGCAGGTTGGACAAATATAGCTAATGGAGAATTTGGTAGCAGGGGTCCTACAGATTTGTTGGTGAGGAGTCCAATGCACAAGCTGGTGCACCATTTGTTGGCACATTCTATAGTAGCTAGGAAGACTGGACTTGAGAAAGTCCATAAGCCTGATTTGTTTTATCTACATTCTATTACTCAGGGGGCAAATGTGAATGTTCCTTGGAGATTGGCTCATTGGATGGCACATAAGGCCACTGGGACGAAGGTTATTAGTGTTATTTGCAGTGGACAGTATGTGACTAGGTTGGCTAGGTGGTTTGGTATTACACCTGAGATGTATCAGTCTTGCACACCCGTTACCCCTGGTATGCAGTTGTTGGGAGAGCATAAACTGTTGGATATTGACATTATTAGGAGACCCATGGAGGGGAAATTCTTCCTTTGGGCGACACATTTAGCTGCAGGGGGTAGACGTGTGAGGAGGAGACGAGCTGAGGCACCGCCAGCGGCCGCTAAGGCAGAGGCAGCACCGGTAGTAGCACCACCAGAGCCTAAGATTTTTCATGGTCCTGTTAATGACATGTATCATTTGCAGAGACAGATTGCAGAGATACAGGAGATGCAGCAGCAGCAGTGGCATGCCCAGCAGAGGTTTGAGGATGAGCAGCGGTTAGCTCATCAGAGGTATTTGCAGCAGCAGTCCCATCAGTTTGATTATAGTAGATATTTGGTACAGCAGTTATTTGGTGGTCCTTATGCTCATCAAGGTCCACCTAGACCTTATGCACCTTTGGATTTTACTAGTACCTCGGGACAGCAGCATGATGATGATGATGGTGACGGTGATGAGTGATTTTATTATTTCAGACATTTTATTATTACTGTTGGATGACTGTTTTATTTGGATAATTGTTTTATTTGCTGTTTGTAGGAAGTTAACACTTTATTTTATTATGTTATGTTAATATTTTATGTTTACTTGAAGTTAGCATTTTGAAGCTGGCAGTAAGTTCAGCTACGTTAGTTTATTATTTTGAACTTTGTGGGTGTGTTCCCTGAAAACCCTCATGAGACTATAACTCGTTCACTCGGGATACCGAGGGGTTTAAAGGCTTATTGCATATGCTAAATGCAATCGTGATTGCCTACGGAAGTGTGCTTTGTTGTAGCTTATTTATAAAGATAAGGAGACAACCGAACTAGCCTGACGATACTTACTTCATATTCTGGGGAGTTTTTCGTTCTAATTTCTTTTTTTCCTTTTTCTCACTTTTATTTTTCTATATTTATATACAATGAGGACATTGTATATCTTAAGAGTGGGGAAGGGGTCGGTAGAAAAGAAATATTCATTTAATTTCACTTGTCCTAAATATACACTATTTTTAAATTTTTTTTTAACTTAAAGTTTTGAGATAAGTATTTACTAGTTGAATAGTTTTATTAAAAATGTTGTTTTATTTTTAAAGTTTAGACTTTAGCATGGATTTTTAATTTGTACATTTAAACTTAATATTGATAAGTGATGTATAGTTTTCATTATATGATGTACTAATAGGCAATCTATACGAAATTTTCTGAATTTTAAGAAGCTTAATTTAACTTGTATATTAGTTTGTGAAGAAGCAATATGATGTATGACAAAATTAATTTTTAAATTTAGTACGCACTATTTTATATTTTTGATATTTATTTGAAACCATTTAGGGGTCTACTAATCGTTTCCTCTGTTGTACTAAGTACAGACCTGGTCTCGTATTAGTATTCTTAATAATAAGCAAAAAGAGATATATAAAATCTTTAAAATCATATGATTCCGAACTAATCAAACTATGTCGCTCTGTTATACTAAGGTATAGACCTGACACCGCTGGTTTGATTTAAATGGTTTTGATTTACTTGAATCAAGTTATGTCGCTTTGTTGCATGAAAATGCAGACCTGTCACCAATGTCTTGATTCTTAAAAATGAATTTCACATATTTATTTTAAAATATAAGATAAAGTGCATAAATGTGTTTAAGGGTATATCATATGTGGGAGTCATGAATAATATACATACTAACAATAATTGTGTTTTCAGGAAATAAGTATAGATTGTTTAAGGAGGATAAAAATATTAGTAATCATCTATGAATCTGTATGTTGTACGAATAATAATGCTATGTACTTAATCCATGTTAATTAAATTGTTTAAATTTTAAAAATTGAAACAGATTTTTAATTTAAGTATTTTGATTTCTAAATATTAATTTCATACTTAAAGTTATCATTAGAGTGGTATGTTTGTATTTACAAGTTTATCTACTTGAGGACAAGTAGAACTTAAGTGTGGGGATATTTAATAGCATTATATAAATGCTATATTTATATACTAATAATCCTTATATTTTATATATTTTATTAAATTTGTGTAGATTTAGATACTTATTTTGTTCATATTTGCAAATCATGTATAAATAAGTTTAAATTGAAGAAAAGAACGAAAAAGAGAAGAAATTGAAGAAAATGAAGTAAAGATCAAGGGAAAGGAAGAATCGGGCCTAAAGTGAAGACCAAATTCGGATTAATAAAGTATTGGGCATAAAGAGAAGAATAAATCCAATGAAAAAGAAATGGAGCCCAAAAATCAAGACCCAGCCCGGATTGAAGAATATTCTGGAATACCACTTTAGCCGGCGGCTGGAGTAATCAGCCGGCGGTTAGAATCTATATATGGAAGGCGGTGGAAGATGATGCGGGTTGAAGCCGTGTATCGTGGGGAAAAACTTAACCCAGCCGACGGCTGAAGCATTTAGCCGGCGGCTGGAATCGCGATTCTGAGAGTATAAATAGAGACCTTGGCCAGACATTTTGATATACGAAATTACAAACCCTAATTTGGTTTTAAGGTTAAGAGGTCGACTTAAGGTGCGATTTCAAGGCTAGGAAGCTAGGGTTCGAAGGTTTTCACCCCTAACGAAGATTCGTTCGGTTCTATTGGTTTGATTCTTATCTTTTCTACATTAAATGTGTTATTACATGTTTATAGATTTGGTTTGTATTACAATGAACATGAGCTAGTATTCTAATTGTATTTGTTTAGATGAATGACTATTAAATAAACGTTTAAAGATATGTTTATATTGATTTATGTTATGAATGATTAATAAGTTTATTCAAAAGATCCATATTACTTATATGTGTTTAATCGTTACTTAATGTGGTTAATTACCTTTACTAGTCTTGGTTAGGTTAATTAATTATCTGCAATTAAGTAATCTATTAGTTAATTGTGGCTTGAAATTGTAATGATTCTTGGTTAAGAAAATAATAATTAATAACTAATAAGTGATATGTGATATTAATATGTAATTTAACAGCAACGGGTAATTCGAAGTTGTTAGAATAAATCTTAATTATTTGTGAAAGTTTTAATTGAATAAGTGATAGATTAATATACACCTAGAGTAGTTTCTAGGGTAATTCAAGAGAGTCTAGTATTAATCTAAAAGTTTATTACGATTAGTAACCTTTACAGGAGCTAGTTATATTTGTTTAATTTCCATAATTAATAATCAACAATACAATAAACATATCTGAATACCATTAGAATAAAGCATAAATGATACAGTCGCGTTCTACGTACTCATTTATGAAAATTACCTTGAAATTATTCTTAGTTTATCTCATTGTGATCTTCAGGTAATTACGAGAACGTGGACATAAAGAACACTGAAAACGTACCAAGAATGAAGAAGTTAGGGCCAAACGAACTACGACTAGGCGACCAAGACTTACGATCCAGCACATAAGACCACGACCCAAGCCATACCACCCGTCAAGGGCCGTATACCACCCCTTTGGGTGCGTATACTACTCCTTGAGGGTGGTATACCACCCCTTTTGATGTTATATACTACCTCTTGGGAGTTGTATACCCCCTTTTTGGTGTCCAATACCCCCCCTTTTGGTGCTGAATTTAATAGTTAGGGGTGGTATTTTAGTGCAAATCGGAAGAATTGGGTGTCAAATTGTGGAAGCTAGCTTGGTGACCTTGGCCTATAAATACAAGCATTCACCTCCTCATTTCATAATCAACTTTCATTCCATTCTTCTTCCTTTCTCTCTCACACACTCTTTCTCTCTCTAGAATTTATTTTCTTTTATTATTTTTCTTTTGTTAGAGTAGCTATGTAAATAATTAGTAGAAGCTAGCATTTGTAATGCTTGGGATATTATTCGAAGAAATACGTTCTTCTGGAAGTAGGGTATCTCTGACAAATAATGTTGTGCGGGGTCTCCTTCTTTAGTTATAAGACCATCCACAATGTATTAGCCTTTTTAGAGCCCAATACATTGCCACATTAACATCCCTTTATTTCTATACAATTCTTCACAATCGATTAAACCTTTTAAAGGTTGGACACTTGCCACATCATTGTACTATAGTTTTTCTTTAGTCTTTTTTGTTGCAAAATGAATTAAACATGCATGCACACAACGCAAGCATTGAAAGAAACAAGCATTAATTTAAGAATTAAATAAATAACAAAACAATATAAAATGAATTAAAGTACAAAAATGGGACCCATTATAGCAACTAAAGAAGGTTGGTGCATATAGAGACTTAGTTTGGTCCAACCATCTAAATGGCAATACCACAATGCATTAAGGGTTGGATGCTAGTGTATTGGACCATCCACATCACCCCATTGTGGATGGTCAAAGAGGAGATTACAACATCCTAAATAAGGGTGGTTGTGTACAAGAGAAAAATTTACTTTGTACAAACAAAAACTAGTTTAGAGCCCGCAAAACTTGCGGGACTCTTCAATGTGTCGTAATCATGTTTAAAAAATACTCATGCACGGTTTAATCAATGTTAAGCGTAAGTAAGGAAAATATGAAACTAAACATTAGGGGTGAGCACAAAAACCGTTTAATCGAACCATAACTAAATTAACCGCTAAACCGTTCCATTTTAACCGCTTAACCACACAAACCGGCGGTCCGGTTATGTAAAATGAAATCAACCGCCTGTGGTGGTTCAGTTATGGTTAATGTCCATAACCGATCCGTCATTAACCGCCCCGTCTCAAATATTGTATTTATCTTTTTATTAGTTTAAATAATTCTATAAGTAAATTCCATAAATGGTCCCTGTGGTTTACATGGATTTACAAAAACAATCCCTGTATTCTTTTTTCAACGTTTTCGGTCCACTAACTTTGGATTTGCTCGCAAATGGTCCCTTAACTTTAGATTTTTGTTCGCAAATGGTCCCTCCATCTAACTTTGGATTTGCTCGCAAATGGTCCCTTAAAATACTTTGAAAATAGAAAGCTTTTTTTTATTTCACAACGATAGTGTTTTGTCTTCTAGATCTACAATTTGAAAATCGATGCAACTGTGAGTGTAACTTTCTAGGATAATGCATTCACCACCAACTAAATTATAGTAGGTGTAGAAAAAATCCCACCGCACCGATTAGGGCCCCCGTGTTTCGATCAGTTGCGAAGGACACATTCACATGCCATTCCACATCCTCAATTCTTAGTGTTGTCATGTTCTCCTGACAGTCAAAAAGGTAGTGACGCACATACTCGTGGCACGTCAATTTCAGTCAGTTTCAGACTTTTGTTGGGAGGAGTCTAAGTGACCATCACTTTAATTTTGAACTCATATTTACCAATTATCTTTATTTATATACACAAAAAAAAAGAAAAGAAAAAAAACCGACTGGAAGTCGGATATCCAACCCTCAAAATTGACAAGCCAAAGTGATTGTATGATGCCATTGGTGTCAGTTAAGTGACCGACATCAGTTTGCAGTCGACGCACAACTAACTTAACCATTGGGTATACCCTTAACTTCTACAAGCTACTTGAAAGCTTCTATTTTAATGAATTTTGAGCTCCCATTAACTTGGTTTGTCATATATGGAAAACATGTGTCATTTTTTAGAAGCTCAATAAACCTAAAATTTATGTCCGACAATTATTGTAGGACGGATAAGAGTATTTGTTAGGCAACCCTACACATATAATAGTTGCAGTTCCCAATATCTATATTTAGTCCCTAAAGTTTCTAGAAATATACACAATTGGTCCCTTATAATTATAAATAAATAACAAAAATCAACTTCTTCACAAAAAGATGGTTGACATTTCCTCCAGGAGGTGCAGAACAGTAAAACAATAATTAAAGTAAGAAAGTGTATACATTATCACAGTAACAAATATTTATTAAAATCAAGATGACACCACGACATGGTACAATCATACAAGAGGTTTGGAAGACCAAAAACGAATAATTAGCTGCTTATTGCATCCTTTTATAAAGCATCGGTTGAAGCATATGCAACATCAGCAGATGTGTCCATATCGTTTAAACCCAACTCCTCGTTTTGTTCCCAAGATCTCTCATATTCATCAACTGAAATATTCATGCAAATTATGTCACACCCCCGATTTCATGATTTGCGGAAGCGATCATTCGGGTGTGACTAATCAATAATAAGAACACCAAAGTACAAGCAAATGACTCTACATGAGACGTTTATACATTTTACAAAAGTAATACATAGTTTAGGTCATAAGTTTACAACATTAATGAGTTCGCATAATTAGATCCCGAAGATTTTAATACATAACCGATTAACAAAAGATAATGCTATAAAATATTCATATGTTTATAGATGCATGCGACTCGTACTAGCTAGCATATCCTGCGGGCCACCCTACTGTAGCTGATCACCTGAGAATACAACACTAAAAGGTCAGCTATAAAGCTAGTGAATCTCACAGGTTTATCATAAAGCATGTTGTGATACACAATGTTATCCGATGATTTAATACCGAACAATGATTAACCCATTAAGGTTACCGAACAATGATTAAACCAATTAAGGTTACCGACTAGATTTACCGACAATGACATTGTATTGCAATAAGCCATGGTTCGAGGCCTTACCCGATTTGTGCCTCCCGAACGGTGTCAACACCCATAACAATTACTAAAATGCCCGTTTGGACGTGGTTGTAACTAGCAACCCAGACGGGGTTGTCACTCCCAAGATAGATTTATATTTTAGTAATCACGCCTTATTAAGTTAACGAACCATGCAATGATGAGGACTTTCCCGTATTAAAACACTCATTCAATACCCAAACAAAGAAAATCAAGATCGACAATGATAATCAAATATGTTTAACCGTGTTAATAATTAAATTAACTAACCGAATAATTGTGATCACGAAAACAAGTAAGTGTTGTATCTCACCCCAAGTTTTAAATCAGTTAAAGCAATAAAAGTGGGGCTGTGAAACTCACCTGAACCTAATGAGATGCTATCAAGCACTAATGATGGTGAACAAGAGAAATGATGTCGTCTCCAACGACTGAAACCTGCTGGGCGTCCTAAATGCGTAAGGTTTTAATGATTAGATGTCTCAACAGACCATCTATGCTAGTTGTTCATTGTTGCGCCGTCAGAGTGCTGACTCTGCTGCGGTCGTCGTCCGATGGGGGCACGGCGGTCCTGCAAACAACGGCGCAACAATGCGAACGTGTTAGGTTTTAAATTTATATGAGCTGGGGCTCAAACTATAAGTACTACCTACTTTTGGGGAGTAAGCAGTAAGTATAACTCGAGTGTCGTTCTTAAAATCGGAGCGAATGGAACTAAAAGGGACTTACCGTAAACGAGCTTTCTGATAGGATGGGTTTATAAAAGTAGGTAGGTTTTGGTTGGTTTATCTAATACTAAATAAAACAAGTAAATAAAATAGAGAGTAGGCAACAGGTAGAGCGTGATTGCTGAAACTTCGATAATTAGGGTTTCTGGATGATATTCATTATACAGATGATTGGAGACTACCTTGGGCAAATCATCAGACGGACAGTCGGTGTAAACACTAGGACCCTACGTTTTAGTCTAAAAGCCTAAAAGCGTATGTCACTGAATCCTAGGTTATCCTGATGCTGATCAGAAACTGGTTGTTCAAACCCCCCTCACTTGCCTTGTAAGACTAAGCGACCTCTACGGATAATATATCCTGGGTGTAGGCATAAGGTAACAAACTGCAATTTTCTATCTGACCTTTCTTAACACCTAAATCTATCTAAGTTTATCTAGGTAAGTACGAATTGTATGTTATATATGTTGAGTTGTCGGTTATGTTGAGTTAAGTGGTTTAAGCATCTTGTATTACAGCCGAATACTTGCTTTCTTTTCAAAACTCATTTATATCAAGTTCAAGCATAATTAACTCCGTCATGAATTAGACCCTCCTTTGCTATCAGGCGTTCATCCCTAGGAATACTCACGGTGTACAGTGCAATTGGCATATCCACAGCGTTCCCGACTCAAGGTATACTCAAGGTGTACAGTGCATTTTGCATATCCACAGTGTTCCAGACTCAAGGCATACTAACGGTGTACTGTACATTAAAGTAGTTCCACAGCTGTATGTTAACCTTGGTGTACTAACGGTGTACGGTGCAGCGAGCATTTCCACAGCTGTATTTTAACCTTGGTGTACTAACGGTGTACGGTGCAGCAAGCATTTCCACATCTTTATTGTTCCTAGACCCATATTCTAAAAGGGTGACTTCTAGGTATTCCAGGATGAAATAAACCTATGGCAGTTCCTTAGCTTCCACATATTTGTACTCCACACGAGGTGTTTCCAACGCTATACGAAGTACTGTGCCGAATTACGGAATATTCATAGCTTCATATGGCAATAGTCACGTGAAAGACTGGAAAGGGTGGACACTTTATTAAGTCTATATTCATGTAAAACTCAACCAGATACACAGCAAAACAATCACCAATCATAATATTGGGAACATTATTCCACAACGGATTGTGCCCACGATTTTCATAGCTTCCACGTTCTGTACTCCACACATTAGTGATGTTTCCGGCGCTATACAAATGAAAGCCGTATAACGTTACCTCCGTTATTTCATAATGATTACCCCAATGAATTAAATATTATCCATAATCCTAATATCTACATTCCAACAATCACAGTATTAAACTACGTAAATAGCATGGCAATATTAGCAGCACAAACAAAGATATCATGCAAACAAAACATAATAACTGTAAGTAAAGGAATAAGTGATAACCAGTATTTAAGCAGCGTAACACTGAGTAGTACAAGCTAGAATCTTGAAAACTTCAATACAATAAAATTCCCAAGCTACAGCTATCTTCCCCACTCGAACCGTGCCTACATCTCTCTAGTTCTCTAGAGAGAGAAACTAGAGAGAGAAACTAACCTAATCTAAACTAGAGAGAGAAAGAGTGTGTGAGAGAGAAAGTGAGAGAATTCTATGAAGAATGGTGTGTAAAATGAGGATGAGAGATTCTCTATTTATAGGCAACCAAGGATGCAAGAGTACAAGTCCACAAGCATGAACGTACAAGCAAACGAAGCAAAACGAGAGACCACAAGAAGGGACAGGGCCGTACACGGCCTAAACAGGGCCGAACATGGCCTGTTTAGGGCCGTACATGGCTTCACCAAGGCCGTACATGGCTGTAGGGTGGCCGTGTGCTAGGCCGTGTGATTTTTCTGACTTTTCTCGTTGTTTCAGAAGGCCGTATCTTCTTCGTTTCACGTCCGTTTGACTTGATTCTTTCGCTTACGGTCTCGTAATTCCATTACGCTTCTAATGATTCCAATTTGGTAGAAATTGGAGGTGTGGAGCCCGGGCGTGTCCAGAATACGTTTCGTAGTCTTTGGTTGTGCTGTTTGCTGCGTAACTCTCTCATCCTTGATCCATCTTGAGAAATCCATATATTCACGTTCTCGTAATCTCCATAGCTACAAAATAAGACAATTATGAGGTTCTGGTATGAATTTTATAGTGGAATTAGGGTTAGGCTCAAAACGGTGTCTATTTAGGTCAGTTTTCCGCCCTTTTTGCTTGATTTTCAAAAGACCGACAAATTTATACCTTTCTAACAAAAGTTGGTGAAAAATGATGATTTTAAGATGTATTTGTTAGAAAAGAGCTAAATATGGGACAATTAATGCATGTAAAAACGTGACTTTTTGCGATACATCAAATATCCCACACTTAAGCTTTTGCTTGTCCTCAAGCAAACCTCATTTGGAAGATAGTTTTTGAAAAATTATTTTGGATGCTTAGAGTATCTTCCGCAGAAAGTTACTTTCTTTAAAGTAGATAAATCTTTTCGGAAAGTAAGCATCAACAAAAATTAACTATACTTAAATATAAAATTGATCAACCCTTTTTGGCATACTTTGCAACTCTCGAGACGTAGATGTACATGACTGGGCAATTTTCACAAGTGGGTCACTCAATTCACTCAAAATGTATCGGGTTACCTATAATCTATAGAAATGAAATCGCTCATTGCCAGTCATGCAGTGCTTATCGTCATAGGTTTGGTCGAGAATCGAATCTCCACCACTCCTTTGAGAACGGTGCTAATTATCCCAAGGCATTTTAGTGGGTTGTGTGAGTAAGGGTAAAGTGGGTAAGGATAGGGGTAGTTTGGTCAATGATTTTAGGGTTTTAGAGCTTCAGACTCAGAGTTTTTCAGAGATCAAAGCAAGTTTCACTTGAGATAACTACTAGAGTAGACTCATCTCCTAGAGGAATAATTTCTTCTTTTGATGTTTCTTTTTGAGATCTAACGGATTTTTCTTCTTTGGAGAGTAGTCTTCTTATTTGAGGTCTTCTAGGAGTTTTCCAAGGTCTACTTTTCTTTTTTTTTTTCTTTTTTTTTTCTTTCTTTTTATGACCTTGGAGATCCTTCGTATAGTGAGACATCTTTGACTTCTCTTTTGACAAGTACCAATTTTTCGTATCGTCTTCTGCGGATAATATCTTCGTGATGGATACTACTTCGCTTTTGTACCGTATCTTCTTTTCGGATTTCTTTCTTTTAAATTCTTGATAGGTACGGAGAGATGTTTGAAGATGAGACACCAATAGAAAGATATCTCAAGCAATCCTTTACTTATGATCTATGAAGTTCTCGAGCTGGAATGGTGTTTGGTGGAAAAGTGTTTATGTTGTTGGGAAGTGTTTAGGGTTTTTATGGTTTTGAAATGAAATGGCTAAGGCGCAAAAGGTTTTCTAACCGGATCATCAACAATCTTAGAAAGAAAGTTGGAAGGGTTGGCTTGAAAAGATATGAAAGGAATGGGTTAATCCTAATAAATGCCAAGATCATCTAATTGCACCTATACCGCGTACGACACTCATTGGTATGGTCTCGAAACGCATTATAGGAGCAAGTTCTAATTCAAAGACACATGCATCGGCGCACACTCCGAAATGAAAGTGAAGCATTAAAAGTGAATGCTTATTAAAGGCTCAAGTACCTCACAACCAAAGGGTCATATGCACCAAGTCATGCGATGCCTAGAGGATTTCTCAATTTTAGTTTAAGATACGTTCTTATCTTTGCCTTATCTTATTTTCCAAAGCAATTTATTTATTTTGACAGAAGGTTTACCTCTTTAAAAGAATTTTCTAAGACTAAAATCTTTTGAAAATATTCAAAATCAACCGAATGGATGTCGAACACCGTCGAGGTTGGGTTTTCGAATGTTTTGTTGTTTAAAAATCTCAACCTTTTAGGTTCGTTTCGCGAAATTTTTTGAAAAAGTTTGAATTAAAACGGAGGTATTACTTTGGACAGGCAAATATAAACTTGCGGTATATATATACCGTGTATCCCACACTTAAAACAACATTGTCCTCAATGTTCATTGCTAAGACATAGGATTTTCTTCGGGAAAAATCCCACACTTAGGTTTTGAAATAGTGGAATAATTTTAAGTGTTTCGAAAAATTTGGTGGGATGGAATCCCACACTTAGAATTTAGGCATAGTTGGATATATGGTAATGGCGAAAATTGTGACAAAAAGAAAGGAACTTCCCTAAGGTAGAGACGGGGAGATGTGTTTAAAGAAAGAAGCGGCGATCTGCAGGTGATTGAAGTTTCTTGGTCGATTCCATGCAGAAAGCAGTTTCTTCGTGAACGAACGGCATCTCCTTTCCTCAATTCTCATTTGCACAAACACATTTCACTTATTCTAGGCTAAGAAAGACAGAAATTAAAACATAATAAGTAAACTAAATAACTGATAACTAAATACTGAAAGATAAAGAAACTAAACAGATTGTGTCTGATAGTTCATGTCCCAAAAATATAACAAAGTAAAGTTCCACAACCACACAACAAGTTAAAAGTATGGAATAGAGGAAATAGTAAATATGTAGATATGGGTGCACAAATCTAGGGTGCTGGAGAACCCTGATCAGAGTCCTGAACAGAAGGCTGAGCCGGTGGAGGAACTAAGGATGGTCTGGCAACTGACTGCTGACCACTGGAGACTCTCTGCTCCTCTGACCTCACCTGCCTATACTGTATCAATACATCTCTAAGGGAGCAGGCATGTAACTTCATCGGATCCTCCAAGGCTAACTGTCAAAAGTCCTCATAAGTCATCCCCTCATGCTCCATCTTGGATCTGTAAATATGCCTAAGCATATCCTCTGTAGGAAGCTCATCAGAAGGTATGGGGTCTAATGCCAGCAACCCTACGAACTCTGATAATGTGAAAGGATCAGTGCCCAAATGAACAATATCTGGTCAGTAGGAACCAGCAGCCTCTCCTCCTGCGGACTGCTGAGAAGAATGGGCTCTACGGACTGATGCAGTAGGATGTGGAAATGCAGCATTAACCGATAAACAGTGCTCGACCGACCGTGTGGGTGGAATGGTAGTAGTAGGTGGTAGGTGGGTAGTGTATGGTGGTATGGTAGTAGGTGGTGGAATGGTAGTGGATGGTGGAATGGCAGTGGATGGTGGAACGGTAGTGGATGGTGGAACTGGTGGTAGTGGCACACACTCGTATAGGAGCAGCTCGGGAGTTGAAATACCTAAAGCCCTAGCTATAAGTGCCTGATGCATTGTTGACAGCTAACGCGTGCAAAGTGAAGTACTGGGTCATGGGAGTGACTGGATCTGTATGTCGTATCTGAGCTCGGGGACCTGATGTCCCAACCCCAGCATCCCTGACTGGTGTCCTGGTACTCCTAGGCACAGCCGGAACTCTATCCACTCTATCAACAACCAGAGTCTCTACATCCTCCTCTCAGACCCTCTTCCTGGTCATGAAACATGCTGGGATAAGCTCATCAGTGTCCTTCCAGTAACACTGCCTCTCAGAATCCTCAGTAATCAGATGGATCTGCTTGCAGTAATCTAAGTCACAAGGTAATGAAGTGGAAAACACTCTATACTCGTCCTCATGACTCTTTTTCAAGAGTCGCATCCCTCTCAACAATCTGGAAATGAAAGCTCCCATAAACACATGCTTCGTCAGGTCCAAGTTCTTCTCTTTCACCATCCTCTCAGCAATAATGCAAGCCACATTAATATTCTGGCGGTTCATGATAGCATCAATGATATACAACTCATCCCCATTTATCGGCCCGGTCTCCTTCTTTCCCATAATAGATGTCACAATAAGCTTGTGTAGGAGACGTAACTGAGGTAGAATCAAAGCCGAGGACTTGGCACCACAAGTATAATGTGTGCCCGTCAGCTCACTCCAAATGATCCTATGGTTCCTCTCGGGACGATGAGGAATCGTCTGATGACCATGTAGAAACAAATCTGAGCTAATCTGATCCGCTGAATATAATCCCAAGTGTCTAGCTAAGCCTGAAATGGATACATTCTGGCTCTTCCCTCGGTATCTAAATGTTATCTTCTTGTCATTATCAATCTCTAACTCTGGGTCAAGCTCGAATGTCATCAAGAACTCAGTAACAACCTCAGGATATATGGGCTCACGAATGCTAAAAAGCTGGATCCAAGAGCTGAACTCATGTCCCTGGACCTCGTATCCTATTAACTTTCTCAACCTATCTTCAATTCCAAGTTTCCCCATATCTTCCCAAACTATGTACCTATTGCTCCCAAATGCCCTCTTTAGCCATTTCCGGATCAAAGCCTTTCCTTGTGTAGTCGTGGCCAAATAAGCAAGCATCGGAGGAATGGGATCCATCTGTTTAAGAAAAACAAGGAAACAAGTCATATTAAAACAAATAGGATTTGCTAATGGTTATCCCGAATCTTTAGAAAAAAATTCGAAATGTAGGCTTTATATTTTGTAATTATCCCATTATTTTCTTATGATTTCTCCTAAAACCGCAATCAACAATTCGCAATCCAACCAAATAAACAGAACCGCAACTTTCCTATCTTAAAGATGAATATTTCTAGACATGCTGAATAATCAAGCAAGCATAATGATCATAAATCATATAATTACCTTACTTTGATTTAAAATAAGAAAGAAAAGCGATTTTATTTATTATCCATCATTTTGCTTAAAGCATAAGACTTTAATTTGAGGATGATTAATTTGAAATCTCACTAACTTTATTGATTAAAGTAGTGCCACTTCAAATTTGCATTTTTATAAAGCAAATTACATCAAGTCTAAATAAATACCATTTTAAATTAAAGTAATAGTCTTGCATAAAAAGCCTTACTTTAATTCATAAACATGCAATTAATCAATCCTCTTAAATTTTAACAATCAATCACTTATATAAACTAATCATTTTAAGCGCAAATTAATCACTGTAAAATCAAACATAAGCAAATAATCATCAAAAAGGTCAAAATTTGCTAAAACCCTAACAAAAAGTCAACTTTCAAAATCAAAACATCAAATCTAGCCATGGAAATCTCAAATTACTTCCGCAAACATGTTTCCAACCAAGAATATAGCACTTTGCAAGCAAAAAGCATGAAACTTGATGATCAAAATTCAAGATTCAAGTATAAACCCTAACTTTATAAAGATATTCAAAATGATGATTTTGGGCTAAAATCATACCTCAATCTTGATGTAGAGATGATCTAAATGCAAAAGAGATGAAAAGATGGAAGATTTGAAGAAAAATGATGGAAAAATGGAGAAATGGCTATGGTGATGGTGGGTTTCGGCCTTGGGGAAGAAGAAGAGGAAGAAAAGTTGCTTTTTTACTTTTTGTAAAAAGTGGTGGAAGCTTCCTTTGCTTTATGCATTTTTAATTTGCATTTTTAATTTAAATGCGAACGAAATGAAACGTATACTTGGGTTTTTAAAGTTTAAATATTTTTCATGAAAATCAACCAAAATACGCACGAAACTTTTGTATTTAAATTCGTATATTAAAAACGTAACATTAATTCGTGTGCGAAAACATTTGCATTTTTAAATATGTTTTATTAAATCTTTTTGTGTTCTTTAAAATTAAAACCAATCCAAATAAAATTTTCCAAAATTTAAATAAAAACTTAGTCAAATTTCTGAAACGTTTGGACTGTTTGCGAAAATTCGTTTAAAACTTACGCGTTTAAACTTTAAAGAACGTTTTCTTTGTTTTTATAAAAGTAAATTAAAAGAAAATCTAATTAAAATTATTTTTGTCCTAATTAACAAAATATCCAAACTTATTTACATTAGACCATCACCATGTATTTGTCAGTGCTTGTGACGGCACTTTCAGATAAGCCTGAAACATGCGAGAAAATGTGGCGAAGAACGAACGTACCTTAAAGCGCTTTAATGATACTATGAATTAGGTCAGCGGGATTTATATAATAACGCTCAAATTCTCGTAATAATTCTTTTTCTTCTTGACCTAATGCTAGTAACGCATCAATGAATTGGGTTATAATAACGCTCAAATCATGTGTCTATAAAACATAGATCAAAGAGCAATTCTCCGATGACATGCTGAAATTCCTTTTCTTCTCCTGAATCAGGGTTTCCAGTAGTAGAGTGAACTACTCGGGAAATTTTCTGATGTAGATCCTTTGTTGCTCAGTAAAAGGGAATTTAGATGTTAGTAACAACTGAGTAAGCTTAACATGGATTTTTTTCCTTTTTTTGGAAGAAAGCAGAATCCATGGCTTCCTCAGTAGAATCAGGGAAAATTTATCTTAGTTCATTAATCAGATAAGTGGTAGGATCAACTAAGAACAGTTTAACGCATGGAATCAAAGTATATGTGATAGGGGCTCTCTCAATCCAAAATTCGAGCTCGTCAATCAGGGCAGCAACGTAACGATTAATCCTAATCTGTGAAACAGATGGATACTCGGTGCTAGCTATTAGATCCATTAGTAGGTCTAACTCTGATTTCAGTGATAACTCGTCTTTTTGATCGTAATTAGCATGTAGACATGTTATTATCCTATCAATCACTACGAAGGTCTTCCTCTGCTCAGTTGAAAAGGGGAAATCGGATATCTTAAGGTTCCCAAGAAAATCAGCACAAATATCTATTCTCCTACTGGGCTTGTGAAAGTTTCCTAAGTGGTGTTCATTACTTGATTCTGGTGGGTTATTACTTGATTCAGTGTTGGGCAAGGTTGGTGTTTCTAGTTCAGGATCTTCTGGAATTTGGAGACGCTCATCCACTTCTACACTTTGAAAAAGAGTAGTGGGGTAGGCTCGCAATATATCTGGAAGATCATACCTGAAGTATTCATCTAAGCAATGAAGTCACACATTTAAATCCATCCAAGGCACTGGTGGATAGAAGAAAACTTCAATACCGAAAGGAATGTCTTCTAGTAGGGTGGCAGGTCTAAGGTAATATGATTACTTAGATAAGATTGATAAAATCTCATGGTCAAGTGTGGGTTGACCACTTAATTCAATAGTGACAGAAGGTGGAATCTTCTGCTGAGATATATCAAAACCTAAGTCTAAGGATGAATATTCGACAATCTCAACTTCCTGGTTAACACAGACCTCTTTGTGAGAAGAAACAAAGAATTCCGCATCGTCCATGATCGTTATCTCATCCATGGGAGAAATAAGATTGGAAAGAGAATTAGGGTTTTCTAGGGTTTTTCTAATTTAACTAACTACTAAAGCAATTAACTTCCTAAAGTAATGAAAATCTTAAGGAAGGGTCACCTAAAAGTCAACTATCTACGGTAATCTTAAAGTTCACTACGCTCAACCGATCCCCGACAGCGGCACCAAAAACCTGTTGCGCCGTCAGAGTGCTGACTCTGCTGCGGTCGTCGTCCGATGGGGGCACGGCGGTCCTGCAAACAAAGGTGCAACAACGCGAACGTGTTAGGTTTTAAATTTATATGAGCTGGGGCTCAAACTATAAGTACTACCTACTTTTAGGGAGTAAGCAGTAAGTATAACTCGAGTGTCGTTCTTAAAATCGGAGCGAATGGAACTAAAAGGGACTTACCGTAAACGAGCTTTCTGATAGGATGGGTTTATAAAAGTAGGTAGGTTTTGGTTGGTTTATCTAATACTAAATAAAACAAGTAAATAAAATAGAGAGTAGGCAACAGGTAGAGCGTGATTGCTGAAATTTCGATAATTAGGGTTTCTGGATGATATTCATTATACAGATGATTGGAGAATACCTTGGGCAAATCATCAGACGGACAGTCGGTGTAAACACTAGGACCCTACATTTTAGTCTAAAAGCCTAAAAGCGTATGTCAGTGAATCCTAGGTTATCCTGATGCTGATTAGAAACAGGTTGTTCAAACCCCCCTCACTTGCCTTGTAAGACTAAGCGACCTCTACGGATAATATATCCTGGGTGTAGGCATAAGGTAACAAACTGCAATTTTCTATCTGACCTTTCTTAACACCTAAATCTATCTGAGTTTTTCTAGGTAAGTACGAATTGTATGTTATATATGTTGAGTTGTCGGTTATGTTGAGTTAAGCAGTTTAAGCATCTTGTATTACAGCCGAATACTTGCTTTCTTTTCAAAACTCATTTATATCAGGTTTAAGCATAATTAACTCCGTCATGAATTAGACCCTCCTTTGCTATCAGGCGTTCATCCCTTGGAATACTCACGGTGTACAGTGCAATTGGCATATCCACAGTGTTCCCGACTCAAGGTATACTCACGGTGTACAGTGCATTTGGCATATCCACAGTGTTCCAGAATCAAGGCATACTAACGGTGTACTGTACATTAAAGTAGTTCCACAGCTGTATGTTAACCTTGGTGTACTAACGGTGTACGGTGTAGCGAGCATTTCCACAGCTGTATTTTAACCTTGGTGTACTAACGGTGTACGGTGCAGCAAGCATTTCCACAGCTTTATTGTTCCTAGACCCATATTCTAAAAGGGTGACTTCTAGGTATTCCACGATGAAATAAACCTACGGCAGTTCCTTAGCTTCCACATATTTGTACTCCACACGAGGTGTTTCCAACGCTATACGAAGTACTGTGCCGAATTACGGAATATTCATAGCTTCATATGGTAATATGAGATAACTATATGTACGTAGTATTAGGGTTGATCAGATCCTATCCTAAGGCAATAGTCACGTGAAAGACTGGAAAGGGTGGACACTTTATTAAGTCTATATTCATGTAAAACTCAACCGGATAAACAGCAAAACAATCACCAATCATAATATTGGGAACATTATTCCACAACGGATACCAATCATAATATTGGGAACATTATTCCACAACGGATTGTGCCCACGACTTTCATAGCTTCCACGTTCCGTACTCCACACATTAGGGATGTTTCCGGCGCTATACAAATGAAAGCCGTATAACGTTACCTCCGTTATTTCATAATGATTACCCCAATGAATTAAATATTATCCATAATCCTAATATCTACATTCCAACAATCACAGTATTAAACTACGTAAATAGCATGGCAATATTCGCAGCACAAACAAAGATATCATGCAAACAAAACATAATAACTGTAAGTAAAGGAATAAGTGATAACCAGTATTTAAGCAGCGTAACACTGAGTAGTACAAGCTAGAATCTTGAAAACTTCAATACAATAAAATTCCCAAGCTACAGCTATCTTCCCCACTCGAACCGTGCCTACATCTCTCTAGTTCTCTAGAGAGAGAAACTAGAGAGAGAAACTAACCTAATCTAAACTAGAGAGAGAAAGAGTGTGTGAGAGAGAAAGTGAGAGAATTCTATGAAGAATGGTGTGTAAAATGAGGATGAGAGATTCTCTATTTATAGGCAACCAAGGATGCAAGAGTACAAGTCCACAAGCATGCACGTACAAGCAAACGAAGCAAAACGAGAGACCACAAGAAGGGACAGGGCCGTACACGGCCTAAACAGGGCCGAACATGGCCTGTTTAGGGCCGTACATGGCTTCACCAAGGCCGTACATGGCTGTAGGGTGGCCGTGTGCTAGGCCGTGTGATTTTTCTGACTTTTCTCGTTGTTTCAGAAGGCCGTATCTTCTTCGTTTCACGTCCGTTTGACTTGATTCTTTCGCTTACGGTCTCGTAATTCCATTACGCTTCTAATGATTCCAATTTGGTAGAAATTGGAGGTGTGGAGCCCGGGCGTGTCCAGAATACGTTTCGTAGTCTTTGGTTGTGCTGTTTGCTGCGTAACTCTCTCATCCTTGATCCATCTTGAGAAATCCATATATTCACGTTCTCGTAATCTCCATAGCTACAAAATAAGACAATTATGAGGTTCTGGTATGAATTTTATAGTGGAATTAGGGTTAGGCTCAAAACGGTGTCTATTTAGGTCAGTTTTCCGCCCTTTTTGCTTGATTTTCAAAAGACCGACAAGTTTATACCTTTCTAACAAAAGTTGGTGAAAAATGATGATTTTAAGATGTATTTGTTAGAAAAGAGCTAAATATGGGACAATTAATGTATGTAAAAATGTGACTTTTTGCGTTACATCATTCATCCAACTAGTAATGTCCATATTACTACGATTTGGTTGATTAGTTTGCGTTTCAAAGACGTGTACGGCCCGTTGGTGATTGTTTGTATTAATAATCTCAAAGCATTATTATTATGATATCTAAGTGTTATACTTAAAAAATATATCCCAAGTGGTTTAGAAGTCATATCGTACAAGTATTAGTGGTTATCTAAGTTCGACACTTAGTGATATTTGTGTTTTCTAGATTTTGTACTGCTAGTTAAGATTCCCTTGTTTCCACTTCTAGTTATATCCGTTTCCACTTCTAGTTATATCCGTTTCCACTTCTAGTTATATCCATTTCCACCTCTAGTTATATCTGTTTCCACTTCTAGTTATATTCGTTTCCACCCTTAGTTCTATCGTTTCCACCCCTAGTTATATCGTTTCCACTTCTAGTTACATCTGTTTCCACTTCTAGTTATATTCATTTCCACCCCTAGTTCTATCGTTTCCACCCCTAGTTATATCGTTTCCACTTCTAGTTATATCTGTTTCCACTTCTAGTTATATCCGTTTCCACTTCTAGTTATATTCGTTTCCACCCCTAGTTATATCGTTTCTACTTCTAGTTATATTCGTTTCCACCCCTAGTTATATCGTTTCCACCCCTAGTTATATCGTTTCCATAAAATAGTCAAAACCGTAAGTTTCCGACAAAGGTTTCGAAATCAAGTTTTTAGTACTTATTTGGACATCACTAAGCTAGATTAACATCAAACAAGTAAAATAAGTAAAATATAAAAGTTTTAGAAAATGTCGGGATTCTTACAAATCGTCACGAGCAAAATCCGAAAAGATAGATGTGTAGCTCTTGTCGTTGTGGTCGTTTTTCTCCAAATGAATCTTGTAATTTAAGGTTGTTTGATGGTAGTTTTTGAGTGATTCTTATGAAATAAAAATGGAACCGTGAGGATGAAGATGATGAACTCGATGATGATGATGACGATGAACCCAATGATGATGATGATCAAAGATGAAGATGATGATGATGTTGTTGTTGTTGATTGTTATTGTTGTTAAAGATAGAGAACCGAGAGATAGAGAGGAAGAGATTGAGATGATGAATTGAAAGAATGAAATGGAAAGTGAAGGGTGTGTTTGGTGTAGTCGACCGGCTCCAATTATTGGAGTTGGTTGGCTCCCATTCGCAGTACAAAATACCCATATTTTTGTACCCGATCGTAAAGTAGTTTAATATTTTCAAATGATAAATTTCTAAATATGAAATCGTATATGTTTTTAATCGAAGTATTTTATAAAAATACTTTTAGTGAGATATAAAATTATATTTTTGTTTCACTTTGGTTTGACGGATAGTTTTCAATGTACAAAATGTGTTTAAACTTTCAACCGAGTAAATAATTATTATTCTCATCAATAATATATTATTTAAAAATGTTTTGCACCAACGTCCGTATTTGATTTTTCTGCGTTCTTTCAGATTTGTTTGTACGAGATTAGTAAATAGTCATTGTGATATATATATAAATACATATATATTATCTGAATACTTTCGTTTTAATACGTACCGAGTACGAAAGATTAAGGTTTAAATTAGGGGCTAATTTTGCCCTTTTTGACCGGGTGTCACATTCTTCCCTTTTTAGAAGAATTTTGTCCCGAAATTCAACCGAAACCGAAGTCCGAGTTTTTATTAGGATCTACTATGTAATATGTCTAATTCTAAGACATCCGATTTATCCGAGCCTTCTCCCCTTGTTAGGCTTAAGCCTACCGATCACTAAAGGAATGAGGGAGAATTCCGATTCCTACCCGACCGTTATGTCTACGTGACAAGGTCGGTTCGCATTAACAAGTATTACTATGAATGGACTTAATAATCCACCAAATTTAATGAGTCCTATCATGTTCTTAGAGTTTAGCATAACTACTGATACCATACAAGATCTATAACTGTTCTTCATTAGCATGTATAGATTTCCAGTACCTAAACCGAATTATATCACTGAAGTGATAACCGAATTATATCACCGAAGTGATATCCGAATTATATCACCGAGGTGATACCCGAATTATATGCCAAATCATGCATACCGAATTAATTACCGAATTATATACCGTCTTAGCTAACCGATTGTACATTTACCGTTAAAGGAAATAGAATAGACGTTACGCAGCATGTTGAAATTTATGTAATATGTACTACGGAAGTGATTTTTGTTACACGACAAAATACATACCCGTGTCAGGGTCTGGATGAGTGTTCCTAGTATTCAGTATTGTTATCCTTCAGCTTAGGACAGTCATTTCGGTAGCGTCCTACGGTGCCACACTCGTAACAAGCTTTTACTCGGCAATCTTTAGCAAGATGACCATAACGCTTGCACTTGTCACAGGGGGTTCCACAAGGCCTGTCATGGTGGCGTTTGCATTTTGAGCAGAAGGGTTTAGTTCCAGTGTACTTCTTCTTGTTCTCAGATCCAGAGGCATTGACCTTGGTGGCTGCAGGCTTTTTGTTGGTTTGGCCTTGGTTGTCAGGGTTTCCGTCAGCTTTTCTTTTGTTATCCTTCCCGTCGCGGACAACCTGCGCCATGAGGCTGTGAGCCATACGAACAGCACTTTGGATAGTCCCCGGTTTGGATGTAGTTACCATCCCTTTGATGCTTGCGGGAAGTCCCCAGATATACCTCTCGACCCTTTTGTATTCAGGATTGACCATAGTTGGACACAAGAGAGCTAGTTGGTGAAAACGGATGGTGTATCCAGCTATGTCGTTGCCGTTGATAGTGTGATTCCAGAATTCAGTCTCCAGCTGTTGTATTTCCTCTCTAGGACAATACTCCTCAGTCATCATCTTTTTCAGATCATCCCAAGGTAGTTTGTAAGCAACATAGAGACCCACAGTCTAGGCATGAGTGTTCCACCAGGTGAGTGCACCTTCCATCAGTGTGCAGATAGAGTACTTGACCTTACAGTCATCCGGGCAGTTACAGTGACGGAAGACGGATTCCATCTTCTCGATCCATTGCAGTAGGCTGATGGCTCCTTCGGTGCCCTTGAAGGGTCAAGGGTTTGCAGTTGAGGAAGTCTTTGTAAGTGCATGTTTTTGTCAGGGGGCGTTGTTGTTGACCTCCTCGCTCCCCGGGTTTGGGCCTGATCCGCTGTTGGGAGGAGTTTGTCGAGCGGCCAGAGCTTCGGCTACTCGCAGAGTGATTAACTGTTCAAGTTCAGCAGGAGTGAAGGATTGTCATTTCGGAGGCATGTTTCTTCAATAACAAGATAAAGGACATGTCAGAGTTTTGAATCGAATAAAGTGATTGTCACAATTTTATGAATACTGAACAATGAATTGATGCATGATGCGTCAATTGAGAGAAATAGAAGATAATAGGATTGAAATTATTTAACAAGCGTGTCCAAAAGATTACAAGAGTTGGAGTTTACAAAAGTGCCGGAAATTATCACATCCAGAGGGATATTTGAGAATTTGTTTGTTATCCGACGCGTGACCATCCGTTGTGGGGTTTACCGTTTCAGTTCGAGGAAATTTGTTAGGAATGATAGGAAAAGATTTCAGTCCTTAGAGGAATACCGATTCCGAATGTTAAATATGACGGCGAGTGAATGACGAAATTTTCTAACTTTACCGAGTATGTTAAAGAGTATCCGAGGCCTAATCATATATATACAATATATATCATAGCCTAATCATATATGTATATACCATATATACATATATATCCGCCTAGTTATGTCTAGCACAAAACAATTATGAGTCCCGGTTCTCTTATGGTCAGAGTCAGCTAGTGCATTCCTGTTCAATATAACCCCTTTCAGATCTCACATCATCTGTATTTAATTGTACATAGTTAGCTAGGCTATGTTAAATTAAACTCGTATGATGAAATTCCTGAACCAGTTATACCTAATGAGGAATACTGCCTAACGGTCATAGTCTAGGCCCACTAAATGCAGCCTAGTTCGCTATAACCTTAGGCTCTGATAACAATCTGTCACACCCCCGATTTCATGATTTGCGGAAGCGATCATTCGGGTGTGACTAATCAATAATCAGAACACCAAAGTACAAGCAAACGACTCTACATGAGACGTTTATACATTTTACAAAAGTAATACATAGTTTAGGTCATAAGTCTACAACATTAATGAGTTCGCATAATTAGATCCCGAAGATTTTAATACATAACCGATTAACAAAAGATAATGCTATAAAATATTCATATGTTTATAGATGCATGCGACTCGTACTAGCTAGCATATCCTACGGGCCACCCTACTGTAGCTGATCACCTGAGAATACAACACTAAAAGGTCAGCTATAAAGCTGGTGAATCTCACAGGTTTATCATAAAGCATGTTGTGATACACAATGTTATCCGATGATTTAATACCGAACAATGATTAACCCATTAAGGTTACCGAACAATGATTAAACCAATTAAGGTTACCGACTAGATTTACCGACAATGACATTGTATTGCAATAAGCCATGGTTCGAGGCCTAACCCGATTTGTGCCTCCTGAACGGTGTCAACACCCATAACAATTACTAAAATGCCCATTTGGACGTGGTTGTAACTAGCAACCCGGACGGGGACGTCACTCCCATGATAGATCTATCTTTTAGTAATCGCGCCTTATTAAGTTAATGAACCATGCAATGATGGGGACTTTTCCGTATTAAAACACTCATGCAATACCCGAACTAAGAAAATCAAGACCGACAATGATAATCAAATATGTTTAACCGTGTTAATAATTAAATTAACTAACCGAATAATTGTGATCACGAAAACAAGTAAGTGTTGTATCTGTGACACCCCCAAAATTTTTATGATTTGCGGAAGCTTGATTTGGGTGTCACTAATCAATATACAAAGCACATAAGATATAATGAACGACCACTATATGCGTCGTTTTAAACTTTTATAGATAAAGTAAATGTTTACATCAAAATATAGTTACATTAGCTCGGTTCCTGAAATTGAGAGATTACATAGCATAATTACTTTTACAAAAATATAATAATGCAGTCCAATCTCTAGTTGTATGTATGCTGACTCGAGCTAATAATTCCTGCTTGTGCAGCCAAACTACTGCTGGGTACCTGTGATAAATACTAAAATGGGTCAGCGAAAACGCTGGTGAGCTCACAGGTTTGCATGTCAATATATAGTTGTCAGAACCGCAAGATTTATATTGAATTTAAAGTGCAATTAAGCAAAATAAAAGTTATACTGTCCATGAGCACATAGTCTGAGCTTAACTTGATTTGTCAGGCCCACTTAAGGAAACCTAACTTGAAATGCCTCCTACGAGTGCCTAATCAACACTCGTCTTCCCAAATGCTAATACATCCGTTTGACCGGTTAGTGCGTGCTAACCCGGATGAGGATTGTCAATCCCATATGATATCATATACTAACATTCACGCTATAAAATACTAGAGACTATGCTTATGGAGGACTTTAAATTGATTAGCTTGAAACTCATGTAGTATTTGAAGTTTGGCACTTGCGTTCTACTTGTAAAACAAAATCGAGTAGTAATATCACACCCCTAGTTGTAAAGCAGTGAAAATGGGGCTATGAAACTCACCTGAGTCTTGAAGTGTTTAATTTAATAAACTCGAAATAATTAGCGGTGAATTGATGTCCAAAGACTTGAAACCTGAATGTGTTCACGACACTTGATTGTTATTAATTGTACCGGTATCCCGAAAGACTACCATTGAAATTGTTTGCTTAACTTGATGTCCAAATTACCCCGATTTGGTTGATTGTTTTGTTACAAGTTACTACGACTTGTTTGGAATAAGTTGATACAAGTTACAACGACTTGTTTGATTGAATTATCTAAGTTACTATGACTTAGTTGATTCAATTGTGTATTTGAAAATGTGTACGGCCCGTTGGTGATTTAGTTGAAATAATAATAATTCTAAAATGTTGACTTTGCTACAGTACTGCTACAGTACTGCTACAGTAAATTTGACTTTTTTGAACAGTAACTTTGACTTCAAAATTTTGAGGTTTGAAGATTCTGTTTTGTGCGACGTAGGGTGCTACGTCGCAGATCCGGACTGCGACGTTGGGCATGACGTCGCTATGTGCGACTTTCGCAATTTAATGCGACGTTGTACGTGACGTCGCTATAGGCGACGTAGTTGGTTTCTGCGACGTAAGGGTCTGCGTCGCTAAGTGCGACGTTGGGGTTATAGTGCGACGTAGGTCGCTGCGTCGCTATATGCGACGTTGGGGATATAGTGCGACGTAGGTCGCTACGTCGCATTTGCTCCAGGCCAAATGCGACGTACGGAGTCTGATCGGAGTTTCAACTCCAAAAACGCGTTTTCCGGCCGTCGATCGGCATAATATTTTTACCCAACCCATTCTGGGACATTACAAGGTTATACAAACAACTAGCAAGTTATAAAACTTAAAAACGAGAGTTTTCGGAGTTGTGTCAGAAACTTACAAATCGCCGAAATGAAATTCCGGAAAGATAGAAGTGTAGATCGTCGCGTGGTGGTCGTTTATTCTAAAGGGGCTTGAAGATCCGAGGTCGTTTGAGGTATTTATTTTGCGATTTTCGTGTGGTGGTGGTGATGGAGTTTGTTGAGAGAAAATAGGGAGAAGAGAGAGAGAAAGAAGTTGAAAAATGAAGAAAAGAAAGATGAGGAGGTGATTATGGTGGGATTCCCACCATTTTCAGTCCACGCGCTTCGCTCCGTGCGGTGTTCGTTTTCTCCGTAGTTTAAACGTTAAATATTTATTTTATTTATTTAAGGATACATTTTAAATTATAAATTATTACATAATGTTTTATTGTAAAACTTTACCAATTATCTATTTATGATATTTAAAATGAAATTCGTTATATTTGTTTGCGCGTTTGTATTTTAATTATATATATGTTATTTGTGAAATACGAATTGACCACGAAATATTACAATAATTAATATTCCTAATAAAATTGAGTTATTGAATAATGTTTGTATTACCTTAATAAATTTTACACCAACGTCCGTATTAATTGTATCAAAATTCATTCGATTTGAAAGTCGTACGATTTAAACAAACCGCGTAATTGTAGATATATATTCAACAATATATATATAATAATTGATACATTAATTAGCCTAACACAGAACTAATTACATGTATTAAAACTTGATTAGGCACTAAATTCTAGTCCTAATTTGACGGGTGTCACATTCTCCCCCTGTTAGAAGAATTTCGTCCCGAAATTTATGTTGAAGTTGTGTTTGCCGTGGAATCAGTAAAGAGTTGAGGATACTTGAGTCGCATTTGGTCTTCCCGTTCCCAAGTGAATTCCGGACCGCGCCGCGAATTCCACCTAACTTTGACGATGGGAATACGACTTTGTTTAAGTTGTTTGACCTCACGGTCCATGATTTCAGCGGGTTCCTCAACAAAGTGAAGTTTTTCGTCAACTCGAATTTCATCGAGTGGAATGATAAGTGTCTCATCAGACAGACACTTCTTCAGATTTGAAACATGAAATGTGGGATGCACGCTGCTGAGTTCGAATGGCAGCTGCAATCGATATGCCACTGAACCAATCTTTTCGAGGATCTCGAATGGTCCAATGTATCTGGGGTTTAACTTCCCTCGTTTGCCAAACCGGATTACGCCTTTCCAAGGCGATACTTTGAGTAGAACTCGATCCCCAACCTGGAACTCGAGTGGCTTGCGTCTCACGTCAGCATAACTTTTCTGACGATCACGCGCGGCTTTGAGTTTGTTTTGAATTTCAACGATTCTCTCGGTCGTCTCGTGAATGATTTCTGGACCTGTGAGTTGGCTATCCCCAACTTCGGTCCAACAGATAGGTGACCGGCACTTACGACCGTACAGTGCCTCGAAAGGTGCAGCTTTGATGCTGGTATGATAACTGTTGTTGTACGAGAACTCGCACAATGGTAGATGTTTTTCCCAGTTTACACCGAAGTCTACTACGCAGGCCCGTAGCATGTCTTCCAGTGTTTGAATGGTTCGTTCACTTTGGCCGTCGGTTTGAGGATGATATGCGGTACTCATATCAAGTCGAGTACCCAGAGATTTTTGAAGTGATTGCCAAAATTGTGAAGTGAAACGACTATCTCTATCGGAGATAATTGAGATTGGAACACCGTGTTTGGTCACGATTTCCTTCAGATAAATGTTGGTGAGGCGTTCCATTTTGTCGGATTCCTTGATTGCCAGGAAGTGAGCAGATTTTGTGAGACGATCCACGATCACCCAAATGGTATCGCAACCTCTCGAGGATCTGGGTAGTTTGGTTATGAAGTCCATGGCAATTTGTTCCCATTTCCATTCCGGAAGACTGGGTTGTTGAAGTAAACCAGAAGGTTTTTGATATTCGATTTTGACCTTGGAGCAAGTAAGGCATTTGCTGACATAGGTGGCGATTTCGGCTTTCATGTTCGGCCACCAGTAGAAGTCCTTGATACCGTGGTACATTTTATCGGATCCCGGATGGATAGAATATTTGGACTTGTGAGCTTCATCCATCACCAAGTCTCGTAGGTTCCCAAATTTAGGCAACCAGATTCGGTTTGAGAAATACCTAATCCCGTTAGGTTTGACTTCGAGTTGTTTATCCATGCCCCGCAAGGTTTCATCTTTGACATATTCGGGTTTTAAGGCTTCGAGTTGAGCAGTGAGGATTTGAATGTTTAAATTGTTGTGAATGGTCATACTGAGGGCTCGAACCCGAAGTGGTTTCACTCGCTCTTTTCGACTGAGGGCGTCAGCAACAACATTTGCTTTGCCTGGATGATATTTGAGTTCGCAGTCGTAATCAGTAAGCAACTCGACCCATCGACGTTGCCTCATGTTGAGATCCTTCTGATCGAATATGTGTTGAAGGCTTTTATGGTCGGTAAAGATTGTGCATCTGGTACCGTAAAGGTAATGTCTCCAGATTTTGAGGGCAAAAACGACAGCTCCTAGCTCGAGGTCGTGGGTGGTGTAATTCTTTTCATGAATCTTGAGCTGTCGGGAAGCATAAGCTATGACTTTGTCTCGTTGCATGAGCACGCAACCGAGACCTTGATGAGAAGCATCGCAGTATACCACGAAGTCATCAGTGCCTTCGGGTAATGATAGGATAGGAGCACTGCAAAGCTTTTGTTTTAAGAGTTGGAATGCCGACTCTTGTTTATCAGTCCAGTCAAACTTTTTGTCTTTCTGGGTCAGAGTCGTGAGTGGTATGGCTATCTTGGAGAAATTTTCAATGAATCGTCGATAGTATCCGGCCAGTCCTAGAAACTGTCGTACTTCGGTCGGAGTGGTTGGCGATTGCCAATCTTTGATTGCTTCGATTTTTGATGGGTCAACGTGAATCCCCTGACTGTCAATCACGTGACCAAGGAATTGAACGGTTTTGATCCAGAACTCACACTTAGAGAACTTGGCATAGAGCTCCTCGTGTTTAAGTAGTTCAAGGATGGTTTTGAGGTGTTGCGCGTGTTCTTCTTTGCTTCGTGAATATATGAGGATGTCATCGATGAAGACAATGACAAACTTGTCAAGGTAAGGTTTGCACACCCGATTCATAAGGTCCATGAATACAGCCGGTGCGTTGGTTAGGCCGAATGGCATCACTTGGAATTCGTAATGCCCGTAACGGGTTCTGAAAGCGGTTTTTGGAATATCAGCATCGCGAACACGCAATTGGTGATAACCGGATCGGAGATCAATCTTTGAATAACAACTCGACCCTTGAAGTTGGTCGAACAAATCATCGATTCGAGGGAGTGGATACCGGTTCTTGACAGTTAACTTGTTCAACTCTCGATAGTCGATACACATTCGAAAAGAACCGTCTTTCTTCTTGACAAATAGGACCGGAGCTCCCCAAGGTGAAGAACTCGGCCTGATGAATCCTCGTTCCAGGAGTTCCTGTAACTGGGTGGACAGCTCCTGAAGTTCGGATGGAGCTAAACGGTATGGTGCTCGGGCCACCGGCGCAGCACCTGGTACAAGATCGATTGAGAACTCAACCTGTCTTGGTGGTGGTAGACCAGGTAGTTCTTCAGGAAAGACTTCTGGAAAGTCTCGAACAATTGGAACATCCTCAAGTCGCTTCTCCTCCGACTTTTTCTCCATGATGTGCGCGAGGATTGCTGGATAACCCTTTCTCAGAAATTTTCGGGTTTTAAGACAAGATATGATGTTAAGCCTCGTCCCTCCGGTCTCCCCCTGTATGACTAGGGTTCTACCGACAGTGAGAGGTATGCGAACAATTTTGTCATGGCAAATGATTTCAGCGCGATGTTTGGATAACCAGTCCATGCCTACGATGACATCGAAACTTCCTATCTCAACAGGCATAAGATCTATGGAGAAGGTTTCGTCGGCTAGATTTAAGGTGCAATTAGGTATCACACTATTGGTTTCTATCAATTTGCCATTTGCTAGCTCTACGGTGTACTTAACGTCTAAAGCAACAGGTGTAATGTCAAGTAGAGGGCAAAATTCATCGGAAATAAAACTCCTATCGGCACCAGTATCAAACAGTATGGAAGCAGTTAAATTGTTGAGGAGGAACATACCCGTGACCACATTCGGGTCCTGACGGGCGTCCCCTGAGTTGATCACGAAGGCGCTACTTTTGGCGTTGTTGTTGTTGCGGTGGTTGTTGTTGTTGTTGCCCTTATTCTTCAGTTTTGGGCAAGAATCCCTGAAGTGTCCTGGGTTTCCACATTCATAACAGGACTTAGGTTGTCGGTTATTTCTGTCAGAGGGGTTGTTGTTGGATTTGGGGGCTCGGCAATCCTTAGTCGAATGCCCGTACCTCCTGCAGTTGTTGCAAGGAGTACCGCACTGACCAAAGTGGTGATAGTTACACTTGGGACAATAAGGTCTGTCCCCGGTGTAGCTGCGGTTGGATTCAGAGTTGGTGGTGTAGACTTGGATGGCGTTGTTTTTCTTGTTTGAGTTGTGGTGGTGTTCAGTGGATTTGCGTTTGTTGTTGTTGGAGGATGAGGTGTTGGAGGTCTCACGGCTGACAACTAGAGCCATGAGTTCGTGGGCCAATCGAATGGCACTTTCAGTAGTAGTTGGTTTAGATGAGGCGACGTTTCCCTGAATGTTCTCGGGAAGTCCACGAATGTATTTCTTAATGCCCTTACTTTCTGGTTCGACCAAACCTGGGCATAATAAGGCAAACTGCTGAAACTTGGTGGTATATTCAGCAACATCATTTCCCTGCACCTCCAGATGCCAGAATTCTTCTTCCAGCCTGTGCAATTCCTCTTCAGGACAGTATTTCTCTGTCAGTTTCTTTTTCAGTTCGGCCCAAGGAAGTCGATTTGCAACCTCAAGGCCTACAGAGTTTGCGTGGGTTTTCCACCACGTGAGTGCACCTTCCTGAAAGGTGTAAGCAGCGAATTTGACTTTGTTGTTCTCAGTACAGTCGCAGAGACTGAAAACAGATTCCATGCGCTCAATCCAACGGATCAAGCCAATGGCACCTTCCGTGCCCTTGATGTATAACGGTTTACAGCTAAGGAAGTCCTTATAGGAGCAGGGTTTGGGTGGTGGAATATTGGTTGCGGTGTCCTCACTACCAGGTGGTGTTCGGGTAGCCAAGGCTTCAGTCACACTGCGGGCAATTATCCCCGCGATCTCAGCTTCGCTAAGGGTAATTTGACGACGTGGAGGCATGATGCTGAGTAAGAAAGAACAAGGAAATGAAATAAGATACTAGTCCGAGTATGATGAACTAGTGATGTGTTTGTCATTTCGAGACAAAACGTTAGAGAGAAAGAGGCCTATATTCATATAATATAATATAGTCTAAAGTTGTAACTAGGTCTACTTATGTAAATGTATATGTATATCACATAATAACCTATTGAGTGTCTAGCACAGACGTGTTTTGAGTCCCGTTTCTCTCGAGGTCAGAGTCAACTAATGCATTCCTGTTCAACATAACTCTTTCAGATTTCACATCATCTTTCTTTAATTGTACATAGTTGATCAGGCTATGTTAAATTAAAGTCGTATGATGTAATCCCTAAACTAGTCATAACTAATAAGGAATAC
The DNA here is from genome assembly GCA_949592205.1 of Helichrysum umbraculigerum. Taxonomy (NCBI): domain Eukaryota; kingdom Viridiplantae; phylum Streptophyta; class Magnoliopsida; order Asterales; family Asteraceae; genus Helichrysum; species Helichrysum umbraculigerum. The sequence continues at coordinate 68,142,285 of CATIUR010000003.1, forward strand.
TGCCTAACGGTCATAGTCTAGGCCCACTAAATGCAACCTAGTTCACTATAACCTTAGGCTCTGATACCAATCTGTGACACCCCCAAAATTTTTATGATTTGCGGAAGCTTGATTTGGGTGTCACTAATCAATATACAAAGCACATAAGATATAATGAACGACCACTATATGCGTCGTTTTAAACTTTTATAGATAAAGTAAATGTTTACATCAAAATATAGTTACATTAGCTCGGTTCCTGAAATTGAGAGATTACATAGCATAATTACTTTTACAAAAATATAATAATGCAGTCCAATCTCTAGTTGTATGTATGCTGACTCGAGCTAATAATTCCTGCTTGTGCAGCCAAACTACTGCTGGGTACCTGTGATAAATACTAAAATGGGTCAGCGAAAACGCTGGTGAGCTCACAGGTTTGCATGTCAATATATAGTTGTCAGAACCGCAAGATTTATATTGAATTTAAAGTGCAATTAAGCAAAATAAAAGTTATACTGTCCATGAGCACATAGTCTGAGCTTAACTTGATTTGTCAGGCCCACTTAAGGAAACCTAACTTGAAATGCCTCCTACGAGTGCCTAATCAACACTCGTCTTCCCAAATGCTAATACATCCGTTTGACCGGTTAGTGCGTGCTAACCCGGATGAGGATTGTCAATCCCATATGATATCATATACTAACATTCACGCTATAAAATACTAGTGACTATGCTTATGGAGGACTTTAAATTGATTAGCTTGAAACTCATGTAGTATTTGAAGTTTGGCACTTGCGTTCTACTTGTAAAACAAAATCGAGTAGTAATATCACACCCCTAGTTGTAAAGCAGTGAAAATGGGGCTATGAAACTCACCTGAGTCTTGAAGTGTTTAATTTAATAAACTCGAAATAATTAGCGGTGAATTGATGTCCAAAGACTTGAAACCTGAATGTGTTCACGACACTTGATTGTTATTAATTGTACCGGTATCCCGAAAGACTACCATTGAAATTGTTTGCTTAACTTGATGTCCAAATTACCCCGATTTGGTTGATTGTTTTGTTACAAGTTACTACGACTTGTTTGGAATAAGTTGATACAAGTTACAACGACTTGTTTGATTGAATTATCTAAGTTACTATGACTTAGTTGATTCAATTGTGTATTTGAAAATGTGTACGGCCCGTTGGTGATTTAGTTGAAATAATAATAATTCTAAAATGTTGACTTTGCTACAGTACTGCTACAGTAAATTTGACTTTTTTGAACAGTAACTTTGACTTCAAAATTTTGAGGTTTGAAGATTCTGTTTTGTGCGACGTAGGGTGCTACGTCGCAGATCCGGACTGCGACGTTGGGCATGACGTCGCTATGTGCGACTTTTGCAATTTAATGCGACGTTGTACGTGACGTCGCTATAGGCGACGTAGTTGGTTTCTGCGACGTAAGGGTCTGCGTCGCTAAGTGCGACGTTGGGGTTATAGTGCGACGTAGGTCGCTGCGTCGCTATATGCGACGTTGGGGATATAGTGCGACGTAGGTCGCTACGTCGCATTTGCTCCAGGCCAAATGCGACGTACGGAGTCTGATCGGAGTTTCAACTCCAAAAACGCGTTTTCCGGCCGTCGATCGGCATAATATTTTTACCCAACCCATTCTGGGACATTACAAGGTTATACAAACAACTAGCAAGTTATAAAACTTAAAAACGAGAGTTTTCGGAGTTGTGTCGGAAACTTACAAATCGCCGAAATGAAATTCCGGAAAGATAGAAGTGTAGATCGTCGCGTGGTGGTCGTTTATTCTAAAGGGGCTTGAAGATCCGAGGTCGTTTGAGGTATTTATTTTGCGATTTTCGTGTGGTGGTGGTGATGGAGTTTGTTGAGAGAAAATAGGGAGAAGAGAGAGAGAAAGAAGTTGAAAAATGAAGAAAAGAAAGATGAGGAGGTGATTATGGTGGGATTCCCACCATTTTCAGTCCACGCGCTTCGCTCCGTGCGGTGTTCGTTTTCTCCGTAGTTTAAACGTTAAATATTTATTTTATTTATTTAAGGATACATTTTAAATTATAAATTATTACATAATGTTTTATTGTAAAACTTTACCAATTATCTATTTATGATATTTAAAATGAAATTCGTTATATTTGTTTGCGCGTTTGTATTTTAATTATATATATGTTATTTGTGAAATACGAATTGACCACGAAATATTACAATAATTAATATTCCTAATAAAATTGAGTTATTGAATAATGTTTGTATTACCTTAATAAATTTTACACCAACGTCCGTATTAATTGTATCGAAATTCATTCGATTTGAAAGTCGTACGATTTAAACAAACCGCGTAATTGTAGATATATATTCAACAATATATATATAATAATTGATACATTAATTAGCCTAACACAGAACTAATTACATGTATTAAAACTTGATTAGGCACTAAATTCTAGTCCTAATTTGACGGGTGTCACAGTATCTCACCCTAAGTTTTTAAATCAGTTAAAGCAATAAAAGTGGGCTATGAGACTTACCTGAGCCTAATGAGATGCTATCAAGCACTAATGATGGTGAACAAGAGAAATGATGTCGTCTCCAACGACTGAAACCTGTTGGGCTTCCTAAACGCGCAAGGTTTTAATGATTAGATGTCTCAACAGACCATCTATGCTAGTTGTTTATCCAACTAGTAATGTCCAAATGACTACGATTTGGTTGATTAGTTTGTGTTTCAAAGACGTATACGGCCCGTTGGTGATTGTTTGTAATAATAATCTCAAAGCATTATTATTATGATATCTAAGTGTTATACTTAAAAAATATATATATATCCCAAGTGGTTTAGAAGTCATATCGTACAAGTATTTGTGGTTATCTAAGTTCGACACTTAGTGATATTTGTGTTTTATAGATTTTGTACTGCTAGTTATAATTCCCTTGTTTCCACTTCTAGTTATATCCGTTTCCACTTCTAGTTATATCTGTTTCCACTGCTAGTTATATCCGTTTCCACTTCTAATTATATCTGTTTCCAATTCTAGTTATATTCGTTTCCACCCCTAGTTCTATCGTTTCCACCCCTAGTTATATCGTTTTCCAATTCTAGTTATATTCGTTTCCACCCATAGTTCTATCGTTTCCACCCCTAGTTATATCGTTTTCACTTCTAGTCATATCTGTTTCCACTTCTAGTTATATTCGTTTCCACCCCTAGTTCTATCGTTTCCACCCCTAGTTATATCGTTTCCACTTCTAGTTATATCTGTCTCCACTTCTAGTTATATATGTTTCTACTTCTAGTTATATTCGTTTCCACCCCTAGTTATATCGTTTCCACTTCTAGTTATATTCGTTTCCACCCTTAGTTATATCGTTTCCACCCCTACTTATATCGTTTCCATAAAATAGTCAAAACCGTAAGTTTCCGACAAAGGTTTCGAAATCAAGTTTTTAGTACTTATTTGGACATCACTAAGCTAGATTAACAACAAACAAGTAAAATAAGTAAAATATAATAGTTTTCGAAAATGTCGGGATTCTTGCAAATCGTCGCGAGCAAAATCCGAAAAGATAGATGTGTAGCTCTTGTCATTGTGGTTGTTTTTCTCCAAATGAATCTTGTAATTTAAGGTCGTTTGATGGCAGTTTTTGAGTGATTCTTATGAAATAAAAATGGAACCGTGAGGATGAAGATGATGAACTCGATGATGATGATGATGATGATGAACCCGATGATGATGATGATCAAAGATGAAGATGATGATGATGTTGTTGTTGTTGATTGTTATTGTTGTTAAAGATAGAGAACCGAGAGATAGAGAGGAAGAGATTGAGATGATGAATTGAAAGAATGAAATGGAAAGTGAAGGGTGTGTTTGGTGTAGTCGACCGGCTCCAATTATTGGAGTTGGTTGGCTCCCATTCGCAGTACAAAATACCCATATTTTTGTACCCGATCGTAAAGTAGTTTAATATTTTCAAATGATAAATTTCTAAATATGAAATCGTATATGTTTTTAATCGAAGTATTTTATAAAAATACTTTTAGTGAGATATAAAATTATATTTTTGTTTCACTTTGGTTTGACGGATAGTTTTCAATGTACAAAATGTGTTTAAACTTTCAACCGAGTAAATAATTATTATTCTCATCAATAATATATTATTTAAAAATGTTTTGCACCAACGTCCGTATTTGATTTTTTTGCGAACTTTCAGATTTGTTTGTACGAGATTAGTAAATACTCATTGTGATATATATATAAATACATATATATTATCTGAATACTTTCGTTTTAACACGTACCAAGTACGAATGATTAAGGTTTAAATTAGGGGCTAATTATGCCCTTTTTGACCGGGTGTCACAAATTACCACAGCCAAACCGGATAAGGGAGATCACGACTTCTCTCTAAATTGATTATATGCAATCACATAATATATGTTAAAAAGACTGCACCGCAAGTATGCATAATTGTAGACTGATGTTTCAAAATATACTCATTTGTGCAATTAATTACTATAATTAATAGTTACTTCACCAACATCCATATAACATGTGATTATTAGTGTTGGAACAAATTGTATTATAAACAAAAAGAATAAATAAAATAAAAAGAAATGCTGACTCATGATTGGAAATAACTTACAAGTTACCTGATGGTCATCTCTAATATCATTAGTCACCGGTGCAATGAAAGAGTTTGCTAGAGCATCGTCTAAGATTAGTGTCCATGGTTCTTCTAAATTCGAAAGCTTGTTAATTGAAGATGAAAATCTATGAATATAAAAAAAGGGCAATAAGGTCCATATATTAGTTGTAGACCACATCACTTTCACCTTACGATCTACTTGAGCACAACCTAAAAGCTACATGGTGGTAGAACTTGAGCAAGACATTTCCAATAGATAACCAATTTATCTAATAACTAATAACTATCATAGAATGAAAACATGAATTCTATATATACTTGTTCAATCATTTATATACATATTTTACTGATTTCAAAAATGAGTTATTTGCAAGAAATTGAAACCAACTTTCATACCCATTCATTTTGGTCTATTAAGTAATAAAAAATAATCACGTAAGTCCATATGATTCAGTGATTCACTAATGTTGCATATATCATTTTGATCTACATGAAACACAAACTGATACAATAATAGAGACACGAGTAGAAACCATATTGTATAATACTGCAAAGATTAGAAATTTCCATGAGGTTCCCGCACCAAGGCACATCATACGGTAGGTTGATTGGCTGTCCAACTCTAAGTCTTAGGGGTGAATTCCTCCATCCAATTGAAGAATGCAACGACAAGCAAGTAATTACAAGATTCTTACCTTTATTCTTACCTTTACAAGTCTCGCTCTAAAGTCCAGCCATTTGCATTTTCTCTCCTCATCTAGACTATCTCCAAAAGTGAACCCATGCACTCTCTCAAGACCTGTAGTTTACAAAGTATATAAAGAATACTGTGTTCCAAACCCATGTTAAACAAAAGCTTATTTCCAATATGAACATTGTTCCTTTTACGGGTACTACCTTACAGATTCATGTCATAAAACAGAATTGGTGATATTTTTGTCAACATTTTACCCAATAATCTGTGATCCGTGTGTTTCAAAAATAAGTCTGATTCCAAAAGAGAATTTAGTTGTATAAAATTTACAGGTAACAAAGCTACCTTGCGAAGCCAGCATTTGAGCCAATTATGTCATCCATAAGTCACCCTTTGTTTCAAGAATAAGTGTTGTCCTCCTGCACAGAATATGTAGTACGGTACCTAGCAAACTATAAACGGTGTAATATACAAGAATTGTAAACTGATATGAATATAAAAGCATATCTATGGTTTAATATATCAACAGTATTGTACAACGATAAAACAATCAGATTCAACACCATGAATAATAGGTAATATCACAAGAATGATGGTTTGATGTTTATATATTTTACCTTGTAATAGGTTATATCCAAGAACCATTGATCATAATACCAGATTCTAATACATGAGAGAATGGTTAAAAATTCAAAAGACGGAAGGTCATCAACCGAAAATTTGGACATCCGATTAAAAGACTGATTGAAATTTAAAATTGAATCGTATACATAGAGTAGCAAGTAGAGAGAGCAATTTCGACCCATAAATGGGTCGATTCAGGTTCTATTTATCTCTGACAGGTATAAAATAGCTCAAAGTAGAAACATGTCAGATGAGTCAAACAGGTTGCAGCAACTTGTTATAAAATTGGTGAAACTTTACCAGGTTTATACTAAAACCCCTAAGTTTTCAAGCGTCATGGTCACATTCACAATATCAATAGCCATAACATACATAAAGATACATCTACAACTTATAATTCAAAAATTATAAAATTCATATAAAGTTAAAAACTGAAGTGAGCCAGTTGCAGCTGGTTTTCTTGCCGATTGTTGTGGGGCCATCACCGATATAATCTTTTTTGATACTTTTTTCTTACCAATTTTAATGCAATAATAAAAAAAAGTAAATTAAAAATGGGTCAAACAACTAATTTAGAAATCCCACCATCAAGGAAACTGAGTTAAGAACATGCTCATTTCTAGATCAAATGTTTTATCCACTGACATTTGTTTACGATGAAAACAGACATGCTACCTTAGTACCTATGACCACCAAAACATGATTCTATAAAAAACTGGTTTCATGAAATAATGATACCAAAATTTTAAAGAAAAAAACATTGTGCAATTGCATATTTGCATATGCCATTTATCTTTCTCGAGACTGGGACGTCACAAGTGGCCATAAAAAAGTATAGCTAGGAAATAAGAACTTACAAATCTGAAAACATAGAAAGTGCATATTGACTAACCTGATCATGTTTAAAACTTTCAAGTGCACTATTAAGAGTTTTTAGGTCAAGTGCCTCCGTAAATCACATTAGCCATTGCATATTTGCACCACTCAAATGAACAACTCTTGTTTGTATTGGAAAAACTGCCCAATTAGAAGCAAGTGATACACGTAGATTCATTAGTTCAATCGGGTTTTTTCCCTTCAAAAATACTGCAGTGACTATTAAGGAGGAGATCGAGACAAAAGGTAGCAGTTTCGACCCATTTATTAGCTAATGTGTCGATAAATATTTTCAAAGGGATAAACAAATTATAATGAAAACAACATGAAGTAGCTTAAAACAAAGACAAATCCAATATTGAAAAGCAGTGCAAAACTTAACAGGGCACCAAGTGATATTATAACACCCCCTGTTTAAATATAAACAATAATATAATAATTGCGACTCGGAAGCGTATATTTCAAAACATACTATCAATGTTTTACATTACTTAAAATGTCACTAAACTTTTTCAAATCCAAACACATGACATTTCAACCAACTCGGTGTTATATAATTTAAAACATATATTTAGTTATCAAAATAACATCAGAGTAACAGTCTGTCAAACATTCCATCCAGTCCAACAACCTCCTGCCCAATATGTCCCATCTATTTAACCTGCAGGAAGAACTGTGGTGGGGTTAGCATAAAGCTAAGTGAATGAAACTATAAACAACAGCTCAACCTAGCATAACAATCTGTTTACATCAAATAACAATAAACAGAAAATCAATCATTCACTCGACATCCAATCAATGTCAAGCTACACCTATCAATCATTATCATTCATCATGAGGATCGGTGGCTCCTGAGATACCCTAATACCGGTTTGGTACTCCAGGAACTCTTATCAATCATCTGTATTGGCCTATACAGAACTACCGATAACTGGTTGTCAATCACACACGACCTAGATCTCTAAACCGACAATTCAAGTTTCCGAGATCTCCTGTCGTCTACAACAACAACAAGTCCAACCATCAAATCAAGTTGACCTCAAAGTCTTACCTACTAGCACAATCAGCCAAGTAAACAACTAGTTAAACTATCATGGCAAGATATCTCTACAGATGTATCATATCAAGTAATACTATAAATTACTGGTTGTAACTCAAATCATTACAACTAAATCACACTGAGGTTACAGATCCACTCACCGACTACCTCAGGCCTCCACTCAGTAGTCTTATATCACTGAGCCTTCTCCACATCTGAGAATCAGTAAATCAAATATAAGTTAGTAACCCAGGTCATCAATACTTAACTTATATCAATCAATAATATTAAGAACTTAACATAATCCACATCAAGATTACTAGTTCCTAATTATACACTAATGATTTACAATATAATTATTATCATATATCAACTTGTATTAACTATTGATCACATTACTATTAACAATCAAACAAGAAATGTGATTACAGCCTACCAAGCCGCCGGGTCGGGTTTATACCCGCCGGGTTCCTACAAAACATCACAAGCCGCCGGCTTGCCTAAAGAAGCCGCCGGCTTCTTATCAATCACCACTAGCCGCCGGCTTGACCTACAAAGCCGCCGGCTTCACACCACAAAGAACAAGCCGCCGGCTTCATAACGAAGCCGCCGGCTTCCACCATCGTTCCAGCAGACCTGCGACTGTCCAAACCCTAACTCGAGCCCAAATCACCAAAATCACTTAAAACTCAATTTCTAAGGGTTTTAAACCTCAAATAACTTCATACAAACATCATGTAACAGTTATAACAAGTTTCTAACATCCAATTCTCTCAAATCATCAATTATCCCAAATTTCAATCAAAATCAAATTCTTAAATACTCAAGAACACTTACTGATTGAAGAGCATAATGATGATAATCTAATGGTTATGAAGTTTCACGAGGATCACAACTTCCTGATTTGATTTCCGGATTGATTTGGAGGTTTTCAGAGAGTTTCTGAGAGTTTTGGAATAAAAATGAATAACTTCCTAAAAAAGGAAAGTTATATAAATAGAAACTTAAGTCGGTTCCTCAACCGACCTTCTATTATACGGGTATAATTTAATACCCCATCTCAATCTATTGCCTGGAACCCGAAAACCATTTACGAGTCCAAACATTTTATTGCACCGTCAACTATATTAATTTACAACAGTTAATAATTTACTTATCACATTGGAATATTCGACTCCTATTCCAATTATTTCAACTATTTCAAACAATATTATTTCCAAACACATTTAAATACATATTTAAATCAAGAAATAATATATAAACAACTAGGTCCATTTCGAGGATGTTACAGATATCCAGTAACAGTATTCTTTAAAGGCTGATCCATCACTTTTAAGTGTCAGTATCCCGAAGGTTATATTTATATCCGTCATGTATTAGCACACCAGATCTAAGAAGATAGAGTATAAGATATTCTTTCTCTTCTATCGATTCATTTGCCATTCTTGGTTTATCTTTATGGTAAGAGACAAAAGTTGACTATGAAGTAAAAAGAATCATATTTATTACATATAAAATTTGAAAAGTAAACAATCTAAAAAAAATTAAATACCTTTGCGGAACAACAGAAGCGAAGTGGTACCACTTGATGACAATTTCGGTGATCTCAAGTTTTAGATTTACTTATGTAGTCAACTTTCGCTAATGATACAAGAGTTAAGATTCATTACTTACTATAACAAAAATCAATTTACCAGAAAGTATAAATAAGAAAAATTGTACCTTCATACAATCAACTTTCGCTTTATGAGCATGCCAATTTTGAAAAACAGAAATACATGTATGACTGCTACAACATTGCTTTAGGAAATATATTATTAATTCATTAAAGATCTTTAAATGTAAAAACTAAACGACCTAATAATTGCTCATTTCCTGCCATCAAGATCTTCAAAAAAAGAATATATATATGTTGACAACTAATTCATCTCAGCTGGCCACCAGTATTCATTAATCTCTACTCAATTGGTATAAAAATTATATATATATATATATAAAGTAACTTTTGTGTTCCAACTTGCAATTGTACAAATGACTCATCTCAATTAGCCACAAATTATCATTAATCATTAACTCAATTAGTATACACACACACACACACACACACACACACACACACATAAACTCACTTTCGAGTTCCAATTGTAATAGTAATTAGTTATCCGTCATAATAAAAAATAATGGAAGAAAGAGAAGCGTAGTAGTCGATAAAAACAAACCCAATCATATGCAGTTTTCTATTTACTCTCTCGATAGATATTCAAAGTGAAACCATTCTATCTAATTCGGCCTGACCCGCCCATATTGCCATCTATACCAAATATTATTGTTTATGGACTTAAACAGGTAAATTTAAAAAATCAAAAAAGTTAAACCCATGGCATATTAACCATCTTCAGGAATGCTATAATGTGACACCCGTCAAATTTGGACTAGTGATTAGTACCTAATCAACTGCTAATACATGTAATTAGTTCTGTGTTAGGCTAATTAATGTAACAATCAATATATATATTGTATAATATATACAAATATTATGCGATTTGATTTAAATCGTACAAGTTTCAAATCGAATGTAATTCGGTCCAATTAAATACGGTCGTTGGTGAACAATTTTATTAAATAATATATCATTATTTAATAACGATATTATATTCAAAATATTATTGATAATATCCCAGTCAAATTTCGTATCGTACAAACAAGGTCCACGCGATTAGACTATTAAACGCGCAAACAAAACGAAACAAGTTAAGTTACAATTTATAACTCAAATATAAGGTGTTTTGTTAAATACTTCAAGGAAAATATAGAGTAATTATCCATATTTCAAAACTAATAATTAAACGTACATAAATAATTATTTAACGTTTAAACGACCGAGAAAAACGAACACCTCACGGAGCGCAAATACGGAGAGCCAAAAATCGGTGAAGCCCACACCCGTGGACCCCACCGAAAATCAGCCTAAAAGGTGAGGGTCACCACTTCCCCCACCTCATTTGTCACTCATCTCTATCTCACTCTCTTTCTCTTTTCTCTCATTTCTTCCACCACCACACCACCACCTCCTTCAATCACCATATAACAACCACAAACGACCTCCAATCCCGAAGATTTTTAGAGAAAAGGAACCACCACGCAACGATCTACAACCTCATCTTTTCGGATTTTCGATTCAACACTTTGTAAGTTTCCGACAAAATCCCGAAACCTCTCGTTTTAGCTTGTTTTTACATATTTATGGTTTATTTAAGTATATAAATGCCTATTAAACAAGAGAAACACGATTTTATAGCTTAAAAATGGGTTAGATTTGAGTTTTGGGTCGAAAATTATCGACAGTCGCTGGGTTCTGTTTTGATGTTCATCTTTGCGACACAAGCCTTGTGTCGCAGGTTGTGTCGTATAAAACCCTTTGTGTCGTATCTTGTGTCGTATAAACCCAGTTATGTCGGATCCTCTACGACACAATATTATGTCGTATCTTATGTCGCAAGTACCATGCGACACAATCACTATGTCGCTGTTAAATCAGCATCGTACGCTTATGCGACACAACCCTTGTGTCGCTAAGTTCATTGTGTCGCACTTCTATGCGACACAACCATTGTGTCGCATGACAAACTTTTATGTCGCATATTGTGTCGCACAAACCAGAAAACACAGATTTTCACTAAGTGTCGAGACCCTAAATTTTATCACTTGATTTCACCCAATTTCAAGTCCAGATGCGTTTTTCACCAAAGCAATATAGTAGAAATAAAAATTTTCCAAGCTGACTTGGCAGCTCGACCCCAACCAGGGACTCTGCCCCTTGGACCCCACTACCAGGGGTGCTGCCCCCGGACCCCCGTACTTAGATTCCGTAAGTACATTTCTCACCAAGTGTCAAACTTGTACAACTTCAAAACGCTTATACGATACAACTTTTCAAACATAATGGAATTTGCTTTTCAAGTATAACACTTCGAAATCAATGTGATAACATCAAGACTATTATTACAATTAATCACCAACGAGCCGTACACGTTTGCAAACATACAATTCAATCAACCAAATCGTAGTAATTTGGACAAGTCAATCAACCAAATCGGGGTAATTTGGACAAACAACTATAAAAGTAGTCTTTCGAGATGCCTAAACAATTAATAATCATCGCGTGTCATGGACACCTTCAGGTTACAAGTCTTCGGACAACACTTCTAGGCAAATCAATCCAAGTTATTAATCCAAACTTTCAAGACTCAGGTGAGTCTCATGGCCCCTATTTTACTGTTTTTCAATCAAGGGTGTGATATTATTGCTCGTTTTGTTTTACAAGTTGAACGCAAGTACAAATCAAATCAAATACTACATGAGTTTCAAGCTAATCAATTTAAAGCCCTCCATAGCATAGTCTGGTAATACATTGTAGCGTGAATGTTAGTATATGATATCATATAGGATTGACAATCCTCGTCCGGGTTAGCACGCACTAACTGGTAAAACGGACGTATTAGCATTTGGGAAGACGAGTGTGGATTAGGCACTCGTAGGAGGCATTTCAAGTTAGGTTTCCTTAAGTGGGCCTGACAACTCAAGTTAAGCTCAGACTATGTGCTCATGGCTGTATAACTTTTATTTTGCTTATGTCACACCCCCTATTTCGGGTTGCGGAAGCGAATCGGGTCGGGGCGTGACTAATCAATAACCAAAGCACCAAAAGTATACAGCAAACGACTTTACATGAGACGTTTATACATTAATACCAAAAGTAGTTGCATAGATTAAGTCTTAAGTTTGCATTAACCGCGAGTTAGCAAATGATCCTGAAGATTCTAAGTACATAATCGATATACAAAAGATAATGCAAGTAAATCTTCATCTATATAATGCATGCGACTCGAGCTAGCTGGCAATCCTGTTGGGCAACCCTACTGTTGCTGTGTACCTGAGAATGCATTACTAACAAGTGTCAACCAAAAGGTTGGTGAATCTCACAGGTTTGAAATCAGAATAATAGAAATTTGAACACAAGTCAGTAAATAAGTTTATTTGCACTTATATGATATGACAGTAAATAATAGTTTCACAAATGTAATAAAGCAATAAGGATTTACACATTTGTACTAAGTCAGTATGAAATGATTTGTATATAGAAAAGTCTGTAGTCAATAAGTCAGTAAGTCTGTACGTCTGTAAGTCGGTAAGACTGTAAGTCTGTAAGACTGTAAGTCTGTAAGTCTGTACGTCTGTAAGTCTGTAAGTCTGTAAGACTGTAAGTCTGTAAGTCTGTACGTCTGTAAGTCTGTAAAGTAGTAAGTTTGCAAAGTAGTAAGCCTGTAAGTTTATAAGTTTGTAAAACACTATGTTCACAAGTCTGTAGAAAATTTGTAAGTCGGTAAACCAGTGAGTTTATAAGTCAGTCAAAAGGTATGTTTATAAGTCGGTAAAGTAGTAAAGTATAAGTCTGTCGTATAATAGTTCAGTAAAATAGTGAGTCAGTAAGTTTGAAAACAGTAAAGCCTGTCAATAAGTCAGTAAGTTTAATAGTCGGTAAAATAGTATTACATACTGTAGGAAGTTTGTAAAGTAGAAAGTAAAGTCGGTAAAACAGTAAGTTTATAAGTCGGTAAACAATAAGTTTCCAAGTCGGTAAATAGTAAGTTTATAAGTCGGTACGACAGTAAGTTTGTACAGCAATGAGTTTGTAGAATAAGCCAGTAAAGTCGGTAAAACAGTAAGTTGGTAAGTCAGTAACACGATAAGTTTAAAAGTCGGTCAAACAGTAAAAACAATAAGTAGATAAGTCAGTAAGACAGTAACTATGTACACGTATTTCGGTAAACAAGTAGTTTCAGTAAACAAGTAATGCATCTCCCCCAAAATAGTAAAAACAGTAAAACGGGGCTGCGAGACTCACCTTTGGGTGCTAGCATTTCTAAACGTACGGTTGATCCAACAGTAATCTCCTAGTGTCCTAAACACGCGAGGTTAAACTAAGTAAGTGGATGTTTCACTAAACAACCCATACAAATGTTCACCTAGTTTAATTATGTCCAAAGTGTTTGGTTTGCGTATTCGTTTGAGTTTTGTAAATAAGTACGGCCCATTTTCGGCCCCTAAACGACCCCGGATGGCTTAAAACTGACAAGGCTAAGGAACTTAGCATTGATTATTGGGTCGTTTACGAGTGACCTTGCGAATTTGAGCTCAATCCGAGTTAATTAAAAAGATGTTATATTTTTCGTGGGAAAAAGGGCTACTAAACACTTATGCACTTTTGAAATTTGCAAACACACATGTTGACTGAAAACCACGCGATCCAGGAACAAGATCACGCGATCGGGTGAAACAAGACTGTGACGCGATCGGTTGGAATATCACGCGATCGGGTGGAATGAAAAATGACGCGATCGGTTGAAATATCACGCGATCGGGTGGAATGAAAAATGACGCGATCGGTTGAAATATCACGCGATCGCGTGGTTTATCTGGGTGTGCAGGTCTGTGACGAACAGCAGATTAAATTCAACAACTTGGGTCGATTTTTGGACATAGCAAGTTGGTAGAACATCTTAGCATGTTAATATATGTAATAAAAACAAGTAATAACAAAGAAAAAGTGAACGAATCCTTACAATTAAAATGGAGACCGGAGATGGAGATGATGATGAAAACGAAGAAGACGATGATGATGATGATCCGATTATGAAGATGAAGATGATGATTATGTTGGTGTAGCTGTGGTTTAATTTGTTGTTGTTGTTGAAATGAAACCGAAAGAGAGAAAAGGAGAGAGCCGAGAGATCAAGATATGTGCGTGTGTGTGTTTTTGAATTATTGGGGTCGGTTGTATACCGGCCTCAATAATTGAGGTAGGTGGGTAATATTTGACCCGTGTTTGCGTACCCAATCGTAAAATAGTAAAATCTTTTGAAATGATAATTTCCTAATTATTAAATCGTATACATTTGTAAATCAAAGTATTTTATAAAAATACCTTTAGTATGGTATATAAATATATCATTGTTTTGTGTTCAAGAGACAGATAGTTTTCATTGTACTAATTGTACGTAAAACTTAAACTGGGTAAATAACTATTATTCTCATTAATAATACATTATTTAAAAATGTTTTTCACCAATGACCGTATTTAAGTTTGTGTGTTGTTTTATATTTGTTTGTACATGATTACTTAATAATCATTTTGTGTTATATTTATGTACATTTGTATATAATACTTGAATACTCTCAAAATATCACGTATATATAATACGTATATTTAAGTTTAAATTTGACACGAAAAATGTGCTTTTTGACCGGGTGTCACAGCTTAATTGCATTTTAAATTCAATTATTAAATCTTGTGGTTCATACAAACATATGTGTTGACATACAAACCTGTGAGCTCACCAGCGTTTCGCTGACCAATTTTAGCATGTATCACAGGTGACCAGCAGTAGGTTGGACTGCTCAAGTAAGGATCAATTAGCTCGAGTCATCATGCAAACAATCAGAGATTTAGCTGCATTATTATATTTTGTATAGATTAATTATGTACTTAAATCTCTCAATTTCAACCGAGCTAATGTAAACAATATTTTTGATGTAAACTTTGTTTTTATCAATACAAGTTAAAACGACGCATATAGTGGTCGTTCATTATATATCTTTGTGCTGTGATTGTTGATTCGTAACACCCAAATCGTGCTTCCGCTAAACAATAAATTTGGGGGTGTTACATATAAGTGTAAAAATTAGTGTGATCCTCTCCACAAACTTCACAAATTTCCACAGGGTATCATGGCAGGATAAAAATTCAGCTTCTTCTCTTGTGAAAATCAAGAATTCTAAGGTGCTCCCAATTGAAGTGATCTTTAAGTAAAACAACTATGAAATGAAATGAAGGAACATGCAAGCATAATAATGCATCAAAACTCCCAAACAAAGCAGCTTGAATTTGAATGGCAGACTATTTGTACATCATACAATCATTTCGAAGTATATATTATGAAGCACTCAAACAAATAATGTATATCATAGCCACAACTCTACTAAATATACAGTCATGAGAACTTAAAGATTCAGTTTATAGTGAATATTGTTGACAGGCAATTAATCTCAGCAAAATGAACTCCAACATTAAGAGAAAAACAATGAAACGACTACTAACCTCTTAAATTTTACCAACAAACTTGAGGACAGAGACAATATTTTGCGTCCTTCAAATGGGTTGACATTTTGCATCCTTCAAAGTTGAACACATAAGTGACAACACTAATAGTTAAATATCCTGCTTCTTTTGCAATATGGGCTACTACTGGAGCAGCACCAATGCATGACCCATACATGCTGTTATGAACACAAGATCTGATCCTTTAAGAGCATTCCCAATTGCTTCCTTCGATTCCACTGCAACCTGTTCTCCTAAAAGCAGATTCCCACCCGTACCTGCATGCATCTCTCAACACTAATCTCAACACCGCGACTCTGTATACAATACTTAGAAAGAAGTAGACCTATAAACGCATTTGATAAATCCGATTATTGCCATTTCAGCAACAACCTGAAAAAAATATTATTTGGTTATCACAATCTTTG
The DNA here is from genome assembly GCA_949592205.1 of Helichrysum umbraculigerum. NCBI lineage: Eukaryota > Viridiplantae > Streptophyta > Magnoliopsida > Asterales > Asteraceae > Helichrysum > Helichrysum umbraculigerum. The sequence goes on from CATIUR010000003.1 coordinate 68,158,747, forward strand.
ATAAATACATCACATTGTTTGATACATACAAAATGGGCAAACCAAAATAGCCCATTGCAACCATTGCTAAAATTGACCCTAAATCGTTCGGACCTCGTTAAGCAGCCCATCTGTCTACCATATTGCCACGGGTAGCTGTCACTTATGCATCCAAGAGTAATTCATACTGGAGTACATACTTAGACATGGCTTCTTGACATTGGAAAACATGCAATCAGTGCCAGGAATTTGTGATGTGGGGGCGCAAAAAGCTGTTAAAGAACAGTATCAAGACTATCAATAAATCGTTTCCAATCAAAATCATGCATGATAAAAGCAACAAATTGGTTGACTAACATGTTGTAATCATAATAATGTATGACTACAGACTTTTAAGCGCATCAAAATCATCCCATCAAGCTAGAAAATTTAAGATTCAATTATGAGATTTCAAGTACCTACAAAAAGAAACTTAAAGTTTAGACAAAATTTATATGGAGAGACTAACCATAAATTATAAATCACAAACAAAAGAATTGTATGAACTAAGATAGTATTTGGATTGAAGCAGCAATCTAGGTAACCACACTTTTTTGTTTTGCATATAATTATGTTATCATTGTTTCTTCATTTATCATAGATCGAACAAAAGATCCTCAAACTTAACCATGATAATCAACCTATAAACATTAACATCAGAATCAGGGTTTGAGAAATTCAATTACAGATATATGTATAACATTAATTAACATCAACCTACAAACAAAATGATAATCAGTCAATATGTATTTGCGCACATATATGTATAACCTGATTTGCTTGTGGATTAAAAGAGATGCGATAAAAATTGAGGATCCGGTACCTGAATAAAGCTTCGATTAAATATAATGACATCAATCACTTCTGGCTATTTCATCCAATGATCCCGTTTTAGGGTTTTGAAATTCGCTTTTGCTATTCATATTGGAGAACAACTCTCCTGAATAATTCGATTTAGGATTTTAGACTGTAGATGAATTAGGAATTTAAATTGCAGATGAACAATTGCATGTTTGGACCTTCAAAATTATTTGAGACGAGGATTGAATTTGAAGGAAACCACTACACAGATGATGGTGATGGTGATTAATTTTGAATAAGGGGCACTTTAGTAATTTACAACACAATTAATAGAGCTAATGGCATCATTGTTTTATCTAATGGTTATCTAACGAAGGATTAGCTTTTAATTAAGGGGGGAGATTTGTTTAGAGGTTTTCTTTTAAATATATATATAGAATATAGATAGGTGATCCTGTTACAACAACCATTTTGGATATGAAATTCAGTAGTATTAAATTTTACTGTAATCTATCTATATATTAAACGGAGGATGAGGCTGACGTCATTCGTCTGCCTCCCCCCAATCATGCGTTGCTTTTTCTTCGACGTGGCAAGCTATCGAGCAACTATTTTTCTCCGTTTTTTGATTTTTCTCTTGAATTGCAAAATTAAAACAGATCGCATGTCACTGCACTGGTGAAGGCAATGATAGCATTCACATACCCTTTGTGCATGGTAATGCTTGTCTTTTTAGGAGACTTTTGTTTTGGCCATTTGTCTTTTTAGGAGAATTTTGTTTTGCCCAATCTTTTCTTACAACCTCCATGTTAGTATTCGTTTGCAAAGGGTTTTTTTCTTTCATTTTTTAAATTCTTTGATTGGTAGCCAGATCGGTGGACTCATATAATGCATATTGACCGTATCATGCATAGACTAGATATCCAACTTCAAGTAAAGTACATGCATGTTAACAGTATATGGAAAACCCTATCCCTATGTTTTTACCCACTTGTCTTTTTATGATTTGCTTTAATGGTTTCAAAAACCGTATGCTATAATGTGCTATCCTTCCATGCAGATTCATGCAAAAGGTCTCCTACTATCACTTTCTTTCACATTCAAATCTTCCTATAAATACTTGATGGGGTTTTGCTTCCATCCTGCAATCTATCGTTGTACAATCTCTCCACTAACTCAATGGACGCTCTACCATTGAATTTCATTATGTACGGGCTGTTATTTTGAAGCAGAGCTTATACCAATTTTATGAGTGCAACAAATTGTTGAGATGTCAATACTACTATATATGTCTAGGTAAATAATTCTCTCTTGCACTTGCTTTGCTTTTATTTTTAAAAAGTTTGGATTTGCAAACGTTGGCACTATAATATTGGTGAACACCCTTTTAAGCAGTTTTTGTAATACTTATGATATAACCATCGGTAGATTTAGTTAGTTTGATGATATTTTTAATTGATGGCTATTTACTTTTGTATTTTTTAGGATGAGAAGAAGGATAAGGTCTTAGTAAAGACCAAAGGAAGCTCACGATATATAGATTTAATTTATATACCTTTTATGGTAGCGGTATGAGTCAAATTTGGGCTGAGATAAGGAATGCCTCATGTTTTGAGTAGTTAAGGATGAATGCCTCAATCTTTTATCATCTAAAGTTGTAGTTTTTGTTAACGGTGACAATTTTGACCCATTTGTTTGTGAGTGGCTCGGCCTATTCGTATTATCTTATGGGTAACGAGAACATTTTTATGACCTTATATATCTATATTATATATTAGACAGGGGATTACGTTGACGTCATTCAAAAGCTTTCCCCCAATCATTCGTTGGAACGAAGCTAACGTGGGTGCCTGTGGTTCAAGAAATTTTATACGTTTTTTTGAATTTTTTGGATGTTTTAATTTTTGTTAACCTCAAACATGAACGTACTATTGCTCTGATGACATGTATTCATATGATGAAAGAAATTTTCTCCCTTTTTTGGATTTTCTTATATTTTGTATTGTATGTAATTTTGAATCTGTAAACCGGTTCACACACAATGAATGAGTGGTTTATTTGCAATCATTTTTAGCCATCCACATGTACAGGTCAAGTAAATTATATGATTAAAATTTATGTTCTTCAAGTATACCGATTCCAAGGCATTAGATAAGTTGTTTATTGCAATCATTTAGTGTTTGTCCTTGATGCTTGTCATTTTAGCCATCACCATTTTGTGTTTGTCCTTCATGTAAATTTTCGAGTCTGTATGCAGCTCACTGTAATAATTTAGATTGCATGAAATGTGTTTAGTTAGATTTCCATCATTGCATGCATAGGTTCAAAATAGTTGACTGTAATCATTTCTAATTGCTTGTACATACAATAAGTATATGCGTTATACATTTCTTGCTATATTGGGCCAATCGGCCCATTCAGATTATTCTCGTGTACAAATAAATTTTTAAAACAGTTATAAGTCTAACTTTATTTTATTTTTTATCAAAAGTTTTTTCATTTAAATTCTAATAAATAGTTAGAATAAGTAAACTATAAAAATCTTTACAAACTACATTATACAATAATATAATTATAATAATTTTCTTTGTATAACCCGTGTAATCACGGGTCCATTCACTAGTGTTTTATACACATGTACTTGCAGGAATACATACATTTTTAAACTCTGATTTAAAACACAGGTCGCAAGTGACTGATACGACGACGTTCCACCGTCGGCCTTTTTTTCTTATCAGCGATTCATACAGTTCAATTAACTTGCGTTAAATTGGGATCTCCACGATCTTAATATCAAGCTTGAAGAATTTCTACGCGATTTAGGTCAGAATACATGCTGCCTCAATTTTAACTATAATTAAATTGTTAATTCTGTCCATCTAGTTTCACTCGTTGAATTATATAGGCTGTACTGAACTCATTAATTGTAATTTAGTTGATTAGTTAATTCAGTTATGATGTTTAATCAATAATTAGGTTAGATTGTTTATATGTTTGTTAGGTTGATACCCTAGCAAAATTCTCTATGTATCATATTGCTGGATATATATATATATATATATATATATATATTGAGCTCAGTTGCAACTTAATCCTTAAAATGTTTTTATTTTATATTTTATGTTGTACTTATAAGTTGCTATTAGCAACTGTTAATTGATCACCTCACTGAACTGATAAAGCTAGTGGATCTCTGAATACATAGCTAGTATGGGATCAGAAAATTGGAATTGGCATTTGAGTTTGGATTATGACCAATGGGTTTCCCTCCCAGTAGTTGGCCCACGTCCATCGGCTCGTTATAAGGTTTGTAAATATAATATGTTTGCGTATGATATTTTCTTATTTGTTATTGGATTACGGATTACCTGTGTTTATATAGTTATGTTATCTCTATGTATTGTATAGCATGGTGCAGTTGTGATTGATGGAAAGTTGTATATTGTTGGTGGAAGCCGTAATGGCCGATACTTATCTGATGTTCAGGTATCATCATGTCAAATTTCTGATGTATTTCTGCATATTAAAGGTAGTCGTGTTTTCGTTTTTGCTTTAACACTTTAAAAGTGGGTGCTTATGGTTGCAGGCACTTGATCTGAGAAATTTAAGTTGGTCAACAATTAAATTAAAGACTCAATTAGAGAGCGATAACATCAAAGTTGGTAAACTCCTTGAAGTTTTTCCACCTACATCTGGTCATAGTATGGTGAGTTTTCCTAATTGAATGATGTCAGACTTTATTTGGTCTGTGTAATATCCCAAATTGTTTCAGTTTGTATCTAAGAGTGCTCTACGGTACAACCCTAATGTAGCTCAAGTGGGGAAACAAGCTCCTCATCCTTGGTGGTCATTCAAAGGATAGCTCTGATAACATGACAGGTTTTGTCTCTTTCGAGAGTTGTTTTGTCCTTGAACATGATTTACTAATGTTTCTGTAGAACCTTAAGCTTTGTTAATCAACTTGTAGTGCGTTTCATTGATTTTGAGTCATGCATGAGTGGGATAATGGAAGCCACAGGAAATATTCCGGTAACTCTTTAACCTTTATCAACTTATGGGTCATCGAGCTTATATTGATAAAACATGATAATTGGTATTTCTGTGATGCATCTTTTAGGTAGCTCGTGGTGGGCAATCCGTGACATTGGTTGGTTCAAGACTTATAATGTTTGGGGGAGAGGACAAAAATAGACGACTTCTGAATGATGTTAATGTACTTGATTTGGAAACGATGATCTGGCATGTTGCTGAGACTAAGTAAGTATATTTATGGGTAGGTCTTTTCCATTGTTGGTACGACAAAACCAGTGCAATCAGGCTATCATAGGGTTTTTTGAATTTATTTCTTGATTGGTACGTATGTATGTGTATTTATGTGCTTGCTTTAAAATGTTTTCTATCAACCTTTATTTATACAGACAGACTCCGCCAGCTCCTAGATTTGATCATACTGCTGCAGTGCATGTAGATGGCTACCTTCAAATATTTGGTGGCTGTTCTCATTCAACTTTCTTCAGTGATTTGCATGTGCTGGATATGGGAACAGTAATTACTCATCTTTCTTCTTGCTGTTATTTCAATTTGTAAATTGTTTTAACACACAGTTGTAACTGTCTGATACATATAGTATTGTGTATGAATTTTTCTTCTTTATATCATTTATTTGTTCACGCCTAAGGACTATCTGGTGTATTCTATCATGCTTGTCCCTAGTAATAATCAGACCAGTAATTTCTTCAAGAAAGTAGCCCTTTATTTGTAAGGAGCAAATGCACGGCACATATATAATGTTGACTGTAGGCTTAATATACCATGGACCATGCTAGACATAGAAGGAATGATTTTCTGTTAGCCACTTCCCGATATCTGTAATTGTGTGCAGGCTGCTCTTTTATTTTATTCTATCTCTCTTTTAGATTTATTTGCTAAGACGATGAGTGCTACATGGGTTAAATGCACACAATACAATGTACTGTAGGCCAATTCCAATTTGAGGCAATGTACACTTTTTTTACTTTGAGGCAATATACAGTGTTTATTTGGAATCTGATTTCCAATTGGTGGGCATTTTAACTGGATAATTTGAATGAATTTGAAGTGTAACCGTGTTAACGAGGCTGCCTTAGGCATTTAGCTATGGTACACATACTATTATTTTGCGAAGACCTTTTGAGGATAAAGTTATCGATAACTAGTTTATTATACTTACTTTAGAGGGGTGTGTCGTCAGTCGAAATGCAGGTCATGTAAATGATAGACAGTTGTATCTGTAGTTTAGCTTGACAAGTTCTCTCTTGTATTGCAGTTACAATGGTCCCAACCACAGATTCAAGGAAATATGGTGTCTCCTAGAGCAGGCCATGCTGGATTCCCTATCGATGAAAAGTGGTTTATAGTTGGTGGTGGAGATAATAGAAGTGGTACGTATTATATAAAAAAATAAGGTAGAGGTGGAATCTCAACCATTTACTTATGAATGGGTCATTGGGTCCATTCTGCGCTTCTGGCTGTGTTTTATATCTAATGGGAGGAATAAAATAAATTGGCAATCTTCAGTAAATGATCAAGTCTGGACGCACATATAATGGCGTAGAAGGACAAATCTCCCTAGTCAAAACTCTTGTTTAGTAGCCCCTGAAAATTCCCTAGCTTCCTCGCATCCACCCTATGAGTTCAGTGGAGTATTATATGTCATGTTTAACTTATATCCAAAGATATGATGTTGTTGTTCAAGAGGAAGAGTGTCAAATGGGTTACAAAATGTTTCTCACACTAGACATTCCTAATCGTTTTATTATATAGTATACTTTTATAATCATTTTTTACACACCAACTATTAATAGATAATTAAATTTACTTGGACAAAATATGTTCAGGCTGACATGTATCAAAATTATCCATTTTACCTGTTACCCAAGCCATGAACCCACACATTTTTCTCTACCTCTAAAAACTAAGTAACTAGGATTGTATGAGCCAGTCCATTATGGACAGACAAAGACATTAAATTAGTCTTCTTATGCGTAGCAAAATATCACATTCGTTGCAGGTGCTTTAGAGACATTGGTGCTAGATATGTCTACTCTTGTCTTGTCAGTGTTGACGAGTGTTGAAGGGAAACATCCACTTGCCAGTGAGGTTACTACACTTCTTTGCATATTCATTCATAATGTTACTTTTTCAGATTTCAATATCTTTCATAATATGAAACAGGGGCTCACCATATCATCAGCATTAGTAGACGGTGAACAATTTTTGGTTGCTTTTGGTGGCTACAATGGACACTACAATAATGAGGTATACTTATTATGAATTTAGCTGTCAAAAAATATTTCGCTTTTTCCATACCTGTATGTATATGCGTTTAGACGAGTAAACATGTTTGTTTTAACTTAGGCTAAATGATATTGAAAAGTGATCTTGTACGGTTATTGAAAATAGACATGGTAAATTCATTTTCCGTAAAGTGTTATATTACTAAAATTAATGATTAGTCACATATGCATGGGGACGGTGTCTGGTAACCTAGTATAACTGTGACTCCACAACATAATATAATTGTATCATCTGACTGGTGAGATGCTTTCTCCCGTTATACTTTTACCTGCATATTCACAATGATCGATTTGTAACTCGCTTAGTGATTTTCTGATATTGCTGTCAATTTAGGTTTAAATTGTACTTCCACCTGCTTATTCACAATGATCGATTTTGAATTCGTTTTGTGATTTACTGATATTGCTGTCAATTTATGCCAAACTTTCTCTCTTACTCGTTGTGCTTTTCCATTCGATTTTTAGGTTTTTGTGATGAAGCCTAAACCAAAGGACTCTAAACACCCAAAGATTGTTAAGTCATCAGCAGCTGCTGCTGCAGCAGCTTCTGTAACTGCTGCATATGCCCTAGCTAAGTCTGAAAGCTTAGATATAACAGCTATGGAAAATTCAAAAACTAAGGTGGACCTTTCGGTTGAAGTTGGTGTTATCAGAGAAGAGAAAAAGGCCTTGGAATCATCCATCGCCTGGGTCAAAGCAGAAAAGTCGACGCTGAAGGCAAAGCTTGATGAATTAAATGAAACTCATGCTGACTTATCAAAGGTAAGTTCAGTTTAGTGTTTATTGTTATTGTTGGTATTTAAAATGTCGATCAAACACTCATCTTCTTTATCAACTTACTGCAGGAATTGCATTCTGTTCAAGGTCAATTAGCTGCTGAGAAATCTAGATGTGCTAATCTGGAGGTCCTTTTTCTCTTCAATTCTGAATTTTTTTTCAGTTAAAAGAGTTATATATATATATATATCTATCTATCAATCTCAAATAAGAACTCAAATATAACTAAGATCCTTACAAACTAACTTGGACCAATCAATTTCAGATGCACATGTGAAAATGAGATGCAATCCATGCATTTGAATAGATGCATATGCAATATGCATCCAAGATCTAACTGATCCGGAAATTAAATAATATTTTGGTCATTTAATGTATCAGTTACTTAAATAATTATATTATTAAACACTGAAACAATTGTTTATCTAATTAACACAACTTTAAACAACATAAGCACATCCAAACATCATCTCCTGATGTCTGTTCTATTGTAGCTATATATCTATTGGCAATTATCGAACACACATAGTCAGTATCAAAACACATATGAGACCACCCCTACAATCTTAAATATATGTTTTAGTGTGTGCCTCCTGATAGTTCATGATTTCATGGCTCTCAGTTACTTCCCATGACTTATGTTGGCTCTTCATTGTGTATGTTGGCGGCTGTATCTAAGTATCTTACATGTTATTGGTTATGGGGACTTCAGGCACAGATTTCGGAGCTACACACGATGCTATCGTCTATGGAATCCATAGAGCAAAAAGTTCAAGCACTCCGCTCACAAAAATCTGCATTAGAGAATAATACTTCTGTCCAGAGACAAAGTTCTGGCAGTGCTTGGAGGTGGATGGCTCCATAAACCTCCTAAACATTCAAGTTTATTACCGTAAAATTATAACCTCACAAGAGTTTCAAGTTCTCAGTTAGCTGGATTGTAGCAGAGAATATCATAATTCTGTAATTGAGTCAACGTCATATGGTCCATATTCATGAAAGGAAGTGTTATGAAATGTTTGCTGAAATTGGTCCTATTGCCCTGTTTCCTGTCCTGTTGTTGTTTCCTTTAATTGTTACAAATTGTAAAAGATCTTTTTAGCTATGCGACCATCAAATGGTAATTTCTTTGCTATTCCGATGTTTGTGGCTTGGCGCTCTTATTTGATTTGTTTTCAATACATATTTTCATTGGACTTGCTATTCACTTGATACTGGTAACATAAAATATAATAATTTAAAAGTAAAAATGAATGAATGGTTTGATCCTGACATTTTGGCACAATCGCTGAGGACCATTGAACTGCATCTGTAAGTATGCTGTATAACTTTTATCTTTGTTACAGTTTGGATTGAATGCTGTTCTTGCTTTTTGCCACTAAATCTTTTCTCAGAATCTTGCCAGCAACAGACTTTGGTATTGCATTTATGAAGGCTACTCTCCTGATCTTCTTGAATGGAGCCACCTGCAAATACACGGCAATCTTATTAGGACACCTGGCACTGCCCTTCGATGAAGAACCTAAGGTGTGCACACAAACCTGGGAAGCAACAAATTGAATGACTTGGTCTTCACTGAGTTCAGAGCCAGCTGCCCTAACTATGTATGCCATAGGTATCTCTCCTGCCTCTTCATCTTCAAGTCTACAAGATCATGAATATTATTATTTCGCTGTAATCGCGTGCATTGTTACTAAAGGTGGCACAATGGGTGGATTTTTATTGGGTCTAACGGATTTACTTTTTAGTGTGGGTCTGTTGACCCAAAAGATATCTTTTATAAACACTCGACGTGTCAGTTATGATAACAAATGTATTATTTCATAAATAAATATATACTTTTTCGAATAAAATGATTTAGGTGATTTTGGACATCCGACCCATTTTTGACCCATCAGATATGTTTTCTTTTGAGTTATATAATATTTCATTGTTATAGCCGTTTGATCCAATCAGAGATTTAAAAAAGAGGTGCATTTACACATTTTTAATTAAAACGGGTAGAAGTTGCCACCACTAATTGTTACACACACAAATGCGAATACTCTGAAATTCAACTCACGGTATAACTGCTGCATCGAGTATATGGGGATGACTCAGTAGTATGGCTTCAAGTTCTGCTGGAGCCACCTGCATATACAAAGTCATGTTAACTCATACAGAATTGAAACTAAACTAAATATGGACCTAATTGGGTACACCAACAGTCCACAGGTAAAACGGGTACAGATGTTTGCTTTCATAGTATCTATAACAAGCTGTTTGATTTGAAATACCTGATACCCGTTATGTTTAATGAGTTCCTTTATCCTACCAACAACGAAAAGATAACCATCTTCATCAAAGTAACAGAGATCGCCTGTTCTCAACCACCCATCTGAAACAATGGTTGCAGACGTTGCAGCCTGATTTCCCAAATAACCCTTCATCACCGTGGGTCCCTTTAACCATAGCTCACCCTCACCACAAGGACCTTGAGCAACTCCTGTTTCAGTATCAACCACCTTGGCAGAAAAAGTTGGCATTAAAGCTCCCGAAGCTGCTGACCGAGCTTTTGCTTCTTCACCGGAAACAAAGAATCCTGCTGCCCCACAACTCTCTGTCAATCCATACCCCGGCTTTAACTCAACCCACGGGAATTTTGTTCTGAACCCCTGAGCCACGTGCTTGCTTAAGGGTGCAGCACCTGACCCCACACTTCGTAATGATGATAAGTCATACCCACTTTCATTGTACTTCACTAACCCAAGTATAACTGGAGGAACTGCTGGAATATTATTGACTTTATAAGTTTGTATCGCTTCTAACATGCCTTTGAAGTCAAACCGTTGCATTAAAACCGTTGTCGTTTCAGAACACAACAACCCAAGCCCAAAAAAGGCTAGACCGTAGACATGGAACATGGGTATAAAACACAGAAAAATGTCGTCTTTTGCTGATGTTATGTCAACCGCCCATTTGAGTAGTGTCATCATAGAAATAAGATTCCCATGTGTTAATATTACACCTTTGCTGGTCCCCATGGTCCCAGATGAGTATAGTATTGCAGCCGTGTCCGATTGAGTCGGGCGGTTTTGTGGAAACACCATCGATTCGCAACAACTGATCAATTCTTCAACTGAGGGTTCATTGCCATTCGAGTGACGGTTAGTGACTAGGGTAGGTACCTTAGATGATAGTAGTTTATGCATCTCTTCAGGTGCAGCAATGGCTAGTTTTGCACCCGAGTCGAGTAGTTGTTTGGTTATCTCCTGTTCAGTGTTGACTGGGTTAGCCGTTGTAACAACTCCACCAACCAAGAGTATGGCTAGGCATATGGTTGGGTAGAGGGTTGAGTTGGGTGACAAAAGAAAGACTACATCACCCTTACGAACCCCTAGCCGGTGGTACAACCCAGCTGCTAACGAGTGGATTGACCGTTGAAGTTGACCATAAGTGACTCGCTGGTTGGTCGCCGAGTCTATAAGTGCAACTTTTGACTCAGCTCGGTCAGGGTGGGGGAACTGAGACAACACAAATGTAGCTGTGTCTAGATGAGTTTCAGTAGGGATATTGTGTTTTCCTTTGAGCCGGATTAGGGAGTTGTAGATACCGGTTTGGGGGTCATAACCGCTCTTCATTTGTCTCGATGACTGGGTTCGGATTACGGGTTTGTCTTGGAAAGTGTTGATTTTCGTTTGGCTTTAACCCAAAAGAATTTGGAATGAGTTGTAGAGTAGTTGTGAGAATATATAAAAAATAATAACTCCCTGTATCAAATTTTAGATCCTGGGTTATAATATGGTAAGCAAGTATAATTGATGACTCATTGCCGGTGGAATTACCTGGCTGCCGGCTATGATAGAGTCAAAGGTAGGACGTAATCATCTGTTCTGTTTATATTAGATATAAGAGGTAATAATTTGATTGTTTATTGAAATTTAAACTTGCAAGTTTGTAACATATATATTGCAAGTTTGTAACATATATATACTATATAGGGCTTTGATAGCAACTGTGGACGAGTGTTTGAAACAATAGGTTAGGTTGTCTTACATGAGTACATACAAGTGAGACAAGTTGTTTGGTGAAAATTGATGTGATTATTTTGTCTACTTCTTTGCGTATTGAAAGTTAACAACAAACATATTTGCCTCCTAAACTTTAACAATTAGTAAGATTTTATTAAACTGCCTTATTTTGTTTGATTCCTGTTTGAATTGGGCTTTTTCTATTCATTCATACAAACACATTCATTATGTATATTCATTCATATAACTTTTTGATTCCAGTCCCAGATACTGTATTCGTCTCATACTGTGCGTAGAATCTTATTATCACAAAAGGCAAGGTTCAGAATATAATTTTCTTATCTATCTATCTATCATTCTATCCACACAGTTAAAAAAGGATATTAGACTCCTAATGTGGCAACATCTAATCTCCCTTTTTTAAAACATATTAACCAACTAATCCATTCTCAAAGCCTTTCCTCAAAATCCATCTTACCAAGGTATACTTTTGTATCCATTATAATTTGGATTTCATTTTGTTTATTTATAGTTTGGTGGTTGGAGAGGTGTAAATTGATTGTTGTAAGGTCGTCGGAAAAAATGGGGTCGCCGGAAAAAGTGGTGGAGACGGTGGTGATGTCGTAGATGGTAGGCTTGATGGTTAGGAGGTGTATATTAGTTGTGGTGGTACCTGCGGAAAAAATGATTCGCCGGAAAAATGATATCGCCAGAAAAAATGGTGTCGTCGGAAAATTGAAGTTAATAAAGTTGATGAAGATGATGATCTGAAAAATGTATCGAACTTTAGATGACGTGGAGCTTACGTGGCAGTGCCACGTCGGATGAAAATGCCACGTAAGGGTGCTTATGACCAGTCAAACGTCATTAGTGTTAATGACTACATACAATAGCAATAATTAGTAAGTTCGATACACACAATAGGACTTCTAAAAGTAGGATGCATACAATAGGATTTTGTGACAAGTTCAATACATTTACCGACATACCGCTCTTTGATTATTGGTGAATTATATGTTAACCATTCTTGAGAGTAGGATGAGTTTATGTATGTGATTACACTATATTAAATAATCAACTATATGATATTTCTATAAAAAAAAATGAGTATATGAATTTTATGTTATATTGTTAAGAGTAGCCTAATGTTTATGCATACATATATATATATATATATATATATATATATATATATATATATATATATTGTTATGATCCAGAGGGAAGTCCATTTTTTGAGGGAAGGGGGAAGCGTTAGTACGTATCAGGAAGCATATTACCTTCACCTATACTAATCTCGAAAAAAGCAAACTGAAATTTAGTAAATGTTAATCAGAATCGATGTTATAAATGTTAAGCTTCCTTGATAAATTTTTTCTTCAAGTTATAGTATCGATTTATGAATATTTGATCCAAATCCGTTAAGATGCATCGTGGTGCATATTAGTTAATCTGCATTGTGATGTATCTTAACAATAAAAATATTTTTCAAATAATGTGAAGTTTGATGATGCATCGCGATGCATCTTAGTTAATATGCATCACACTGCATCTTAACAATTAATTAAATAAATATTCATAAATTAATGTTATGACTTAAAAATGAAATTCATTCGTTAAAATATGCTTTATAGCATCGATTTTGATTACTATTTACCGATAAAAATAATTTTTTGTTGACGTTTTGATTGATAATTGTAATATGCTTCCTGATGCGTACTAACGCTTCCCCCTTCTCCCCAAAAAGACACTTCCCTCTTGATCACTACCCTATATATTGTTATATATATATATATAGTGGAATGATCCAGCATTTTTTGGGGGAAGGGGGGAAGCGTTAGTATTCATCAAGAAGCATATTACTTTCACCCATACAAATCTCGAAAAAAGCAAACTGAAATTTAGTAAATGTTAATCAGAATCAATGCTATGAATGTTAAGCTTTCTTGATAATTTTTTTATGCAAGTTATACCATCGATTTATGAATATTAGATCCAAATCCGTTAATATTCATCGCGGTGAATATTAGTTAATATGCATTGTGATGAATATTAACAATAAAAATATTTTTCAAATAATGTGAAGTTTTAATATGAATCGTGATGCATATTAGTTAATATTTATCATGGTGAATATTAACAATTTATTAACTAAATATTCATCAACTAATGTTATGTCCTAAAAATGAAATTCATTCGTTAAAATATTCTTTATAGCATCGATTTTGATTACTATTTACCGGTAAAAATAATTTTTTGTTGACGTTTTGATTGATTATTGTAATATGCTTCTTGATGAATACTAACGCTTCCCCCTTCCCCCAAAAAAGACACTTCTCTCTTGATCACAACCCTATATATATATATGTATGTAACTTGGGATCCTGTGAGAATAAGGAGATTCCGTGAGAACGGTGAGAACACATCTTAGCCATCCATTTTTTGATCAAAAAACCTGATTTTGGAGGTGGCATTTTTGTAAATACTTTAAAGTTTGATTTTGAAGGGTTCACATAAGGATTGCTAGGTGAAGTTTAATTTTTTTGCTTCACAACAATTTTAACATGGTGAAGTTTTATTTAATTTTTGTTAATCAACATATTTGAAGTAGTGAATTGATAAGTATAAAAATTAATCTTTTCAAAAACTAATGTTAACAAAAAAATATTTACTTAATCTCATTAAAAATATGTGAATCTATAAAAATAAAAATTCATAGCATCGTAACCTTATGTTAAAAAAAAATATTAAACTTAACCTCACCAAAATGATGTGAAGCTAAAAAAAAAGAAGCTTCACGTGAGCAAAATGATGTGAAGTTAAAAAAAAAACTTCACATGAGCAAAATGATGTGAAACTAAATAAAAAAAAAACTTCACATGTGCAAAATGATGTGAAGTTAAAAAAAAAAGCTTTACATGAGCAAAGGTGATGTGAACCTTTCAAAATCAAACTTCAAAGTATTTATAAAATAGCCACCTCCAAAATCAAGATTTTTGATCAAAAAATGGATGACTAAGATGTGTTCTCACCGTTCTCACGGAATCCCCTTGTTCTCACCAGAACCCAACCCTATGTGTGTGTGTGTGTGTGTGTATATATATATATATATATATATATATATATATATATTCTCTGAATTTCGAAATACCTTAGAAAAGTAAGACTTTATGCAAAGTAATACTCACATCACAATACAATATATATGGTTTCTATGTTAATAGGTAGATTTGAAGGCAGGTAAGTCTATGTCTAAAATAAGTGTTTTCAAAGATTGAAAGTTAATAAATATCGTTCAATTGTAATTTCATGTATTTGTGTTGTGGATATATAATTTTTCCATTGTATATCCAATGGAGAACTTCGACTTTCAATGCTTGATTGGTTATGTATTTGTCTATGATTATTTCTCAACTAATTGTATATTGTACCAATATAAGGATCAATGAAAACATATGCATGTCCGTCAGTTTTGACTTTTGATCTTAAATCCTCTTTTACAATTTTATAACATCAAAGTGACCCGTACACCATCAAAAATTATCCGTAAATATGTTTTATGGTGTTGTATAGTACAATATTGTAAAAACAGTTAGTGATGTATGGATAATTTTTGGTGGTGTACGAATCATCACCCTTATAACATCTCTATTTTCTTTTTACACATGTCCATTCGTATATATGTAGTATGGTTAAAGATAATGAATGTGATATCGATTAAAATTAGACAAAGCATTTTATGATATGTATTTTTACTAGGCATGGAGCCCGTGCGATGCATGACCATTTATAAAATACAATTATAATTATTGTAAATTTAATTTTGTTAATTAAAAGGCACAATTATTATTGAAATAAAATGATTTAGTAACATAAATCAAATTACTCTGTATAATGGATGGACTTGTATTTTTTTTTTTCCAGCAATTGATACATCAAGTATGATAGAGTATATCATTTACTTAAGAGCGTCTGAAATTTATATATCTACCCACTTCACACGGTAACACCGATATTGTCAACGTGTGAATGATAAAGGTAACAATTATCAGTTGCAAAATTATATTAAGTTTTAATACATTTGTTGAGCTCTTACGATGCAATGTGATTAAAAAAATAATATTAACCATGTGTTTTTTAAGTTTTCTGTAGTATTAATATTGTTGAATGTTGAAAATTTATTATTATTAGTCAGTAGTAACATATAACAATATGCACAAAAAATAATCAATTTCATATATCATAGTAAAACTAATTTTCTTAAAACATGGTAGTTGATGATGATAATGTTTAATAATTACAATGTATGAGATATCAATAAGAAAATAAATTAAATTTTATAAATCATTATCTATTGAATGTAATGAATTGTTTTTAAAAAAACATTACAATGAAGTATAATATAATTGAATTACGACTCTTTACAAAATAGAAGACAATAGTTTGTTGGGAATTTAAAATTATAAAAACTGTTAAGATGAGAATGTTAGAAATTTTTTTTGAGAAAAAACTAATTTGATAATGTGACATAATTTGGATGCTTTTAATAAAAGGATTTT
This sequence comes from Helichrysum umbraculigerum, assembly GCA_949592205.1. NCBI lineage: Eukaryota > Viridiplantae > Streptophyta > Magnoliopsida > Asterales > Asteraceae > Helichrysum > Helichrysum umbraculigerum. The sequence continues at coordinate 68,175,247 of CATIUR010000003.1, forward strand.
AGCCCGTGCAATGCACGGTCGTTATTATATTACAGCTATATGTTTATTTGTAATTATATTACAGCTATATGTTTATTTGTAAGTAGTATAATGAATTAGTGTTGTTAACTTAAAAGGTTCAATTATCATTGAGAATTGAAAATAAATAATAGCATAAATCAAACTATATAATAAAGTAATCAAACTATTATAATAAATTGTAGAAATTAATATATGGTGTCAAATAAAACACGATGAATTGTACGAAGATAAATAATATGTGACACCCGACAAATTAGGACTAGTTATTAGTTCCTAATCATCTATTCATACATGTAATTAGTCCTTTGATTAGGTTAATTAATGTATCCTTATATATATTGTTGAATATATATACACGTACGCGATTAAATTTAATCGTGCATTTTCATATCAGGCGGATCCCGATACATTAATACGGACGTTGGTGAACACATTTTATTAAATAATACGAAATTATTTAATAACGCTACTATTTCCTAAATATTATTTTGATAATATTTCATAAGTATCTCGTATCGTATAAAATGCTCAGAAACGACCGAAGCGCGAAACGCGCCCGACAATCGAATAAACGTCAAAATATATTTTATAAACTTAAAATATATTATTTTGCATGGATTTGATGATTAAATACATCGTGAAATATAACGATAACAAAAACGTTCAACTAAAACGTCACAAAACTTCATTAACCGCCACGCGATTTATTAATCGTAACACGGACACGCAAATCAATACCGACACCGTAACGAAACATTTTTATAAATGTTTTCTAAGTATTATGAGTAATACTTCAATTTAAACATATCAAAATTCAAACGTTATTTAAAATACGTACGTATAACGTTAAACGTCTAATTATACGTTTAAACGATCGGGAAACGAACACCGCACGGAACACAAACTCGGGGAACAAAAATTGGGGACAACCACCATTAATTGGGGCCATCCCCAACCGATTTTCAACATGGAAACAAGATCCACAAATTGTGGATCTTGTTGTTGAAGACACAAGACCAAAAACCACCATCACTCTTATTTTATTTCATTCTTTCCCATTCTTTTTCTCACACTAAAACCCCTCCTCTCTCTTCTCCTATTCGTCCACCACCTTCCACAATTACACCACCACAAACCGCCATCAAACACCACCATTTTCTTGAAGAAAAACGAAGAAGGAAGCAAAGGAAGTGAAGCTAGAAACATAACCGAGCAACATCCATTTCATTTCCGTCTTTAGATCATCTTGTTTCTTTGTAAGGAACTACTTTCTCTCTCTAGAATTTTATGTCTTATGTTTATACATACATGTTTAGTTTCTCATTTGACTAGAGAATGTCCAAGGAAAAGCTTCAAAATCGTTTTTGTAAACATATATATATGAGAACATAAATCTGCCCAGATTTTTGCACCTCACCAAATCGACTATATCTCGAAACCTAGGAAGAACCAACTCATGACATCTAAACGAAAAATGTTCGTTAAGACACCAGCTACAACTTTAATTTTTGGATCTCGGACCAGATCCTCACGGATCATTGTGAAAAACGTAGATCTTTGGACTGAACTCAGTTTTGAACGAAATCCGACCACTTGTTATGTCTATTTTTTCTAAAAATAGTAAACGAACATATAAAAATACCATAAAGTGCAGAAATGAACTAGACATATATGAGGACATGTGTGATTTTTGGTTAGGCTTGAATCGGACTAGAAACGGGTGAAATCGCGAGTTGAAACCGAGTAAAAATCTGGAGCTATTAAACTTAGGGACTGTTTTAGTCAAATTAAAAAAAAACAACACTTCGGGTCAACCATAAAATGTAACGACAACTTTATAAAGCTTATTTAACATATTAAGACTTCCCTAAAAGTTTCGAGTCAAACCGAACACATTTGACCTAGTCAACGAAAACGAACACTTAAACGAAATCGGAAATCTTAGGTCTGCGACAATACCATTGTCGCATGAACAGTAATCCGAGAATCCATTGTCGCATAAATAGTATTCAAAAATTTAATTGTCGCAATGCCCCATTGTCGGAATCACGATTGTCGCATGAACAGTACCCGAAACCCTATTGTCGCATCACTATTGTCGGAATGCATATTGTCGCACCAAAAACAGAAACTTTAAAATAGTTTTCATTAAGTGCTGAATACTTACAACCACTGAACCCTATACGATATCATCATTAGCTCAGTGGTTGAGCATCCCTAGTTATAAACTAGTGGTCGGGAGATCAATCCCTGCAATGGACATGGAAAATCCCTTGGGCCCTTTGGGGCTCCGGGGTGAGGAGTTTTACCCGCTTCGGCAACCGGATCTGTCGGCACTTGGGCCGGGGACGGAGTAGGGTTTCTTCTCGAGGGTGCATAATGGTGATGATCGGGTGGGTGGCTAATGGGCCCCCGTCAGTGATCCAAATACTGCCTTTCAAAAAAAAAAAGTATACAGCATACGAAACATATATACTTTTATAAGTATACAACAATTCAAGTATAGAGATAATACTTTGAAGTTAGTATTACAAACCGTCACCAACGGGCCGTACATATTTTCAAAACACAAACAAACAAACCAAATGTATTTGGACATTACTAGTTGAATGAACAACTAACATAGATGGTCTGTTAAGTCATCTAATCATTATTATAACCTTGCGCGTTTAGGACGCCCGGCATGTTACAGTCATTGGGACGGCATCATTACCTTGTGTATCATCATTAATACTTATTTAGTAAGTCATCAGACTCAGGTGAGTCTCATAGCCCCTTTTTAAATGCTTTTACCTAGGGGTGAGATACATGCTCGTTTTGTTTTACATGTGAACACAAGTATCAAAACATCGCTATATGCTACATGAGTTAATTTCATCTAATCAATTTAAAGTCCTCCATCACATAGTTTGTTAATATGATTTAGCGTGAATGTTAGTGTATGGTACCATATGGGATTGACAATCCCCGTCCGAGTTAGCAAGCACTAACCTGTCAAACGGACGCATTATCATTTATTCAGTATGAGTGTTGATTAGGCACTCATAGGGAGGCACCTCGATCAGGTCCTTGAATGTGGATCCTGACCCCCTTAGTTAAGCTCAAACTATGGACTCATGGCTGCATGTACATTCATTATTTGTTTGATTACAAATCATTATGTAAATCTTGTGGTTCATAAATCTCATTTGCTCATATACACCTGTGAGCTCATCAGCTTTTTAGCTGACCTTTTAGCATGTTATCTCAGGTACTCAGCAGTAGGTTGGACTGCCCATCAGGATACTTTAGCTCGAGTCGCATGCAATCATTAAACATCAAGAGATTTCTTTGCATATCTATATTTTGTATAATTGGAAATGTAATAGAATCTCTCAGGGTAATCATGTGAACTCAATAAAATGTAAACAGTTTGTAAACTCTTATGTTATATCAATGTATTTTGTAAACGAAGCATATAGAGTCGTTCATTATATATCTTATGTGTTTGATTATTGATTAGTTGCGCCCCGACCCAATTCGCTTCCGCAACCCGAATTAGGGGGTGCGACAGATTGGTATCAGAGCCTAAGGTTATAGTGAACTAGGTTGCATTAGTGGGCCTAGACTATGACCGTTAGGCAGTATTTTCTGTTAAGTATGATTGGTTCAAGAGTTACAGCATAGAAGTTTAATTTAACATAGCCTGATCAACTATGTACAATTAAATAAAGATGATGTAAGGCTTGAAATGGTTATGCTGGAATATGGATACATTAGTTGACTCTGACCACGAGAGAAACCGGGACTCATAATTGTTTGTGCTAGACACTCATATGACTATTATGTGATATATGTATATATACATAGATAGTCATCGCTCAAGCACTGTACGCTAGTTTATTATATATTATATATAGATAGGCACTCACATTTCCAAACACTTTGTCATAGAGATGGCAAGCACACCCACCGAAACATTTTCTACTTCATCCCACTCTCGACAACATCTCTTGGGATCACGAAACTCATAGGTAGCTAGGAGGACCACCGAGTCACTTCGAGCTAGACCTTATCCAACTCACGACAATTCAAATAACCAGGCTAGTCAGCACGCAGTTGCTAGTCAGTAGAGATGGTTATTCTACACCTCTTGATTGTTCTATAATGTTGGTTGTCATATTGTGATGTTGTATATTACCACATTTATATATGTACATCTATGATAATCATCATTAATGGAAAATCTCCGACGAACCCTATCCTTCTGTTCTCAGGAAAATCATGCCGCCAAAGTCAAGGACTTACACCGATGCCCAGATGGCATCCCTCATTTCCCAGGCAGTAACTGAAGCCTTGGCGCGACAGTCGTTAGAGACCTCCAGAAGGAATAGTGATACTGTCGATACCACTCCTACTACCAAGCCTTGTTCCTACAAGGACTTCCAGAACTGCAAACCCTTGAACTTTAAAGGAACTGAAGGAGCCATCGGCCTAATCAGATGGTTCGAGAAGATGGAGTCCGTCTTCCGCATCAGTAAATGTGCGGAAGGGGATAGAGTTCAGTTTTCCACATGCACCCTTGCTGACGGTGCCCTCACCTGGTGGAACTCGTATGCCCAGTCTGTGGGTATCGACACCGCCTATTTACTCCCATGGGAGGATCTGAAGAAAATGCTCACGGATGAGTATTGCCCAACTGAAGAACTCCAGAAGCTAGATGAGGAGTTCTGGCATCTCAAGGTTCAAGGAACCGACATTGTTGGATACACTACCAGGTTCCAACAACTTGCAACCCTTCGCCCAGCCTTAGTAAGCACTGAGACCGACAAGGTCAAGAGGTACATCCGCGGTCTTCTAGAACCTGTCTGGTGGAACGTTGCCTCTTCCAACAAAACCACTATTCAGGGAGCAATCCGATTGGCCCATGAACTCATGGCTATGCAAGATAGCCAAGAAACACCTGTTTCATCTTCGGGTAATAATAACAAGAGGAAATGGGCTAGTAATCAAAATCAGCAGACCTTCAAGAAAACTGAGATTGTCAAGAATGACACATCGGGGTCTGGAGAAAGAAAAGGGTACACTGGAAGTAAACCCTACTATTCCAAGTGCAACCGACATCATGATGGTCCTTGTGGTACCCCCTGCAACAACTGCAAGAGGTATGGGCACCTCACCAATGATTGCCGAGTACCTGCCACCAACCCCACTACCAACACTAACAACAACCAACCCCGAGCCTGCTATGAGTGTGGAAACACTGGACACTTCAGGAATGCGTGTCCAAAGTTGAAGAACAAGGGTAACAACAACAACAATGCTAGGGGCAGAGCTTTTGTGCTGAATGCTGGAGACGCCCGTGAAGACCCTAATGTGGTCACGGGTATGTTTCTTCTCAACAATTTAACTGCTTAAGTTCTGTTTGATACTTGTGCTGACAAGAGTTTTATATTTGAGGAGTTTAGCCCACTATTAGATATTACCCCAGTTGCCTTAAAAGCTAAGTACACTGTAGAATTAGCTAATGGCAAATTGATTGAGGCCGATAGTGTGATACCGAATTGCACTTTAAACCTTGCAAACGAAATCTTTTCCATAAACCTCATACCCATCGAGATTGGAAGTTTTGATATCATTGTAGGCATGGATTGACTATCCAAGCACCGAGCTGAAATCGTTTGTTATGACAAAATTGTTCGTATTCCTCTCGTCACTGGTAGTACTTTGATCATACAAGGGGAGACCGGTGGAACGAGATTGAATATCATATCCTGCATGAAAACCCGCAAATACCTGAGAAAGGGTTGTCTGGCAATCCTCGCTCATGTTATTGAGAAAAAGTCGGAAGAGAAGTGACTTGAGGATGTGCCCATCGTCAGGGACTTTCCAGAAGTCTTTCCTGAAGAATTGCCTGGTCTTCCACCACCGAGGCAAGTTGAGTTCTCAGTCGACCTTGTGCCCGGAGCAGCACCCGTGGCACGAGCACCATATCGCTTAGCCCCCTCAGAACTTCAGGAGTTGTCTATTCAGTTACAGGAACTCCTGGATAAGGGTTTTATAAGACCGAGTTCTTCACCTTGGGGAGCTCCTGTTGGGTCAAAACTATTTCTGGTCTGAATTAGAGTTGTTGATGAGAAGACAGAGTACAAATTATTTAAAACTGTTTGTGTTGAAGGTTACAACTGTCTTTACGAAGTTACAACTGATAGAAGAAATCTGAAGAGAAGACAAGTGTTACAACTGATAGAAGATAGATTTCAACTGATAGTTATATGTCTGTAAGTAGTTAAAACTGCTTATGTATCTGTAACTGTTAGTTATATATATGTAGCAGTTAACACTGATTATATATTTGTACTTAGTCTTATATTACAATTGAAGCAGTTACCACTGAATGTGTAACAGTTACAACTGTTTACTTCAGAATGGTAGTTACAACTGTTTATGATTTTGTGATAAGTATGAGTCGGTTATGGAAGTTATTTTATTCCATATTCGTAGGAGATTGTATAGGACTCTATGTGTTATAAATAGATATCCTTTAGACCTAGATAGGTTAAGTTTTTGCGCAGCTTCAAGGTTTTCTGTAACCCTAATACATCAAGTGTATTCGTCTTATATCATTAATAAGATTGAAGCTTTCGGTATATTATTGTGTTCATCATATTAATTTATATTCGTTGATCTTCTTAATATTATTGAGTGTGATTCCGCAACTTCTCAATAATATATTCAAGGCTTATTATATACGATTGTTTATTAAGTTAAACAGGGACTAACAAAGTGGTATCAGAGCTTGTGAAGCTTTGAAGACAGGAAGATCTGGGATTATTCGTATTAGTATATGAGGTTTAGTTCTTATATTAAGTTTTGATTTCAATGGCGACTGAAGGGAATGAAGGAATTCAAGCAACAAAGATTCCAATGCTCAAACCTTATGAGTTTGACCTATGGAAGGTCAGAATCAGGCAATATATGCTTCTCACAGATTATCAGATGTGGGAAGTTGTTGTTAATGGTATTCCAGTAACGCTTGATGGTGATGGTGTAAAGCAGCCAAGACCACCACCAACGTCTGATGCAGAGAGAAAGATCAGATCTACTGAGTACAAGGCTCTTAGTACTCTGTTGCTATCCATTCCTAATGAGCATCAGAGCAGATTTGATTCTTGTGAAGATCCCAAGGTACTAATGGAGGCGATTGAGAAGAGGTTTGGTGGTAATGATAACACCAAAAAGAACAAAAGATCTCTGTTAAAGCAACAATTTGAGAATTTTAGCCATGTGAAAACTGAAACTCTAACTCAAACCTTTGATAGGTTTACTAAATTAGTTGGAGAATTGGAAAATCATAAGGTTAAGATTGACAAAGAAGATCTTAACAGAAAGTTCTTAAGATCATTAGGTGATGAATGGACAATCTACACTGTTGGATTGAGGCAGAGTTCAAATATTGAAGTTAAGGAATTGGAAGATATATACAATGATCTGAGGAACTTTGAGTCTGAGGTGGAAAGTAAGAAGCAAGCAACTGGGTATAGTCACAATGCTGCTTTTATGTCTATGACTGGAACAAAGGTAGAATCAAGTCAAATGGGTTCTACATATGTTTCAGGAGGAGTAGGATCAACATCAAATAGTTCTAATGATCAGATATTATAATCCTTCTTTGCAAGTAATGTGAACTCTTCACTTACTAATGAAGATCTGGAACAATTTGATGGTGATGATTTAGAGGAGATGGACATTAAGTGGCAAATTGCATTGATTACTCAGAGAGCAGAAAGGTTCATGCAGAGGACTGGTAGGAACAACTTTGCATACAAGAGGAATGATGCAAATTGGTTTGATAAGAGCAAGATTGAGTGTTTCAACTGTCACAAGATGGGACACTTTGCTAGAGAATGCAGAAACCCTAGGCAAGAGCAGAATGGTAATGGTCAGAGAGCTGGAAGCAATGGAACTCAAATCAGAATCATTCCAATTCAGGGTGCTTCAGCAAATGCATTGGTGTCTATGGATGGCTGTGGATGGGACTGGAGTGATCAAGAAGAACATGTGGTGAAGAATCAATGTCTCATGGCCATTGCAGAATCTGACAAAAAGTCAGAAGTTCCTACTGAGGTACAAAATAAATTATGTTCTGCTGTTTGTAAACAAACTGTTAAACATTACAGGGATCATAATATAAAAGTGTGTGAGGAACTAAAACAATGGGAAATCAAAAGTAAACACACCATAGCAGTCATTGAAAATCTGGAAAATCAAATAAAGGCATATGAAGTCAATGCAACACAGTTTAAATATGACATTGAATATGCTAGGTGGGAGAGAGACACGTTTAAGGATAAAGTAGAATTGTTGTCTAAGAAACTTACTGAGGTCACATGTGAAAGAGATAGTATAAGACTTGATGTAAGTAAATTAGAACATGCTTCAAAGAGTGTCAATAAACTCATTGATTCACAGATTCATGATAAACTTAAGACAAGATTAGGGTACAATAATGTACCTCCACCTTATAATCACACCTATTTTCCTCCTAAAAGTGAAATTGATATCAATTCACTTAAAAGAGGAATGACATATGAGGTTAAAAAGGCTGATCCAATTAAAACTTTATCTGATAATGTGTTGTTTGTAGAAGGTGAAATTAGTGATTGGACTGAGGAAGATGATCAGAGTGATAGGACATCTGATAGTGAGAAGAGTGTAAAATCTGAATCATCTAAGTCTGAGTCAACATGTGAGAATGTGAAGAGAGTAATTACTGATCTAGTTTCTAATCTTAAAACTGCTAAACTAGAAGAGGGTAAGAAAATGTTTACGGAAAAGGCTAAACTGGACTTAGAGAATGTGAGCTTGAATACTAACAAATCTAAACATGGGTTAGGATATGTTAGTAATACAGTTAATTCAGTTACTAAACCTGTTGTTAAATCTGTTTTGAATAACTGTGTTAATTGTAAATATAAAGCAAGTACTTCTTCTTCACAGAATTTTCAAAATCAAAAACCCAGAGGTAATCAAAGAAACTGGAATCAAATGATTTCACAGAAACTGGGTAATAATGTTACTGTGATTAAAGGAATGCCTTGCTTTATATGTGGAAAAATGGGTCATCTTCAATATGACTGTTATCATAATCCTGAGAATGTTCAAAGGATTAGAAAACAGTCATGGACAAAAGCAAATATGATTAACAAACAAAATTTTCAATCAAAAGTTAATCATACTGCCAGAGTTCAGAAGATAAACTCAAAGGCTAACATGTTAAGCACTGTTACAGGTAAATCTACTGCAGCAGTAATAACAAATTTAGCCAAAAGCATAAAGACTAAAACAGTGGTAACTAAATACAAAAACAGTGTTAACAAAATTAACACCGACTCTTCAATTGGTAAAACAGTTAAAACTGTTAAGCCAAAGAACACTGTTAAGTCTAAAATAAGTTGGATTTGGACACCTATTAAGTCTAATAAATTAACAGATCCAAATACCAACAGTGCATCACAATCAATAATCTTCAAGAAAGTTGAATATGTGAATGCACATGGGAAACCCAAAGCCAAATTGGTGTGGGTTCCCAAGAGAAATTAATTCTCTTTTTGACTGTTTGTGCAGGGCAAGCCAAAAAGCTTATGGCATATTGATAGTGGATGCTCAAGGCACATGACTGGAGACAAAGAAAAGCTACAGGATATAAATCTTTTGATGGAGGATACGTAGCTTTTGGAAGCAATTCAAAAGGAGGAAGGATCACAGGGAAAGGAACAGTTCAGAGTGAAAAGCTAAGTTTTGATAATGTTTATTTTGTGGAACAACTGAGGTATAATTTGCTAAGTGTGAGTCAAATCACTGATAAAAAGAACCCAGTTCATTTTACTGACACTGAATGCCTTATCTTGTCCAAGGAATTCAAAATACCTGAAAACATGATTTTAATGAGAATTCCAAGGCAAGATAATGTATATAAGTGTGACTTAGTAAATATGACACCTCAACCTGATTTAAACTGTCTTATTTCTAAAGCAAGTGTGAATGAATCTGAACTGTGGCATAGGAGGATGTGTCACATGAATTTCAAAACCATTAATAAACTTGTCAAAAACAAGCTTGTTAGAGGTTTGCCTGAAAAGGTCTATTCATGTGATGATCATTGTGTTTCTTGTCAAAAGGGAAAGCAACACAAATCTTCATTTAAGTCCAAATCTGTGAACACAAACAGCACACCCTTACACTTATTGCATATGGACTTATTTGGACCAACCAGTATAAGTAGTATGGGGAAAAAATCTTATTGCCTTGTGATTATTGATGATTACACTAGATTTACATGGGTTTTCTTTCTTAGGACAAAGGATGAGACAGGTGAAATACTTAGATCATTTATAACTAAGATGGAAAATCAATTGGATAAAAGAGTAAAGATCATCAGAAGTGATAATGGAACAGAATTTAAAAATCATGAGATGGATAAATTCTGTGAAGTTAAAGGTATTAAGAGAGAATTTAGTGCACCTAGAACTCCTCAACAAAATGGAGTAGCTGAAAGGAGGAATAGGACACTGATTGAGGCTGCTAAAACCATGCTATCTGATGCAAAGCTACCTATGTCCTTTTGGGCAGAGGCAGTTAGCACAGCTTGCTATCTTCAGAATAGAGTATTAGTTGTTAAGCCTCATAACAAGACACCATATGAACTGTTATTTAAGAGAAAGCCTTTGGTTAGTTTCTTAAAATCTTTTGGGTGTCCTTGTACAATCTTAAATACCAAAGATCACTTAGGTAAGTTTCAGAGTAAGGCAGATGAGGGGATATTTGTTGGTTACTCTATTCAAAGTAAATCTTATAGGGTATTCAATCAAAGGACCAGGATCATAGAAGAATCAATGCACATCACTTTTAATGAAAACACCGTTAATCCTGAAGGAAAAGGTCCTGAATCACTGTTTGATATTGATGCACTTAATACTGCTTTTAGATATACAAATGTGGATACTAGTGCAGGTACAAGTGCAGGTACAAATACAGGAACAGGTGATGGAGAAGGTAGATCAGACTCAGGAATATCAGCTGGAAAGAAGAATGATTCATTGGAATACATATTATTTCCAATTTGGTCTCCTGATCCTCCAGAAGTGTTTGAAACTGATCAACCAAAGACATCACAAAATGTGGAATCAGGAAAATCAGATGAAACATCATTTACTCATGTTGATGATTCTGATAGACCTGTTATGGAAGACAGTGCAGAAGACAGTGATATGAGTCCAGCACAGAAGTATTCAAAGGTAGATGTGGGTGTTGATCAGACACCAACAAAGCAACTTGATAAGGAGCAGGAACAATTGAATTATCTACATTTGATGAGCTCTACTCCTGTGTCAAAGAGAATTGCAAGAGAAGTGTCAAGTAGTGAGTCTGGACAAGAAGGAAATTTTACCAACTTGGAGGTGGAGATTCAAGAAACAGCAGCATCTAAATACATTACTCATAAAGATCATCCACTTGAGAATGTAATAGGAGATATTGAATCTGCTGTTAAAACAAGAAATCAAAGTCAGGTGTTTGAAGCTTCAGCAAATGAGGATGAAGTAAATCTTGATACAGAAGCTGTTAATACTTCTTTGTTTGCCTGTTTTCTGTCTCAAACAGAACCAAAGAAGGTTACTGAAGCTTTGAGAGATCCTAGTTGGATTGAAGCTATGCAAGAGGAGTTGCTTCAGTTTAAGATTCAAGAAGTCTGGACATTGGTTGATTTGCCTAAAGGGAAGAGGGCAATTGGTACTAAATGGATTTTCAAAAACAAGAAGGATGAAAGAGGTATAGTGATCAAAAACAAGGCTAGATTGGTTGCACAGGGTTATTCACAAGAAGAAGGAATTGATTATGATGAATTTTTTCACCTGTTGCAAGAATAGAGGCAATTAGATTGTTTTTGGCTTATGCTTCATTCAAGGGATTCATAGTGTATCAGATGGATGTTAAGAGTGCTTTCCTGTATGTCACTATACAGGAAGATGTTTATGTATGTCAACCACCAGGGTTTGAAGATTCTAAGTTTCCTGATAAAGTTTTCAAACTTGAAAAAGCTCTTTATGGATTACATCAAGCACCTAGAGTTTGGTATGATACTTTTTCAGATTATCTGTTGCAGAATGGATTCAAAAGGGGTGCAATAGATAAAACTTTGTTTACTAAAAGAATTAAGAATGATATACTACTAGTTCAAGTCTATGTAGATGATATCATTTTTGGTTCAACAAAGGATAGTCTGTGCAAGGAGTTTGAATCACTGATGCATGAAAAGTTCAAGATGAGCTCCATGGGGGAATTAACATTTTTCTTGGGGCTGCAAGTGAAGCAACAGAAAGAAGAAATCTTTATTCATCAAAGTAAGTATGTTAATGATATACTGGATCGGTTTGGGTACAAAGATGCTAAAGTTGCAAGCACACCAGTGGAGACAAACAAGAAATTACATGCAGATCTTGAGGGGGAGAGTGTGGATGAACATCTTTACAGATCAATGATCGGGTCTCTTATGTATCTCACTTCATCAAGGCCTGACATCATGTTTGCAGTGTGCTTATGTGCAAGATTTCAAGCTAATCCAAAGCTGTCACATCTTCTTGCAGTCAAAAGAATATTTAGATATTTAAAGGGTTAACCAAAATTGGGCCTTTGGTACCCAAAGTTTACTTCTTTTGATCTGATAGCTTATACAGATAGTGATTATGGAGGAGCTAATCTGGACAGGAAATCTACATCAGGAGGTTGTCAATTTTTGGGAGATAGATTGGTTTCATGGCAATGCAAGAAACAAACCACTGTATCTACATCTACAGCAGAGGCAGAATATGTAGCAGCTGCAAGTTGCTGTGCTCAAGTGCTATGGATTCAGAATCAGATGTTAGATTACGGTTTTACCTTTCTTAATATTCCTATTTTTATTGATAATAGTTCTGCAATCAGTATTATTAATAACCCAATTAAACATTCTAAAACAAAGCACATTGAAATTAGATATCATTTCATTAGAGACTGTAATGAGAAAAGACTTATTCAAATTTTGAAAGTTCATACTGATAATCAGTTTGCTGATCTGTTTACTAAAGCTTTTGATGTAGGCAGATTCACATTCTTGGTTACTAGTATTGGAATGATCAATTTGTCATAAGTATTTTTCTTATCACTGCTTTCTGTGCATAATATCTACTATGTTTTCAATTTGGGTTAATACTGATTTGTTAATTAAATGCTGATAGTGTGTATTGTGTATAGTATTCACTGTTTACTACTTTTGGTATAAACAGTGGTAATAATCACTTCACCACTGTTAGTGTATAGTTAACACTGTATACTTGTATTTTTGTTTGCATTAACACTGCAGGTTATATTGCTATGCCTTGGAGTTTAACTACTGCAGGTGTTTATGGAGTTTAACTGCTTGTGGAGTTTAACTTTCGATAAAAAAAAAAAAAAAAAAAAAAATTCAACCACTGCTTTGTTTATATGATTTTGCTAGATCTGAAGTACTACTTGTATTAAGTTAGCACTGCCTTGGTCGGTTGGTACTGCTTGTACAAGTGAGCACTGTTAGCTTTATTATGTAAATGATGCATTTGAGAAACCAAGTGTTGATTACCAATGATGGTTATTTTCACAATTATCACTGAACGTGTTATTTTTCTTAATTAACACTGTTTTAGTTATAATTGGGGATCTGGTCAAATTAGGGTTTACAACTGATTTAATTTCAGTACTTAACTCTCAACACTTAGGGTTTTTCATTACGCTTTCAAAATTACACACACAAACCACTGCGCTAAGTCTCATCGATTCTCAATTCTGTAAAATCATCTTCGATTCTTTTCGATTTCTTGATTTCTTATCATGGCATCGACTTCGTCTACTGTTCAAATACCGATTGGAAAAGATCATAATATGATCGCATTCTTAATGAAACCTGCTGAGGCAAACGAGTATGTGGAAATCATTGATTTCCTTCGTGCTTCACATATTCGTCATGCTCTTACTGTGGCACCCAGGATATCTCACGATCATATCAACAATTTCTGGGTGAATGTGATGATAGAAGAGGAACAGGGGATTAAAAGAATTGTTTCAAAAGTCATGGATACACGAGTTGTAGTTACAAAAGCTACTGTTAGAGCTTCATTACAACTAGATGATGAGGCAGGTATAACCTCTTTAGATGATACTGTTATGTATGATACTTTACGCTTGATGGGTTGTGAGGGTTCTTTTGAAGTTTTTACTTTTCAGAAAACTTTATTTTCTCATCAGTGGAGGTTTTTGATACATACAATTTTACACTGCTTGTCATCTAAAAGATCATCATTTGAACAGTTTGGAAGCAACATTGCTTATGCAATTGCTTGTCTTGCAACTGGTCAGAGGTTTAATTTTTCAAATCTGATATTTGCTGGTATGCTTAGAAACATTGAGCAGCCAAAGATTAAATTTTTGATGTATCCACGTTTTGTGCAGTTGTTCTTAAATGAACAAATTCCTAATTTAACTGCACTTGAGAAAGTTATTGGTATTGTCTCTTTTAAACCAAAAGTTTTTGTAAATATGAAGAGAGATACTAAATTTTCTGGGAAGGTTACAACATTATTTTCTACTATGCTTCCTGCACCTTCTGTGTAACACCCCCAAATTTAACAGTTGGCGGAAGCGACGTTTTTGGGTGTTACTAATCAATAATCACAAGCACAAAGGATACAGTGAACGACTCTAAATGAGACGTTCGAAAAGTTATTACATTAATACATAAGTAGTTTCAAAATACAAGCTCGAGTTCAAGTAAATTCCTAGAGATTCTAATGCATAACAACTAGTACAAAAGTAATGTAATAAAATCTCCAAGCTTGTAAATGCATGCGACTCGAGCTAAGTAAGCTTATCCTGCTGGGCATCCCTACTGATGCTGTGTACCTGAGAAGCATTACTAAAACGGTCAACCAAAAAGGTTGGTGAATCTCACAGGTTTGTAAGTAAGTAAACAGTTTGAACACACAAGTAGTATTTATAAATCATAGCCAGCCAGTAAGTAACGATCACAGGTTATGCTCATCGTTAACTTAAGTTTTAATAAGTGGTGGTTGCAGGTTATGCTAACCGTTTGATACAATTGCCATGAGCCACCATAGTTGAAGCTTAACGTACAGTAAATATAGGTACCCCCTCATGAATGTAATCCAAAACATTCATACGGAACGAGTAAGAAACGCCCGTTTCTACAGGAACGGTTCGTGGTAGTGCGTGCTACCCCGGGCGGGGATTGTCAGTCCCATATGGATCCATATACTAAAACTCGCGCTTATCACATAACTAACAACTATGATTCAGGAGGATTTCATTGGATTAGTCGTAAACTCATGCAGTTGGCGTATCCGTAATCTCGTACAGTAAGTAAATCATGGCAGCAAGTAAGTTTTGTGTGTTCATGTAAAACAGTAATGCATCTCACCCCTGAGTATAAAACAGTAAATTAGGGGCTGTAAGACTCACCTGAGTCTGGCAGACAATGCAGTAAGTAAGCAAGTAGTATCCCGAACTAGCAACCCTTAGCGTCCTAATACGCATAAGGTTTAGTAAGTAAATGGAATACTTGTAAAGTATCCATGCTAGTTGTTCCCAAACTAGTTAATGTCCATTAGTTTGTTTGCAAGTTTGTAATCGTTTGTAAATCGTAGTTTGTATAAAAGTTGTACGGTCTGTTTGTTATCGTTGTGTAATAATAATAATTCCATCCATTATTATTATGTTTTCATAGTAGTTGTACATTTGTAAAGTATACTCGTATAATCGTTTGTTTGTATTACAACATGTATCGTTTGCGTAAGTTCCAATGGGCTTAAACCCCAAAGGGTACGAGTGAAACCTCGTAAGTATTCGAGTGTATGTTCGTATCAGTTAACGTGTAATCCAGCACGTAACTAGTGAGTGAACTTGTAAGTTCGTATCGGATGTAATCCCGTGTAATGTACAAGTGTAAGTTCGTTGGAGTGTAATCTCCTAAGTATTTCGAGTGTAAACTCGTGTGCGTGTGTGAGTGAAATCTCACGTTAGTTTTGTACAGTCTTGTACGTATTCAAGTGTTGTTGTATACTTTCAAAAGTATAGTATTTTCAGGTATAAGTAGCATCGTATTTGATTTAGTAGTTGAAAAGTGATTCCAACACTTAGAGTATATTTTGTTTTCTGATCTGGGCTTTCTGCGACACAAGGCTGACCGTATGCGACATAAGGTCTGTGTCGTATGGATTGATTTCGGTTTGGTGTTTATGCGACACAATGATTGTGTCGCAGACAAGGGTACGACACAATGATACGACATAGTCGTTGTGTCGCAATCAAGCGATAGGTAAACTTTGTGTCGTAGATGGTACGACATATAATGCGACATAAGCGTTGTGTCGCATACATTGCGACATAACGTGCGACATAACATGCGACATAGTGTTGTGTCGCATGAAGTTTTGGTCCGATGCGACACAAGAGGTCTGTTCGGAAATTTAGTTTCCGAAAACGTATTTTCCGGTTTCCATTGGGTCTAGAACTTTTATACTTGTTTTAATATGTTATAACAAGTCCATAATAACCATTGGTATTCGTTTTTAATGTTGGTGGTGTCGTTTTCTTTAAAATGACCAAAACCGACATTTCCGTAAAAGTGTTCAAAAACGAGTTTAAATTACATATTTGGACATCATTTAGCTAGGGGAACAATAATCTAGCAAAATAAAAGTAATCGGAAAAGTTTCGGGTCGCCGGAAAACTTACAAAGTTGTCGAATCGAGAAACCGAAAAGATAGGTTTGTAGCCCTCGTTGTGGTGATCGTCGTTACTCCTTTCCGTTTTGTGATTCAAGCAAGTTTTGTGGATGTTTTCTAGAGAGAGAGGGTGCCGATTTTAGAGAGAGAGAGATGAGATTAGAGAGAAAATTGGAGATGATGAGGAGTGGGTTGTGTTGTGTGTGTAAGTGAATAAGAGAGTGAGGGGGGGTTTGTCCCCTTGGCATGGCCGGCCCATGGTGGGGCCACATGGTGTGGTCTCACCAATTTTTCGTTCCCTGGCGTTTGCGCTCCGTGCGGTGTTCGTTTCCCCGGTCGTTTAAACGTTAAAATCATTTTGTACGCGATTAAATATACGTTTTAGATTACGAATTAATACTCGATAATTAAAGTGTAGTATTTTACCAAAATACTAGTTTTTAAGTTATAAATCATAACTTAGTTTTGTTTTGTCGGTTGGTCGAGTTTTCGGAGTGTTCGGTGAAGTTTTTTAATTTAAAACGTACGTTTTCCGTTATATTATAACATAATATAAAGTAATGATCAAAGTAGTTAAATAATTTCACATTATTTAATAAGTGTTTTACCAATGTCCGCAAGTTTGTACACTTGTTGTTTTATACGATATGTACGAATCGTATACGCGTATATATATATATTCCATCCATATATACATATAGTAATTAACGTATATAATCCTATTTCATATTATATACAAGTAATAATCACGTAATTAGGAAAATTTTAAATTGATCCATATTTTGGGGTTGTTACATTCTCCCCTTGTTAATAAAATTTCGTCCCGAAATTTGTTCGAAGTAGTAATCGGTAGTTCTATACTAGTCAGGTAGCTACAATGTGTACTAGCAGCCTACAGTTGTAGGGTAGGTCCTACAGTGTTTGACATCAAGTAATCGTTAAGTGGTAACGTACCCTAAATTTTGTTGCCGGGAGGTAGTGGGCATTTGGCCTTGAGATGGCCAGCACTCCCACAGTTGAAGCAGAGTTTCGCTTTAGGAGGGTTCGTACTTTTAGGGCAGGATTTGCATCGACCGATAGGTAAGGTACACGGTCCTTCATGATGCCGAGTGCACTTAGAACAGTAAGGTTTCTTTCCCAAGTAGTTTCCTGCAGAGTTGAAGGGAGAAATCTTCACCCTTTTTGCTGGAGGTGACGTACAGTCAGTGTCGGTATCCTCTTCAGTAGGAGTACTTTGTGAAGTTAGTGGTGAAGTAGGGTTTTCTAAAGCTATCAAACGTAGCTCGTACTCACGCATACGCATGTCATTTTGGAAAGCAATTCGTCGTAGGTCATCAATGTCTTCCCGTGCTTCAGTAAGTTGTTTTTGCAGCGATTTAATAGTTTGGTTAAGGTGGTTGACTGATTCAGCAGTCAAGGTTACATCAACTGGTGCCTTTGCAGCAGTTAGAGCAGCAGGGACAGCAGGTGCCATTGCTGATTCAGCGGAGTGTTCTGTATCACCCTCCAGTTCGAGGAGGTAAGGAAACATCTTCGGTTCCTCACTGAGCAGTTCATTTTGCAGTGTAGGGTTGTTGACGGAGTGAGTTGTCATTTCCTACGAAATAAGTGTTCTATTTAAAAAAAATTTGCCTCAAGTAAGTGAAGTTATATTAATTTATCTGTTTAAAGTAACGAATAGCATACGAGTTCCCGGTCTCAACCAGTGTGAGATAATTGGGAAGGGAGTTTGGGTTACTGTATCTAAAGTGTAAGGCAAATTGTGTTGTCGGGATTTAAGTAGTCGGTCGTTTCCTAATCCTATTGTGTACTTAGGATCAAAGAAAACACACAGAATAAAATACAGTTATACATAAGTCATTAAGCGAGAGATTTATGAGAAAACAGATTCGGGTAGTCAAAGAATAAGCGTACCCGGGTTAAGCAAATCACAAAGTCTCGGATTTGGGTCATCCTCCCTAGCATTGATTACATAAGCTCTACTCCTTGTATTGTTGGTTCGGGGTTTCAGCTTAGGGCAATCCTTCCTGAAGTGCCCGGTACCGTTGCACTCATAGCAGGTTTTGGGTGCAGAAGTATCAGTACCAGTGGAATTGGTTCGACAGTCTTGGGCCAGGTGCCCGAATTTCTTGCACTTAGTGCAGGGACAGGAGCCGTTATGATGGCGGCTACATTTGGAGCAGTAAGGCTTGCTCCCCTTGTAAGCCTTTGAGTCATTGACGTTGACAATTGCAAGCTTTTTGTCAGAAGTCGGGTTGGATGAGTGGGGACTTACTTCCCATTTACGTTTGTTATTCGCAGACGGGGTTGAAGTCGAGCCACGGCGGACAGAATTGGCCGTTAACTCATGAGCCATACGAATGGCGCTCTGAATGGTTCCCGGTTTGGACGAAGTTACTAAATCTTGTAGTCGCTCGGGAAGTCCGTCAACGTACTTTTCGATCCTTTTGTACTCAGGATCAACCATGGATGGGCACAAAAGTGCCAGCTGGTGAAAGCGGTTGGTGTAACCGGTGATGTCATCACCCTGCATCTTGTGATTCCAGAATTCCACTTCCAATTGTTTCAGCTCATCTCTTGGGCAGTACTCGCCCCTCAGCATGATCTTCAGTTCATCCCACTGTAGTTTGTAAGCCTCGGCAACGCTCACTGTCTGTGCATATGTGTTCCACCAGGTAAGGGCGGTGTCAGAAAAAGTGCTGGTGGCGAACTTAACTTTATCCTCTTCCTTGCAGTTGCAGATGAGGAATACTGACTCGATTTTCTCGGTCCAACGAATCAGACCAATCGCTCCTTCAGTACCTGCAAAGCTTAAGGGTTTGCAGTTTTGGAAGTCCTTGTAGGTGCAGGTTTTGGGTGGAGGTGTATTGTTAGCCGTATCTTCGCTACCAGGATTGGTTGCTCGGACAGCTAGAGCTTGGGCCACACTACGGGCAATAATACCCGCGACTTCGGCTTCAGTAAGAGTGATTTGTCGTCGAGGAGGCATGTTCCTTGAAACAATAAATAAAGAACATGTGAAGGTTTGAACAAGAATTATGATTGTGATGGTTTTAGTAATTTTAGAGAAAATGTGCCAAAGTTTGAAGGTAGTTTAAAGTTGTGTACTATAAATAAGTTTATACGGTTTTGAAGTTTTTTGAAAATTTTATAAAACATTTTTGTGAGAAATTTTGTAACATGTTTGATAAAAATACATTTGTTATAAAATTTTTGATAGTAAAAGTCGGTTGTATAATTTGAAATCTGACGAAAATTGAGCTGAAAATGGTTCGGTTGAGAGTATGGTCGGTGACAAGGTTTTGAAATTTTTGTATAACAATAACTGTTTAAAACAGAAGTTATGAAAGTTCCGGTGTAAAAGCAGGTTAAAATTTGTTGAAGGTGTTTTTCCTAGATTACATCTAACAGTGCAGTAGTGTACATTGTAGCATGTTACAAACGTAGAATTAGATAGGAATAGCAAATGAAAACAAGGTCTCGATCTTCATATCGAAGGATGTTCGAGTAACTATGGTTGTCGGTTATAATGGTGTGGAGATCTTCGGACGTATGTCGGTATTCGTGAATTCATAAAAGTTAAATAAAGACAGAATGACGAGAATCGAGTCGTCGTTTGTTCGATGAAATTTTAAGGAATATTGATTTCGTAGTAGTCGAGGGAGAGTATCGTATCGGGGAAAGAGGCCTATGTATATATATATATATATATCACATAACCGCCTAGTTTGTGTCTAGCACAATCAAGTAGAAGTCCCGGTTCTCTCGAGGTCAGAGTCAGCTAGTGCATTCCGGTTCAACATAACCCCTTTCAGAACTCACATCATCTTTATTTAATTGTACATAGTTGATCAGGCTATGTTAAATTAAACTTGTATGCTGTAATTCCTGAACCAGTTATACCTAATGAGGAATACTGCCTAACGGTCATAGTCTAGGCCCACTAAATGCAACCTAGTTCACTATAACCTTAGGCTCTGATACCAATCTGTAACACCCCCAAATTTAACAGTTGGCGGAAGCGACGTTTTTGGGTGTTACTAATCAATAATCACAAGCACAAAGGATACAGTGAACGACTCTAAATGAGACGTTCGAAAAGTTATTACATTAATACATAAGTAGTTTCAAAATACAAGCTCGAGTTCAAGTAAATTCCTAGAGATTCTAATGCATAACAACTAGTACAAAAGTAATGTAATAAAATCTCCAAGCTTGTAAATGCATGCGACTCGAGCTAAGTAAGCTTATCCTGCTGGGCATCCCTACTGATGCTGTGTACCTGAGAAGCATTACTAAAACGGTCAACCAAAAAGGTTGGTGAATCTCACAGGTTTGTAAGTAAGTAAACAGTTTGAACACACAAGTAGTATTTATAAATCATAGCCAGCCAGTAAGTAACGATCACAGGTTATGCTCATCGTTAACTTAAGTTTTAATAAGTGGTGGTTGCAGGTTATGCTAACCGTTTGATACAATTGCCATGAGCCACCATAGTTGAAGCTTAACGTACAGTAAATATAGGTACCCCCTCATGAATGTAATCCAAAACATTCATACGGAACGAGTAAGAAACGCCCGTTTCTACAGGAACGGTTCGTGGTAGTGCGTGCTACCCCGGGCGGGGATTGTCAGTCCCATATGGATCCATATACTAAAACTCGCGCTTATCACATAACTAACAACTATGATTCAGGAGGATTTCATTGGATTAGTCGTAAACTCATGCAGTTGGCGTATCCGTAATCTCGTACAGTAAGTAAATCATGGCAGCAAGTAAGTTTTGTGTGTTCATGTAAAACAGTAATGCATCTCACCCCTGAGTATAAAACAGTAAATTAGGGGCTGTAAGACTCACCTGAGTCTGGCAGACAATGCAGTAAGTAAGCAAGTAGTATCCCGAACTAGCAACCCTTAGCGTCCTAATACGCATAAGGTTTAGTAAGTAAATGGAATACTTGTAAAGTATCCATGCTAGTTGTTCCCAAACTAGTTAATGTCCATTAGTTTGTTTGCAAGTTTGTAATCGTTTGTAAATCGTAGTTTGTATAAAAGTTGTACGGTCTGTTTGTTATCGTTGTGTAATAATAATAATTCCATCCATTATTATTATGTTTTCATAGTAGTTGTACATTTGTAAAGTATACTCGTATAATCGTTTGTTTGTATTACAACATGTATCGTTTGCGTAAGTTCCAATGGGCTTAAACCCCAAAGGGTACGAGTGAAACCTCGTAAGTATTCGAGTGTATGTTCGTATCAGTTAACGTGTAATCCAGCACGTAACTAGTGAGTGAACTTGTAAGTTCGTATCGGATGTAATCCCGTGTAATGTACAAGTGTAAGTTCGTTGGAGTGTAATCTCCTAAGTATTTCGAGTGTAAACTCGTGTGCGTGTGTGAGTGAAATCTCACGTTAGTTTTGTACAGTCTTGTACGTATTCAAGTGTTGTTGTATACTTTCAAAAGTATAGTATTTTCAGGTATAAGTAGCATCGTATTTGATTTAGTAGTTGAAAAGTGATTCCAACACTTAGAGTATATTTTGTTTTCTGATCTGGGCTTTCTGCGACACAAGGCTGACCGTATGCGACATAAGGTCTGTGTCGTATGGATTGATTTCGGTTTGGTGTTTATGCGACACAATGATTGTGTCGCAGACAAGGGTACGACACAATGATATGACATAGTCGTTGTGTCGCAATCAAGCGATAGGTAAACTTTGTGTCGTAGATGGTACGACATATAATGCGACATAAGCGTTGTGTCGCATACATTGCGACATAACGTGCGACATAACATGCGACATAGTGTTGTGTCGCATGAAGTTTTGGTCCGATGCGACACAAGAGGTCTGTTCGGAAATTTAGTTTCCGAAAACGTATTTTCCGGTTTCCATTGGGTCTAGAACTTTTATACTTGTTTTAATATGTTATAACAAGTCCATAATAACCATTGGTATTCGTTTTTAATGTTGGTGGTGTCGTTTTCTTTAAAATGACCAAAACCGACATTTCCGTAAAAGTGTTCAAAAACGAGTTTAAATTACATATTTGGACATCATTTAGCTAGGGGAACAATAATCTAGCAAAATAAAAGTAATCGGAAAAGTTTCGGGTCGCCAGAAAACTTACAAAGTTGTCGAATCGAGAAACCGAAAAGATAGGTTTGTAGCCCTCGTTGTGGTGATCGTCGTTGCTCCTTTCCGTTTTGTGATTCAAGCAAGTTTTGTGGATGTTTTCTAGAGAGAGAGGGAGCCGATTTTAGAGAGAGAGAGATGAGATTAGAGAGAAAATTGGAGATGATGAGGAGTGGGTTGTGTTGTGTGTGTAAGTGAATAAGAGAGTGAGGGGGGGTTTGTCCCCTTGGCATGGCCGGCCCATGGTGGGGCCACATGGTGTGGTCTCACCAATTTTTCGTTCCCTGGCGTTTGCGCTCCGTGCGGTGTTCGTTTCCCCGGTCGTTTAAACGTTAAAATCATTTTGTACGCGATTAAATATATGTTTTAGATTACGAATTAATACTCGATAATTAAAGTGTAGTATTTTACCAAAATACTAGTTTTTAAGTTATAAATCATAACTTAGTTTTGTTTTGTCGGTTGGTCGAGTTTTCGGAGTGTTCGGTGACGTTTTAATTTAAAACGTACGTTTTCCGTTATATTATAACATAATATAAAGTAATGATCAAAGTAGTTAAATAATTTCACATTATTTAATAAGTGTTTTACCAATGTCCGCAAGTTTGTACACTTGTTGTTTTATACGATATGTACGAATCGTATACGCGTATATATATATATTCCATCCATATATACATATAGTAATTAACGTATATAATCCTATTTCATATTATATACAAGTAATAATCACGTAATTAGGAAAATTTTAAATTGATCCATATTTTGGGGTTGTTACATTCTCCCCTTGTTAATAAAATTTCGTCCCGAAATTTGTTCGAAGTAGTAATCAGTAGTTCTATACTAGTCAGGTAGCTACAATGTGTACTAGCAGCCTACAGTTGTAGGGTAGGTCCTACAGTGTTTGACATCAAGTAATCGTTAAGTGGTAACGTACCCTAAATTTTGTTGCCGGGAGGTAGTGGGCATTTGGCCTTGAGATGGCCAGCACTCCCACAGTTGAAGCAGAGTTTCGCTTTAGGAGGGTTCGTACTTTTAGGGCAGGATTTGCATCGACCGATAGGTAAGGTACACGGTCCTTCATGATGCCGAGTGCACTTAGAACAGTAAGGTTTCTTTCCCAAGTAGTTTCCTGCAGAGTTGAAGGGAGAAATCTTCACCCTTTTTGCTGGAGGTGACGTACAGTCAGTGTCGGTATCCTCTTCAGTAGGAGTACTTTGTGAAGTTAGTGGTGAAGTAGGGTTTTCTAAAGCTATCAAACGTAGCTCGTACTCACGCATACGCATGTCATTTTGGAAAGCAATTCGTCGTAGGTCATCAATGTCTTCCCGTGCTTCAGTAAATTGTTTTTGCAGCGATTTAATAGTTTGGTTAAGGTGGTTGACTGATTCAGCAGTCAAGGTTACATCAACTGGTGCCTTTGCAGCAGTTAGAGCAGCAGGGACAGCAGGTGCCATTGCTGATTCAGCGGAGTGTTCTGTATCACCCTCCAGTTCGAGGAGGTAAGGAAACATCTTCGGTTCCTCACTGAGCAGTTCATTTTGCAGTGTAGGGTTGTTGACGGAGTGAGTTGTCATTTCCTACGAAATAAGTGTTCTATTTAAAAAAAATTTGCCTCAAGTAAGTGAAGTTATATTAATTTATCTGTTTAAAGTAACGAATAGCATACGAGTTCCCGGTCTCAACCAGTGTGAGATAATTGGGAAGGGAGTTTGGGTTACTGTATCTAAAGTGTAAGGCAAATTGTGTTGTCGGGATTTAAGTAGTCGGTCGTTTCCTAATCCTATTGTGTACTTAGGATCAAAGAAAACACACAGAATAAAATACAGTTATACATAAGTCATTAAGCGAGAGATTTATGAGAAAACAGATTCGGGTAGTCAAAGAATAAGCGTACCCGGGTTAAGCAAATCACAAAGTCTCGGATTTGGGTCATCCTCCCTAGCATTGATTACATAAGCTCTACTCCTTGTATTGTTGGTTCGGGGTTTCAGCTTAGGGCAATCCTTCCTGAAGTGCCCAGTACCGTTGCACTCATAGCAGGTTTTGGGTGCAGAAGTATCAGTACCAGTGGAATTGGTTCGACAGTCTTGGGCCAGGTGCCCGAATTTCTTGCACTTAGTGCAGGGACAGGAGCCGTTATGATGGCGGCTACATTTGGAGCAGTAAGGCTTGCTCCCCTTGTAAGCCTTTGAGTCATTGACGTTGACAATTGCAAGCTTTTTGTCAGAAGTCGGGTTGGATGAGTGGGGACTTACTTCCCATTTACGTTTGTTATTCGCAGACGGGGTTGAAGTCGAGCCACGGCGGACAGAATTGGCCGTTAACTCATGAGCCATACGAATGGCGCTCTGAATGGTTCCCGGTTTGGACGAAGTTACTAAATCTTGTAGTCGCTCGGGAAGTCCGTCAACGTACTTTTCGATCCTTTTGTACTCAGGATCAACCATGGATGGGCACAAAAGTGCCAGCTGGTGAAAGCGGTTGGTGTAACCGGTGATGTCATCACCCTGCATCTTGTGATTCCAGAATTCCACTTCCAATTGTTTCAGCTCATCTCTTGGGCAGTACTCGCCCCTCAGCATGATCTTCAGTTCATCCCACTGTAGTTTGTAAGCCTCGGCAACGCTCACTGTCTGTGCATATGTGTTCCACCAGGTAAGGGCGGTGTCAGAAAAAGTGCTGGTGGCGAACTTAACTTTATCCTCTTCCTTGCAGTTGCAGATGAGGAATACTGACTCGATTTTCTCGGTCCAACGAATCAGACCAATCACTCCTTCAGTACCTGCAAAGCTTAAGGGTTTGCAGTTTTGGAAGTCCTTGTAGGTGCAGGTTTTGGGTGGAGGTGTATTGTTAGCCGTATCTTCGCTACCAGGATTGGTTGCTCGGACAGCTAGAGCTTGGGCCACACTACGGGCAATAATACCCGCGACTTCGGCTTCAATAAGAGTGATTTGTCGTCGAGGAGGCATGTTCCTTGAAACAATAAATAAAGAACATGTGAAGGTTTGAACAAGAATTATGATTGTGATGGTTTTAGTAATTTTAGAGAAAATGTGCCAAAGTTTGAAGGTAGTTTAAAGTTGTGTACTATAAATAAGTTTATACGGTTTTGAAGTTTTTTGAAAATTTTATAAAACATTTTTGTGAGAAATTTTGTAACATGTTTGATAAAAATACATTTGTTATAAAATTTTTGATAGTAAAAGTCGGTTGTATAATTTGAAATCTGACGAAAATTGAGCTGAAAATGGTTCGGTTGAGAGTATGGTCGGTGACAAGGTTTTGAAATTTTTGTATAACAATAACTGTTTAAAACAGAAGTTATGAAAGTTCCGGTGTAAAAGCAGGTTAAAATTTGTTGAAGGTGTTTTTCCTAGATTACATCTAACAGTGCAGTAGTGTACATTGTAGCATGTTACAAACGTAGAATTAGATAGGAATAGCAAATGAAAACAAGGTCTCGATCTTCATATCGAAGGATGTTCGAGTAACTATGGTTGTCGGTTATAATGGTGTGGAGATCTTCGGACGTATGTCGGTATTCGTGAATTCATAAAAGTTAAATAAAGACA
Organism: Helichrysum umbraculigerum; assembly: GCA_949592205.1. NCBI lineage: Eukaryota > Viridiplantae > Streptophyta > Magnoliopsida > Asterales > Asteraceae > Helichrysum > Helichrysum umbraculigerum. The sequence goes on from CATIUR010000003.1 coordinate 68,201,771, forward strand.
GAATGACGAGAATCGAGTCGTCGTTTGTTCGATGAAATTTTAAGGAATATTGATTTCGTAGTAGTCGAGGGAGAGTATCGTATCGGGGAAAGAGGCCTATGTATATATATATATATATATCACATAACCGCCTAGTTTGTGTCTAGCACAATCAAGTAGAAGTCCCGGTTCTCTCGAGGTCAGAGTCAGCTAGTGCATTCCGGTTCAACATAACCCCTTTCAGAACTCACATCATCTTCATTTAATTGTACATAGTTGATCAGGCTATGTTAAATTAAACTTGTATGCTGTAATTCCTGAACCAGTTATACCTAATGAGGAATACTGCCTAACGGTCATAGTCTAGGCCCACTAAATGCAACCTAGTTCACTATAACCTTAGGCTCTGATACCAATCTGTAACACCCCCAAATTTAACAGTTGGCGGAAGCGACGTTTTTGGGTGTTACTAATCAATAATCACAAGCACAAAGGATACAGTGAACGACTCTAAATGAGACGTTCGAAAAGTTATTACATTAATACATAAGTAGTTTCAAAATACAAGCTCGAGTTCAAGTAAATTCCTAGAGATTCTAATGCATAACAACTAGTACAAAAGTAATGTAATAAAATCTCCAAGCTTGTAAATGCATGCGACTCGAGCTAAGTAAGCTTATCCTGCTGGGCATCCCTACTGATGCTGTGTACCTGAGAAGCATTACTAAAACGGTCAACCAAAAAGGTTGGTGAATCTCACAGGTTTGTAAGTAAGTAAACAGTTTGAACACACAAGTAGTATTTATAAATCATAGCCAGCCAGTAAGTAACGATCACAGGTTATGCTCATCGTTAACTTAAGTTTTAATAAGTGGTGGTTGCAGGTTATGCTAACCGTTTGATACAATTGCCATGAGCCACCATAGTTGAAGCTTAACGTACAGTAAATATAGGTACCCCCTCATGAATGTAATCCAAAACATTCATACGGAATGAGTAAGAAACGCCCGTTTCTACAGGAACGGTTCGTGGTAGTGCGTGCTACCCCGGGCGGGGATTGTCAGTCCCATATGGATCCATATACTAAAACTCGCGCTTATCACATAACTAACAACTATGATTCAGGAGGATTTCATTGGATTAGTCGTAAACTCATGCAGTTGGCGTATCCGTAATCTCGTACAGTAAGTAAATCATGGCAGCAAGTAAGTTTTGTGTGTTCATGTAAAACAGTAATGCATCTCATCCCTGAGTATAAAACAGTAAATTAGGGGCTGTAAGACTCACCTGAGTCTGGCAGACAATGCAGTAAGTAAGCAAGTAGTATCCCGAACTAGCAACCCTTAGCGTCCTAATACGCATAAGGTTTAGTAAGTAAATGGAATACTTGTAAAGTATCCATGCTAGTTGTTCCCAAACTAGTTAATGTCCATTAGTTTGTTTGCAAGTTTGTAATCGTTTGTAAATCGTAGTTTGTATAAAAGTTGTACGGTCTGTTTGTTATCGTTGTGTAATAATAATAATTCCATCCATTATTATTATGTTTTCATAGTAGTTGTACATTTGTAAAGTATACTCGTATAATCGTTTGTTTGTATTACAACATGTATCGTTTGCGTAAGTTCCAATGGGCTTAAACCCCAAAGGGTACGAGTGAAACCTCGTAAGTATTCGAGTGTATGTTCGTATCAGTTAACGTGTAATCCAGCACGTAACTAGTGAGTGAACTTGTAAGTTCGTATCGGATGTAATCCCGTGTAATGTACAAGTGTAAGTTCGTTGGAGTGTAATCTCCTAAGTATTTCGAGTGTAAACTCGTGTGCGTGTGTGAGTGAAATCTCACGTTAGTTTTGTACAGTCTTGTACGTATTCAAGTGTTGTTGTATACTTTCAAAAGTATAGTATTTTCAGGTATAAGTAGCATCATATTTGATTTAGTAGTTGAAAAGTGATTCCAACACTTAGAGTATATTTTGTTTTCTGATCTGGGCTTTCTGCGACACAAGGCTGACCGTATGCGACATAAGGTCTGTGTCGTATGGATTGATTTCGGTTTGGTGTTTATGCGACACAATGATTGTGTCGCAGACAAGGTTACGACACAATGATACGACATAGTCGTTGTGTCGCAATCAAGCGATAGGTAAACTTTGTGTCGTAGATGGTACGACATATAATGCGACATAAGCGTTGTGTCGCATACATTGCGACATAACGTGCGACATAACATGCGACATAGTGTTGTGTCGCATGAAGTTTTGGTCCGATGCGACACAAGAGGTCTGTTCGGAAATTTAGTTTCCGAAAACGTATTTTCCGGTTTCCGTTGGGTCTAGAACTTTTATACTTGTTTTAATATGTTATAACAAGTCCATAATAACCATTGGTATTCGTTTTTAATGTTGGTGGTGTCGTTTTCATAAAATGACCAAAACCGACATTTCCGTAAAAGTGTTCAAAAACGAGTTTAAATTACATATTTGGACATCATTTAGCTAGGGGAACAATAATCTAGCAAAATAAAAGTAATCGGAAAAGTTTCGGGTCGCCGGAAAACTTACAAAGTTGTCGAATCGAGAAACCGAAAAGATAGGTTTGTAGCCCTCGTTGTGGTGATCGTCGTTGCTCCTTTCCGTTTTGTGATTCAAGCAAGTTTTGTGGATGTTTTCTAGAGAGAGAGGGTGCCGATTTTAGAGAGAGAGAGATGAGATTAGAGAGAAAATTGGAGATGATGAGGAGTGGGTTGTGTTGTGTGTGTAAGTGAATAAGAGAGTGAGGGGGGGTTTGTCCCCTTGGCATGGCCGGCCCATGGTGGGGCCACATGGTGTGGTCTCACCAATTTTTCGTTCCCTCGCGTTTGCGCTCCGTGCGGTGTTCGTTTCCCCGGTCGTTTAAACGTTAAAATCATTTTGTACGCGATTAAATATACGTTTTAGATTACGAATTAATACTCGATAATTAAAGTGTAGTATTTTACCAAAATACTAGTTTTTAAGTTATAAATCATAACTTAGTTTTGTTTTGTCGGTTGGTCGAGTTTTCGGAGTGTTCGGTGACTTTTTAATTATAAAACGTACGTTTTCCGTTATATTATAACATAATATAAAGTAATGATCAAAGTAGTTAAATAATTTCACATTATTTAATAAGTGTTTTACCAATGTCCGCAAGTTTGTACACTTGTTGTTTTATACGATATGTACGAATCGTATACGCGTATATATATATATTCCATCCATATATACATATAGTAATTAACGTATATAATCCTATTTCATATTATATACAAGTAATAATCACGTAATTAGGAAAATTTTAAATTGATCCAAATTTTGGGGTTGTTACATTCTGCCACAGTATTAGTACTACCAACTGAAGCTGAACCAGCTACTGAGAGAATGGTTCCACCCACCACTTCTCAACCCACAGTAGCTGGGGGTATTAAAAGAAAACAAGGGACCACAACAGCTAAATCTACTAAAGCCAAAAAGGCTAGAAAACAGGCGTCTAAGGCTGCTGCTGCTCAGATGTCTCAGTCAAATGATTCATCACAGCAGATGATCAATGAGGAGGAGGTTGATCATTCTGAGAGGGCTGCTTCTACTTCTTCTAGCCCAGTGGCAGAGCAGGACAGAAGTAACATCAATAAGACCCAATCAGAGGCAACACTTGGACATGATTCTACACCTGATGATCCTAGTGGTCCCAGTACCAAGAAACAAGGGGACTTTGATGATCATGCTAGGCATGAGTCAGAGTTTGATAATGTCAATGATTCACCAAAGGATTCACATCCTGAAGGTGTTGAGGCTAGAACTAACACTGAATTGACGGCAATGATTGATTATGTATGGTCAAAATTTGTCAAGGAGAGGAAGAAGAATAGAGCTAAGGATGACATTGTAGCTCAGTTGCAGAGGATAGTGCAGCAGTTGGAATTAATTGTTACTGAATGTTTGAAGAAAGGAAGGAAGTATATGGTTCATGATACTTCTGAACCTGAGGATACTTATCAGTTTCCACAAAATGCTTTCAAAAAGGGGGAGAAGGTCTGGACAAACTTGGGTGATAAAATGAATAAGAATGACAAGGTGGTGGATGATGATGAGAAGGTTGATGAAGAAATAGAGATGGAACAACCAGAAGATGATGAGTTTGTGCATACACCACCAACACCACCAACAGAGCCAGAAATGAATGAGTCAGTATATGAGACAGTAGAAACAGAACAGAATGAACCAGTGGCAGATGAAAATGTATCTGAACATACTGAGGTTATTGGGTCAGTGGATAAAACTGCAGAAGTTGATATGGCAGATAAGACTGAGGAGTTGAAGATTGATGATGATGGTGATGAGGTAAATAAACCAGAGATAGCAGTGGAAACAGAAAAGACTGATGCTACTGATGCTCAACAACAATATGAGAAAACTAGAAAGAAGAGCATTCCAGTTAAAACTGCTAAGATGACAGGAACAGGGAAGAAGGTTGAAACACCAAAGAAAACATCTACACAACCATCTTTACCTGGATTTACTATCAGAGAACCTGCTGCAGCTCCTGTTCAACAGAAGAAAGAATTGCCAAAGATTGATCCAAAAGATAAGGGCAAGGAAAACTGGTAGAAGAACCAAAGAAGAAAAAGCAAAAACCAGTGCCACCTGAAGTAACTGCTCATGATACTGAATATGCACAAAGATCACAGGCTGAGTTCAATGCAGAGGACTTGATTGATGTTGAGATTGAGGAAGGAAATTTTGTGAAAATGACAAAGGAACAAGTGGCAGAATGGGATGAATATTTGTTGAAAGAGCAGAAACATGATGATATTGAGTATCTTGTTGATCAAATTAAGAAAAAGAAAGCAGAAGAGGCAAGAAAGAAAAAGGCTGCAAAACCACCAACAAAAGCTCAGATGAGGAAGAACTTGATTGCAAAGTTAAAAGGTGGGTATATTCCTATGAATGCATTGAAACAGATGACTTTGGAAAGATTGCAGAATGTGTGGGATAAGGATGATATGAATCCTGAAGTGATTGAGAAAAAAGAAAAAGAAAAGGGCTGAAAAAGAAAAGAAATTAAAAGAAAAGGAAGAAAAGGAAAAGAGAGAAAAGGAAGAAGCTGAGAAGAGAAGGAAAGATGAAATTGAAAGAAAGAAAAGAGAGTTGGATGAAATTCCTGATAGAGAAAGGAATGTTGATGAATTGAAGGAGTTTATTCTGTTACAACCAGTGGAATCTGAGGTAATTAATGTTGATTTACCTGGTATCATTGATTGGTCTATTGAGCAGTTTGTCAATCCTGTTAAGATTCACAAGATTAAAATTGAAAGAGCAGATGGAAATGTATCTTGGTGGAGATCTTTTAGGGATTTGATAAAGAGGATTAGTAGAGCTGATTTGGTAAGAATGTATGAGATTGGGATGGAGAAGGATTTAGATTTAAAGAAGTTTGATAATCTGGTTGAGAAGGTTACATTGCATTGGATTAAGGCTATGTTTGAACCAGAAGAGTTTCCATTGCAGTTTACTACTTTCAGCAAGGTCAGAAATTGGATTTATCATGCCAAACCTGGAGTACATCAGATTGTTATGGATGATGCGGTATTTATGTGGTTGTTGACAGATAGATTTTATGATATAAATCTGAGATTTTTGATGGGCATGAGAAATGCAAGGTTACAAGCTGCAGTTTTAGATGATGTAGCTCTGGAATTGGTGTATATGGTGCTGAATCAGATATATAAGAAGGAAGAGATAGACAGAAGGAAGAGAAGAAAAGACTAACAGTTTTGAAAGAATTTTGTGAAGCTCATAATGGAGGATTAGAAGAAACTTAATGCTGTGAAGGACAGATTAAGTTTAGGGGGAGATTGTTGGGTCAAAACTGTTTCTGGTCTGAATTAGAGTTGTTGATGAGAAGACAGAGTACAAAGTATTTAAAACTGTTTGTGTTGAAGGTTACAACTGTCTTTACGAAGTTACAACTGATAGAAGAAATCTGAAGAGAAGACAAGTGTTACAACTGATAGAAGATAGATTTCAACTGATAGTTAGATGTCTGTAAGTAGTTAAAACTGCTTATGTATCTGTAACTGTTAGTTATATATATGTAGCAGTTTACACTGATTATATATTTGTACTTAGTCTTATATTACAATTGAAGCAGTTACCACTGAATGTGTAACAGTTACAACTGTTTACTTCAGAATGGTAGTTACAACTGTTTATGATTTTGTGATAAGTATGAGTCGGTTATGGAAGTTATTTTATTCCATATTCGTAGGAGATTGTATAGGACTCTATGTGTTATAAATAGATATCCTTTAGACCTAGATAGGTTAAGTTTTTGCGCAGCTTCAAGGTTTTCTGTAACCCTAATACATCAAGTGTATTCGTCTTATATCATTAATAAGATTGAAGCTTTCGGTATATTATTGTGTTCATCATATTAATTTATATTCGTTGATCTTCTTAATATTATTGAGTGTGATTCCGCAACTTCTCAATAATATATTCAAGGCTTATTATATACGATTGTTTATTAAGTTAAACAGGGACTAACAGCTCCGGTCCTGTTTGTGAAAAAGAAGGACGGTTCACTCAGGATGTGTATCGACTACATAGAGTTGAACAAATTAACCATCAAGAACCGTTACCGACTTCCCCGTATTGATGACATATTCGACCAACTTCAGGGGTCGAGCTGTTATTCAAAAATTGATCTACGGTCAGGTTATCATCAACTGCGAGTTCGCAACGAAGATATTCCGAAAACAGCTTTCCGAACTCACTATGGTTATTACGAGTTTCGGGTAATGGCATTTGGTTTGACAAACGCACCGGCAGTATTCATGGATCTTATGAACCATGTGTGTAAACCATATCTGGACAAGTTTGTCATTGTCTTCATCGATGACATTCTTATCTACTCGCACAACGAGCAAGAGCACGCGTAGCATCTCAAAACCATTCTAGAACTTCTTAGACACGAAGAGTTATATGAAAAATTCTCCAAGTGTGAGTTCTGGATGCAAACTGTCCAATTCCTTGGTCATGTGATTGACAGTCAGGGAATTCATGTTGATCCCTCAAAAATTGAGGCTATCAAGTGCTGGCAAGCACTGACAACGCCGACCGAAGTACGTCAATTTTTAGGATTGGCTGGTTATTATCGGCGCTTCATTGAAAATTTCTCGAAAATAGCTCAACCTCTCAGGACACTAACTCAGAAGGAAAAGAAGTTTAATTGGACTGATAAGCAAGAGTCAGCATTTCAGCTATTGAAGCAAAAGCTTTGCAGTACACCTATCCTATCATTACCCGAAGGCAATGAGGACTTTGTGGTATACTGTGATGCTTCACATGAAGGTCCTGGTTGCGTGTTGATGCAACGAGACAAGGTCATAGCTTACGCTTCTCGACAACTCAAAGTTCACGAAAAGAACTACACGACTCACGACCTCGAGCTGGGGGCCGTGGTGTTTGCACTCAAAATCTGGAGACATTATCTGTATGGCACAAAATGTACCATCTTCACCGATCATAAAAGCCTCCAGCACATATTCGATCAGAAGGATCTCAACATAAGGCAACGTCGCTGGGTCGAGTTGCTCACCGATTATGATTGTGAGATCAAGTATCATCCGGGGAAGGCTAATGTAGTTGCCGATGCCCTAAGTCGAAAGGAGCGAACCAAACCACTTCGAGTTCGAGCCCTCAGTATGACCATTCATAATGATTTAATCATTCAGATTCTTACTGCTCAACTCGAAGCACTTAAACCTGAAAACATAAAAAATGAGGCCTTGCGTAACATGGAAAAACAATTTGAAACCAAACCCAACGGGGTAAAATACTTCTCAAACCGAATCTGGTTGCCCTATTTCGGGAACCTACGAGACTTGGTGATGGATGAAGCTCACAAGTCCAAGTACTCCATACATCCTGGATCTGACAAGATGTATCATGGCATCAAAGAGTTGTATTGGTGGCCAAACATGTAAGCTGACATCGCCACATATGTCGGCAAATGCCTCACTTGCTCTAAAGTCAAAGCCGAATATCAGAAACCTTCCGGCTTGCTACAACAACCGGAAATCCCTCAGTGGAAATGAGAGCAAATCTCCATGGATTTCATCACAAAACTCCCGAAAACATCGAGCGGTTGCGATACCATTTGGGTGATTGTCGATCGTCTCACAAAATCTGCTCATTTCCTAGCTATCAAAGAAACCGATAAAATGGAACGCCTCACACGAATCTATCTCAAGGAAATTGTATCACGACATGGCATTCTAATCTCGATTATTTCTGACAGAGATAGTCGTTTCACATCTCACTTTTGGCAGTCACTTCAAAAATCATTGGGTACTCGTCTGGATATGAGTACTGCATATCATCCTCAAACCGACGGCCAAAGTGAACGAATCATTCAAACACCGGAAGACATGCTACGGGCTTGCGTAGTTGATTTCGGTGCAAACTCGGAACATCACCTACCATTATGCGAATTTTTATACAACAACAGCTACCATACCAGTATTGGAGCTGCACCTTTCGAGGCACTGTACGGTCGTAAGTGCCGATCACCTATCTGTTGGACCGAAGTGGGAGACAGCCAACTCACTGGTCCTGAAATCATACACGAAACAACAGAGAAAATCATTGGTATCCAAAATAGACTCAAGGCCGCAAGTGATCGTCAGAAAAGTTATGCTGACGTGAGATGCAAACATCTTTAGTTCCAGGTTGGGGATCGAGTACTCTTGAAAGTATAACCTTGGAAAGGTGTCATCCGTTTTGGTAAACACGGGAAATTGAACCCCAGATACATTGGACCTTTTGAGATCCTGGAAAGGATTGGTCCAGTGGCATATCGTTTGCAGCTGCCACCCGAGCTCAGCAGCGTGCATCCCACATGTCACATTTCTAACCTGAAGAAATGTCTGTCTGATGAGACACTTATTATTCCTCTCGACGAAATTCATATCGATGATAAACTCCATTTTGTCGAGACACCAGTAGAAATCATGGACCGTGAGGTCAAACAATTGAAGCAAAGTCGTATTCCCATCGTTAAAGTCCGGTGGAATTCGCAGCGTGGTCCGGAATTCACTTGGGAACGGGAAGACCAAATGCGACTCAAGTACCCACAGCTATTCACAGACTCCACTCCATCCACGACTCAGAGCTAAATTTCGGGACGAAATTCTCTTAACAAGGGGAGAATGTGACACCCGAAAAATTAGGACTAGTTATTAGTTCCTAATCATCTATTCATACATGTAATTAGTCCTTTGATTAGGTTAATTAATGTATCCTTATATATATTGTTGAATATATATACACGTACGCGATTAAATTTAATCGTGCATTTTCATATCGGGCGGATCCTGATACATTAATACGGACGTTGGTGAATACATTTTATTAAATAATACGAAATTATTTAATAACGCTACTATTTCCTAAATATTATTTTGATAATATTTCATAAGTATCTCGTATCGTATAAAATGCTCAGAAACGACCGAAGCGCGAAACGCGCCCGACAATCGAATAACCGTCAAAATATATTTTATAAACTTAAAATATATTATTTTGCATGGATTTGATGATTAAATACATCGTGAAATATAACGATAACAAAAACGTTCAACTAAAACGTCACAAAACTTCATTAACCGCCACACGATTTATTAATCGTAACACGGACACGCAAATCAATACCGACACCGTAACCAAACATTTTTATAAATGTTTTCTAAGTATTATGAGTAATACTTCAATTTAAACATATCAAAATTCAAACGTTATTTAAAATACGTACGTATAACGTTAAACGTCTAATTATACGTTTAAACGATCGGGAAACGAACACCGCACGGAACACAAACTCGGGGAACAAAAATTGGGGACAACCACCATTAATTGGGGCCATCCCCAACCGATTTTCAACATGGAAACAAGATCCACAAATTGTGGATCTTGTTGTTGAAGACACAAGACCAAAAACCACCATCACTCTTATTTTATTTCATTCTTTCCCATTCTTTTTCTCACACTAAAACCCCTCCTCTCTCTTCTCCCATTCGTCCACCACCTTCCACAATTACACCACCACAAACCGCCATCAAACACCACCATTTTCTTGAAGAAAAACGAAGAAGGAAGCAAAGGAAGTGAAGCTAGAAACATAACCGAGCAACATCCATTTCATTTCCGTCTTTAGATCATCTTGTTTCTTTGTAAGGAACTACTTTCTCTCTCTAGAATTTTATGTCTTATGTTTATACATACATGTTTAGTTTCTCATTTGACTAGAGAATGTCCAAGGAAAAGCTTCAAAATCGTTTTTGTAAACATATATATATGAGAACATAAATCTGCCCAGATTTTTGCACCTCACCAAATCGACTATATCTCGAAACCTAGGAAGAACCAACTCATGACATCTAAACGAAAAATGTTCGTTAAGATACCAGCTACAACTTTAATTTTTGGATCTCGGACCAGATCCTCACGGATCATTGTGAAAAACGTAGATCTTTGGACTGAACTCAGTTTTGAACGAAATCCGACCACTTGTTATGTCTATTTTTGCTAAAAATAGTAAACGAACATATAAAAATTCCATAAAGTGCAGAAATGAACTAGACATATATGAGGACATGTGTGATTTTTGGTTAGGCTTGAATCGGACTAGAAACGGGTGAAATCGCGAGTCGAAACCAAGTAAAAATCTGGAACTATTAAACTTAGGGACTGTTTTAGTCAAATTAAAAAAAAACCGACACTTCGGGTCAACCATAAAATGTAACGACAACTTTATAAAGCTTATTTAACATATTTAAGACTTCCCTAAAAGTTTCGAGTCAAACCGAACACATTTGACCTAGTCAACGAAAACGAACACTTAAACGAAATCGGAAATCTTAGGTCTGCGACAATACCATTGTCGCATACAGTAATCCGAGAATCCATTGTCGCATAAATAGTATTAAAAAATTCAATTGTCGCAATGCCCCATTGTCGGAATCACGATTGTCGCATGAACAGTACCCGAAACCCTATTGTCACATCACTATTGTCGGATTGCATATTGTCGCACCAAAAATAGAAACTTTAAAATACTTTTCATTAAGTGCTGAATACTTACAACCACTGAACCCTATACGATAGCAAATTACACTATATACATATACTTATTAAGTATACAGCATACGAAACATATATACTTTTATAAGTATACAACAATTCAAGTATAGAGATAATACTTTGAAGTTAGTATTACAAACCGTCACCAACGGGCCGTACATATTTTCAAAACACAAACAAACAAACCAAATGTATTTGGACATTACTAGTTGAATGAGCAACTTACATAGATGGTCTGTTAAGACATCTAATCATTATTATAACATTGCGCGTTTAGGACGCCCGGCAGGTTACAGTCATTGGGACGACATCATTACCTTGTGTATCATCATTAATACTTGTTTAGTAAGTCATCAGACTCAGGTGAGTCTCATAGCCCCTTTTTAAATGCTTTTACCTAGGGGGGAGATACATGCTCGTTTTGTTTTACATGTGAACACAAGTATCAAAACATCGCTGTATGCTACATGAGTTAATTTCATCTAATCAATTTAAAGTCCTCCATTACATAGTTTGTTAATATGATTTAGCGTGAATGTTAGTGTATGGTACCATATGGGATTGACAATCCCCGTCCGAGTTAGCAAGCACTAACCTGTCAAACGGACGCATTATCAATTGTTCAGTACGAGTGTTGATTAGGCACTCATAGGGAGGCACCTCGATCAGGTCCTTGAATGTGGATCCTGACCCCCTCAGTTAAGCTCAAACTATGGACTCATGGCTGCATGTACATTCATTATTTGTTTGATTACAAATCATTATATAAATCTTGTGGTTCATAAATCTCATTTGCTCATATACACCTGTGAGCTCACCAGCTTTTTAGCTGACCTTTTAGCATGTTATCTCAGGTACTCAGCAGTAGGTTGGACTGCCCATAAGGATACTTTAGCTCGAGTCGCATGCAATCATTAAACATCAAGAAAATTCCTTGCATATCTATATTTTGTATAATTGGAAATGTATTAGAATCTCTCAGGGTAATCATGTGAACTCAATATAATGTAAACAGTTTGTAAACTCTTATGTTATATCAATGTATTTTGTAAACGATGCATATAGAGTCGTTCATTATATATCTTATGTGCTTGATTATTGATTAGTCGCGCCCCGACCCAATTCGCTTCCGCAACCCGAATTAGGGGGTGCGACATAATAAGTATTATATGTATTCGTAAAAATTGTAGGTCTTTGAGCCCGTGCAATGCACAGTAATGTATAGGGTTAGAACGAAAAAAATAAAAGTGTAGCACTAGTACACAAACGGCTATATATGGCGGTGAAAAAGGTCATCTGAAGCGGTGATCTGACCGCCCCTGATACCGGCGCCACGAAAGACCAAAAAGCTTTTAGAACGGGCAAACGACCGTTTCAAATAACAGCATTTGAAGCGGGTTAATTAATATTGAAGCGGTTAAAACGAAGCAAAAAATGGAGCGATTATGAATGTTAGAGCTGTTCTTAACCGGCATTATTTTATTATGATTTATTCTCGCCAAAATCAATTGGATCGGTTTTGTAAATGACTATGAAGCGGTTCCTAATCATTATATTATTACGATTTTTTCTCGAGTTATTTATTGGATCGGTTTGTTTTCCAATTTAGGAGAGGTCACCGGCATTATTTTATTCTAGTTTATTATCGCGAAATTATAACGGATCGGTTAGTTTTCCCAATTTAGGAGCGGTTCGATAGCATATTTATTCAAATCTATAAATCGAGCGGTTTGAAGCATTATTTTAATGTAATTAATTACCTATATAAATTAGTTTGATACGCTCAGCAGCTATATATATATATATATATATATATATATATATATATATATATATATATATATCGATTACTAAATTACCAAAACGTACATATTTATGTACATATATATAGATATAGATATAAATGTTGTACAGGTAATATACACATGTTCAAATGTCACCTAGCCAGCTAGCTAAGCTATCTAGCTAGTCGCGCGATCATTAATGTAGCGTTTTGCAAATGCAGCTCCCCACCTAATGATAGACTGGTCCAATTCTTTGGATGTATATTGCCTGTTTGATTTCCAAATCTACATATATAGAAGGACAAACTAGTTATCATTTGATGTGTCCATTATACACAGAACACTAGCAACTACTTAAGGACTTACGTACATTGGCTGGGAAGTTTCTTTCCATATTTATAGCAAATTGGAACATGTGTTTCATCATGTAGTAGCCACATTCCCAGCTAGATTGTTGTTGGGGACACTAATTAAAGTTAAAAAGTTAGTTAAACAACATTATTTAATATATATATATATATATATATATATATATATATATATATATATATATAGGGTTGGGTTCTAGTGATAACAAGGGGATTCCGTGAGAACGGTGAGAACACATCTTAGTCATCCATTTTTTGATCAAAAATCCTGATTTTGGAGGTGGCAATTTTGTAAATACTTTGAAGTTTGATTTTGGAAGGTTCACATCACCTTTGCTCATGTGAAGCTTTTTTTTTTTAATTTCACATCATTTTGCTCATGTGAAGTTTTTTTTTTTAAGCTTCACATCATTTTGCTCATGTGAATCTTCTTTTTTTATTTAGCTTCACATCATTTTGCTCCTGTGAAGCTTTTTTTTTTTAGCTTCACATCATTTTGCTCACGTGAAGCTTCTTTTTTTTAGCTTCACATCACTTTGGTGAGGTTAAGTTTAATATATTTTTTTTAACATAAGGTTACGATGCTATGAATTTTTATTTTTATAGATTCACATAGTTTTAATGAGATTAAGTAAATATTTTTTTGTTAACATTAGTTTTTGAAAAGATTTATTTTTATACTTATCAATTCACTACTTCAAATATGTTGATTAACAAAAATTAAATAAAACTTCACCATGTTAAAACTATTGTGAAGCAAAAAAAAATTAACTTCACCTAGCAATCCTTATGTTAACCTTTCAAAATTAAACTTTAAAGTATTTACAAAAATGCCACATTCAAAATCAGGTTTTTTGATCAAAAAATGGATGGCTAAGATGAGTTCTCACCGTTCTCACGGAATCTCCTTGTTCTCACAGGATCCCAAGTATCTCTCTCTCTCTCTCTCTCTCTATATATATATATATATATATATATATATATATATATATATAAACAAGAAGTTCGAAACAACTCACATCAACCATTTGCCAATTCTATTTCCGGGGTGAATTAGTCCTAATCAGATATTCAATATTATTAAGTTAGTACAGTTATAAAAACACATGGGTATAGTCGAGGATTTTTACATATTGAAAAGTTCAGGACTCTTACTCTTCTACTCTTTTTGTGAGAGCATAGGATCCGGTACCTTCCCTTCTTCATCGAATCCACAATGTACCAAGTGTGTTCAACTTTATCAATTATGAACAGGACCCAATGTTGACTACCAACATGTTTAAACATTTTAGTATAAATATTGATTAAAACAATATAGCAGATATAGATATAATATACTGTAATACGTACTGATGGTAATAGGGAGCAACAAAATATTGTTTGTCACTGTGAAGATCAAACTGTTGTGAGATATGTTTAATGACATCCGTGTAGGCAAAAAAGTCTTCACAAACACTAAATTGAATAGCACTCGGTGATAAGAACGCACATTTGGTTTGAATCCCCGTCTTCAAGCGTAGCTCAAACTGTTTGCCCCTTACTTAGGATCTAGTACGAACCGAGTCACTCAATCGTTTGCGGAATCAACGATTAAGTTATACACTAAACACACGAACAATCAATACGCAATGAATATCAAACGAAACGTATTATATTGTATTATAATCGGTCAGATTACAGAGATTTCGACTAATTGCGTTTAGGGTTTCGTCAACCCTAAAACAGAAAACACAAAACGAATTTATACAAAACTGGCACCTACGACGTCGCACGCTACGTCGCAGGCCCAAGTCCATGCGACGTTGGCTACGTCGCAGGCCCAAAACCTGACGTCGCACCTGCGACGTTGCACGCTACGTCGCAGGAGTCAGGAATACTAAATCTAATTACAAACTACGAGCTAGACCAACTGAAATTGACCATCGGCATGAATTCCATTAGCTACGCAAACAGTAACAACATTGTAAAACTGCTGTGCTAAACGTCTGTTGAATTCATTCTTCTGACCAACACGAATCCGATTATCATAGAGTTTTCTTAAATCTTTTTCATGAAAATTAATCAAACTCATCGGATCATACAGTCTAAACGTTGCTTGCTTCAAATTCCATATACCTCCAACTTCTGGCCACGGTTCAGAATCTGGAACGAAAGTAATAACCGCTTCACCAGTGTGTGGATCAAGTTCCCATTTTACAAGTCTTCTCAGAAAATAATAAGGAACTGATTCTAGAGGTATCTCAGTCAAACAGTTAGCAGGCGAATAGTGAACTTTAACCAAAGGCTTCCTGGTGACTGGATCAATCTTCCTTTTCCACGTATACCGAGTTCCCAACGTCGGTTTCAATTTCGAATAAGTCTTCGATAATACTTCCCGACGTAGATTTCTCTGAATGAACTCAGCATAATCATTCTCGAAAGGATTAATCAATTTAAGCTGAGCTAATCGATTAATCTCTCCTTTTGGCAACGTACTTAATCTATCAAAACGCATTCTGAAGTACTGAACTCCATCGTCTCTCTTAATCATGAACAGATTCCTCTGACACTTCCAGCTTTTAATAACACCGGTATAATTTCGACTAACCCGGTACACTTGACATTTAACTGGAATAGGAACTGGATTTCATCCCTTAGGCCACCATTTCTTGTTTCTCTCTCTCTTTTCTTCAGCAGTTAATTTCTTCGCTGCTGAGTCCGGTGCCTGTGTCTCTGAAGCTGGAGTTGCAGCAGAACTTGATTCTCCATGTTGAGCTTTATCAGGACTCTCGTCTTCACTTGAATCAGATTCAATAATTGGTGCACCATCATAAGCTTCCCCAGATTGTGCATCATCATACGTTTCATCTGCATTCAACTGCTCTTCTTCAATCGAAACATCCTCATTCATCTCAAAAACATTCTCTGTTTCTTCCTCAGAGCCAACTCCACTGGCCATCCTCTGAATAAATGATAAGTCAGCGAATGAGTAGTCAACTGCCAGCGGTCTCGGTTGCCCTGGAATATCATCAACACAAAAATAATCCAAACGAGAAATATTTTCATTAACATTTTCAATTACAGGGTTGGGATTTACAGACGCAGGTTCACTTGACTCTAAAGTGGGTATCCCAGACCCATACTCCCCCGAGGCAAGTAACCTGCCTTCCAAAACATTAACCCTAAGCTTCGTATCCTCAAGCTCCTTAGATTGAACCTCGATCAACGCAGCTTGTTCAGCAATCTTCTCGTCCTGAGCCTCCAGCTTTTGTTTCATCTGCTGCATATCTTCCATAATCTTTTGCATGAAAGCTGGAGTCGGTTGAATCTGAAAATCAGGTTGCAGCTGTGGATTGACTGGAGCTCGTGTTGACGAAGAGCGACGAACATGACGACGAGGACGATAAGTTTCATCAGCAGAATCATCACCGTCTCGTGTACGTTTCCCAGTATCCCTTGGAGGTACATACTTGCGTCCTGCCCGGATCCGACGCTGAATTCTTAGATATCTGAATGAATCGGAAAGCCTGATACGTTCCATCTCAGAGGGATGCGGAACAGTACCATCCGAATGCTCAGGCGTCGGACCCCCATCCTGAGGACCTACATTGGCCGGTTCTTCAGAATCAGAACTCTCGACCGTGTCGTGAGATGCTGGATTGTCTGAGTCCACATGCCCGAACTGCTCGATGTTCTCCAATAGAGCATCTACATTCTCCCCCGCAGGTTGAACTGGAATGTTCACAAGCGGTTGCTGCTGCTGCTGAGGTACTGAAATATCCATATACTGAGGATCTGGAGGCGGTACATAATTTTCATCCACAATAGCACCGAATAAGGGAACATCCCTTGGTGCCTCGACCCCTTTCTCATACCCTGCACAAATAGTGAAAATCTGACTCATCATCGGGGAAATCTTGAGCGGCTGATCGATATCACCCTGTGCCTGAAGATCCGGATGATGACGATTGATGTGCAACTGTACAAATCTCGGATATAAAATCCATTTCTGATCCCCGGCATTCGCATTATCAACCATAGCCTTGAAGATAAATCCCGAGAAGTTGAACGGCTTGTTGTATACCAACGCTAACATAGCAGAAGCCAGACTTCGGCTTATCCCATCCGTTCCACCTTTCCTATTCCCCAAGCAAACAATAATCACATGCATCAAATATCTCCAGACGCGTGTGAGATTCGCTTTTCGATACTGATAAGAGGGAATCCCGGGATATCCTATCCGTTGCATAGCTCCAGTAACAAAAATATGATCAAAACCGATAGGCATATCCGGTTGATCATTCAGCTGTAAAAGTTCCCGAATACTCTGTTCTGTAATAGTGATCTCCGTACCCAGAACGGTAGAGACCAATCGTCTAACGTCGTTATCAGTAACAACAGTCGCATTTCTCCAAAAAGGGTTGATCAGATTTCCAAACGCCATAGTGTTATCGGAAATGGCGTGGAATACCCTTGAACGTCTCAAAAACGCGATCATCTGACGATACGGTGCAGCTTTATCAGAAGTGTCAGTAAGGTACGCATATTGTGACGAGCTTCGAAAATCAAAGCCATATCTGCAAGAACAGAAACAGATTGCAACTCGAAAAAGGTTAGCAAAAATGTTACATTTTTAAGAAAAACCTTTGTAAACTTCCTGGAACTAGCGACGTAGCCACTTACGTCGCATAAACACAGAGCGACGTAGAACTGTACGTCGCCTAAAATCAGAATAAATTGAAAAGCGACGTAAGGCTTGACGTCGCAGAAAATTCGAGCGACGTCAAGAGGGACGTCGCATTTTGCAATTTAATGTGAATTTAATCACTTTATTTAAAATAGCGACGTAGAGGAGTACGTCGCATCGGACGTCGCAGTGAAAGCGACGTAGGGAAGGGCGACGTAGGAAATTAATAATAATTAATTAAAGCGACGTAGGCCACGACGTCGCAGCGTACGTCGCACTGACGAACAGGCGTCCCCAACCCAGAAACCCTAACCCTCGAATTTAGGAGTTTTCAAAATCAATCACACTACAAGGTGCGGCTAACGATGGTGATCACGAAAACATAAGTTATAATAGTTATAACATCCAATTAACCATCGAATTTAACCCAAAACCGAAACCCTTTAAACCCGTATCACATATATAGCAATTAAACGTAATATACACGGTGAAAAAAGGTGAATATGGTACCTAAGTGTGCGGAATAACGAGTAGATCAAAACTACGTAAGTGAATCGGAATGAAAACGGCTACAAATCACGAAAAATGCTCGAAAATTGCTACGTCGCAAATCGCCAATGCTACGTCGCAGGGTACGTCGCACGTGAATAGTGAATAGTGTGACATGTTACGTCGCAGTTGAGACTATATATAGTCTAACCCTACATGCGACGTAGACTGGGACGTCGCAGGCGACGTAGAGTGTGACGTCGCATAGAGCATTTTTGATCCAATTTTGAATTTTTCAAACCGTTTACTCGTTATTTTAGCAAATAATTTCAAAATAACTCGTGACTTTGGAAAAATAACTCAGAATAAAAATAAAGCATAAAACTAAAAAATCTTTTTGGTATTTTCTTTAATTTTACAAAAAGTAAAAAATGAACAAAATAAAATACTAACACTCTATTTTTTGGTGACGGAGTTGAGTTGTCTGATTAGGGATCATATCGGAATAACATGCATTTATTAGGAATTGTAAGTGTTATTTCGATCATCAGTATATTTGTCCACTTTAAATTTACGTGGCACATTTAAAACACCTGTTATAAAAATTATTTCAAAACGATTATTGGTATTGTTTGTCCACCTAAACACGTTACATCCATGTCTGTGAGTTAACATTTTATTGTTAATATGAATATTTCTCCGTGGTCCCCACCATAGATATACCCCTATAACTTAGACATGAACATAGTTTCTAAATTTAGAAAGAATATAAGAGAATCAATTTTAAGAATCAAGCCAGCGGTGACAGGTCTGTACTTGCGTACAACAAAGCAACATAACTTGATTCAGGTATAAGCAAAACCAAACGCAGTCAAACCAAAATTGAGTGGCGACCTTGTTTAGTACCTTAAATTTAAGACGTTGCAAGTACTTTGACTCACGTTTGCTTAGTTTTAAGAGTAAGCTGAATTGAGACCAGGTCTGCACTTACGTACAACAGAGGAAACAATCAGCATACTCCCCCAAAAGATCTCAGATATACGATCCAAAAATAGAAGTATGTCAAGCTATGCTAAGGAATTAAGACTTAGCGTCGTACATCACAAGGTGTTTACCACATGATCATAGACATGTATTTAAATGACTTCTTAATATCTCAGAGACCGGTGTGTACCATGCCTACCAATACATCGTATGATGAAGATAATTTAGATAAAAACTGTTTTAAGTGTGTCAGATAAACCTACTGACACATCCAAGATAAATCTTAAAATTCCATTTTGTGCATGTCACCCGATGTACTATCATATCCCAAGTTGTTTACAGACACAACTTCAACGTCTATTTTAAAAATGTAGCAACCTTGCGTTTTCTTTAATACTAAAGAGTATAAAGAGTGGCTGTTGCGATTTTTTTTTTTTTTTTTTTTTTTTTTTTTTAAATTGACTTTAAAAACTTAAAAATCCAAGTCACAAATCATTTCTTTGACTGAAAGAACCTTAAACCTATCAGATTGACCAGTTCTATAAAACGTGATCGCAAAAAGGCTTTCGTGAAAAGGTCCGCACACTGCTTAAGGGTATCTATATGTACGACATCTATAAGGTGTTTCTCAAAGCAATCCCGTATGAAGTGGAACCTAAGTTCAATATGTTTGGTCTTAGAGTGCTGTACGGGATTGTGTGTTATAGATATAGCAGCTGTATTATCAATGTAAATAGGAGTCATAGAGAGATTGAACCCGTAATCACGCAGCTGATGCTGAATCCAGAGAACTTGAGAACAGCAACTTGCAGCAGCAACATACTCGGCTTCAGCTGTGGAAATAGCAACCGCAGTCTGCTTTTTGCACTGCCAAGAAACTAAGCGCGATCCAAGGAATTGACATCCTCCAGTAGTTGACTTCATATCTATCTTGCAGCCACCAAGATCCGAATCCGAATAGGCAGTTAACTCGAAGTTTTTCTCGTTTGAATACCATAGACCCAGAGATGGCCTAAAAGCGAGATATCCAAAAATGCGTTTTACTGCCTTCATATGAGACACCTTCGGATTTGCTTGAAATCGTGAGCAGAGAGAAACAGCAAACACTATATCTGGTCTTGAGGCAGTCAGGTACATGAGAGAGCCTATCATTGAGCGATAGTCTTTCTCCTTGCAATCTTCATCGTCCTCATTAGGTCCAAGATTGTGTCTTGCTTCAATTGGAGTGCCGTAGTGTTTACAGTTGAGCAATTCATATCGCTTTAACATGTCAGTGACATATTTTGACTGGTGGATATAAATTCCATTGCCAGATTGCTCAACCTGTAGTCCCAGAAAGAACGTAAGTTCCCCCATAGCACTCATTTCAAACTCAGATTTCATCAGTCTTTCAAAATCCTTGCACAACTGATCATTAGTTGATCCAAAGATTATGTCGTCCACATAGACCTGCACAAGTAACAAATCCGCTCCTTCCCGTTTGATGAAAAGCGTGCTATCAATCTGTCCTCTGTCAAAACCATTCTTCAGCAAGTACTTGGCAAGTCGCTCATACCAAAGTCGAGGAGATTGATGAAGACCATACAAAGCTTTCTTCAGTTTTCAAACATGATTAGGATGCTTTGGGTCTTCAAAACCAGGAGGCTGACACACATAAATCACTGCGTCGACATCTCCGTATAGAAAAGCACACTTTACGTCAAGTTGATACACGCGGAATCCTTTAAATGAAGCATAGGCTAGAAAAATCCGAATAGATTCCAAACGAGCAACAGGAGCGAAAACTTCATCATAGTCAATACCTTCTAATTGACTATATCCTTGAACTACTAGACGGGCTTTATTTCGAATAACAGCCCCACGATCATCCATTTTGTTACGGAAAACCCAACGAGTACCCGTCAAGTGAGCACCCTTGGGTAGAGGAACAATTTCCCAAACATTCATCTTGTTTATTTGTTGTAGTTCCTCCTGCATAGCCTCGACCCAAGATGGATCTTTTAAGGCTTGTTCAACCTTTTTAGGTTCAATTTGAGACAAATGACATGAGTCAATATGAGCAATAAGTCCCAAAAGTTGCTGAGCTGAAGTCTGCTTTGCTTGTTGACGTGTTTGAACAGATGCATGAGGATCACCAATGATATTATCAATGGGGTGATCCTTATGTATACGAGTTTCTGGTATGGCACCTGGCACAAGATCCACACCCAGATTGTTCAAATCTCCCTCAGTTTCAGGAGTAGCAGCAGACTCAGGAAAGGCTAACTCTTCTTCTTCTCCTTCATCTTCATGAGAAAATAAGTGAGAGTAGGCCATTGTTTCTTCTAATTCATCTTCTTCTTGAGGTTCCTCTAAAGGAGGCATGTTTGGATCATATGGAAGCTCCTTTGTGTAGGTATAAACTGTTTTAGAAGGAGCAGCCGAAGATGATGGAGTAGGAGATGGTGTTGATGGTGGTGATTTGGTAGTTGTTTGTGGTTGTGTGGGTGGTTGTGTGGGTGGTTGTGTGGGTGGTGGTGAAGGTGTAGGTGTAGTTTGTGGAGGTGTAGGATTAGTCGGTGGAGGTGAGGGTGTTGCATTGGGATTTGGGTTGGATGGTTTATTATTAACAGGTGTATCTTGAGTAAGATCAAGCTCATGAAGTATAGAAACCAATTCTCCCGTTTCATCTTCTTCCGGAATATTGAAAGAGTTGAAGAGGTTTCCATAGTTGAAAAACCAATCCGGACCTGTTCCTTGAGGAGGTTCCGTATACCTTAAACATTTCACTTCAAAATGCTCCTCTATCTGATTCGATGATTTGTTAAAGACTCTTTTGTTCGGAGAGTTGACTGAATATCCAAGAAAAATCCCTTCAACAGCCTTATCACCAAACTTAGAGACCTTATCTTTTGTTATCATGATCAGGCATGGACACCCAAATGGTTCTAGGAACTGCAGATTTGGCTTACGGTTATTGAAAAGTTCATAACACGTTTTGTTCCTTTTCTTAACCGTGAGTACTCTGTTGAGAACATAACAGGCAGTATTAACTGCCTCAGCCCAGAAGATAATTGGTAACTTGGAGTCAGCTAACATAGTCCGAGCTGTCTCGATGATTGTCCTATTCTTTCTTTCTGCAACTCCATTCTGTTGTGGAGTCCTCGGAGCACTAAATTGATGCTCAATACCTCTTGTAGCACAAAACAATTCGAGAGTTGAGTTCTTGAATTCAGTTCCATTATCGCTTCGTATCCTTTTCACCTTCAAGTTGCACAGATTTGCCAACTTGTCCAACAAATACACCAAAATTTCAGGAGTTTCCCCTTTTGTGGTCAAAAAATAAACCCACGAAAACCTTGAGTAGTCATCAGTAACTACCAAGCAGTAAGACCGACCACCAATGCTCTTTGTAGAGACTGGACCAAAAAGATCCATATGCAGTAGTTCCAATGGAGCATTTATGGAATTCACCTGCTTAGACTTATGGGACTTCTTACGTAGCTTTCCTTTTTGGCAGGAGATACAGTCATCCTTTAGAGCAAATGACTGTTTCGGAACTCCTAGCACTAGGTCATTTTTAGTCAAGAAATTCATTTTTCGGAAATGAATATGTCCCATTCGTCTGTGCCAAAGCAGTGATTCCTTTTCAGAAGCCTTAGACAAGAGACACGTATATTCGTTCGAGGTCTCAACAGTTCTCATGTTCAAAATGTATGTGTCATTCTTTCTTGGTGCTCTCAGTAACACCCATTCTTCTGGAATGACATACCCAGGCTTCAGTATCACACACTCTGTCTTTGTGAACGCAGTGGTATAATCTTTATCACAGACCTGTGAAACACTTAGCAAGTTATGCGTAAGCTGTTCCACGTAGTTCACATTTTCAAAACTAACATTGCCGTTAGTTAACGTTCCTCTTCCAGAAATGGTTCCCCCAGTATCTCCAGCAAAAGCAACATATCCTCCTGCGTATGGTTTAATATCCACAAGAAGAGATACATCGCCTGTCATATGTCGCGAGCAGCCACTATCCAAATACCATTCACTATCTTTAACGCGTTCTGACTGCTGCAACACACAAACGAAGGAGATTAGTGAGAAACGGTGACCCAAGCCTTTACAGACTTAGGTCGACCGTGGTCATCAACAATAATCACGTCAGATAGGATTTTATCTTTAAACAAATTAGAATTTTTATCTGATGTGTTATTGTTGACGACTGAAGAGTCAACATCAGACTCTTTACGTTTCCAAACTTTTGAAGATTCGGAATTGGTAATCGAAATAATGTTGGGCTTTTGAATTGGCAAAGGTTTTTGCTCAACATTACTTGGTTTCGAAAC
Organism: Helichrysum umbraculigerum; assembly: GCA_949592205.1. Taxonomy (NCBI): domain Eukaryota; kingdom Viridiplantae; phylum Streptophyta; class Magnoliopsida; order Asterales; family Asteraceae; genus Helichrysum; species Helichrysum umbraculigerum. Next base: position 68,225,525 of record CATIUR010000003.1, read on the forward strand.
AGGCTTCAAAACAGGCTTGGGAGAGGTAGAGTAACGCCTAGGTGGAGATTTTGAAAAAGAATTTCTATAAACAGATGTCCTAGGCATCTCTCTCCCATAGCGCTGATTTGACAGCTTTGGACATTCACGAATTAAATGTCCTTGTTTCTTGCAGTAGAAACAAGAACGAGTCTCAACAAACGGTTGAGGCTGAGGAATTACCACAGGAGGTGGAGAAACATTTCTAGAACATGAACATTGAGTACACGTCTTAGAAAATATTTGCTTTGGTTGAGAGGTTGAAGTTGAAGGTTTATCATACGAAACTCTTTCATTTACTATTTTATTTTGCAAAATCTTTACAGGTGACTGTAAAGTTTGTTGTTTCGAATTAAAAACCTTGGCTTTTCCCTTATTTGGTTGAACCTTAATTTCAGGCTCAATCTTTGAAATCACTTTTTCAGGTTTAACCACAACCTTCTTAACCTCAGGATACTCCTGATCCGTAATGTCCTCAATCTCAACAATCTCCTCAATAATAACAGGAGATTCATTCTTTAACTCAACACTCTCCTTAACACTAACAGGAGATTCATGCACAGACTTAACAAACGTTGGCAAGGGGTACTCTGGCCGCTTGGTTTTCTCCTTTGCCGGTTTGTTATGTTTGGTCTCTTTAGCATCTTTAGCTTTTAAACCATAAAGCTTGGACCAATCAACTGGAATCTCTTCAAAGCCTTCCTTAACAGGCAGGGGACAGTGAGTAGTAGGAGGAGGGACTGAGTTGTATCCCAATCCCTCATTCTTCTTCCCTTTAGTACCATGCTTGCTAAGAATTTCATTAAAAACAACCGTTGAGGAATTTGAACCTAAGATTTTACTCTTATAATTCTCATACTCAGCTTTTAAATCTGTAAGTTCTTTATTTAGTAATTCAATTTCAACAAGATAGCTTTTAATGGCATCTTCTTGACTAAAAACCTTAGATTTATATTTCTGAGTATCTAACCGATGAGCCTCAAGATGTTTTTCATAAAGTTTCTCATTAGCTTTTAAGAAATTATTTGACTCGGTTAGTTTTTCATTCTTTTTCCTCAACTCTACAGTTTCGTTCTGAAATGCCTTTAGAGATTCAGTTAACTTAATACATGAGATACAATTTAATGGTTCATCAGGTACCTCATTCACGATGTGAGCCATCAAACACTGTTGGTAATGCTGGGAGACTGGCTTCCAATCTTGACTTGTAGGCTCAAAGGCAATCAGGGCATTATCAGCAAGCCCTTTCTTAGAAACTTCCATTTCTTTGGCCTTTGGAGGAGTAGATGGTGTTGTGAATCCCGATGCTGGCATTTTGGGTTTCTCGCACTCCCTGGCGAAGTGACCCAAATTTTGACAATTGTAACATCGGACCTTACTCTTGTCAAATCCGAAGCCAGTCTTTCCATCTCCTTCCAAGCTTTTACGCCCTGTCCTCTACAAGAACTTTTGAATTCTTCGGGTGATCATCGCCACATTCCAAGTTAAATCCATTTGTTCCAGATCATCTTCATCAAGCTGAGCATAGTCTTCCTTAGTCAGCTCCAAAGTAAGATTTGGTTGAGTAACCAAATCCTTGTATGAGCTTAAGAAAGCTGTATAAATTGCAGCTTGTTCCTGAATAGCAGGTGAGACCTGAACCTGTTGTTGATTTGAAGAAGGTCCAGTCATGAAAACAGAATGAATCCCATCGGAAGAAGAAGAAGTCGATGAAGCATTTGTATTTGTTACAAAAGCGACTCCAGATCCATAAGTCTTCCTAGAGTTGATCTGAACACCATACACACTAGGATTCTGAACAGCAGCACCAGACCTAGTTTCTTTCTTCTTAATCTCCATCGCGTGAGCTTGAAGATCCCCGATCAGCGTATCCAACGACATGTTTGCAAGTTCTTCATTTTCCTTTAAAAATTGAACTTTAACATCCCAAGAACTTGGCAACACATCCAGTAGCTTCTTATTTACTTCAATTGAAGGAAAAGTATAACCCCCTTCAAACAACTCACCAACTAACCGTGAGTACCTAGTGAATAACGAAGTCGTGTCTTCATTTGGAAGGATGTCAAAGATATCGTACTGTTTCTTAATCAGTTCAAGCTTGGCTTCCTTGTACTTATCGTTTCCTCCACAACGAGTTTCAATTGCCTTCCATAAATCAAAGGCTGTTTCATGAGTTCTAAAAAGCCAAAGAACATCCTTAGTTAGACACATTTTAATCATTGAAAAAGATTTTCTTTCAGTATCAAAATCTTTCTTCTCCTCGGGAGACATCGCTTTATAGGTCTTAGCAGGACGAATATTACGGTATTCTCCTTCAGCTAATGGAGGTACATAACGTTCGCGTAATGGTCCCCATAATTCTGGACAATGAAAATCAATGTATTGTTCAACTCGGTCTCTCCAGTATACATAATCCATGTCCGCAGTAAATAATGGAGGTTTATTACTTGAACCTATGTCATTACTTTGTTTAATCATTTCTCTTAGACCTCTAATATCCTCTTTATCAGCTGCCATTATAATTACTTAATCGAAAAACAAACTTCTGATCTTAGCGACGTAGGTGAGTACGTCGCACCAAGATTATGCGACGTTGATAGGTACGTCGCAAAAGCAAAGGATTCAATTAAGAATCAGAAATATGCGACGTTGAGTGGTACGTCGCAGATGACGTCGCAGAGGACGTCGCAGAATCACACTATGCGACGTTGAGAGGTACGTCGCAGATGACGTCGCAGAGGACGTCGCAGAATCACACTACGTCGCAACACGACGTCGCACAGACTAATTAAAGTCCAAATCACTACGTCGCACGCGACGTCGCAGCTTACGTCGCAATGGTACGTCGCAAAACGCGAAATCCTGCGGCCAAAAACCCTAAAAATGAATTTTTAACCCTAAAAACCAAAACCACGAATGCCGAACGACAGAAACCTTCAATTATCCCAGTAATACTGATCGAAAACCTGTAAAAACACAAAACAAATGTGATAAACACAAAAACACGCGAATATCACTTCCTTTTAAAAACCAAACTCGATCCGAATCGCCAAAACGAGCACTTTCTGCTTTGATACCAGTTGTTTGCCCCTTACTTAGGATCTATTACGAACCGAGTCACTCAATCGTTTGCGGAATCAACGATTAAGTTATACACTAAACACACGAACAATCAATACGCAATGAATATCAAACGAAACGTATTATATTGTATTATAATCGGTCAGATTACAGAGATTTCGACTAATTGCGTTTAGGGTTTCGTCAACCCTAAAACAGAAAACACAAAACGAATTTATACAAAACTGGCACCTGCGACGTCGCACGCTACGTCGCAGGCCCAAGCCCATGCGACGTTGGCTACGTCGCAGGCCCAAAACCTGACGTCGCACCTGCGACGTTGCACGCTACGTCGCAGGAGTCAGGAATACTAAATCTAATTACAAACTACGAGCTAGACCAACTGACAGACACTAAACATGTACTAACACAAACAAGTACCTAAAATCAAAATATGATGAATTAAACTATTAAAGTATTTGTAATAAATCACAAATTTTCTTAATATAATATATACATATTAACATTGATACATCGCAAACCAAGAAATTATGCTGATATCCACCCATTCACTTGTCATCCAGATTAGTAGCCCCTCATATCCAATCCATTCCCGCTGTGAATCCGCATACATATTGTGTGGCGGATCAAGCGGACCAAAGGAGACCCAGCCATCGATTCCCGAAATCGCTCACCCAGTTCCCTGATTTCGGCCGACCTCTTGTCCAGCTTCAGTTCCATATTGCAAATTCGCGTGGCCAGTTCAACTTCATGCTTTGATAGTTCTACAGGTCGCAGTGGTGGAGATGGTGGTGGCAATGGGCGCTACATTAACAAAGTATCAAATTATATGGAAATAATATACTAATATACATCATATACGTAAACCATATAGAAAAAAACGCACATATGCATCTTCTGCAGAAAATGGTTGGTTGCTACGGGGGAAAGGTTGTGAAGTCCTGTTACATGTGGAGATGTGGGGTGACGCTTCACTTGGAGGCTACAGTACGTATTATTACAAAATTTATTGAAAAATGTATAAACATAAGACATATATGTACATCATTATTTGGCTTAAGATATTACCGGCGAGTGACATGCCGTGTCATAGAGTGTTGTGGGGGAGGCACTCCTAAAGTCGTGTGGCGACTCCTCGCGGCCAAGCTACATTTATTAACGGTAACTTTTAAAAGAAGCGTCACCATATTGAATACATTTTTTAAAACAAGTAAAAGAGTCGTGTGGTGACATATTGCAGACAAGATACATTTATAAAAACAGTTATCTCATCTCAATAAAGTATATATTTCAATATACGGATTAACACAGTTTTATATTAAATACAAATGAATATAAACCTTGATAGCGGTACGAGGCCATTGAATAAATTCACTTTTTGCTTGGCCTAGAAGAGTGATTCCCTCCTTAGGAATTGGAATGCCAAGGAATTCAAAACCTTGTTCTACGGTGTCAACTTGAAAAAATACATGACCCGGCACTAGTCCTTCCTTGTGAGCCGGATGTGTCATCCCCCTTTCCCATCTAGTATCATGAGTACCATATGGCATCATAATCTGACATGGAGCAGAGGCCTGTAAAAGGATAAGTATATAACATTTTTATAGTGTATATATATATATATATATATATATATATATATATATATATATATATATATATATATATATATATATATATATATTTACATATATAATGTGTTTAACATGTAAGGAATTACCTCGTCCTCATCAGACCAGTCGGATGATCCATCTGATGCAGAAGACAAGAAGCGTTGGTCAGCCTTGAGAATCTTCAGGTCTTCTGTAATTCTAGCTAATTCAGCTCTACAATTTTCTAACGCCGTTGCAGAAACTTGTTTATCATCCTGAAACCGCTCAGTGAAGGACGCAAATTCCTCAAGTGTGAGTGCTTTCCTTTTTTCACCCTTCTTCCTATGTCCAAGGGCTTTTTTACTACCAACGAAACTGGACACCGCCCGAGTCCTTCCCCCGTGTTCTTTTCCCTTGTACCTTGTTAGGGAATCTTCCACCCTCTAATCATATGTACCATCATTCAACATTTTTCTCTCTGTTGTTTACTGTTAATCAATGAAATAAATATTGACGTGTTATAACATATTTAGTAACAAAAGTTAGTAGCATAGTACGCATTTAATATATTACCAAATCTTCTGCTACATTTTTAAAATACTCGGCCATAACTTGAAACCCCGTTTTCTTGCCCTCCCGTAGTCTGGCATAAAGATATAAAATAGAACGCTCGGCCTTCAGTTTTGCTAGAACTGGGTATTGTTTATGTATATCGACTTTGTTCTTGTAATAAAACTCTCTCAGTACAACATATCCCAATCGACCTACACGGGCAGCATCCGTGTTCTTAGCCGCACTTGCCTTGGCTTTCTCACTTTTTGCCTTCACATATGAGAAGTAAAAAAATAAATTGTTAGTGACAGTTTTAATCAAAATCATTCCTACTTAATTATTGGAAGCAACGGATACAAACATGTTCTATAAATACCTTGAATTCTTCCGTGATCCTCGACTCAACAAATCTTGGCCACTCTTCCTTATTCAAATAGGAATATTTTTCAAAGGGATCTACATCCTTAGCAGCAAATTGAGTGGTAAGCTCACTTTTAAACTTTCTCCAAATTTTATTTACCTTCCTCATATGTATACCTTTGTAGTTATCGTTTGGTATGTTCCAATAACTTTTTGTTACATCCCATAATCGATTTAACATTTGAAGAGTCACTTTTGTATTGTCATCATGTGGAACTTCCTTAGTGTTCCAGTCCAAATAGTAAGGAATCTGTACTCTAATCTCTGTACCAAACCATGAGGTATAATCTGGCCTATTAGCTCCTACAAGTTCTCCTTCCTTGGTGAATTCAATGAAACGGTTTGGATCGTGAGTGTAGTCATTACCCTTTGCAGCCCCTCGTCTTTTGCCTACCATTTCGTTTATAATAACCTACAAAAAATTATCTTAATTATTACAATTACAACATTCAACGAACCTTAACTAAATCATATCATGGATCATGAATATATATATATATATATATATATATATATATATATATAAAATATATAATACAACAATAAATAACATAAACAAGAAAAAGTAACAAAATGTGTACGGTCAATTGAATTCTTTTCTTTTATACTGTACATAGAACAGATCGATTCAATCAATTCAATTCGAGTCAAATACAGAAAAATCTTATTTACATTATATACAGGCATTAAATACTCTTTTATACAATTATACATATATTCAATTCAACTCGAAAACACGAGAAACAATTAAATGCTGATACTTTACAGACAAAGTTCTTTACATATACACGTATGACTAATAATCTAATATATACGGAGTATTTAAGAAATAACACATGTGTGTGGACCACAAACATGAAAGATCAAAACATATCGGATATCACTTTTCCAATTCATATTTATTCGTTAAGTTTTTGTACAATCAATTTGAGACAAAGATACCTTACATACGTACACGTATTGCCAACAACATTAACATATATACATATATCAAGGAGGATGTATGGACCACAAACATATATATATATATATATATATATATGGATCACTGACGTTAATTCTTAAATGTGCATCACTTGTTATCGAACAAACTGCATTTTATTTATAGTTCTAAAGGTTAATCAATTTAATTTATATCACCACTATATCCATGTATTATATTATCAATAAATTTTAGGATTAATCATCGAAATCCATAATAATTTTCAAAATACAAATTAAGAACTTTGACGGAAGATAAGTACCCTTATATAGAGAACAAAGAATCGGTCACAAGTGGAAATCGCCAGCGTGCAACAATGGAAGAAGATTGAAATGCGCATTGGTCACAAGTGAGTATAATTAATAAGGGAGGGTTTGTAGAGCTTTTTTAAATGTTTTGAATGAATTTAGAGCGAAATTTGAAACATTTGAATGAAAATTTTCAAATATCATGGAGCGGTTACACACTCAGACTGCTTCATAATAGACTAAATAACCGCTCTAAATAACACGATAACCGCCACGCTTTTCCACGAAATGATGAGTGAACTAGTGACGTCGGGCATTGACGGGAATGGGAAAAATATAATAATATATAATAATACACAATTGGAGCGCGCATTTGTGGTGGTTTACAACATTACTTTATTAAAAAAAATAATATTTGGATCCGATATATGTATAATTGTACATACTAGTACATACCGTTTATTAAGTACACTAGATCGAAGCCTGTCAATAGGGCGGGGCAGGTCGAATCTTGACAAGATCCAATGGGTCACAAGATCCATTTATATGGGTCTGGATCTGGCCCATTAGTTATTGGATCATGATCCGATTCAAGATCCAACTAAATTAGTGGATCTAGATCTGGGTCGACCCATTTAATGTAAATTTTTCTTTGAAGCTCTAGGGTTAATAATGGTTTAATCCTCAAAGTTTCACTTTTTTTTTCGTTTTAACCACTCAAGTTTTTTTCTAATGATTTAACCCTCTAAGTTTCAAAATTTTGGTGATTTAAGCCTAAAGTTTGATTATACTTCAACATTTTGATGGTTTAATCCCTAAAGTTTATTTTTTATAATGATTTAACCCTTTTAAATTTTTCCAGTTTAATCATCAAACTTTTAAAAATATAATGGTTTAACCCTTCAAAGGGTTAAACCATTAAGTCAATGCAAACTTGAAGTATTAAATCATTACAAAAAAAGTTGAGTGGTTAAAATGAAAAAAAAATGAAACTTTGAGGATTAAACCATTATTAACCTTTTCATGAGAAATCTAAGTTCTGTCCTAAATATACCTCTAATCGAAAACTGTTGACTGACCATTTTTACCGACATCTGAATTGATCACCTTAGGCGTATACCTCTAATCGAAAACTGTTGACTGACCATTTTTACTGACATCTGAATTGAGCACCTTAGGCGTATCCCACATCGGCCGTGGACATGAGGGATGCTGGGGCTTATAAGGGTAACAAGGCGCTTAAATGACACAACGCATTTTGGGACCACAGGTGGTAGATTGTCGCAAGAGTACTGCTGTTAAGCGTGCCCGAGCGAGAGCAATTTCCAGGATGGGTGACCTCCTGGGAAGTGTGGTCGCCAAGAGCAAAGCCGTGCGCCTGCGGGCAAAGCGGACAATATTGTGTCATGGTAACCGGGTTGTTCCAGTTATGGTATCAGAGCAACTCATGTGCCGTCGGGATGGTGGGGCAAACCTCATCGAGGACGATGAGTCTCTACGGGGGGGGGGGGGGGGGGGGGGTGAGCACCTTAGGCGTATCCCACATCGGCCATGGACATGAGGGATGCTGGGGCTTATAAGGGTAACAAGGCGCTTAAATGACACAACGCGTTTTGGGACCACAGGTGGTAGATTGTCGCAAGAGTTGTAACACCCCCCAAATTTAATGATTTGCGGAAGCATACTTGGGTGTTACTAATCAATATACAAAGCACAAGATATACAGTAAACGACCTCTAAATGAGACGTTGTAAAATGATTTCATAGAAATATATGTTTGAAAACTTAATGTTTTCGTATACAAAAATAGTTCCCTAGAGTCCACGCGTATGGCGGGAGATTCTATTACATAATCAACATGTACAAAAGATAATGCTGAGAATCTCCGTTAAATGCAGTTTAGTTGAATTCATGCGACTCTGGCTATGTCCTGGGGGAATCCTACTCCATATGAGTACCTGAGAATACATGCTAAAAGGTCAACACGAATGTTGGTGAATCTCACAGGTTTGTAAGTAATATCAGTTTTTGAACACAAGATTTCATCAGTTGTGCCTACAGGCGTAAATCAAGTATTTGCAATTCCAGCAATGTAAAGTAAGTAAGTTATACCGTTGCCATGAGGCTCATAATCGAAGCTTAACCCGTAAGTAATAAGTTGCTCCCGTGACATGCTCGTAACTGAGCAAGCATAAGTAACGAAATAATAGTCGCCCGTTTATACAGAACGGTTCGTGGTAGCGCTACTACCCCGGGCGGGGAGGGTCATTTCCCTAATGGATCCATTAACTAGTGTTCGCGCTTAAGTCCATAACTGACGATATATGATGGAGAGACTTCTGTAAGTAGTAAATAACTCATGCAATTCCGTTTGGTATAGTAAGCAGTTTAGTACTTGTGTTCAAGAAAAGTAAGCAATATATCTCACCCCGTATGTAAAACAGTAAAAGTGGGGCTGTAAGACTCACCTGAGACTAGTAGTAAGCGGTGGAAATCAGTAAGTAGTGAGTAGGTTCTCCGAACCCGTAACCTTTAAATGCCTAAACATATAAAGTCAAGTAAATAGATGTCTCGCAAGACCATCTAGTCTAGTTGTCTACACAACTCGTTATGTCCAATGTTGTTTCGTCATTGTTTGTTCTTAGAAAACATGGTTGGCCCGTTGGTGACGGTTTGTATTAATAGTCTTGATGTTATCACATTGATTTTGAAGTGTTATACTTGAAAAGTATATTCCATTATGTTTGAAAAGTTGTATCATATAAGCGTTTCGAAGTCGTACAAGTTTGACACTTGGTGAGAAATGTGCTTACTGAATCTAAGTACGGGGGTCCGGGGGCAGCACCCCTGGCGTGGTCAAAGGGGCTGGCCCCTGGCTTGTGCGACGTTGGGTGCGACGTCGCAGATCCTGACTGCGACGTTGTGCATGACGTCGCTATGTGCGACTTTCGCAATTTAATGCGACGTTGTACGTGGCGTCGCTATACGCGACGTCGCAACTTAATGCGACTTTGTGACTGATGTCGCACCATGCGACGTTACGAGGGGTTGTGCGACGTTGAGGCTGACGTCGCATGAATCTGGGTCCACATGCGACGTCGCGGTCTGTTGGCCGGAAAATGTGCCGAAAACGAGTTTTCCGATTTCCGTTCGGTCTAAATCTTTTACCCAACCCATATTTGGACATTTTAAGCACATATAAACCATAAAAACGTAAAAATGGGTAAAAACGGAGAGTTTCGGGTTTTGTCGGAAACTTACGAAATGCCGAAATGAAAATCCGGAAAGGTAGGAATGTAGATCGTGATGCCGTGGTTCTTTTATTCCAAAGGAGGGGTATGATCCGGCGTCGTTTTGGTGTGTTATTTTGCGATTGTGTGATGTTGGTGGTGATGGTGATATTTGAGAGAAAAGGGGGAAGAAAGAGAGTGAGAAAAGAAAGAAATGAAAAAGAAATGGGAGGTGGTGGGGTGTTGGTGAAAGCCTCACCTCACCCAGTCTCCGTTCCTTTGCCCCGTGTGGTGTTCGTTTTCTCCGTCGTTTAGGCGGTAAATATTTATTTTACGCGTTTAATTATATATTTTAAAATTACAAACTTTTGTTAAATAATTTACTTGTATTATTTCTTTAAATCCTTAATAGTTTGAAGTATGATATAGTTTAAATAGATTTAAGTACTTTTGTTTTTAAATCGTGTAAACTTTAATTGAGTGATACGAGATAATTACTAATTATTAGAAGATAGCATTTTGGGCACAATTGCGTTATTTAGTTTATAAACATTTGTTCACCAACGTCCATTTTAATCGAATAGAATTTCATTCTATTTAAGTTGCGTACGATTTAAGTCAAATCGCAAAGTTGTATATGTTTACCAATATATAATCCGATACATAAATTAGCCTAACACAAAACTAATTACATGTATTTACAAAGAATTAGGCGCTAATAACTAGCCCTAATTTGGCGGTTGTTACATTCTCCCCCTGTTAAAAGAATTTCGTCCCGAAATTTAAGTCGAAATTGCGTTCGGGGTAGAATCAGTGAATAAGTGGGGATACTTGAGTCGCATTTGGTCTTCCCGTTCCCAAGTGAATTCAGAACCACGTCTAGAATTCCACCTGACTTTTACGATGGGAATACGACTCTGTTTGAGTTGTTTGACCTCACGGTCCATGATTTCCGTGGGTTCCTCAACGAAATGAAGTTTGTCATCGATGCGAATCTCGTCAAGTGGTATGATAAGTGTCTCGTCAGACAGACATTTCTTTAAGTTAGAAATGTGAAAGGTAGGGTGCACGCTGCTGAGTTCAGAGGGCAGCTGCAGTCGATATGCCACTGGACCTATCCTCTCGAGGATCTCAAAAGGTCCAATGTACCTGGGATTTAATTTCCCGCGTTTGCCGAATCGGATTACGCCTTTCCATGGCGATACTTTTAAGAGTACTCGATCCCCAACCTAGAACTCGAGTGGTTTGCGTCTCACGTCAGCGTAACTTTTCTGACGATCACGTGCGGCTTTGATTCGGTTTTGGATTTCAACAATTTTCACAGTGGTTTCGTGTATGAGTTCAGGACCAGTGAGTTGACTATCTCCCGCTTCAGTCCAACAGATCGGTGATCGGCACTTACGACCGTACAGTGCCTCAAAAGGTGCAGCCTTAATGCTGGCGTGATAACTGTTATTGTAGGAAAACTCACACAACGGTAGGTGTCTTTCCAAGTTGGTACCGAAATCAACTACGCAGGCTCGTAGCATATCTTCCAGTGTCTGAATAGTTCGTTCGCTCTGGCCATCGGTCTGAGGGTGGTACGTGGTACTCATATCGAGACGGGTACCCAATGATTTTTGGAGTGATTGCCAGAAGCGAGATGTGAAACGAGCATCCCTGTCAGAGATGATCGAGATAGGGACACCATGTTGGCAAACGATCTCTTTGATGTAGATTTGTGTGAGGCGTTCCATTTTATCGGTTTCTCTGATTGCCAAGAAACGAGCTGATTTGGTGAGACGATCGACGATCACCCAAATAGTATCGCAACCGCTTGATGACTTAGGAAGTTTAGTTATGAAATCCATGGCAATCTGTTCCCATTTCCATTCAGGAATGTCAGGTTGTTGGAGTAAGCCGGAAGGTTTCTGGTATTCGGCTTTGACTTTCGAACAAGTAAGACACTTGCTGACGTACGTGGCGATTTCAGCTTTCATGTTCGGCCACCAATAAAACTCTTTGATCCCGTGATACATTTTATCGGATCCCGGGTGGATAGAATATTTGGACTTGTGAGCTTCATCCATCACCAAGTCCCGCAGGTTCCCGAAACTAGGCAACCAGATTCGGTTAGAGAAGTACCTAACTCCGTTGGGTCTGATTTCGAATTGTTTATCCATGCCTCGCAAGGCCTCGTTTTTGACGTTATCGGGTTTGAGAGCTTCGAGTTGAGCGGTGAAAATCTGGATATTCAAATCGTTGTGAATGGTCATGCTGAGGGCCCGGACTCGAAGTGGTTTTGTACGTTCCTTACGACTGAGAGCATCAGCAACCACGTTTGCCTTGCCTGGATGATATTTGATCTCACAATCGTAATCGGTGAGTAATTCAACCCACCTACGTTGTCTCATGTTAAGATCTTTTTGGTCAAAGATGTGTTGAAGACTTTTGTGATCGGTGAACACGGTACTTCGGGTGCCATAAAGGTAATGTCTCCAGATTTTGAGGGCGAATACCACAGCCCCTAACTCGAGGTCGTGGGTCGTATAGTTTTTCTCGTGGACTTTTAGTTGTCGGGAGGCGTAAGCAATGACCTTGTCTCGTTGCATCAACACGCAACCGAGACCTTGGTGGGAAGCATCGCAGTATACCACGAAGTCATCGGTGCCTTCGGGTAAGGATAGAATGGGTGCACTGCAAAGCTTTAGTTTCAACAGCTGAAATGCTGACTCTTGTTTATCAGTCCAATCGAACTTTTTGTCTTTCTGAGTCAGTGTCGTGAGTGGTATGGCTATTTTTGAGAAGTTTTCAATGAATCGGTGATAATACCCCGCCAATCCCAAGAATTGGCGTACTTCGGTAGGAGTGGTTGGCGCCTGCCAGTTCTTGATGGCCTCGATTTTTGATGGGTCTACATGAATTCCCTGACTATCAATCACGTGTCCAAGGAATTGAACGGTTTTTATCCAGAACTCACACTTAGAGAATTTGGCGTAAAGCTCCTCGTGTCTAAGTAGTTCTAGGATGGTTCTGAGGTGTTGTGCGTGTTCTTGTTCGTTTCGTGAGTATATGAGGATGTCATCGATGAAGACAATGACAAACTTGTCGAGATAAGGTTTGCACACCCGATTCATAAGGTCCATGAATACAGTCGGTGTGTTGGTTAGACCGAATGGCATCACTTGAAATTCGTAATGCCCATAACGGGTCCTGAATGCGGTTTTTGGGATGTCGGCATCGCGAACACGCAATTGATGGTAACCTGATCGAAGATCAATCTTTGAATAACAGCTTGATCCTTGAAGTTGGTCGAACAGATCATCGATTCGAGGAAGTGGGTATCGGTTCTTGACGGTTAGTTTGTTCAACTCTCGGTAGTCAATACACATTCGAAATGAACCGTCTTTCTTTTTGACAAACAAGACCGGAGCTCCCCAAGGTGAAGAACTCGGTCTGATGAATCCTCTATCCAGAAGTTCCTGTAACTGAGTGGACAGCTCCTGAAGTTCGGATGGGGCTAGTCGGTACGGTGCTCGGGCCACTGGTGCGGCACCCGGCACGAGATCAATCGAGAACTCAACCTGTCTAGGTGGTGGTAGACCAGGTAGTTCTTCTGGAAAGACTTCAGGGAAGTCTCTAACGATTGGCACATCTTCAAGTCGCTTCTCCTCCGACTTTTTCTCTGTGATGTGCGCGAGAATTGCTGGGTAACCTTTTCTCAGAAATTTCCGGGTTTTCAGACAGGAGATTATGTTTAGTCTCGACCCACCGGTCTCCCCCTGTATGATCAAGGTTCTACCGACGGCGAGAGGGATGCGGACGATCTTATCATAACAAACAATTTCGGCCCGATGCTTGGACAACCAGTCCATACCCACGATGACGTCGAAACTTCCTAGTTCAACAGGCATAAGATCGATTGAGAAGATTTCGTCGGCTAGATTTAAAGTGCAATTAGGTATCACACTATCGGTTTCTATGAGTTTACCATTTGCAAGTTCTACGGTGTACTTAACATCTAAGGCCACGGGAGTGATGTCAAGTAGTGGGCAAAACTCATCAGAAATATAGCTCCTATCAGCACCAGTATCAAATAGAATAGAAGCAGATAAGTTGTTGAGGAAGAACATACCCGAGACCACATTCGGGTCTTGACGGGCGTCCCCTGAGTTGATTACGAAGGCTCTGCTCCGAGTGTTGTTGCGGTTGTTGTTGTTGTTCTTTAGCTTGGGGCAGTTGTTCTTGAAATGCCCAGAATTTCCGCACCCAAAGCAGGTCTTTGGTGCATTGGTGTTGGGGGTAGGAACGATGGCTCGACAATCCTTGGCTAGGTGCCCGAACCTTTTGCAGTTGGTGCAAGGGCAGGAACCGTCGTGGTGACGATTGCATTTGGAACAGTAGGGTTTGTTCCCGCCGTACCCTTTCTTTTCAGTAGTCCCTGATGAATAAGCCTTAACAGACTCAGGCTTCTTGTTGGTGAGTTGGTTGGATGAGTTGGGGTTTCCTTCCCATTTGCGTTTATTGTTTGCAGAAGGGGTAGAAGTTGTGCCACGGCGGACAGAATTTGCCGTTAGCTCATGGGCCATACGGATGGCGCTTTGAATCGTACCCGGTTTGGATGATGTCACCAAGTCTTGTAGTCTGTCGGGAAGTCCATCGACATATTTCTCGATCCTCTTGTATTCAGGATCGACCATGGATGGGCACAGAAGTGCCAGTTGGTGGAAACGGTTGGTGTACCCGGTGATATCATCACCTTGCATCTTGTGGTTCCAAAATTCCAACTCTAGTTGTTTCAGTTCATCTCTGGGGCAGTACTCACCCCTCAACATCTCCTTCAGCTCCTCCCACGGAAGCTTGTAAGCATTCGCAATACCCACAGTCTGGGCATAGGTGTTCCACCAGGTAAGAGCGGTGTCAGTGAAAGTATTAACGGAGAACTTAACCTTGTCTCCCTCCGCACAGTTGCAGATAAGAAACACAGATTCGACTTTCTCGATCCAGCGTACTAGACCGATAGCTCCCTCAGTTCCTGCAAAGTTCAGAGGTTTGCAGTTCTGGAAGTCTTTGTAAGAACAGGGTTTGGGTTGTGGTCCATTGTTAGCTGTATCTTCGCTACCAGGAGTTGATGTTCGGGTAGCTAGGGCTTGGGCCACACTACGGGCAATCAGACCCGCAATTTCGGCTTCACTGAGGGTGATTTGCCGGCGAGGAGGCATGATGCTGAATAAGAAAAGAACAAAGAAAGAGGGATAAGATATTATGATATGTCACAAGTGTGAATGATACACGATAACAGTACGAAGTGACAATCACATTTCATTTAGATAAACAAGTTGGATACAAGGTACGGGTTTTTCCAAAAGATTACAGAGTAATAGTAGTACAAAAGTGCCGGGAATTATTACATCCGGTCGAATTACATAAATCCTACGAAAGCATAAGAAAATACAGATTCAACCTAAACTAATTCTGACGCAAGTTTAGTTGTGGCAGCAGTGCGTTGAGGTGGTCCACAGATTCTGCAAGTCTGTTGGCTGTTCGGAGGGCATCCTCGATTTCCCTTAGACGTGTCTCGCACTGGTGCAATCTCGATTGTAGGACAGCAATCTCATTTCGGTTGCCAATCACTTGGTTGTGGACAACCTCCATGGTTTCGACTGTTCCTCCCACCTGATTCTGAAGAGTGTTCATGGTGTTAACAGTGTGATCGTGATCTTCGGAGACTTGCTCGATTCGTTCCATTGCTGTAAGTCTCCAGAGTTCGCGTGTTTCTTGTAGTTCGATATCCATCTCGTGAAGTTGCTGATCGTGGTGTTGTACTCTAGATGCTAATTTCGGTAGAGTGGGGTAGGTGGGGTACGGGCTAGCTCGTGACAACCTGCTGTCTCTCCTAGCCACCCTCGGGTTTCGTGATCCATGTGAGTGAGAGCGTGACGAACTGGGTGGTGTGTTTGTCATTCTGAGACAAAGCGTGAAAGAAATGAGGCATATATTCATAATACGTATAACATATAGCCTAGGGTGTCTAACACAGACACGTTCAAGTTCGGTCTCTCTCGTGGTCAGAGTCAACTAGTGTATTCCTATTCCAGTATACTCTTTCAGACTTCACATCATATTCGCTTAATTGTACATAGTTGATCAGGCTATGTTAAATTAACTTTGTATGATGTAACTTCTGAACTAATAGTACTAAATGGGAAATACTGCCTAATGGTCATAGTCTAGGCCCACTAAATGCAACCTAGTTCACTATAACCTTAGGCTCTGATACCAATCTGTAACACCCCCCAAATTTAATGATTTGCGGAAACATACTTGGGTGTTACTAATCAATATACAAAGCACAAGATATACAGTAAACGACCTCTAAATGAGACGTTGTAAAACGATTTCATAGAAATATATGTTTGAAAACTTAATGTTTTCGTATACAAAAATAGTTCCCTAGAGTCCACGCGTATGGCGGGAGATTCTATTACATAATCAACATGTACAAAAGATAATGCTGAGAATCTCCGTTAAATGCAGTTTAGTTGAATTCATGCGACTCTGGCTATGTCCTGGGGGAATCCTACTCCATATGAGTACCTGAGAATACATGCTAAAAGGTCAACACGAATGTTGGTGAATCTCACAGGTTTGTAAGTAATATCAGTTTTTGAACACAAGATTTCATCAGTTGTGCCTGCAGGCGTAAATCAAGTATTTGCAATTCCAGCAATGTAAAGTAAGTAAGTTATACCGTTGCCATGAGGCTCATAATCGAAGCTTAACCCGTAAGTAATAAGTTGCTCCCGTGACATGCTCGTAACTGAGCAAGCATAAGTAACGAAATAATAGTCGTCCGTTTATACAGAACGGTTCGTGGTAGCGCTACTACCCCGGGCGGGGAGGGTCATTTCCCTAATGGATCCATTAACTAGTGTTCGCGCTTAAGTCCATAACTAACGATATATGATGGAGAGACTTTTTGTAAGTAGTAAATAACTCATGCAATTCCGTTTGGTATAGTAAGCAGTTTAGTACTTGTGTTCAAGAAAAGTAAGCAATGTATCTCACCCCGTATGTAAAACAGTAAAAGTGGGGCTGTAAGACTCACCTGAGTCGAGTAGTAAGCGGTGGAAATCAGTAAGTAGCACTACAACAAAAATGAGCTTTTAGGACGCTTTTCATGGGACATCACTAAGAAAGCGTCCTAAAAAATATCTAATAGGACGCTATAGTTCTTTTGCTTATTATTGTGTTTTCTGAAAGGACACCCGTTATTTTAAGTCCTATTAGATTGAGTTTATAGGATGCTTATTCATCAAGGTCTTACTATATTAGAGACTAATAGGACACGTGAACGTAATAGGACACTTTAGTTTTTTATTCAAATTGTTATAGTATCTAATAGGACACTTTATATATAAGTCCTATTACATAGAATTTATAGGTCGCTTATTCATGAATGTCCTATTACACTACAGATTAATAGGACACTTCACATGTGAGTCATGTTATATAGAGTTTTAATGTTAAAGGTCTTATCATATTAGACACCGTTATGACAATTGATATTTGAGTCTTATACATTCTTCTAACTTTCACCCATATAAAGAGAGCAACAGTTTTAGCATTCAAAACAATACTAATAGCCATGTGGTGAACCTCACCTTCAACAAATACAAAGAGAGATGCAACAAGATAATGTGGAACTTTTTTGATTAATCATGTCATCGTTAAAATAATCTGAAATTAAATATTTGAATTGTAAAAGAGTAATACAATACGATTTCTACTTTACAAAGTAATATAATACGATTTCTACTTTACAAAGTAATATTTTTAAGAACAATCACATATTGTTTTCCAAGACCAGATGTAGTTATTTTTTTACAGAAAATTGATAAAAATTGCTTATATGAGTTATCATACCAGTTTGATAGTTTTTAGTAGCCAAGCATGTGAATTCCAAAACATAACTCTAAATATCTCAATATGACCATATGTATAGTACTATAGTTGTTATCAAAATTCTCATATAATGAGACATTAAATAAGATGTGAATATGACATACAAGAAAACCGAAGGATAATCATCATATGTGCATATGTTCAGAACAATAATAAATAAGAAATTGCACAACAATTAAAAATTAAAAATAATACATCAAAAGATTAAGTAAAATCAGTGTCATACCGTTCGACGGGCAACACAAGCATCCACACTTATATAGAAAAGGATGAAATTGGGTTTCTAGGTCATCATTTTTGGGAAATTTTAGGAGGAAAAAAAAATTACAAATCATATGTACTGAAGAAATTAAAGATCAATGAGTTATAGACGTAGCAAAGTGATGAAATAAAAGGGAAAAGTCACCTGATTAAAGATCAACTCCGATTTGAACCAGCCATAATTGAGACATGAGTCTTAAGCACAAATATGGAGGGAAATATAAAAATAGGGAGGGAAAGTAAAAAGAAAATGCGCCTATTCTTTAGATGAATTACAAAGAATTTAATATCCCTTATCTGTTATTGATTTGAAGATATTTTAAATTTTTTTATTTTTTGTTTGTGAAACTTTAAAACTTGTGTCGTATATGTATTTAGAATTTGAAATAGTCTATATATATATATATATATATATATATATATATATATATATGAATGGGATCCTGTGAAAATAAGGAGATAAAAAAACCCGGTGAAAACAGATCTAAACCCTTGATCTAATCTACCATATATATATAAAAGGGGTGGAGATAAAAAAAAAAAAAATGAAAACACTTTTTCCTTCACATATATTTTTTTAGTTGTGAGCTTTTTTTTTCCTGAAGTAAACCAAAAAAATTTAAGGTTCACACAAAAAAATATATTTTTTGTGGAAACAAATAAAATAAAGTCAAATCCGAAAATAAAAACCAAAAATTTAAGGTTCACAATTGAAAAACTTAAAAATTTTGTGTGAACCCAAAACAAAAAAATAAGGTTCACAATTGAAAAAATAAAAAATTTGCCGTGAACCAAAAAACATTAAGGTTCATAGTTGAAAAATAAGAAGTTTACAATTGATAAAGTTAAAAACTTTCCGTGAACCCACAAAAATTAAGGATCACAGTTGAAAAAAAAAAGGTTCACAATTGAAAAAGTTAAAAACTTTTTGTGAAACTAAAAAAAAATTAAGGTTCACAGTTGAAATAGTTAAAAACTTTCCGTGAACCCAAAAAAACTTAAGGTTCATAGTTGAAAAAAAAGGTTCACAATGAATTATATAAAGTATACTTGTTTGACTTGTTAAACTAGATTAGCTCGTTTGACCGGAGATTAAACCAGTTTTCAAACGAGCCGAGTCAAATAATGAATTTTATAAACTCGACCCGTAAAACTAACCAAATATTAACTTTCGTTCAAACTAGACTCAAGCTCAAATAACAACAAACTCAAATTCGAGTTAAATGAGTTCAAACTCGAGTAGCTCGACACGTTAGTAGGCCTGGCCAGGTACACCTCTTAGGGTATGGAGATATTCAGGTCAAATAATTTGCAACCTACTTGCAATTGACTCAGTACTGGTTGAGTCACTCTCGAGGTACTTTAGTAGACTTTCGAATCAAGCTTAGAGTATAAAAAGATATGGTTCAAAAGGTTCGTGAGCCTTATCGTGATTGTATCATTTTACTTTTTTACCATGTATTTGTTAGGTCTTAAAGTAAGAACTCATACTCAACCCTATCATACTCAACTAGAAAAACTTAATTATAAGACTTAGACCTTTTGACTCATCAGATTTATAATGTGAGTTTGAATGATGTCTTTCCGAACAATATTTATATGTTAGGTAACATATTTATTGTAATTTTAAATAAACTTCAAACCGAGTTGAGCAATATAGTATTGAGTCGAGCTTGAAAGCATTTCTCTAAAGAATTGAGTTTAAATGAGAATCATAAATATGGTGAGTTTTTCGAATATTTAATTTTAAAAAACGTGTGTGAAAGTGGGAGTTTTCTTAAATAACTTTTGTAGCGTATAAATAGGTTATCACTAACTTTTATTGTACTCATTTGAAAACTGTCACTCTTTTTATTTTGATCCAAGTATTTTATATGAAGATTACTATGAATGTTATTTGATGACATAATTTCTTATTGGCTAATATGATATATGCTATTGTAAACGTAATTATATTGATTACAATGTTTAGTACGAACAAACAATATGAAATAATAAGTCTTACATTGTCATGTATAATATCATCGCAAGAACAAGAAACCAAGAATGTACTTCTAATTACTAGCACCGCAATTATGCCTTTAAAAACAAAATTAAAAAATTTAGTGCATTTCAAATTTGTGGATTTTCTCGTACCAATTTGGGCGCCCTTTTTTTCTTTCCCTATTTTCCCCCAAAATTATGAGTTTACGCAGTCAAGCAAACACTCTCAAGTTTCGACTCCTTTTATCCAATCGCTTCAACCAAAACCCTACCCCTACGCATCACTCTCAAGTTGTCATACAAATCCATCGGGTATGTCGAATTTCTATTATCGTTGATTTTTGGTATGTTTATTAGAGATTTAGATTTATGTGAATCTGACCCTTTATAATACAATCGGTCTAACAATTAACATAAGAGTTTTCAATTTTCTATATTTGGATTCATTATGCTTGGATTCATTATGTAAAGTCGGATGATACACGAGAGGTGTTTAATAAAATTCCTACAAGACGCTTATTGTAAACATAGGTGAAAAGGTGAAACAAACTTATATTTAATCCAACATATATAATCTTAGAGTAAGGTTCAAATGAGTACATCAATTTTGAGTGAGAATGAGAGAACCAACATATTTCTGCCATGTGTCACTTTATTCTCTCTCCTCCACACTTTATTCTCTCTCCTCCACATTTTTAAAAATTAAATATCTCACAAACGGTAAGTCGAAAAATCATGAAAATTGCACCATAAAATTCAGCGTTTTCTCCTCTTCGATTTGCCGTCCCTCAAGGCATACTTTTGACAACTTTTTTTTTCCCTCATTTTTTGGTGGGTTTATCAAATTATTAACACATGTGTTAGTGATTAGTTGTACATTTAATTTGTGGTTAAGGTTAGGGTTTAGGGTTAGGTTTAGGGTTTCGTAGGGTTTATGGTTTAGGGTTTATAAGGGTTTAGGGTTTAGAAGGGGTTCAAGGTTTAGGGTTTAGAAAGATTTAAGGTTTAGCGTTTTGTAAAGCGTTTAGGGTTTAGGGTTTGTGGTTTAGGGGTTAGGGTTTAGGGTTTGAGGTTTGGGGTTTCGGGGAGAAACCCCAAACCTCAAACCCTAAACCCTAAACCCTAACCCCTAAACCACAAACCCTAAACCCTAAACGCAACACTTTAACACATGTGTTAGTAAATGTGAAACCCACCAAAAAAATGAAAAAAAAAAAACTTTTCGAAAGTATGTCTTGAGGGACGGCAAATCGAAGAGGAGAATACGACGAATTTAATGGTGCAATTTTCATAATTTTTCGATTTGTCGTTTGTGAGATAATTTATGTTGGGGGTAAATGGGTTTTGTACATGTGGAACATTCTCTTTGTACACATGACTTGATATCATTGGTTCCCTCATTCTCACACAAATTCCTATTCTCATTTGAACCCTACCCTATAATCTTATATATTTTCATATTTGTATTTCATCTTTATGTTGCTGAAAGATTTTATTTTAGATGGCAGAAAAAGAAAAGAAATATGACAGGCTTGATGATGCACCCCACATGCTTGATAAAATGCTTGAATCGCTTATATAATGGTGACTCATCCAAGGTGTTTTTTAATACTTTTTTTATTTTTGTTTAGGTGTCTTAATTAGCTTTATAATGGGAAATTTTTTCTGTGTTAAAACAGGAGCCCAAGTGGTACTGTAAAAATTGTTGAAGAACTCAAAATCCAAACAAACCATGGTGGCATGGTCTAGCTTTTTGGTTATGAGGTGAACATGTAAGTACTCGTATTCCTACATACATACAAATATTTTATATGTATACAAATCGTTGTTGAGTGAATATATTTTGTTTGCAATTTGACAATATTATGAATAAAGGCATAGTTGTGGGTCTATTGATTGCGATTGTTGTTTCGTTAGTCATTGTTAAGAAACAACGTTTCACATAGTGGTGAGTATTTGAATTAACTTCCACTAGACATTGCATATTAAAAATTGACATGGTTAGTGTCTAGCTCTAAATTTGTATTATTAGGTCTTAACTTACCATACATCTCAGAATAGTTAGCATTGCCACAAAATCAGTTCTATACTACACTTCCACAAGAGTTGCTAAATTCCAGCATCCTTCTTATATACACTTTCCAAAAATTTAGCCTCGTTTTTTAAATGCGTTGCTTTTTTATCTACATTGTTTTAGATTAATCAAATATTTGATTTGTATGGATGTTGTTGCTATTATCCAGTTTGACGAATTTGTTGATTAGTTGCTGACTTGCTGCTGTTTATGCTTACTAGTTGCAAGATAGTTTCTTATTATGACTCAAACTTTGTTAAGATATTGTAAATGATGTTCTGCCTTTGTAACTCTAGACTACCTTATACAGAGCACTCTAGTCGTTTTCTTTGTACTTTTCACTTTCATGGTTTGTATTTTTATATACAAGGCATTATAAATCGAAACTCCTCTCATTTTTGAAATGGTTACTAATATACACATGGTAAGTGCATTTGCAGCTAAAATGCTGGTGGTAGATAACCAAGTTTATTTAACTGTATGCTTTGTTATAGGTGGCAAATGGGCGGGTCAGATTATGATGCGCTAATTGGCTTATTTGTTTGGGTCAGATAGGGTTGGGCTGCTTGGCTTGGTTGTATTAGGTTATGCTATGACGGGTCAACGCTTGAAAACACAAGTATCATGTGGCCTTGCACCTTCATTTCGGTATATTAATCTTATTAACCTCTTTTTAATTTTTTGAATTAGGTTTTATTGACTGAATGTTAAATACTTACACAATTGTTTGATTGCACGTAGGTCTGGAGCCCCTGGATGATGCATGATGGCTCGAGACTACATGATTTTAGTGTTTTTATTTTATGTATATACTTTAGAGGAATTATTTTGGACAATGTTATTATTTTAAAAGGTTAAGAATTTTTGTTATGGAATGACTTGTTTGGTCATAATTCAATATGATTCATTCTATTTATTAATATTGTATGGGATCATACAATGTAAACATATACTCATCAACTGTCTCAATAAGACTAGAAAGTCATATTCAAATGAGAAAAATGTCCAATAATGTAATTTATTAGGACGCTATTGATATTATTTGGTCATATTTTTAGGATCAAATAACCTATTTTATTAGATAGGACAATTCACTTTAGTACACCGAATTTGGTCCTAATAGACACTTTTTAGGACGCTTGTATGTGTCTCTAAACGTAATAGGTTATTATGTATTAGCATATAGAACATCAAAAAGTGTCCTATTTTCTAATATTTTAGGACGCCATTGGCGTCTCATTAGCAATTTTATGGGACATTGATAAAAGCGTCTCATAATGTATATTAGGACGCCTATTACTTATTACGACGGCATTATATAGGACGCTTTTAGTGTTGGTCCTATTTGATAAAATGTCCTATAAAGTAGTCTTTTAGGACACTAATCACCATCCTATAATGCTAGTTTTTCAGTAAGTAGTGAGTAGGTTCTCCGAACCCGTAACCTTTAAATGCCTAAACATATAAAGTCAAGTAAATAGATGTCTCGCAAGACCATCTAGTCTAGTTGTCTACACAACTCGTTATGTCCAATGTTGTTTCGTCATTGTTTGTTCTTAGAAAACATGGTTGGCCCGTTGGTGACGGTTTGTATTAATAGTCTTGATGTTATCACATTGATTTTGAAATGTTATACTTGAAAAGTATATTCCATTATGTTTGAAAAGTTGTATCATATAAGCG
The DNA here is from genome assembly GCA_949592205.1 of Helichrysum umbraculigerum. Classification (NCBI taxonomy): domain Eukaryota; kingdom Viridiplantae; phylum Streptophyta; class Magnoliopsida; order Asterales; family Asteraceae; genus Helichrysum; species Helichrysum umbraculigerum. The sequence goes on from CATIUR010000003.1 coordinate 68,249,593, forward strand.
TTTCGAAGTCGTACAAGTTTGACACTTTGTGAGAAATGTGCTTACGGAATCTAAGTACGGGGGTCCGGGGGCAGCGCCCCTGGCGGGGTCCAAGGGGCTGGCCCCTGGCTGCGGTCGAGAAATTTTTATTTCTACTATATTGCTTTGGTGAAAAACGCATCTGGGATCTGAATTTGGGTAAAATCGAGTGATAAATTTCGAGTCTCGACACTTAGTAAAAATCTGTATTTTTGAGGTTCTGGTTTGTGCGACGTTGGGTGCGACGTCGCAGATCCTGACTGCGACGTTGAGCATGACGTCGCTATGTGCGACTTTCGCAATTTAATGCGACGTTGTACGTGGCGTCGCTATACGCGACGTCGCAACTTAATGCGACTTTGTGACTGACGTCGCACCATGCGACGTTACGAGGGGTTGTGCGACGTTGAGGCTGACGTCTCATGAATCTGGGTCCAAATGCGACGTCGCGGTCTGTTGGCCGGAAAATGTGCCGAAAAAAAGTTTTCCTGTTTCCGTTCGGTCTAAATCTTTTACTCAACCCATATTTGGACATTTTAAGCACATATAAACCATAAAAACGTAAAAATGGGTAAAAACAGAGAGTTTCGGATTTTGTCGGAAACTTACGAAATGCCGAAATGAAAATCCGGAAAGGTAGGATTGTAGATCGTGATGCCGTGGTTCTTTTATTCCAAAGGAGGGGTATGATCCGGTGTCGTTTTGGTGTGTTATTTTGCGATTGTGTGATGTTGGTGGTGATGGTGATATTTGAGAGAAAAGGGGGAAGAAAGAGAGTGACAAAAGAAAGAAATGAAAAAGAAATGGGAGGTGGTGGGGTGTTGGTGAAAGCCTCACTGTAACACCCCCAAATTTGATGATTTGCGGAAGCTTGATTTGGGTGTTACTAATCAATAACAAAGCACAAAGATAAATAGCAAACGACTCTATATGCGTCGTTTTAACAAAATATATTGATAATAGAAATGTTTACAACATTTAAAGCTTTACATAGCTCGAGTTTAAATCAAATGAGATTTCAGTACATAAGTACTTGTACAAAATATACTAATGCAAAAAAAATCTCAATCTTCTGTATGCTGACTCGAGCTAAAATCCTGAAGCAGAAACATCCTACTGCTTGGTACCTGCGATATATGCTAAAAGGTCAGCTAAAAGCTGGTGAGCTCACAGGTTTGAAATCAGTTAATATAGTGTGAACCGCAAGATTTAAATAATGAATTGCATCCAGCAATTTAATAATGAATTGCATCCAGCAATTAAATGATAATCATCGTGTATACAGCCATGAGCACATAGTTGAGCTTAACTCGAGGGCCGGGTCCCCTATAGAGAATTCCGGGCGAGGTGCCTCCACGAATGCCTAATCAGCATTCGTCTTCCCAAATATTAGTACGTCCGTTTACCCGGTTAGTGCTTGCTAACCCGGACGAGGAGGGTCAATCCTATATGGTACCATATACTAATATTCACGCTACAACGTATTAACAACTATGCTGACGGAGGACTTTAAATGATTAGTTTCGAAAAACTCATGTAGTATCTGAAATGTTTGTACTTGCGTTCACATGTTAGAATTGAGCAATATATCACACCCCTGAGTAAAACAGTAAAAAGAGGGGCTATGAGACTCACCTGAGTCTGAGTGCGTTTAAACAAACGTAAGTTGATTAGCCGAGTATGAAGTCCAAAGACTTGTAACCTGAGGGTGTCCACGACACGCGATGGTTATAATCATGATTGGGTATCTCAACAGATCACCCTTGTAGTTGTTCGTTCAACTATAATGTCCAAATCTCCACTATTTGGTTGATACGTTTAAGTGTTTGAAAAGTGTACGGCCCGTTGGTGACGGATTTGTAATAATAATCTCAATTATTACTATTTTGATTTCGTGGTGTTTTACTTGAAAAAGTGTTTTGATTGTGTTTTAGAAGCCGTTACGAAATCTAAGTACGGGGGTCCGGGGGCAGCGCCCCTGGTAGCGGGGTCCAAGGGGCGGCAGCCCCTGGCGGGGTCCAAGGGGCAGAGCCCCTGGCTGGGGTCGAGCTGCCAGGTCAGCTTGGAAAATTTTTATTTCTACTATATTGCTTTAACGAAAAACGCATCTGGAACCGAATTTAGGTAAAATCGAGTGATAAATTTCGAGTCTCGACACTTAGTAAAAATCTATGTTTTTGAGGTTCTGATTTGTGCGACGTTGGGTGCGACGTCGCAGGTAGGATTGCGACGTTGAGCATGACGTCGCTAAAGGCGACGTTTCGCAATTTAATGCGACGTAGGGTGCTGCGTCGCTAATGCGACGTTGGTTAATTTCTGCGACGTAGGGGCTTACGTCGCTAAATGCGACGTAGTGAGGTATTGGCGACGTTAAGGCTGACGTCGCTATATGCGACGTCGCAATTTAATGCGACGTTGTGACTGACGTCGCACCATGCGACGTCACGAGGGGTTTTGCGACGTAGAAGCTGACGTCGCATAAATTCTGGGTCAAATGCGACGTAGCGGTCTGTTGGCCGGAAAATGTGTCGAAAACGAGTTTTTCGGTTTCCGTTCGGTCCAAAACTTTTACCCAACCCTTATAGGGACATTATAAGTTGTTACAAACTACTAACAAGTGAAAACATTTAAAAACGAGAGATTTCGGGATTTGTCGGAAACTTACAAAGTGTCGGATGAGAAATCCGAAAAGATAGGATGATAGATCGTGATGCGGTGGTCGTTTTCTTCCAAATGAGTAGTATAATCCAAGGCCGTTTGATATGTTTATTTTGCGATTTAGTGCGATTTTAGGAGGTGGTGGTGGTTGGTGGAATTGAAAGAAAAGAGAGAAAAGAGAGGAAGGAGAGAGAAGAGAGTTGAGTGAAATGAGAGGAGGAGGGAAAGAGTTGGGGGTTTTACCTCCAACTTTCAGTCTTCGTTTCCCCGCGCGGTGTTCGTTTGCTCCGTCGTTTAAACGTTAAATAATTATTTTACATATTAATTGGTACGTTTTAAATACAAATTTATTACGCGATGTTTTATTTAATTATTTTACAAATAAGTTTATATTTGAATTATAAATGTATAAGTTTGTTTATTTGGTTTGTGCGTTTTAACATTTTAAATTGTGTAACTTTCTGTTTGTACGATACGTATAAATACGAAATATTATTATAATAATATTTTTGACATAACAACGTTATTTAATAAAATTGGTCACCAACGTCCATATTAAATAGAATCGAAATACATTCGATTTAAATTGCGTACGATTTAACCAAATCGCATTTTCGTATATATTCAACAATATATATAATATTCGATACATTAATTAGCCTAACAAGGAACTAATTACATGTATTAACATATGATTAGGCACTAATTACTAGTCCTAATTTGGCGGGTGTTACATTCTCCCCATGTTAGAAGAATTTCGTCCCGAAATTTAGTTCGAAGTCGTGTTTGATGTAGAATCAGTGAAAAGTTGAGGATATTTGAGTCGCATTTTGTCTTCCCGTTCCCAGGTGAATTCCGGACCACGCCGCGAATTCCATCTGACCTTGACGATGGGAATACGACTTTGTTTCAGTTGTTTGACCTCACGGTCCATAATTTCAGCGGGTTCCTCAACGAAATGAAGTTTATCGTCAACACGAATTTCATCTAGTGGAATAATAAGTGTCTCATCAGACAGACATTTCTTCAAGTTTGAGACATGAAAAGTAGGGTGCACGCTGCTAAGTTCGGATGGCAGCTGCAATCGATAAGCTACGGGGCCAATCCGTTCAAGGATCTCAAAAGGCCCGATGTATCTGGGATTCAACTTCCCGCGTTTGCCAAAACGGATGACGCCTTTCCAAGGCGATACTTTTAAGAGTACTCGGTCCCCAACTTGGAACTCGAGCGGTTTGCGTCTCACGTCAGCGTAACTTTTCTGACGATCACGTGCGGCTTTGAGTCTGTTTTGGATTTCCACAATTTTCTCAGTGGTGGCGTGAATGAGTTCAGGACCAGTGAGTTGACTATCCCCCACTTCAGTCCAACAAATCGGTGATCGGCACTTACGACCGTACAGTGCCTCAAATGGTGCAGCCTTAATGCTGGCGTGATAACTGTTATTGTACGAAAATTCGCACAACGGTAGATGTTTTTCCCAGTTTGTACCGAAATCAACTACGCAGGCTCGTAGCATGTCTTCCAGTGTTTGAATGGTTCGTTCACTTTGGCCATCGGTTTGAGGATGGTATGCGGTACTCATGTCTAGGCGAGTACCCAAAGCTTTTTGAAGTGATTGCCAAAAGTGAGAAGTGAAACGGGCATCTCTATCAGAGATGATCGAGATTGGAACACCGTGATGAGAAACGATTTCCTTGATGTAGATTTGTGTAAGGCGTTCCATTTTATCGCTTTCCTTGATTGCCAGGAAATGAGCTGATTTAGTGAGGCGGTCAACGATCACCCAAATGGTATCGCAACCGTTCGATGACTTGGGTAGTTTGGTTATGAAATCCATGGCAATTTGATCCCATTTCCATTCAGGGATTTCAGGTTGCTGGAGTAAACCAGGAGGTTTCTGATGTTCGGTTTTGACTTTCGAGCAAGTAAGACACTTGCTGACATAAGTGGCGATTTCGGCTTTCATGTTTGGCCACCAATAAAATTCCTTGATGCCATGGTACATCTTATCGGATCCCGGATGAATAGAATATTTAGACTTGTGAGCCTCGTCCATCACCAAGTCTCTTAGGTTCCCAAAACTAGGCAACCAGATTCGGTTTGAGAAGCACCTAATCCCGTTAGGTCTGATTTCGAATTGTTTGTCAATGCCCCGCAAGGCTTCATTTTTGATGTTTTCAGCTTTCAGGGCTTCGATCTGAGCTGTATGAATTTGAATGGTAAGATCGTTATGAATGGTCATACTGAGGGCTCGGACTCGAAGGGGTTTTGATCGTTCCTTTCGACTGAGGGCATCGGCTACAACATTAGCCTTCCCTGGATGGTACTTGATCTCACAATCGTAATCGGTAAGCAACTCGACCCATCGACGTTGCCTCATATTGAGATCCTTCTGATCGAAGATATGTTGGAGACTTTTATGATCGGTAAAGATAGTGCACTTAGTGCCGTAGAGGTAATGTCTCCAGATTTTGAGAGCAAAAACGACAGCTCCAAGTTCGAGATCATGAGTGGTGTAGTTCTTTTCGTGAATTTTTAGCTGTCGTGAGGCATAAGCAATGACCTTGTCTCGTTGCATTAACACGCAACCGAGACCTTGGTGAGAAGCATCGCAGTATACCACGAAGTCATCGGTGGCTTCGGGTAGTGATAGAATTGGAGCACTGCAAAGCTTTTGTTTCAGAAGTTGGAACGCTGACTCTTGTTTATCGGTCCAATCGAACCTTTTGTCCTTCTGAGTCAGTACCGTGAGTGGTTGAGCTATTTTGGAGAAATTTTCAATAAACCGCCGATAGTACCCAGCAAGACCCAAGAATTGTCGTACTTCAGTTGCAGAGGTGGGTGCTTGCCAGTCTTTGATAGCCTCGATCTTCGATGGGTCCACGTGAATTCCCTGACTGTCGATCACGTGACCAAGAAATTGAACGGTTTGGATCCAGAACTCACACTTAGAGAATTTAGCGTAAAGCTCCTCATGTCTAAGTAGTTCAAGGATGGTCTTAAGGTGTTGCGCATGTTCTTGCTCGTTGCGCGAGTAAATGAGTATGTCATCGATAAAGACAATGACAAACTTATCGAGGTAAGGCTTGCACACCCGGTTCATGAGGTCCATGAATACAGCCGGTGCGTTGGTTAGTCCAAAGGGCATCACTTGGAATTCGTAGTGCCCGTAACGAGTTCTGAAAGCAGTTTTCGGGATATCGGTGTCGCGAACTCGTAACTGATGATAACCTGATCGCAGGTCGATTTTTGAGTAGAAACTTGAACCCTGAAGTTGGTCAAATAGATCATCAATGCGAGGAAGTGGATAACGGTTCTTGACGGTCAATTTGTTCAGCTCTCGGTAGTCGATGCACATTCGGAATGAACCGTCCTTCTTTTTAACAAATAGGACCGGAGCTCCCCAAGGTGAAGAACTCGGTCTAATGAATCCTCGATCCAGAAGTTCCTGTAACTGAGAGGACAACTCCTGAAGTTCGGATGGGGCTAAACGGTACGGTGCGCGGGCCACCGGTGCGGCACCCGGCACGAGATCAATTGAGAATTCAACCTGTCTAGATGGAGGTAAACCAGGTAGTTCTTCTGGAAAGACTTCGGGAAAGTCTCTAACAATTGGCACATCCTCAAGTCGCTTCTCCTCCGACTTCTTCTCTGTGATGTGTGCGAGTATGGCAGGGTAACCCTTTCTCAGAAATTTTCGGGTTTTTAAGCAGGAGATTATATTGAGTCCCGTCCCACCGGTCTCCCCCTGTATGATCAAGGTTCCACCAACGGCGAGTGGGATACGGACGATTTTATCGTGACAAACGATTTCAGCTCGATGTTTGGACAACCAGTCCATTCCAATAATGACGTCGAAACTGCCGATTTCAATGGGTATAAGATCGATCGAAAAGGTCTCATCAGCTAGGTTTAAAGTGCAATTAGGTATCACACTGGTGGTTTCTACAAGTTTTCCATTCGCTAGCTCTACAATGTACTTAACATCTAAGGCAACAGGAGTGATGTCAAGTAATGGGCAAAAATCATCGGAGATAAAGCTTCTATCAGCACCAGTATCAAATAGAACAGAAGCAGTTAAGTTGTTGAGGAGGAACATACCCGAGACCACATTCGGGTCCTGGCGGGCGTCCCCAGATTTGATGACGAAAGCTCTGCTGCGAGTGTTGTTGTTGTTGCTGTTGTTGCGGTTGTTGTTGTTATTCTTCAGTTTTGGGCACGAGTCCCTGAAATGCCCAGGTTTCCCACACTCAAAGCATACTTTGGGTGGTCTGGTGTTGTTGTTGGAGTTGTTGTTGGTGGGTGAGCGGCAGTCTTTGGTGAGGTGGCCGTACCTCTTGCAGTTGTTGCAAAAGGGACCACAGGAACCCTCATGGTGACGGCTGCACTTGGGACAATATGGTTTGCTCCCAGTGTAACCCCGGATGATGTCAGTGGTGGTGTTGTAAGCTTTGATGGTGTCGGGTTTCTTGTTTTGTTGGTTGGAGTGGTTGTTGTGGTGGTCAGACCACTTTCGTTTGTTGTTTTGGGAGGATGAAGTGGGTGGTTCAGAATCTTGGCTCATAGACATCAGGTCTTGGGCCAATGAGATCGCACCGTCAATGGTGGTTGGTTTTGAAGAGATGACGTGTCCCCGAACAGGATCAGGGAGACCAAGGGTGTACTTCCTGATTTTATCAGGTTCAGTGCTCACCATAGCTGGGCGAAGGGCAGCTAATTGTTGAAACCTGGTGGTATAACCATCGATGTCACCACCCTGAACCTTTAAGTTCCAGAACTCCTCATCTAGCTTTTGGAGTTTGGCGATAGAGCAGTATTTGGCAGTGAGTTTTGCCTTCAATTCCTCCCAAGTAAGTTGGTAGGCAATGTCAGCACCCACTGATTGGGTATATGAATTCCACCAAGAGTGGGCATCATCTTCAAGAGAGCAGGTGGCGAAGTTTACTTTGTCGTTCTCCGCGCATTTACTAACACGGAAAACAGTTTCCATTTTCTCGAACCATCTGATCAGTCCGATGGCTCCTTCAGAACCCTTGAAGCTCGAGGGTTTGCAGCTTTGGAAGTCCTTGTAAGAACAAGGTTTGACGGCAGAGGTTCCAGTGGTATCGCTGTTTCTTGTGGAGTTGGGTGGGGTATTCCGAGCCAAGGCTTCAGTAACAACCTGGGTTATGAGTGACGTGATCTGAGCATCTGTGTAAGGTCGTGTCTTTGGCGGCATGATTCTTCAATAAAAGAAATGAAGATACATGAGATTTTGTAAGAAAATTGTATTTATTTCAGATGTACATGTATGAAGGTGGTAATACATAACATCAATATGAAAAAGAATTATGGCAATTAATATGAGTTGAACAACAAGAAATATTCGATAGCTAATACGAGTTCAAAGGTTACATCCTACAGATGTATTACAAAAGATGTCGGGAATTGTTACATCCGACTGAATTTTAGAGTAGCTCGTAGATAGTTACTAGATTACAGGATAGATTACAAGACAAATACTACACTAGTCTTGACGTAGATTAATTTGTTCCATCATCGTGACAAGACGGTCCATAGTGTTAGCAAGTCTGCTAGTTTGTCGGGCGTTGTCTTCTGCTAGTGCAAGTCGTTGTGTTAGTCCACGCGCATATTCTTCTGCCTCAATTGAGCGTTGCACACATTCATCCATCCTTTGGTGCAGAAGGGCATTTTCCACCCTTATTTCTATTATTTGATTACGAAGGATATCCATGTTGTTGTTAGTGGTTTCAAGATCGTCGGAGACTTGTTCTATGCGTTCGAGGGATGTAAGTCTCCAGTTTTCGTTTGTTTCCTGCAACACGACATCCATGGTGCGAAGTCGTTGCTCGTGTTGATTCACCCTAGCGGCTAGAGCCGGCAAGGTGGAGTGAGTGGAGTACGGGCCAGCTCGAGGCAACCTGGAGTTCCTCCTTGCTACCCTTGGGTTCTGCGACCCGGATTGAGAACGGGATGAATTTGATGGTGTGTTTGCCATTTCTGAGACAAAGCGTTAGTAAGATTGAGGCCTATATTCATATAGCTCCTATATAATATAGCCTATTGAGTGTCTAGCATAAACATGTTTAAGTCTTGGTTCTCTCGAGGTCAGAGTCTTCTATTGTACCCTGTTCAGCCATAACTACTTTCAGGTCTTACATCATCTTTGCTTAATTGTACATAGTTGATCAGGCTATGTTAAATTAAACTCGTATGATGTACTCGCTGAACCAGTTATACCTAATAAGGAATACTGCCTAATGGTCATAGTCTAGGCTCACTAAATGCAACCTAGTTCACTATAACCTTAGGCTCTGATACCAATCTGTAACACCCCCAAATTTGATGATTTGCGGAAGCTTGATTTGGGTGTTACTAATCAATAACAAAGCACAAAGATAAATAGCAAACGACTCTATATGCGTCGTTTTAACAAAATATATTGATAATAGAAATGTTTACAACATTTAAAGCTTTACATAGCTCGAGTTTAAATCAAATGAGATTTCAGTACATAAGTACTTGTACAAAATATACTAATGCAAAAAAAATCTCAATCTTCTGTATGCTGACTCGAGCTAAAATCCTGAAGCAGAAACATCCTACTGCTTGGTACCTGCGATATATGCTAAAAGGTCAGCTAAAAGCTGGTGAGCTCACAGGTTTGAAATCAGTTAATATAGTGTGAACCGCAAGATTTAAATAATGAATTGCATCCAGCAATTTAATAATGAATTGCATCCAGCAATTAAATGATAATCATCGTGTATACAGCCATGAGCACATAGTTGAGCTTAACTCGAGGGCCGGGTCCCCTATAGAGAATTCCGGGCGAGGTGCCTCCACGAATGCCTAATCAGCATTCGTCTTCCCAAATATTAGTACGTCCGTTTACCCGGTTAGTGCTTGCTAACCCGGACGAGGAGGGTCAATCCTATATGGTACCATATACTAATATTCACGCTACAACGTATTAACAACTATGCTGACGGAGGACTTTAAATGATTAGTTTCGAAAAACTCATGTAGTATCTGAAATGTTTGTACTTGCGTTCACATGTTAGAATTGAGCAATATATCACACCCCTGAGTAAAACAGTAAAAAGAGGGGCTATGAGACTCACCTGAGTCTGAGTGCGTTTAAACAAACGTAAGTTGATTAGCCGAGTATGAAGTCCAAAGACTTGTAACCTGAGGGTGTCCACGACACGCGATGGTTATAATCATGATTGGGTATCTCAACAGATCACCCTTGTAGTTGTTCGTTCAACTATAATGTCCAAATCTCCACTATTTGGTTGATACGTTTAAGTGTTTGAAAAGTGTACGGCCCGTTGGTGACGGATTTGTAATAATAATCTCAATTATTACTATTTTGATTTCGTGGCGTTTTACTTGAAAAAGTGTTTTGATTGTGTTTTAGAAGCCGTTACGAAATCTAAGTACGGGGGTCCGGGGGCAGCGCCCCTGGTAGCGGGGTCCAAGGGGCGGCAGCCCCTGGCGGGGTCCAAGGGGCAGAGCCCCTGGCTGGGGTCGAGCTGCCAGGTCAGCTTGGAAAATTTTTATTTCTACTATATTGCTTTAACGAAAAACGCATCTGGAACCGAATTTAGGTAAAATCGAGTGATAAATTTCGAGTCTCGACACTTAGTAAAAATCTATGTTTTTGAGGTTCTGATTTGTGCGACGTTGGGTGCGACGTCGCAGGTAGGATTGCGACGTTGAGCATGACGTCGCTAAAGGCGACGTTTCGCAATTTAATGCGACGTAGGGTGCTGCGTCGCTAATGCGACGTTGGTTAATTTCTGCGACGTAGGGGCTTACGTCGCTAAATGCGACGTAGTGAGGTATTGGCGACGTTAAGGCTGACGTCGCTATATGCGACGTCGCAATTTAATGCGACGTTGTGACTGACGTCGCACCATGCGACGTCACGAGGGGTTTTGCGACGTAGAAGCTGACGTCGCATAAATTCTGGGTCAAATGCGACGTAGCGGTCTGTTGGCCGGAAAATGTGTCGAAAACGAGTTTTTCGGTTTCCGTTCGGTCCAAAACTTTTACCCAACCCTTATAGGGACATTATAAGTTGTTACAAACTACTAACAAGTGAAAACATTTAAAAACGAGAGATTTCGGGATTTGTCGGAAACTTACAAAGTGTCGGATGAGAAATCCGAAAAGATAGGATGATAGATCGTGATGCGGTGGTCGTTTTCTTCCAAATGAGTAGTATAATCCAAGGCCGTTTGATATGTTTATTTTGCGATTTAGTGCGATTTTAGGAGGTGGTGGTGGTTGGTGGAATTGAAAGAAAAGAGAGAAAAGAGAGGAAGGAGAGAGAAGAGAGTTGAGTGAAATGAGAGGAGGAGGGAAAGAGTTGGGGGTTTTACCTCCAACTTTCAGTCTTCGTTTCCCCGCGCGGTGTTCGTTTGCTCCGTCGTTTAAACGTTAAATAATTATTTTACATATTAATTGGTACGTTTTAAATACAAATTTATTACGCGATGTTTTATTTAATTATTTTACAAATAAGTTTATATTTGAATTATAAATGTATAAGTTTGTTTATTTGGTTTGTGCGTTTTAACATTTTAAATTGTGTAACTTTCTGTTTGTACGATACGTATAAATACGAAATATTATTATAATAATATTTTTGACATAACAACGTTATTTAATAAAATTGGTCACCAACGTCCATATTAAATAGAATCGAAATACATTCGATTTAAATTGCGTACGATTTAACCAAATCGCATTTTCGTATATATTCAACAATATATATAATATTCGATACATTAATTAGCCTAACAAGGAACTAATTACATGTATTAACATATGATTAGGCACTAATTACTAGTCCTAATTTGGCGGGTGTTACATTCTCCCCATGTTAGAAGAATTTCGTCCCGAAATTTAGTTCGAAGTCGTGTTTGATGTAGAATCAGTGAAAAGTTGAGGATATTTGAGTCGCATTTTGTCTTCCCGTTCCCAGGTGAATTCCGGACCACGCCGCGAATTCCATCTGACCTTGACGATGGGAATACGACTTTGTTTCAGTTGTTTGACCTCACGGTCCATAATTTCAGCGGGTTCCTCAACGAAATGAAGTTTATCGTCAACACGAATTTCATCTAGTGGAATAATAAGTGTCTCATCAGACAGACATTTCTTCAAGTTTGAGACATGAAAAGTAGGGTGCACGCTGCTAAGTTCGGATGGCAGCTGCAATCGATAAGCTACGGGGCCAATCCGTTCAAGGATCTCAAAAGGCCCGATGTATCTGGGATTCAACTTCCCGCGTTTGCCAAAACGGATGACGCCTTTCCAAGGCGATACTTTTAAGAGTACTCGGTCCCCAACTTGGAACTCGAGCGGTTTGCGTCTCACGTCAGCGTAACTTTTCTGACGATCACGTGCGGCTTTGAGTCTGTTTTGGATTTCCACAATTTTCTCAGTGGTGGCGTGAATGAGTTCAGGACCAGTGAGTTGACTATCCCCCACTTCAGTCCAACAAATCGGTGATCGGCACTTACGACCGTACAGTGCCTCAAATGGTGCAGCCTTAATGCTGGCGTGATAACTGTTATTGTACGAAAATTCGCACAACGGTAGATGTTTTTCCCAGTTTGTACCGAAATCAACTACGCAGGCTCGTAGCATGTCTTCCAGTGTTTGAATGGTTCGTTCACTTTGGCCATCGGTTTGAGGATGGTATGCGGTACTCATGTCTAGGCGAGTACCCAAAGCTTTTTGAAGTGATTGCCAAAAGTGAGAAGTGAAACGGGCATCTCTATCAGAGATGATCGAGATTGGAACACCGTGATGAGAAACGATTTCCTTGATGTAGATTTGTGTAAGGCGTTCCATTTTATCGCTTTCCTTGATTGCCAGGAAATGAGCTGATTTAGTGAGGCGGTCAACGATCACCCAAATGGTATCGCAACCGTTCGATGACTTGGGTAGTTTGGTTATGAAATCCATGGCAATTTGATCCCATTTCCATTCAGGGATTTCAGGTTGCTGGAGTAAACCAGGAGGTTTCTGATGTTCGGTTTTGACTTTCGAGCAAGTAAGACACTTGCTGACATAAGTGGCGATTTCGGCTTTCATGTTTGGCCACCAATAAAATTCCTTGATGCCATGGTACATCTTATCGGATCCCGGATGAATAGAATATTTAGACTTGTGAGCCTCGTCCATCACCAAGTCTCTTAGGTTCCCAAAACTAGGCAACCAGATTCGGTTTGAGAAGCACCTAATCCCGTTAGGTCTGATTTCGAATTGTTTGTCAATGCCCCGCAAGGCTTCATTTTTGATGTTTTCAGCTTTCAGGGCTTCGATCTGAGCTGTATGAATTTGAATGGTAAGATCGTTATGAATGGTCATACTGAGGGCTCGGACTCGAAGGGGTTTTGATCGTTCCTTTCGACTGAGGGCATCGGCTACAACATTAGCCTTCCCTGGATGGTACTTGATCTCACAATCGTAATCGGTAAGCAACTCGACCCATCGACGTTGCCTCATATTGAGATCCTTCTGATCGAAGATATGTTGGAGACTTTTATGATCGGTAAAGATAGTGCACTTAGTGCCGTAGAGGTAATGTCTCCAGATTTTGAGAGCAAAAACGACAGCTCCAAGTTCGAGATCATGAGTGGTGTAGTTCTTTTCGTGAATTTTTAGCTGTCGTGAGGCATAAGCAATGACCTTGTCTCGTTGCATTAACACGCAACCGAGACCTTGGTGAGAAGCATCGCAGTATACCACGAAGTCATCGGTGGCTTCGGGTAGTGATAGAATTGGAGCACTGCAAAGCTTTTGTTTCAGAAGTTGGAACGCTGACTCTTGTTTATCGGTCCAATCGAACCTTTTGTCCTTCTGAGTCAGTACCGTGAGTGGTTGAGCTATTTTGGAGAAATTTTCAATAAACCGCCGATAGTACCCAGCAAGACCCAAGAATTGTCGTACTTCAGTTGCAGAGGTGGGTGCTTGCCAGTCTTTGATAGCCTCGATCTTCGATGGGTCCACGTGAATTCCCTGACTGTCGATCACGTGACCAAGAAATTGAACGGTTTGGATCCAGAACTCACACTTAGAGAATTTAGCGTAAAGCTCCTCATGTCTAAGTAGTTCAAGGATGGTCTTAAGGTGTTGCGCATGTTCTTGCTCGTTGCGCGAGTAAATGAGTATGTCATCGATAAAGACAATGACAAACTTATCGAGGTAAGGCTTGCACACCCGGTTCATGAGGTCCATGAATACAGCCGGTGCGTTGGTTAGTCCAAAGGGCATCACTTGGAATTCGTAGTGCCCGTAACGAGTTCTGAAAGCAGTTTTCGGGATATCGGTGTCGCGAACTCGTAACTGATGATAACCTGATCGCAGGTCGATTTTTGAGTAGAAACTTGAACCCTGAAGTTGGTCAAATAGATCATCAATGCGAGGAAGTGGATAACGGTTCTTGACGGTCAATTTGTTCAGCTCTCGGTAGTCGATGCACATTCGGAATGAACCGTCCTTCTTTTTAACAAATAGGACCGGAGCTCCCCAAGGTGAAGAACTCGGTCTAATGAATCCTCGATCCAGAAGTTCCTGTAACTGAGAGGACAACTCCTGAAGTTCGGATGGGGCTAAACGGTACGGTGCGCGGGCCACCGGTGCGGCACCCGGCACGAGATCAATTGAGAATTCAACCTGTCTAGATGGAGGTAAACCAGGTAGTTCTTCTGGAAAGACTTCGGGAAAGTCTCTAACAATTGGCACATCCTCAAGTCGCTTCTCCTCCGACTTCTTCTCTGTGATATGTGCGAGTATGGCAGGGTAACCCTTTCTCAGAAATTTTCGGGTTTTTAAGCAGGAGATTATATTGAGTCCCGTCCCACCGGTCTCCCCCTGTATGATCAAGGTTCCACCAACGGCGAGTGGGATACGGACGATTTTATCGTGACAAACGATTTCAGCTCGATGTTTGGACAACCAGTCCATTCCAATAATGACGTCGAAACTGCCGATTTCAATGGGTATAAGATCGATCGAAAAGGTCTCATCAGCTAGGTTTAAAGTGCAATTAGGTATCACACTGGTGGTTTCTACAAGTTTTCCATTCGCTAGCTCTACAATGTACTTAACATCTAAGGCAACAGGAGTGATGTCAAGTAATGGGCAAAAATCATCGGAGATAAAGCTTCTATCAGCACCAGTATCAAATAGAACAGAAGCAGTTAAGTTGTTGAGGAGGAACATACCCGAGACCACATTCGGGTCCTGGCGGGCGTCCCCAGATTTGATGACGAAAGCTCTGCTGCGAGTGTTGTTGTTGTTGCTGTTGTTGCGGTTGTTGTTGTTATTCTTCAGTTTTGGGCACGAGTCCCTGAAATGCCCAGGTTTCCCACACTCAAAGCATACTTTGGGTGGTCTGGTGTTGTTGTTGGAGTTGTTGTTGGTGGGTGAGCGGCAGTCTTTGGTGAGGTGGCCGTACCTCTTGCAGTTGTTGCAAAAGGGACCACAGGAACCCTCATGGTGACGGCTGCACTTGGGACAATATGGTTTGCTCCCAGTGTAACCCCGGATGATGTCAGTGGTGGTGTTGTAAGCTTTGATGGTGTCGGGTTTCTTGTTTTGTTGGTTGGAGTGGTTGTTGTGGTGGTCAGACCACTTTCGTTTGTTGTTTTGGGAGGATGAAGTGGGTGGTTCAGAATCTTGGCTCATAGACATCAGGTCTTGGGCCAATGAGATCGCACCGTCAATGGTGGTTGGTTTTGAAGAGATGACGTGTCCCCGAACAGGATCAGGGAGACCAAGGGTGTACTTCCTGATTTTATCAGGTTCAGTGCTCACCATAGCTGGGCGAAGGGCAGCTAATTGTTGAAACCTGGTGGTATAACCATCGATGTCACCACCCTGAACCTTTAAGTTCCAGAACTCCTCATCTAGCTTTTGGAGTTTGGCGATAGAGCAGTATTTGGCAGTGAGTTTTGCCTTCAATTCCTCCCAAGTAAGTTGGTAGGCAATGTCAGCACCCACTGATTGGGTATATGAATTCCACCAAGAGTGGGCATCATCTTCAAGAGAGCAGGTGGCGAAGTTTACTTTGTCGTTCTCCGCGCATTTACTAACACGGAAAACAGTTTCCATTTTCTCGAACCATCTGATCAGTCCGATGGCTCCTTCAGAACCCTTGAAGCTCGAGGGTTTGCAGCTTTGGAAGTCCTTGTAAGAACAAGGTTTGACGGCAGAGGTTCCAGTGGTATCGCTGTTTCTTGTGGAGTTGGGTGGGGTATTCCGAGCCAAGGCTTCAGTAACAACCTGGGTTATGAGTGACGTGATCTGAGCATCTGTGTAAGGTCGTGTCTTTGGCGGCATGATTCTTCAATAAAAGAAATGAAGATACATGAGATTTTGTAAGAAAATTGTATTTATTTCAGATGTACATGTATGAAGGTGGTAATACATAACATCAATATGAAAAAGAATTATGGCAATTAATATGAGTTGAACAACAAGAAATATTCGATAGCTAATACGAGTTCAAAGGTTACATCCTACAGATGTATTACAAAAGATGTCGGGAATTGTTACATCCGACTGAATTTTAGAGTAGCGCGTAGATAGTTACTAGATTACAGGATAGATTACAAGACAAATACTACACTAGTCTTGACGTAGATTAATTTGTTCCATCATCGTGACAAGACGGTCCATAGTGTTAGCAAGTCTGCTAGTTTGTCGGGCGTTGTCTTCTGCTAGTGCAAGTCGTTGTGTTAGTCCACGCGCATATTCTTCTGCCTCAATTGAGCGTTGCACACATTCATCCATCCTTTGGTGCAGAAGGGCATTTTCCACCCTTATTTCTATTATTTGATTACGAAGGATATCCATGTTGTTGTTAGTGGTTTCAAGATCGTCGGAGACTTGTTCTATGCGTTCGAGGGATGTAAGTCTCCAGTTTTCGTTTGTTTCCTGCAACACGACATCCATGGTGCGAAGTCGTTGCTCGTGTTGATTCACCCTAGCGGCTAGAGCCGGCAAGGTGGAGTGAGTGGAGTACGGGCCAGCTCGAGGCAACCTGGAGTTCCTCCTTGCTACCCTTGGGTTCTGCGACCCGGATTGAGAACGGGATGAATTTGATGGTGTGTTTGCCATTTCTGAGACAAAGCGTTAGTAAGATTGAGGCCTATATTCATATAGCTCCTATATAATATAGCCTATTGAGTGTCTAGCATAAACATGTTTAAGTCTTGGTTCTCTCGAGGTCAGAGTCTTCTATTGTACCCTGTTCAGCCATAACTACTTTCAGGTCTTACATCATCTTTGCTTAATTGTACATAGTTGATCAGGCTATGTTAAATTAAACTCGTATGATGTACTCGCTGAACCAGTTATACCTAATAAGGAATACTGCCTAATGGTCATAGTCTAGGCTCACTAAATGCAACCTAGTTCACTATAACCTTAGGCTCTGATACCAATCTGTAACACCCCCAAATTTGATGATTTGCGGAAGCTTGATTTGGGTGTTACTAATCAATAACAAAGCACAAAGATAAATAGCAAACGACTCTATATGCGTCGTTTTAACAAAATATATTGATAATAGAAATGTTTACAACATTTAAAGCTTTACATAGCTCGAGTTTAAATCAAATGAGATTTCAGTACATAAGTACTTGTACAAAATATACTAATGCAAAAAAAATCTCAATCTTCTGTATGCTGACTCGAGCTAAAATCCTGAAGCAGAAACATCCTACTGCTTGGTACCTGCGATATATGCTAAAAGGTCAGCTAAAAGCTGGTGAGCTCACAGGTTTGAAATCAGTTAATATAGTGTGAACCGCAAGATTTAAATAATGAATTGCATCCAGCAATTTAATAATGAATTGCATCCAGCAATTAAATGATAATCATCGTGTATACAGCCATGAGCACATAGTTGAGCTTAACTCGAGGGCCGGGTCCCCTATAGAGAATTCCGGGCGAGGTGCCTCCACGAATGCCTAATCAGCATTCGTCTTCCCAAATATTAGTACGTCCGTTTACCCGGTTAGTGCTTGCTAACCCGGACGAGGAGGGTCAATCCTATATGGTACCATATACTAATATTCACGCTACAACGTATTAACAACTATGCTGACGGAGGACTTTAAATGATTAGTTTCGAAAAACTCATGTAGTATCTGAAATGTTTGTACTTGCGTTCACATGTTAGAATTGAGCAATATATCACACCCCTGAGTAAAACAGTAAAAAGAGGGGCTATGAGACTCACCTGAGTCTGAGTGCGTTTAAACAAACGTAAGTTGATTAGCCGAGTATGAAGTCCAAAGACTTGTAACCTGAGGGTGTCCACGACACGCGATGGTTATAATCATGATTGGGTATCTCAACAGATCACCCTTGTAGTTGTTCGTTCAACTATAATGTCCAAATCTCCACTATTTGGTTGATACGTTTAAGTGTTTGAAAAGTGTACGGCCCGTTGGTGACGGATTTGTAATAATAATCTCAATTATTACTATTTTGATTTCGTGGCGTTTTACTTGAAAAAGTGTTTTGATTGTGTTTTAGAAGCCGTTACGAAATCTAAGTACGGGGGTCCGGGGGCAGCGCCCCTGGTAGCGGGGTCCAAGGGGCGGCAGCCCCTGGCGGGGTCCAAGGGGCAGAGCCCCTGGCTGGGGTCGAGCTGCCAGGTCAGCTTGGAAAATTTTTATTTCTACTATATTGCTTTAACGAAAAACGCATCTGGAACCGAATTTAGGTAAAATCGAGTGATAAATTTCGAGTCTCGACACTTAGTAAAAATCTATGTTTTTGAGGTTCTGATTTGTGCGACGTTGGGTGCGACGTCGCAGGTAGGATTGCGACGTTGAGCATGACGTCGCTAAAGGCGACGTTTCGCAATTTAATGCGACGTAGGGTGCTGCGTCGCTAATGCGACGTTGGTTAATTTCTGCGACGTAGGGGCTTACGTCGCTAAATGCGACGTAGTGAGGTATTGGCGACGTTAAGGCTGACGTCGCTATATGCGACGTCGCAATTTAATGCGACGTTGTGACTGACGTCGCACCATGCGACGTCACGAGGGGTTTTGCGACGTAGAAGCTGACGTCGCATAAATTCTGGGTCAAATGCGACGTAGCGGTCTGTTGGCCGGAAAATGTGTCGAAAACGAGTTTTTCGGTTTCCGTTCGGTCCAAAACTTTTACCCAACCCTTATAGGGACATTATAAGTTGTTACAAACTACTAACAAGTGAAAACATTTAAAAACGAGAGATTTCGGGATTTGTCGGAAACTTACAAAGTGTCGGATGAGAAATCCGAAAAGATAGGATGATAGATCGTGATGCGGTGGTCGTTTTCTTCCAAATGAGTAGTATAATCCAAGGCCGTTTGATATGTTTATTTTGCGATTTAGTGCGATTTTAGGAGGTGGTGGTGGTTGGTGGAATTGAAAGAAAAGAGAGAAAAGAGAGGAAGGAGAGAGAAGAGAGTTGAGTGAAATGAGAGGAGGAGGGAAAGAGTTGGGGGTTTTACCTCCAACTTTCAGTCTTCGTTTCCCCGCGCGGTGTTCGTTTGCTCCGTCGTTTAAACGTTAAATAATTATTTTACATATTAATTGGTACGTTTTAAATACAAATTTATTACGCGATGTTTTATTTAATTATTTTACAAATAAGTTTATATTTGAATTATAAATGTATAAGTTTGTTTATTTGGTTTGTGCGTTTTAACATTTTAAATTGTGTAACTTTCTGTTTGTACGATACGTATAAATACGAAATATTATTATAATAATATTTTTGACATAACAACGTTATTTAATAAAATTGGTCACCAACGTCCATATTAAATAGAATCGAAATACATTCGATTTAAATTGCGTACGATTTAACCAAATCGCATTTTCGTATATATTCAACAATATATATAATATTCGATACATTAATTAGCCTAACAAGGAACTAATTACATGTATTAACATATGATTAGGCACTAATTACTAGTCCTAATTTGGCGGGTGTTACACTCACCTCACCCAGTCTCAGTTCCGTGCCCCGTGTGGTGTTCGTTTTCTCCGTCGTTTAGGCGTTAAATATTTATTTTACGCGTTTAATTATATATTTTAAAATTAAAAACTTTTGTTAAATAATTTACTTGTATTATTTCTTTAAATCCTTAATAGTTTGAAGTATGATATAGTTTAAATAGATTTAAGTACTTTTGTTTTTAAATCGTGTAAACTTTAATTGAGTGATACGAGATAATTACTAATTATTAGAAGATAGCATTTTGGGCACAATTGCGTTATTTAGTTTATAAACATTTGTTCACCAACGTCCATTTTAATCGAATAGAATTTCATTCTATTTAAGTTGCGTACGATTTAAGTCAAATCGCAAAGTTGTATATATTTACCAATATATAATCCGATACATAAATTAGCCTAACACAAAACTAATTACATGTATTTACAAAGAATTATGCGCTAATAACTAGCCCTAATTTGGCGGTTGTTACAAGAGTACTGCTGTTAAGCGTGCTCGAGCGAGGGCAATTTTCAGGATGGGTGACCTCCTGGGAAGTGTGGTCGCCAAGAGTAAAGCCGTGCGCCTGCGGGCAAAGCGGACAATATTGTGTCATGATAAGCGGGTTGTTCCAGATCTAGATCCACTAATTTAGTTGGATCTTGAATCGGATCATGATCCAATAACTAATAGGCCAGATCCAGACCCATATAAATGATAGGTTTTAGGACCCAACAAGAACACGTATAATCACAAGATTATACCCCACAACAATAAACGGATCAACAAAGCAATTAAGATAACGAGAATAGTAAACGAACATGAGAATATAACGTGGTTATATCCAATCTACTCGATTGGTTTAATCCACGGCCAAACTAGAGAGAGATCTTATTATTTTCAGGAGGTGTTAGGGTTACAATACAATAGGTTACATTATACAGGAATAATAATAATTCATATGAAAAAGAATCGCAGCCGACTTGCCGACTTCAACTAGCTTTCTGTGCAAGTTTTTCTTTGCAGACTCACTTGTTCCCATATTCACAAGTCTTCAAAAATAGGAACCATATCATTATTATTTTATTCTAATCTTGATAATAAATAATAATATCTATCCCAAAGTGAATATATTATTATATATTTAATCTTCATCAAATCCTAACAATCTCCAACTTGAAGATTAAATCAACCCAACTCCAGTAACCCGTAACTAAACGCCACTTTAATAGAACCCGTTCAAACTAATACCGCCAAAATCATTGGGACACGCCGCACGACCACACCGAATCGGAAGACTTTCGATACCAGTTACCAGAACACCACTATTAAACTGTGACCAAGAAATCTCTCTAGTTTATCACCTTCTCATTAGTTCATGAGAAGATCGGTTGAAGCCCGGCATAGCTCCAACACTCTCGTTGCACTCACAACCCATCCATACAGCCTTTCGCCTACCCGATCTACCTTTCCAACAAAGATGAGATCACCCGGTAGAACAACCACGTGAATGACACCATCAAGGCAGTCGTGTGAAAATACCATCACACCCTTGAACATCCACTCCATCACTCTTGCTTTCACCGTTGGATCACCGACCACAAACATGCACATGATTTCGGATAAACACAACTTCTCTCATCGAATCAACTCCCACTGTATGGATGTATTATTAAACGTGACTCTCGGAAAAGTATCTTGCTCACCCCTCTCGGTCAGTCGCAACCTAGTTGCCATTGGAGATGATCTAACCCAAGACTTGAAAACACTAGCACTACCGAGATGACAAACCGAATCCATAGAAACCCCAAGGCTCCCACTCAACACCAAACTCCTACTAGTTTCAACTCTTCCCGAACTCCCACTCGTTCCAGACCTCTCAACAATCCCGTGAAGCTCAAGCCGACTAGGAATTTCAACACCTACCTCACCACCTAGCCATTCCTCATTCGGAATCTCAACCATATACAAGGTTCCCCGTTTATAACCACGAGCAATTACCAAACTACCCTTGATAACCTTCCACTGTTGGTCGCCAAACCTAATGTGGTACCGTTCATCATCCAACTGCCCAATCGAAATCAACCGCTTCTTGAGCTTGGGAATGAACCTCACATTATTGAGGACCCAATCCTTACCAAGGTGATTTTTGAGGACAACATCCCCAATACCCGCAACTTTAAGTTTCCTTCCATTCGCAAGACGAACCCTACCGGATTAAGACCTAAAATTCATCATCTCTTCCATGCACGGGATCGCATGAAAAGATGGACCCGAATCCAAAACCCAGGATTCCACAAGATTCTCTTCACAACAAAGCAACGCGTCTTCAGTCGTATCAACCGCCGCATTCACACCCGCTTTACCATTCGGACATTGATACCTAAAGTGCCCCAGTTGCTTACAATTCCAACACGTGACGTTCCTATTCTCGGATGGCTCTCTCCGCGATCTAGATCTACTCTTACTACGCCCCCTGCTAGTCACACTCAAAGCTGACGAAGCCGAATACTCACCGAAATCTTTTCTTCTAATTCCCTCACCGAGTATCAAATCACGGATCCCCTCAAAAGTCAACTTAGTAGTTTCGGATGAACCACTAACAGCTGTAACCATTCCAGACCAACTTTCGGGCAACGAAGATAATAAGAAAAGTGCCTCCAACTCACCTTCAAACGTAACCCCTACAGATCTTAACCTAGTCAAGATCGAGTTAAACTCGTTCACATGATCCGCTGGCGATGCACCTTCACCCATCTTCGCGTTCACCAACTGCTGAATCAAGAAAACCTTATTGAAAGCCGAGGGTTTCTCATACATGTTAGACAACGCCATTAACAAACCCACAGTCGTGGTTTCCCCCGCAATATTGTAGGCGACATTCTTGGCCAGAGAAAGTCGAACTACTCCAAGTGATTGGCGATCTAACAACGTCCAATCGGCATCACTCATACTTTCAGGTTTAGTACCCGACAACGGTTGGTGTAACTTCTTCTCATACAAAACGTCTTCGATTTGCATCTTCCAAAACCCAAAATCGCTGCCATCAAACTTACTAATCCTAATCTCGCTTTTATCCGTCATTGTTCCCAAAACACGAAAACACGAGCTTTGATACCACTTTGATAGGTTTTAGGACCCAACAAGAACACGTATAATCACAAGATTATACCCCACAACAATAAATGGATCAACAAAGCAATTAAGATAATGAGAATAGTAAACGAACACGAGAATATAACGTGGTTATATCCAATCTACTCGATTGGTTTAATCCACGGCCAAACTAGAGAGATATCTTATTATTTTTAGGAGGTGTTAGGGTTACAATACAATAGGTTACATTATATAGGAATAATAATAATTCATATGAAAAGAATCGCAGCCGACTTGCCGACTTCAACTAGCTTTCTGTGCAAGTTTTTCTTTGCCGACTCACTTGTTCCCATATTCACAAGTCTTCAAAAATAGGAACCATATCATTATTATTTTATTCTAATCTTGATAATAAATAATAATATCTATCCCAAAGTGAATATATTATTATATATTTAATCTTCATCAAATCCTAACAATAAATGGATCTTGTGACCCATAAGGATGTTAATAGAATATTACAAAAGTAAAAGGACTAACTTGAGAAAAAGCACAAAACATAAGGACGACCACTATAATTAAACAAGTAAGAGGACTGAGAGTTGGAAAATGAAAAACCACAAGGACGGAAAACGTAATTTACCCTAATACAGGAGTAATATCGTTTTAATTAAATGCAAATTTACAAATGATGACACTAGTTAGAGGTGTTCGTTTGGATGGATCGGATTTGATATATAAATCTTTTTGGATTTTGATTCTCAAAATGTTAATTCAATCCATCCAAACAATGAAACAATTATCAAATCCGAATTAAACCGAACCAAATTACTATTTGGATGGCCGGATTGGCTATAACCATTTGTTTTTTTTCTTCGTGAAATGCATAAGTGTATCGTTTTGACTCGTGAAAGGTAATGTCATAAGCGATATCAATGGTTATCGATAGTCATGTTGCGTTGAGGGTTAATATATATAAATGTGGAGTTGGTGTTTTATATCCAAACTTAAGCTTAAATTATATTTAATGATATATATTAAAATATTAACATACCTATCATATAATAAGGTTTCATGTATAAAAAATAATTAAAAAATTATTAATTTTCACTTTGAATTGATAGATAAATAAAAGTATTATAGATGAGCATTACATATACAATTATTACTATTTGGTTTTTTTAGATAATCCGGTTCTAATACTAGTATCCAAAACCAATCCAAAAACCGAATTACTAATTTGGTTTTTGCCCGATCTGATCTAAAAAACCAAATTGTCCAATCCGCAAACCGAATTACAATTACTACCATTTGGATAATAATCCGGTTATATCCGAACTGTGAACACCTCTAACACTAGTTAGCAGCTCGTGCTTTGCTTCTTTCTACTCGATCCATCGCCAATATATATGCTTATCGCTGCTCCTCGTGACTTAGTTTTTTAATTAGCTGTCGTTGAAGACTTGATCGATAATACAATCAAGGCAATCTTCTACTTAACAATCCCGGCCCATATATAACTTAATTAGTTTTTTAATGAAAAGTGTACTTAAAACGTACAACATGCGAAGTTCCATAAGATGTCACATGTCTACTGGAGACATGATTGAGGTCCATGTTGGACGGGGATTTTCAAGATGAAGAATTTTAAAAAAAAAAGAAGAACAAACATGGAAGACAAAACATATGAATGTCGTCATTATTCTGTTTATCTTAACCCATTTGAATCTTTATGAAAAGAAAGGGTTTTGAGAAACGGTTTTGGATGGACGCTCATGCTCCCTCTCTAACAAGGTGTTTGTTTCACAAACTCGGTATCAAAAGGCCTTGAAAGACCGAGAAAAGCATAAACATTATTGAAACTCAAACCGAAACTACGGCCTAACTTGTTTTGAACTTTAAAATTTATGATATCATATCCAAAAAATGCACACTAACAGTTAGGCCTAGTTCGTTTTGAACTTCAAATGATACAAAATTCACAAAAAATGCACACCAACCGTTGGGAGAGACGAGGAAAAGAAATTGTGTTTATAACTGAGAAATTGCACTTGCGTGGAACGCCTTTATAAACACGCTTTCTTAACAACGTTCCTACAGTTGGTCGGAGTTTTTTGCGAGGATATTAAAACTGAGAAATTGCAGTTGCGGATATTATATCATTAAATGTTAATTCTTTGTAGTAAAGATGTTCACGAAAAGGGAAAGGGTAATGCTTCATGTTATTTCTTTATTGGATAAAGAGGACAAAAGTTAACCCCACTACTTTATATAATAGTGTAAATTGGAGTTTTTGGATGATACATGACCGGCTTTATGTGCTTTATTTATAGTAATTACTAAGCTATTGATAGCCTCACCAACCAAAAGTACGTGGATATATATATATATATATATATATATATATATATATATATATATATATATATATATATATTATATATGGTGTATGCTCCATCTTTTACTTTTTTTTGGATATTGATTTTCTCAAGTATTAATTGCCAACCTCTAACTACTCGCAAAGTCTTATCAATATTGAGGGATTCAAATGGGTATACTGTAGTATTTGCCACCTGTTTACTGACAGAATGCCAGTGTGCAACTAAAATATGCAAGTGCAAGTGTGGAACTAGATATGCAAATGCAAGCAACAAAATATTTGAAGCGGTTAATGCTAACCGGTCCAAACTAGTATGTGGAGTAATTCAGTAACTATATATTACTCCGTATTAATAGAATCTTATAAATTATATATAGGAAACATGGTTATGACATCATCAATTTACATCAAACTTAATTAATCAATTGAGTCCCTCTATTTTAGTTAAATTAAAATTAAGACCTTTATTTAAATTAAATAATCAACACCCGTGTGTATACACGGGTTTGAGATCTAGTTATATATGAGAGTATGTACCATGTACACCCTACACGTATATATAGAATTATTATAGTTATGTCATTAACCGCTATTAATGAATATCTTAAATCGATTTACCCGCCACAAATACTATCAATAGGGTCGGTTTATTCTTTATTGTTTATAACTTTGTTTATATATGACGTTTGTCCACGCCACAAATTATATATGAGTGCTTATATTTGGGGCGGTTTCATGTACGAATATATAGTTTGATACATACTCATTATATTACTATCATCTCTTTTAAATATATACATACACAATATACATAAGGTTCACTTTTCTCATCCAAACCCTAAAATATGATTATCATGTTCCCAAATATCATCATCAAATTCCTTTTTCTTGATCACATTTTTCACAACCAAGGTAACAATACGTACTCCCTCTCAACCGTGATTTCTTTATTTAAATCCATCTCTGGAGTTTACTCCATAGAAATTATATTTAGGGGTCTAATGCTTTGGACCTAAAACAGGGAGGAAGAGTCCTAAATACCCATGGTTTGTTGTGGCCTGCAGCCATAATCAAGAAGGAAGCAATTCCCCAAAACCATAATCATTAGGTGTTGGTTAATTCTTGATGTTGAAATCATAATAAACACTTCTAGTTTTGTCTGTAATGTACGTCCCGATACTCTTAGCTTGGTGTATATTTAAAAAGGAAACCATCTAATTTGTTGTTGTATCTTCATAGCATAGATGTATCATTAACTGTATATACGTATATATGTACACGTTTGAGAAGTCGTGTTCTTCAACTTGTCCTCTGATGGCCTGATCTAGATGTTAAAAAGATTGCTATGTGATATAATACTAGCTATTTGAATAAAATAAAATAGTTATGTACGATTATTGTTTTTGTTAAAATATTTATGGATCCAAAATGGAGTATATAAAGTCATAAACACTATTTTAGTCAAAGAAGCTCAAGATTTTCATTTATCAAGTCGACATAAAAAAAAATTCATTTATTTCGAATAGACCACGGTTCACCCAAAGTCCAAACCCAACCATGGTTGACAATTTGACCCTATTAGTCTATTACCCAAGGTTAATTTGTTCACTTTTTGATTGCGCTCAAATTTAATATATATATACTCATGCTCATTACAAGGTTTAAAAGAACCCAGACACCTGCCCCAACTAGTTACAATATTTACAAAAAAACGCTTCACTAGTCAATTTAAACCGCCCCAACGGGTAAATAAAAGTTGGAAAGTCGATCATAGATGGCATTCATTTCAGAATTTAATGTTGTCGATCTATATATCTGCCCTCGTTATACTATAAATACACGTACACATGCATATAATAAGGTCACTTTTGTATTTAAATTAACATCCAATGTCCAAATACCAATTCTTTTTTGTCCCCATCATCAAAAAAAAAAAAAATATAATGCAAGTTTTGTTTTTGTCAATCAGACATAAAAGTATCAACGACATACTCTTAGCAACCACGATTTCCCTGTTTAAATCCTTCCGAAGGTTTTTCATACCCTTGTGTTTTATGTCGAAAAACCTTATTGGTAAGTTGTTGAACCAGATATATGATACATCAAAGGAAGAAAAAGAAATGTGGAGATGGATCCAGAACTATTTACTATATGAAGATGCTGAAAGCTATCCATGCCCATTTTCTCTTTCAAAGTTCATTTTCTTTATCATCTTTTTTCCCCAACAAAACTTACAATACTCTTTTGCTACTGCGATTTCCCTGTTTAAATCTTTTGCCATGTGTAGTTTTATTCGGTCACGGTGACTTGCTCCCGGCTTCGTTTGGCCACAATCATAATATTGGGCATCGACAGACAGACCCACTATTATGATAAAGAGCAACTACAAATGGCTTATAACCTCAACATCTTAGTTAGTATGAAGTGTATTCATTGCCGAAACATCCTGATCAACATGTAAAAGAATTGCGAGAAGATGGCGGAATCATTCAATACAATTTGTACGTATAGCTCATGGGTTACTAAGTTGAAATTTTATAAATCTTAAATTGTGTTATATATAAAATTTCATCTGGTTGTTTTTATTATCTTTGTTTTAAAATGTAAAAGAAATAAAATAAATACATAATATATATAAAATTTCGAAAGCATCTGGTTATTTTTATTATCTTTATTTTAAAATGTAAAAGAAATAAAATAAATACATAAATAAACCATTAAACCAAGTTAGAGTACTATACTACTATCTAGATACATTTTGTCTTACACAATACACAACCTGCTCCAAAAGTTTAAACCGTCCCAATTAACGTACAGTCCAACGTGTAGTACAATATAATACTCCTGATACCTCTATGATCGAGTAACAAACTAATTAACAATATAATAATTAATCTACATAATCACCACTTACTCTCTTTTAATCTCCAACGGACTTAATTCCATCACTCTTTCTTACAAACAATCCATACGAATAGTACGATATATCTTCAACGGACTTCAGTGATGCTAGCTAGTACACTTCACTATGCTCCTGAAAAATATGTTTGATGCTTTTTGAACATTTACATGAAATGTTGTGTTGTATGTTTGTAAGTGAATAGAGTGGCAGAAGGTGGATTATATATGTTTTTATAAGAATCACCATAACTACCACTTTTGTATTTAAATTTACCCAGGCAATTTTATAAAAATTGATTTACATATAGACGAGAGAGAAGGCAATAGCTTGTGAAATGTAAAGCTTTTTACAATCTCTTTACTAAAGTATATCAACCTATTTAATTAAAACTTTTATTCATTGAATTCATCACCTTTCTAAGGGATTAAAAAAGCCTTTGGATGTATCAGAATTCTTACGGAAGAAATTATTACATCCCCATTGAGATTTGATTCGTCGATGATTGACGGAAGATTTAAACAGAGAAATCGTTGTCGTGAATGAATGTTGTTCTGAAAGAAGATCACGAAAACGTGATTGAAAAGGGAACGGCTTCATTTTGTTGTTTGGAGTATACTGTTACCAATTTAATGGTTAGGTGTGTTGATCCTGTGATTGTATTCTGAATGGATTGTTTGTATGCAAAAGTGACCACCAAAGCTAATGCATGTGTATATTTATATCGAATAATGTATTTCAATGTGATTTAATCTAAGATTCATTACTGTAGAATATTTTACGAGTAGTTTGTGTATAGTTGAAGCGGTTATATAAACAAATAATAAATAATAATAATAATAATAACCTGAGAATATTAAACTACTCACTTGCTTCAAGATTGCTTCAAGATTTGCAATTTATATTTCATAATTATATGAACATTTCACTTTAATATTAAATAAATTGCTATTATTGATATTTAATATTTTCAGCTGTCCAACGGACGGGTTCAACACTAGTTATATATTAATTCCAATGTTCCAAATTCTTTTTTTTTTGCTTCAATTATTTTGTCAAATGATTTGCGGATCTATTTGGGCTTTTTTAGTATTTGAATACCTTTTCTACATTATCCAACTAAAATAGTAATAACACGAGTTTACGAAAAAATAAATAAATATAAATAAATAAAAAAGTAATAGCACGATTTCATAATATAAGTAGCCATATCATGTTCATATATGGTAAGTGGTAACCACATGTAAAACAATTATTGATTTAATAGTACTATAAACTCCGTATAACATTAAATTACACTCGCACCTTAAAATTACATAACAACGTATTATAAGAATCCAATAAATCTAGCATGTTTTATGTTTTATTAATCACGTATCTTCTATTGGTAAAGTGAGAATGGTGAAGAGGAAATCAATGAAATCCTGACCAGCTTCAGCAAACAATACTTTGTCGATTAAAAGCTTCAAAGTTATATTTCAAGCAGCTAGCGCCATTGATTGATGTTTATTACAAGCAGGATGTAACAAAAATATCCCGACATTAACAACAAAACAGGTTTCAAGCAAATGGCTGGTATCTTTGTAAACAAAGGACCAGACTTACTGGATTGTCCCATATGGTCTTGAAGAACCAGATGCTTTGTTGTACTTCCGTCATTGAGATTTGATACGGATATGTTCGACGGAAGATATAAACAGGGA
This sequence comes from Helichrysum umbraculigerum, assembly GCA_949592205.1. Classification (NCBI taxonomy): domain Eukaryota; kingdom Viridiplantae; phylum Streptophyta; class Magnoliopsida; order Asterales; family Asteraceae; genus Helichrysum; species Helichrysum umbraculigerum. Next base: position 68,279,375 of record CATIUR010000003.1, read on the forward strand.
AATCACGATCGTAAATGAATACTGTTCGGAAAGTAGATCACGAAAAGGTGAATGAAAATGAAACTGCTTCATTTTGTTGTTTGTATGCAAAGGGACTGCCAAAGCTAAAGGCTATTTACAAACCGGGTATAAAGATCGAGTTCCTTTTGAAATTTGAATGCCAACTCCAAAGTCCAAACTACTCGCTTCTCAATGCTAATTGAATGACTTGAAATTATATTTGACCGTTTCCACAAGACCGTATAATACACTGTATTTAAATTTATAATAGAACGGTTGAAATTCATCTGAATCGCTTTTTGATATATTCATGAATAATGGAGCGGTTATTAATACAAGAGCTTGTTGTATTCAAAATCGTGTTCGACCGTTTCATGCTGTTTTTGACCTTTTAGTGATGATGTTCATATATATATATATATATATATATATATGTATATATATATATATATATATATATGTATATATATATATATATATATATATGTATATATATATGTATATATATATATATATGTATATATATATATATACACGGAGTATATATATGGGTTAATCAACAAAATCGGCATTGTACTGCCACAAATCGTTGCAGGTAAGCAACCAACTCAAAAAATTGTTCATGTACGCCACCAACTGGTTGGTTTTGGATTTATGTAAGCAACATGGTAACCTGCTACCGGATCAACCGGTAAACCTAAATATTAACGCATTTTTTTATTTTTTTTTAATTGTGACATGGAAAAATTACTCCGATGTGGCGTTATTTTTATAATAAAAATAAAATTAATTAAATAATTAAATAAATATTTAAAAAGAAACTTATAAAACAATAATTCTTATTTTCTCGTTTCATTTACTTCGCGACCATTTCCTTTCCCGCTCTGTTTTCTCATTCACTGTTCATCTTCTTCACCACGATTCGACCAAGATTCCAACCATTAATGAGCTATTTCGTCTAATCAACGTCACATATGTAAGTAATTTACACCGCTTACCGTTTAAATTACACAGATTTTGTTGCAAACCCTAATTTTAATATTTCAAAACCCTAACATTTGAAACTGGTAAAAAGAAGGGTTTTTTTTTTGTTGAAACTTCAGTAATCGGTGTAGAACATGTTAAATGTGGCTGCATTGTATGCTTCTAACTGAAAAGCCCTAAATTTTTAAAATGTAAACTTGGAAACCCTAATTTTTGAAAACCCAAAAATTTAAACAGAAGTTTGGTTTTTATTGGTTAAATAATGTGCCATGTTAAATAATTATGTGTTCCATGACGAAATAATGTAATGTGAAGTTGATTTTACTGTTAATCTTAATGTTAATGTCTATACCCTATTTTGTAACTCTTTTGCAGGGGTAGTCGTTATTACTTGGAGCTTACCATACACCACGAAGGGGTATTTGTTCCAGCGCCATTAAGGTATGAAAATGGTGACTCTGGTACACTGTATGATCAGGATTTAAGTATGTTGCCATTGGATAAGCTTAAGGAGTACCTTAAGTGCTGTTGTTTTAGTCCAGTCAGAAGGCTTTATTACTGCATTCCTGGTTTTAGTTTAAACATGGGGTTAAGGGAGATGCTTAATGATGCTCACCTTAGAGAATGTCATAGAATAGGTCATGACAAGGGGAGTAAACTTGATATTTACGTAGAACACCGTGACTATGACATTTTATCTTGGTTGGCTGATAATTGTGATAACTGTGAGGATGATGAGGATGAAGATTCTGAAATAGAAATTGAGGATGATGTGCTGCCATATGTGCAAATGCACAATGAGGGTGAGGAGCAAGTTGTTATTCCACACAGATGACCCATTCCTTACAAAATTGTGCACTAATAAGTTTCTTAGCAGTTTTAAGGAACCTGGGCCTGATGTGTCCTATGATCCTGTGGATCCCCATAGACTAGATTCAAATAAAAACCCTGAAGTACTGGAGGAGCTAGAGATAGATCCTAAATTCAGAGTTAAAGATGGTGTTAGTTATCCCATTCATAACCCAGACCAAGCTTGGAGAGACATGAAACCTGTCTTAGGTATGAGGTTTGCTAATCCTGGGCAACTAAAGTTCTTAATGACAAATTATGGGGTGGCACGTGGGTATCAACTTTGGTATGGAAGGAATGAATGGAAGAGTCTGTTAGTAAAATGTGGGAGAAATGTAGATGAAGGAAGGTGTGCTAGTGGAAATAGGAAGAGAAATAGACAATTGAGGGAGCAAGCAAAGAGGGAAGAGGCAGAGAGAATTGCTAGTCAAAGTCAAGTGACTACCAGAAGCAAGGGTAAGGAGGCTGCAACACCTCAAAAGGCTGCAACACCAAAAAAGTCTTCTACACCAAAAAAGGCTGCAACAACAAAAAAGGTTGCAACAACAATAAAAGGTAAGGGCAACCCGAAGGTAAAGGTAAAGTCAAAGGGAAATGGTAAAAAGGGTAGTACACCAGTCAAAAGAAACACAACCAAATCACAGAAGGTGTGTCCATTTAGGCTATGGGCTACATGGATGTCTACTAAAAAATCTTTCCAAATCAAGTCTCTCATTCCAACACATAAGTGCAACAGAAACTTTGATTTGGGTGCATTGGTTAATTATAAGTGGATTGCCAAGCACTATGCTCAACAGATTTTGGAGAATAAGAAGATCACTTACAGAGAGATCAGAGCAAACATTAAGAGGGATTTTTTGATTAATGTGAGCATGAGTATGTGTAGGAAAGCTAAGCAGAGGTCAATATATGATCATGAGGGGGGGGTTAAAGGAGCATTATGCTAGGCTGTAGGACTATAGGGGAGCTTTATTAGAGTCAAACCCTGGGTCAACTGTGAAGTTAGAGACTGAAGAAAAAGGCACTTGCACAGATCAATATTTTAAAAGAATGTATGTATGTTTTAAGGGTGTCAAAGATGGGTGGCAAGATGGTTGTAGGAAGATAATTGGACTGGATGGTTGCTTTCTTAAGGGGCATGTTAAGGGTGAGTTGCTGACTGCTATGGGAAGGGATGCTAACAACCAAATGTACCCCATTGCCTGGGCTGTTGTGAATGTGGAAAATAAGGACAACTGGTGTTGGTTCCTGGCTTCTTTGTGTGATGACCTGCAGCTGTACAATGGCCATTATGTCAGCATAATATCAGACGGGCATAAGGTATGTATCTAGTTAATTTCACTGTTATTACTTGCATAATATTTTGATCTGCTGCCACAAATATCAATATATACACATTGTTTCTTATGCAGGGTCTGATTGAAGCAGTAAAAACATGGCTACCTGAAGCAGAACATCGACAATGCACTAGGCATATCTACCAAAACTTTAAGAAGAGATGGTCAGGAGTTGAGTTCAGAACCCTATTCTGGGCTGCAGCCTCTAGTATCATAGTGAGTAGGTTTGAAGGAGAAATGGAGCAAATTAAACACCTGGACAATGCTGCCTACAACTATTTGCTTGAGAGGGATCCAAACTCATGGTGCAGGGCCTTCTTTGCTATGGACAGATCATGTGCTGCATATGAGAATGGAATATGTGAGAGTTATCATAGAGCTATTTTAGAGGCTAGACAGAAACCAATCATTACAATGCTTGAAGAAATAAGGTTGTACTTGATGCAAAGGATTTGCTGTATGAAGGTGAAGTCAAGGGAACTGGAGGATTCAATCTGTCCTTCTATCAGGAAGTACATTAAAGAGCAAAAGCTGAAGCAAAGGTACATTTATTAAATTTGTCTTTGTACTTTTATTCAATATGTCTTTGTATTCATGGTGTATGTTTGGTGTATGTTTGTTGTTTACATTAGGGATTGGGTAGTGTACCAGAGTGAGTTTCAAGTGTTTGAAGTTAGAAGTGCTTATCAATCATACGGGGTAAACTTAGAGAATAGGAGCTGTGAGTGTAGGTTGTGGAATTTGAGTGGGATTCCTTGTGTTCATGCTGTAGCAGCATACATCTATTGTCATAAGGAACCAGAGGAGGGGGTTAGCCCATGGTTAAATAAAGAGCACTGGCAGAACACATATGCTTATTCAATTAAGCCAGTAAAAGGTAGTGAAAATTGGGTCAAGACTGGTCTACCTCCAGTGGTGCCTCCTATCCATAGGAGAATGCCAGGAAGACCCAAGAAGAAAAGGATAAGGCACACATCAGAGAATGATCACCAAGTAAGCCGAGTTGGTAGGGTTATGACATGCCATAACTGTTGGGAAAAGGGTCACAACAAACAGTTTTGCTCAAATCCAGCTAGGCCTAAACCAGAACCAGTGAGTAGGGGTGGTAGAAGAGGTTCTAGAAGAGGTTCTAGAAGAGGTGGTGCTGGACCATCTGGTGTTCCAAGTGTAGCAGGTGAACCTGAAGTTACAGTTGGAAATGTATCAAGAGGTGGGAAATCAAGCAGGGGAGGGAAGACTGGCAGAGGTGGCAAAACAACAAGAGGTGGCAAAACAACAAGAGGTGGGAAATCAGTAGCAGGAGGGAAAAAAGTACAAATATATTTACTATCTTTATTTCACAATCATCTCTTAAAAAAAGTTATTTTATAATACCTTGCTTTATTTGACATGTAGATTGGTCTTGTGGATGAGCCTGTGGATAACCCTATGGATCAACCATTTGTGGATGATTATGTGAATGAACCAGGGCTGGACCATCTTGTTGTGGATAACCCTATGGGTGAACGTGTGAATGAACCAGTTCTGGATGATGTTGTGGATAACCCTATGGGTGACCATGTGAATGAACCAGTTCTGGATGATGCTGTAACTGAACCAGTGGTGGATGAGGCTAATGAGTCTGATACTGATACTGAAGTGGTTGATGAAGAAATAGAGATGGAACCACCATCTGCTAAAAGAAGGTTGTTTGGAGGTGATAAAGATGTAGCTAATGACCCACATGAAGATGAGGTTACAAAAGGCTTTGTGTGGAAGAAAGATCCAACATATGTGAAGCCAAGAAAGAAGTCTGAGAGGATTCGTAATATGTGGAATGCCAAGCTACCCAAGGATGGAACTGGAACATCACAGGAGAAGCCATTCACCTTGGAAGATGAAGAATAATATGGTAATCAATGGAGCCTGGAATATTTAACTAGTTTGGTCAAGTACTTTTGTAAAGTATGACCCGTATCATGTGCTATTCTGGTCCCAGTGCTCCATTATTTTTGGGTTGTATGCACCTTTTGAGATAGGTCAAGGAGACAAAGACATGTGAATTTGTATTTTGGGTGGTCCTATGCACCACATACTGTGGTATATCTATGTAAATTATTCGGATAATTGGCAAGTAGTAACATGGTTGCAGTAAACAATATGCTTTATTTGACTTTATGCAATGAATGTGTTACTTTTATTATTTTTTTGTGTATTGTTGTTATATATGGTTTGCAGCAGATTGGGCACCAATTCAGGTGTGTCCATTATATATGGTTTGCAGTGTATTGTTGTTATTATTTTATACATGGTTTGATACTGAAGCAGGTGTGTCCATTAAATGGTCTGCAGCAGTCTACACCCATTCAATGCATTCAAATGTACACCCATTCAAATGTATGCAACAACAACTACACCCATTCAATTGTATGCCGCAGTTTACACCAATTCAAATTGGCCAAAAATGTGCATAAACTGAAAATTTTCAAACATTCACAATTGGGCACAAATGTTACTTGCATTACCTTCAATCAACTACAATCAGTTAAGTGCCACACTTAATTCACTACACTTTCACATTCAATACACCAACTACAACCTACAAATTCAAACGCTACTTGCAGACTACTAAAAGAACAACAACAAACACATTACACACTTCTTCAATAAACCACAAGTTGCTTTCATTGTGTTCATCTCCATGTGCAGCAAAATTATATCTTCTTCCTTCTTTGACTTGTACACTTCAAATTCGTCACTCAGAGTTGCAAACATTTCTCTGTTCTTCATGCTTTCTGAAAATAGCTCCATTTGATCTCCATTCAAGTAATGGTACAATTCATACAAGTTTTGTCTGTACCATTCACTTGTTAGCTCCTCATCAATGAACCAATACGCCTTACACCTTTTCGAGGCACACTACACACAACAAACCATGAAAAGTTACCATTAATTCACCAATCGGGTTTTTATAAATAAAAAAAACTAACCATTGAATTCGGACAAGTCCATAAACGACGTGCGGGGTTTGTTCGGGTCCACGAGGTTCGTTTCTTCAAAGGTAGTGGAGGATTACAGTAGCAATGGGTGCGAATTTCACCCCTGCGATTCGAATTGAGAGAAACAGATGAAGAAGACGACATGTTTGAGGTGTAAATGATGAAATTCGATGCCGAATATGTATTTAGGGTTAACATTGAAACGGGTTAGAAACGGGTTGGAAACGGGTTCAAAACGGGTTAAAAAGTGGGTTTAAACAAAAGTGAATATGTGACGTGGCTGCCAGCTGGATTATACACGTGTCAAAAAGTTAGAACGTGGCATGTGACCTGGCAGCCAGCTCAGCGACATCACAATCCAAACGGTAAAATGGAACTTTGCAGGATATCAACACGAAACCAACCAGTTGGTGGCGTACATGAACAATTTTTTGAGTTGGTTGCTTACCTGCAACGATTTGTGGCAGTACAATGCCGATTTTGTTGATTAACCCTATGATCGTCACAAATGAGCAAAATCATAATATGTGACACCCGGTCAAAAAGGGGCCAAAATTCGGGCCCAATTTAAACTTTCTTTCACGTATTATATACGCGTCACTACCAAAGTATTCAAGTATTATATATATATAATTATATATATATAACATAAAACGATCATTCAAAAATCGCGTATAAACAAAATCTAAATGTGCGCAGAAACTCAAAACGACCGTTGGTGCAAAACATTTTCAAACAAAATATACTTGTTGAAAATAATATTTAATTACTCGGATAAAATTTAAACACTTTTTGTTTTACTCAAAAATGAGTTATACTAAAACTGAAACCACTCGAAAACTACTCGTAAAACTTTAACGCAAACATTTCATTTTTATAAAATGTTTTAACTCGAAAGCCTTTCGAAAATATACAAATGAATTTTAGAAATTAAAAATATAATTTATATAACGATCGGGTACCCGAGCACGGGTATTTCGTACTGCAAATGGGAGACAAAAGCCCCACTCTTTCCCCCTTTTCTGGATCTGGTCGTAGACCAAAATCCCACCCAACTCCCCTTGTTACTTATTTGGTTTACATCTTTTTTTTTTACCATACAAACACATACATATCTATATCTAAATCTCTCTCTCGACCTCTCTAAATGATAACAGCAAGATCATAATTAGCACACAAGGCAGCAACATAGATTCATCACCATCCTCATCAATTGATCATCATCATCTATTATCTCTTTCTCCTCCCTCCTCTTGGCTCACCATCACACCCTCACCTCATTGTCACTCTCGGCTCACCATCACCACCGAGACCACCATCATCGTTCGGGAACCATCATCAAGAGCAGCAGTAGCTCACCACCATCATCATCGTCGGACCTCACCATCACTTCCGGTCACCACCTCCACCGTGAGAAATCTTCCATTTTCTCTAATTAATTCGAGTTAGGAAAACTTGTAATCTTTATGTTTTAGTGTTATATTCATGATTTGGTGGCCAAGAATTTAGTTAGGAATTTGTTTGCTGTTTGATTGTTTGAATGGAGCCGGAAAACACAGAGAAACCACCGGGTCGGGTGCTGGACCCGACGGGTCGACCCAAAACAGGCTCCAACTGGTGTACTTATTAAGTGATGCTAATAATCAGTGACATTGGCCTAATGACGCTAATAACTGAAAATAATTGAGTATTATGACAAAGAACTAAGATTATAAAATTGTTGCGGTTTGATTCGTTGTGATTTTGGCCGGAAAACACGAGTACCCGGCGGGTATAAACCCCACCCGGCGGGTCATACCCGAATTAACCAGGACCCGGTAGATCTTTGATGAATCCGGCGGATCCGATACTATATCCGGCGGATCCTCCATATTTCCATGTATCCGGCGGGTCTAACACGAAAACAAGTGAAACCAACTTTTTGAATACATAAGTTATTCTTTTATGTCACCAAGAATACGAATTTTTTACAAGTATTAAACTTATGTGAAAGTGAATATTCATTTATGATATGATACGAGAATGGACAAACTATAATTATTCGAAACTATACTACATTAATAATAATTAGAAATTATTATTACAATTCGTTACCAACTGACCTACTCATTTTTATCAATTTCCAATATAAATATTTATCTAATACTTTAAGCATAATCTAAATGGATAAACATTATATGGATGGTATATATTTACGCGTCCATTCACTTACTTAAAATCTCACGTGTTTAGGATACTAGGAGATTCCGACTTGGATCATAAGCTTGCTTAGGATTGCTAGCTCCTCAGGTGAGTTCATAGCCCCTATTTTCATTGTTTTGAACTGTTTTGGGGTGAGATACATACTTCTGTCTTACTTACTTTTCATTGTTTATTGAACCTGCAAATGTTTTCTAAATGTTTATGAATAACATGTTAGATTCTAGCATTCTTTAACCTTCCATATATACTTAAAGGGATTAAGTAAGTAAGACAACACTTAGAATTATATGTAGAGTATACATTAGTCAAGTACTGTAGGTACTTCCCGATTACTAAGTGATGTTTACACAGACTTAGACACTTTATGCTGCTCTCAATATCTAGGTGATGACTAGTCATACTTAGATACACCGTGATCATAGAGTGTTAACCATATGTGTGAATTATTAGATTGCACCTACAGAATTACCTTAGTGTAGTACACTCAACTAAACATAGTATAGTGATTATCTATCGATAACTTATACTGAATTTATGCATGAATATACTGATTGGCACATTGTGCTACTTCCGAGCATTTATTGCTACTTCCGGGCTCTGTGAGCTACTTCCGAACATGTTGTGTTACTTCCGATTTACTTGTGCATACTTGATATATATATATACATACTGGATACTTATGATATGCTACTTCCGGGCTTGTAGAGCTACTTCCGGGCACATAGTGCTACTTTCGATTACTTATACATGTTGATGTACACACGATCACACCTTCAAGCACGAAGTGCTTCACTTGCTATCATAGTAGGCATGTAGTGCTACTTTCACTATTCACACAATTATGTAATAATCTGGTAGATTATTTGAACTCGAGATAATACATCAAAAATCATCATGGGTTATGTTTCTAGATAGGTAGATGACCTATCCCTAGGAACATGTACACACATGGAAAGACTAGTAGTCAATACATACTAAACTTACCTATCGGATTAGGTCACAAGGCTAGGGTAACCTTCACACCTTTACATAAATTATATAACATTCTTACAAACTGACTGCTTTAAACTTATTGTTGTAAACCACTTTTGTAATACTGATGTTTATTATTACACGATTTCATAATGAAAACCTGTGAACTCACCAGCTTTATAGCTGACCTGTTTTAGTATGTATTCTTAGGTACAAGCAGACAGTAGGATTGGCCTTTCAGGAATCCTAGCTCGAGTCGCACGTTTTTCAACACATTGGATTTCATTGCATATTTTTGCATTACTAATAATGTAATGAAATACTTTGCGAACTCAACTATTTTGTAAACATTTTAAACAGTAATGTAATAACTGTTTTCAAACGTCTCACTTAGAGTCGTTTGCTATATCTTTATGCTGTGATATTTGATTTGGTGACACTCCAACCCGATCGCTTCCGCAACCCAAAATTTGGGGGTGTCACAGATTGGTATCAGAGCCTACGGTTATAGTGAACTAGGTTGCATTTAGTGGGCCTAGACTATGACCATTAGGCCGTATTCCTTATTAGATATGACAGGTTCAGTGATTACATCATACGAGTTTAATTTAACATAGCGTAACTAACTATGTACAATTAAATAAAGATGATGTAAGATCTGAAAGGGGTTATATAGAACGGGAATATAGTAGATAACTCTGATTATAATAGAAGAAGGCAGAATTTGCCAAACTATTACATGCAGTATTTGTCACTATTAAGTACAAATACTTACTAGGCTATTATATGATATACGTGTATATGTACATAGATAGACCTCACTCACGCACTGCGCTTTAGGCTATATTATATTGATTGTATGAATATAGGCCTCACCCACTAACATTCATGAAATCAAGCACAACATAATCATGTAGGATTGATGAGTCACCTATTTCAACACTCGAACGCTACAAAATCCTATTGAAACATTGAGTATTATTCCATTCTTGTGACGGGGATCGTCCGACCAAACCCGTCAAAACCTCATAATTCATTCAAACATAACGACACACCCTTGTACTTCATTCTACTCTGTACTCATTTGTGTTGCACCTCAATTTGTTTCCAACACTTTCATTTCTTCTATGTCTGTTATAATCTCCAAAATCTGTGCAACCGAATCTCACCTATCTTCATTTTCTTTCTTGAAGAATCATGCCGCCGAAGACGAGGACTTACACCGATGCTCAGATGGCATCCCTCATTTCTCAAGCTGTGGCCGAAGCTCTAGATGCTCGAGGGTCTCCACGAAACACTCAAAGGAGCGACGATACTCTCATTGTCAAACCATGCACCTACAAGGACTTCCAAAACTGCAAACCCCTCGACTTTGCTGGCATTGAAGGGGCTATCGGTTTAATCCGATGGATCGAAAGAATGGAATTGGTCTTCCGCATCTGCAATTGTACTGAGGAGTGCAAGGTCAAATTCGCCACCTGCACATTTCAAGAAGGTGCCCTCACATGGTGGAACTCTTACGTTCAGTCCGTAGGGATTGATGCAGCTTATCAACTTCCGTGGGAAGTTCTGAAAAACATGCTCAGGGAAGAGTATTGTCCCTCAGAGGAGATACAAAAGCTAGAGGAAGAATTCTAGAACCTAGCTGTTCAGGGAAACGACATCCAAAGCTATACTACTCGATTCCAACAGCTGGCACTTTTGTGCCCAAACATGGTGGATCCTGAATCCAAACGTATCAAGAAGTACATCCGAGGTCTTTCGGAACCTGTCCGAGGGAATGTCACCTCATCCAAGCCTACAACCATTCGGAGTGCTATCCGTCTAGCACATGAACTTGTGGCCATGCTCGACCAAAGTGCGACACCCGCAATCTCTGCTGTAAACTTCAACAAACGCATGCGAGACAGAAACCATAATGAAAATGACCAGTACCCAGAACCAACAAAAAGGTCAGACACTGCTAAGGCCTACACAGCTGGGTCAGGAGGGAAAAGATACAAAGGAAACAAACCTGTCTGCTCCAAATGTGAGAGTCATCATGAAGGACCTTGCGGCACGCCGTGTAACAGGTGTAAGAGTCGTGGACACCAAACAAATGACTGCAGAGTTCCCACTACTATCTCAAACCCTAATGCACCGAGAACCTGTTTTGAGTGTGGAAACCCTGGACACTTCAAGAGGGATTGCCCAAAATTTCATAACAACGCCTAGTGGGCCCCTACAGTAATAGGAGTACGTTCTTTCCTCGAAAACTTAACACCTCCATCTTATTTGGCACTAACTGCATTTCACTTATTTATCGACATCACTTCTATCGATTTTATGCCGAGTGCATCATAGGATTGACTAACCTAAGTTAACGTTAAGCTTAGGGTTTACATACTAGTGGACAATTTTACCGACCGTTCTAGTCACTGCTTAGTCACGATAGGACTACTTTATAGACAACTACCTTGTAACAACTATTTAGTCATAAATGGACTACCTGGTAAATGGATACTTTGTAGTCATGATTTAACTACAACTTGAACAAACAAAATAGTCAAGATACGACTATAGCATGAACTACAACACAATCATAAATTGACTGCCTTCAAACATGACCTAGACATTGTTAGGTCTACCCCTGAATCAACATATTCATACTGCAAGACGTACTTGCAACAAATTGTCCTTGATAGGCTTAACTTCCTACACTTCTCCCATGTCCATACACGACCGCAACTACAATCAAAATTTCGGGACGAAATTCACCTAACAAGGGGAGAATGTGACACCCGGTCAAAAAGGGGCCAAAATTCGGGCCCAATTTAAACTTTCTTTCACGTATTATATACGCGTCACTACCAAAGTATTCAAGTATTATATATATATAATTATATATATATAACATAAAACGATCATTCAAAAATCGCGTATAAACAAAATCTAAATGTGCGCAGAAACTCAAAACGACCGTTGGTGCAAAACATTTTCAAACAAAATATACTTGTTGAAAATAATATTTAATTACTCGGATAAAATTTAAACACTTTTTGTTTTACTCAAAAATGAGTTATACTAAAACTGAAACCACTCGAAAACTACTCGTAAAACTTTAACGCAAACATTTCATTTTTATAAAATGTTTTAACTCGAAAGCCTTTCGAAAATATACAAATGAATTTTAGAAATTAAAAATATAATTTATATAACGATCGGGTACCCGAGCACGGGTATTTCGTACTGCAAATGGGAGACAAAAGCCCCACTCTTTCCCCCTTTTCTGGATCTGGTCGTAGACCAAAATCCCACCCAACTCCCCTTGTTACTTATTTGGTTTACATCTTTTTTTTTTACCATACAAACACATACATATCTATATCTAAATCTCTCTCTCGACCTCTCTAAATGATAACAGCAAGATCATAATTAGCACACAAGGCAGCAACATAGATTCATCACCATCCTCATCAATTGATCATCATCATCTATTATCTCTTTCTCCTCCCTCCTCTTGGCTCACCATCACACCCTCACCTCATTGTCACTCTCGGCTCACCATCACCACCGAGACCACCATCATCGTTCGGGAACCATCATCAAGAGCAGCAGTAGCTCACCACCATCATCATCGTCGGACCTCACCATCACTTCCGGTCACCACCTCCACCGTGAGAAATCTTCCATTTTCTCTAATTAATTCGAGTTAGGAAAACTTGTAATCTTTATGTTTTAGTGTTATATTCATGATTTGGTGGCCAAGAATTTAGTTAGGAATTTGTTTGCTGTTTGATTGTTTGAATGGAGCCGGAAAACACAGAGAAACCACCGGGTCGGGTGCTGGACCCGACGGGTCGACCCAAAACAGGCTCCAACTGGTGTACTTATTAAGTGATGCTAATAATCAGTGACATTGGCCTAATGACGCTAATAACTGAAAATAATTGAGTATTATGACAAAGAACTAAGATTATAAAATTGTTGCGGTTTGATTCGTTGTGATTTTGGCCGGAAAACACGAGTACCCGGCGGGTATAAACCCCACCCGGCGGGTCATACCCGAATTAACCAGGACCCGGTAGATCTTTGATGAATCCGGCGGATCCGATACTATATCCGGCGGATCCTCCATATTTCCATGTATCCGGCGGGTCTAACACGAAAACAAGTGAAACCAACTTTTTGAATACATAAGTTATTCTTTTATGTCACCAAGAATACGAATTTTTTACAAGTATTAAACTTATGTGAAAGTGAATATTCATTTATGATATGATACGAGAATGGACAAACTATAATTATTCGAAACTATACTACATTAATAATAATTAGAAATTATTATTACAATTCGTTACCAACTGACCTACTCATTTTTATCAATTTCCAATATAAATATTTATCTAATACTTTAAGCATAATCTAAATGGATAAACATTATATGGATGGTATATATTTACGCGTCCATTCACTTACTTAAAATCTCACGTGTTTAGGATACTAGGAGATTCCGACTTGGATCATAAGCTTGCTTAGGATTGCTAGCTCCTCAGGTGAGTTCATAGCCCCTATTTTCATTGTTTTGAACTGTTTTGGGGTGAGATACATACTTCTGTCTTACTTACTTTTCATTGTTTATTGAACCTGCAAATGTTTTCTAAATGTTTATGAATAACATGTTAGATTCTAGCATTCTTTAACCTTCCATATATACTTAAAGGGATTAAGTAAGTAAGACAACACTTAGAATTATATGTAGAGTATACATTAGTCAAGTACTGTAGGTACTTCCCGATTACTAAGTGATGTTTACACAGACTTAGACACTTTATGCTGCTCTCAATATCTAGGTGATGACTAGTCATACTTAGATACACCGTGATCATAGAGTGTTAACCATATGTGTGAATTATTAGATTGCACCTACAGAATTACCTTAGTGTAGTACACTCAACTAAACATAGTATAGTGATTATCTATCGATAACTTATACTGAATTTATGCATGAATATACTGATTGGCACATTGTGCTACTTCCGAGCATTTATTGCTACTTCCGGGCTCTGTGAGCTACTTCCGAACACGTTGTGTTACTTCCGATTTACTTGTGCATACTTGACATATATATATACATACTGGATACTTATGATATGCTACTTCCGGGCTTGTAGAGCTACTTCCGGGCACATAGTGCTACTTTCGATTACTTATACATGTTGATGTACACACGATCACACCTTCAAGCACGAAGTGCTTCACTTGCTATCATAGTAGGCATGTAGTGCTACTTTCACTATTCACACAATTATGTAATAATCTGGTAGATTATTTGAACTCGAGATAATACATCAAAAATCATCATGGGTTATGTTTCTAGATAGGTAGATGACCTATCCCTAGGAACATGTACACACATGGAAAGACTAGTAGTCAATACATACTAAACTTACCTATCGGATTAGGTCACAAGGCTAGGGTAACCTTCACACCTTTACATAAATTATATAACATTCTTACAAACTGACTGCTTTAAACTTATTGTTGTAAACCACTTTTGTAATACTGATGTTTATTATTACACGATTTCATAATGAAAACCTGTGAACTCACCAGCTTTATAGCTGACCTGTTTTAGTATGTATTCTTAGGTACAAGCAGACAGTAGGATTGGCCTTTCAGGAATCCTAGCTCGAGTCGCACGTTTTTCAACACATTGGATTTCATTGCATATTTTTGCATTACTAATAATGTAATGAAATACTTTGCGAACTCAACTATTTTGTAAACATTTTAAACAGTAATGTAATAACTGTTTTCAAACGTCTCACTTAGAGTCGTTTGCTATATCTTTATGCTGTGATATTTGATTTGGTGACACTCCAACCCGATCGCTTCCGCAACCCAAAATTTGGGGGTGTCACATAATATAATTATAATTATCATATAATATAAAATACAATAGAATTGATAAACACAAATGAACATTATTATATTTTAATATTAATATTAATAATAAAATAATAATATTTATTTATATTCAAACACGATTTTCAAGATATTTGAATTCAATGCGTATACAACTAACCCTGCATTTTTTTCTATGCCAATTTTGATTTAGCATTTTAATGCCTGAAGAATTTCTAGATTCAAACCTCTACTAAAATTAGAACCGCTCCCATATACTTTTTTCCTACTCTCAAGTCTCAAAATAGTCAAGATCTTCACTATCTACTAACCAAATGTACAAGAAAGGAAGTTAGACTTTACAATCACTTAAAACATAAGATCTTTTTCTTTTTTGGAGAACGAAAAAGTTGCTAGTTTTTTTTAAACAATACGGAGTAATAACTCATATTCAAACACGATTTTCAAGAGATTTGAATTCAATGCCTATACAACTTACCCGGCGTTTTTTTCTATGCCTATTTTGATTATGTAATTAATGCCCAAAGATTTTCTATATTCAACAGTCATCACCTTTATTTTAAGGTGGGTAGTTCGTAAAACCGCCACTTAAATGTGAATTAAATAAATTTTAAATGAATTTTAAATGTGAATTAAATAACATATTTAAATGCTTAAGTGTTGAATAACATATTTAAATGTGAATCAAATAAAATTTAAGTATAAAAGATATAAAAAAATAAAAGGTGAAATATAATTTGGAAATAATATATGATTTTTCATTGATACTTATATCAAAACAATCTTAAAATACATTTATATATTCATTAATGTCTATATAAGTTATGTAAAAGATGGAGTAAATATTTATGGAATTACATTTGTAACAGATAAATAATTATGAGATATTAAATTGTATTTATAATAAATTTTCAAAAGTTGAGATTATTAGTTAAAAGGGTATAATAGTAATTTACTATTACTCCTTTTAAGACAATGTCTCAAACTTTTTATAACTCGTATATATATATATATATATATATATATATATATATATATATATATATATATATATATATATATATATAAATGTAATATATTAAGTAACAATCTATGCAGTATGCGACTATGCGCCATGAAGCACTCAACTTTTCATTTCCTTTTTCATTACCCTTTTTACGATCCTCCATCGGCGATTTGTCCAAAAAATAATAATATATATTCGTTCCCAACTGCGATTTCCCTGTTTAAAATTTTCTGTGAGTCATTTCGACTCACTTGAACCACCATTTGATTGCATGCAACGGGCTCTTTGTCCGGTGGCAACGGCGATTTCTCTGTTTAACATCTCGGTAGCTGCCATTGTCACTTTGCCACATATCATGCTTCTATTTCAAACCATTCTTTTTCTTCTCCTATATGTTGGGAGCGTCGGAGCGGTTTATACAGTGGCTCTTTTCGTTATTCTTCAAAACACATCAACAACAATCCCTCCATCCCAATTTTATTGTCCTCAGACAAAAAAACACGGCGCATAGTACTTAATCAACCCTCTTACTTTTTTTCCTTTTTTGGTAATATGACAGTCTACCCTCTACTTTTTACCCACTTTTTCGTCTTACATATATACAGTAAGAAAGAACGTTAACTTATTTTTCTTATCTATTTATGGAAGTTGACAATAAAATGGGGACATCGATCAAACTATCAATGCCTCAAAGTAATACTGGACTATAAATATGGAACGGAAAGAGTTGATCGAAGACCTAGCTATAACTAGTTTGTTGTTTTTGGCTCAGATATATTATTATTTTGGATAAAGCTAGCAGCATGCAGGTTCAATTCATACAAAAGTTTTTGGTTCAGATCGATCTACTCCGTATCAGTGTCGGATCTGAGAAATGTGATCATGTGGGGTGCAAATAATTATACTTTAAGAAGACGATAAGTTACAAAAACAACAGACAACGCGTGTAGCTATAATATTTCAGGTATATGCTTATATGCAACATAGCAATGAGCAAAGGAAAATCTATTTGCGAACATGATACTCTTAGTTGCAATAATAAACATAAAAACGACAAAAAAAAAACCCACGAAAAAACAACATAAATTTATAGCATTTTTAGTTACTACATATACAACTAAGTTTATGATAAAACAAAGGGTCCTTATTTACATACCCCCTTTTTGTACTTTTTCCCATCTCCTACCCCCCACTCATCTAATCAATCACATCATGCTTTTATTTTTTATTTTCTGGATATACCCTCCTCTTTTTCTAATTCCTACCCCTTGTTTAATCTAAAACTAAAACTGATTTTCTACTAAACTGGACCGATCTTAGATAAAACTGGACGGGAAAAGGACTGAACGGGAACTGGAGGTGGACCAGGGGGTATCCCCTGTAATTTGGGGGTATCTTTATAATTCTTCTAGAACAAAATACTCTATTTGTCCCATTTTAAGTGTTCTCATTTCTATTTAGTATTATCAAAAAAATATCTACTTCGTGGAGTAAAATATCAAAAAAGTTTGTTAGTGGTAAAGATGATATATTATTGTGATGAAACATGTATAAAATATGGAGTAGCAATTAGCATCTTCTTAATCATAAAATAGTGTATCTCACATTCTAAATTAGAAATAAAAGGTAATACAAAAGGGAAAAACTAAGAATAGCTAGCTAATGATATATTTAAAAACTATACAAAAGTTGAAACAAAACTATATATATTATACTATCTCCGTCCACAATACTATTTTGAGTTGTGTCAAATAAGTGTCCACTTCCATGTTACACTCAATCAAAAAAGATTTTAGTGGGTAGATATATTATTTGATTGGTGAAAAGTGTAGTTGGTGAAGAATTCTAAAACTTTGTATATAGTTAAAGTTGTAACACCCTCAAATTTACTGTTGCGCGGAAGCAAGCTTTGGGTGTTACTTATCAATAATCAAGCACCAAAGTAAAGCAAACGACATCTATATGTAACGTCGTACAATAGTACAAAATTATTACATTGTTGAATCATAATACCAAGCTTCGAGTTCGAAAATGGTTTCCTAGAGATTCTAATACATAACTGATATACAAAAAGTAATGCAAAAGAATCTCCACAAATTTGTATGCATGCGACTCGAGCTATCAGTCCTGAGGGTGTGCAGTCCTACTGCTGTAATGTACCTGAGATAAATGCTAAAAAGTGTAAACCAAAAGGTTGATGAATCTTACAGGTTTAGTATAGTAAATCAATTATGAACCACAAGTAAGTACCAGTAATGCCCTCGAGCATAGTAAGTAAATCAGTAACTCAGTAAATCAGTAGGTCAACACAATCACCATGAGCTCACAAGTTGAAGCTTAACAGTGTAGTGTGAATGGTACAATCAAGTACAGTATCACGTACCCCCGTGAGTGCTATCCGGACACTCATATGTAACAAATACTAATATGCCTGTTTCTACGGTGTAATCCGTGGTAGCGCTACTACCCCAGGCAGGGATTGTCAGTCCCAAATGGATCCATCTGCTAGTAATCGCGCTTAAGTCCATAACTAACAACTTATGATAGGAGGATTTCAGTGGATAAAAAGTAACTCACGTAATGTATGTAAAAGTAGTGTATAGCAGTTCAGTACTTGTGTTCATACGTAAAACAGTAGCAAATATCTCACCCCGAAGTAGAAAAACAGCAAAGGTGGGGCTGTAAGACTCACCTGAGTCTAGCAAGTATGTCTGAGGAATCAAACAAGTAACGCGGATGTAAGTCCGTATGTGGTTCTCCGAACCCTGCAACCTTCTGGCGTCCGAAACGCACAAGGTTGTAAGTAAATGAGTAAGTAGATTGGTGTCTTAAAAGATCACCCATGCTAGTTGTCCACTCAACTAGGAAATGTCCAAGTACATTTGGTTTGTTTGTTTGTATTTTGAAAATGTGTACGGCCCGTTGGTGACGGATTGTAATAATAATCTCAAACTATTATTATTATACTTGAATTGTCGTATACTTATAACAGCATGTATGTTTCGTTATGTTGTATACTTATCATGTAATGATGCTATCGTATAGGGTTCAGTTGTTGTAAGTATTCGACACTTAGTGAAAAGTATTTTAAAGTTTCTGTTTTGGTGCGACAATATGCATCCGACAATAGCGATGAGACAATAGGGTTTCGGGTACCGTTCATGCGACAATGATGAAAACAATTATTCGATAATCGACTCCGACAATAGGGTATGGGACAATGGTATTGACGCAGACGGAAAATGCTTGTGCGACAATTGGTATTGTCGCAAGTCATTTCCGTTTTCGTTTAAGTATTCGTTTTCGTTTACTAGGTCAAACGGGTTGGGTTTGATTCGAGTATTATCAAGTCCGAAACTATGCATCCGAGTCTCACCCTAAAGTCCGAGAGTCAACCCTCAGTCCGACAGTCAACGAAAGTCAATTTTTACTGTTCATCCGACACTAGAATCACGGAGTTACTGTTCATCTGACACTAGAATCACGGAGTTACTGTTCATCCGACTTTGTGATTTTTATTTAAAATAGAAAAATTTATCGAATCATTCTAAAATTTTTACACGACGTTCCCACATATGTTATGTACTTCCTGTAATTTTTATGACTTTTGGAGGTGGTTTGATATTTTTTAAAAATTCACAAAGTATCAGGGTTCAGTTTAGTCCGAGATTAGACCACTTCTCACAAATCTAATTTTCTGGAAAAATGGGTGTATTTCTGGGACGAGCCAAACAAGAACTTTTTGTATATAACAAAATTACCAAGATTTCCCAAGTGGTCTCATACGTTTTTGAGGTCTAGAACTCGAGATATGGCCTCGAGAAGTTACTGAAAGTTTCTGTCCGCCTGAACAGTAGGCCTATGTCACAGGAGAAAATTGTTTTCGAGTAGTAAACGGAGTCAAAAAGTCACGATACTAATTTTGTTGGAAAGATAAATTCTTGTACTACATTTTAAACTTAAGAAACGTCTATTTTGGTGTCGTAACGATTTTTATAAAATTCATGAAAGTGGGTAGAAAATCTGGACAGGAAGGTTAACTTCCTGTTTTCGAGTTTTAATTTGAGTTTCGACTTATCTTTTGGACATTTTATAGTCTAATGAACATACTAACATGTAAATAAACTTAATATAAAAGATTTCAAGAAGTGTTGGAGGTCTTACAATAGTCGGTTTGAAAAACCGAGAAGATGAGAACGTAGAGCTTCACGTGGTGATCTTTTTCTTTCAAACGAGTCAAGTGATCCAAGGTGTTGTTGTGGTGTTTTTATGGTGATTTGTGGGTGTGTTTGGGCTGATCAAAAACGCAGAGAAGGGAGGGAGAAAGAGTAGAGAGAGTATGGAGTTGGTGTTGAATGGAGAGGTGGGTTTGGGATGGCTCAACAAGTAACATCATCAAGGCATGGTATACCATGCCTAGTGCAGATTTTCTGCATAAAATCATGGGGGTCCCACCCCATGTGATGTTTAAATTGTCTTCCCAAAGTTACGTTAAGCCTCGTGTTCGTTTACCCGATCGTTTTGCGTTTTAATTAATCGTATAACGTTTTATTTAATACGTTTTGCTAATGATTTAAAACATGATATTTTAAATAAGAGTTTTACTCAAATAATATATTCTAAGTTATTAAAATATATTTCGGGTCTCGTATGGTTGTCGGTTGCGAATTTGTACGTTTATTCGAATCGTGTAACGTTTTCAAACGTTTTAATTGTACGCGTGTAATCGCGATATTTTTAACCAAGGTATTTTATCAAAATACTTATCATGAAGTTATAAAAATATAACTTAAGTTTATTTCGTCAGTTGAGCACATTTCGTACGTTTTTGTCGCGTTAGGAGTGTTTTTAGACGATAAATAATACGTGTAATACATTATCACAATATATTAAGATAAATAATGTTTGTTTGGATAATTCCACATTATTTTAAATAGTTTGTCACCAACGTCCAAAATAATCAGTGTCGGACCTTGTCCGGTTCATAAGTGTACGATTTAAATAAATCGCAAATACGTGTATGTAATTACACAAAATGTTACATATATTTAGATTAATACAAAACTAAACATACGTAATTACAAGTAAGTTAGGCACTAATTAAAGTCCTAAATTAGCGGGTGTCACATTCTCCCCTTGTTAGGAGAATTTCGTCCCGAAATTAGCTCATAGTCGCGGTGTGAGTAGAGTCGGTGAACAGGTGTGGATGTTTCAGTCGCATTTGGTCTTCCCGTTCCCAAGTGAATTCAGGACCACACCTCGAATTCCACCTGACTTTAACAATGGGAATACAACTCTGTTTTAAGCGTTTGATCTCACGGTCCATAATTTCCATGGGTTCCTCGATAAAGTGTAGTTTGTCGTCAATGTGTATCTCATCAAAAGGTATGATCAGTGTCTCATCAGACAGACATTTCTTCAAGTTAGAAATGTGAAAGGTAGGGTGCACGCTACTGAGTTCAGGAGGTAGCTGCAGTCTGTATGCCACTGGACCTATCATTTCAAGGATTTCGAATGGTCCAATGTACCTAGGAATAAGTTTCCCAAGTTTGCCAAAACGAATAACGCCTTTCCAAGGCGAGACTTTCAGAACTACTCGATCTCCAACCTGGAACTCGAGGTGTTTGCGTCTCACGTCAGCATAGCTTTTCTGACGATCACGCGCGGCTTTCAGTCGGTTTTGTATGCCGACGATCTTTTTAGTTGTTTCATGTATGATTTCTGGACCGGTGAGTTGTGTATCCCCCACCTCTGTCCAACAAATAGGTGACCGGCACTTACGACCGTACAGTGCCTCAAAGGGTGCAGCCTTTATGCTGGTGTGGTAACTGTTGTTGTACGAGAACTTGCACGACGGTAAGTGATTTTCCCAGTTTTTAC
The DNA here is from genome assembly GCA_949592205.1 of Helichrysum umbraculigerum. Classification (NCBI taxonomy): domain Eukaryota; kingdom Viridiplantae; phylum Streptophyta; class Magnoliopsida; order Asterales; family Asteraceae; genus Helichrysum; species Helichrysum umbraculigerum. The sequence continues at coordinate 68,301,490 of CATIUR010000003.1, forward strand.
CGAAGTCAACTACGCTGGCTCGTAGCATGTCTTCCAGTGTTTGTATGGTTCGTTCACTTTGACCGTCAGTTTGTGGATGGTAAGCGGTGCTCATGTCCAAACGAGTACCGAGTGATTTTTGTAGAGATTGCCAAAAGTGTGAAGTAAATCGAGCGTCTCGGTCAGAGATGATTGAGATGGGCACGCCGTGTCTTGACACGATCTCTTTCAGGTAGATCCGTGTCAAATGTTCCATCTTATCAGTTTCCTTGATGGCTAGAAAATGCGCAGATTTAGTAAGTCGGTCCACGATCACCCAAATGGTATCGTAACGGCTAGAGGTTTTCGGAAGTTTGGTAATGAAATCCATGGTGATTTGCTCCCATTTCCATTGTGGAAATTTTGGTTGTTGCAGCAACCCTGAAGGTTTCTGGTATTCAGCCTTAACTTTGGAACAGGTAAGGCATTTGCTAACATAAGTAGCGATGTCGGCTTTCATGTTGGGCCACCAATACATCTGTTTGATGCCATGATACATTTTATCGGCGCCAGGGTGAATAGAATATCTAGACTTGTGAGCTTCGTCCATCACCAAGTCTCGTAGGTTCCCAAATCTTGGTAACCAAATTCTGTCAGAGAAATGTTTGACCCCGTTTGATTTGGTTTCAAGTTGTTTATCCATGCCTCGCAAGGCCTCATGTTTCACATTTTCAGTTTTGAGTGCTGCGAGTTGAGCAGTAAGAATTTGATTAATGAGGTCGTTGTGAATTGTCATGGCAAGTGCTCGAACTCGAAGGGGTTTCACTCGTTCCTTACGACTTAGGGCATCGGCCACAACGTTGGCTTTACCCGGATGGTAACGTATTTCGCAGTCGTAATCAGTGAGTAGTTCGACCCAACGATGTTGTCTCATGTTTAAGTCTTTCTGGTCGAAGATGTGTTGGAGACTTTTGTGATCTTTGAAAATTGTACACTTGGTACTGTACAAGTAGTGTCTCCAGATTTTAAGAGCGAATACAACGGCCCCCAACTCTAGGTCGTGAGTAGTGTAATTCTTTTCGTGGACCTTGAGTTGTCGAGAGGCGTAAGCAATGACTTTGTCTCGTTGCATCAGCACGCAACCGGGACCTTGGTGTGAAGTGTCACAGTATACCACGAAGTCCTCGTTGCCTTCGGGTAATGATAATACCGGTGCACTGCAGAGTTTTTGTTTGGGCAGCTGGAAAGCTGACTCCTGTTTATCAGTCCAGTCGAACTTCTTTTCTTTTTGAGTCAGTGCAGTGAGTGGTTGAGCTATTTTTGAAAAATTCTCAATGAATCGCCTGTAGTATCCAGCGAGTCCTAAGAATTGTCCCACTTCGGTGGGTGTAGTAGGTGCTTGCCAACACTTGAGGGCCTCAATTTTCGAAGGATCAACATGAATTCCTTGACTGTCAATCACATGTCCAAGGAAGTGTACAGTTTGCATCCAGAACTCACACTTGGAGAATTTGGCATATAACTCCTCGTGCTTGAGTAGTTCTAGAATGGTTTTTAGGTGTTGCGTGTGTTCTTGTTCATTGCGCGAGTAAATCAGAATATCGTCAATGAAGACGATGACAAACTTGTCGAGGTAAGGCTTACACACCCGATTCATAAGGTCCATGAATACTGCCGGTGCGTTGGTCAAGCCGAATGACATCACTTGGAATTCGTAATGCCCGTAGCGAGTTTGGAAGGCGGTTTTAGGAATATCTTCATCACGAACTCGGAGTTGGTGATAACCCGACCGTAGATCGATTTTTGAATAAAAACTCTACCCCTGAAGTTGGTCAAACAGGTCATCAATGGGAGGTAGTGGGTAACGGTTCTTGACGGTTAACTTGTTGAGTTCACGATAGTTAATGCACATTCGGAAAGAACCGTCTTTCTTTTTCACAAAGAGGACCGGGGCTCCCCAAGGCGAGGAACTCGGTCGAATAAATCTTTTGTCCAGGAGTTCTTGTAATTGTGTAGACAACTCCTGAAGTTCGGAAGGTGCTAAACGATAGGGTGCTCGTGCCACGGGTGCGGATCCAGGCACGAGGTCAATAGAAAACTCGACTTGTCTATGTGGCGGAAGGCAAGGCAAGTCTTCAGGAAAGACTTCCGGGAAGTCTCGAACAATAGGCACATCCTCAAGTCGCTTCTCCTCCGACTGTTTCTCCATAACATGTGCGAGGATTGCCTGATACCTTTTTCTCAAGTATTTCCTGGTTTTCATACAAGAAATAATGTTAAGTCTCGTCCCACCGATCTCCCCTTGTACGATTAAAGTTTCACCGGTGACGAGAGGAATACGGACGATTTTCTCGTAACAGGTAATCTCGGCGCGGTGTTTGGATAACCAATCCATACCGACGATTACATCAAAGCTGCCGATCTCGACAGGCATAAGGTCAATAGAGAATAGTTCATCAGCTAAGTTTAACGTGCAGTTAGGTATCATACTATCGGCTTCTATGAGTTTACCGTTTGCCAATTCTACTGTGTACATAGAATCTAAGGCAACAGGCGTAGTATCAAGTAGTGAACAAAACTCATCAGATATGAAGCTCCTATCAGCACCAGTATCAAATAACACAGAAGCAGTCAAATTGTTCAGAAGTGTAACACCCCCAAATTCGTTGATTTTGTTTAGCGGAAGCATTTTAGTTAAGTACGGGGGTGCCACAATAACGATGTACATGCATACATATCAGAGCTTATGATTACAACAGAACATAATATATTAAGATGCCAAATGTAATAGTTACAAAGTTTACGATTCACCGAATCGTACAAATATACAAGTTATTAAGTTTACAAAAGTAGATTTCGTAAATATGACTAAACAATTTTAGTTATATAAAAGAAATCCGGTTGTCAAAAGTTGGCATCCTAAGGTAATCCCGGGTCGCCTAATTCCATATGTGCAGACGATCTTACGTGCGCAGCTAATTTCCTGAAAAACATAGTAGAAGTCAACAACGAGGTTGAGTGAATTCACAGGTTTTATGTTTGCGTAGAAAGTTCGATCAATCAATGTGTTTGTAACGTTTTACCATAGCAAATAAATAACGTTTTGTGGAATGTTGTCCAAAAGTTTGTTAAGTTGGGATGTTACCCTAAAGCATGTCTTAATGTGTCGTAGGAAAACAGTATCCTAGTAGTTTACCCAAGAAGTAGGGATTTAAATCGTTTATCCAAGAAGTAGGATCTAAAATGTTTGCCCAAGATGTAGGGACTTATCAAGCGTGCCCAAGAAGTAGGGACTAAAATGTTTGTCCAAGAAGTAGGACCTAAAGCGTTGCCCAAGAAGCAGGGACTTTCTATGTGCCCAAGACGTAGGGACTTGTATAAGTTGTGTCCAAGAAGTAGGACTGGCATCCAAGACGTAGGACCCATCTGCTCAAGAAGTAGAGCCTTCATCCAAGACGTAGGATGGCACCTTGCCCAAGAAGTAGGGACTTTCTGTTTGCCCAAGACTTAGGGACTTGTATAAATGTGCCCAAGAAGTAGGGACTTGCTGTGCGTGTGCCCAAGACGTAGGGACTTTCTGTGTGGGTGCCCAAGACGTAGGGACTTTCTGTGTGTGTGTGCCCAAGAAGTAGGGACTTTTCAAATACGTTTATGAAAATGTTGTTTCATAAAAACCAGTTTGTAAAAGCGTGCTTGGCTGGTCGTTCTCCAGTGTATTCCCAATTTCAGTTTTCGTATGAGATGCCATTTCATAATTAACAGTTATAATCGTTTGACTGCAGTCACAAATAGTTAGCACAATGTATATCACAACAGTTGTAAAAAAGTTTGCTCACGTAGAAAAAGCGTTGACTATGTTTTCCACCCCTGTTCAAAAGCAGTTAAAACAGTAAAAGTAGGGGCTGTGAACTCACCTGTTTGAGTTTAGTAGCGTGCGAGTGCTAGCAAACCTAAGCCCAAGTATGGTCCAGAATCTCCTAACGCCCTAAACGTATGAGATTAATAAGTACGTGGATGTCTAAGCTAATCATCCACGCTAGTGTTCGTACCACCAAGTTATGTCCAAAGTGTTTGTTAAACGTTTAAGTTGGTATTTCGTTGTTGTGAAAATGTATACGACTCGTTGGTAACGGCTTGAAATCACAATTTCAATAAAATAAATGTGTTTGCAAAGTTTGCATTGTTCACGCATAGTATCGTTTATGATGGTTTTCGTAATAATAATTCTTGATTAAATCATTATTAAAAATCATTTCGTTTTTGATTTTGAAAACTCGACTCGCAAGCTCGACTCGCAACTCGGCTCGAAAGCTCGACTCGCGAGTTCAGTTCGTAATGGTTCGATTCGCATCTCGGCTCGGCTCGGTTCGTAGTTCAACTCGACTCGCCGCTCGGTTCGACTCGCAGCTTGGTTCGGCTCGTTGCTCGACTCGGCTCGCCCGACAAGCTGTTCGTATTTTTGGTCTTAAAAACGTATTTTTGAGTTGTTTTGGGACATAATAAGTTGATAAAACACTAATACATGGTATATTACTCATTATAAACATGAAATAACAAAGAAAAGTGGTGTAATCGTACCAAATCCGAGTGAATCCGAAAATTGGGAGGTTGAAGATGAAGATGGTGAAAAATGGTGTTCTTGAGCTTGGATCTTGATGTTGATGATGGTGGTGATGATTCCGACGGTGGTGGTGGCGACGGTTTGTGGTGGTGTGGTATTTTATGTTGTGATTTTTAGAGAGATGTTAGAGAGAAGAGTGTGTTTTTAGAGAGAGTGTGAGATGGAGGTGAAAATGAAAGAATGGGGGTGGGAAAAGGGGTTTTGTTTCCCTTTTACGTCCCCCGTGGTTGCGTTCCGTGTGGTGTTTGTATACTCGATCGTTTAAATGTTATACTATTTTAATTTGGTAACTTTTTAAATATGTATTCAAATTCATTTTTAGTTGAGATATTTTATAAAGATATTTTAGTTAAGTTATAAAATTTTAACTTTGTTTTGTTTAAGTTTGCGTAATAAAAGTTGTACCATTTGGAATATTTTGTAAATATTATCATCATAATATTTAATAAGCGTTTATGTTATTTAATAATCTCGTATTATTAAATAGTTTTGTTCACCAACAGTCGCATATTTTTGTCGCGTTTGTTCCAATCGTTTTTGTACGTAATTACAGCTAATTACGAAGTGTAATACTACGCGTATTAACTAGTTGGGCTTTGCTAGACTTACCTCTAAAATGCGTTGTGAATTCACTCAAGTAGGGAATTAGCCTAATAATGCATGAGTTTAACGTTTATAATTGCGTTTAAAATTGCGAGGTGTTACATTCTCCCCTCGTTAGAGAAATCTCGTCCCGAGATTTAGAATCAAGTCGGAACGCCAGTTGCGAAATGTTTTCCGAAAAGGTGTTATCAATGGTGTAGCGCTCGACGTTGCTACGAAAAATTTCTAACGTTTTAAGTATACTCGCGGTATAGTTTAGTATGTTTCGGCAGTAGTAGTAGTTTATGTGGCGTTTTGAGTTGCCATGAAAGTTCAAACGGTTTAAGTATGCTCGTGGCATAGTTCAATAAGTTGTGTGTTTCGTTACGTGGTCAAAAGTTTACCATGCGTTAAGCCCGAATCGACATTCGAATAGTGTAACGTTAAAGCGAAATAGTTTGCTAAAACGTACCAATGTTAGTTTAGGGATCCTGTTGTGTATCCTTTGTTCTGAGGATGTACGCGCATCCGGGCGCGTAAATGTTGCGGTTGTAGTTCTAAATGATAAACAGTTGTCAAAACAGTTGATGATTCGAAATGTTCAAGTTGTGGTCAAATCATGACAAAACGTTTGTTTGAAAACAGTTGATAATATTTACTGCAATTCATTCGTTGTTTATTTATAAACAGTTATGTGTAAATCATTGACATTCGGTCAAAATAGTGATCAATTCGTGATCAAGAAATAAATTTATGTCAGGTATAAACGGTTGGACCTCGTCCATCATGAATCGTTTGAGAAATTCCTCGTTAGGTATTTCGTTAGAAAAACTCTGTCAAGAGTCTGATGTGTCATTTGTTGTAATTCATCAATTCGTGTTCGTTTAGAAAAATCATTCTAGTAAATAATTAGTAGAAAAATCTTCCAGTATAGTTGTTTGTGAAATGAACATTTCAAAATATAGTTCATAGGTTTTTGTTTCGATAAAGCTTGCTACTCGTGTTTCGTTTCGCAAGGTTAGGTCCAATCACCCAAGTGATTGTGTGAGATTCCGTCTCAATTATCGTGTAGTAGCACACTACCGTGTTTCGTTCGCGTGGTGGTTATAAAGTTCCAGATCTCCAATACGTATAAGATCCTCGTTTGTTCTCTCTGTCCTTTTGATGGGTGAGTCGTCGGTTTCATTCGTTACACGTTTAGTACAAGTTCGTTCGATCCGTTTAAGAGTAAGAGTTTGTTTACACAGTGGTCAACACGACCGAATAGTTGTCAAACATGACTGAGTAGTAGTTCGAATAGTAGCCAACGCCAAAGTGATGTTTCGCATAAATATGTTATCAAACAACGAGAAGAATTCCCATCACGTATCTTACGACTATGAAACACCCATATGTACTTAGTATAATATAATCACGTTGGCCAGGCATCATTATATGATGCTAAATACATACTTCTTTTCATCAACCGTTTAATACGATCAGGTTCGTACGAGATCAGAATGAAAGTGAACAGTTCAGACGCAGTACGGTTCGACGAATGAATCAAGTGTATCGATATGTCTTAACGATAGTTAGACGTATGCAAATGTGTGTATGCATGTGCGTTCTAGCCAAGGCTATAGTCTAGGTCACTAAGTCACCTAAGAAATCTAGTTCGCTATAACGAATGGCTCTGATACCAATCTGTAACACCCCCAAATTCGTTGATTTTGTTTAGCGGAAGCATTTTAGTTAAGTACGGGGGTGCCACAATAACGATGTACATGCATACATATCAGAGCTTATGATTACAACAGAACATAATATATTAAGATGCCAAATGTAATAGTTACAAAGTTTACGATTCACCGAATCGTACAAATATAAAAGTTATTAAGTTTACAAAAGTAGATTTCGTAAATATGACTAAACAGTTTTAGTTATATAAAAGAAATCCGGTTGTCAAAAGTTGGCATCCTAAGGTCATCCCGGGTCGCCTAATTCCATATGTGCAGGCGATCTTACGTGCGCAGCTAATTCCCTGAAAAACATAGTAAAAGTCAACAACGAGGTTGAGTGAATTCACAGGTTTTATGTTTGCGTAGAAAGTTCGATCAATCAATGTGTTTGTAACGTTTTGCCATAGCAAATAAATAACGTTTTGTGGAATGTTGTCCAAAAGTTTGTTAAGTTGGGATGTTACCCTAAAGCATGTCTTAATGTGTCGTAGGAAAACAGTATCCTAGTAGTTTACCCAAGAAGTAGGGATTTAAACCGTTTATCCAAGAAGTAGGATCTAAAATGTTTGCCCAAGATGTAGGGACTTATCAAGCGTGCCCAAGAAGTAGGGACTAAAACATTTGTCCAAGAAGTAGGACCTAAAGCGTTGCCCAAGAAGCAGGGACTTTCTATGTGCCCAAGACGTAGGGACTTGTATAAGTTGTGTCCAAGAAGTAGGACTGGCATCCAAGACGTAGGACCCATCTGCTCAAGAAGTAGAGCCTTCATCCAAGACGTAGGATGGCACGTTGCCCAAGAAGTAGGGACTTTCTGTTTGCCCAAGACGTAGGGACTTGTATAAATGTGCCCAAGAAGTAGGGACTTGCTGTGCGTGTGCCCAAGACGTAGGGACTTTCTGTGTGGGTGCCCAAGACGTAGGGACTTTCTGTGTGTGTGTGCCCAAGAAGTAGGGACTTTTCAAATACGTTTATGAAAATGTTGTTTCATAAAAACCAGTTTGTAAAAGCGTGCTTGGCTGGTCGTTCTCCAGTGTATATTCCCAATTTCAGTTTTCGTATGAGATGCCATTTCATAATTAACAGTTATAATCGTTTGACTGCAGTCACAAATAGTTAGCACAATGTATATCACAACAGTTGTAAAAAGTTTGCTCACGTAGCAAAAGCGTTGAATATGTTTTCCACCCCTATTCAAAAGCAGTTAAAACAGTAAAAGTGGGGGCTGTGAACTCACCTGTTTGAGTTTAGTAGCGTGCGAGTGCTAGCAAACCTAAGCCCAAGTATGGTCCAGAATCTCCTAACGCCCTATACGTATGAGATTAATAAGTACGTGGATGTCTAAGCTAATCATCCACGCTAGTGTTCGTACCACCAAGTTATGTCCAAAGTGTTTGTTAAACGTTTAAGTTGGTATTTCGTTGTTGTGAAAATGTATACGACTCGTTGGTAACGGCTTGAAATCACAATTTCAATAAAATAAATGTGTTTGCAAAGTTTGCATTGTTCACGCATAGTATCGTTTATGATGGTTTTCGTAATAATAATTCTTGATTAAATCATTATTAAAAATCATTTCATTTTTGATTTTGAAAACTCGACTCGCAAGCTCGACTCGCAACTCGGCTCGAAAGCTCGACTCGCGAGTTCAGTTCGTAATGGTTCGATTCGCATCTCGGCTCGGCTCGGTTCATAGTTCAACTCGACTCGCCGCTCGGTTCGACTCGCAGCTTGGTTCGGCTCGTTGCTTGACTCGGCTCGCCCGACGAGCTGTTCGTATTTTTGGTCTTAAAAACTTATTTTTGAGTTGTTTTGGGACATAATAAGTTGATAAAACACTAATACATGGTATATTACTCATTATAAACATGAAATAACAAAGAAAAGTGGTGTAATCATACCAAATCCGAGTGAATCCGAAAATTGGGAGGTTGAAGATGAAGATGGTGAAAAATGGTGTTCTTGAGCTTGGATCTTGATGTTGATGATGGTGGTGATGATTCCGACGGTGGTGGTGGCGACGGTTTGTGGTGGTGTGGTATTTTATGTTGTGATTTTTAGAGAGATGTTAGAGAGAAGAGTGTGTTTTTAGAGAGAGTGTGAGATGGAGGTGAAAATGAAAGAATGGGGGTGGGAAAAGGGGTTTTGTTTCCCTTTTACGTCCCCCGTGGTTGCGTTCCGTGTGGTGTTTGTATACTCGATCGTTTAAATGTTATACTATTTTAATTTGGTAACTTTTTAAATATGTATTCAAATTCATTTTTAGTTGAGATATTTTATAAAGATATTTTAGTTAAGTTATAAAATTTTAACTTTGTTTTGTTTCAGTTTGCGTAATAAAAGTTGTACCATTTGGAATATTTTGTAAATATTATCATCATAATATTTAATAAGCGTTTATGTTATTTAATAATCTCGTATTATTAAATAGTTTTGTTCACCAACAGTCGCATATTTTTGTCGCGTTTGTTCCAATCGTTTTTGTACGTAATTACAGCTAATTACGAAGTGTAATACTACGCGTATTAACTAGTTGGGCTTTGCTAGACTTACCTCTAAAATGCGTTGTGAATTCACTCAAGTAGGGAATTAGCCTAATAATGCATGAGTTTAACGTTTATAATTGCGTTTAAAATTGCGAGGTGTTACAAGAAGGAACGTACCCGTGACCACATTCGGGTCTTGGCGGGCATCCCCAGCATTGAGTACAAAAGTTCTGCCCCGAGCATTGTAGTTGTTGTTGTCGTTCCCTTTCTTGTTTTTCAATTTGGGGCAATCATTTCTGAAATGCCCTGCAACTCCACATTCATAACAGGTTCTAGGAGTGTTGGGTTTGGGGTTAGCAGTGTTGGTCCTGCAGTCCTTAGCAAGGTGTCCGAATCGCTTGCACTTACTAAAGGGGCAAGAACCATTATGATGGAGTTGGCACCTAGAACAGTAAGGTTTGTCCCCTTTGTAGTCCTTTCTGTTGTCAGAACGAGAGGTGTAAGCTTTGATGGTTTCCGGCTTCTTAGATGGTTGCTGGTTTTGGTTCTGGTTGTTAGAATTTCCAGACCACTTTCTCTTGTTGTTGCCAGAGGACGAGATAGGTGTTTCACGGCTAACAATCATAGCCATAAGTTCATGAGCCATACGAATGGCACTCTGAATGTCAGCGGGTTTGGATGAGGCCACGTTCCCCTGGATGTTCTCCGGGAGTCCGCGTATGTATCTCTGAATACGCTTGCGCTCAGGATCAACCATGGAAGGACAGAGGAGCGCAAGTTGTTGAAATCTAGTAGTATAGCTGGTGATATCGGTACCTTGAACAGACAAATTCCAGAACTCTTCTTCCAGTCGTTGGAGTTATTCGTTTGGACAGTACTCGTTAGTGAGTTTCTTCTTCAAATCCTCCCAAGGAATTTGATATGCAATGTCAACACCCACAGCATTGGCATAAGTGTTCCACCAAGTCAGGGCACCTTCAAGGAAAGTGCAGGTGGCGTACTTAACCTTGCAGTCCTCGGGACAGTTATAAATTCGGAAGACTGATTCCATTTTCTCGGCCCACCGAATTAATCCTATGGCCCCTTCAGTAGCCTTAGAGTTTAAGGGTTTGCAGTTCAAGAAATCTTTGTAAGAACATGGCTTGGGTTGTGGCCCGTTTGCAGCTGTATCATAACTGCCTGAACTCGGTTGTCGTATAGCCATGGCTTGAGCCACACTTTGTGCAATGAGTTGAACGATCTCGGCATCGCTGTACGTGTGTCTTTTTGGAGGCATAGTGCTGAATAACAAGGAAATGAGGTATGTCAGATGTTTGCACCAAATTATGATATATCACATATGAATATTTATAATGAGGAAATATGCAACAGTACGAAGCGATAATCATAATTCATTAGATAATAAAATTTGATTACAAGGTACGAGTTTCAAAAGATTACAGAATACGAGTTCGAGTGGTTACAAACTTTAGTGTTTACAAAAGGTGTCGGGAATTGTTACATCCGGTCAAATTACAAGAGTTTACAAAGTTAACTAGTTGGTTTACATAGTAGTTACTACACTAATCTCGGGGTAGATTCAGTCGTGGCAGCAGGGAGGTTAGGTGGTCCACAGATTCAGCAAGTCTAGTGACCATCCTGAGAGCATCCTCGGTTTCCCGCAGGCGCGTCTCGCATTCTCGCAGCCTCGATTGTAAGACGGAGATCTCGTTTCGGTTATTGATAACTTGATTATGAACGATCTCTATGGTTTCAGCAGTGTCTTCCATTTGATTGTGGGTATGGTTAACGGTTACAGACAGAACTTCCTGATCCAAGTAGATTTGTGCAATGCGGCCCTGAGCCGTTAGCATCCAGTTTTCTCTAGTTTCTTGAAGTTCGATTTCCATGTTGTGTAGCCTGCTCTCATGACGGTGTACTCGAGCAGCTAACACCGGAACAGTGAGGTGTGTAGGTTCTTGTGTGTACGGAGAGAGATCCATAGCTGTATAATCTACGACATCGTCGGGGATCTCAATGTGTTCCTCAATGATCCAGGTGGCCATAGCCGCAGGTAACCAGCTCCATTAATGAGCGATTGCTCGGTGGCGAGCTAAAGTAGATGTGTTATCAGTAGTGGCAGGATTGGCATAGGGACTAGCTCGGCGCGAGCCACCAGTGCGTCTAGTCACTAGGGATTCTGAGTGGCTACGACGTGAGCGAAGGAGAGATGATGGTGTACGAGCAGTTTGCCTAGATGATGAGTCCGCCATCACTGTGGCAAGAGCGTTAGTGAGTGAGGCCTATCATATACATATATACATATATCATATAATAGCCTAGCGTGTCTAGCACAAACAAGTATAAGTCCCGTTTCTCTCGTGGTCAGAGTCAACTAGTGTATTCCTGTTCAACATAACCTGTATCAGTGGCGGATCTGAGAAATGTGATCATGTGGGGTGCAAATAATTATACTTTAAGAAGACGATAAGTTACAAAAACAACAGACAATGCGTGTAGCTATAATATTTTAGGTATATGCTTATATGCAACATAGCAATGAGCAACGGAAAAACTATTTGCAAACATGATACTCTTAATTGTAATAAATAAAATAAAAACGACAAAAAAAAAAACCCGAAAAAACAACATAAATTTATAGCATTTTTAGTTACTACATATACAACTAAGTTTATGATAAAACAAAGGGTCCTTATTTAGATACCCCCTTTTTGTACTTTTTCCCATCTCCTACTCCCCACTCATCTAATCAATCACATCATGCTTTTATTTTTTATTTTCTGGATCTACCCTCCTCTTTTTCTAATTCCTACACCAAGTTTAATCTAAAACTAAAACTGATTTTTTACTGAACTGGACCGATCTTAGATAAAACTGGACAGGAAAAGGACTGAACGGGAACTGGAGGTGGACCAGGGGGTATCCCGTGTAATTTAGGGGTATCTTTATAATTCTTCTAGAACAAAATACTCTATTCGTCCCATTTTAAGTGTTCTCGTTTCTATTTAGTATTATCAAAAAAATATCTACTTCGTGGAGTAAAATATCAAAAAAGTTCGTTAGTGGTAAAGATGATATATTATTGTGATGAAACATGTATAAAATACGGAGTAGCAATTAGCATCTTCTTAATCATAAAATAGTGTATCTCACATTCTAAATTAGAAATAAAAGGTAATACAAAAGGGAAAAACTAAGAATAGCTAGCTAATGATCAATTTAAAAACCATACAAAAGTAGAAACAAAACTATATATTTTAAACTATCTCCGTCCACATTACTATTTTGAGTTGTGTCAAATAAGTGTCCACTTCCATGTTACACTCAATCAAAAAAGATTTTAGTGGGTAGATATATTATTTGATTGGTGAAAAGTGTAGTTGGTGAAGAATTCTAAAACTTTGTATATAGTTAAAGTTGTAACACCCCCAAATTTACTGTTGCGCGGAAGCAAGCTTTGGGTGTTACTAATCAATAATCAAGCACCAAAGTAAAGCAAACGACATCTATATGTAACGTCGTACAATAGTACAAAAGTATTACATTGTTGAATCATAATATCAAGCTTCGAGTTCGAAAATGGTTTCCTAGAGATTCTAATACATAACTGATATACAAAAAGTAATGCAAAAGAATCTCCACAAGTTTGTATGCATGCGACTCGAGCTATCAGTCCTGAGGGTGTGCAGTCCTACTGCTGTAATGTACCTGAGATAAATGCTAAAAAGTGTCAACCAAAAGGTTGGTGAATCTTACAGGTTTAGTATAGTAAATCAATTATGAACCACAAGTAAGTACCAGTAATGCCCTCGAGCATAGTAAGTAAATCAGTAACTCAGTAAATCAGTAGGTCAACACAATTACCATGAGCTCACAAGTTGAAGCTTAACAGTGTAGTGTGAATGGTACAATCAAGTACAGTATCACGTACCCCCGTGAGTGCTATCCGGACACTCATATGTAACAAATACTAATATGCCTGTTTCTACGGTGTAATCCGTGGTAGCGCTACTACCCCAGGCAGGGATTGTCAGTCCCAAATAGATCCATCTGCTAGTAATCGCGCTTAAGTCCATAACTAACAACTTAGGATAGGAGGATTTCAGTGGATAAAAAGTAACTCACGTAATGTATGTAAAAGTAGTGTATAGCAGTTCAGTACTTGTGTTCATACGTAAAACAGTAGCAAATATCTCACCCCGAAGTCGAAAAACAGCAAAGGTGGGGCTGTAAGACTCACCTGAGTCTAGCAAGTATGTCTGAGGAATAAAACAAGTAACGCGGATGTAAGTCCGTATGTGGTTCTCCGAACCCTTGCAACCTTCTGGCGTCCGAAACGCACAAGGTTGTAAGTAAATGAGTAAGTAGATTGGTGTCTTAAAAGATCACCCATGCTAGTTGTCCACTCAACTAGGAAATGTCCAAGTACATTTGGTTTGTTTGTTTGTATTTTGAAAATGTGTACGGCCCGTTGGTGATGGATTGTAATAATAATCTCAAACTATTATTATTATACTTGAATTGTCGTATACTTATAACAGCATGTATGTTTCGTTATGTTGTATACTTATCATGTAATGATGCTATCGTATAGGGTTCAGTTGTTGTAAGTATTCGACACTTAGTAAAAAGTATTTTAAAGTTTCTGTTTTGGTGCGACAATATGCATCCGACAATAGCGATGCGACAATAGGGTTTCGGTACTGTTCATGCGACAATGATGAAAACAATTATTCGATAATCGACTCCGACAATAGGGTATGCGACAATGGTATTTTCGCAGACGGAAAAGGCTTGTGCGACAATTGGTATTGTCGCAGGTGATTTCCGTTTTCGTTTAAGTATTCGTTTTCGTTTACTAGGTCAAACGGGTTTGGTTTGATTCGAGTGTTATCAAGTCCGAAACTATGCATCCGAGTCTCAACCTAAAGTCCGAGAGTCAACCCTCAGTCCGACAGTCAACGAAAGTCATTTTTTACTGTTCATCCGACACTAGAATCACGGAGTTACTGTTCATCCTACACTAGAATCACGGAGTTACTGTTCATCAGACTTTGTGATTTTTATTTAAAATAGAAAACTTTATCGAATCGTTCTGAAAAGTTTACATGACGTTCCCACATATGTTATGTACTTCCTGTAACTTTTTTATGACTTTTGGAGGTTGTTTGATATTTTTTAAAAATTCACGAAGTATCAGGGTTCAGTTTAGTCCGAGATTAGACCACTTCTCACAAATCTAATTTTCTGGAAAAATGGGTGTATTTCTGGGACAAGCCAAACAAAAACTTTTTGTATATAACAAAATTACCAAGATTTACCAAGTGGTCTCATACGTTTTTGAGGTCTAGAACTCGAGATATGGCCTCGAGAAATTACTGAAAGTATCTGTCCGCCTGAACAGTAGCCCTATGTCACCGGAGAAAAATGTTTTCGAGTAGTAAACGGAGTCAAAAAGTCCCGATACTAATTTTTTTGGAAAGATAACTTATTGTAATACATTTTAGACTTAAGAAACGTCCATTTTGGTGTAGTAATTATTTTTATAAAATTCATGAAAGTGGGTACAAAATCTGGACATGAAGGTTAACTTCCTGTTTTCGAGTTTTAATTTGTGTTTCGACTTATCTGTTGGACATTTTATAGTCTAATGAACATACTAACATGTAAATAAACTTAATATAAAAGATTTCAAGAAGTATTGAAGGTCTTACAATAGTCGGTTTGAAAAACCGAGAAGATGAGAACGTAGAGCTTCACGTGGTGATCTTTTTCTTTCAAACGAGTCAAGTGATCCAAGGTGTTGTTGTGGTGTTTTTATGGTGATTTGTGGGTGTGTTTGGGCTGATCAAAAACGCAGAGAAGGGAGGGAGAAAGAGTAGAGAGAGTATGGAGTTGGTGTTGAATGGAGAGGTGGGTTTGGGATGGCTCAACAAGTAACATCATCAAGGCATGGTATACCATGCCTAGTGCAGATTTTCTACATAAAATCGTGGGGGTCCCACCCCATGTGATGTTTAAATTGTTTTCCCAAAGTTACGTTAAGCCTCGTATTCGTTTACCCGATCGTTTTGCGTTTTAATTAATCGTATAACGTTTTATTTAATACCTTTTGCTAATGATTTAAAACATGATATTTTAAATAAGATTTTTACTCAAATAATATATTCTAAGTTATTAAAATATATTTCAGGTCTCGTATGGTTGTCGGTTGCGAATTTGTACGTTTATTCGAATCGCGTAATGTTTTCAAACGTTTTAATTGTACGCGTGTAATCGCGATATTTTTAACCAAGGTATTTTATCAAAATACTTATCATGAAGTTATAAAAATATAACTTAAGTTTATTTCATCAGTTGAGAGCGTTTCGTACGTTTTTGTCGCGTTCGGAGTGTTTTTAGACGATAAATAATACGTGTAATACATTATCACAATATATTAAGATAAATAATGTTTGTTTGGATAATTCCACATTATTTTAAATAGTTTGTCACCAACGTCCAAAATAATCAGTGTCGGACCTTGTCCGGTTCATAAGTGTACGATTTAAATAAATCGCAAATACGTGTATGTAATTACACAAAATGTTACGTATATTTAGATTAATACAAAACTAAACATACGTAATTACAAGTAAGTTAGACACTAATTAAAGTCCTAAATTAGCGGGTGTCACATTCTCCCCTTGTTAGGAGAATTTCGTCCCGAAATTAGCTCATAGTCACGGTGTGAGTAGAGTCGGTGAACAGGTGTGGATGTTTCAGTCGCATTTGGTCTTCCCGTTCCCAAGTGAATTCAGGACCACGCCTCGAATTCCACCTGACTTTAACAATGGGAATACAACTCTGTTTTAAGCGTTTGATCTCACGGTCCATAATTTCCACGGGTTCCTCGATAAAGTGTAGTTTGTCGTCAATGTGTATCTCATCAAGAGGTATGATCAGTGTCTCATCAGACAGACATTTCTTCAAGTTAGAAATGTGAAAGGTAGGGTGCACGCTACTGAGTTCAGGAGGTAGCTGCAGTCTGTATGCCACTGGACCTATCATTTCAAGGATTTCGAATGGTCCAATGTACTTGGGAATCAGTTTCCCACGTTTGCCAAAACGAATAACGCCTTTCCAAGGCGAGACTTTCAGAAGTACTCGATCTCCAACCTGGAACTCGAGGTGTTTGCGTCTCACGTCAGCATAGCTTTTTTGACGATCACGCGCGGCTTTCAGTCGGTTTTGTATGCCGACAGTCTTTTAAGTTGTTTCATGTATGATTTCTGGACCGGTGAGTTGCGTATCCCCCACCTCAGTCCAACAAATAGGTGACCGGCACTTACGACTGTACAGTGCCTCAAAGGGTGCAGCCTTTATGCTGGTGTGGTAACTGTTGTTGTACGAGAACTCGCACAACGGTAAGTGATTTTACCAGTTTTTACCGAAGTCAACTACGCAGGCTCGTAGCATGTCTTCCAGTGTTTGTATGGTTCGTTCACTTTGACCATCAGTTTGTGGATGGTAAGCGGTGCTCATGTCCAAACGAGTACCGAGTGATTTTTGTAGAGATTGCCAAAAGTGTGAAGTAAATCGAGCGTCTCGGTCAGAGATGATTGAGATGGGCACGCCGTGTCTTGACACGATCTCTTTCAGGTAGATCCGTGTCAAACGTTCCATCTTATCAGTTTCCTTGATGGCTAGGAAATGAGCAGATTTAGTAAGTCGGTCCATGATCACCCAAATGGTATCGTAACGACTAGAGTTTTCGGAAGTTTGGTAATGAAATCCATGGTGATTTGCTCCCATTTCCATTGTGGAATTTTTGGTTGTTGCAGCAACCCTGAAGGTTTCTGGTATTCAGCCTTAACTTTGGAACAGGTAAGGCATTTGCTAACATAAGTAGCGATGTCGGCTTTCATGTTGGGCCACCAATACATCTGTTTGATGCCATGATACATTTTATCGGCGCCAGGGTGAATAGAATATCTAGAATTGTGAGCTTCGTCCATCACCAAGTCTCGTAGGTTCCCAAATCTTGGTAACCAAATTCTGTCAGAGAAATGTTTGACCCCGTTTGATTTGGTTTCAAGTTGTTTATCCATGCCTCGCAAGGCCTCGTGTTTCACATTTTCAGTTTTGAGTGCTTCGAGTTGAGCAGTAAGAATTTGATTAATGAGGTCGTTGTGAATTGTCATGGCAAGTGCTCGAACTCGAAGGGGTTTCACTCGTTCCTTACGACTTAGGGCATCGGCCACAACGTTGGCTTTACCCGGATGGTAACGTATTTCGCAGTCGTAATCAATGAGTAGTTCGACCCAACGACGTTGTCTCATGTTTAGGTCATTCTGGTCAAAGATGTGTTGGAGACTTTTGTGATCGGTGAAAATTGTACACTTGGTATCGTACAAGTAGTGTCTCCAGATTTTAAGAGCGAATACAACGGCCCCCAACTCTAGGTCATGAGTAGTGTAATTCTTTTCGTGGACCTTGAGTTGTCGAGAGGCGTAAGCAATGACTTTGTCTCGTTGCATCAGCACGCAACCGAGACCTTAGTGTGAAGCGTCACAGTATACCACGAAGTCCTCGTTGCCTTCGGGTAATGATAATACCGGTGCACTGCAGAGTTTTTGTTTGAGCAGCTGGAAAGCTGACTCCTGTTTATCAGTCCAGTCGAACTTCTTTTCTTTTTGAGTCAGTGCAGTGAGTGGTTGAGCTATTTTTGAAAAATTCTCAATGAATCGCCTGTAGTATCCAGCGAGTCCTAAGAATTGTCGCACTTCGGTGGGTGTAGTAGGTGCTTGCCAACACTTGATGGCCTCAATTTTCGAAGGATCAACATGAATTCCTTGATTGTCAATCACATGTCCAAGGAATTGTACAGTTTGCATCCAGAACTCACACTTGGAGAATTTGGCATATAACTCCTCGTGCTTGAGTAGTTCTAGAATGGTTTTCAGGTGTTGCGCGTATTCTTGTTCATTGCGCGAGTAAATCAGAATGTCGTCAATGAAGACGATGACAAACTTGTCGAGGTAAAGCTTACACACCCGATTCATAAGGTCCATGAATACTGCCGGTGCGTTGGTCAAGCCGAATGACATCACTTGGAATTCGTAATGCCCGTAGCGAGTTCGGAAGGATGTTTTAGGAATATCTTCGTCACGAACTTGGAGTTGGTGATAACCCGACCGTAGATCGATTTTTGAATAAAAACTCTACCCCTGAAGTTGGTCAAACAGGTCATCAATGCGAGGTAGTGGGTAACGGTTCTTGACGGTTAACTTGTTGAGTTCACGATAGTCAATGCACATGCGGAAAGAACCGTCTTTCTTTTTCACAAAGAGGACCGGGGCTCCCCAAGGCGAGGAACTCGGTCGAATAAATCCTTTGTCCAGGAGTTCTTGTAATTGTGTAGACAACTCCTGAAGTTCGGAAGGTGCTAAACGATAGGGTGCTCGTGCCACGGGTGTGGATCCAGGCACGAGGTCAATAGAAAACTCGACTTGTCTATGTGGCGGAAGGCCAGGCAAGTCTTCAGGAAAGACTTCTGGGAAGTCTCGAACAATAGGCACATCCTCAAGTCGCTTCTCCTCCGACTGTTTCTCCATAACATGTGCGAGGATTGCCTGATACCCTTTTCTCAAGTATTTCCGGGTTTTAATAAAAGAAATAATGTTAAGTCTCATCCCACCGATCTCCCCTTGTACGATTAAAGTTCCACCGGTGACGAGAGGAATACGGACGATTTTCTCGTAACAGGTAATTTCGGCGCGGTGTTTGGATAACCAATCCATACCGACGATTACATCAAAGCTGCCGATCTCGACAGGCATAAGGTCAATAGAGAATAGTTCATCAGCTAAGTTTAACGTGCAGTTAGGTATCATACTATCGGCTTCTATGAGTTTACCGTTTGCCAATTCTACTGTGTACTTAGAATCTAAGGCAACAGGCGTAGTATCAAGTAGTGAACAAAACTCATCAGATATGAAGCTCCTATCAGCACCAGCATCAAATAACACAGAAGCAGTCAAATTGTTCAGAAGGAACGTACCCGTGACCACATTCGGGTCCTGGCGGGCATCCCCAGCGTTGAGTACAAAAGCTCTGCCCCGAGCATTGTTGTTGTTGTTGTTGTTGTTGTTGTTGTTGTTGTTGTTCCCTTTCTTGTTTTTCAATTTGGGGCAATCATTTCTGAAATGCCCTGCAACTCCACATTCATAACAGGTTGTAGGAGTGTTGGGTTTGGGGTTAGCAGTGTTGGTCCTGCAGTCCTTAGCAAGGTGTCCGAATCGCTTGCACTTACTACAGGGGCAAGAACCATTATGATGGAGTTGGCACCTAGAACAGTAAGGTTTGTCCCCTTTGTAGTCCTTTCTGTTGTCAGAACTAGAGGTGTAAGCTTTGATGGTTTCCGGCTTCTTAGATGGTTGCTGGTTTTGGTTCTGGTTGTTAGAATTTCCAGACCACTTTCTCTTGTTGTTGCCAGAGGACGAGATAGGTGTTTCACGGCTAACAATCATAGCCATAAGTTCATGAGCCATACGAATGGCACTCTGAATGTCAGCGGGTTTGGATGAGGCCATGTTCCTCTGGATGTTCTCTGGGAGTCCGCGTATGTATCTCTGAATACGCTTGCGCTCAGGATCAACCTTGGAAGGACAGAGGAGCGCAAGTTGTTGAAATCTAGTAGTATAGCTGGTGATATCGGTACCTTGAACAGACAAATTCCAGAACTCTTCTTCCAGTCGTTGGAGTTCTTCGTTTGGACAGTACTCGTCAGTGAGTTTCTTCTTCAAATCCTACCAAGGAATTTGATATGCAATGTCAACACCCACAGCATTGGCATAAGTGTTCCACCAAGTCAGGGCACCTTCAAGGAAAGTGCAGGTGGCGTACTTAACCTTGCAGTCCTCGGGACAGTTATAAATTCGGAAGACTGATTCCATTTTCTCGGCCCACCGAATTAATCCTATGGCCCCTTCAGTAGCCTTAAAGTTTAAGGGTTTGCAGTTCAAGAAATCTTTGTAAGAACAGGGCTTGGGTTGTGGCCCGTTTGCAGCTGTATCATAACTGCCTGAACTCGGTTGTTATATAGCCATGGCTTGAGCCACACTTTGTGCAATGAGTTGAGCGATCTCGGCATCGCTGTACGTGTGTCTTTTTGGAGGCATAGTGCTGAATAACAAGGAAATGAGGTATGTCAGATGTTTGCACCAAATTATGATATATCACATATGCATATTTATAATGAGGAAATATGCAACAGTACGAAGCGATAATCATAATTCATTAGATAATAAAATTTGATTACAAGGTACGAGTTTCAAAAGATTACAGAATACGAGTTCGAGTGGTTACAAACTTTAGAGTTTACAAAAGGTGTCGGGAATTGTTACATCCTGTCAAATTACAAGAGTTTACAAAGTTAACTAGTTGGTTTACATAGTAGTTACTTACTACACTAATCTCAGGGTAGATTCAGTCGTGGCAGCAGGGAGGTTAGGTGGTCCACAGATTCAGCAAGTCTAGTGACCATCCTGAGAGCATCCTCGGTTTCCCGCAGGCGCATCTCGCATTCTCGCAGCCTCGATTGTAAGACGGAGATCTCGTTTCGGTTATTGATAACTTGATTATGAACGATCTCTATGGATTCAGCAGTGTCTTCCATTTGATTGTGGGTATGGTTAACGGTTACAGACAGATCTTCCTGATCCAAGTAGATTTGTGCAATGCAGCCCTGAGCCGTTAGCATCCAGTTTTCTCGAGTTTCTTGAAGTTCGATTTCCATGTTGTGTAGCCTGCTCTCATGACGGTGTACTCGAGCAGCTAACACCGGAACAGTGAGGTGTGTAGGTTCTTGTGTGTACGGAGAGAGATCCATAGCTGTATAATCTCCGACATCGTCGGGGATCTCAATGTGTTCCTCAATCCTCCAGGTGGCCATAGCCGTAGGTAACCAGCTCCATTAATGAGTGATTGCTCGGTGGCGAGCTAAAGTAGATGTGTTATCAGTAGTGGCAGGATTGGCATAGGGACTAGCTCGGCGCGAGCCACCAGTGCGTCTAGTCACTAGGGATTCTGAGTGGCTACGACGTGAGCGAAGGAGAGATGATGGTGTACGAGCAGTTTGCCTAGATGATGAGTCCGCCATCACTGTGGCAAGAGCGTTAGTGAGTTAGGCCTATCATATACATATATACATATATCATATAATAGCCTAGCGTGTCTAGCACAAACAAGTATAAGTCCCGTTTCTCTCGTGGTCAGAGTCAACTAGTGTATTCCTGTTCAACATAACCTGTATCGGTGGCGGATCTGAGAAATGTGATCATGTGGGGTGCAAATAATTATACTTTAAGAAGATGATAAGTTACAAAAACAACAGACAACGCATGTAGCTATAATATTTCAGGTATATGCTTATATGCAACATAGCAATGAGCAACGGAAAAACTATTTGCAAACATGATACTCTTAGTTGCAATAAAAAACATAAAAACGATAAAAAAAAGCCCGAAAAAAACAACATAAATTTATAGCATTTTTAGTTACTACATATACAACTAAGTTTATGATAAAACAAAGGGTCCTTTTTTACATACCCCCTTTTTGTACTTTTTCCCATCTCCTACCCCCCACTCATCTAATCAATCACATCATGCTTTTATTTTTTATTTTCTGAATATACCCTCCTCTTTTTCTAATTCCTACCCCTTGTTTAATCTAAAACTAAAACTGATTTTCTACTGAACTGGACCGATCTTAGATAAAACTGGACGGGAAAAGGAATGAACGGGAACTGGAGGTGGACCAGGGGGTATCCCCTGTAATTTGGGGTTATCTTTATAATTCTTCTAGAACAAAATACTCTATTCGTCCCATTTTAAGTGTTTTCGTTTCTATTTAGTATTATCAAAAAAATATCTACTTCGTGGAGTAAAATATCAAAAAAGTTTGTTAGTGGTAAAGATGATATATTATTGTGATGAAACATGTATAAAATACGGAGTAGCAATTAGCATCTTCTTAATCATAAAATAGTGTATCTCACATTCTAAATTAGAAATAAAAGGTAATACAAAAGGGAAAAACTAAGAATAGCTAGCTAATGATCAATTTAAAAACCATACAAAAGTAGAAACAAAACTATATATATTATACTATCTCCGTCCACATTACTATTTTGAGTTGTGTCAAATAAGTGTCCACTTCCATGTTACACTCAATGAAAAAAGATTTTAGTGGGTAGATATATTATTTGATTGGTGAAAAGTGTAGTTGGTGAAGAATTCTAAAACTTTGTATATAGTTAAAGTTGTAACACCTCCAAATTTACTGTTGCGTAGAAGCAAGCTTTGGGTGTTACTAATTAATAATCAAGCACCAAAGTAAAGCAAACGACATCTATATGTAACGTCGTACAATAGTACAAAAGTATTACATTGTTGAATCATAATATCAAGCTTCGAGTTCGAAAATGGTTTCCTAGAGATTCTAATACATAACTGATATACAAAAAGTAATGCAAAAGAATCTTCACAAGTTTGTATGCATGCGACTCAAGCTATCAGTCCTAAGGGTGTGCAGTCCTACTGCTGTAATGTACCTGAGATAAATGCTAAAAAGTGTCAACCAAAAGGTTGGTGAATCTTACAGGTTTAGTATAGTAAATCAATTATGAACCACAAGTAAGTACCAGTAATGCCCTCGAGCATAGTAAGTAAATCAGTAACTCAGTAAATCAGTAGGTCAACACAATTACCATGAGCTCACAAGTTGAAGCTTAACAGTGTAGTGTGAATGGTACAATCAAGTACAGTATCACGTACCCTCGTGAGTGCTATCCGGACACTCATATGTAACAAATACTAATATGCCTGTTTCTACGGTGTAATCCGTGGTAGCGCTACTACCCTAGGCAGGGATTGTCAGTCCCAAATGAATCCATCTACTAGTAATCGCTTAAGTCCATAACTAACAACTTATGATAGGAGGATTTCAGTGGATAAAAAGTAACTCACGTAGTGTATGTAAAAGTAGTGTATAGCAGTTCAGTACTTGCGTTCATACGTAAAACAGTAGCAAATATCTCACCCCGAAGTAGAAAAACAACAAAGGTGGGGCTGTAAGACTCACATGAGTCTAGCAAGTATGTCTGAGGAATCAAACAAGTAACGCGGATGTAAGTCCGTATGTGGTTCTCCGAACCCTGCAACCTTCTGGCGTCCGAAACGCACAAGGTTGTAAGTAAATGAGTAAGTAGATTGGTGTCTTAAAAGATCACCCATGCTAGTTGTCCACTCAACTAGGAAATGTCCAAGTACATTTGGTTTGTTTGTTTGTATTTTGAAAATGTGTACGGCCCGTTGGTGATGGATTGTAATAATAATCACAAACTATTATTATTATACTTGAATTGTCGTATACTTATAACAGCATTTATGTTTCATTATGTTGTATACTTATCATGTAGTTATGCTATCGTATAGGGTTCAGTTGTTGTAAGTATTCGACACTTAGTGAAAAGTATTTTAAAGTTTCTGTTTTGGTGCGACAATATGCATCCGACAATAGTGATGCGACAATAGGGTTTCGGGTACTGTTCATACGACAATGATGAAAACAATTATTCGATAATCGACTCCGACAATAGGGTATGCGACAATGGTATTTTCACAGACGAAAAAGGCTTGTGCGACAATTGGTATTGTCGCAGGTGATTTCCGTTTTCGTTTAAGTATTCGTTTTCGTTTACTAGGTCAAACGGGTTTGGTTTGATTCGAGTGTTATCAAGTCCGAAACTATGCATCCGAGTCTCACCCTAAAGTCCGAGAGTCAACCCTCAGTCCGACAGTCATAGAAAGTAATTTTTTACTGTTCATCCGACACTAGAATCACGGAGTTACTGTTCATCCGACACTAGAATCACGGAGTTACTGTTCATCCGACTTTGTGATTTTTATTTAAAATAGAAAACTTTATCGAATCGTTCTGAAAAGTTTACACGACGTTCCCACATATGTTATGTACTTCCTGTAATTTTTTTATGACTTTTGGAGGTTGTTTGATATTTTTTAAAAATTCAAGAAGTATCAGGGTTCAGTTTAGTCCGAGATTAGACCACTTCTCACAAATCTAATTTTCTGGAAAAATGGGTGTATTTCTTGGACGAGCCAAAGAAGAACTTTTTGTATATAACAAAATTACCAAGATTTACCAAGTGGTCTCATACGTTTTTGAGGTCT
Organism: Helichrysum umbraculigerum; assembly: GCA_949592205.1. Lineage (NCBI taxonomy): Eukaryota > Viridiplantae > Streptophyta > Magnoliopsida > Asterales > Asteraceae > Helichrysum > Helichrysum umbraculigerum. The sequence continues at coordinate 68,326,088 of CATIUR010000003.1, forward strand.
AGAACTCGAGATATGGCCTCGAGAAGTTACTGAAAGTTTCTGTCCGCCTGAACAGTAGCCCTATGTCACCGGAGAAAAATGTTTTCGAGTAGTAAACGGAGTCAAAAAGTCACGATACTAATTTTTTTAGAAAGATACTTATTGTACTACATTTTAGACTTAAGAAACGTTCATTTTGGTGTCGTAATTATTTTTATAAAATTCATGAAAGTGGGTACAAAATCTGGACATGAAGGTTAACTTCCTGTTTTTGAGTTTTAATTTGTGTTTCGACTTATCTTTTGGACATTTTATAGTCTAATGAACATACTAACATGTAAATAAACTTAATATAAAAGATTTCAAGAAGTGTTGGAGGTCTTACAATAGTCGGTTTGAAAAACCGAGAAGATGAGAACGTAGAGCTTCACGTGGTGATCTTTTTCTTTCAAACGAGTCAAGTGATCCAAGGTGTTGTTGTGGTGTTTTTATGGTGATTTGTGGGTGTGTTTGGGCTGATCAAAAACGCAGAGAAGGAAGGGAGAAAGAGTAGAGAGAGTATGGAGTTGGTGTTGAATGGAGAGGTGGGTTTGGGATGGCTCAACAAGTAACATCATCAAGGCATGGTATACCATGCCTAGTGCAGATTTTCTGCATAAAATCGTGGGGTGTTGGTACATGTTTGTGTCTGTCAGTTGGTCTAGCTCGTCGTTTGTAATTAGAATTAGTTTTTCTGATTCCTGCGACGTTGCGTGTAACGTCGCAGGTGCGACGTCAGGTTTTGGGCCTGCGACGTAGCGAACGTCGCATGGGCTTGGGCCTGCGACGTCGTGTGCGACGTCGCAGGTGCCAGATTATGTATAAATTCGTATTTTCGTTTTCTGTTTAGGACGGACGAAACCCTAAACGCCATTTGTTGAAATCCCTGTAATCTGATCGATTATAATTCAATATAAAAACGTTTTGGTTCGTATTCATTGCGTATTGATTATTCATGTGTTTAGTGTATAACTTAATCGTTGATTCCGCAAACGATTGAGTGACTCGGTTCGTATAGATCCAAGGTTAGGGACAAACAACTGGTATCAGAGCAGAAAGTGATCGTTTTTGGCTTAACGGATCGAGTTTGGGATTTAAAAGGACGTGATATTCGTGTGTTTTCGTGTTTATCACGTTTGTTTTGTGTTTCTACAGGTTTTCGATCATTATTACTGGGAATTATTGAAGGTTTCCGTCGTTCGACATTCGTGGTTTTGGTTTTCTGGTTAAAAATTCGTTTTTAGGGTTTTTGGCCGCAGGTTTTCGCGTTTTGCGACGTTACCTGCGACGTCATCTGCGACGTCGCTTGCGACGTTAGTGATTTAGACTTTAATTAGTCTGTGCGACGTACTGTTGCGACGTCATCAGCGACGTCGCTATTTTGACTTTAATTAGTCTTTGCGACCTAGTGTTGCGACGTCTTGTTGCGACGCCGTGTAACTCTGCGACGTCCTCTGCGACGTCATCTGCGACGTGACTCTCAACGTCGCATATTTCTGATTCTTAATTGAATCCTTTGCTTTTTGCGACGTCACTATTGCCGTCGCATAATCTTTGTGCGACGTTATCATCAACGTCGCTAATATCAGAAGGTTGTTTTTTCGATTAAGTAATTACAATGGCAGCTGATAAAGAGGATATTAGAGGACCGAGAGAAATGATTAAACAAAGTAATGACATAGGTTCAAGTAATAAACCTCCACTATTTACTGCGGATATGGATTATGTATACTGGAGAGACCGTGTTGAACAATACATTGATTTTCATTGTCCGGAATTATGGGGACCATTACGTGAGCGTTATGTACCTCCATTAGCTGAAGGGGAATACCGTGGTATTCGTCCTGCTAAGACTTATAAAGCAATGTCTCCCGAGGAGAAGAAAGATTTTGATACTGAGAGAAAGTCATTTTCGATGATTAAAATGTGTCTAACCAAAGATGTTCTATGGCTTTTCAGAACTCATGAAATAGCATTTGATTTATGGAAGGCAATTGAAACTCGTTGTGGAGGAAATGATAAGTATAAGGAAGCAAAGCTCGAACTAATTAAGAAACAGTACGATATCTTTGACATTCTTCCTAATGAAGACACAACTTCTTTATTCACTAGGTACTCACGGTTAGTTGGTGAGTTGTTTGAAGGGGGTTATACTTTTCCTCCTATTGAAGTCAATAAGAAGCTACTGGATGTGTTGCCGAGTTCTTGGGATGTTAAAGTTCAATTTTTAAAAGAAAATGAAGAACTTGCAAACATGTCTTTGGATACGTTGATAGGGGATCTTCAAGCTCACGTGATGGAGATTAAGAAGAAAGAAACAAGGTCTGGTGCTGCTGTTCAGAATCCTAGTGTGTATGGTGTTCAACTTAACTCTGGAAAGACTTATGGATCTGGAGTGGCCTTCGTAACAAATACAAATGCTTCATCAACCTCTTCTTCTTCTTACGATGGGATTCATTCTGTTTTCATGTTTGGACCTTCTTCAAATCAACAACAGGTTCAAGTCTCACCTGCTATTCAGGAGCAAGCTGCCATTTACACAGCTTTCTTAAGCTCATACAAGGATTTGGTTACTCAACCGAATCTTACTTTGGAGCTGACAAAGGAAGACTATGCTCAGCTTGATGAAGATGATTTGGAGCAAATGGATCTAACTTGGAATGTGGCAATGATCACCCGAAGAATTCAAAAGTTTTTGCAGAGGACAGGGCGTAAAAGCTTGGAAGGTGACGGGAAGACTGGCTTCGGATTTAACAAGAGTAAGGTCCGGTGTTACAATTGTCAAAACTTGGGTCATTTCGCCAGGGAATGCGAGAAACCCAAAATGCCTGCATCGGGATTCACAACACCTTCTACTCCTCCAAAGACCAAAGAAATGGAAGTCACCAAGAAAGGGCCTGCTGATAATGCCCTGATTGTTTTCGAGCCCACAAGTCAGGATTGGACGGCTGTCTCCCAGCAATACCAACAGTGTTTGATGGCTCACATTGTGAATGAGGTACCAGATGAACCGTTAAATTGTATCTCATGCATTAAGTTAACTGAATCTCTAAAGGCATATCAGACAGACACCGTAGAGTTGAGGAAAAAGAATGAAAAACTAACCGAGTCAAATAATTTTTTAAAAGCTAATGAGAAACTTTATGAAAAACATCTTGAGGCTCATCGGTTAGATACTCAGAAATATAAATCTAAGGTTTTTAGTCAAGAAGATGCCATTAAAAGCTATCTTGTTGAAATTGAACTGCTAAAGAAAGAACTTACAGATTTAAAAATTGAGTATGAGAATTATAAGAGTAAAATCTTAGGTTCAAATTCCTCAACGGTTCTCTTTAATGAAATTCTTAGCAAGCATGGTACTAGTGGGAAAAATAATGAGGGATTGGGATACCACTCAGTCCCTCCTCCTTCTACTCACTGTCCCCTGCCTGTTAAGGAAGGCTTTGAAGAGATTCCAGTTGATTGGTCAAAGCTTTACGGTATAAAAGCTAAAGATGCTAAAGAGACCAAACACAACAAACCGGCAAAGGAGAAAACCAAGCGGCCAGAGTACCCCTTGCCAAGGTTTGTTAAGTCTGTGAATGAATCTCCTGTTAGTGTTGAGGAGAGTGTTGAGCTAAAGAATGAATCTCCAATCTGTTTTAAGGAGATTGTTGAGATTAAGGACATTACGGATCAGGAGTATCCTGAGGTTAAGAAAGTTGAAGTTAAACCTGAAAAAGTGATTTCAAAGGTTGAACCTGAAATTAAGGTTCAACCAAATAAGGGAAAAGCCAAGGTTTTAAATTCGAAACAACAAACTTTACAGTCACCTGTAAAGATTTTGCAACACAAAATAGTAAATGAAAGAGTTTCTTATGATAAACCTTCAACTTCAACCTCTCAACCAAAACAAACACTTTCTAAGACGTGTACGCAATGTTCATGTTCTAGAAATGTTTCTCCATCTCCTGTGGTAATTCCTCAGCCTCAACCGTTTGTTGAGACTCGTTCTTGTTTCTACTGCAAGAAACAAGGACATTTAATTCGTGAATGTCCAAAGCTGTCAAATCAGCGCTATGGGAGAGAGATGCCTAGGACATCTGTTTATAGAAATTCTTTTTCAAAATCTCCACCTAGGCGTTACTCAAACTCTCCCAAGCCTGTTTTGAAGCCAAGTAATGTTGAGCAAAAATCTTTGCTAATTCAAAAGCCCAACATTACTTCTAATACCAATTCCGAACCTACTAAAGTTTGGAAACGAAAAGAGTCTGATGTTGACTCTTCAGTCGTCAACAATAACACATCAGATAATATTCTAATTTGTTTAAAGATAAAATCCTATCTGACGTGCTTATTGTTGATGACCACGGTCGACCTAAGTCTGTAAAGGCTTGGGTCACCGTTTCTCACTAATCTCCTTTCGTTTGTGTGTTGCAGCAGTCAGAACGTGTTAAAGATAGTGAATGGTATTTGGATAGTGGCTGCTCGCGACATATGACAGGCGATGTATCTCTTCTTGTGGATATTAAACCACATGCAGGAGGATATGTTGCCTTTGCTGGAGATACTGGAGGAACCATTTCTGGAAGAGGATCGCTAACTAACGGCAATGTTAGTTTTGAAAATGTAAACTACGTGGAACAGCTTACGCACAACTTGCTAAGTGTTTCACAGGTCTGTGATAAGGATTATACCACTGCGTTCACAAAGACAGAGTGCGTGATACTGAAGCCTGGGTATGTCATTCCGGAAGAATGGGTGTTACTGAGAGCACCAAGAAAGGATGACACATACATACTGAACATGAGAACTGTTGAGACCTCGAACGAGTATACGTGTCTCTTGTCTAAGGCTTCTGAAAAGGATTCACTGCTTTGGCACAGACGAATGGGACACATTCATTTCCGAAAAATGAATTTCTTGACTAAAAATGACCTAGTGCTAGGAGTTCCAAAACAGTCATTTGCTCTAAAGGATGACTGTATCTCTTGCCAAAAAGGAAAGCTACGTAAGAAGTCCCATAAGTCTAAGCAGGTGAATTCCATTACTGCACCATTGGAACTACTGCATATGGATCTTTTCGGTCCAGTCTCTACAAAGAGCATTGGTGGTCGGTCTTACTGCTTGGTAGTTACTGATGACTACTCAAGGTTTTCGTGGGTTTACTTTTTAACCTCAAAGGGGGAGACTCCTGATATTCTAGTGTATTTGTTGGACAAGTTGGCAAATCTGTGCAACTTGAAGGTGAAAAGGATACGAAGCGACAATGGAACTGAATTCAAGAACTCAACTCTTGAATTGTTTTGTGCTACAAGAGGTATTGAGCATCAATTCAGTGCTCCAAGGACTCCACAACAGAATGGAGTCGCAGAAAGAAAGAATAGAACAATCATCGAGACAGCTCGGACTATGTTAGCTGACTCCAAGTTACCAATCATCTTCTGGGCTGAGGCGGTTAATACTGCCTGTTATGTTCTCAACAGAGTGCTCACGGTTAAGAAAAAGAACAAAACGTGTTATGAACTTTTTAATAACCGTAAGCCAAATCTGCAGTTTCTAGAACCCTTTGGGTGTCCATGCATGATCATGATTACAAAAGATAAGGTCTCTAAGTTTGGTGATAAAGCTGTTGAAGGGATTTTTCTTGGATATTCAGTCAACTCTCCAAACAAAAGAGTCTTCAACAAATCAACGAATCAGATTGAGGAACAGTTTGAGGTAAAATGTTTAAGGTATACGGAACCTCCTCAAGGAACGGGTCCGGATTGGTTTTTCAACTATGGAAACCTCTTCAACTCATTCAATATTCCGGAAGAGGATGAAACGGAAGAATTGGTTTCTATACTTCATGGACTTGATCTTACTCAAGATACACCTATTAATAATAAACCATCCGACCCATCTCCCAATGCAACACCCGAACCTCCACCAACTACACCTACACCTTCACAAACAACACCTACACCATCACAACCAACACCCACGCAACCACAAACAACAACCAAATCACCACCATCTACACCTACACCTACACCATCTCCTACTCCATCATCTTCGGCTGCTCCTTCTAAAACAGTTTATAACTACACAAAGGAGCTTCCATATGATCCAAACATGCCTCCTTTAGAGGAACCTCAAGAAGAAGATGAAGTGGAAGAAACAATGGCCTACTCTCACTTATATACTTCTGAACATGAAGGAGAAGAAGAAGAGTTAGCCTTTCCTGAGTCTGCTGCTACTCCCAAAACTGAGGGAGATTTGAACAATCTGGGTGTGGACGTTGTGCCAACTGCCATACCAGAAACTCGTATACATAAGGATCACCCCATTGATAATATCATTAGTGATCCTCATGCATCTGTTCAAACACGACAACAAGCAAAGCAGACTTCAGCTCAACAGCTTTTGGGACTTATTGCTCATATCGATTCATGTCATTTGTCTCAAATTGAACCTAAAAAGGTTGAACAAGCCTTAAAAGATCCATCTTGGGTCGAGGCTATGCAGGAGGAACTACAGCAAATAAACAAGATGAATGTTTGGGAAATTGTTCCTCTACCCAAGGGTGCTCACTTGACGGGTACTCGTTGGGTTTACCGTAACAAAATGGATGATCGTGGGGCAGTTATTCGGAATAAAGCCCGTCTGGTAGTTCAAGGATATAGTAAACTAGAAGGTATTGACTATGATGAAGTTTTCGCTCCTATCGCTCGTTTGGAATCAATTCGGATTTTTCTAGCCTATGCTTCTTTTAAAGGATTCCGCGTGTATCAACTTGACATAAAGTGTGCTTTTCTATACGGAGATGTTGACGCAGTAATTTATGTGTGTCAGCCTCCTGGTTTTGAAGACCCAAAGCATCCTAATCATGTTTGCAATCTGAAGAAAGCTTTGTATGGTCTTCATCAATCTCCTCGACTTTGGTATGAGCGACTTGCCAAGTACTTGCTGAAGAATGGTTTTGATAGAGGACAGATTGATAGCACGCTTTTCATCAAAAGGGATGGAGCGGATTTATTACTTGTTCAGGTTTATGTGGACGACATAATATTCGGATCAACAAATGATCAGTTGTGCAAGGATTTTGAAGGACTGATGAAAGCTGAGTTTGAAATGAGTGCTATGGGGGAACTCACGTTCTTTCTGGGACTACAGGTTGAGCAATCTGACAATGGAATTTATATACACCAGTCAAAATATGTCACTGACATGTTGAAGCGGTATGAATTGCTCAATTGTAAACACTACGGCACTCCAATTGAAGTGAAACACAATCTTGGACCTAATGAGGATGACGAAGATTGCAAGGAGAAAGACTATCGCTCAATGATAGGCTCTCTCATGTATCTGATTGCCTCAAGACCAGATATAGTGTTTGCCGTTTCACTCTGCTCTCGATTTCAAGCAAATCCGAAGGTGTCTCATATGAAGGCAGTAAAACGCATTTTTGGATATCTAGCTTTTAGGCCATCTCTGGGTCTATGGTATTCAAACGAGAAAAACTTCGAGTTAACTACCTATTCAGATTCGGATCTTGGTGGCTGCAAGGTAGATATGAAGTCAACTACTGGAGGATGTCAGTTCCTTGGATCGCGCTTAGTTTCTTGGCAGTGCAAAAAGCAGACTGCGGTTGCTATTTCCACAGCTGAAGCCGAGTATGTTGCTGCTGCAAGTTGCTATTCTCAGGTTCTTTGGATTCAGCACCAGCTGCGCGATTACGGGTTCAATCTCTCTATGACTCCTATTTACATTAATAATACAGCTGCTATATCTATAACACACAATCCCGTACATCACTCTAAGACCAAACATATCGAACTTAGGTTCCACTTCATACGGGATTGCTTTGAGAAACACCTTATAGATGTCGTACATATAGAAACCCTTAAGCAGTGTGCGGACCTTTTCACAAAAGCCTTTTTGCGATCACGTTTTATTGAACTGGTTAATCTGATAGGTTTAAGGTTCTTTCAATCAAAGAAATGATTTGTGACTTGGATTTTTAAGTTTTTAAATTCTTTAAAATAAATAAATAAATAAATAAAATAAAATAAAATAAAATAAAATTTGGCAACAACCACTCTTTATACTCTTTAGTATTAAAGAAAACGCAAGGTTGCTACATTTTTAAAATAGACGTTGAGTTGTGTCTGTAAACAACTAGGGATATGATAGTACATCGGGTGACATGCACAAACTGGAATTTTAAGGTTTATCTTGGATGTGTCAGTAGGTTTATCTGACACACTTAAAACAGTTTTTATCTAATTTATCTTCATCATATGATGTATTGGTAGGCATGGTACACACCGGTCTCTGAGGTATTAAGAAGTAATTTAAATACATGTCTATGATCCTGTGGTCAACACCTTGTGATGTACGACTCTAAGTCTTAATTCCTTAGCGTAGCTTGACATACTTCTATTTTTGGATCGTATATCTGAGATCTTTTGGGGGAGTATGCTGATTGTTTCCTCTGTTGTACGTAAGTGCAGACCTGGTCTCAATTCAGCTTACTCTCAAAACTAAGCAAACGTGAGTCAATGCACTTGCAAAGTCTTAAATTTAAGGTACTAAACAAGGTCGCCACTAATTTGGTTTGACTGCGTTTGGTTTTGCTTACACCTGAATCAAGTTATGTTGCTCTGTTGTACGCAAGTACAGACCTGTCACCGCTGGCTTGATTCTTAAAATTGATTCTCTTATATTCTTTCTAAATTTGGAAACTATGTTCATGTCTAAGTTATAGGGGTATATCTATGGTGGGGACCATGGTGAAATATTCATACTAACAATAAATGGTTAACTCACAGACACATATGTAACATGTTTAGGTGGACAAACAATACCAATAATCGTCTTGAAATAATTTTTATAAAAAGTGTTTTAAATGTGTCAAGTAAATTTAAAGTGGACAAATATACTGATGATCGAAATAACACTTACTATTCCTAATAATTGCATGTTATTCCGATATGATCCCTAAACAGACAAAACAACTCCGTCACCAAAAATAGAGTGTTAGTAATTTTATTCTGTTATATTTTTACTTTTTGTGATATTAAAGAAAATACCAAAAAGATTTTTTAGTTTAGTTATTTCATTTTATGCTTTATTTTTATTCTAAGTTATTTTTTCCAAGTCATGAGTCATTTGGATATTATTTTCTAAAATAACGGGTAAACGGTTTTTGAAATTTTCTAACTGCTTTATGCGACGTCACGTTTGCCGTCGCTAGCGACGTCCCAGTCTACGTCGCACATAGGGTTAGACTATATATAGTCTCAACCGCGACGTAACACGTCACACTATTCACTATTCACCTGCGACGTAGCCTGCGACGTACCTCTGGCGATTTGCGACGTAGCGTTGTTTCGTGCATCTTTGTGATGTCGAGCCGTTTTCATTACGATTCATTCACGTATTCTTGTTCTACTCGTTATTCCGCACACTTAGGTACCACCTTTACCTCTTTTCACCGTGTATTCATGCCATAATTGTCATTTATATTTTCCGGTTTAAAGGGTTTCGGTTTCGGGTAAAATTCGATGGTGAATTGGATGTTGTAACTGTTATAACTTATATTTTTGTAATCACCATTGTTAGCCGCACCTTATTGTGCGATTGATTTTGAAAACCCCTAAATTTGAGGGTTAGGTTTTCTGGGTTGGGACGACTGTTCGTCGTTGCGACGTACGATGCGACGTCGTGGCCTACGTCGCTATATTTATTTATTATTAATTGCCTACGTCGCCCTTACCTACGTCGCCTTTTACCGCGACGTCCTACGCGACATCCCTCACTACGTCGCTACTTTTATTACTGTGATTAAATTCACAATAAATTGCAAAATGCGTCGTCCCTCTTGACGTCGCTCGAATTTTCTGCGACGTCAAGCATTACGTCGCTTTTCAATTTATTCTGATTTTTGGCGACGTACATTTCTACGTCGCTTTGTGTTATGCGACGTCAGTGGCTACGTCGCTAGTTCCAGGAAGTTTATAACGGTTTTACAAAAAATGTAATATTTTTGCTAACCTTTTTCGAGTTGCAATCTGTTTCTGTTTTTTTGCAGCTATGGCTTTGATATTTGAGGCGCGTCATAATACTGCTGCTTACCTTGATGATACTTCTGATAAAGCTGCACCGTATCGTCAGATGACTGCATTTTTGAGACGTTCAAGGGTATTCCACGCCATTTCCGATAACACTATGGTTTTTGGAAATCTGATCAACCCTTTCTGGAGAAACGCAATTGTTGTTACTGATGACAACGTTAGACGACTGGTCTCTACAGTTCTTGGTACGGAAATCACCATTACAGAGCAGAGTATTCAGGAACTTTTATAGCTGAACGATCAACCGAATATGCCAGTCAGTTTTGATCATATTTTCGTTACGGGAGCTATGCAAAGGATTGGATATCCCGGGATTCCCACTGATCAGTATAGGAAAGCGAATCTCACACGTGTTTGGAGATATTTGATGCACGTGATTATTGTTTGTTTGGGAAATAGGAAAGGTGGAACGGATGGTATGAGCCGAAGTCTGGCTTCCGCCAGGTTAGCGTTAGTATATAACAAGCCGTTCAACTTCTCGGGATTTATCTTCAAGGCTATGGTCGACAATGCAAACGCCGGGGATCAAAAATGGGTATTATTCAGTTGCACATCAATCGTCATCATCCAGATCTTCAGGCACAGGGTGATATTGATCAGCAACCAAAGATTTCACCGATGATGAGTCGGATCTTTACCATTTGTGCAGGTTATGAGAAAGGGGTTGAGGCACCAAGGGATGTTCCCTTATTTGGTGCTATTGTGGATGAGAATTATGTACCGCCTCCGGAACCTCAGTATATGGATATTCCGGCACCACAGGAACCGCAGCAACTGCTTGTCAACGTTCCTGTTCAAGCTGCGGGGGAGAATGTGGATGCTCTTTTGGAGAACATTGAGCACTTTGGGCATGTTGACTCGGAAAACTCAGCATCTCACGACACCGTTGAGGGTTCTGATTCTGAAGCTGCAGAAAATGTAGGTCCTAAGGATGGTGGTCCGACGCCTGAGCATTCGGACGGTACTGTTCCGCATCCCTCTGAGATGGAACGTATCCGGATTACCGATTCATTTAGATATCTGAGGATTAAACGTCGGATCAGACAAGGACGTAAGTATGTACCTCCAAGGGATACTGGGAAACGTACATGAGATGGCGATGATTCTGATGATGAAACTTATCGTCCTCGTCGTCGTGTTCGTCGCTCTTCGTCAGCAAGAGCTCAAGTCAATCCATCGCCGCAAGATGATTTTGAGATTCAACCGACACCAGCATTCATGCAAAAGATGATGGATGATATGCAGAAGATGCAGCAAAAGCTGGAGGCTCAAGACGAAAAGATTGCTGAGCAGTCTGCACTAATCGAGGTTCAGTCTAAGGAGCTTGAGGAAACGAAGCTTAGGGTTAATGTTTTGGAAGGCAGGTTACTTGCCTCGGGGGAGTCTGGGTCTGGGGTACCCAATTTAGAGTCAAGTGAACCTGCGTCTGTAAACCCCAACCCTGTAATTGAAAATATTAATGAAACTATTCCTCGTTTAGATTACTTTTGTGTTAATGATATTCCAGGGCAACCGAGACCACTGGCCGTTGATTATTCATTCGCTGACTTATCGTTTATTCAGAGAATGGCCAGTGGAGTTGGCTCTGAGGAAGAAACGGAGAATGTTTTTGAGATGAATGAGGATGTTTCGATTGAAGAAGAACAGTTGAATTCAGATGAAACGTATGATGATGCACAATCTGGGGAAGCTTACGATGGTGCACCGATTATAGAATCTGATTCAAGTGAAGATGAGAGACCTGCTAAAGCTCAACATGGAGAATCAAGTTCTGCTGCAACTCCAGCTCAAGAGACACAAGCACCGGACTCAGCAGCTCCTGAAACTGAATCTTCTGATGTTCCTAAGAAGAAATTAACTGCTGAAGAAAAGAGAGAAAGAAACAAGAAATGGTGGCCTAAGGGACGAAATCCAGTTCCTATTCCAGTTAAATGTCAAGTGTACCGGGTTAGTCGAAATTATACCGGAGTTATTAAAAGCTGGAAGTGTCAGAGGAATCTTTTTATGATTAAGAGAGAAGATGGAGTTCAGTACTTTAGAATGCGTTTTGATAGATTAAGTACGTTGCCAAAAGGAGAGATTAATCGATTAGCTCAGCTTAAATTGATTAATCCGTTTAAGAATGATTATGCTGAGTTTATTCAGAGAAATTTACGTCGGGAAGTGTTATCGAAGACATATTCTAAATTGAAACCGACGTTGGGCACTCGGTATACGTGGAAAAAGAAGATTGATCCAGTCACCAGGAAGCCTATGGTTAAAGTTCACTATCCGCCTGCTAACTGTTTGACTGAGATACCTCTGGAACCAGTACCTTATTATTTTCTGAGAAGACTTGTAAAGTTGGAACTTGATTCACAAACTGGTGAAGCGGTTATTACTTTTGTTCCAGATTCTGAACCGTGGCCAGAAGTTGGAGGTATATGGAATTTGAAGCAAGCAACGTTTAGACTGTATGATCCGATGAGTTTGATTAATTTTCATGAAAAAGATTTAAGAAAACTCTATGATGATCGGATTCGTGTTGGTCAGAAGAATGAGTTCAACAGACGTTTAGCCGAGCAGTTTTACAATGTTGTTACTGTTTGTGTGGCTAATGGAATTCATGCTGACGGCCAATTTCCTGCGGGCTGGGTTTAAAGAAGATTTTTGAAGACCAAGCTGAAGACACGGGGGAGTTTGTTGGTACATGTTTGTGTCTGTCAGTTGGTCTAGCTCGTAGTTTGTAATTAGAATTAGTTTTCCTGATTCCTGCGACGTTGCGTGTAACGTCGCAGGTGCGACGTCAGGTTTTGGGCCTGCGACGTAGCCAACGTCGCATAGGCTTGGGCCTGCGACGTCGTGTGCGACGTCGCAGGTGCCAGATTATGTATAAATTCGTATTTTCGTTTTCTGTTTAGGACGGACGAAACCCTAAACGCCATTTGTCGAAATCCCTGTAATCTGATCGATTATAATTCAATATACAAACGTTTTAGTTCGTATTCATTGCGTATTGATTATTCGTGTGTTTAGTGTATAACTTAATCATTGATTCCGCAAACGATTGAGTGACTCAGTTCGTATAGATCCAAGGTTAGGGACAAACATGGGGGTCCCACCCCATGTGATGTTTAAATTGTTTTCTTAAAGTTACGTTAAGCCTCGTGTTCGTTTACCCGACCGTTTTGCGTTTTAATTAATTGTATAACGTTTTATTTAATACGTTTTGCTAATGATTTTAAACATGATATTTTAAATAAGAGTTTTACTCAAATAATATATTCTAAGTTATTAAAATATATTTCGGGTCTCGTATGGTTGTCGGTTGCGAATTTGTATGTTTATTCGAATCGTGTAACGTTTTCAAACGTTTTAATTGTACGCGTGTAATCGCGATATTTTTGTGACAACTCTCCAAATTAGGTATTAATTAACAATTAAGCATGTGCATTCTTACGCTAATTTCCTGATTAAGTTTTAACAAAACTATTTGATGTGATGTAAGCCTAGCAAGCCCAGTACTTTTAAACAAAAAGTAATACGTAATAAGTAAGTATTAAAAGTTACGTACAAATATATTAGAACGAACTCGACAAAAATAAATAACAAAAGTTTCGTGATATAAAAATAATTAATAATGAAATTATTAATTACGAGTATTTATATATCTATAACATATAGATCAAATGGTCTAAATATACGTTTAACATAAAACGTATTATAACACGAACAGAAACAATTCTAAAACGTACATAAAAGGTCGAATCATAAAAATCCCAATTTTCTCATTCGTTTGGAAGAAGTTAGAACATTACTTCGAAATATGAAATCCTAAATTAACTGAAATTTTGCGCTCAAATAGTTACGCGCAGTAAAATGTACAAAATTGTACATCTATTTAAAATAATGATAACATCATTATTCTGATTATAAATAACGAACCAGGAGAACACCTACAAAATAAAATTTTAATTTGTTAATTTTTATATTGCTAAAATTATACCCGTACTCGAAATTGTGGTACCAAAATTGGCACCAACCTCCAATAATTCAGAGACAAACTCTGATCTTCAAACCATACCCGTTTGATTTATTTACTCCCTCCCATTCTAACTTTCTGATCATTTCATTTTTATCAATCTTCATTTCATTTTCTTTCTTCTTCTTCACAAAGGGAAAACACAGAGACAACATCAAGTAGCAGGAAGCAGAAAACAAATATTAAAAACTATAACAATAATATATCATCATCATCATCATCGTCTGATCATCATCACCACCTTCATCTTTTTGTAAGGAACTTTCACTTCTTTGATTTCTTTACTTATATTTCGTTATATAACTTATATTCATACCATAATCTAAGTGTATAACACACAAAACTTGAAGATTAATGGATTGATCATGAAAATGGTTTTATAACCCAAAACTTCAAATACAAAAATCAACACATAAAAACTTGTTAGAATAGTGTAGTAACTCGTAAAAATGATATAACTTGTTGATATAAACGTTTGGTAACATAGTGTAAAGGAAATAAGCTAATTAAACTCGTGTATAAGTTTCATCAGACGCGAACAGGGGCTGAAACGAGCCACGAATACGGCGGATTCCTTTGAATCCGGCGTATTTAGAACCAAAAACCAAACGAATCCGGCGGATTCAAAGGAATCCGGCGGATTCCCATGTCCGACCCCCACATAAACCTTCGGCTAAAACGATGAACGAGTAAAAGACACGATTGAATACGGCGGATTCAACCGAATCCGGCGTATTCCCAAATCTTCACACGACCAACTTTGTGAACACAAAAGAATACGGCGTATTCATTTAAATACGGCGTATTCCCAACCTAAAACGAAACCACATGAAAACTACGATGAATACGGCGGATTCACTCGAATCCGGCGTATTCCGACTTTTGACTTGAATCCGGCGGATTCACTTTAATACGGCGTATTCCGATCTTTAACATGAATCCGGCGGATTCATATAGAATCCGGCGGATTCCCATTTCTGGTCAGCACTTTGACTTTTAATATTAAATACAAACGATTCCGTTAACAGGTTACAATTGTTAATAGACATTTACGAGACATTGTAAACAATGAACAAAACATTAATGTGATATATCCGAGACACGGACTTTGGACTTATTTATTTCGTACGAACAAACGATATATGACATAAATATATATATACGAACTTTGTAAATTATACGATTTGGATATGATTATACAATCGGGACATTTAAACTTTTTAACACTTATTAAACAAACGTAACAATATTAAAAACATATGATATTTATTAAACGGAATAAATATATAATCAAGTTTTATATAAACAAATAAAACTCGACACGTTTTAAATACGAAACAACGTATTACAATATATATACATATATTCGAAGACACACGATATATATATAGACACAAACGTATATGTTTTCTTAAACAAATGAAAACTTATATATATTTTGATATACGTAAACAATGTCATTAATAAAGTTAACAACTTATATTCCTAAGAAATCAACCATTTCTTCAAATGAACAAACTGTTAACATAAGTGATTAAAACAAATCAAATGTACTTATGTTAATATATTTATTGTATAGGTTAACATACCTTGGGCTTATAGCTGATTGGCTGCTAGCTTTCTTTCCGAGCAAACCACCGTGAGTTCACAGCCCCTACTTTACAAATGTTTTATGCTTTTAAACATAGGGGTGTAAACATAGAAACTGCATGCAAACATATGCAGCAAATTATATAAATGCTTTAATTGCTTTATACAACTGTTTGATATGAAAATATATATTTCACAACTGTTTTGGGAATTAGACAACATATCCTAGTACGGACCCAGACTTGAAATGTGTGCATGAAAGACCTTATGTCATGCAGACTATAACCATTAGCTAGGTGACTCTAGCCACTGAGTATACGAATAGTACTATTGCCGTGACGACCCTCCTGTGGATGGAGCGTATACTTAATTGTCCTTCAGGCAAACAACATAAGTTTTGGTTGTGGTTTGGTTATAGGGTTAGGTCGCGTTACTTTAACCTGCAAGGTTTAGCTCACCTTTCAGGGGATTATAGTCTAAGCATTCCCACAATTATTATTTAGGAAGAACGTATCCTACAAATGTTTTACTTCAGTATACGTACTGATTATATTTATATTCTGGTAAACAACCAGACATACATTTTGGGTAACAACCTACATAAATCTGTGTTATGGGTAACAACCCACATAAATCTGTATTTTAGGGTAACAACCCTACAAACGTATATTTTGCAAAAACTGCAAACATTTATTTATTGAATAACATTTCAATAACTTAAACATAAATGGTTTAACACACCACATATTTATACAAAACCTGTGAATTCACTCAACATATTTGTTGATGACTTTCTTCTATGTTTTACAGGAAATTAGCTACGTAAGTAAGGATCGCATGCATTCAGGATGGACAACCCTGGACTACTTAGGATGCCATATATTTATGGGACAGCTTTTGAGGATTTCCTCTGTATTACTGCAGACATTGCAGTTATACTCATGAAATCTTATTTTAACATATGTTTTGTAAAACTTAAATGTTTTAAACTTTATTACTACTGTACGACTTACATAGTCGTACTACTTTTGTAATAACTATTAATTGGCATCCTTTATATATTATGTTCTGTATGATCATATGCTCTGATACGATGAATGCACAATTGTATAGTCATCACCCCGTTGTTAAACTGTTTACACATAATGCTTCCGCCAATTATAACTTGCTTCCGCTAAACATTAAATAAACACAATTATGGATTTTTGGGGTGTGACAGACTTGGTATCAGAGCCATTGGTTATAGCGAACTAGAAGTCTTTAGGTGACTGAAAACCTTAGAGACCTAGACTATAGCCTTGGCTAGAACATTCATGCATTCATACATACAGTTTGCATACGTCTAACATATGACTGACACGTCACACACAATTTCCATTGTCACAGTATGTCTAGTCAATCAGTTTACCATGTTTATGCTTCGGATGAAGAGCCGACTGAGGCTCCTTTTGAAGGTCCCGCGATCACTGTAGGGGATGAGTCATCTGTTCATTTGAGAGACATGTCAGACGACACTAGTGACGCTTACATCGCGCCACCACCGACAGCACATGAGGTTACCCCTATCATTACAGGTATTCACCATCAGGCCGGTGAGACTTCTCGCAGGCCTGTATATAGGAGGACACCGAGGATGTGTGTCCGAGATCTTCCTATTGGTCCGTTAGCACCAGCGGACGAGTCTGTTGAGTCTCCACAGAGGGCACCCAGGTTTGCTCATCTAGAGTGGATGACTCCTATGTTGAGGCACTGGAGGTCATTAGAGGGTTTTCCCTCCACCTTTGAGACAGGAGAGTCCTCACGACCCCCAGCACCACTGTTTACCACTGGAGAGCCGATAGAGCAGACTCTCCCTACATAGTTGCTGTTATGCGTACATTGTTCTGTATTACTTCTAGCAGGGGTTCTCACCTTGGACAGGTACAGGATGAGATCTCCCGTCTGTATGGGGACATGGCTGGTATGCATGAGCATCATCACTTTTTGTTGAACCATGTGTTTACTGCCCAGGAGATAGCTGAGTCCGCACGTGCTCGTGTAAGGACACTTGAGAGACGTGTTAGGTTTGCAGGACTTGTGGTTGGTGTTTGTGTGGTGATGGCTGTGTTGAGGACAGCCGTGGGATCGTTTCTACCGTACTTCCGTTAGACCTATGTATGGCGAGATGTGCCTACTTAGGATTGTATATATACTATGTACTAAACTTGGAACTTTGGTTCGACGGGTATAGACAGACCTGTCATGTTTTGTATATCATTTGGATCGACGGTGTGTAGACAGACCCGTCATGCTTTGATTAGTCTTTGGGTCGATGGATATCTAGGATAGATCCATCATGTTTTGTATAAAAACTTGTGAACTAACTATGATCAATTATATGATATGACGTATGTATTTGGTTTATTATTATTGTTTATGTTACTGTGCGTTGTGATTGGATTATATATTGACAATATAGACTACATAACTGTGGATACTGAAATATGTCTTTGTAACCTATAGATCTCTTGAAACTGGAAAAATGGCAGAACCTGTCATAAGTGAATATTCATCAGATGATGACATAACCATCGACGAGCAGATACAATATGTATATGTCGATACAGAAACAATTCCGATAGTGGAACTGGTGGAAGAAGAGATTGAGAACCACCACTTTGGATTGATTGACATAGAGGAATATGAGAGAGTTAGAGACCAAGCTGAAGAGCTAGATGGTCAAAACTGGGAACTTGCATCTAAATGCAAGAACTATGAAACTGAGTTGAGAATCCTAAAGAGGCCTATGTCTGTCCGAGTTAAGGATAAAATACGCTTCTGGAAGAAAGTGGCTAGTAATCGCAAGAAAAGAGTTAAGTCTTGGATCAAACGTTTGTGCAAATGCTCAACTGAGAATGATCTGGGCTATTATCCGACTCTGCGATACAAGACTATGCTAGAAAAGCATTTCTACTCTCCCAATCTGAATCAGGAGTAAAAGTGAAAGATGTACACTGCGACAGAGAATATAGCTAAAGATAGCTTAATAATGATCTGATAAAGAACTGTCGTAGGAATATAATCATTTTGTTAGGATCTAAGTATAGTTAAGTTTAGTCTAACTAGTATTGTAGCAACTCGTATGGTGTTGAAAACCTCTCTTGATGGATATAGAAGATATCATCAAGTTTTGTAATGAAACGATGTAAGATTGTTTTAGATTATGTATAATGTAATTTAGGTTCGATTCGAAATATCCTATTTATTACATCTATTCCTATATACGTGTGATGGAAAAAATTTCATTTAGTGATCGTTGAAAACATTTCTTACAACTTTGAAACCTACCATACTTTAAATTATTGATTTGATCTTAAATTCCATAACACATTGATTGCACTTAAACGATAATGAAAAGAAATATGTATTTGGCATTATATAATGATGCCTGGCCAACGTGATTATATTGTACAAAGTACATATGGGTGTTTCAAAATCGTGCGATATACAATGTGAAACCTTATTCTTTCAAATTCTCCATATTATTCGTTTGATTGAAAATGTGAAATCTTGTTCATCACATTCATTATCTTGGCATTGACTTCTGCATTTTATTCATCGCAGAACTGAATCATGCCGCCAAAACGACGAATTACTAGGAATAGTCAGAAGACAACTGTACCCCCTACATCTGAAACCATTCCACCACCTAACACTGAGGAAACTACTGAGCAGTTGATAGCTAGACGCATAGCTGAAGGTATTGCCGAGTATGAGGCAAGTCGAAACCGTGAGACTGGGATTAATAACAGTGGATCAACCCCTGTTATTACTGAGACTGTTGTGAATAACCGCAAAGGGTGTTCATATAAGACATTTCAAGCATGTAAACCACCTCCTTTCTGTGGCACTGAAGGTGCTATTGGTATTATACACTGGATAGAAAAGATGGATTCTGTGTTGGACATCAGTGATTGTCTACCAGACACTGCAGTGAAGTATGTTGCCTGCACACTAGCTGATAAAGCTTTGACTTGGTGGAACAGTCAAGTTCAGTCGATGGGACGACCAGCTGCTTATTCCATGACATGGGAAACATTGAAGCGTATGATGATGGAAGAATTCTGTCCTCGCAGTGAGATGCAGAAAATTGAGACTGAGCTGTGGAACATTGCTATGATCGGTGCTGATATCACTGGTTACACAACTAGGTTCCAAGAACTAGCTCGTCTTGTGCCACATATGGTAACACCTGAGTATAAATGTATTGAACGCTATGTGTATGGACTGGCACCGCAGATCAGGAGTTTAGTTACGTCCTCCATACCTGACACATTCAGGAGCGCTGTTACTTTCGCGCAGAGTTTGACTGATGAAGCAGTTAGAATGGGGACACTGACCAAGAAGACTATGTCGGTTAAGGTTGAGCCGAGCAGTGCTGAAGCTGGTAGTTCTGGAGGTAAGAAGCGTAAGTGGAACGACCGTCAGGGTCAATCCAACAAGAAAGGATCTGGAAATCCAAAGTCTTATGCTGCCACCATTGTGGAACCAAAGCCATACTTGGGTAACAAACCTAAGTGTGATAAGTGTAGTAAACACCACGAGGGTGAGTGTTGGTTTTGCGACAGCTGTAAGGGATGGGGTCACAAAACCCAAAACTGTAAGGTAAACCCTACCCCTAAGGGAAACACTGTTCGCCAAAATCAAGGATGTTTTGAGTGTGGCGACATGAGGCACTATCGAAACCGATGCTTTCGACTCAATAACCAAAACCGTAACGCCAACAACACTCGCAACCGCAACAACAATGGAAACAACCGTGGAAACAACAACAACCGAGCCAACAACAACAATGCTAACAACAACAACAATCAGCCAGCTCGTGGACGCGTGTTCATGTTAGGAGCACCAGAGGCACGTCAGGATCCTAACACAGTCACTGGTACGTTTCTTGTAAACAACCACTTTGCTTCTGTGTTATTTGATTCTGGTGCTGATTTAAGCTTTGTGTCCACTGAGTTTAGACCACTATTAGAGATCGAATCCCTTAAGCTAGATAACAAATATACTGTAGAGCTAGCCGATGGTAAGTTGATTGAATCAGGAGAAATAGTACCAGGATGTTCCTTAACATTAGAAGGTCATTCTTTCAAGATAGACTTACTACCGGTAGAACTAGGGAGCTTCGATATAGTGGTTGGCATGGATTGGTTGTCACTGAACCGCGCAGAGATCATCTGTCGTGAGAAGATTGTACGGTTACCTTTACCGTCAGGAGAAATGTTGATGGTTCGAGGAGAAAAGAGTAATCGTGTGGTGAAAACGATTACATGCATGAAGGCAAATAAGTATCTACGAAAAGGGTACCAAGCATTTTTGGTACATGTTGTGAATAAGAAAACCGAGGAGCGACGCATAGACGACGTGGCCGTAGTACGCGAATACCCAGGAGTATTTCCTAACGAGCTACCAGGGTTACCACCTCCACGGCAGGTTGAATTTCATATCGACCTAGTGCCGGGAGCTGCACCGATTGCTCGTGCGCCTTACCGTCTAGCTCCATCAGAAATGCAGGAACTGTCTGCACAGTTGCAAGAACTGTTGGATTTAGGATTCATCCGACCGAGCTTTTCACCGTGGGGAGCTCCGGTGTTGTTTGTCAAAAAGAAGGATGGATCAATGCGGATGTGTATCGATTATCGAGAACTGAACAAAGTGACGATTAAGAACCGATACCCATTGCCACGCATCGACGATTTGTTTGACCAGCTGCAAGGGTCAAGTTATTACTCAAAGATCGACTTGAGATCGGGTTACCATCAACTGAAGGTACGGGATGAAGATATCCCTAAGACTGCGTTTAGGACTCGATATGGTCATTACGAGTTCCTGGTTATGCCATTCGGGCTAACGAATGCGCCAGCAGTATTCATGGATCTAATGAATAGAGTATGTAAACCTTACCTTGATAAGTTCGTCATCGTGTTCATTGACGATATCTTGATATACTCGCGAACGAAGGAAGACCATGAACGACATCTGAGGCTGATTCTTGAATTACTAGAGAAGGAGAAGCTTTATGCAAAGTTCTCTAAATGCGAGTTTTGGATGCGTGAGGTCCATTTCCTTGGTCATGTGATCAATAGCAAAGGAATTCACGTGGACCCATCCAAAATTGAGGCGATTAAGAACTGGGAAGCCCCAAAAACCCCAACTGAGATACGACAATTCCTTGGGCTAGCCGGTTACTACCGAAGATTCATCGAGAATTTCTCGAAGATAGCTCAACCAATTACCGCCCTAACGCAAAAAGACAAGAAGTTTGATTGGGGCGAGAAGCAAGAGAATGCTTTTCAATTGTTGAAGGAGAAATTGAGCACCGCACCTATCCTATCCTTACCAGAAGGAGTAGAAAACTTTGTGGTCTACTGTTATGCTTCACATCAAGGATTAGGTTGCGTGTTAATGCAAAACGACAAGGTCATTGCTTATGCGTCTCGTCAATTGAAGATTCACGAGAAGAACTATACGACGCATGACTTAGAGCTAGGAGCAGTCGTTTTTGCCCTTAAGATTTGGAGACACTACCTATACGGTACGAAGTGTACGATCTTTACTGATCACAAAAGTCTCCAACATATATTTGATCAGAAGGAACTCAACATGAGACAAAGATGTTGGGTTGAATTGCTGAATGATTACGACTGTGAAATCAAGTACCATCCAGGCAAAGCTAATGTAGTAGCGGATGCCTTGAGTCGTAAAGAAAGATTGAAACCTCGGAGAGTTCGAGCCTTAGGACTGACAATCCACCTGGATCTGATTTCCCAAATTCGTGATGCTCAACAAGCAGCCGTTACTCCAGAACGTATGAAGGACGAATCCCTCAAAGGGATGGAGAAGCAACTGGAGTCTAAGGAAAATGGGGTATTGTACTTCATGAATCGAATTTGGATTCCTTGTGTTGATGAGCTACGTAGCCTAGTATTGGACGAAGCTCATAATTCCAATTACTCGATACATCCTGGTGCGGATAAGATGTATCACGATCTGAAAGGATTTTACTGGTGGCCTGGCATGAAAAGAGACATTGCCACCTATGTTAGTAGATGTCTGACTTGTGCAAAAGTTAAGACTGAGTACCAAAAGCCGTCTGGACTTTTACAACAACCAGAGTTGCCCAAATGGAAATGGGAACACATCACGATGGATTTCATTACGAAGTTACCGAAAACATCATCTGGGATGGACTCCATATGGGTGATTGTCGACAGACTGACAAAATCATCACACTTTCTAGCCATCAAGGAGACTGATAAGATGGAAAAGCTGGCTAGAATTTACATAAAAGAAGTTGTTTCTAGACATGGAGTTCCATTATCTATCATCTCTGATAGAGATGCACGTTTCACCTCTCGCTTCTGGCAAACACTGCAACAAGCTTTAGGCACTAGACTCGACATGAGTACCGCCTACCATCCACAAACCGATGGTCAAAGAGAGCGAACGATACAAACGCTTGAGGACTTGCTACGAGCATGCGTGATTGATTTTGGAGGAAACTGGGATGTTCATCTTCCTTTAGCCGAATTCTCGTACAACAATAGTTATCATACGAGTATACAGATGGCACCTTTTGAGGCGTTGTACGGACGCAAGTGCCGATCCCCACTTTGTTGGGCAGAGATGGATGACAGACAGTTATCAGGTCCTGAGATAGTCCAAGAGACAACGGACAAGATATCTCAAGTGCTTAACCGATTGAAAACGGCACGAGACCGACAAAAGAGTTATGCAGACAATAGACGAAAACCTTTGGAATTTCAAGTAGGTGACAGAGTCCTACTTAAGGTATCTCCTTGGAAAGGAGTTGTGAGATTTGGGAAACGCGGCAAACTGAACCCACGTTACATCGGACCTTTTGAGATCCTAGCAAGGATTGGTCCTGTAGCTTATAAGCTTAAACTGCCGCAAGAACTTAGTAATATTCACGACACGTTTCACGTGAGTAATCTTAAAAAGTGTCTATCTGACGAAGCGTTAATCATACCTCCCGACGAAATCTACGTCGACGCAAAACTCAACTTCGTGGAGGAACCGCTGGAAGTAATGGATACGAAAACACAGAAACTCCGAAACAGTCGGATCAAACTTGTCAAAATTCGATGGAACTCGAAAAGAGGCCCAGAGTTCACCTGGGAACGTGAGGACGAGATGCGCAAGAAGTATCCCCACCTATTTGAACCCGTGACCACGACTCACGATACGAATTAAATCTCGGGACGAGATTTCCCTAACGGGGGGAGAATGTGACAACTCTCCAAATTAGGTATTAATTAACAATTAAGCATGTGCATTCTTACGCTAATTTCCTGATTAAGTTTTAACAAAACTATTTGATGTGATGTAAGCCTAGCAAGCCCAGTACTTTTAAACAAAAAGTAATACGTAATAAGTAAGTATTAAAAGTTACGTACAAATATATCAGAACGAACTCGACAAAAATAAATAACAAAAGTTTCGTGATATAAAAATAATTAATAATGAAATTATTAATTACGAGTATTTATATATCTATAACATATAGATCAAATGGTCTAAATATACGTTTAACATAAAACGTATTATAACACGAACAGAAACAATTCTAAAACGTACATAAAAGGTCGAATCATAAAAATCCCAATTTTCTCATTCGTTTGGAAGAAGTTAGAACATTACTTCGAAATATGAAATCCTAAATTAACTGAAATTTTGCGCTCAAATAGTTACGCGCAGTAAAATGTACAAAATTGTACATCTATTTAAAATAATGATAACATCATTATTCTGATTATAAATAACGAACCAGGAGAACACCTACAAAATAAAATTTTAATTTGTTAATTTTTATATTGCTAAAATTATACCTGTACTCGAAATTGTGGTACCAAAATTGGCACCAACCTCCAATAATTCAGAGACAAACTCTGATCTTCAAACCATACCCGTTTGATTTATTTACTCCCTCCCATTCTAACTTTTTGATCATTTCATTTTTATCAATCTTCATTTCATTTTCTTTCTTCTTCTTCACAAAGGGAAAACACAGAGACAACATCAAGTAGCAGGAAGCAGAAAACAAATATTAAAAACTATAACAATAATATATCATCATCATCATCATCGTCTGATCATCATCACCACCTTCATCTTTTTGTAAGGAACTTTCACTTCTTTGATTTCTTTACTTATATTTCGTTATATAACTTATATTCATACCATAATCTAAGTGTATAACACACAAAACTTGAAGATTAATGGATTGATCATGAAAATGGTTTTATAACCCAAAACTTCAAATACAAAAAACAACACATAAAAACTTGTTAGAATAGTGTAGTAACTCGTAAAAATGATATAACTTGTTGATATAAACGTTTGGTAACATAGTGTAAAGGAAATAAGCTAATTAAACTCGTGTATAAGTTTCATCAGACGCGAACAGGGGCTGAAACGAGCCACGAATACGGCGGATTCCTTTGAATCCGGCGTATTCAGAACCAAAAACCAAACGAATCCGGCGGATTCAAAGGAATCCGGCTGATTCCCGTGTCCAACCCGCACACAAACCTTCGGCTAAAACGATGAACGAGTAAAAGACACGATTGAATACGGCGGATTCAACCGAATCCGGCGTATTCCCAAATCTTCACACGACCAACTTTGTGAACACAAAAGAATACGGCGTATTCATTTAAATACGGCGTATTCCCAACCTAAAACGAAACCACATGAAAACTACGATGAATACGGCGGATTCACTCGAATCCGGCGTATTCCGACTTTTGACTTGAATCCGGCGGATTCACTTTAATACGGCGTATTCCGATCTTTAACATGAATCCGGCGGATTCATATAGAATCCGGCGGATTCCCATTTCTGGTCAGCACTTTGACTTTTAATATTAAATACAAACGATTCCGTTAACAGGTTACAATTGTTAATAGACATTTACGAGACATTGTAAACAATGAACAAAACATTAATGTGATATATCCGAGACACGGACTTTGGACTTATTTATTTCGTACGAACAAACGATATATGACATAAATATATATATATACGAACTTTGTAAATTATACGATTTGGATACGATTATACAATCGGGACATTTAAACTTTTTAACACTTATTAAACAAACGTAACAATATTAAAAACATATGATATTTATTAAACGGAATAAATATATAATCAAGTTTTATATAAACAAATAAAACTCGACACGTTTTAAATACGAAACAACGTATTACAATATATATATACATATATTCGAAGACACACGATATATATATAGACACAAACGTATATGTTTTCTTAAACAAATGAAAACTTATATATATTTTGATATACGTAAACAATGTCATTAATAAAGTTAACAACTTATATTCCTAAGAAATCAACCATTTCTTCAAATGAACAAACTGTTAACATAAGTGATTAAAACAAATCAAATGTACTTATGTTAATATATTTATTGTATAGGTTAACATACCTTGGGCTTATAGCTGATTGGCTGCTAGCTTTCTTTCCGAGCAAACCACCGTGAGTTCACTGCCCCTACTTTACAAATGTTTTATGCTTTTAAACATAGGGGTGTAAACATAGAAACTGCATGCAAACATATGCAGCAAATTATATAAATTCTTTAATTGCTTTATACAACTGTTTGATATGAAAATATATATTTCACAACTGTTTTGGGAATTAGACAACATATCCTAGTACGGACCCAGACTTGAAATGTGTGCATGAAAGACCTTATGTCATGCAGACTATAACCATTAGCTAGGTGACTCTAGCCACTGAGTATACGAATAGTACTATTGCCGTGACGACCCTCCTGTGGATGGAGCGTATACTTAATTGTCCTTCAGGCAAACAACATAAGTTTTGGTTGTGGTTTGGTTATAGGGTTAGGTCGCGTTACTTTAACCTGCAAGGTTTAGCTCACCTTTCAGGGGATTATAGTCTAAGCATTCCCATAATTATTATTTAGGAAGAACGTATCCTACAAATGTTTTACTTCAGTATACGTACTGATTATATTTATATTCTGGTAAACAACCAGACATACATTTTGGGTAACAACCTACATAAATCTGTGTTATGGGTAACAACCCACATAAATCTGTATTTTAGGGTAACAACCCTACAAACGTATATTTTGCAAAAACTGCAAACATTTATTTATTGAATAACATTTCAATAACTTAAACATAAATGGTTTAACACACCACATATTTATACAAAACCTGTGAATTCACTCAACATATTTGTTGACGACTTTCTTCTATGTTTTACAGGAAATTAGCTACGTAAGTAAGGATCGCATGCATTCAGGATGGACAACCCTAGACTACTTAGGATGCCATATATTTATGGGACAGCTTTTGAGGATTTCCTCTGTATTACTGCAGACATTGCAGTTATACTCATGAAATCTTATTTTAACATATGTTTTGTAAAACTTAAATGTTTTAAACTTTATTACTACTGTACGACTTACATAGTCGTACTACTTTTGTAATAACTATTAATTGGCATCCTTTATATATTATGTTCTGTATGATCATATGCTCTGATACGATGAATGCACAATTGTATAGTCATCACCCCGTTGTTAAACTGTTTACACATAATGCTTCCGCCAATTATAACTTGCTTCCGCTAAACATTAAATAAACACAATTATGGATTTTTGGGGTGTGACAATTTTTAACCAAGGTATTTTATCAAAATACTTATCAAGAAGTTATAAAAATATAACTTAAGTTTATTTCGTCAGTTGAGCACGTTTCGTACGTTTTTGTCGCGTTCGGAGTGTTTTTAGACGATAAATAATACGTGTAATACATTATCACAATATATTAAGATAAATAATGTTTGTTTGGATAATTCCACATTATTTTAAATAGTTTGTCACCAACGTCCAAAATAATCAGTGTTGGACCTTGTTCGGTTCATAAGTGTACGATTTAAATAAGGGTAAATGGCACAGATCGGCAACGAACTTTTCCTTTTTTATCGAGTTAGGGTATGAACCCAATTTATTATACAGGTCGGTAACGAACTTTCAAATTATGTTTCGAGTTAGGTAACGAATTTTTCAAGTTACCTAACTCAAACATAATTTGAAAGTTCATTACCTAACTCGAAACATAATTTGAAAGTTCGTTACCTAACTCGAAACATAATTCAAAAGCTTGTTACCAAACTCGAAACATATTTTGGACACAAACTTTCGAATTATGTTTCGAGTTAGGTAACAAACTTTCAGATTATGTTTCGAGTTAGGTAACGAACTTTCATATTATGTTCGAGTTAGGTAACTCGAAAAGTTCGTTACCTAACTCGAAACATAATTTGAAAGTTCGTTACCAACCTGTATAATAAATTGGGTTCATACCCTAACTCGACAAAAAAGGGAAAGTTCGTTGCCGATCTGCGCCATTTACCCTTTAAATAAATCGCAAATACGTGTGTGTAATTACACAAAATGTTACGTATATTTAGATTAATACAAAACTAAACATACGTAATTACAAGTAAGTTAGGCACTAATTAAAGTCCTAAATTAACGGGTGTCACAAAAGTAGACACTTTGACTGTGACGGAAGTCTTAACATAGTGACAATGAATAATATATATTAAATCCTTAAAATATTTAATAAATTCTATCTTTAAACAATTAACTATAAAGAGAATGTAGCATGTTATAAGAAGATGCATTTGTAGATTAGAAAAGGAATTAATAAATAAATACATAAATAAAAGAGACCATATGGAATTAAGCAGGTGAGATAGCATTCATCCTTTCATGGACGGAGGGCATAGTTGAATATTGGGTGAGGGCACAGCCAAAAAGTAAAAAAAAATTCCACTATAATCTACAAATATTTATTACACCATTGGGGTCATGAGCCCCCACTGTCAACCAAAGAGATCCGCCCCTGCTCCGTATCATACTTGTTGGGGAACTGCAGATCGAGTTATGTATAGTAATTGATGATATGTTTAAAGATTGTTATCGTGTTTTGTGTGTCATTTTAAGTCGTACATTTTAGGGTTTTTTAAACTGTAAATATATATTCTTGAAAGGCGTGTACACCCATATGCAAAAATGTGTTATGTACGTCGTTGTGATTGTTATGTTATCATCTACTATACACTATAAATTATGTTTTCGTTCTATAACAGGCCATCATAAATTAATTAAAAGACTGAATGTGCAATTCAGGTCAAACCATAAGGACGGTTTTTGTAATTTTTTCAACATAAAATCATATATAACCTAGATATGGCGACCGAATCAGAAAAAGAAATGTTGGGGTGTTTTTGTAATTTTCTCGATGTCCTTGAAGATAATCTTCGGTTATATAAAGAGGAGAAAAGAAGATCTGAAGAAATGATAACACGTTTCTATAACAATCTGGACGAAAAGTTTGATTTTCTTCAATACGTTGAAGATGAATAATATGTTTTCTGTAAAAAAAAAATTTTTGATTTTATTTTTATGGTGACAATTATATATGAACTTTATCTTCTTATGTAACTTTTTATTTTATTGACTTTTTTTTTATAACTTGTAGTTTTGTACGGAGTAATATGCATGAATCATGATGCTTTTGTTTTCATGTTATATATAATTACAGAGATGGAGCATAAGATATGGAACTATATATATATATATATATATATATATATATATATATATATATATATATAATAACAAATACTAGTATTAATGTCGTTTTTTTTTTTGAAGAAGCAGACAATTAATATTACCAATAAAACTAGCAAGATGCTAGCTAGGAATTACAACCATACCTTACCAACAAACCATACCATACCAATTGACAGAAATTACAACTATACCTTACCATACCATACCAATTGTTGACATTACAACTATAATTAGTAATTTAGTATATAACGAAAACGAACCAAATGACCCTGACCGTACAACTACAACAAAACCAATCAAAATGACCCCTAAGTTACACCACCAATACCAAATGACCCCTAACGGTACAAGTACAACGAATGGCGTTGTAATATTTATTATTAAGTAATTACTAACATTAACGACATTAATGTCGTTAATGTTGGTAATTACTTAATAATAAACATTACAACCATTCCCATAAGCACACAAATGCAACAAATGTAAACATGATTTCTACACTTTAACATTTTGACTTCTTCATCCAAATCAGAGAGCAACTTACGGTAATCCACATCATCATTCTTCAATTATGCAATCTTTTGTTTGTAAAACTCGGTCTTTGGATCAGGATCCCACCAATGAAAAAAACCA
This sequence comes from Helichrysum umbraculigerum, assembly GCA_949592205.1. Lineage (NCBI taxonomy): Eukaryota > Viridiplantae > Streptophyta > Magnoliopsida > Asterales > Asteraceae > Helichrysum > Helichrysum umbraculigerum. Next base: position 68,356,159 of record CATIUR010000003.1, read on the forward strand.
CAGTTCTCTCTTTCCTTATAATTTGGGCAGCCTAAAAACCGTCGACGCGGGTTGATTTCGGTCCAAGATGTCCACATACCACTCACATCCCCACATTTGCACAATACACGAATTCGATTTATCAAATCTTCACTCTCCCAACCTGTTTTTCTTATGTTTCTAGAAGCCTCAGTTGAAGAACTCGAGGTGGTTACCATTGAATGTCCAAAATAATTGACCTTGTAATACACAACAATGAAAAGATAGGAGTATATTATGGAGTATATTATATATATATATATATATATATATATATATATATATATATATATATATATATATATATATAGTATATTATTTTATTTTATATATATAGAACCCTCACTATGAATTCTTTTATTTTTTTGACTTTTAACTTTAAATGGATCAACATTAACCGCTTCAAAGATAACAGAAAACCGATCCAATAGGTCATTATTTTTAATAATAATAATTGTAATGATCCAAAATGAACACCGCTCCTTAAGTTACTAAAAACCGATCCAACTTTTGTGTAACCGTTCCAAGTGACAAAATTGAGTATTTTTCCCGCCAACGCACGAGATAGAACTAGAAGTCATCATCTTCTCTGCATCCATATTAATTACTATCCGGCGCTCTGCTCTCCGTTAAAAAATCTTTTTACTTAGATATCTCACCAACAAAATTAAACTCTACCTTCATTAAATTTGTACATTGAAAGCCCCTACAAGTTACAACATTAGAGTGGACCTCGAGATCTTGTTAATTATCAAGGTTTGATTTTCAGTTTTGTTATATTTGTTTTTTGTTCTGTACGTGATATACGTATTTTAGTACCATACTTAATATATATATATATATATATATATATATATATATATATATATATATATATATATATATATATATATATATATATATATATTTATACTATACAAAGGTTTTTATAACTATATATATGTAAAAATGTATAGTTATAGTTATATTTTTTTATAAACAGCAAGTTAATTTATAATGGTTTGGTAGTTTTAATAAATTTCTTGCTGTTCCTAAAAAAAAACACTTTAGAATATGGAAGCTAGAGAGATTAATTTCGGAAATGCACCCCCGTTTGGGAGTCCTTTAGTGAATTGACTATTTAAGAAAAAATCGTCGATCATTTGAATCATTTCCTTTTAAATTTTCAGATGGACCGTGAATGGATGTATAACACATTGCGGTCTTCATTAGAGTATTTGAGTGGCGTGGAACCATTTCTTAGATTTGCATAATATAATCATGTGATGAATGGAGAGGGTGATATTTTGTGTCCTTGCATAGATTGTAGAAATTTTAAGAGATTTAGTGATACTAGTGTAATTGAGTCCCACTTGTTTCAACGTGGGTTTGTACAGCTGTATACTTGTTGGTCAAGACATGGTGAACCAACTGTTGTTGAAAGTTGTTCGTCAACTCGAGTTAATTACAACGATGCTTCATATAACTACAATTTTGATGACAATGCTCAAGTTGAAGTTGATGACAATGCTCAAGTTGAAGTTGACGATGACAATGCTCAAGTTAACAACGATCAAGACGAATTGCACCGACTTTTTGAGCAATCTGAAAAACCATTGTATGTCGGTTCCGAAATTTCCAAACTTTCTACTGTGATGAAATTAATGAACTTAAAAGAAAACTATGGTTGGAGTGACAGGAGTTTCACAAAGCAACTAGTTCTTATGCATCAAATGCTCCCCGAGGATAACGAGTTACCTGTTTTGTTGTACCTCGCAAAGAAACTAATGTGTCCAATGGGATTAGAAATCGAAAGGATAAATGCATGCCCGAATGACTGTGTATTATACAGAAATGAGTACAGTGAATTGAAGACGTGTCCCGTTTGTGCTACACCTAGGTACAATCGGAAAAGAGGAGCAGAGGAAGAGGAAGAAGTTGAAGGATCAAAACATGGCCCGCCTGCAAAATTATTGTGGTATTTGCCCGTAATACCAAGATTGAGATGATTATTTTCAAACAAGAATGAGGCAAAATTGTTGCGTTGGCATTCCGATCAGCGTAAAAACGATGGAAAATATAGACATGTTGCTGAATCACCTCAATGGAGAAATATCGACAATATTTATAAAGAATTTGGTGCAGAAATTATAAATTTATGGTTTGGTCTTAGTTCAGACGGAATCAATCCATTCGGAAGCCTGAGCAGTTGCCATAGTACTTGGCCTGTTCTTGTATGTGTTTACAATCTTCCACCATGGTTATACATGAAACGTAAATACATCATGATGTCATTGTTAATTCAAGGCCCCAAACAACCGGGTAATGACATTGATGTTTATTTGGCTCCTTTAATTGACGAATTGAAAACTCTGTGGGATACGGGTGTACAAGTGTACGATGCTTATAAGAAAGAGAATTTCCGGTTGAGAGCAATGATTTTTTGCACCATAAATGATTTCCCCGCATACAGAGGTTTGTCTGGTTACTGTACGAAAGGGAAACTGGCGTTTCCTTATTGTGAAAGTGATACACATTCAAGGTGGTTAGATAACTGCAAAAAGACTGTTTTCATGTGTCTCACCCCCAAATTCGGTTTGCGGAAGCGAATCGGGTTGGGGCACGACTAATCAAATATCAAAAGCACATAAGTGATCGCTCCCCGAATGGTCGGTCAAGGAATCGCTTCCTTGTCGTTGCTGGACCGTATGCTCGAGGCGGGAGATCGGAGGGAGGTTTTAAATTTATAGAGCTGGGGACCTAAGTTTTACTTATAACTATGGATAGTAGTAAGTAATGGCTCAGGGTCGTTCTTAAGATCAACCGTATTGTGAAACCAAGCAGTCAAGACGATCGATTCGATTTAGGAGGGTTTGTAAACAAGAGATTTGATTTTTGGTTTTTTATTACTTAGGTCCTAAATTAAACTAAATAAACAGCAAAATAAAATAGTAGATGATAATCAGTATGGAGAGGAGTGTTTGCTGTGATTTCATTAGCCTAAAGGGGAGATGATGTTTGGATTGATGTTTTGAAAATGTTCTTTCTAAGTATTTATGTTCTACTGTTTTAGGTACTTTATGGAGTCAACACTAACATTCTACTATCTGATTCCTCAGATAGCATGTCACTGAGTACTAGGTTGTCATGATTCTGATCAGATCAGGATGTTCTACCCCCAACACTGTCTGTGAAGACAAGTGACCCGTCTTGGAGTTAACTCCTGGGCGCATTAATAAGGTAACAGACCGATATTTAATTTCTGACCTTTCTTTGATACCATAAAGTATTCTAATTCAAATAGAGCATTTAAGACCTAATTCGGAAAGCGTCTGTTAACTTTTCATCGATGGTTTGTTAGGTTCAGAGTTAGTGGATGACCCAGTGCTGCTCAGAATGTATACACCGACGTCTGTTCCATAGCTGGGTGTATGGGAACCGTTCCCGAAGGATGATTCCGACACTTACACGAGGTACTAGGACGTTTTACGGCATTCCATGCCTTGCGCACTAATGCAAATTAGGGTGTATACACCGACGGCCATTCCGTAGCTTCCATGCGTTTGTACTACACCAGAGGTGGTTCCAGCATTAAACTAAGTAGTAGGACGTTTTACGGTGTTCCACACATGTTGCACATTCGGGTCACTCTGAACCCGTTTAAACTTAGTTTGTATAAAAGCGTACCCATCTATGATATAAACCCAGCCCTCACTTAATATTACCCAATAAATCCTTAATTTATTCACGTTGTACTATACATTAGGTTTTAACGGTATTTCCAAAGCTTCGAAATCAGACCATGCATAGATAGCACAGATAATTAATTACCCTCAGAACAGGGTTCGCGACTTCTTGTCTTATAGGGTTTTAACCACGTTTATTGAAGGAAAGGCGATAGTTTGATGAATGGTTTATAATCATAGATGATAAGTTAAACAGACATAGTTTTCACATTGTAACAGTTGGGAATAATATTTCCATAACGGATTGTGCCCACGACTTTCATAGCTTCCACGTTCCGTACTCCACACATTCGTGATGTTTCCGGCGCTATAAAAATGAAAGCCGTATAACGTTACCTCCGTTGCTTAGTATCATTCCAATTGTATATTTAAATTAACATCATCCCCCATTATAACGGCTAACTACATCACAACAAACACAAAAGCTAACTACTCACTAATCATGGTAACGCATCCTAAATCTAGCATAATAACAATAACATGCATTATAATAGATAAGGATAGAGATAACCGAGATAAATGCGTAGTCTGAATATAAGCTGAAAGATTACAACGAGTAGAGCCTCCGCTATTACAAAAGCACTTCCCAAAGTATTTCCAACGAATATTACAGAATAACCCCTCCTACTGTTTCTCCTCTAACTCCTAAGAGTAGTGCTAGAGAGAGAAAGCTACTAACTAATCTAGTGAGAGAAAGTGTGTGAAATGTTGTTGGTGAGATGTGTTGAATGGTGAGAAATGAGGAGGTTGAATGCTCTATTTATAGCTTTCCAATACACGAAGTTACACTCAGCACCCTTGCTCCAATTTAATACTGAAATACACCCCCTAGCTATAGAATTCGACACCGTAAAGGGGGTATACCACCCTAAATAGGGCGTATTCGGTAGCAAATAGGGCGTATTCGGTAGCAAACGGGGCGAATCCGGTAGCGTAGAGGGGGTATACCACCCCTACAGGGGGGGTATACGGCCCCAAAGAGGGGGTATACGGCCTCTATGGGGGCGTATACGGCCCCTAAAGGGTGGTATACGGCCCCTGTGGGGGTGTGTAGCCCGTGGTCGTTGCCTTGTGTGCTGGATCGTAAGTCTTGTGTACTGGTCGAACTTCGTTTGGCCCTATCTTCTTCGTTCTAGCTCCGTTTTCAGCGTTCTTTATATCCAAGAGATCGTAATTACCTGAAGATCATAATGAGATAATCTAAGTATAATTTCAAGGTATTATGCTTTAAAAGTGCTCATAGAACGTGAACGTATCGTTTGTGCTCTATTTTGTACGTTATTTGGTCATTTTACTTGATTTTTGAAGCAACACCATATTTTTAGCCTTAGTAATGAATTATTGTGAAAAAGTATTGATATTGAATGTTTTAATCCATTTTGGGGCTAAAAAGGTGGGAATTATGTACGAAAAAACGTGACTTTTTACGTTTAATCAAATATCCCACACTTAGACGTTGCTTGTCCTCAAGCAACACTTCAACTATCCTCACTTAAAAAGATGTTTAAAGTCCGATTTTTGCAAATTAAAATATTTCTTAGAACAACTATTCTTCATATGAGCAACCTGTTTCAGAAAATTAAGATAAATAAGATAATTGTTCCAGAAATAAGAAATGAATATCTTTGGGCATGCTTCTGATTCTCGTGATCTTTGGCATACTCATGAATTAGGCAATCTCACCAGGTGGTCACTCAATTCACTCAAAAGTGTATCGGGTTTCCTATCATTCTAAACAAACGAAATCGCTCAAAAGCCAGTCATGTAGCATTCATCGTCATAGGCTTGATCGAGAATCAAATCTCCACCACTTAGGTGAGGACGGTGCTAATTATCCCAAGACATTCATCGGGTTGTAGTGTGAAGTGAGGGTTAAGGGTATGGATAGTGGGTATTTTTAGGTTTAAAGGGTTATGCTTATCTTAGAACTTTTAAACTCATGAAAATTTTTATTTAGATATGCTTTTTAATGAAAACGGAAACGGATAACGGTAAGGGAGGAAGATAGCTATTTTGACTTCTATCTTTTTGAAAACACACGGAATATATATATTTTTTAGAGATCAGAGTTTTCGAGAGATTTGAAGCACTTAGCTTTATTTCTATTTTTGGCTTAGAATTTCTTTGCCAAGAAATTTCTAAGGGATTTTTATTTTTTCTTTCTTACTTCCTTTTGAGATCCTTTCTTCTTTCATTTTTTCAATCTTTTGACATTTCGAATTTTTACTTGGTGTCAATTTTTCACACCTTTAGACTTTCTCGATTTTTTTTGAGATTTTGCTAATGGAAACGCACACGAGATATTTTAAGTAAAACACGAAATTTGTGATTTTTGAGTGAAAGCAAAAAGAATACCTAAATAGCATTTTTCAAAAATTTAAAAATTCCAAGATAATATTTTGGTGGGTATTGAGGTGGATGGGGTTTTAATAAAGGGTTTTCAAGAAACGAAAAGGTTAAGGCTCAACAGGGTTTACTAGGCGGATCATCGACACTAAAAATGAGTATCGGCAGGGTTAGGCTTGAAGAGATATGAGAAAATAGGTTTATTTCCTAGGGAATGTCAAGGTCATCTAATTGCACCTATACCGCGTACGGTACTCACCAATATGGTCTCGAAATGCATACCAGGAGCAAGTTCTAATTCAGAAATGCATATATCGGCACACACAACAAATGAATAGTGAAGCATTTAAAATGAATGCTTTATAGGCTCAAGATACCTCACTGCAATTAATATGGGTTGTATGTGCTTAGTCATGCGCTGCCCCTAAGATTTTCTTTTCTTAATTTGAGAAATTCCCCTTATTTATACAACTTTCCAAAATAACTTACTCATATTCGAAATGGTCCCTCTTGGAAATATTAAAATTCAAAGAAAAAGCAGAGCTAACTGAATGAGTAGCTATCTACTGTCGAAGTATAACTCATGCTTTTCTTTGTTTTACGCAAAAATTTTGAACAAATTTTAAAGTGAGGAACATTTTCTGAGTTGCTATTTGGACACAAAAATCTATCTTAGGTATTCTATACCGCTATCCCACACTTAGATGAACATTGTCCCTAATGTTCTCTTCAGTGGAGATTTTACTGGAAGCAAAATCCCGCACTTAGAGTTTGAACATGTAAGAAAATGTTTCTCAAGTGTTAATTTTGGGCTGGAATCCCACACTTAGTGATAAGCTTAGGATATGGTATAGATTACTTTATTAATTAACAGTACTTAATAAAGCAAAAAGATAAAAACAGAGAAAGGATGAAGAAACTCCCCAAATAGCTAAAGCTGAAGATCTGAATATGTGCAGAGAAGATGTAAGTCTTTGTTTTGCAGCAGCTCCATGAGGATTATTCAGCTTTAGGGGGATTTGCCTTTTAGTGAGATCTTTGGCCTTCCATTTCAACCATCATTTGTGAATCAATCACTTAAGTGTGAACACGTTGGATATACCTTTTAACTTCTTATTTTTGCAATGAAAAGGAATCACTGTCTCAGAATGAAAAGATGTTTTCTATTACAAATCATTTTGTAGAACATATGTTTTTAAACGAGTTCGAGCATAATGCATAAAAGTAGTATGCAAGTACCTCAAATGCTCGAAACATATGAACTAATTTTCTGAAAGTATTTTCCTATTTTTCTGAGACAAGTGATTTTGCAAAAATGAGTTACGACTTTTGAAATATTTAAAATATTTTTGAGGTATATCCAAGTGTGAAGGATATTCAGAGATTTATCTTCACTTATTAACAACCAAAAACACACGTTTTATTCCACGGGTTGCCTCCCGAGAAGCGCTGCTTTTAGAGTCGAGAGCTCGACTTTCCGTTCTTCAGAATCAGTGAGTGGCGGAACTTCCAGGGCCAATGGTCCTGGAAGGTGGGACCCTGGAATAGAATCTCAAGAAGTGGCGGGTGATGACCTGAGTGATGTTTAGGATCCTTTCCACATGAAGGGGGAAGCTTTCAAAGTGTTTTCAGCAACCCTTTGCAATTGAAGGAGATCCCAGGTGATATCATCGACTGATTTTGAGATGACTCCATTGGGATCAAAGATAAGGGTCCCATTGGATCTGATAACCTCACGCTCAGGACGTTCTCCTCTTAAGGAATCCATGAAACCAAAGAAGCGCAGATGTATATCTTCATGATCGGCTATGCTGGGTTCTCTTCTTAGTGCATGGATAGATCCTTGGATACCCTGGATAAGCTGCCTCTGATGATCGGAATACGTGAGGTTTGAGTTCCGGAAGATGTTTAAAATTCTGTAGTAAACCTCACGTAGACCATCATGAAATAGCTGCCTGGGTTCTTCTGAGGGAACAATACCAAAGATTTCTGAGAGTCGTTCCGTGACAAAGTTTGCAGTGTTGATCATCGTGCCATCTAGTATGGAAGATGGGATAGCACGCGTTCTTTCATCTAAACTCACGTACTCGAGCTTCTCGATAATCTTGTGGGCGTGGTGTTCAATGGTGCATTCGATGTAAAACCTGTGTGGTGAGGTGTCATCAATGTGGTCGTTATCTGCTATGGAATCCATCAATCCATTGAGATCATTCGTCATCTGAATGTCTACTTCCTCCTCAGGGTTCCCAGAAGCATAGTCCAAATTATACCTGCAAGAATGTAGCAAACTCATTTGTTGGTTAGAATATGGAAATGCGGACCTGATGAGGGCTTCATAAACCTTGCCATATATGACTTTTTGTCCTTCGAAGAACTCTGACTCGTCTGCAGTTGGTTCTTCATTATCAGAGTGTTCGTGCAGGAGCTGAGTTGCTAGATTTTCGGCGAAGGCATGAATGCGGTTTTGTAGGAATTGAGGACTTCGAGAATTATTAGCATGATAGACCGTGTATTCAGCCTTGATTTCTTTGATTAATTCTCTCTGCCGCGGTGTGTACTCATTTGTTGAGTCTCTGATAACCGTCATTATCATCCGAAAATCATCCTCAAATCTTTCGAGGGCACTGATCATCCCTTCATGAGTAGAGACGACCTGAACTTGGATGATCTCGAGAGGGAGGTCAGGAATGGCAGAAGATGCATGAAGGTGGATAGAGCGAACATCTATCGGAATATCCATGAAGACGACATCATCTTCGTCACTATCCTTTGCTGGAGTATCAGAATCCTGAGAATCAGGGAACTCAACAGTATCGGATGGTGGCTGGGATGCGTTGATGATTTGTGATGTTGGCTGAGAAGAGTCCATTTCGATGTCTTTCTCTTCAGGGCAAGAGTCATCATCTGACAGAGTGATTGGAACGTACTCGAGTTGCATGATCTCTTCTGTCGGATGTTGAGAATCAGGGAAGTATTCGTGAGGTGGTGTGGATTGATAAACGTCCTCTTCTTCTGGCTTTTCCTCTTGCTCTTCTTCGGATTCCTCCATTTCTTCTTCTGTCTCTGATTCTTCCATCTCATCTTCTTTTGATTCGGATTCTTCGGTTGCAGAGATGAGACAGGTATGATCATCAGGTTCATATGAGTCTGAAGGCTCTGACTCGGATGTATCATCGTCTGAAGTGATTCTGCTAGTAGAGATTGTGTGTATCTCAGCATTCTCTAGTAGAGAAGAATCAGCCTGGTCAACCTGGAAGGATACAGTCTCTCCATGTGCTCGAAGGCTAATAGTCTGCGAGTATACATCAATGATAGCGCGAGCAGTGTTCATGAAAGGCCTGCCAAGGATGATTGGTATATTGATATCTTCCTGTATATCCATCACAACAAAGTCAGTGGGAAAAAAGAATTTATCAACCTTAACCATTATGTTTTCGGCTATTCCTCGTGGATATCGAATTGATTGATCGGCTAGCTGCACGCTCATCTTTGTAGGCTTAAGGTTTCCTAATTCTAATATGACATATAGAGAATAAGGCATGAGATTGATACTGGCTCCAAGATCGGCCAAGGAGCGGATCATGCCTGACTGATAGATGGAACAGGGCAGAGTAAAGCTGTAACACCCGCCAAATTAGGACTAGTACTTAGTGCCTAATCATATGTTAATACATGTAATTAGTTCTGTGTTAGGCTAATTAATGTATCGAATTATATATATTATTGAATATATACGAAAATGCGATTTGATTAAATCGTAAGCAATTTAAATCGAATGTATTTCGACTCCATAAATACGGACGTTGGTGACCAATTTTATTAAATAACGCTATTATATCAAAAATATTATTATGATAATATTTCGTATTCATTTCGGATCATACAAACAAAACTTATATGATTTAAAAATGTAAAACGCGCAAACAAACTAAGTATATTTTATAATTTTCGGAACTTAAATAATTCAACTAAAATATTTAGTAATTTTCCGTATCTTAAAACTATATTTAAACGTATAAAAATTATTTAACGTTTGAACGACGGAGCGAACGAACACCGCACGGAGCACGAACGCGGGACGAAAAATGGGGCTCAAAACCCCTCCCACCTCCCTTTTCTTCCTCATTTTCACCATCTCTTTCTCTTTCTCCTCTTCCCTTTTCTCTCTAACACCAAACCACCACCACCATCATAAACCATAAAATAACACGATCAAACGCACTCGAATCACCTAGGCCCTTTGGAGAAAAACATTCACCACCTCACGATCTACAACGCTATCTTTCCGGAATTTCATTTCGGCATTTTGTAAGTTTCCGACAAATCCCGAAATCTCTCATTTTTAAGTATTTATGCTTGTTAGTGGTTTGTAACAACTTATAATGTCCATTGGAGGGTTGGGTAAAAGAATCGGACCAAACGGAAACCCGAAAACATGTTTTTGGCTTGAAATCCGTCGATCAGACCGTTTCGCGAGCTGAGGTATGTTCTTCCTGCGAACCGAGCCGAGCAGCGAACCGAGCCGAGCAGCGAATCGAACCGAGCAGCGAATCGAACCGGGCTGCGAATCGAACCGAGCTGCGAATTGAGCCGAGCAGCGAACCGAGCCGAGTTGCGAATCGAACCGAACTCGCGAGCCGAACCGAGCCGAACCGAGCCGAACGAGCCGAACTGACCTGGCCTGCGAACTGAGTTTCTACTCAACGATTCGTCACTCGCGTAACGACAACTACACTTTTTACAACGATGATTAACATACAAAAATATATACTTTTCCTAAACGTAGAACGAAACGAATAATAATAACACTTATGGATTATTATTACAGACCGTCACCAACGGGCCGTACACATTTTCAAATACTTAAACACATCAACCAAATGGTGGAAATTTGGACATTTTAGTTGAGCGAACGACTATAAGGGTGATCTTTGAGATACCCAATCATGTTTATAACCATCGCGTGTCGTGGACACCCTCAGGTTACAAGTCTTTGGACTTCATTCTCAGCTAATCAACTTACATTTATTTAAACGCTCTCAGACTCAGGTGAGTCTCATAGCCCCTCTTTTTACAGTTTTACTCAGGGGTGTGATACATTGCTTATTTTTAACATGTGGACGCAAGTACAACTTTTTACATACTACATGAGTTTTACTCACTAATCATTTAAAGTCCTCCGTCAGCATAGTTGTTAATACGTTGTAGCGTGAATATTAGTATATGGTACCATATAGGATTGACCCTCCTCGTTCGGGTTAGCAAGCACTAACCGGGTAAACGAACGTACTAATATTTGGGAAGACGAGTGTTGATTAGGCACTCGTGGAGGCACCTCGCCCGGAATTCTCTATAGGGGACCCGGCCCTCGAGTTAAGCTCAACTATGTGCTCATGATTGTATACATATATATTTCTCATTTGCTGGATGCAAATCATTATTAAATCTTGCGGTTCATACTATATTACTTGATTTCAAACCTGTGAGCTCACCAGCTTTAGCTGACCCATTTTACCATGTATCGCAGGTACACAGCAGTAGGTTTTGGACTACCCGCTCAGGATTTTGATAGCTCGAGTCAGCATGCAAACATTTGAGATTTCATTGCATTAACATATTTTGTAACAGTGTTTATGTATTGAAATCTTTCAATTATTCGAACACGAGCTATGTAAAGCTTTAACTGATGTAAACATTTATGTTATAAATCTATGTTGTTAAAACGACGCATATAGAGATTCGTTTACTATATATCTTGGTGCTTTGTGTATTAATTAGTAACACCCAAATCGTGCTTCCGCAAATCATTAAATTTGGGGGTGTTACAGATTGGTATCAGAGCCTAAGGTTATAGTGAACTAGGTTGCATTTAGTGGGCCTAGACTATGACCATTAGGCAGTATTCCTTATTAGGTATAACTGGTTCAGTGATTACGTCATACGAGTTTAATTTAACATAGCCTGATCAACTATGTACAATTAAGCAAAGATGATGTAAGATCTGAAAGGAGTTATGGCTGAACAGTGTACACTAGAAGACTCTGACTTCGAGAGAACCGAGACTTAAACTTGTTTATGTTAGACACTCAATAGGTTATATTATATAGGGACTATATGATCATAGGCCTCACTCTTACTAACGCTTTGTCTCAGAAATGGCAAACACACCGCCGAATTCATCTCACTCTCAATCCGGGTCGCAGAACCCAAGGGTAGCAAGGAGGAACGCCAGGTTGCCTCGAGCTGGCCCATACCCCACTCACTTCACCTTACCGGCCTTAGCCGCTAGGGTGAGCCAACACGAACAGCGACTTCGCACCATGGATGTCGTGTTGCAGGAAACGAATGAAAACTGGAGACTTACATCTCTCGAACGCATCGAACAAGTCTCCGAGGATCACGAAACCACCGTTAACAATGTAGACGTTCTTTTCAACAAAGTGGTGGAAATAAGCGTAGAAACCGCCCTTTTGAAACACAGACTAGAACAGTGTGAACAACGCTCACGGGAAATGGAAGAATATACCCGTAGATTGGTACAGCGACTAGCATTGGCTGAAGACAATGCCCGACAAGCCAGCAGACTTGCAAATACGGTGGATCGTCTCATCGAAATGATGGAGCAGATTAATCTACGTTAAGACTAGTGTAGTCTTTGTCTTGTAAACTATCTTGTAATCTAATGACTATCTAGCGATACTCTATAAATTAGTCGGATGTAACAATTCCCGACACCTTTTGTAATATCTCTGTAGGATGTAGCTTTTGAACTCGTATTATCTATCAAATATTCCTTGCTGGTTCTACTTATACAAATTGCCATTCCTCTTTTCCATATTGATGTTATGTATTACCGCCTTTATACATGTACATTTGAGACAAATACAATTTTCTTACAAAATCTCATGTATCTTCATTTCTTTTATTGAAGAATCATGCCGCCAAAGAAAAGACCATACACCGATGCTCAGCTTACATCACTCATAACCCAGGCTGTGACTGAAGCCTTGGCTCGGAATACTCCACAAAATTCCGCAAGAAACAGCGATGCCGCTGAAACCCCCGCTACTAAACCTTGTTCTTACAAGGACTTTCAGAGCTGCAAACCCTCGAGCTTCAAGGGTACTGAAGGAGCCATCGGACTGATCAGATGGTTCGAGAAGATGGAAACTGTTTTCCGTGTTAGCAAATGCGCGGAGAACGACAAAGTAAACTTCGCTACCTGCTCTCTCGAAGATGATGCCCACTCTTGGTGGAACTCATATACCCAATCAGTGGGTGCTGACACTGCCTACCAACTAACTTGGGAGGACTTGAAAGCAAAACTCACTGCCAAGTACTGTTCGATCGCCAAACTCCAAAAGCTGGATGAGGAGTTCTGGAACCTAAAGGTTCACGGTGGTGATATCGATGGTTATACCACCAGATTCCAGCAACTCGCTGCCCTTCACCCAGCCATGGTAAGCACAGAACCTGATAAAATCAGGAAGTACATCCTTGGTCTTCCTGAGCCTGTTCGGGGGCACGTCGCCTCTTCTAACCAAACCACCATTGACGGTGCTATCCTACTGGCCCAAGACCTGATGTCAATGAGCAAGATTCTGAGCCACTCACTTCATCCTCACACAACAACAAAAGAAAGTGGTCTGACTACCACAACAACCACCCAAACCAACAAAACAAGAAATCCGACACCATCAAAGCCTACAACACCACCACAGACATCAAACGGGGCTACACTGGGAGCAAACCCTATTGTTCCAAGTGCAGCCGTCACCATGAAGGTTCCTGTGGTCCCTTTTGCAACAATTGCAAGAGGTACGGCCACCTCACCAAAGATTGCCACTCTTCTACCAACAACAACCCTAACAACACCAGGACACCCAAAGTCTGCTTTGAGCGTGGAAACCCCGGGCACTTCAGGGACACGTGCCCAAAGCTGAAGAATAACAACAACAACAACAACCGCAACATCAACAACAACAACACCAGAAGCAGAGCCTTCGTCATCAAATCTGGGGACGCCCGCCAAGACCCGAATGTGGTCTCGGGTATGTTCCTCCTCAACAACTTAAATGCTTCTGTTCTATTTGATACTGGTGCTGATAGAAGCTTTATCTCCGATGACTTTTGCCCATTACTTGACATCACCCCTGTTGCCTTAGATGTTAAGTACACTGTAGAGCTAGCAAATGGGAAACTTATAGAAACCAATAGTGTGATACCTAATTGCACTTTAAACCTAGCTAACGAAATCTTTTCAATCGATCTTGTACCCGTTGAAATCGGAAGTTTTGACGTCATCATTGGAATGGACTGGTTGTCCAAACACCGAGCCGAAATCGTTTGTTACGATAAGATCGTCCGTATCCCCCTCGCCGTCGGTAGAACCTTGATCATACAGGGGGAGACCGGTGAGACGAGACTCAATATCATCTCCTGCTTAAAAACCCGAAAATTTCTGAGAAAGGGTTACCCTGCAATTCTCGCACACATCACAGAGAAGAAGTCGGAGGAGAAGCGACTTGAGGATGTGCCAATTGTTAGAGACTTTCCCGAAGTCTTTCCGGAAGATCTACCTGGTTTACCTCCACCTAGACAGGTTGAGTTCTCAATTGATATCGTGCCGGGTGCCGCACCGGTGGCCCGTGCACCGTACCGTTTAGCCCCATCCGAACTTCAGGAGTTGTCCGCTAAGTTACAGGAACTCCTGGATAGAGGATTCATTAGACCGAGTTCTTCACCTTGGGGAGCTCCGGACTTATTTGTTAAAAAGAAGGACGGTTCATTCCGAATGTGCATCGACTATCGAGAGTTGAACAAATTGACCGTCAAGAACCGTTATCCACTTCCTCGCATTGATGATTTATTCGACCAACTTCAGGGTTCAAGTTTCTACTCAAAAATCGACCTGCGATCAGGCTATCATCAATTACGAGTTCGCGACACCGATATTCCAAAAACTGCTTTCAGAACTCGTTACGGGCACTACGAATTCCAAGTGATGCCCTTTGGTCTAACCAACGCACCGGCTGTATTCATGGACCTTATGAATCGGGTGTGCAAACCTTACCTCGACAAGTTTGTCATTGTCTTTATCGATGACATACTCATTTACTCGCGCGATGAGCAAGAACATGCGCAACACCTCAGAACCATTCTAGAACTACTTAGACACGAGGAGCTTTATGCCAAATTCTCCAAGTGTGAGTTCTAGATACAAACCGTTCAATTCCTTGGTCACGTGATCGACAGTCAGGGAATTCACGTTGACCCATCAAAAATCGAGGCTATCAAAGACTGGCAAGCACCCACCTCTGCAACTGAAGTACGACAATTCTTGGGTCTTGCTGGGTACTATCGGCGATTCATCGAAAATTTCTCCAAAATAGCTCAGCCACTCACGGTACTGACTCGGAAAGAAAAGTAGTTCAATTGGACTGATAAGCAGGAGTGAGCGTTTCAATTATTAAAACAAAAGCTTTGCAGTGCTCTAATTCTATCCTTACCCGAAGGCACCGATGACTTCGTGGTATACTGCGATGCTTCTCACCAAGGTCTCGGTTGCGTGCTGATGCAACGAGACAAAGTCATAGCTTATGCCTCACGACAGCTGAAAATTCACGAAAAGAACTACACCACTCATGATCTCGAACTTGGAGCTGTCGTTTTTGCTCTCAAAATCTGGAGACATTATCTCTACGGCACCAAGTGCACAATCGTTACCGATCATAAAAGTCTCCAACATATATTCGATCAGAAGGATCTCAATATGAGGCAACGTCGATGGGTCGAGTTGCTTACCGATTACGATTGCAAGATCAAGTACCACCCAGGGAAGGCTAATGTTGTTGCCGATGCCCTCAGTAGAAAGGAACGACCAAAACCACTTCGAGTCCGAGCCCTCAGTATGACCATTCACAACGATCTCACCATTTAGATTCATACCGCTCAGATCGAAGCCCTGAAACCTGACAACATCAAAAATGAAGCCTTACGGGGTATTGACAAACAATTCGAAATCAAATCTAACGGGATTAGGTATTTCTCAAACCGAATCTGGTTGCCTAATTTTGGGAACCTACGAGACTTGGTGATGGATGAAGCTCACAAGTCCAAATAATCTATCCATCCGGGATCCGATAAGATGTACCACGGCATCAAGGAATTTTATTGGTGGCCGAACATGAAAGCCGAAATCGCCACTTATGTCAGCAAGTGCCTTACTTGCTCGAAAGTCAAAACCGAACATCAGAAACCTCCTGGTTTACTTCAACAACCTGAAATCCCTGAATGGAAATGGGAACAAATTGCCATGGATTTCATAACCAAACTACCCAAGTCGTCGAGCGGTTGCGATACCATTTGGGTGATCGTCGATCGTCTCACCAAATCTGCTCATTTCCTGGCAATCAGGGAAAACGATAAAATGGAGCGCCTTGCACAAATCTACATTAAAGAAATCGTTTCTCAACACGGCGTTCCAATCTCAATCATCTCTGACAGAGATGCCCATTTCACTTCTCACTTTTGGCAATCACTTCAAAAAGCAATGGGTACCCGTCTTGATATGAGTACCGCATACCATCCTCAAACTGATGGCCAAAGTGAACGAACCATTCAGACACTGGAAGATATGCTACGCGCCTGCGTAGTTGATTTCGGTACAAACTGGGAAAGACATCTACCGTTGTGCGAATTCTCGTACAATAACAGCTATCATGCCAGCATTAAGGCTGCACCTTTTGAGGCACTGTACGGTCGTAAGTGCCGATCACCGATCTGTTGGACTGAAGTGGGAGATAGTCAACTCACTAGTCCTGAACTCATACACGCCACCACTGAGAAAATTGTGGAAATCCAAAACAGACTCAAAGCCGCACGTGATCGTCAGAAAAGTTATGCTGACGTGAGACGCAAACCACTCGAGTTCCAAGTTGGGGATCGAGTACTCTTAAAAGTATCGCCTTGGAAAGGTGTCATCCGTTTTGGCAAACGCGGGAAGTTAAATCCCAGGTACATTGGGCCTTTTGAGATCCTCGAACGGATTGGCCCCGTAGCTTATCGAATGCACCGAACTCAGCAGCGTGCACCCTACTTTTCATATTTCAAATTTGAAGAAGTGTCTGTCTGATGAGACACTTATCATTCCACTCGATGAAATTCGAGTTGACGACAAACTTCATTTTGTTGAGGAACCCGCTGAAATCATGGACCGTGAGGTCAAACAACTAAAACAAAGTCGTATTCCCATCGTCAAGGTCAGATGGAATTCGCGACGCGGTCCGGAATTGACCTGGGAACGGGAAGACCAAATGCGACTCAAATATCCTCAGCTATTCTCCGATTCTACATCAAACGCGACCTCGAGTTAAATTTCGGGACGAAATTCTTCTAACAGGGGGAGAATGTAACACCCGCCAAATTAGGACTAGTACTTAGTGCCTAATCATATGTTAATACATGTAATTAGTTCTGTGTTAGGCTAATTAATGTATCGAATTATATATATTGTTGAATATATACGAAAATGCGATTTGATTAAATCGTACGCAATTTAAATCGAATGTATTTCGACTCCATAAATACGGACGTTGGTGACCAATTTTATTAAATAACGCTATTATATCAAAAATATTATTATGATAATATTTCGTATTCATTTCGGATCATACAAACAAAACTTATATGATTTAAAAATGTAAAACGCGCAAACAAACTAAGTATATTTTATAATTTTCGGAACTTAAATAATTCAACTAAAATATTTAGTAATTTTCCGTATCTTAAAACTATATTTAAACGTATAAAAATTATTTAACGTTTGAACGAAGGAGCGAACGAACACCGCACGGAGCACGAACGCGGGACGAAAAATGGGGCTCAAAACCCCTCCCACCTCCCTTTTCTTCCTCACTTTCACCATCTCTTTCTCTTTCTCCTCTTCCCTTTTCTCTCTAACACCAAACCACCACCACCATCATAAACCATAAAATAACACGATCAAACGCACTCGAATCACCTAGGCCCTTTGGAGAAAAACATTCACCACCTCACGATCTACAACGCTATCTTTCCGGAATTTCATTTCGGCATTTTGTAAGTTTCCGACAAATCCCGAAATCTCTCGTTTTTAAGTATTTATGCTTGTTAGTGGTTTGTAACAACTTATGATGTCTATTGGAGGGTTGGGTAAAAGAATCGGACCAAACGGAAACCCGAAAACATGTTTTTGGCTTGAAATCCGTCGATCAGACCGTTTCGCGAGCTGAGGTATGTTCTTCCTGCGAACCGAGCCGAGCAGCGAACCGAGCCGAGCAGCGAATCGAACCGAGCTGCGAATCGAACCGGGCTGCGAATCGAACCGAGCTGCGAATTGAGCCGAGCAGCGAACCGAGCCGAGTTGCGAATCGAACCGAACTCGCGAGCCGAACCGAGCCGAACCGAGCCGAACGAGCCGAACTGACCTGGCCTGCGAACTGAGTTTCTACTCAACGATTCGTCACTCGCGTAACGACAAATACACTTTTTACAACGATGATTAACATACAAAAATATATACTTTTCCTAAACGTAGAACGAAACGAATAATAATAACACTTATGGATTATTATTACAGACCGTCACCAACGGGCCGTACACATTTTCAAATACTTAAACACATCAACCAAATGGTGGAAATTTGGACATTTTAGTTGAGCGAACGACTACAAGGGTGATCTTTGAGATACCCAATCATGTTTATAACCATCGCGTGTCATGGACACCCTCAGGTTACAAGTCTTTGGACTTCATTCTCAGCTAATCAACTTACGTTTATTTAAACGCTCTCAGACTCAGGTGAGTCTCATAGCCCCTCTTTTTACAGTTTTACTCAGGGGTGTGATACATTGCTTATTTTTAACATGTGGACGCAAGTACAACTTTTTACATACTACATGAGTTTTACTCACTAATCATTTAAAGTCCTCCGTCAGCATAGTTGTTAATACGTTGTAGCGTGAATATTAGTATATGGTACCATATAGGATTGACCCTCCTCGTTCGGGTTAGCAAGCACTAACCGGGTAAACGAACGTACTAATATTTGGGAAGACGAGTGTTGATTAGGCACTCGTGGAGGCACCTCGCCCGGAATTCTCTATAGGGGACCCGGCCCTCGAGTTAAGCTCAACTATGTGCTCATGATTGTATACATATATATTTCTCATTTGCTGGATGCAAATCATTATTAAATCTTGCGGTTCATACTATATTACTTGATTTCAAACCTGTGAGCTCATCAGCTTTAGCTGACCCATTTTACCATGTATCGCAGGTACACAGCAGTAGGTTTTGGACTACCCGCTCAGGATTTTGATAGCTCGAGTCAGCATGCAAACATTTGAGATTTCATTGCATTAACATATTTTGAAACAGTGTTTATCTATTGAAATCTTTCAATTATTCGAACACGAGCTATGTAAAGCTTTAACTGATGTAAACATTTATGTTATAAATCTATGTTGTTAAAACGACGCATATAGAGAGTCGTTTACTATATATCTTGGTGCTTTGTGTATTAATTAGTAACACCCAAATCGTGCTTCCGCAAATCATTAAATTTGGGGGTGTTACAGATTGGTATCAGAGCCTAAGGTTATAGTGAACTAGGTTGCATTTAGTGGGCCTAGACTATGACCATTAGGCAGTATTCCTTATTAGGTATAACTGGTTCAGTGATTACATCATACGAGTTTAATTTAACATAGCCTGATCAACTATGTACAATTAAGCAAAGATGATGTAAGATCTGAAAGGAGTTATGGCTGAACAGGGTACACTAGAAGACTCTGACCTCGAGAGAACCGAGACTTAAACTTGTTTAAGCTAGACACTCAATAGGCTATATTATATAGGGACTATATGATCATAGGCCTCACTCTTACTAACGCTTTGTCTCAGAAATGGCAAACACACCGCCGAATTCATCGCACTCTCAATCCGGGTCGCAGAACCCAAGGGTAGCAAGGAGGAACGCCAGGTTGCCTCGAGCTGGCCCGTACCCCACTCACTTCACCTTGCCGGCCTTAGCCGCTAGGGTGAACCAACACGAACAGCGACTTCGCACCATGGATGTCGTGTTGCAGGAAACGAATGAAAACTGGAGACTTACATCTCTCGAACGCATCGAACAAGTCTCCGAGGATCACGAAACCACCGTTAACAATGTAGACATTCTTTTCAACAAAGTGGTGGAGATAAGCGTAGAAACCGCCCTCTTGAAACACAGACTAGAACAGTGTGAACAACGCTCACGGGAAATGGAAGAATATACCCGTAGATAGGTACAGCGACTAGTATTGGCTGAAGACAATGCCCGACAAGCCAGCAGACTTGCAAATATGGTGGATCGTCTCATCGAAATGATGGAGCAGATTAATCTACGTTAAGACTAGTGTAGTCTTTGTCTTGTAAACTATCTTGTAATCTAATGACTATCTAGCGATACTCTATAAATTAGTCGGATGTAACAATTCCCGACACCTTTTGTAATATCTCTGTAGGATGTAGCTTTTGAACTCGTATTATCTATCAAATATTCCTTGCTGGTTCTACTTATACAAATTGCCATTCTTCTTTTCCATATTGATGTTATGTATTACCGCCTTTATACATGTACATTTGAGACAAATACAATTTTCTTACAAAATCTCATGTATCTTCATTTCTTTTATTGAAGAATCATGCCGCCAAAAGACAAGACCATACACCGATGCTCAGCTTACATCACTCATAACCCAGGCTGTGACTGAAGCCTTGGCTCGGAATACTCCACAAAATTCCGCAAGAAACAGCGATGCCGCTGAAACCCCCACTACTAAACCTTGTTCTTACAAGGACTTTCAGAGCTGCAAACCCTCGAGCTTCAAGGGTACTGAAGGAGCCATCGGACTGATCAGATGGTTCAAGAAGATGGAAACTGTTTTCCGTGTCAGCAAATGCGCGGAGAACGACAAAGTAAACTTCGCTACCTGCTCTCTCGAAGATGATGCCCACTCTTGGTGGAACTCATATACCCAATCAGTGGGTGCTGACACTGCCTACCAACTAACTTTGGAGGACTTGAAAGCAAAACTCACTGCCAAGTACTGTTCGATCGCCCAACTCCAAAAGCTGGACGAGGAGTTCTGGAACCTAAAGGTTCAGGGTGGTGATATCGATGGTTATACCACCAGATTCCAGCAACTCGCTGCCCTTCACCCAGCCATGGTATGCACAGAACCTGATAAAATCAGGAAGTACATCCTTGGTCTTCCTGAGCCTGTTCGGGGGCACGTCGCCTCTTCTAACCAAACCACCATTGACGGTGCTATCCTACTGGCCCAAGACCTGATGTCAATGAGCCAAGATTCTGAGCCACTCACTTCATCCTCACACAACAACAAAAGAAAGTGGTCTGACTACCACAACAACCACCCAAACCAACAAAACAAGAAATCCGACACCATCAAAGCCTACAACACCACCACAGACATCAAACGGGGCTACACTAGGAGCAAACCCTATTGTTCCAAGTGCAGCCGTCACCATGAAGGTTCCTGTGGTCCCTTTTGCAACAATTGCAAGAGGTACGGCCACCTCACCAAAGATTGCCACTCTCCTACCAACAACAACCCTAACAACACCTGGACACCCAAAGTCTGCTTTGAGTGTGGAAACCCCGGGCACTTCTGGGACACGTGCCCAAAGCTGAAGAATAACAACAACAACACCAGAAGCAGAGCCTTCGTCATCAAATCTGGGGACGCCCGCCAGGACCCGAATGTGGTCTCGGGTATGTTCCTCCTCAACAACTTAAATGCTTCTGTTCTATTTGATACTGGTGCTGATAGAAGCTTTATCTCCGATGACTTTTGCCCATTACTTGACATCACCCCTGTTGCCTTAGATGTTAAGTACACTGTAGAGCTAGCAAATGGGAAACTTATAGAAACCAATAGTGTGATACCTAATTGCACTTTAAACCTAGCTAACAAAATCTTTTCAATCGATCTTGTACCCGTTGAAATCGGAAGTTTCGACGTCATCATTGGAATGGACTGGTTGTCCAAACACCGAGCCGAAATCGTTTGTTACGATAAGATCGTCCGTATCCCCCTTGCCGTCGGTAGAACCTTGATCATACAGGGGGAGACCGGTGAGACGAGACTCAATATCATCTCCTGCTTAAAAACCCGAAAATTTCTGAGAAAGGGTTACCCTGCAATTCTCGCACACATCACAGAGAAGAAGTCGGAGGAGAAGCGACTTGAGGATGTGCCAATTGTTAGAGACTTTCCCGAAGTCTTTCCGGAAGATCTACCTGGTTTACCTCCACCTAGACAGGTTGAGTTCTCAATTGATCTCGTGCCGGGTGCCGCATCGGTGGCCCGTGCACCGTACCGTTTAGCCCCATCTGAACTTCAGGAGTTGTCCGCTCAGTTACAGGAACTCCTGGATAGAGGATTCATTGGACCGAGTTCTTCACCTTGGGGAGCTCCGGTCTTATTTGTTAAAAAGAAGGACGGTTCATTCCGAATGTGCATCGACTATCGAGAGTTGAACAAATTGACCGTCAAGAACCGTTATCCACTTCCTCGCATTGATGATTTATTCAACCAACTTCAGGGTTCAAGTTTCTACTCAAAAATCGACCTGCGATCAGGCTATCATCAATTACGAGTTCGCGACACCGATATTCCAAAAACTGCTTTCAGAACTCGTTACGGGCACTACGAATTCCAAGTGATGCCCTTTGGTCTAACCAACGCACCGGCTGTATTCATGGACCTTATGAATCGGGTGTGCAAACCTTACCTCGACAAGTTTGTCATTGTCTTTATCGATGACATACTCATTTACTCGCGCGATGAGTAAGAACATGCGCAACACCTCAGAACCATTCTAGAACTACTTAGACACGAGGAGCTTTATGCCAAATTCTCCAAGTGTGAGTTCTGGATACAAACCGTTCAATTCCTTGGTCACGTGATCGACAGTCAGGGAATTCACGTTGACCCATCAAAAATCGAGGCTATCAAAGACTGGCAAGCACCCACCTCTGCAACTGAAGTACGACAATTCTTGGGTCTTGCTGGGTACTATCGGTGATTCATCGAAAATTTCTCCAAAATAGCTCAGCCACTCACGGTACTGACTCAGAAAAAAAAGAAGTTCAATTGGACTGATAAGCAGGAGTCAGCGTTTCAATTATTAAAACAAAAGCTTTGCAGTGCTCCAATTATATCCTTACCCGAAGGCACCGATGACTTCGTGGTATACTGCGATGCTTCTCACCAAGGTCTCGGTTGCGTGCTGATGCAACGAGACAAAGTCATTGCTTATGCCTCACAACAGCTGAAAATTCACGAAAAGAACTACACCACTCATGATCTCGAACTTGGAGCTGTCGTTTTTGCTCTCAAAATCTGGAGACATTATCTCTACGGCACTAAGTGCACAATCGTTACCAATCATAAAAGTCTCCAACATATATTCGATCAGAAGGATCTCAATATGAGGCAACGTCGATGGGTCGAGTTGCTTACCGATTACGATTGCGAGATCAAGTACCACCCAGGGAAGGCTAATGTTGTTGCCGATGCCCTCAGTAGAAAGGAACGACCAAAACCACTTCGAGTCCGAGCCCTCAGTATGACCATTCACAACGATCTCACCATTTAGATTCATACCGCTCAGATCGAAGCCCTGAAACCTGATAACATCAAAAATGAAGCCTTACGGGGTATTGACAAACAATTCGAAATCAAATCTAACGGGATTAGGTATTTCTCAAACCGAATCTGGTTGCCTAATTTTGGGAACCTACGAGACTTGGTGATGGATGAAGCTCACAAGTCCAAATATTCTATCCATCCGGGATCCGATAAGATGTACCACGGCATCAAGGAATTTTATTGGTGTCCGAACATGAAAGCCGAAATTGCCACTTATGTCAGCAAGTGCCTTACTTGCTCGAAAGTCAAAACCGAACATCAGAAACCTCCTGGTTTACTTCAACAACCTGAAATCCCTGAATGGAAATGGGAACAAATTGCCATGGATTTCATAACCAAACTACCCAAGTCGTCGAGCGGTTGCGATACCATTTGGGTGATCGTCGATCGTCTCACCAAATCTGCTCATTTCCTGGCAATCAGGGAAAACGATAAAATGGAGCGCCTTGCACAAATCTACATTAAAGAAATCGTTTCTCAACACGGCGTTCCAATCTCAATCATCTCTGACAGAGATGCCCGTTTCACTTCTCACTTTTGGCAATCACTTCAAAAAGCAATGGGTACCCGTCTTGATATGAGTACCGCATACCATCCTCAAACCGATGGCCAAAGTGAACGAACCATTCAGACACTGGAAGATATGCTACGCGCCTGCGTAGTTGATTTCGGTATAAACTGGGAAAGACATCTACCGTTGTGCGAATTCTCGTACAATAACAGCTATCATGCCAGCATTAAGGCTGCACCTTTTGAGGCACTGTACGGTCGTAAGTGCCGATCACCGATCTGTTGGACTGAAGTGGGAGATAGTCAACTCACTGGTCCTGAACTCATACACGCCACCACTGAGAAAATTGTGGAAATCCAAAACAGACTCAAAGCCACACGAGATCGTCAGAAAAGTTATGCTGACGTGAGACGCAAACCACTCGAGTTCCAAGTTGGGGATCGAGTACTCTTAAAAGTATCGCCTTGGAAAGGTGTCATCCGTTTTGGCAAACGCGGGAAGTTAAATCCCAGGTACATTGGGCCTTTTGAGATCCTCGAACGGATTGGCCCCGTAGCTTATCGATTGCAGCTACCATCCGAACTCAGCAGCGTGCACCCTACTTTTCATATTTCAAATTTGAAGAAGTGTCTGTCTGATGAGACACTTATCATTCCACTCGATGAAATTCGAGTTGACGACAAACTTCATTTTGTTGAGGAACCCGCTGAAATCATGGACCGTGAGGTCAAACAACTAAAACAAAGTCGTATTCCCATCGTCAAGGTCAGATGGAATTCGCGGCGCGGTCCGGAATTGACCTGGGAACGGAAAGACCAAATGCGACTCAAATATCCTCAGCTATTCTCCGATTCTACATCAAACGCGACCTCGAGTTAAATTTCGGGACGAAATTCTTCTAACAGGGGGAGAATGTAACACCCGCCAAATTAGGACTAGTACTTAGTGCCTAATCATATGTTAATACATGTAATTAGTTCTGTGTTAGGCTAATTAATGTATCGAATTATATATATTGTTGAATATATACGAAAATGCGATTTGATTAAATCGTACGCAATTTAAATCGAATGTATTTCGACTCCATAAATACGGACGTTGGTGACCAATTTTATTAAATAACGCTATTATATCAAAAATATTATTATGATAATATTTCGTATTCATTTCAGATCATACAAACAAAACTTATATGATTTAAAAATGTAAAACGCGCAAACAAACTAAGTATATTTTATAATTTTCGGAACTTAAATAATTCAACTAAAATATTTAGTAATTTTCCGTATCTTAAAACTATATTTAAACGTATAAAAATTATTTAACGTTTGAACGAAGGAGCGAACGAACACCGAACGGAGCACGAACGCGGGACGAAAAATGGGGCTCAAAACCCCTCCCACCTCCCTTTTCTTCCTCACTTTCACCATCTCTTTCTCTTTCTCCTCTTCCCTTTTCTCTCTAACACCAAACCACCACCACCATCATAAACCATAAAATAACACGATCAAACGCACTCGAATCACCTAGGCCCTTTGGAGAAAAACATTCACCACCTCACGATCTACAACGCTATCTTTCCGGAATTTCATTTCGGCATTTTGTAAGTTTCCGACAAATCCTGAAATCTCTCGTTTTTAAGTATTTATGCTTGTTAGTGGTTTGTAACAACTTATAATGTCCATTGGAGGGTTGGGTAAAAGAATCGGACCAAACGGAAACCCGAAAACATGTTTTTGGCTTGAAATCCGTCGATCAGACCGTTTCGCGAGCTGAGGTATGTTCTTCCTGCGAACCGAGCCGAGCAGCGAACCGAGCCGAGCAGCGAATCGAACCGAGCAGCGAATCGAACCGGGCTGCGAATCGAACCGAGCTGCGAATTTAGCCGAGCAGCGAACCGAGCCGAGTTGCGAATCGAACCAAACTCGCGAGCCGAACCGAGCCGAACGAGCCGAACTGACCTGGCCTGCGAACTGAGTTTCTACTCAACGATTCGTCACTCGCGTAACGACAACTACACTTTTTACAACGATGATTAACATACAAAAATATATACTTTTCCTAAACGTAGAACGAAACGAATAATAATAACACTTATGGATTATTATTACAGACCGTCACCAACGGGCCGTACACATTTTCAAATACTTAAACACATCAACCAAATGGTGGAAATTTGGACATTTTAGTTGAGCGAACGACTACAAGGGTGATCTTTGAGATACCCAATCATGTTTATAACCATCGCGTGTCGTGGACACCCTTAGGTTACAAGTCTTTGGACTTCATTCTCAGCTAATCAACTTACGTTTATTTAAACGCTCTCAGACTCAGGTGAGTCTCATAGCCCCTCTTTTTACAGTTTTACTCAGGGGTGTGATACATTGCTTATTTTTAACATGTGGACGCAAGTACAACTTTTTACATACTACATGAGTTTTACTCACTAATCATTTAAAGTCCTCCGTCAGCATAGTTGTTAATACGTTGTAGCGTGAATATTAGTATATGGTACCATATAGGATTGACCCTCCTCGTTCGGGTTAGCAAGCACTAACCGGGTAAACGAACGTACTAATATTTGGGAAGACGAGTGTTGATTAGGCACTCGTGGAGGCACCTCGCCCGGAATTCTCTATAGGGGACCCGGCCCTCGAGTTATGCTCAACTATGTGCTCATGATTGTATACATATATATTTCTCATTTGCTGGATGCAAATCATTATTAAATCTTGCGGTTCATACTATATTACTTGATTTCAAACCTGTGAGCTCACCAGCTTTAGCTGACCCATTTTACCATGTATCGCAGGTACACAGCAGTAGGTTTTGGACTACCCGCTCAGGATTTTGATAGCTCGAGTCAGCATGCAAACATTTGAGATTTCATTGCATTAACATATTTTGTAACAGTGTTTATGTATTGAAATCTTTCAATTATTCGAACACGAGCTATGTAAAGCTTTAACTGATGTAAACATTTATGTTATAAATCAATGTTGTTAAAACGACGCATATAGAGAGTCGTTTACTATATATCTTGGTGCTTTGTGTATTAATTAGTAACACCCAAATCGTGCTTCCGCAAATCATTAAATTTGGGGGTGTTACAAAAGCGACCAGTGTCTCCTAGTTTTTCGGGCAGGTTGCTTATGACGGCTGAACATTCCGAGTTCAGAGGGATTTTAGATATGTGGGGTATATTATCTTTGGTAGAAAACATTCGTCTAATGTACTTGGTACTGGTAGGAATTCTTGACACGGTGTCTAAGAACTTTGAGTCGAGTTTAAAGGAATTGACCTTGTACTTTTGCTTTAAACGATTAGGGAATGGGATTTTGACTTCCCTTTCAGGAGTGGGTAAGGATGGGGTCTTAACTGTCTTCGAGACAGGAGATTCTTCCTTCACCGGAGAAGGAGTATTAGGCTGACTCGGTGTCACCTTTAGGTCTTTAGAGGTTACTTGTTTGGCCTCTTCTACGTGTGGGTTGTGAATGGTATTGCTGGGAAGGGTTCCTTGGGTCTGGTATCAAGACGCTGAGACAACTGACCGATTTGGTTCTCAAGGCTTTTAAGGACCGAGAGTTGGTTTCTGATGAATATGTCAGTCTGGTCTTGTCTAGCAGTGGTTTTCTGGTTGAATAGTGTCTGACCCTCGATAAATTTTGTGAGATTATCGTCTTGACTAGTGATAGGCACAATGGTTTTTGTGGTATCACTAGGTGGGCTGACATCTGGTGCAGTTAAGGATAAGGGTTAGTTGTAGGTAAGCTGTGGTTGTTGTGGGTAGGTTGGGTATCTTGGTTGGTATTTGGGTTGAAAGGTTTGTTGGTTATTTCATGGAGGAAATTGAGTGCCTCGTGTCCTAGGTGGAGATGTTCGAGCGAAACCAGGTGGATTTTGTGGTCGAGCTGGGAATTGTGCGTAGTAGACCGTGCCATCGGCTGGATCTTCGTACTCCACTTGATATTCTTCCGTGGGAAGGTGAGCACAGTTCTGGCAAGCCTGAACTTGGTGGATCTGTTGCGGTTGTTTCTTTAATTCTCCCAATTGTTTCGTCAACGACTCAATCTGCTCACTCAAGGATTTGATCGTCTCGGGTTAGATTTGGTTGTAGGAGGATAGAGGTAGTGATGAGGATTGCTCATTTGTCTTCCAGTCGTGATGGTGCATCGTCATATTCTCGATCAAGTTCCAAGCTTCTTCGTCCGTGAGTTGCATGAAGTTGCCTTGAGCAGCGGCGTCAAGGGTAATGCGGTGGTTTGGGACAAGACTGTTGTAAAACGTGCATAACTGGGCAATATTTTCGAGTTGGTGGTTTGGACATTTCTTCAGAAGGATCTTGAATCGTTCCCATGCCGTGTAGATAGACTCATCATAAGCTTGATGGAAGTTTGTGATGTCATTCTTGGACTTGGTTTGTTGGGACGGAGGAAAGTATTTGGTTAGGAATTTGGTAGCCATATCCGTCCATGAGGTGATTGAGCCGGTCTCAAGTCCCTCAAACCATGTCTGGGCATGAAGAGCGAGAGAATAGGGGAACAAGTATAGGCGGACTACATCCTGCTCAACCCCGTTCTGCTTGTAAGAGTTGGAAATCTGAATGAATTTGTCGATATGGGCGTTAGGGTCATCACGGGGTAAACCGTGGAATTGACAGTTGTCCTTGATAAGTTGAACGATGTGGTGTTTAAGTTCAAAAGATGCGCCTTCGATTACTGGATAGCTAATGGGTCCTCCTCGTCCTTCGATAGACGGTTTGGTATGATCGGCGAGAGTGATCCGTGCGGCCATCTGTTGGAAGCGAGAGCGTCTTTCTTTGTGGTTTGTTCAGACAATCGACTCAGGATCAGGCGTAAAAATGAGTGGTTCAGTTCTGGATGATCTAGTCGAACGTCGTTGTGTGTTGTGGGAAGGAATTTTCGGTTGGAACAAGGAAAATAAAACTACGGGTATTTACAGGTGGTACTAAATAGAAAAGTTCGTCTAGATGCCTAAGAGTCTTAAGATTGATTCCCCGGCAACGGCGCCAAAAACCTGATCGTTCCCCGAACGGTCGGTCAAGGAATCGCTTCCTTGTCGTTGCCGGACCGTACGCTCGAGGCGGGCGATCGGAGGGAGGTTTTAAATTTATAGAGCTGGGGACCTAAGTTTTACTTATAACTATGGATAGTAGTAAGTAATGGCTCAGGGTCGTTCTTAAGATCAACCGTATTGTGAAACAAAGCAGTCAAGACGATCGATTCGATTTAGGAGGGTTTGTAAACAAGAGATTTGATTTTTGGTTTTTTATTACTTAGGTCCTAAATTAAACTAAATAAACAGCAAATTAAAATAGTAGATGATAATCAGTATGGAGAGGAGTGTTTGCTGTGATTTCATTAGCCTAAAGGGGAGATGATGTTTGGATTGATGTTTTGAAAACGTTCTTTCTAAGTATTTGTGTTCTACTGTTTTAGGTACTTTATGGAGTCAACACTAACACTCTACTATCTGATTCCTCAGATAGCATGTCACTGAGTACTAGGTTGTCATGATTCTGATCAGATCAGGCTGTTCTACCCCCAACACTGTCTGTGAAGACAAGTGACCCATCTTGGAGTTAACTCCTGGGCGCATGAATAAGGTAACAGACCGATATTTAATTTCTGACCTTTCTTTGATACCATAAAGTATTCTAATTCAAATAGAGCATTTAAGACCTAATTCGGAAAGCGTCTGTTAACTTTTCATCGATGGTTTGTTAGGTTCAGAGCTAGTGGATAACCCAGTGCTGCTCAGAATGTATACACCGACGTCCGTTCCATAGCTTGGGTGTATGGGAACCATTCCCGAAGGATGATTCCGACACTTACACGAGGTACTAGGACGTTTTACAGCATTCCATGCCTTGCGCACTAATGCAAATTAGGGTGTATACACCGACGGCCGTTACGTAGCTTCCATGCGTTTGTACTACACTAGAGGTGGTTCCAGCATTAAACTAAGTAGTAGGACGTTTTACGGTGTTCCACACATGTTGGACATTCGGGTCACTCTAAACCCGTTTAAACTTAGTTTGTATAAAAGCGTACCCATCTATGATATAAACCCAGCCCTCACTTAATATTACCCAATAAATCCCTGATTTATTCACGTTGTACTATACATTAGGTTTTAACGGTATTTCCAAAGCTTCAAAATCAGACCATGCATAGATAGCACAGATAATTAATTACCCTCAGAACAAGGTTCACGACTTCTTGTCTTATAGGGTTTTAACCACGTTTATTGGAGGAAAGGCGATAGTTTGATGAATGGTTTATAATCATAGATGAAAAGTTAAACATATATAGTTTTCATATTGTAACAGTTGGGAATAATATTTCCACAACGGATTGTACCCACGACTTTCATAGCTTCCACGTTCTGTACTCCACACATTCGTGATGTTTCCGGCGCTATACAAATGAAAGCCGTATAACGTTACCTCCGTTGCTTAGTATCATTCCAATTGTATATTTATATTAACATCATCCCCCATTATAACGGCTAACTACATCACAACAAACACAAAAGCTAACTACTCAATAATCATGGTAACGAATCCTAAATCTAGCATAATAACAATAGCATGCATTATAGAAGATAAGGATAGAAATAACCGAGATAAATGCGTAGTCTGAATATAAGCTGAAAGATTACAACGAGTAGAGCCTCCGCTATTACAAAAGCACTTCCCAAAGTATCTCCAACGAATATTACAGAATAACCCCTCCTACTGTTTCTCCTCTAACTCCTAAGAGTAGTGCTAGAGAGAGAAAGCTACTAACTAATCTAGTGAGAGAAAGTGTGTGAAATGTTGTTGGTGAGATGTGTTGAATGGTGAGAAATGAGGAGGTTGAATGCTCTATTTATAGCCTTCCAATACACGAAGTTACACTCAGCACCCTTGCTCCAATTTAATACTGAAATACACCCCCTAGCTATAGAATTCGACACCATAAAGGGGGTATACCACCCTAAATAGGGCGTATTCGGTAGCAAATAGGGCGTATTCGGTAGCAAACGGGGCAAATCTGGTAGCGTAGAGGGGGTATACCACCCCTACAGGGGGTATACGGCCCCAAAGAGAGGGTATACGACCTCTATGGGGGCGTATACGGCCCCTAGAGGGTGGTATACGGCCCCTGTGGGGGTGTGTAGTCCGTGGTCGTTGCCTTGTGTGCTGCATCGTAAGTCTTGTGCACTGGTCGAACTTCGTTTGCCCCTATCTTCTTCGTTCTAGCTCCGTTTTCAGCGTTCTTTATATCCACGAGATCGTAATTACCTGAAGATCATAATGAGATAATCTAAGTATAATTTCAAGGTATTATGCTTTAAAAGTGCTCATAGAATGTGAACGTATCGTTTGTGCTCTATTTTGTACGTTATTTGGCCATTTTACTTGATTTTTGAAGCAACGCCGTATTTTTAGCCTTAGTAATGAATTATGGTGAAAAAATATTGATGTTGAATGTTTTCATCCATTTTGGGGCTAAAAATGTGGGAATTATGTACGCAAAAACGTGACTTTTTACGTTCAATCAATAAGATATATAATGAACGACTCTATATGCGTCGTTTACTGATTACATTGATATAATAAAAGTTTACAATGTAATAATAGTTACAAAAGCTCGTAAGCCAAAATGAGAGATTCTATGGCATAACTATGTTACAAAATATAGTAATGCATGGGAATCTGCTGATGTCTGTATGCGACTTGAGCTAAGTATCCTGAATATGAGCAGACCTACTGCTGCTGAGTACCTGAGAATACATACTAAAAGGTCAGCTAAAAAGCTGGTGAGCTCACAGGTTTGTAAAATGATGAATCATAGATGTGTGAACCATAAGATTTAGTACAATGATTTGCAACTAAGCAAATAAAATAGATGTATATCACTGCCATGAGCCCATAGTTTGAGCTTAACTCAGGTGTCAGGATCACAACCAAGTGCCTGAGCGAGGGTGCCTCCCTGCGAGTGCCTAATCTACACTCGTATGAACAAATGCTAATGCGTCCGTTTGACCAGTTAGTGCGTGCTAACCCGGACGGGGATTGTCAATCCCATATGGTACCATACACTAACAATCGCGCTAAATCCATATAAACAAACTATGTAGTGGAGGCCTTTAAAATGATTAGCAAAACAACTTATGCAGTATATATCGAGGTTTAGTACTCATGTCCACATGTAAAACAAAACGAGTATGTATTCCCACCCCGGGAGTAAAAACTGAAAAAAAATCGGGGCTATGAGACTCACCTGAGTCTGGTATGTTGCTAACAAGCAAGTACGATGTTGCACAAGGTGATGTTGTTCGAAGACTGTAACCTGCCGGGCATTCAAAACGCGCAAGGTTATAAGTATATGTAGACGTCCCAAAAGATCGTCCATGCTAGTTACTCATCCAACTAGAAATGTCCAAATAATTTGGTTGTTGATTGATTTGTTTGAGTTTTGAAAATATGTACGGCCCGTTGGTGAGTTTCGTAATAATGATTATCAAAAGTATTATTAGTATGTTTGTCTCATTGTATACTTACAAAAGTATATGTGTAATATGTTTCCGAGTTATTCCAATATTGTATTGACGTTAAATCAAGTATATTGTGATATTGTCTTGTTTGAAAAGTCGGTTATGCAAAGTTAGTGTTGAACACTATTCATGAGACAATAGCATTGTCGGGAATTACTATTCATGAGACAATTGCATTGTCGGGAATTACTATTCATGAGACAATAGCATTGTCGGGAATTACTATTCATGAGGCAATAAGGATTTTGAGTCGGTTTCAAGTATAAAGGTGTTAGTTTTTGCGACAATGATGCTACGACAATCGAGTTTTATACGACAATAGTGATGCGCCAATAGTGATGCGACAATAGATTCTCGGAACACTGTTCATGCGACAATGAGGTATTGTCGGACAATGTTCATGCGACAATGATTTCACGGATCACTGTTCATGCGACAATGGCATTGTCGCATAGGTTTCAAAGAGGTATTGTCGCATTAATAAATTTTTCGTTTTCGTTGACTAGGTCAAACGTGTTCGGTTTGACCCGAAACTTTTAGGGAAGTCTTAAATATGTTAAATAAGCTTTAGAAAGTTGTCGGTACGTTTTATGGTTGACCCGAAATGTCGGTTTTGAAAAATGTCTAAAACAGTCCCTAGTTTAATAGTTCCAGATTTTTACTCGGTTTCGACTCACGATTTCACCCGTTTCTAGTCCGATTCAAGCCTAACCAAAAATTACACACGTCCTCATATAGGTCTAGTTCATTTCTGAACTTTATGGTATTTTTATATGTTCATTTACTATTTTTAACAAAAATGGGAATGAACAGTGGTCGGATTAGGTCCAACAGTGAGCTCAGTCCAAAGACTCACGTTTTTCACCATGATCCGTGAGGATCTGGTCCGAGAGCCAAACATGAAAGTTGTAGCCGGTATCTTAATGAACATTTTTCGTTTAGATGTCGAGAGTTGGTTCTTCCTAGTTTTCAAGATATAGACGTTTTCGTGAAGGTGATTTTCTGGGCAGATTTATATGTTTTTATATATGTTTGTTAAAAATGATTTTTAGAGTGATATTTGGACATCATCTTGTTGTATGAACATGTTAACATGAAGATCTACTAAAACCGAGAAAATCTAGAGAGAGATGGTGGATCATACCAAAAACGAGTTCTAGAGGAAGAGAGGAAGGTGAGATGGTGCTAGCTTCCTTTCCTTGCTTCTTCTTCTTGTTTTTCTTCAATGGAGATGATGGTGAATGATGGTGGTGTAAAGGTGGTGGTGATGGCCGAATGTGGAGAGGGAGAAGAGGAGGAGAGTGTTTCTTTTTAGAGAGATGTTAGTGAGAGAGTGGAAAGACATGAATGAGGATTTAGTGGATCTTGGTTGGTTTATTGTCAAAGAAAACATAACCCATAAAACATGGGAGGTGTTTTGGGGCTGGGTAAAACCGGCCCATGGGGCCCACACATGAGGGTGTGTGTCCCAAATTTTGTTCCTCGAGTTTGCGTTACGTGCGGTGTTCGTTTCCCCGGTCGTTTAAACGTTCGTTCGTACGTTAAACGTTATACGTACGTATTTTAAATAACTTTCAATTTTTGATATTTTTAAATTGAAGTATTACTCATAATACTTGGAAACACTTATAAAATGTTTGGATGTGGAGTCGGTATTGGTTTGCGTGTCCGTGTTACGATTAATAAATCGCGTGGCGATTAATGATGTTTTTGTGACGTTTTAGTTGAACGTTTTTGTTACCGTTATATTTCACGATGTATTTAATCATCAAATCCATGCAAAATAATATATTTTAAGTTTATAAAATATATTTTGACGTTTATTCAATTGTCAGGCGCGTATCGCGCGTTTTTGGTTGTTTCCGAGCATTTTATATGCTACGAAATACTTTCGTGATATTATCGAAATACTATTTAGAATTACATATGTGTATTAAATAATTTCAGATTATTTAATATATTGAGTTCACCAACATCCGTATTATTGTATCGGGATCCGCCCGATATGAAAATGCACGATTGTACGTGTATATATATTACAATATATATAATGATACATACAATTAGCCTAACATAGAACTAATTACATGTATTAAAAAGTGATTAGGTACTAATAACTAGTCCTAATTAGTCGGGTGTCACATCATGGGGCATCGCAGATCGCTAGAAAGTGACCACGCGTATCGTAGCATGGATATTCCATTTGACGGGACCACTGAGCATAGAACTGTACGGACACGTCTTACTGGACATGAAGCACTCTCGAAAGTTGTAAATAAAAAGATAGTTTTTGGCAAAGGAATACCGCTGCAGAAAGGTTCATGGAAAAAGAAATCCATCTTTTGGGATTTACCTTACTGAAAGGATTTGGAGGTTCGACATTGCCTGGATGTCATGCACATCGAGAAAAACGTTTGTGATAGCTTGATAGGCTTATTGTTGAACATTCCCGGAAAAACAAAGGACGAGATTAATGTACGAAAAGACATGGAGGCATGGAACATTCAGCCCGAGCTTTGTCCAAAGCTCAACGCTGATAAAAAGCGCACCTTTCTCCCACTAGCAAGCTATACATTATCGAGAACAAAAAAAAAATTATGTGAATGCTTGCATGGTATTAAGGTTCCGTCTGGCTATTCTTCAAACATTAAGGGGTTTATGTCACTAAAAGATTGTAAATTTCTTAGTATGAAGTCTCACGATTGCCATGTTTTAATGACACACATGATTCCTATAGCAATCCGAGGTTTAATGCCCGTACGCATCCGACACACTATCACAAAACTTTGCTTATTTTTTAACACGATCCACTCGAAGGTGATTGTACCAACTGAATTAGACAATATGCAAAAAGAGATTATTCTCACGCTCTGTGAACTAGAGATGTACTTTCCGCCTTCTTTTTTCAATGTCATGGTTCACTTAGTGTCTCATATTGTAGGAGAAATTAAGGTTGTTGGTCCCGTATTCTTACGTTACATGTACCCTTTCGAGAGATATGTGGGATTCTTAAAGGGATATGTAAGGAACAAAAAAAAACCAGAGGGTAGTATTATTGAAGGATACTCTTCTGAGGAGGTGATTGAATTTTGCAATGACTACATGGAAGGTGTAAAGAAGGTTGGCATTCCGATATCTCGACACGAAGGTCGACTTTCTGGCCTTGGGACAAGTGGAGAGAAAGATATATATCCAAGTCGCGATCTTTTACAGCCTGCACACTTTGTAGTCCTAGAGCACATGTCATGTCTTTCTCCCTACACTGCAGAACACATGAGGATATTACTGGCAACACATGCGGGGAGGAACGACGCGTGGTATAAGATCAAACACAATAAAGAGTTTGCAAAATGGTTGAAAGACATTGTGACCGTAAACTACGGTCAACCGAATGTTAATAAGACAGTGGAAGCGTTTGGAGAAGGCCCAAACATCAAAGTGAAGGCATATGAAGGATACGACATTAACGGTTACACATTTTACACCCAAAGAAAGGATGATAAATGTGCGGCGCAAAACTGTGGAGTTACTGTTATAGCATCAACGGTTGAATATGGAAGGGCGAATAATCTCGATAAAAGGATTAAGATTGCCAAAGATTCGTATTATGGTAAGATTCAAGAAATTTGGGAGTTGGATTATCGTTTGTTTACTGTACCTCTGTTCAAGTGTAAGTGGGTGAATAACAGATAGGTGTTGTTAAGGTTGACACTCAATTGGGTTTCACACTTGTCGACCTTTCGACTAATGGCTATGCAGACGAACCTTTCATTCTTGCTGTAACACCTGGTAAAAAAGTCAAATTTCGCGCCAAATTTAAAGTTTAAATGATTGTATTATTATATGCAATTATAACCAAGTAATCGAAAATGTAAGTCGTTTTAATTTAAAACGCATCCTAACTGTCTGAAACCTCGCGAAAACAACGTATTAAACTTTAAGTTCCAAAATAATACTTTTATAAGATAATCTGGTGCAAAAACATTTCGAAAGAACATAAATAAATTTTAGAATTTAAAATATTATTTTAATTCAATTTACGATCGGATACAAAAACACGGGCATTTTATACTGTGGTTGGAGACTACGGTCCCCAACTTTGGGGATCTGGGTTGGTAGATAAGCCAACCAAACCACCCTTTTTCTCATTTCTTTCCATTTTATCTTCTTCTTTTTCACACTCTCTTCTTCCTCTCGGTTTACAACCACCACCGCCACCATCATCAACAACAACAATAACATTAACAACAACAACAACAACAACAACAACAACAACAAAGCATCATAATCATCATCATCATCATCAATCGGTCATCATCATCATCATTTACACCACCACCGCCGGCTCATCACCACCGCCAGCCACCACCACACAAATCACCATCATCATTTTCGGAATCATCAACAACAACGAGACCAGCAACAGTCGGACATCATCACCATCATCTTCATCATCTCGATCCGCCATTTTTTAGCTCGAAATCGACATTTGGTAAGAACACCCGATTTCACACCTTTAAAACACTTGATTTATGTTTATTAACATGTTATTGAGTCCACACAACAAGAATATGTCAAAGAAATCGGTTAAAACGTTTTAAAACTCGAAACCCACTTCAAAAATCGCAGCAGTTCGTCGAGCGAGCCGAGTCGAGCAGCGAACCGAGCCGAGATGCGAGTCGAACCGAGCAGCAAACCGAGCTTAGCTGCGAGTCGAACCGAGCAGCGAACCGAGCCGAGCTGCGAACCAAACCGAGTAACAAACCGAGCTGAGATTGCGAGTCGAATAGAGATACGAACCGAATCGAGTAGCGAGCCGAGTCGAGCTTCGAGCCGAGTCGAGCTACCTGAACTGACTTGGTCTGCGAAATGAGTTTTTGCCCAACGATTCGACTTTCGCGTAACAACAACTACACTTTTTACAACGATGACTTACGTACAAAAATTATATTTTTGTAAGATAGACAACGAAACGATTTTAATAATGATTTAATTGAGAATTATCATTATTACAAACTGCCACAAACGGACCGTACACAATTCTAAAACTAAACAACAGAAGTTTACTTTCACGACACGTTTAGTTAAACCGATTAGTATCTTACTCATATAACCTCACGTGTTTAGGACACTAGGAGGTTAC
Organism: Helichrysum umbraculigerum; assembly: GCA_949592205.1. NCBI lineage: Eukaryota > Viridiplantae > Streptophyta > Magnoliopsida > Asterales > Asteraceae > Helichrysum > Helichrysum umbraculigerum. The sequence goes on from CATIUR010000003.1 coordinate 68,394,226, forward strand.
CATTGTGAAGACACGCGTATCTTAGGATCGCCGACAACTCACATGTGAGTTAATAGCCCCACTCTTTCAACTGTTTTACTATTTTCGGGGTGAGACGCATGCACAACTATTGCTTTGGAATTATAATAATAAACTTTTATAATTCACACTTAACTATATTACTATTATGTAATACAAATGTGTAATACTTAGGAATAACACCCACTATATTGTCGTAGGACTATATCATAGCTTAACCTGGATAGGTTACCACTGTACACTACCTCGTTGTTGAAATACAACTACCATTACATAACTTGCTTAGGTTATCATTTTCCTTGGCCATATTGTCACGGGACAATATCATTAAATACATTATAACTGGTTAGTTCTACCTACACTGGACAACAATTAGACTTCGCACAGGATTAGTTCTCCTTTATAGGAACTAAGACTGCCTATACACTCCAGGATTTCTCGAATGGACTTGCACCTAACTGAACCTTTACCAGAATCCTCAATATACTTGCTAGGCTGAGTCTAGGAGTATACGTTAGTGACGTACGTTAGTATCGATTCCTTATACTAATACAAAACAACTAGGTGATGATTAGTCATACCTAGGCTTATGGTGATATACTTAATATCTAAGTATGGTATATACATATTTGGATACGCTAAACTACTTTCATGCGCGGCATGATACTCTATTAGACATGTTTGTTGATTTGACATATGTATATATATATACATATACTTGTACACTATCTCAAGCACGTGGTGCTATCTACTACTTACTTATGTATATTGATATACATACACATATACGAACTCAAATACTTAGTCGGGCTTGTCGTAGTACTGCCGGCTCAATTACATATTTTGCTTACGAGCAATGCGCATGATGTCCAGATTGGACACACAACGATGCCACGGTAAAGTGGGCACAAAACGATGCCACGGTATTGCAGTGGGCACAAGGACGTATTCGCGGTAAAGCGATACACTCACGGATGGGCGAGCTTATACTCGTGATCCACAACAGTTAACAGGTCGGTGAGATTTCACGCGAGGTCGTTAGCTCAGTATTTGATTAAATACTCTATCGTAGTTCTACGGGACTACACGGTTACTCATACTCAGCAACGGATCGGCGAGCTTATACTCGAGATCGTTGGCTCAGCATTTGGATAAATGCTTTATATTAGTTCTACAGGACTACAATTTACGTTGCAGGAGGCAACACTACATGCCAGATAGGCATGCCGATTATTACTCAACATCATATGACGTAGTCATACAATTACTTGGACTATACTCAGGCAGGTTTTGCCACGCAGTGGTTTATTTCACTTATACCAGATAGGTATCTAGGCATGGATTGCCACACCCTCGATATGATGCAGTCATACACTTGATAGTATTTAGGCATGTATTGCCTCACGATTGTAGACTCACTATACCTGATAGATATCTAGGCATGGTATGCCTCTTTCCTTACGTACTTAGGTACACACCGCTACTCTTAGGGTAAGAAATACCTAGTGAAATGTATACACATTGGTGTTACATCTTTAATACAATACAAATCAAAATACAGGGATTTCGAACTACTTTTCAAAACATACAGGATTTACACTTTATGTTTTCAACTAACAATCCTATGAACTCACCAGCTTTATAGCTGACTTGTTTTAGCATGTGTTCTCAGGTGCCCAGCAGGATTAGGATTGCTACAAGATTATGCTAGCTCGAGTCGCATATTTTCAAACAACGGGATTTCTCTGCATAACTTTTGTATTACAAATTATGTATTGAAATTATTTGGCGAACTCACAACTTGTATACAGTTTTATTTTGGAAATGTAATAACTGTATTTTCAAACGTCTCATTTAGAGTCGTTCATTATTTACCTTTGTGCTTGTGATATTTGATTTGGTAACACCCGACCCGACCGCTTCCGCAACCCGAAATTTGAGGGTGTTACAGATTGGTATCAGAGCCTAAGGTTATAGTGAACTAGGTTGCATTTAGTGGGCCTAGACTATGACCGTTAGGCAGTATTCCTTGTTAAGTATAACTGGTTAAGGGATTACATCATACGAGTTTAATTTAACATAGCGTAGCTAACTATGTACAATTAAATAAAGATGACGTGACATCTGAAAGGGGTTATACTGGATCAGGAATGCACTAGTTGACTCTGATTTTTATGTGCTAGACACCCTAGGCTATTATATGTACTATAGGTATATATGAATAGGCCTTACATGTGTACTACTTTTACATATCTATATATATATACTGAATATATATAACACAATTTCGCTGTACCATCATATACTTACGAAGAGGCACATCGTCGTCTTCCTCACCATCGCGACTCAACACTTTCTCCATATGTACTCATAGGAGAACATCACGCTTATCGCTGAACCTCGGGAAGGAGGTATAAGCATTATCTATTTGGATGGAAACCCACACATGCTAAACGTCCACGAAATTTAAAACAAACCAACGAATCTTTCGACTTTGACCATACGGATTACCATTGGATTAGTGTTGACTAAGTCCACAAAATCATCTCAATAACAACTTGATCATTTAGATCATCAAAAAACAACACCTCGGTGTTAGCCTTCATGCTACAATCTGGAAATTTTGAAACATCAACGCAATCGATGGCCTTAGGGCTACACTCAAACAACTCACATCACGTAGTGCTGCATTACATAGTATGTTAATACTACAAGCGGCATGTTGGTGCTACTTTCAATATACATGTAGATTTGTTATAGTTACATGTACGACTTGTATATACATATACACTTAATTAACTGGGCACGAGTTACCACACTTGACTCTTACTGCGCGCGTATACCTGTATAGTTACGTGCACCCCATATATGTACATACGAACACTTAGGCATGTGACGCCTCAACCGATGAATACACACTGATATCACCACACACATGGGTTATGTTGGTGAACCGCGTTTCAACACCGCATGTGGCACTGTGGGTGTCACACTTACCGGCATAAATGGCCACATAGTATTTCGGTACTGCACAATTGTCCATAGAACTACTCACGACAACATAGTCTTGGCTGACTACTTTAGGTACACAATTTGGTCGTCATTACGACTACGCTTTGAGACTACAACCAAATCGGTCACAACACTTGGAAAACGTGAAATTCATGACAACTTAACTAAGGTTAACTCGACTTAAACTGTTGTATCAACACCACAAAAAGGGCAGAAATACGTCTGTCACTCACAATATCAAAACTCCAACATCAAGGATCATAGGATCACGTGTCCCTCAATTTAAAACTCAAGTGACTATTCATGTCACTGTAATAATCATCATCTTTGAATAAAGATCTCACGCCTTGTCGTTTCATTCTTATTCAAGAATCATGCCGCCTAAATGACAAACATACACCCAAGCTGAACGCGACCAATTTGCTGATCAAAGAGTGGCTGAAGCTCTAGCTACACGAAACCGAGCACGACCCTGCACCTATAAGGATTTTCTGAGCTGTGAGCCACTAAATTACGCTGGAACTGAAGGGGCTGTCAGATTAATTCGATGGATCGAGAAAAAGGAATCGCTATTCCACATTTGCAACTGCCCCGACGACAACAAAGTTAAATACTCCACCTGCACTCTCCAGGGTAATGCCCTCACCTGGTGGAATTCCTACGCTCAAACTATAGGGGTCGACACCGCTTACAAACTTCCTTGGGAGGAACTGAAACGAATCATGAGGGACGAGTATTGTCCCCGCGAGGAAACGTACAAACTCGAGAACGAACATTGGCATCTCACCTTAAAGGACAACGATATCATGGCATACACCAATCGTTTTAACCAACTGGCACTTCTTTGCCCAACCTTGGTGAACCCTGAACACCAACGAATCGAAAGGTACATCGGAGGACTCTCATTACAAATTGAGGGAATGGTCACCGCCTCTAAACCCGCCACTATTCACGATGCTGTTCGCATGGCCCACAAACTCATGGCATAGGTGGTACGACGCGGAACACCTGCAACTGAAAACGACCAAGGAAAATGGAATGGAGATTCCAGCAATAGTCATAACCCAACAAACCAACCCGAACCCTTGAGGTCCTACGCCACCGAACCTAAGGAAAAGCGAGGCTATGCGGGGAATAAACCATTTTGTCACGGCTGTAAACGTCATCATGATGGTTCATGTGGTCTACCTTGTGAAAGATGCCAACGATATGGACACAAAATCTGGGATTGCAGAATTCCCGTGAATCCCGACTCTCAAAGGACATGCTTCAAATGTGGCGAACCCGGACATTACAAGAAGGATTGCCCAAAATGGAAACGCAAAATACACCTGATCGGCTCCGAGTGAACCGAACAAATCTTCGACAATAATGTAGGTACATCCTTCCTCAAACACATAACCTTCGATTTTGGGTTACACTAAACGAGTACTTTTGCTCCTCGATATTGCTTATACCGACTTAATGCCAAGTGCATCATATGGCTAATTTGTCTAGGCTCATGTAAAACTCAAAGTTTGCTTTCAGTAGACTGGACAAACTGAACGTTTATCAATCACTCAGTCCTGATGGGACAACTCTCTAAACGGTCACTTTGTGACAATTATCTAGTCCTGGATGGACTACCACGTAAATGGTTTCCCTGTAACCACGATATAGCTAAAACTGGAACGAATGAAATAGTCAGTGACTGACTACGATGTTAAACCACGACACAGTCATGGATTGACTGCTTTCAAACCCGACCTAGACATTGTACGTCTACTATCTATTTAACGAACTTCTCGTACATGCATTTCTCCTCAGACCCCACGCGATCACAACCTTCCACGAAATTTCGTCCCGAAATTTTCTTAACAGGGGGAGAATGTAACACCTGGTCAAAAAGTCAAATTTCGCGCCAAATTTAAAGTTTAAATGATTGTATTATTATATGCAATTATAACCAAGTAATCGAAAATGTAAGTCGTTTTAATTTAAAACGCATCCTAACTGTCTGAAACCTCGCGAAAACAACGTATTAAACTTTAAGTTCCAAAATAATACTTTTATAAGATATTCTGGTGCAAAAACATTTCGAAAGAACATAAATAAATTTTAGAATTTAAAATATTATTTTAATTTAATTTACGATCGGATACAAAAACACGGGCATTTTATACTGTGGTTGGAGACCACAGTCCCCAACTTTGGGGATCTGGGTTGGTAGATAAGCCAACCAAACCACCCTTTTTCTCATTTCTTTCCATTTTATCTTCTTCTTTTTCACACTCTCTTCTCCCTCTCGGTTTACATCCATCACCGCCACCATCATCAACAACAACAATAACATTAACAACAACAACAACAACAAAGCATCATAATCATCATCATCATCATCAATCGGTCATCATCATCATTTACACCACCACCACCGGCTCATCACCACCGCCGGCCACCACCACACAAATCACCATCATCATTTTCGGAATCATCAACAACAACGAGACCAGCAACAGTCGGACATCATCACCATCATCTTCATCATCTCGATCCGCCATTTTTTAGCTCAAAATCGACATTTGGTAAGAACACCCGATTTCACACCTTTAAAACAGTTGATTTATGTTTATTAACATGTTATTGAGTCCACACAACAAGAATATGTCAAAGAAATCGGTTAAAAACGTTTTAAAACTCGAAACCCACTTCAAAAATCGCAGCAGTTCGTCGAGCGAGCCGAGTCGAGCAGCGAACCGAGCCGAGATGCGAGTCGAACCGAGCAGCAAACCGAGCTTAGCTGCGAGTCGAACCGAGCAGCGAACCGAGCCAAGCTGCGAACCAAACCGAGTAACAAACCGAGCTGAGATTGCAAGTCGAATAGAGATACGAACCGAATCGAGTAGCGAGCCGAGTCGAGCTTCGAGCCGAGTCGAGCTACCTGAACTGACTTGGTCTGCGAAATGAGTTTTTGCCCAACGATTCGACTTTCGCGTAACAACAACTACACTTTTTACAACGATGACTTACGTACAAAAATTATATTTTTGTAAGATAGACAACGAAACGATTTTAATAATGATTTAATTGAGAATTATCATTATTACAAACTGCCACAAACGGACCGTACACAATTCTAAAACTAAACAACAGAAGTTTACTTTCACGACACGTTTAGTTAAACCGATTAGTATCTTACTCATATAACCTCACGTGTTTAGGACACTAGGAGGTTACCATTGTGAAGACACGCGTATCTTAGGATCGCCGACAACTCACAGGTGAGTTCATAGCCCCACTCTTTCAACTGTTTTACTGTTTTCGGGGTGAGACGCATGCACAACTATTGCTTTGGAATTATAATAATAAACTTTTATAATTCACACTTAACTATATTACTATTATGTAATACAAATGTGTAATACTTAGGAATAACACCCACTATATTGTCGTAGGACTATATCATAGCTTAACCTGGATAGGTTACCACTGTACACTACCTCGTTGTTGAAATACAACTACCATTACATAACTTGCTTAGGTTATCATTTTCCTTGGCCATATTGTCACGGGACAATATCATTAAATACATTATAACTGGTTAGTTCTACCTACATTGGACAACAATTAGACTTCGCACAGGATTAGTTCTCCTTTATAGGAACTAAGACTGCCTATACACTCCAGGATTTCTCGAATGGACTTGCACCTAACTGAATCTTTACCAGAATCCTCAATATACTTGCTAGGCTGAGTCTAGGAGTATACGTTAGTGACGTACGTTAGTATCGAATCCTTATACTAATACAAAACAACTAGGTGATGATTAGTCATACCTAGGCTTATGGTGATATACTTAATATCTAAGTATGGTATATACATATTTGGATACGCTAAACTACTTTCATGCGCGGCATGATACTCTATTAGACGTGTTTGTTGATTTGACATATATATATACATATACTTGTACACTATCTCAAGCACGTGGTGCTATCTACTACTTACATATGTATATTGATATACATACACATATACGAACTCAAATACTTAGTCGGGCTTGTCGTAGTACAGCTGGCTCAATTACATACTTTGCTTACGAGCAATGCGCACGATGTCCAGATTGGACACACAACGATGCCACGGTAAAGTGGGCACAAAACGATGCCACGGTATTGCAGTGGGCACAAGGACGTATTCGCGGTAAAGCGATACCCTCACGGATGGGCGAGCTTATACTCGTGATCCACAACAGTTAACAGGTCGGTGAGATTTCACGCGAGGTCGTTAGCTCAGTATTTGATTAAATACTCTATCGTAGTTCTACGGGACTGCACGGTTACGCATACTCAGCAATGGATCAGCGAGCTTATACTCGAGATCGTTGGCTCAGCATTTGGATAAATGCTTTGTATTAGTTCTACAGGACTACAATTTACGTTTCCGGAGGCAACACTACATGCCAGATAGGCATGCCGATTATTACTCAACATCACATGACGTAGTCATACAATTACTTGGACTATACTCAGGCAGGTTTTGCCACGCAGTGGTTTATTTCACTTATACCAGATAGGTATCTAGGCATGGATTGCCACACCCTCGATATGACGCAGTCATACACTTGATAGTATTTAGGCATGTATTGCCTAACGGTTGTAGACTCATTATACCTGATAGATATCTAGGCATGGTATGCCTCTTTCCTTACGTACTTAGGTACACACCGCTACTCTTAGGGTAAGAAATACCTAGTGAAATGTATACACATTGGTGTTACATCTTTAATACAATACAAATCAAAATACAGGGATTTCGAACTACTTTTCAAAACATACAGGATTTACACTTTATGTTTTCAACTAACAATCCTATGAACTCACCAGCTTTATAGCTGACTCGTTTTAGCATGTGTTCTCAGGTGCCCCGCAGGATTAGGATTGCTACAAGATTATGCTAGCTCGAGTCGCATATTTTCAAACAACGGGATTTCTCTGCATAACTTTTGTATTACAAATTATGTATTGAAATTATTTTGCGAACTCACAACTTGTATACAGTTTTATTTTGGAAATGTAATAACTGTATTTTCAAACGTCTCATTTAGAGTCGTTCATTATTTACCTTTGTGCTTGTGATATTTGATTTGGTAACACCCGACCCGACCGCTTCCGCAACCCGAAATTTGAGGGTGTTACACTTGCAAACCTAGCCACCTAAGCGTTTTATGTTGAAGACCCGTCAAACTCAAGATGGCACGTCGTCTTGCAAGGTAAACGACGTATACTTGGTGTCGATGATGTTGTCGATGAGGAAGAATACGATCAGTTCGACGAGTTACCACCATTCTCTGTCGGTATACCTCCGCTCACAGGCGAACATAACGTATGCCTACGAGCCAACAATGACGAAGAAGGAGTGTGGCTTGATAATCCACGAGTTGCTAATTAAAGCTTCCTGATGTGACCCAAAAATTCATGTTTTTAAGGACATATTTTCACACTTTTTGGACTATTCTTTGGTGAAAACATTTCAAAACCATCCTTATTTACAAAAAATCACCAAGGTAGTCTAAATATAGACATTGCTACAAAAATCGGTTAAAACGTCCAAATAACACGCAAACCGAGGCAAAAACAATTACCTTAAAATATCCGATCTTAATATTCTTATAGAAATAGAGCTTTATTCATATTTTATGATTCTATAGGAAAATCCAAGACCGGAGGTGAAAGAATCAGAAGAAACGGACGAAAGACGGAGAAGATACACAGTCTAAAAGCTCGCCGATCATCATCCAAAACACGCAAAAGTCAAACACTTCCAAATTTGGCAAACTTAGTGTCATCAGAAGCGTAACGGAAAAACGAATCCAGGGGCACAAGAATCAAGCCAAACGGACTCAAAACGAAGAAGATACGAACGAACCAAGCAACCGAGAAGTCAACGAAGGCCAAATGGAGCACCAACCCCCCTCCCCCCCTTGCCACTAGGTACGGTATACGGTACCCTAGGTGCCGTGTAAGGTCCTTCAGGTGCCGTATATGGGGTTGTTTGCCTTGTGAGGTGCCGTTTGACCCCTCCTTGGTCCGCTTGCCCCGTATGCTGCTTTGATGCTTGTATTTTGTGTTTCAAGACTTGTACCAAGGCTTTCATCCTTCTCCTATAAATACCAAGCCTAAATCCTTATTTAAAAACACCTCTCACACCTCATTCTCTCGTTTCTTCTTTCTCTCTCTAGAATAATCTTTCTCTCTCTCTAGTTTATTTTTCTATCTAGAAATAAGCTAGTAGGTTATAGTTTAGAGTAGAGGTTTTTAATAGGTTTTGTACGGAGATACTCCGAGACTTTAGATACGTGAAGATTTGTCTGTATTACTCTCTTATTCAGGTTTAATACAATCTCTCGTATTTATTCTTTTAATTATGCTTTCTTATTATGCATGCTTAGGAATGAATGCTAGAATAATGCTAGGCTAGACAAATCAATGTTTGTTGTAATGTATGCAATGTTAGGATAGTTATGATATAATTTTCCATGATGTTACTCTGTCTGTATGAGTTTAAAATGTTTGTGAACTTATAAGCTGAACCTCTGCCCGATTATCTATCCAACTTATGTTGTGGTTTGTATCCTCCTCCCTAGAACCTGGCCAATTGCTAGAAGTAGGATTGCCAACTATTCTGTGTATGATAATCAATGAACTCAACATGGTCGTTGTTCCCTTGATTGAAACATATGAAACAATGGAGGTAACGTTATACGGATTTCATTTGTATAGCGCCGGAAACATCATGAATGTGTGTAGTACGGAACGTGGAAGCTATGAAGGTCGTGGGCACAATCCGTTGTGGAATAATGATCTCAATTGAAACATATCTGAGGGACACGAAGCATAGGATTAGAGATAGATTAGGTTCATGCTTGTCTGTTGTGTATCTTTGGGACAACTTCCGGGATACCCATGATTTAATTATTAGGTCAGTTAATGTGATGACTAGTGTTCCGTCCTATTGCATGTTCTTGTTTGATTGTTGCTTAGGTACTGCATGCTAGACATACGTAAACACTATCACTACCCTGTTAATTAGATTTTCATAAACATAATAAACATAATACAGATAGGTTAACATGCATGTAATAGTTGTGATGATTGTATGATTAATGATGAACAATTCAGCTGATCACTAGACAGATTATCCCAACCGGTTCCGCGGGTTAAACCCTGTTCATGTTATTGTTCAATGAACAATTCATGCCACGATACGGACGTCCTCCGGATGTCTGAGACTGGGGACCTGGATTAGAGGATAGTTGTCAGTTGAATTGGTCTGTACATTTGGGAGAACTTCCGGTGTACTGGACATTCTATAGCTGCTATCCCTATGACATATTATATATCTGATTGCGGACAACTCTACGTTAGGTATATAGTAGGATCGTAGCTGTAGCTCATTAAGAAATATAGGAATATCTAGTGAGTAATCTGGAATCCTAATTGGTATAACGGAAAAGCTGTAAAACACCCAAGTATCCGGTATAGCGTTGGAACCACCACTGGTGTAGTACAAATACGTGGAAGTCGAGTAAAGGTCGTAGGCATAATACTTTATTACCAATTAAGCTTCTATGACCTCATCGGATTAATCATCACGCCTAATAGCCATATCCCTCATAACTATCCATCCAAATAACATTGCCGAAATCACAGCAAACATATTCCTTATCTTGATTTCTCTGCGTTCTCTGTACAAACCCCTGTCTTTAATTTAGTTTTTAGTTTTAGTAATTAGATTAGAAAACCAACCAACCTATCAAAAGTTTTAAAAATCTCAGCTAAATTACAAAAGATAATTAATCCTCCTAGATTCCCATGCACGTTGTAGTTTGAAGAACGACACCTGAGTCATACATACCGCTTACTGCCCTTTAGGTCTTTAGGTTGTATTAAAACTTAGGATACCCTGCATTATAAATATAAAACACACTATCCGCGCGTCCTGGTTGGAAGGTTAAACAACCGGAGTAAAACCTGATCGACCGCTGGGATCGCGACAAGTTTTTGGCGCCGCTGCCGGGGAATACAACGACCGACTTTAGGAATTTAGTTGTCTTAAGTTATTTAGCGACCCTTTCGGGAGATCAATATCATCCGGAAGTTACCTGCTTTATCCTTAGGTTAATTAGGCTAATTAAATTAATTAGGTTAATTAGTTTAGATTAGCTTTCCTTTCCGTAACCCAAATTTCTACCTTACGAGTTATGATGAACCGTATCACGCTCGCCTCATCAATCAAGCCACTGCTAGAGGTGTGACACCCGACGATTTAGGGTTATTGATTAACCTGTTAGAAACTTTAATTACGTGTGTTTAGTTTAGTATTAGACTAAATACTTGTAATTACTTGTAACTATTTGTATATTTATGTGAATATACACTTCCGTAATTATTTTGTATTACGCTTACGCAATTTGGTGAAATTGTGCGAAACAACCGGACGGAGTCCGACAGAATATATGACGTTGGTGAAAACCTTTTTATAAATAACTTTAATCCATTCTTAGAAGTTATTTATCACTTATTATTATTTTGTTAAAATAATACACGAAAAACCTAGACGTTTTGGTTAAAACGTCTCAAACGCAACAGAAACGCGCGAAACGCACCCAACTATCGAACGAAAACCGAAATATATTTTAAGAATTTAAAATATATCATTTAGTATAAAATTATCAATTAAAATATCGTGTCTTAAAACGATAACGAAAAACGTCCAATTAAAACGTCACGCGATTTAGAATCCGTAAAACGTGCACCCAAATCGAGGCCGACAACTTAACGAAACATTTTTATAAATGTTTTTCAAGTATTTAGAATAAATACTTCAAGTGAAAATGACGAAATTTAAATCGTTACTTAAAAACGCGTATTAAACGTTTAACGTATAAATAAACGTCTAAACAATCGGGTAAACGAACGGGAAACGCAACGAATTAAATTGGAAAAAGTAAAATGACCAAAATACCCTTGAGTGGGCCCCCTAGGCCGGCCCCCTCCTTCCCCATGTGCACCCATGTGCCACACCACCCCCCATCACCTCTCATAATCCATGCAATGTGATGATTATTATTCTTGATCACTCCCTCACTTCACCTCACTTACACCTCATTTCACTCACACTTAATCTTTCAAAAATTTCACCAACACTTTTCCTCTCTAAAAATACTGGATCAAAACAGCCCTAAAACCTCCCAATCATCATCAACATTCATCAAGAATCAAGATCAAGAACAAAGGAAGCTCAAGACCTTCATCTTCCTCACCCATCTCTTGTTCTTTCTTCAATATCTTGTAAGAATCCTCAAACAAATTACTATATTTTACTCTCATATCACTGATCTTGATGTTACATAGCTTATCTAACACTAATATGTCCAAGTATCATACTAAAAATCGTTTTTAAAGCTACTACATTAACATGCAGATTCTGTCTTCTAAAACACAGGTTACAAAAACGATCATATCTCTAGTTCTAAGAAAAGTTAGACAACGAATTTTTTTTTACAATTTGCGTATTGAAAAGATCTACAACTTTCGTGTTTTACACTTTTTCCAGAAATGTACACAATTTTTCCTACGAGTCGATTTATAGGACTGATCTGGAAGTTTTCGATAAAATTGTACGGTTCTTGCGCGGAATTAATTAAAAATGTAAATGGACATTATAGAAGCTGAAATTTCTAAGTTAGGATCTAGACTAGTAGAAGAACATCTGGTAAAAATTGTGAAGTTGGATTCGGACCAGAAGTAGGTGAAATCATGTGGCGTAACAAACCGACAAACACCGAAACATTGAATCTTGAAGTTTTAAGATGCGTATTTAAAACCGACACCTCGAAATAACTCCGACACAAACCGACAAGTTTTATAAACTTAATTAACTGAATTATATGGTTGGGTAAGAGTTTCGGGTCAAACCGAGTCGGTTTGACCAAGTCAACAAAAACGGCTCGGTGGCTAAAAACGACAAAACTTACATATAAATTGAGAAGTGACTCAAAAATCAGAAGTGACTCTATAAGTGACTCTATAAGTGACTCATAAAATTAGAAGTGACTCTATAAGTGACTCATAAAATCAGACGTGACTCTATAAGTGACTCATAAAATCATAAGTGACTCTATAAGTGACTCATAAATCAGAAGTGACTCTATAAGTGACTCATAAAATCAGAAGTTAATCATAGTTTGACCAGTTTGACCAGGTTTGACCGGTTTGACCAGGTTTGACCAGTTTGACCGGTTTGACTAGTTTGACCAGGTTTGACCAGTTGACCAGGTTTGACTAGTTTGACCAGGTTTGACCAGTTGACCAGGTTTGATCAGTTTGACCAAGTTTGACCAGCTTTGACCAACGAGTTGACCAACTTTGACCTACATTTTAAGGCTTATACAAACTAAAATAATCTATTTACAACACACGATTTGTACTACTGAATAGTATACAACAAAACAAACTTGATAATAATGTCTAAATGAATTATTATTACAAACTTTCACCAACGGGTCATACACGTTTTTGATAAACGAACTTGAATAACTTATTTGGACATACTAGTTGATGAACTAGCTCTAGGTGGACAATAACCCTCCACCTACACGATTGGCTTAAGTGGACATTAACCCCCACTTATACAATCGTTATAGATGGTCTTATGAGACATCTACTTACACAACCTTATACGTTTAGGACGTTAGAGGGTTGCGCACCGGCTTACTTGCTTATTTGATATTTGCTTGCTACCTGCTAAACACTGGTGAGTTTCATAGCCCCCTTTTTACTTATTTTTGAACTGTTTTGGGGTGAGAATACATACACAGAAACTTTTACAGATTTTTACTTATGATTGCTAGAAACAGAAACAGAAACAGAACATATACTTATTGCATGAGTAGCAGAACTAATCCACTAATAAGTCCTCAATTTCATGGTTCGTTAATTTCATAAAGCGCAAATAATTGTGAATAGTACTATTGGGATTGACAATCCCGTCCGAGCTGGTCGCTCCAGCTAACCTACGGGCGCATAATTATTTGAATCAGGATGTGTCCCGGATTAGACACATAGAGGCAGCAAAATTTGTTAAAACTTCGAATACATGAGCTCATGGCAATACTAAACAGAACTATAGTATACAATACTATAGTATACATAATCTTTATTATACAGAAACTTTGTTATGCAGAATTTGATTTTACACAGAAACTCTGTTATACAGAACTGGATCCATGCAGAACTTGATTTACTCAGAAACTCTATTTTTACAGAACTGGATCCATGCAGAAGTTGATTTACTCAGAAACTCTATTTTTACAGAACTATGTTTTACAGAACTTACTTATACAGGATCACTATGATACAGAACTTATTTTACAAACAGAAAACTTGGTGTTCACATGAATACTTTACAGATTAAACCTATGAACTCACCAACTTTATGTTGACCCTTTTAGTATCTATTCTCAGGTTTACAGACGCGGTAGGACTACCCACAGGAAACAGGACAGTAGGATGCTTTTGGAAAGCATAGCTCGAGTCGCATATTTTCAAACAAGAGATTTAATTGCATTATGATAATTTGTATCAACGGTTATGTATTAGAAATCTCTAGACTATGTTTGCGAACTTTAGAATCTTATGTAAACTTTTATTTATGAAATGTAATGTTTTTCAAACGTCTCATATAGAGGTCGTTTGCTTTAATCTTTGTGTTGTGATATTTGATTTGGTCGGCGCCCCCGTGACACCTCATACTTCCGCTGCCACTTCTTTTGGGGGTGCGACAAGAGGGACGAGGAGGACCGATCGTAGCACCAACCGACGAAACCCTTGAAATAAAGCCTCACTACATAAAAATGATTAAATCTGAGTGTCAGTTTCATGGTCTTTCGGTTGAAAACTCAAACGCCCATCTCAACAAGTTCATCAACCTTACCGACTCCTTCGATATAGTAGGAACTAATAGAGACCTTCTTCGACTCCTTCTGTTTCCTTATTCTCTATCTTCTCGAGCCTTAACCTGGTTTTATGATTTCGAACCCAATTCGATTCATACATGGGAGGAGATGGCTACTAAGTTTCTAGCTAAGTACTTTCCTCCTTCCATGCAAACCAAGCTTAAGACCGACATTGCTAACTTCCGTCAGGAAACTAACGAATCATTAAGCAAGGCTTGGGAACGATTTAAGAATCTTATCGGAAGATGTCAAAACCATCAGTTGGCTGAAACGAATCTAGTATGCACATTCTACAACCGCTTAAATCTTCAGCACCAACAAACCCTCGATGCTGCATCATCCGGAAACTTCATGCAACATACTTCAGACGAAGCTTGGAAATTGATTGAGACGATAACGATGCACCATCATGACTTGGAGCCAGATGAATCCACTTCAGAAGAAAGGAGTACTTCAGATCAAGCCTTGGACACCTTGAAAACTCAACTCGAATCCATCTCTAAAGTTGTCAAGGACTTGCAAGAATCTTCTAAACCCATGCAAAGGAAGAAACTCCCAAAGTTCTTCCCAAACATACGGGCCAACAAAGAAATTCTTGACACCACTGGTAGAAACCCTGACCAATCCTTTCACTCTAAACCATTCGTTCAGCGGTTAACCACACTACCCCCGTCTCAATCTTTAGTTCTCTCTACTCCTACCCAATTGACTTCTCGTCTAAACAATACGATTTTCAATAACTTCATGGTTGAGCAAAATAATACAAACAAACGAATTCTTGATTTTCAAAATCAAAATGACTATTTGCTCAGAATTTCAAATGATTTAATTAAAAACATGGAGGATAATGTTAGAAGGTTGTTTTTAAAAGTTGTGTGACACCCCCAAATTCGGTCAACGCGGTCAACGCGCGATTAGCGGAAGCATTAATGTGTAGAGGGGGTGCTGACATTAACAATTAACATCATGCCAGATCAGAGCTTATGATCATTGCTGAACAGTAAATTAAGGTGCCATTTAGGAAGTTAGTTTGTAACAAAAAGGACTACAATTCGCTAAAGTCGTAGAATAGTATTATAAATACAATGTGTATAAAATACAATCGCTATAGATGGTCTTATGAGACATCTACTTACACAACCTTATACGTTTAGGACGTTAGAGGGTTGCGCACCGGCTTACTTGCTTATTTGATATTTGCTTGCTACCTGCTAAACACTGGTGAGTTTCATAGCCCCCTTTTTACTTATTTTTGAACTGTTTTGGGGTGAGAATACATACACAGAAACTTTTACAGATTTTTACTTATGATTGCTAGAAACAGAAACAGAAACAGAGCATATACTTATTGCATGAGTAGCAGAACTAATCCACTAATAAGTCCTCAATTTCATGGTTCGTTAATTTCATAAAGCGCGAATAATTGTGAATAGTACTATTGGGATTGACAATCCCGTCCGAGCTGGTCGCTCCAGCTAACCCACGGGCGAATAATTATTTGAATCAGGATGTGTCCCGGATTAGACACATAGAGGCAGCAAAATTTGTTAAAGCTTCGAATACATGAGCTCATGGCAATACTAAACAAAACTATAGTATACAATACTATAGTATACAGAATCTTTATTATACAGAAACTTTGTTATGCAGAATTTGATTTTACACAGAAACTCTGTTATACAGAACTGGATCCATGCAGAACTTGATTTACTCAGAAACTCTATTTTTACAGAACTGGATCCATGCAGAAATTGATTTACTCAGAAACTCTATCTTTACAGAACTATGTTTCACAAAACTTACTTATACAGGATCACTATGATACAGAACTTATTTTACAAATAGAAAACTTGGTGTTCACATGAATACTTTACAGATTAAACCTATTAACTCACATACTTTATGTTGACCCTTTTAGTATCTATTCTCAGGTTTACAGACGCGGTAGGACTACCCACAGGAAACAGGACAGTAGGATGCTTTTGGAAAGCATAGCTCGAGTCGCATATTTTCAAACAAGAGATTTAATTGCATTATGATAATTTGTATCAACGGTTATGTATTAGAAATCTCTAGACTATGTTTGCGAACTTTAGAATCTTATGTAAACTTTTATTTATGAAATGTAATGTTTTTCAAACGTCTCATATAGAGGTCGTTTGCTTTAATATTTGTGTTGTGATATTTGATTTGGTCGGCGCCCCCGTGACACCTCATACTTCCGCTGCCACTTGTTTTGGGGGTGCGACAAGAGGGACGAGGAGGACCGATCGTAGCACCAACCGACGAAACCCTTGAAATAAAGCCTCACTACATAAAAATGATTAAATCTGAGTGTCAGTTTCATGGTCTTTCGGTTGAAAACTCAAACGCCCATCTCAACAAGTTCATCAACCTTACCGATTCCTTCGATATAGTAGCAACCAATAGAGACCTTCTTCGACTCCTTCTGTTTCCTTATTCTCTATCTTCTCGAGCCTTAACCTGGTTTTATGATTTCGAACCCAATTCGATTCATACATGGGAGGAGATGGCTACTAAGTTTCTAGCTAAGTACTTTCCTCCTTCCATGCAAACCAAGCTTAAGACCGACATTGCTAACTTCCGTCAGGAAACTAACGAATCATTAAGCAAGGCTTGGGAACGATTTAAGAATCTTATCGGAAGATGTCAAAACCATCAGTTGGCTGAAACGAATCTGGTATGCACATTCTACAACCGCTTAAATCCTCAGCACCAACAAACCCTCGATGCTGCATCATCCGGAAACTTCATGCAACATACTTCAGACGAAGCTTGGAAATTGATTGAGACGATAACGATGCACCATCATGACTTGGAGCCAGATGAATCCACTTCAGAAGAAAGGAGTACTTCAGATCAAGCCTTGGACACCTTGAAAAATCAACTCGAATCCATCTCTAAAGTTGTCAAGGACTTGCAAGAATCTTCTAAACCCATGCAAAGGAAGAAACTCCCAAAGTTCTTCCCAAACATACGGGCCAACAAAGAAATTCTTGACACCACTGGTAGAAACCCTGACCAATCCTTTCACTCTAAACCATTCGTTCAGCGGTTAACCACACTACCCCCGTCTCAATCTTTAGTTCTCTCTACTCCTACCCAATTGACTTCTCGTCTAAACAATACGATTTTCAATAACTTCATGGTTGAGCAAAATAATACAAACAAACGAATTCTTGATTTTCAAAATCAAAATGACAATTTGCTCAGAATTTCAAATGATTTAATTAAAAACATGGAGGATAATGTTAAAAGGTTGTTTTTAAAAGTTGTGTGACACCCCCAAATTCGGTCAACGTAGTCAACGCGCGATTAGCGGAAGCATTAATGTGTAGAGGGGGTGCTGACATTAACAATTAACATCATGCCAGATCAGAGCTTATGATCATTGCTGAACAGTAAATTAAGGTGCCATTTAGGAAGTTAGTTTGTAACAAAAAGGACTACAACTCGCTAAAGTCGTAGAATAGTATTATAAATACAATGTGTATAAAATACACAGTTTTCGAAAGAAGATTTCATAAGTATGTTTAATGTAAATCATTTATACAAAGAAATCTTAAGTGTCCCAAAATGTGGCATCCTAATTACTCGTGGGTCGCCTAACTCCATATGCGTGCAGTCTTATCTGTGCTGCTAGTTACCTGAAAAACATAGTAAAACGTCAACAAAATTGTTGAGTGAATTCACAGGTTTTATGTTTGTAAAGTGATTTGTTTATCCATGTTCGTTTGCGAGTTGTTGACATGAGAGTCAAATAAGTTTCGTACGTAAAGGTTTGTAGGAAAACAAATATCCTATCGTACAGTTCGTACAAGGGCCTATAAGTATCCACATATAATCAGTAGCACATAAGCACCAAAGCAATTTAAATAACACATAGGCACCAAAGCAATTATATAACACATAGGCACCAAAGCAATTATGAACAGTTATTGTATGTTATAGCAAAAACATTAGCTATGTTTTTCACCCCAAGTTTTAAAAGCTGTAAAACAGTAAAAAGAGGGGCTGTGAACTCACCTTTGGGTGCTAGCATTCCTAAATGCGCGTGTGATCCAAATAGTAATCTCCTAGTGTCCTAAATACACGAGGTTATATAAGTAAGCGGACGTTTAAATAAACTATCCATATGTGTGTTCATCCGGTTTAAATCTTGTCCAAAGTATTCGATTTGTGTTCATGTTTGAGTTTTGTAAATAAGTACGGCCCGTTGATGACGGATTTGAAATTATATTTCAAAAACATAATTTGGTTTGTTTTTGTAAGAACATTCGTCGTGTATATATATGTATATATATAAAAAGTTCATCGTGAAACTGTTTTGACATGGCTGCACCGTTTTGGCAATATCTCCCTCATACGAACTCGGATTTAGACGATCCACCTGCTCAACGACCGCGACTCAGAGGGCTAGAAAACTACAAAAGATGGTGGGCTGGATGTATGTGACCCATTCGGGTATAGTTTGATGACCCTTCCGGGTTGTTTATCTCACCCGTTCGGGTGGCCTCACGTACCCGTACGGGTACACTCCTTCAACCAGTCGGGTGTCACCAGTTTTTGGTCCCTACCCGATCGGATATGCACTCTCACCCGTTCGGGTATGAGACTTCACCCGTTCGGTTAAATAATCTCACCCGTTCGGGTGTCGTTGTTCTTATTCAGTACCCTGTTCGAACTCAAAAATTTATCCGTATCAATCTTAATATTTGGATATGATTTTGAGTTATAACTTTTTACAAATGTTATGGTTAATATTTTCACAAGTTTCTACCCTTTTATTTCGCTAGTAAACATGCTCTAATTTATGTACAAACTATATTTTTTTGGCCTCAAAATTATCATCACCAAATTATCTTTTTTATAAGTTTTTGATTCACTTTTTGTTTTCAATCTATCGTATACATCATGTAATCATATAATATAACAACAAATTATGAAGAAATTAAAGTTCAAGAATTTTTACAGTGACGATTATTATGGTGAAGATGATGATCCGTGGTGACGATGGTGATGATCTTGGTTTGTTACTGCTTCTCCTTCTGTCCATGTTGCTGCCGATCAGAGAAAACCCAGAGGAAAAAAAATTTTGGTAGCTTCAATAATTTGGTGTGTGTGTGTTTGAACCGTGAGGGAGAGTGAGTATATACGGGTTATGTTTTCAAACGAGTATGGGCGCTAATAGTGCCTGGTCTCTCCATTATTGAAGTTTGGTGGAGGTTTTTAGCCCGTTAATTTCGGGTACGGGTATAATTAGTGCCATATAAAATTTAATCTTTTATATTTTTATTTTGTAGGTGGTCTCCAGATACGTTATTTAAAATCAGAATAATGATGTTATCTTTATTTTAGACTGTTGTACCATTTGTACATTTTTACTGCTCGTATCCAATTGGGCGCCAAATTTCAGTTAAATTATGAATTCATATTTTGAGGTAATGTTCCAAATACTTTCAAATGTTTGGGAAAAATAGAATTTTGATGATTTGCGATCTTTGGGTACGTTTTACAATTGTTTATGTTCGTTTGTAATACGTTTTATATAAAACGTATATTTAAATCATTTTATCTATATGTTATAGATATATTAATACTCGTAATTAATAATTGAATTATTAATTATTTTTGTATCACCAAGTTTTGTTATTTACTTCTGTCGGGTTCGTTCCGATACATTTGTACGTACCTTTGAACAACTACGTATTAAGTACTAGTTTCTGGTTTAAAAGTGCTGGGCTTGCTAGGCTTACATCACATCAAAAAGTTTTGTTTAAACTTAACCAGGAAATTAGCGTAAAATTCACGAGTTTGCTGTACTTAATTGTACTCAAATTTTGCCGGGTGTCACATTCTCCCCTTGTTAAAGAAATTTCATCCTCGAAATTTAGTTATGTAATGAGTTATTTGCATATGCAGTTTACCTCATGACTCAGTTGTAGCTAAGTCTTTTGACTGAGAGTAGGCCTACATTGCCTAGATCGAGTTTGAAGGTAGTCATTCCTTGACCGTTTCGTAGCTCACAAGTGTAGTTGGGAGTGGGGTCTATATATTAATATTCACATATATAATAGCCTAGTGTGTCGATAGGTGTATCACCCACTGATAGCTGGGTATGTGTCAAGTAGTGTGACGTTTAGTCGGGTTTATCTTCCTCCCCTTGTTAGGCTAGTGCCCTGCTGGCAACTAAAAGAAAATAGAGAGAAGGCTTTCTATGTGATGACCTTTCACATCCGAGGGACTAATGTCTGCTCATTAGTTCACAGGTGCATAGTTACCACTGGTATTGGTAGCTTACATCGACGTTGTTAATCATCCATGACTTATGTTGTAGTCCATCATAATAGTTATATCATAGTAGTCGTGTTCCGACCATTTCATAGTTCGAATCATAGTTATATCGTGATTACAAGGTAACCATTTGTAAGGTAGTCATTTCTTGGCTAAATAGTTGTCATAGGATGGTTGTTTACAGTGTAGTCCTATCGTGACTAATCGGTTGACAACCTAGTGAGTTGGCTCGTCTGCTGAATGCAGACCCTGATTTTAACGTTGATCTAGATATGTCATTCCTATGATGCTCTTGATGTTAAATCAAAAGGGGTGGCATCGAGGAAAGAGTAACATGCGTTTAGTGTCAACCAAAATTAACGAGTTAAGTTCTCTAGAGAATGCGAGGTTGCCATCGTGGCGTTCAAAGTTGTCTAAGTTTCCAAAGTTTGCATATGTACCGAATTAAAGTATTCCAAATCTAAACCATAGATGGGATCGTAGTTGTTATCATAGTGGAATTCGTAGTTGTTATCATAGTTGTTCCCATATTTGTTATTATAGTTGTTCTCGTAGTGGGACTCGTAGTTATCCCCATAGTTGTTATTGTTGCGCCAAGAACTTCGTCGAGCAAAATGATTAGTTTATCGCCGGAGAGGCACTTTTCCAAATTAGTAGTTTGAAAAGTGTCATAATGTTGTTAAGCTCCTAAGAGAGGTTTAGTTCGTGAGTCTAGGACCAATCCTTACAAGTATTTTCGAAAGGTCCTAAATATTTCGTGGGTTAAGTTTTCCCAAGTTGTGCGACCCCCTTCCAGGGCAATACTTTGTATAGAGTTTGTTCACCTACTTGAAATTCAAGTGGGTTTACAGCGGTTATCGGCGAAACTCTTTTGTCAGTCTCACGTTGTTTTCAGTTGGTTAAGTACTTGAGATACTTTGTCTGTAATTTCCTAGACAATCTAAGAACCAGATAATTGTCTGTCACCCACTATATCCTATAGAGTGGTGATCGGCATTTTTGTTCATACAGTGCCTTAATGGCGTCATTTGCACACTAGTGTGGTCACTATTGTTGTAGGAGGATTCGGTTAGTGGGAGACGAATATTCCAATTTCCTCCAGAATTAATTACGCAGGCTCCTAACGAGTCCTCAAGCATTTGTTTTGGTCGTCGGTTTTGTGAATGGTAGGTAGTTCTCGTATCGAGACAAGTACCAACTGTCTGTTGCTATGATTGCCAGGTGTGAGATGTAAATCGCCTATTTCCATTAGATATAATAGATAGTGAATAGTGGAATTCGTGCCAACTTATCGGAACATACACTCTCAGTTCGATTCTTCGACAACCAGTCCATACCGACTATAACATCAAAATTTTCCAACTCTACCTATAGTAAGTCTACTTCGAAGAGATGACCCTCAAATGTTAGGATACATCCAGGTACTATTTCTCCTGATTCGATCAACTTACCATCGGCTAGTTCTATGGCGTGTTTGTCATCTAGTTTACACGAGTCAACTTTTAAAAGTTGAGTCACCGTTTTCCACGACATCTCGGTGACGGTGTTAGGATTCAATCAGTTTCGTTTTGTTGGATTGTCGTCTAAAAGTAAGATTTCGTTGGGATGTCACCCAAGATACAGTTTAGTTGAGATGTCTACTCAAATTACAACTTAGGTGGAATGTCTGTCCCTAATATAGTTTAGTTGGGATGTCTGCCCAAATTACAATTTAAGTGGGATGTCCATCCCTAATATAGTTTAGTTGTTGGCTTTGTAGGAAACACAAGTTTATCACTTAAGAGAAACATTTCCTAAAGTATTGGTTTATAGGAAACTCAGGTTATTTAGTAAAATAACATTTCCCAAAATAGTTATCGTAGGAAACACAGGTTAATTCAATCAAGAGTTAACATTTCCCAAATAAGAAATAGCAAGAAACACAGGCTATTTAAATAAAATAACATTCCCAAAATAGTTATCATAGGAAACACATGCTGATCCAACGAAGGATCAACATTTCCAAAGTCTACCGGTCGTTCTCCGGTTTGTAATACTGCTGGTCGTTCTCCAGCAAGTCATAGTACTGGTCGTTCTCCAGTTAATCTACCGGTCGTTCTCTGGTTTAAAGCCTTACTGGTACGCTCTCCAGTATCTCAAAACATTACCGGTACGTTCTCCGGTTAATTCAAAATAATACCGGTCGTTCTCCGGTTTATAAATGCGTACTTGTATGTTCTCCAATATCCTATTCAAAGTGTTTGTAGGAATGTTATTCAAAGTTATTGTTTCCATTGGAACTCTATCCAAAATATAGTTTTCATTGGAATGTTCTCCAATATATAGTTCTTGTTGGAAATTAATCCAAAATATCGTTCTCGTTGGGATGTTATCCAAAAATATAGTAAAACATTTTTGTAGACAACTTTTATAAAAATTTTCAACGTAAGTTTGTCATTTGTGGGGAGGAGTTTGTTTCACATAATTGGGTCTGGTTACCCTAGTGGTTATTTGAGATTCCATCTCGAGTAGTGGATACGACACCTTACTATGTTTGTTCTTGTAGTACTCAAGGCTCGTTACTCCAATATGTATCACACTTTCATTTGTTCTCTCCATCCATTCGATCGATAAGTTGCCAGTCCTAATCGTTAAGTGTTTAGTGAGGATTTGTTCGATCCGTTAGAAAGTGAGAGTTTGTTTGCATAGCGGTTAACTATGACCAAGTAGTTGTCAAATATGACTTTCGTACGATCATGTTCGTATAAGATGTGAATTCGTATGTATGTGTTGAATAGAGGTTTTAGTATAGCATAGTAGGGGCACAGCCCGCCGTACATAGTTTTTACGCAGTTACGATAAGTACCACTTCTGCCGTCATGTAGTCATCATCATGTTGATCTCGGCTACATTCTCTGCCACTCGAGCACGCTCCTCTAGCATTTGTACTCGGGCACAAGTAGCATGGGAATTTTTTTTTGTCCAAGTTCCTACGGCTTTCAACAGGCTCGAGACGTTTTATATGTGGAGATCATGTCTCCATCCATTCTGGAGATACCGCTTTCTAAGAAGTCATTTTTGTGTGCGTCAGGGAGTTCCCTGAATAGTGTGTGGGGTACGGCAACCATGGTAGGAACCATTAGTTTTATATATGTTTGCTCGTAAAAGTTGGAGCTGTATGAATGAGAAGAGTTCCAGACTTTTAATATGATATAAGTGCCCTAAAGCATTCTTCTACTGTTCAAGTAGGATTGACTGTCTCAAGTGTGGTTTGTTTCAGGGAATACAAATCAGGTTAACTCTACATCAGATAATAACGTTCGTATAAGTTTCTTGATGGTGTTGGTTGATGGTTTCTCGTGTTTCGAGTTGCCACTATTATCCCAACCATATTTGAAAAGTCACGTGTAGGAACACGCAATTATTCATCAAAACGCATTGCAACAGTAGTTGCCATATAGTGAGTTAGGCGTATACATATGTGTGCATGCATGTTCTAGCCAAGGCTATAGTCTAGGTCTCTAAGGCTTTCAGGTCGCTTAAAGAACTCTAGTTCGCTATAACCAATGGCTCTGATACCAATCTGTGACACCCCCATTCGATCAACGCGGTCAACGCGCGATTAGCGGAAGCATTAATGTGTAGAGGGGGTGCTGACATTAACAATTAACATCACGCCAGATCAGAGCTTATGATCATTGCTGAACAGTAAATTAAGATGCCATTTAGGAAGTTAGTTTGTAACAAAAAGGACTACAACTCGCTAAAGTCGTAGAATAGTATCATAAACACAATGTGTAAAATACACAGTTTTCGAAAGAAGATTTCATAAGTATGTTTAATGTAAGTCATTTATACAAAGAAATCTTAAGTGTCCCAAAATGTGGCATCCTAATTACTCGTGGGTCGCCTAACTCCATATGCGTGCAGTCTTATCTGTGCTGCTAGTTACCTGAAAAACATAGTAAAACGTCAACAAAATTTTTGAGTGAATTCACAGGTTTTATATTTGTAAAGTGGTTTGTTTATCCATGTTCGTTTGCGAGTTGTTGACATGAGAGTCAAATAAGTTTCGTACGTAAAGGTTTGTAGGAAAACAAATATCCTATCGTACAGTTCGTACAAGGGCCTATAAGTATCCACATATAATCAGTAGCACATAAGCACCAAAGCAATTTAAATAATACATAGGCACCAAAGCAATTATATAACACACAGGCACCAAAGCAATTATGAACAGTTATTGTATGTTATAGCAAAAACGTTAGCTATGTTTTTCACCCCAAGTTTTAAAAGCTGTAAAACAGTAAAAAGAGGGGCTGTGAACTCACCTTTGGGTGCTAGCATTCCTAAATGTGCGTGTGATCCAAATAGCAATCTCCAAGTGTCTTAAATACACGAGGTTATATTAGTAAGCGGACGTTTAAATAAACTATCCATATGTGTGTTCATCCGGTTTAAATCTTGTCCAAAGTATTCGATTTGTGTTCTTGTTTGAGTTTTGTAAATAAGTACGGCCCATTGATGACGGAATTGAAATTATATTTCAAAAACATAATTTGGTTTGTTTTCGTAAGAACATTCGTCGTGTATATATATAAAAAGTTTGTCGTGAAACTGTTTTGACATGGCTGCACCGTTTTGGCCATATCTCCCTCATACAAACTCGGATTTAGACGATCCACCTGCCCAAACGACGGCGACTCAGAGGACTACAAAACTACAAAAGATGGTGGGATGGATGTATGTGACCCGTCCGGGTAGGGCCTCATACCCGTTCAGGTATAGTTTGATGACCCTTCCGGGTTGTTTATCTCACCTGTTCGGGTGGCATCACGTACCTGTACGGGTACACTCCTTCAACCAGTCGGGTGTCGCCATTTTTTGGTCCCTACCCGATAGGGTATGCACTCTCACCCATTCGGGTATGGGACTTCACCCGTTCGGGTAAATAATCTCACCCGTTCGGGTGTCGTTGTTCTTGTTCAGTACCCTGTTCGAACTCAAAAATTTATCCGTATCATTCTTAATTTTTGGATATGATTTTGAGTTATAACTTTTTACAAATGTTATGGTTAATGTTTTCACAGGTTTCTACCCTTTTATTTCGCTAGTAAACATGCTCTAATTTATGTACAGACTATATTTTTTTGGCCTCAAAATTATTATCACCAAATTATCGTTTTTATAAGTTTTTGTTTTTCAATCTATCATATACATTATGTAATCATATAATATAACAACAAATTCACTTTTTGTTTTCAATCCATCATATACATCATGTAATCATATAATATAACAACAAATTATGAAGAAATTAAAGTTCAAGAATTTTTACAGTGATGATTATTATGGTGAAGATGATGATCCGAGGTGACGATGATGATGATCTTGGTTTGTTACTGCTTCTCCTTCTGTCCATGTTGCTGCCGATCAGAGAAAACCCAGAGGGAAAAAAAATTTTGGTAGCTTCAATAATTTGGTGTGTGTGTGTTTGAACCGTGAGGGAGAGTGAGAATATACGGGTTATGTTTTCAAACGAGTATGGGCGCTAATAGTGCCTGGTCTCTCCATTATTGAAGTTTGGTGGAGGTTTTTAGCCCGTTAATTTCGGGTACGGGTATAATTAGTGCCATATAAAATTTAATCTTTTATATTTTTATTTTGTAGGTGGTCTCTAGATACGTTATTTAAAATCAGAATAATGATGTTATCATTATTTTAGACTGTTGTACCATTTGTACATTTTTACTGCTCGTATCCAATTGGGCGCCAAATTTCAGTTAAATTATGAATTTATATTTTGAGATAATGTTCCAAATACTTTCAAATGTCTTGGAAAAATAGAATTTTAATGATTTGCGATCTCTGGGTACGTTTTACAATTGTTTCTGTTCTTTTGTAATACGTTTTATATAAAATATATAATTAAATCATTTTATCTATATGTTATAGATATATTAATACTCGTAATTAATAATTGAATTATTAATTATTTTTGTATCACCAAGTTTTAATTGTACGTGTGTAATCGCGATATTTTTAACCAAGGTATTTTATCAAAATACTTATCATGAAGTTATAAAAATATAACTTAAGTTTAATTCGTCAGTTGAGCACGTTTCGTACGTTTTTGTCGCGTTCGGAGTGTTTTTAGACGATAATAATACGTGAAATACATTATCACAATATATTAAGATAAATAATGTTTGTTTGGATAATTCCACATTATTTTAAATAGTTTGTTACCAACGTCCAAAATAATCAGTGTTGGACCTTGTCCGGTTCATAAGTGTACGATTTAAATAAGGGTAAATGTCACAGATCGGCAACGAACTTTTCCTTTTTTATCGAGTTAGGGTATGAACCCAATTTATTATACAGGTCAGTAACGAACTTTCAAATTATGTTTCGAGTTAGGTAACGAATTTTTCAAGTTACCTAACTCAAACATAATTTGAAAGTTCATTACCTAACTCGAAACATAATTTGAAAGTTCGTTACCTAACTCGAAACATAATTCAAAAGCTTGTTACCAAACTCGAAACATATTTTGGACACGAACTTTCGAATTATGTTTCGAGTTAGGTAACAAACTTTCAGATTATGTTTCGAGTTAGGTAACGAACTTTCAAATTATGTTCGAGTTAGGTAACTCGAAAAGTTCGTTACCTAACTCGAAACATAATTTGAAAGTTCGTTACCAACCTGTATAATAAATTGGGTTCATACCCTAACTCGACAAAAAAGGGAAAGTTCGTTGCCGATCTGCGCCATTTACCCTTTAAATAAATCGCAAATACGTGTGTGTAATTACACAAAATGTTACGTATATTTAGATTAATACAAAACTAAACATACGTAATTACAAGTAAGTTAGGCACTAATTAAAGTCCTAAATTAACGGGTGTCACAAAAGTAGACACTTTGACTGTGACGGAAGTCTTAACATAGTGACAATGAATAATATATATTAAATCCTTAAAATATTTAATAAATTCTATCTTTAAACAATTAACTAGAAAGAGAATGTAGCATGTTATAAGAAGATGCATTTGTAGATTAGAAAAGGAATTAATAAATAAATACATAAATAAAAGAGACCATATGGAATTAAGCAGGTGAGATAGCATTCATCCTTTCATGGACGGAGGGCATAGTTGAATATTGGGTGAGGGCACAGCCAAAAAGTAAAAAAAAATTCCACTATAATCTACAAATATTTATTACACCATTGGGGTCATGAGCCCCCACTGTCAACCAAAGAGATCCGCCCCTGCTCCGTATCATACTTGTTGGGGAACTGCAGATCGAGTTATGTATAGTAATTGATGATATGTTTAAAGATTGTTATCGTGTTTTGTGTGTCATTTTAAGTCGTACATTTTAGGGTTTTTTAAACTGTAAATATATATTCTTGAAAGGCGTGTACACCCATATGCAAAAATGTGTTATGTACGTCGTTGTGATTGTTATGTTATCATCTACTATACACTATAAATTATGTTTTCGTTGTATACCAGGCCATCATAAATTAATTAAAGGACTGAATGTGCAATTCAGGTCAAACCATAAGGACGGTTTTTGTAATTTTTTCAACATAAAATCATATATAACCTAGATATGGCGACCGAATCAGAAAAAGAAATGTTGGGGTGTTTTTGTAATTTTCTCGATGTCCTTGAAGATAATCTTCGGTTATATAAAGAGGAGAAAAGAAGATCTGAAGAAATGATAACACGTTTCTATAACATTCTGGACGAAAAGTTTGATTTTCTTCAATCCGTTGAAGATGAATAATATGTTTTCTGTAAAAAAAATATTTTTGATTTTATTTTTATGGTGACAATTATATATGAACTTTATCTTCTTATGTAACTTTTTATTTTATTGACTTTTTTTTTATAACTTGTAGTTTTGTACGGAGTAATATGCATGAATCATGATGCTTTTGTTTTCATGTTATATATAATTACAGAGATGGAGCATAAGATATGGAACTATATATATATATATATATATATATATATATATATATATATATATATATATATAATAACAAATACTAGTATTAATGTCGTTTTTTTTTTTTGAAGAAGCAGACAATTAATATTACCAATAAAACTAGCAAGATGCTAGCTATGAATTACAACCATACCTTACCAACAAACCATACCATACCAATTGACAGGAATTACAACTATACCTTACCATACCATACAAATTGTTGACATTACAACTATAATTAGTAATTTAGTATATAACGAAAACGAACCAAATGACCCCGACCGTACAACTACAACAAAACCAATCAAAATGACCCCTAAGTTACACCACCAATACCAAATGACCCCTAACGGTACAACTACAACGAATGGCGTTGTAATATTTATTATTAAGTAATTACTAACATTAAAGACATTAATGTCGTTAATGTTGGTAATTACTTAATAATAAACATTACAACCATTCCCATAAGCACACAAATGCAACAAATGTAAACATGATTTCTACACTTTAACATTTTGACTTCTTCATCCAAATCAGAGAGCAACTTACGGTAATCCACAGCATCATTCTTCAATTATGCAATCTTTTGTTTGTAAAACTCGATCTTTGGATCAGGATCCCACCAATGAAAAAAACCACAGTTCTCTCTTTCCTTATAATTTGGGCAGCCTAAAAACCGTCGACGCGGGTTGATTTCGGTCCAAGATGTCCACATACCACTCACATCCCCACATTTGCACAATACACAAATTCGATTTATCAAATCTTCACTCTCCCAACCTGTTTTTCTTATGTTTCTAGAAGCCTCAGTTGAAGAACTAAAGGTGGTTACCATTGAATGTCCAAAATAATTGACCTTGTAATACACAACAATGAAAAGATAGGAGTATATTATGGAGTATATTATATATATATATATATATATATATATATATATAGTATATTATTTTATTTTATATATATAGAACCCTCACTGTGAATTCTTTTATTTTTTTGACTTTTAACTTTAAATGGATCAACATTAACCGCTTCAAAGATAACAGAAAACCGATCCAATAGGTCATTATTTTTAATAACAATAATTGTAATGATCCAAAATGAACACCGCTCCTTAAGTTACTAAAAACCGATCCAACTTTTGTGTAACCGTTCCAAGTGACAAAATTGAGTATTTTTCCCGCCAACGCACGAGATAGAACTAGAAGTCATCATCTTCTCTGCATCCATATTAATTACTATCCGGCGCTCTGCTCTCCATTAAAAAATCTTTTTACTTAGATATCTCACCAATAAAATTAAACTCTACCTTCATTAAATTTGTACATTGAAAGCCCCTACAAGTTACAACATTAGAGTGGACCTCGAGATCTTGTTAATTATCAAGGTTTGATTTTCAGTTTTGTTCTATTTGTTTTTTGTTCTGTACGTGATATATGTATTTTAGTACCATACTTAATATATATATATATATATATATATATATATATATATATATATATATTTATACTATACAAAGGTTCTTATAACTATATATATGTAAAAATGTATAGTTATAGTTATATTTTTTTATAAACAGCAAGTTAATTTATAATGGTTTGGTAGTTTTAATAAATTTCTTGCTGTTCCTAAAAAAAACACTTTAGAATATGGAAGCTAGAGAGATTAATTTCGGAAATGTGACCCCCGTTTGGGAGTCCTTTAGTGAATTGACTATTTAAGAAAAAATCGTCGATCATTTGATTCATTTCCTTTTAAATTTTCAGATGGACCGTGAATGGATGTATAACACATTGCGGTCTTCATTAGAGTATTTGAGTGGCGTGGAACAATTTCTTAGATTTGCGGAATATAATCATGTGATGAATGGAGAGGGTGATATTTTGTGTCCTTGCATAGATTGTAGAAATTTTAAGAGATTTAGTGATACTAGTGTAATTGAGTCCCACTTGTTTCAACGTGGGTTTGTACAGCTGTATACTTGTTGGTCAAGACATGGTGAACCAACTGTTGTTGAAAGTTGTTCGTCAACTCGAGTTAATTACAACGATGCTTCATATAACTACAATTTTGATGACAATGCTCAAGTTGAAGTTGATGATGACAATGCTCAAGTTAACAACGATCAAGACGAATTGCACCGACTTTTTGAGCAATCTGAAAAACCATTGTAGGTCGGTTCCGAAATTTCCAAACTTTCTACTGTGATGAAATTAATGAACTTAAAAGTAAACTATGGTTGGAGTGACAGGAGTTTCACAAAGCAACTAGTTCTTATGCATCAAATGCTCCCCGAGGATAACGAGTTACCTGTTTTGTTGTACCTCGCAAAGAAACTAATGTGTCCAATGGGATTAGAAATCGAAAGGATAAATGCATGCCCGAATGACTGTGTATTATACAGAAATGAGTACAGTGAATTGAAGACGTGTCCCGTTTGTGCTACACCTAGGTACAAGCGGAAAAGAGGAGCAGAGGAAGAGGAAGAAGTTGAAGGATCAAAACATGGCCCGCCTGCAAAATTATTGTGGTATTTGCCCATAATACCAAGATTGAGATGATTATTTTCAAACAAGAATGAGGCAAAATTGTTGCGTTGGCATTCCGATCAGCGTAAAAACGATGGAAAATATAGACATGTTGCTGAATCACCTCAATGGAGAAATATCGACAATATTTATAAAGAATTTGGTGCAGAAATTATAAATTTATGGTTTAGTCTTAGAGCAGTCGCCACAGTACTTGGCCTGTTCTTGTATATGTTTACAATCTTCCACCATGGTTATACATGAAACGTAAATACATCATGATGTCATTGTTAATTCAAGGCCCCAAACAACCGGGTAATGACATTGATGTTTATTTGGCTCCTTTAATTGACGAATTGAAAACTCTGTGGGATAAGGGTGTACAAGTGTACGATGCTTATAAGAAAGAGAATTTCCGGTTGAGAGCAATGATTTTTTGCACCATAAATGATTTCCCCGCATACGGAGGTTTGTCTGGTTACTGTACGAAAGGGAAACTGGCGTTTCCTTATTTTGAAAGTGATACACATTCAAGGTGGTTAGATAACTGCAAAAAGACTGTTTTCATGTGTCGCACCCCCAAATTCGGGTTGCGGAAGCGAATCGGGTTGGGGCACGACTAATCAAATATCAAAAGCACATAAGTGATCGCTCCCCGAACGGTCGGTCAAGGAATCGCTTCCTTGTCGTTGCTGGACCGTATGTTCGAGGTGGGAGATCGGAGGGAGGTTTTAAATTTATAGAGCTGGGGACCTAAGTTTTACTTATAACTATGGATAGTAGTAAGTAATGGCTCAGGGTCGTTCTTAAGATCAACCGTATTGTGAAACCAAGCAGTCAAGACGATCGATTCGATTTAGGAGGGTTTGTAAACAAGAGATTTGATTTTTGGTTTTTTATTACTTGGGTCCTAAATTAAACTAAATAAACAGCAAAATAAAATAGTAGATGATAATCAGTATGGAGAGGAGTGTTTGCTGTGATTTCATTAGCATAAAGGGGAGATGATGTTTGGATTGATGTTTTGAAAACGTTCTTTCTAAGTATTTATGTTCTACTGTTTTAGGTACTTTATGGAGTCAACACTAACACTCTACTATCTGATTCCTCAGATAGCATGTCACTGAGTACTAGGTTGTCATGATTCTGATCAGATCAGGATGTTCTACCCCCAACACTGTCTGTGAAGACAAGTGACCCATCTTGGAGTTAACTCCTGGGCGCATGAATAAGGTAACAGACCGATATTTAATTTCTGACCTTTCTTTGATACCATAAAGTATTCTAATTCAAATAGAGCATTTAAGACCTAATTCGGAAAGCGTCTGTTAACTTTTCATCGATGGTTTGTTAGGTTCAGAGCTAGTGGATGACCCAGTGCTGCTCAGAATGTATACACCGACGTCCGTTCCATAGCTTGGGTGTATGGGAACCGTTCCCGAAGGATGATTCCGACACTTACACGAGGTACTAGGACGTTTTACGGCATTCCATGCCTTGCGCACTAATGCAAATTAGGGTGTATACACCGAAGGCCATTCCGTAGCTTCCATGCGTTTGTACTACACCAGAGGTGGTTCCAGCATTAAACTAAGTAGTAGGACGTTTTACGGTGTTCCACACATGTTGCACATTCGGGTCACTCTGAACCCGTTTAAACTTAGTTTGTATAAAAGCGTACCCATCTATGATATAAACCCAGCCCTCACTTAATATTACACAATAAATCCCTAATTTATTCACGTTGTACTATACATTAAGTTTTAACGGTATTTCCAAAGCTTCGAAATCAGACCATGCATAGATAGCACAGATAATTAATTACCCTCATAACAAGGTTCGCGACTTCTTGTCTTATAGGGTTTTAACCACGTTTATTGGAGGAAAGGCGATAGTTTGATGAATGGTTTATAATCATAGATGAAAAGTTAAACAGACATAGTTTTCATATTGTAACAGTTGGGAATAATATTTCCACAACGGATTGTGCCCATGACTTTCATAGCTTCCACGTTCCGTACTCCACACATTCGTGATATTTCCGGCGCTATAAAAATGAAAGCCGTATAACGTTACCTCCGTTGCTTAGTATCATTCCAATTGTATATTTAAATTAACATCATCCCCCATTATAACGGCTAACTACATCACAACAAACACAAAAGCTAACTACTCACTAATCATGGTAACGAATCCTAAATCTAGCATAATAACAATAACATGCATTATAATAGATAAGGATAGAGATAACCGAGATAAATGCGTAGTCTGAATATAAGCTGAAAGATTACAACGAGTAGAGCCTCCGCTATTACAAAAGCACTTCCCAAAGTATTTCCAATGAATGTTACAGAATAACCCCTCCTACTGTTTCTCTTCTAACTCCTAAGAGTAGTGCTAGAGAGAGAAAGCTACTAACTAATCTAGTGAGAGAAAGTGTGTGAAATGTTGTTGGTGAGATGTGTTGAATGGTGAGAAATGAGGAGGTTGAATGCTCTATTTATAGCCTTCCAATACACGAAGTTACACTCAGCACCCTTGCTCCAATTTAATACTGAAATACACCCCCTAGCTATAGAATTCGACACTGTAAAGGGGGTATACCACCCTAAATAGGGCGTATTCGGTAGCAAATAGGGCGTATTCGGTAGCAAACGGGGCGAATCCGGTAGCGTAGAGGGGGTATACCACCCCTACAGGGGGTATACGGCCCCAAAGAGGGGGTATACGGCCTCTATGGGGGCGTATACGGCCCCTAGAGGGTGGTATACGGCCCCTGTGGGGGTGTGTAGCCCGTGGTCGTTGCCTTGTGTGCTGGATCGTAAGTCTTGTGCACTGGTCGAACTTCGTTTGGCCCTATCTTCTTCGTTCTAGCTCCGTTTTCAGCGTTCTTTATATCGACGAGATCATAATTACCTGAAGATCATAATGAGATAATCTAAGTATAATTTCAAGGTATTATGCTTTAAAAGTGCTCGTAGAACGTGAACGTATCGTTTGTGATCTATTTTGTACGTTATTTGGTCATTTTACTTGATTTTTGAAGCAACACCATATTTTTAGCCTTAGTAATGAATTATGGTGAAAAAGTATTGATATTGAATGTTTTCATCTATTTTGGGGCTAAAAAGGTGGGAATTATATACGAAAAAACGTGACTTTTTACGTTTAATCAAATATCCCACACTTAGACGTTGCTTGTCCTCAAGCAACACTTCAACTATCCTCACTTAAAAAGATGTTTAAATTCCGATTTTTGCGAATTAAAATATTTCATAGAACAACTATTCTTCATATGAGCAACCTGTTTCAGAAAATTAAGATAAATAAGATAATTGTTCCAGAAATAAGAAATGAATATCTTTGGGCATGCTTCTGATTCTCGTGATCTTTGGCATACTCATGACTTAGGCAATCTCACCAGGTGGTCACTCAATTCACTCAAAAGTGTATCGGGTTTCCTATCATTCTAAACAAACGAAATCGCTCAAAAGCCAGTCATGTAGCATTCATCGTCATAGGCTTGATCGAGAATCAAATCTCCATCACTTAGGTGAGGACGGTGCTAATTATCCCAAGACATTCATCGGGTTGTAGTGTGAAGTGAGGGTTAAGGGTATGGATAGTGGGAATTTTTAGGTTTAAAGGGTTATGCTTATCTTAGAACTTTTAAACTCATGAAAATTTTTATTTAGATATGATTTTTAATGAAAACGGAAACGGATAACGGTAAGGGAGGAAGATAGCTATTTTGACTTCTATCTTTTTGAAAACACACGGAATATATATATTTTTTAGAGATCAGAGTTTTCGAGAGATTTGAAGCACTTAGCTTTATTTCTATTTTTGGCTTAGAATTTCTTTGCCAAGGAATTTCTAAGGGATTTTTATTTTTTCTTTCTTACTTCCTTTTGAGATCCTTTCTTCTTTCATTTTTTCAATCTTTTGACATTTCGAATTTTTACTTGGTGTCAATTTTTCACACCTTTAGACTTTCTCGATTTTTTTGAGATTTTGCTAATGGAAACGCACACGAGATATTTTAAGTAAAACACGAAATTTGTGATTTTTGAGTGAAAGCAAAAAGAATACCTAAATAGCATTTTTCAAAAATTTAAAAATTCCAAGATAATATTTTGGTGGGTATGGAGGTGGATGGGGTTTTAATAAAGGGTTTTCAAGAAACGAAAAGGTTAAGGCTCAACAGGGTTTACCAGGCGGATCATCGACACTAAAAATGAGTATCGGCAGGGTTAGGCTTGAAGAGATATGAGAAAATAGGTTTATTTCCTAGAGAATGTCAAGGTCATCTAATTGCACCTATACCGCGTACGGTACTCACCAATATGGTCTTGAAATGCATACCAGGAGCAAGTTCTAATTCAGAAATGCATACATCGGCACACACAACAAATGAATAGTGAAGCATTTAAAATGAATGCTTTATAGGCTCAAGATACCTCACTGCAATTAATATGGGTTGTATGTGCTTAGTCATGCACTGCCCCTAAGATTTTCATTTCTTAATTTGAGAAATTCCTACCTTAATTATACTACTTTCCAAAATAACTTACTCATATTCGAAATGGTCCCTCTTGGAAATATTAAAATTCAAAGAAAAAGCAGAGCTAACTGAATGAGTAGCTATCTACTGTCGAAGTATAACTCATGCTTTTCTTTGTTTTACGCAAAAATTTTGAACAAATTTTAAAGTGAGGAACATTTTCTGAGTTGCTATTTGGACACAAAAATCTATCTTAGGTATTCTATACCGCTATCCCACACTTAGAGGAACATTGTCCCTAATGTTCTCTTCAGTGGAGATTTTACTGGAAGCAAAATCCCGCACTTAGAGTTTGAACATGTAAGAAAATGTTTCTCAAGTGTTAATTTTGGGCTGGAATCCCACACTTAGTGATAAGCTTAGGATATGGTATAGATTACTTTATTAATTAACAGTACTTAATAAAGCAAAAAGATAAAAACAGAGAAAGGATGAAGAAACTCCCCAAATAGCTAAAGCTGAAGATCTAAATATGTGCAGAGAAGATGTAAATCTTTGTTTTGCAACAGCTCCATGAGGATTATTCAGCTTTAGGGGGATTTGCCTTTTAGTGAGAGCTTTGGCCTTCCATTTCAACCATCATTTGTGAATCAATCACTTAAGTGTGAACACGTTGGATATACCTTTTAACTTCTTATTTTTGCAATGAAAAGGAATCACTGTCTCAGAATGAAAAGATGTTTTCTATTACAAATCATTTTGTAGAACATATGTTTTTAAACGAGTTCGAGCATAATGCATAAAAGTAGTATGCAAGTACCTCAAATGCTCGAAACATATGAACTAATTTTCTGAAAGTATTTTCCTATTTTTCTGAGACAAGTGATTTTGCAAAAATGAGTTGCGACTTTTGAAATATTTAAAATATTTTTGAGGTATATCCAAGTGTGAAGGATATTCAGAGATTTATCTTCACTTATTAACAACCAAAAACACACGTTTTATTCCACGGGTTGCCTCCCGAGAAGCGCTGCTTTTAGAGTCGAGAGCTCGACTTTCCTTTCTTCAGAATCAGTGAGTGGCGGAACTTCCAGGGCCAATGGTCCTGGAAGGTGGGACCCTGGAATAGAATCTCAAGAAGTGGCGAGTGATGACCTGAGTGATGTTTAGGATCCTTTCCACATGAAGGGGGAAGCTTTCAAAGTGTTTTCAGCAACCCTTTGCAAGTGAAGGAGATCCCAGGTGATATCATCGACTGATTTTGAGATGACTCCATTGGGATCAAAGATAAGGGTCCCATTGGATCTGATAACCTCACGCTCAGGACGTTCTCCTCTTAAGAAATCCATGAAACCAAAGAAGCGCAGATGTATATCTTCATGATCTGCTGTGCTGGGTTCACTTCTTAGTGCATGGATAGATCCTTGGATACCCTGGATAAGCTGCCTCTGATGATCGGAATACGTGAGGTTTGAGTTCCGGAAGATGTTTAAAATTCTGTAGTAAACCTCACGTAGACCATCATGAAATAGCTGCCTGGGTTCTTCTGAGGGAACAGTACCAAAGATTTCTGAGAGTCGTTCCGTGACAAAGTTTGCAGTGTTGATCATCGTGCCATCTGGTATGGAAGATGGGATAGCACGCGTTCTTTCATCTAAACTCACGTACTCGAGCTTCTCGATAATCTTGTGGGCGTGGTGTTCAATGGTGCATTCGATGTAAAACCTGTGTGGTGAGGTGTCATCAATGTGGTCGTTATCTGCTATGGAATCCATCAATCCTTTGAGATCATTCGTCATCTGAATGTCTACTTCCTCCTCAGGGTTCCCAGAAGCATAGTCCAAATTATACCTGTAAGAATGTAGCAAACTCATTTGTTGGTTAGAATATGGAAATGCGGACCTGATGAGGGCTTCATAAACCTTTCCATATATGACTTTTTGTCCTTCGAAGAACTCTGACTCGTCTGCAGTTGGTTCTTCATTATCAGAGTGTTCGTGCAGGAGCTGAGTTGCTAGATTTTCGGTGAAGGCATGAATGCGGTTTTGTAGGAATTGAGGACTTCGAGAATTATTAGCACGATAGACTGTGTATTCAGCCTTGATTTCTTTGATTAATTCTCTCTACCGCGGTGTGTACTCATTTGTTGAGTCTCTGATAACCGTCATTATCATCCGAAAATCATCCTCAAATCTTTCGAGGGCACTGATCATCCCTTCATGAGTAGAGACGACCTGAACTTGGATGATCTCGAGAGGGAGGTCAGGAATGGCAGAAGATGCACGAAGGTGGATAGAGCGAACATCTATCGGAATATCCATGAAGACGACATCATCTTCGTCACTATCCTTTGCTGGAGTATCAGAATCCTGAGAATCATGGAACTCAACAGTATCGGATGGTGGCTGGGATGCGTTGATGATTTGTGATGTTGGCTGAGAAGAGTCCATTTCGATGTCTTTCTCTTCAGGGCAAGAGTCATCATCTGACAGAGTGATTGGAACGTACTCGAGTTGCATGATCTCTTCTGTCGGATGTTGAGAATCAGGGAAGTATTCGTGAGGTGGTGTGGATTGATAAACGTCCTCTTCTTCTGGCTTTTCCTCTTGCTCTTCTTCGGATTCCTCCATTTCTTCTTCTGTCTCTGATTCTTCCATCTCATCTTCTTCTGATTCGGATTCTTCGGTTGCAGAGATGAGACAGGTATGATCATCAGGTTCATATGAGTCTGAAGGCTCTGACTCGGATGTATCATCGTCTGAAGTGATTCTGCTAGTAGAGATTGTGTATATCTCAGCATTCTCTAGTAGAGAATAATCAGCCTGGTCAACCTGGAAGGATACAGTCTCTCCATGTGCTCGAAGGCTAATAGTCTGCGAGTATACATCAATGATAGCGCGAGCAGTGTTCATGAAAGGCCTGCCTAGGATGATTGGTATATTGATATCTTCCTGTATATCCATCACAACAAATTCAGTGGGAAAAAAGAATTTATCAACCTTAACCATTATGTTTTCGGCTATTCCTCGTGGATATCGAATTGATTGATCGGCTAGCTGCACGCTCATCTTTGTAGACTTAAGGTTTCCTAATTCTAATCTGACATATAGAGAATAAGGCATGAGATTGATACTGGCTCCAAGATCGGCCAAGGAGC
Organism: Helichrysum umbraculigerum; assembly: GCA_949592205.1. Classification (NCBI taxonomy): domain Eukaryota; kingdom Viridiplantae; phylum Streptophyta; class Magnoliopsida; order Asterales; family Asteraceae; genus Helichrysum; species Helichrysum umbraculigerum. Next base: position 68,433,744 of record CATIUR010000003.1, read on the forward strand.
GGATCATGCCTGACTGATAGATGGAACAAGGCAGAGTAAAGCGACCAGTGTCTCCTAGTTTTTCGGGCAGGTTGCTTATGACGGCTGAACATTCCGCGTTCAGAGGAATTTTAGATATGTGGGGTATATTATCTTTGGTAGAAAGCATTCGTCTAATGTACTTGGTACTGGTAGGAATTCTTGACACGGTGTCTAAGAACTTTGAGTCGAGTTTAAAGGAATTGACCTTGTACTTTTGCTTTAGACGATTAGGGAATGGGATTTTGACTTCCCTTTCAGGAGTGGGTAAGGATGGGGTCTTAACTGTCTTCAGGACAGGAGATTCTTCCTTCACCGGAGAAGGAGTATTAGGCTGACTCGGTGTCACCTTTAGGTCTTTAGAGGTTACTTGTTTGGCCTCTTCTACGTGTGGGTTGTGAATGGTATTGCTGGGAAGGGTTCCTTGGGGTCTGGTATCAAGACGCTGAGCCAACCGACCGATTTGGTTCTCAAGGCTTTTAAGGACCGAGAGTTGGTTTCTGATGAATATGTCAGTCTGGTCTTGTCTAGCAGTGGTTTTCTGGTTGAATAGTGTCTGACCCTCGATAAATTTTGTGAGATTATCGTCTTGACTAGTGATAGGCACAATGGTTTTTGTGGTATCACTAGGTGGGCTGACATCTGGTGCAGTTAAGGATAAGGGTTAGTTGTAGGTAAGCTGTGGTTGTTGTGGGTAGGTTGGGTATCTTGGTTGGTATTTGGGTTGAAAGGTTGGTTGGTTATTTCATGGAGGAAATTGAGTGCCTCGTGTCCTAGGTGGAGATGTTCGGGCGAAACCAGGTGGATTCTGTGGTCGAGCTGGGAATTGTGCGTAGTAGACCGTGCCATCAGCTGGATCTTCGTACTCCACTTGATATTCTTCCGTGGGAAGGTGAGCACAGTTCTGGCAAGCCTGAACTTGGTGGATCTGCTGCGGTTGTTTCTTTAGTTCTCCCAATTGTTTCGTCAACGACTCAATCTTCTCACTCAAGGATTTGATCGTCTCAGGTTAGATTTGGTTGTAGGAGGATAGAGGTAGTGATGAGGATTGCTCATCTGTCTTCCAGTCGTGATGGTGCATCGTCATATTCTCGATCAAGTTCCAAGCTTCTTCGTCCGTGAGTTGCATGAAGTTGCCTTGAGCAGCGGCGTCAAGGGTAATGCGGTGGTTTGGGACAAGACTGTTGTAAAACGTGCATAACTGGGCAATATTTTCAAGTTGGTGGTTTGGACATTTCTTCAGAAGGATCTTGAATCGTTCCCATGCCGTGTAGATAGACTCATCATAAGCTTGATGGAAGTTTGTGATGTCATTCTTGGACTGGGTTTGTTTGGACGGAGGAAAGTATTTGGTTAGGAATTTGGTAGCCATATCCGTCCATGAGGTGATTGAGCCGGTCTCAAGTCCCTCAAACCATGTCTGGGCATGAAGAGCGAGAGAATAGGGGAACAAGTATAGGCGGACTACATCCTGCTCAACCCCGTTCTGCTTGTAAGAGTTGGAAATCTGAATGAATTTGTCGATATGGGCGTTAGGGTCATCACGGGGTAAACCGTGGAATTGACAGTTGTCCTTAGTAAGTTGAACGATGTGGTGTTTAAGTTCAAAAGATGCGCCTTCGATTACTGGATAGCTAATGGGTCCTCCTCGTCCTTCGATAGACGGTTTGGTATGATCGGCGAGAGTGATCCGTGCGGCCATCTGTTGGAAGTGAGAGCGTCTTTCTTTGTGGTTTGTTCGGACAATCGACTCAGGATCAGGCGTAAAAATGAGTGGCTCAGTTCTGGATGATCTGGTTGAACGTCGTTGTGTGTTGTGGGAAGGAATTTTCGGTTGGAACAAGGAAAATAAAACTACGGGTATTTACAGGTGGTACTAAATAGAAAAGTTCGTCTAGATGCCTAAGAGTCTTACGATTGATTCCCCGGCAACGGCGCCAAAAACCTGATCGTTCCCCGAACGGTCGGTCAAGGAATCGCTTCCTTGTCGTTGCCGGACCGTACGCTCGAGGCGGGCGATCGGAGGGAGGTTTTAAATTTATAGAGCTGGGGACCTAAGTTTTACTTATAACTATGGATAGTAGTAAGTAATGGCTCAGGATCGTTCTTAAGATCAACCGTATTGTGAAACAAAGCAGTCAAGACGATCGATTCGATTTAGGAGGGTTTGTAAACAAGAGATTTGATTTTTGGTTTTTTATTACTTAGGTCCTAAATTAAACTAAATAAACAAAAAATTAAAATAGTAGATGATAATCAGTATGGAGAGGAGTGTTTGCTGTGATTTCATTAGCCTAAAGGGGAGATGATGTTTGGATTGATGTTTTGAAAACGTTCTTTCTAAGTATTTGTGTTCTACTGTTTTAGGTACTTTATGGAGTCAACACTAACACTCTACTATCTGATTCCTCAGATAGCATGTCACTGAGTACTAGGTTGTCATGATTCTGATCAGATCAAGCTGTTCTACCCCCAACACTGTCTGTGAAGACAAGTGACCCATCTTGGAGTTAACTCCTGGGCGCATGAATAAGGTAACAGATCGATATTTAATTTCTGACCTTTCTTTGATACCATAAAGTATTCTAATTCAAATAGAGCATTTAAGACCTAATTCGGAAAGCGTCTGTTAACTTTTCATCGATGGTTTGTTAGGTTCAGAGCTAGTGGATGACCCAGTGCTGCTCAGAATGTATACACCGACGTAAACCGTTCCCGAAGGATGATTCCGACACTTACACGAGGTACTAGGACGTTTTACGGCATTCCATGCCTTGCGCACTAATGCAAATTAGGGTGTATACACCGACGGCCGTTACGTAGCTTCCATGCGTTTGTACTACACCAGAGGTGGTTCCAGCATTAAACTAAGTAGTAGGACATTTTACGGTGTTCCACACATGTTGGACATTCGGGTCACTCTGAACCCGTTTAAACTTAGTTTGTATAAAAGCGTACCCATCTATGATATAAACCCAGCCCTCACTTAATATTACCCAATAAATCCCTAATTTATTCACGTTGTACTATACATTAGGTTTTAACGGTATTTCCAAAGCTTCAAAATCAGACCATGCATAGATAGCACAGATAATTAATTACCCTCAGAACAAGGTTCACGACTTCTTGTCTTATAGGGTTTTAACCACGTTTATTGGAGGAAAGGCGATAGTTTGATGAATGGTTTATAATCATAGATGAAAAGTTAAACAGACATAGTTTTCATATTGTAACAGTTGGGAATAATATTTCCACAACGGATTGTGCCCACGACTTTCATAGCTTCCACGTTCTATACTCCACACATTCGTGATGTTTCCGGCGCTATACAAATGAAAGCCGTATAACGTTACCTCCGTTGCTTAGTATCATTCCAATTGTATATTTAAATTAACATCATCCCCCATTATAACGGCTAACTACATCACAACAAACACAAAAGCTAACTACTCACTAATCATGGTAACGAATCCTAAATCTAGCATAATAACAATAGCATGCATTATAGAAGATAAGGATAGAGATAACCGAGATAAATGTGTAGTCTGAATATAAGCTGAAAGATTACAACGAGTAGAGCCTCCGCTATTACAAAAGCACTTCCCAAAGTATCTCTAACGAATATTACAGAATAACCCCTCCTACTGTTTCTCCTCTAACTCCTAAGAGTAGTGCTAGAGAGAGAAAGCTACTAACTAATCTAGTGAGAGAAAGTGTGTGAAATGTTGTTGGTGAGATGTGTTGAATGGTGAGAAATGAGGAGGTTGAATGCTCTATTTATAGCCTTCCAATACACGAAGTTACACTCAGCACCCTTGCTCCAATTTAATACTGAAATACACCCCCTAGCTATAGAATTCGACACCGTAAAGGGGGTATACCACCCTAAATAGGGCGTATTCGGTAGCAAATAGGGCGTATTCGGTAGCAAACGGGGCGAATCTGGTAGCGTAGAGGGGGTATACCACCCCTACAGGGGGGTATACGGCCCCAAAGAGGGGGTATACGGCCTCTATGGGGGCGTATACGGCCCCTAGAGGGTGGTATACGGCTCCTGTGGGGGTGTGTAGTCCGTGGTCGTTGCCTTGTGTGCTGCATCGTAAGTCTTGTGCACTGGTCGAACTTCGTTTGGCCCTATCTTCTTCGTTCTAGCTCCGTTTTCAGCGTTCTTTATATCCACGAGATCGTAATTACCTGAAGATCATAATGAGATAATCTAAGTATAATTTCAAGGTATTATGCTTTAAAAGTGCTCATAGAACGTGAACGTATCGTTTGTGCTCTATTTTGTACGTTATTTGGCCATTTTACTTGATTTTTGAAGCAACGCCGTATTTTTAGCCTTAGTAATGAATTATGGTGAAAAAATATTGATATTGAATGTTTTCATCCATTTTGGGGCTAAAAATGTGGGAATTATGTACGCAAAAACGTGACTTTTTACGTTCAATCAATAAGATATATAATGAACGACTCTATATGCGTCGTTTACTGATTACATTGATATAATAAAAGTTTACAATGTAATAATAGTTACAAAAGCTCGTAAGCCAAAATGAGAGATTCTATGGCATAACTATGTTACAAAATATAGTAATGCATGGGAATCTGCTGTTGTCTGTATGCGACTCGAGCTAAGTATCCTGAATATGAGCAGACCTACTGCTGCTGAGTACCTGAGAATACATACTAAAAGGTCAGCTAAAAAGCTGGTGAGCTCACAGGTTTGTAAAATGATGAATCATAGATGTGTGAACCATAAGATTTAGTACAATGATTTGCAACTAAGCAAATAAAATAGATGTATATCACTGCCATGAGCCCATAGTTTGAGCTTAACTGAGGTGTCAGGATTACAACCAAGTGCCTGAGCGAGGGTGCCTCCCTGCGAGTGCCTAATCTACACTCGTATGAACAAATGCTAATGCGTCCGTTTGACCAGTTAGTGCGTGCTAACCCGGACGGGGATTGTCAATCCCATATGGTACCATACACTAACAATCGCGCTAAATCCATATAAACAAACTATGTAGTGGAGGCCTTTAAAATGATTAGCAAAACAACTCATGCAGTATATATCGAGGTTTAGTACTCATGTCCACATGTAAAACAAAACGAGTATGTATTCCCACCCCGGGAGTAAAAACTGAAAAAAAAATCGAGGCTATGAGACTCACCTGAGTCTGGTATGTTGCTAACAAGCAAGTACGATGTTGCACAAGGTGATGTTGTTCGAAGACTGTAACCTGCCGGGCATTCAAAACGCGCAAGGTTATAAGTATATGTAGACGTCCCAAAAGATCGTCCATGCTAGTTACTCATCCAACTAGAAATGTCCAAATAATTTGGTTGTTGATTGATTGGTTTGAGTTTTGAAAATATGTACGGCCCGTTGGTGAGTTTCGTAATAATGATTATCAAAAGCATTATTATTATGTTTGTCTCATTGTATACTTACAAAAGTATATGTGTCATATGTTTCCGAGTTATTCCAATATTGTATTGACGTTAAATCAAGTATATTGTGATATTGTCTTGTTTGAAAAGTCGGTTATGCAAAGTTAGTGTTGAACACTATTCATGAGACAATAGCATTGTCAGGAATTACTATTCATGAGACAATTGCATTGTCGGGAATTACTATTCATGAGACAATAGCATTGTCGGGAATTACTATTCATGAGACAATAAGGATTTTGAGTTGGTTTCAAGTATAAAGGTGTTAGTTTTTGCGACAATGATGCTACGACAATCGAGTTTTATACGACAATAGTGATGCGCCAATAGTGATGCGACAATAGATTCTCGGAACACTGTTGATGCGACAATGAGGTATTGTCGGACAATGTTCATGCGACAATGATTTCATGGATCACTGTTCATGCGACAATGGCATTGTCGCATAGGTTTCAAAGAGGTATTGTCGCATTAATAAATTTTTCGTTTTCGTTGACTAGGTCAAACGTGTTCGGTTTGACCCGAAACTTTTAGGGAAGTCTTAAATATGTTAAATAAGCTTTAGAAAGTTGTCGGTACGCTTTATGGTTGACCCGAAATGTCGGTTTTGAAAAATGTCTAAAACAGTCCCTAGTTTAATAGTTCCAGATTTTTACTCGGTTTCGACTCACGATTTCACCCGTTTCTAGTCCGATTCAAGCCTAACCAAAAATTACACACGTCCTCATATAGGTCTAGTTCATTTCTGCACTTTATGGTATTTTTATATGTTCATTTACTATTTTTAACAAAAATGGGAATGAACAGTGGTCGGATTAGGTCCAACAGTGAGCTCAGTCCAAAGACTCATGTTTTTCACCATGATCCGTGAGGATCTGGTCCGAGAGCCAAAAATGAAAGTTGTAGCCGGTATCTTAATGAACATTTTTCGTTTAGATGTCGAGAGTTGGTTCTTCCTAGTTTTCAAGATATAGACGTTTTCGTGAAGGTGATTTTCTGGGCAGATTTATATGTTTTTATATATGTTTGTTAAAAATGATTTTTAGAGTGATATTTGGACATCACCTTGTTGTATGAACATGTTAACATGAAGATCTACTAAAACCGAGAAAATCTAGAGAGAGAGATGGTGGATCATACCAAAAACGAGTTCTAGAGGAAGAGAGGAAGGTGAGATGGTGCTAGCTTCCTTTCCTTGCTTCTTCTTCTTGTTTTTCTTCAATGGAGATGATGGTGAATGATGGTGGTGTAAAGGTGGTGGTGATGGCCGAATGTGGAGAGGGAGAAGAGGAGGAGAGTGTTTCTTTTTAGAGAGATGTTAGTGAGAGAGTGGAAAGAAATGAATGAGGATTTAGTGGATCTTGGTTGGTTTATTGTCAAAGAAAACATAACCCATAAAACATGGGAGGTGTTTTGGGGCTGGGTAAAACCGGCCCATGGGGCCCACACATGAGGGTGTGTGTCCCAAATTTTGTTCCTCGAGTTTGCGTTACGTGCGGTGTTCGTTTCCCCGGTCGTTTAAACGTTCGTTCGTACGTTAAACGTTATACGTACGTATTTTAAATAACTTTCAATTTTTGATATTTTTAAATTGAAGTATTACTCATAATACTTGGAAACACTTATAAAATGTTTGGATGTGGAGTCGGTATTGGTTTGCGTGTCCGTGTCCGTGTTACGATTAATAAATATCGTGGCGATTAATGATGTTTTTGTGACGTTTTAGTTGAACATTTTTGTTACCGTTATATTTCACGATGTATTTAATCATCAAATCCATGCAAAATAATATATTTTAAGTTTATAAAATATATTTTGACGTTTATTCAATTGTCGGGCGCGTATCGCGCGTTTTTGGTTGTTTCCGAGCATTTTATATGCTACGAAATACTTTCGTGATATTATCGAAATACTATTTAGAATTACATATGTGTATTAAATAATTTCATATTATTTAATATATTGAGTTCACCAACATCCGTATTATTGTATCGGGATCCGCCCGATATGAAAATGCACGATTAAATTCAATCGCGTACGTGTATATATATAACAATATATATAATGATACATACAATTAGCCTAACATAGAACTAATTACATGTATTAAAAAGTGATTGGGAACTAATAACTAGTCCTAATTAGTCGGGTGTCACATCATGGGGCATCGCAGATCGCTAGAAAGTGACCACGCGTATCGTAGCATGGATATTCCGTTTGACGGGACCACTGAGCATAGAACTGTACGGACACGTCTTACTGGACATGAAGCACTCTCGAAAGTTGTAAATAAAAAGATAGTTTTTGGCAAAGGAATACCGCTGCAGAAAGGTTCATGGAAAAAGAAGTCCATCTTTTGGGATTTACCTTACTGGAAGGATTTGGAGGTTCGACATTGCCTGGATGTCATGCACATCGAGAAAAACGTTTGTGATAGCTTGATAGGCTTATTGTTGAACATTCCCGGAAAAACAAAGGACGAGATTAATGTACGAAAAGACATGGAGGCATGGAACATTCGGCCCGAGCTTTGTCCAAAGCTCAACGCTGATAAAAAGCGCACCTTTCTCCCACTAGCAAGCTATACATTGTCGAGAACAAAAAAAAAATTCTGTGAATGCTTGCATGGTATTAAGGTTCCGTCTGGCTATTCTTCAAACATTAAGGGGTTTATGTCACTAAAAGATTGTAAATTGCTTAGTATGAAGTCTCACGATTGCCATGTTTTAATGACACACATGATTCCTATAGCAATCCGAGGTTTAATGCCAGTCCGCATCCGACACACTATCACAAAACTTTGCTTATTTTTTAACACGATCCACTCGAAGGTGATTGTACCAACTGAATTAGACAATATGCAAAAAGAGATTATTCTCACGCTCTGTGAACTAGAGATGTACTTTCCGCCTTCTTTTTTCAATGTCATGGTTCACTTAGTGTCTCATATTGTAGGAGAAATTAAGGTTGTTGGTCCCGTATTCTTACGTTACATGTACCCTTTCGAGAGATATATGGGATTCTTAAAGGGATATGTAAGGAACAAAAAAAAACCAGAGGGTAGTATTATTGAAGGATACTCTTCTGAGGAGGTGATTGAATTTTGCAATGACTACATGGAAGGTGTAAAGAAGGTTGGCATTCCGATATCTCGACACGAAGGTCGACTTTCTGGCCTTGGGACAAGTGGAGAGAAAGATATATATCCAAGTCGCGATCTTTTACAACCTGCACACTTTGTAGTCCTAGAGCACATGTCATGTCTTTCTCCCTACACTGCAGAACACATGAGGATATTACGGGCAACACATGCGGGGAGGAACGACGCGTGGTATAAGATCAAACACAATAAAGAGTTTGCAAAATGGTTGAAAGACATTGTGACCGTAAACTACGGTCAACCGAATGTTAATAAGACAGTGGAAGCGTTTGGAGAAGGCCCAAACTTCAAAGTGAAGGCATATGAAGGATACAACATTAACGGTTACACATTTTACACCCAAAGAAAGGATGATAAATGTGCGGCGCAAAACTATGGAGTTACTGTTATAGCATCAACGGTTGAATATGGAAGGGCAAATAATCTCGATAAAAGGATTAAGATTGCCAAAGATTCGTATTATGGTAAGATTCAAGAAATTTGGGAGTTGGATTATCGTTTGTTTACTGTACCTCTGTTCAAGTGTAAGTGGGTGAATAACAGATAGGTGTTGTTAAGGTTGACACTCTATTGGGTTTCACACTTGTCGACCTTTCGACTAATGGCTATGCAGACGAACCTTTCATTCTTGCTGTAACACCTGGTCAAAAAGTCAAATTTCGCGCCAAATTTAAAGTTTAAATGATTGTATTATTATATGCAATTATAACCAAGTAATCGAAAATGTAAGTCGTTTTAATTTAAAACGCATCCTAACTGTCTGAAACCTCGCGAAAACAACGTATTAAACTTTAAGTTCCAAAATAATACTTTTATAAGATATTCTGGTGCAAAAACATTTCGAAAGAACATAAATAAATTTTAGAATTTAAAATATTATTTTAATTTAATTTACGATCGGATACAAAAACACGGTCATTTTATACTGTGGTTGGAGACCACAGTCCCCAACTTTGGGGATCTGGGTTGGTAGATAAGCCAACCAAACCACCCTTTTTCTCATTTCTTTCCATTTTATCTTCTTCTTTTTCACACTCTCTTCTCCCTCTCGGTTTACAACCACCACTGCCACCATCATCAACAACAACAATAACATTAACAACAACAACAACAACAAAGCATCATAATCATCATCATCATCATCAATCGGTCATCATCATCATCATTTACACCACCACCGCCGGCTCATCACCACCGCCAGCCACCACCACACAAATCACCATCATCATTTTCGGAATCATCAACAACAACGAGACCAGCAACAGTCGGACATCATCACCATCATCTTCATCATCTCGATCCGCCATTTTTTAGCTCGAAATTGACATTTGGTAAGAACACCCGATTTCACACCTTTAAAACACTTGATTTATGTTTATTAACATGTTATTGAGTCCACACAACAAGAATATGTCAAAGAAATCGGTTAAAAACGTTTTAAAACTGGAAACCCACTTCAAAAATCGCAGCAGTTCGTCGAGCGAGCCGAGTCGAGCAGCGAACCGAGCCGAGATGCGAGTCGAACCGAGCAGCAAACCGAGCTTAGCTGCGAGTCGAACCGAGCAGCGAACCGAGCCGAGCTGCGAACCAAACCGAGTAACAAACCGAGCTGAGATTGCGAGTCGAATAGAGATACGAACCGAATCGAGTAGCGAGCCGAGTCGAGCTTCGAGCCGAGTCAAGCTACCTGAACTGACTTGGTCTGCGAAATGAGTTTTTGCCCAACGATTCGACTTTCGCGTAACAACAACTACACTTTTTACAACGATGACTTAAGTACAAAAATTATATTTTTGTAAGATAGACAACGAAACGATTTTAATAATGATTTAATTGAGAATTATCATTATTACAAACTGCCACAAACGGACCGTACACAATTCTAAAACTAAACAACAGAAGTTTACTTTCACGACACGTTTAGTTAAACCGATTAGTATCTTACTCATATAACCTCACGTGTTTAGGACTCTAGGAGGTTACCATTGTGAAGACACGCGTATCTTAGGATCGCCGACAACTCACAGGTGAGTTCATAGCCCCACTCTTTCAACTGTTTTACTGTTTTCGGGGTGAGACGCATGCACAACTATTGCTTTGGAATTATAATAATAAACTTTTATAATTCACACTTAACTATATTACTATTATGTAATACAAATGTGTAATACTTAGGAATAACACCCACTATATTGTCGTAGGACTATATCATAGCTTAACCTGGATAGGTTACCACTGTACACTACCTCGTTGTTGAAATACAACTACCATTACATAACTTGCTTAGGTTATCATTTTCCTTGGCCATATTGTCACGGGACAATATCATTAAATACATTATAACCGGTTAGTTCTACCTACACTGGACAACAATTAAACTTCGCACAGGATTAGTTCTCCTTTATAGGAACTAAGACTGCCTATACACTCCAGGATTTCTCGAATGGACTTGCACCTAACTGAACCTTTACCAGAATCCTCAATATACTTGCTAGGCTGAGTCTAGGAGTATACGTTAGTGACGTACGTTAGTATCGATTCCTTATACTTATACAAAACAACTAGGTGATGATTAGTCATACCTAGGCTTATGGTGATATACTTAATATCTAAGTATGGTATATACATATTTGGATACGCTAAACTACTTTCATGCGCGGCATGATACTCTATTAGACGTGTTTATTGATTTGACATATATATATATATATACATATACTTGTACACTATCTCAAGCACGTGGTGCTATCTACTACTTACTTATGTATATTGATATACATACACATATACGAACTCAAATACTTAGTCAGGCTTGTCGTAGTACAGCCGGCTCAATTACATACTTTGCTTACGAGCAATGCGCACGATGTCCAGATTGGACACACAACGATGCCACGGTAAAGTGGGCACAAAACGATGCCACGGTATTGCAGTGGGCACAAGGACGTATTTGCGGTAAAGCGATACACTCACGGATGGGCGAGCTTATACTCGTGATCCACAACAGTTAACAGGTCGGTGAGATTTCACGCGAGGTCGTTAGCTCAGTATTTGATTAAATACTCTATCGTAGTTCTACGGGACTGCACGGTTACTCATACTCAGCAACGGATCGGAGAGCTTATACTCAAGATCGTTGGCTCAGCATTTGGATAAATGCTTTATATTAGTTCTACAGGACTACAATTTACGTTGCCGGAGGCAACACTACATGCCAGATAGGCATGCCGATTATTACTCAACATCATATGACGTAGTCATACAATTACTTGGATGTACTCAGGCAGGTTTTGCCACGTAGTGGTTTATTTCACTTATACCAGATAGGTATCTAGGCATGGATTGCCACACCCTCGATATGACGCAGTCATACACTTGATAGTATTTAGGCATGTATTGCCTCACGATTGTAGACTCACTATACCTGATAGATATCTAGGCATGGTATGCCTCTTTCCTTACGTACTTAGGTACACACCGCTACTCTTAGGGTAAGAAATACCTAATGAAATGTATACACATTGGTGTTACATCTTTAATACAATACAAATCAAAATACAGGGATTTGGAACTACTTTTCAAAACATACAGGATTTACACTTTATGTTTTCAACTAACAATCCTATGAACTCACCAGCTTTATAGCTGACTCGTTTTAGCATGTGTTCTCAGGTGCCCAGCAGGATTAGGATTGCTACAAGATTATACTAGGTCGAGTCGCATATTTTCAAACAACGGGATTTCTCTGCATAACTTTTGTATTACAAATTATGTATTGAAATTATTTTGCGAACTCACAACTTGTATACAGTTTTATTTTGGAAATGTAATAACTGTATTTTCAAACGTCTCATTTAGAGTCGTTCATTATTTACCTTTGTGCTTGTGATATTTGATTTGGTAACACCCGACCCGACCGCTTCCGCAACCCGAAATTTGAGGGTATTACAGATTGGTATCAGAGCCTAAGTATAACACCCCTCATTTACTTGTAATAATATTATAGATAATACGGAAGCGAAGATAAATGAAATGCCATAATTTGTTACATATTCTTCGAAAATACCAAAACAGTTTAGATGTTTAAGTCACATCAAATTAACACTTGATTAAAAGATTAGCATGACGGGGTATTATATAAACTAAACTGAACTGTTACAAAATAATCAGAGTAGCTTGAATATCAAACATTCCATGCTTCCAAGGTTTGAACTTCCTGCTACCCACCCACATGCACAAAACAAAATTCTGCAGGAAGTAACAACGAGGGATTAGCACATAGCTAAGTGAGTAAATCCAACACTCAACATTTAACTTAGCTAAACCAATTAACTACAACAAGTAATCGCAACCACAACAATCAACAACAACTTAATGAGGATCGGCGGATCCGGGGATAACCTTAGTACCCGGGTGGCTCCCCAAGATCACTTATCCAAACATATCCGTATGGCCATAACGGACGAGACCGATAGCTAGTGTTTATTATACTTAGGTACAGTTCAGCACACACAACAAATGAAGTACATCCCTGTACCATTCACACAACAACACACTAGCCCAACCAACAGTTCATCAACTCGTTGACATCATTAACAACAATTGCCCGAAGGCCACACAAATCACATATAGGCATATGATCAACAATAACAACTAATCAAGTCTACGTTTACCCGTCGTAATCAAATGATTACAACTAAGCCAAACGGTGAGTTTTGAATCCACTCACCAATACCTTCGCCTTCACTAACTCAGATTCCGGTTGCTACATTGTCTTTTAAAGGATCTGAGGATCAACATCATAAACAAGTTAGTAATTGAAATCAACAACATGTAACTCATATCAATTAATCACTTTAGGGACTTAGCATAACAATTATCTAAGTTACAAGTCCCTCCCATGTATTATTATCCATAATATAACATATAACAACAAATTAATATTAAGTTCTTGCAAGTAAATGAAAAAGTGGAACTGGACCCTTTAGCCGCCGGCTAGCCCGCTTAGCCGCCGGCTAAACCCACCAAGCCGCCGGCTTCCGCGTCCAGCCGCCGGTTCCCAACCCTGAGACGCCGGCTCTAAGGCATTTTGAGCAACCAGAAATAAAACGAGTTTTAAAGCTATTTTTACCCGCCGGCTAGGGTCTTTGACCCGTCGGCCTTAGGCATTTAGCCGCCGGCTAAGCCTCCTGGCCGCCGGCTTTGCAAGCCAAACCCACATAGCCGCCGGCTATGCTGCCAAGCCGCCGGCTTGATCATCTGGGCAGCAGCAGCAGTTTGGGTTCTTGTTTCCTGCACGAACCTTATACCCAAATATCCCAACTTTACCCTCCAATACAGCTTATACACGATTTTTAACACCTAAGGAACATGCTATTACTTCTAACTAACATTAACCAACAACAACAACATCAATTATGTCACTTTCACACCAAAATTATAAAACCCATTTAGGTTTTTCAACTAACCTCAATCATAGTTTAATAACTTGAATTTAATCTACATCATCAACCAATAATCATCATATAGCATCATATATCACAATAAATCATTCTATAAACTCAAGAACCAATCCATTCATCAATTTCCTTTCTAACCTAACACTTGAGTTTAGGTAGTGAAATTTACTTACAATAGGTAGAAGATCAAGATGATATAAGATAGAAGATGATGATGATTGCTAGTAATCACCACCTCAATTCCCACTTCAAGTTTGATGAATCAAGCTTTTGATTTTTGTTAATATTTTCTTTGTATAAGTTGAAAGAAATGAGAATTGGGAAAGTGATCAATAAAAGGGTCGGCCCTTTTATCCACCGACCTAACACATTGGGTATTTAATACCCGTCCTAAATCTATTGTCTGGAACCTAGTTACTAAATTCGAGAAACTTATTTTATTATACCGTCAACTTTAATAAATTAAAACAAGCAACATTTCATTATCCACAATAAGTCCTAAGACCTATTTCACCAAATTTTACAATTAAACAATTATATCGCAAAATTATTTAAAACAATTAAATACGAAATTATAACTAGAAAATACCAGGCTATCGGAGAGGATGTTACAAATCTCCCCTCCTTAAGGAGATTTCGTCCCCGAAATCTCAGCCCTATCAAACAATCCAGGATATCTAGACTTCATCGACTCCTCACTCTCCCAAGTTAGGTCGGAACCTAAACTATGTCGCCACTTTACAAGCACCATAGGAATTTGTTTCTTCCTAAGTTTAGTCACCTTTCTATCAAGGATCTCAACCGGTTCTTCAACCAATTTCCGAGTTTGATCAACTTTTAAATCTTTCAACGGAAGAATTTGTGACTGATCCTCTATATTACACTTTCTCAAGTAACAAATGTTAAACGTATCATGAATACCAGAGAGCTCTGGAGGAAGATCCAATGCCATTGACTGATCGTTTACAACTTGGAGAATCTTGAATGGACCAATGTACCGAGGCGCTAACTTTCCACGTTTTCCGAATCTAATCACACCTTTCCATGGAGAAACTTTAAGATATACTTATTCACCTTCGGTAAACACAACCGGTCGTCTTTTAGGATCAGCATACTGTTTCTGTCTATCTCTTGCTGCTTTCAACTTCTCACGTGCAATAGCTACTTTATCAGCGGTTATTTGTACAATATCGGGCCCAGCAAACTGTTTCTCACCTGCCTCTAACCAACATGTGGGGGTACGACAACGACGACCATACAACATTTCATACGGAGGCATCCCAATACTTGAATGGTACGAATTGTTATAAGTAAACTCAACCAATGGGAGATGTGAATCCCATGAACCTCCATATTCCAAAATACAAGCACGAAGCATATCCTCTAAAGTTTGAATCGTACGTTCTGACTGACCGTCTGTCTGAGGATGATAAGCTGTGCTAAGATTGACACGTGTACCCAACTCTTGTTGTAGACTTTGCCAAAAACGAGAAGCAAAATGAGTATCTCTATCCGACACAATCGATAAGGGAATACCATGTCTGGAAACGATTTCGTTAACATACAATTGAGCAAGTTTAGTCAACGAAGCGGTCTCACTCGTAGCAAGAAAATGCGCGCTCTTAGTCAATCGATCCACTATAACCCAAATCATATCATTGCCTCGAGCAGTACGCGGTAACTTAGTCACAAAATCCATAGTTATGTGATCCCATTTCCACTCAGGTATTTCCAACTGTTTTAACGACCCATACGGCTTTTGATGTTCCGCCTTGACCTGAGCACAAATATGACAAGATCCCACAAACTTTGCAATGTCGGTTTTCATCGTTGGCCACCAATACAACGGTTTCAAATCATTATACATTCGAGTACTACCCGGATGAATAGACATTCGTGACTTATGAGCTTCATTCAAAATCAAATCTCGAATACCACCAATGGAAGGAATCCAAACACGAGACTGATAAGTCTTTACTCTCCTTGAATCATCAACTAACTCATCCTTGCGTTTTATCATAATTTCAGATTTCAGATTTTGTTCCCTCAATGCTTCAAGTTGCACAACTTGAATTTGATCAATCAAATCCGAGGAAACATTCACTTTTAAATAGAAAGCTCGATCAGGAGTATTCTTTCGACTTAACGCATCGGCAACCACATTAGCTTTGCCCGGATGGTATCTAATCTCACAGTCATAATCTTTTATCAATTCCAACCATCGTCTCTGACGCATATTCACTTCTTTCTGGGAAAACACATATTGCAAACTCTTGTGATCAGTACAAACAACACATCTAGTCCCATATAAATAATGTCTCCAAAGTTTTAGGGCAAATACAACTGCTGCGAGTTCTAAATCATGCGTAGGATAATTCTTCTCATGTGGTTTCAACTGTCGAGAAGCATAAGCGATAACTCTATCCCTTTGCATTAAGACACAACCCAAACCCGAATATGAAGCGTCGCAATAAACCACAAAATCATCAGTACCTTCTGGTAATGCTAAAATCGGTGTCTGACACAACAATTGTTTCAATGTCTGAAAAGCTTGCTCCTGTTGATCAGTCCACACATACTTCTCATCTTTACGGGTTAGTTTGGTTAACGGACCGGCTATCTTGGAAAAGTCTTTGATAAATTTCCGATAATATCCCGCTAACCCAAGGAAACTCCTTATCTCAGAAACAGATTTCGGCGCATTCCAATTCATCACAGCTGCAACCTTCGATTGATCCACTTTCACACCATCTCGACAAATTATATGACCCAAAAACTGAACTTCTCGAATCCAGAATTCACATTTGGAAAACTTTGCATACAACTGTTCTTGTCTCAATGTTTCAAGAACCAATCTCAAATGCGTGACATGCTCAGTTTCAGATTTCGAATAAATAAGTATATCATCAATGAAAACAATCACAAATTTATCCAAGTATGGTCGACACACACGGTTCATCAAATCCATAAATACCGCTGGAGCATTCGTCAAACCAAAAGGCATAACCAAAAATTCATAATGACCGTACCTAGTACGAAAAGCAGTTTTAGGTATATCTTGTTCACAAACCCGGACTTGATGATAACCCGACCTCAAATCAATCTTAGAATATACCGAAGAACCCTGTAACTGATCAAATAAGTCATCTATTCTCGGAAGAGGGTACTTATTCTTTACCGTTCTCTTGTTCAACTCTCTATAATCAATACACATGCGCAACGACCCGTCTTTCTTTTTCACGAATAACACTGGTGCACCCCACGGCGAGGAACTAGGTCTGATAAAACCTTTATCCAACAACTCCTGAATCTGATTCATCATTTCACGGATCTCAGAAGGAGCTAACCTATAAGGAGCTTTAGCAATCGGCGACGAGCCCGGAACAAGATCAATTCTGTATTCTACTTCCCTAACTGGCGGTAACCCAGGCAATTCATCGGGGAACACTTCAGTGTACTCACAAACAACAGGAACATCTGAGACAGTTTTCCTTTCTAATTTGGCATCAACTACATAGGCTAGGTATGACTCGCAACCTTTTGACAATGACTTCCTAGCTTTCATCAACGAAATCAAAGGAATAGCTACACCATCCCGTTCTCCTCGAGCCACAACATATGACCCTTCGGAGATTGGGATCCTAACTAACTTCTGGTGACAATCAATACTAGCCTTATTCTGACTCAACCAATCCATACCAATTATTACATCGAAACTAGGGATTGGCATCAACAAGAAGGAAATAGGAAAAACATGATCATCAATAGTAATATTAGCTTCAGTCACCGAGGTGGTAACAGGAACTAACTTACCACTAACTATTTCTACTTCTATAGGCTTTGTTATCACAGTAGGGGCTAATTTCAACTTATCACAAAATTGCACAGAAATGAAAGTACAATTAGCACCCGAATCAAACAATACACGTGCAGGTACAGAGTTTATAAGAAATGTACCCGTGATAACATCTTCAGTACGGATGGCCTCATCAACCGTCATCTGAAAAGCCCTACTAGCTGCTGGAGGAGGGTTCTTTCTTTTCTGACCGGAAGATCCCGAACTCCCGACCGAACCCGACCCCATCGACCTTGCCTCCAGACATTGACCAACCCTATGTCCTTCCTTCTTACAAGTCCAACAAACAAAATTTGGATACCGGCAACTTTTTATCTCATGACCCAATTCACCACACTTCATACATTTGTTTGTCTTAGCCGTACACGGACCATCATGCCGAGATCTACACGAACTACACCAGTTGGAACTATTATAACTTCCCGAAGAACTACTTCTTCCAACAAATTTCTTACCCCCTTGCCGATTCCCTTGCCACTTAGATTTATTCCTACCCGACGGTTCAGTTCTTGCCTTAAAGAAACTTGTATCCTTTCCTTGCCATAATCTCAAACCTCTCAAATCACTATCGGCAGACCGCGCGAGATTAAAAGCATTCGATAAATCCTTAGCCAATCTCACAACCGTACGATAGTTATCCGGTAAAGCATCCACAAATTGTTCAATTTGAGTTTTCTCATCCGGGACCCATTGTTGCACGAACCTAAGCTTATCAGTAAATTGCGTAATCAATTCATCAATAGTCATGTCATCCTTTAATCGCAGATTCACAAACTCTCTTCGAATCCTAGCAATATCAAAATCCGAACAATATTGATTACGAACAACTTGATGAAACTGGGACCAACTAATAGCTTCTTTCTGTTGTTGAGTGAAATGACCGGTAATGGAATCCCACCAAACCATGGCATCATCCTTCATGCATTGAACTGCATACTTGACTTTAAGTTCCTCATCACAGCAAGTCACATCAAATTTGCGTTCCATATCCCTCAACCAATTTAACGTTACAGTAGGATTTTTACTTCCCTGAAATTCCGGTGGTCGACTAGCCATAAAAGTCTTGTATGAGCACTTCTTGTCTGATTGAGAGGATGAACCAGAACCAAAGACTGGGGCTTGCTGAAATAACTGTCTGGTCGCAGCTTCCTCAGCTTTTCTCTTGAGTTCCCTAAGGAATACCAACTCGTCTTCCATCTCATGAATATACTCATCTCGGTTAGATTGTTGTCCGGTTGGTTGAGAAGTACCATTATGATCATGTTGCTCGGTATGAGTCCCAATTTGAGGAGCGACAATCCGGGAGGCATTGTTGGGGTTGGTGGTCGGTGGTTCGTTATCTGCCATTTCTGAAATTCAACACAACACTTGAACTTTTGTTAATCGTTAGCATCTAAACACTAACTACCTTTAACCAATACTAATCCCATACCCAAGAATGTTTGATATATCACGCTCGAGTTTCGGGATTGATCATTCAACAATGAACAATTATCCCAAAACTATGCTCTGATACCAACTTATAACACCCCTCATTTACTTGTAATAATATTATAGATAATACGGAAGCGAAGATAAATGAAATGCCATAATTTGTTACATATTCTTCGAAAATACCAAAACAGTTTAGATGTTTAAGTCACATCAAATTAACACTTGATCAAAAGATTAGCATGACGGGGTATTATATAAACTAAACTGAACTGTTACAAAATAATCAGAGTAGCTTGAATATCAAACATTCCATGCTTCCAAGGTTTGAACTTCCTGCTACCCACCCACATGCACAAAACAAAATTCTGCAGGAAGTAACAACGAGGGATTAGCACATAGCTAAGTGAGTAAATCCAACACTCAACATTTAACTTAGCTAAACCAATTAACTACAACAAGTAATCGCAACCACAACAATCAACAACAACTTAATGAGGATCGGCGGATCCGGGGATAACCTTAGTACCCGGGTGGCACCCCAAGATCACTTATCCAAACATATCCGTATGGCCATAACGGACGAGACCGATAGCTAGTGTTTATTATACTTAGGTACAGTTCAGCACACACAACAAATGAAGTACATCCCTGTACCATTCACACAACAACACACTAGCCCTACCAACAGTTCATCAACTCGTTGACCTCATTAACAACAATTGCCCGAAGGCCACACAAATCACATATAGGCATATGATCAACAATAACAACTAATCAAGTCTACGTTTACCCGACGTAATCAAATGATTACAACTAAGCCAAACTGTGAGTTTTGAATCCACTCACCAATACCTTCGCCTTCACTAACTCAGATTCCGGTTGCTACTTTGTCTTTTAAAGGATCTGAGGATCAACATCATAAACAAGTTAGTAATTGAAATCAACAACATGTAACTCATATCAATTAATCACTTTAGGGACTTAGCATAACAATTATCTAAGTTACAAGTCCCTCCCATGTATTATTATCCATAATATAACATATAACAACAAATTAATATTAAGTTCTTGCAAGTAAATGAAAAAGTGGAACTGGACCCTTTAGCCGCCGGCTAGCCCGCTTAGCCGCCGGCTAAACCCACCAAGCCGCCGGCTTCCGCGTCGAGCCGCCGGTTCCCAACCCTGAGACGCCGGCTCTAAGGCATTTTGAGCAACCAGAAATAAAACGAGTTTTAAAGCTATTTTTACCCGCCTGCTAGGGTCTTTGACCCGTCGGCCTTAGGCATTTAGCCGCCGGCTAAGCCTCCTGGCCGCCGGCTTTGCAAGCCAAACCCACATAGCCGCCGGCTATGCTGCCAAGCCGCCGGCTTGATCTTCTGGGCAGCAGCAGCAGTTTGGGTTCTTGTTTCCTGCACGAACCTTATACCCAAATATCCCAACTTTACCCTCCAATACAGCTTATACACGATTTTTAACACCTAAGGAACATGCTATTACTTCTAACTAACATTAACCAACAACAACAACATCAATTATGTCACTTTCACACCAAAATTATAAAACCCATTTAGGTTTTTCAACTAACCTCAATCATAGTTTAATAACTTGAATTTAATCTACATCATCAACCAATAATCATCATATAGCATCATATATCACAATAAATCATTCTATAAACTCAAGAACCAATCCATTCATCAATTTCCTTTCTAACCTAACACTTGAGTTTAGGTAGTGAAATTTACTTACAATAGGTAGAAGATCAAGATGATATAAGATAGAAGATGATGATGATTGCTAGTAATCACCACCTCAATTCCCACTTCAAGTTTGATGAATCAAGCTTTTGATTTTTGTTAATATTTTCTTTGTATAAGTTGAAAGAAATGAGAATTGGGAAAGTGATCAATAAAAGGGTCGGCCCTTTTATCCACCGACCTAACACATTGGGTATTTAATACCCGTCCTAAATCTATTGTCTGGAACCTAGTTACTAAATTCGAGAAACTTATTTTATTATACCGTCAACTTTAATAAATTAAAACAAGCAACATTTCATTATCCACAATAAGTCCTAAGACCTATTTCACCAAATTTTACAATTAAACAATTATATCGCAAAATTATTTAAAACAATTAAATACGAAATTATAACTAGAAAATACCAGGCTATCGGAGAGGATGTTACACTAAGGTTATAGTGAACTAGGTTGCATTTAGTGGGCCTAGACTATGACCGTTAGGCAGTATTCCTTGTTAAGTATAACTGGTTCAGGGATTACATCATACGAGTTTAATTTAACATAGCGTAGCTAACTATGTACAATTAAATAAAGATGACGTGACATCTGAAAGGGGTTATACTGGATCAGGAATGCACTAGTTGACTCTGATTTTTATGTGCTAGACACCCTAGGCTATTATATGTACTGTAGGTATATATGAATAGGCCTTACATGTGTACTACTTTTACATATCTATATATATATACTGAATATATATAACACAATTTCGCTGTACCATCATATACTTACGAAGAGGCACATCGCCGTCTTCCTCACCATCGCGACTCAACACTTTCTCCATATGTACTCATAGGAGAACATCACGCTTATCGCTGAACCTCGGGAAGGAGGTATAAGCATTATCTATTTGGATGGAAACCCACACATGCTAAACGTCCACGAAATTTAAAACAAACCAACGAATCTTTCGACTTTGACCATACGGATTACCATTGGATTAGTGTTGACTAAGTCCACAAAATCATCTCAATAACAACTTGATCATTTAGATCATCAAAAAACAACACCTCGGTGTTAGCCTTCATGCTACAATCTGGAAATTTTGAAACATCAACGCAATCGATGGCCTTAGGGCTACACTCAAACAACTCACATCACGTAGTGCTGCATTACATAGTATGTTAATACTACAAGCGGCATGTTGGTGCTACTTTCAATATACATGTAGATTTGTTATAGTTACATGTACGACTTGTATATACA
Organism: Helichrysum umbraculigerum; assembly: GCA_949592205.1. Classification (NCBI taxonomy): domain Eukaryota; kingdom Viridiplantae; phylum Streptophyta; class Magnoliopsida; order Asterales; family Asteraceae; genus Helichrysum; species Helichrysum umbraculigerum. The sequence continues at coordinate 68,456,136 of CATIUR010000003.1, forward strand.
TATACACTTACTTAACTGGGCACGAGTTACCACACTTGACTCTTACTGCGCGCGTATACCTGTATAGTTAAGTGCACCCCATATATGTACATACGAACACTTAGGCATGTGACGCCTCAACCGATGAATACACACTGATATCACCACACACATGGGTTATGTTGGTGGACCCCGTTTCAACACCGCACGTGGCACTGTGGGTGTCACACTTACCGGCATAAATGGCCACATAGTATTTCGGTACTGCATAATTGTCCATAGAACTACTCACGACAACATAGTCTTGGCTGACTACTTTAGGTACACAATTTGGTCGTCATTACGACTACGCTTTGAGACTACAACCAAATCGGTCACAACACTTGGAAAAACGTGAAATTCATGACAACTTAACTAAGGTTAACTCGACTTAAACTGTTGTATCAACACCACAAAAAGGGCAGAAATACGTCTGTCACTCACAATATCAAAACTCCAACATCAAGGATCATAGGATCACGTGTCCCTCAATTTAAAACTCAAGTGAACTATTCATGTCACTGTAATAATCATCATCTTTGAATAAAGATCTCACGCCTTGTCGTTTCATTCTTATTCAAGAATCATGCCGCCTAAATGACAAACATACACCCAAGCTGAACGCGACCAATTTGCTGATCAAAGAGTGGCTGAAGCTCTAGCTACACGAAACCGAGCACGACCCTGCACCTATAAGGATTTTCTGAGCTGTGAGCCACTAAATTACGCTGGAACTGAAGGGGCTGTCGGATTAATTCGATGGATCGAGAAAATGGAATCAGTATTCCACATTTGCAACTGCCCCGACGACGACAAAATCAAATACTCCACTTGCACTCTCCAGGGTAATGCCCTCACCTGGTGGAATTCCTACGCTCAAACTATAGGGGTCGACACCGCTTACAAACTTCCTTGGGAGGAACTGAAACGAATCATGAGGGACGAGTATTGTCCCCGCGAGGAAACGTACAAACTCGAGAACGAACTTTGGCATCTCACCTTAAAGGACAACGATATCATGGCATACACCAATCGTTTTAACCAACTGGCACTTCTTTGCCCAACCTTGGTGAACCCTGAACACCAACGAATCGAAAGGTACATCGGAGGACTTCCGTTACAAATTGAGGGAATGGTCACCGCCTCTAAACCCACCACTATTCACGATGCTGTTCGCATGGCCCACAAACTCATGGCATAGGTGGTACGACGCGGAACACCTGCAACTGAAAACGACCAAGGAAAATGGAATGGAGATTCCAGCACTAGTCATAACCCAACAAACCAACCCGAACCCTTGAGGTCCTACGCCACCGAACCTAAGGAAAAGCGAGGCTATACGGGGAATAAACCATTTTGTCACGGCTGTAAACGTCATCATGATGGTTCATGTGGTCTACCTTGTGAAAGATGCCAACGATACGGACACAAAATCTGGGATTGCAGAATTCCCGCGAATCCCGACTCTCAAACGACATGCTTCAAATGTGGCGAACCCGGACATTACAAGAAGGATTGCCCAAAATAGAAACGCAAAATACACCTGATCGGCTTCGAGTGAACCGAACAAATCTCCGACAATAATGTAGGTACATCCTTACTCAAACACATAACCTTCGATTTTGGGTTACAATAAACGAGTACTTTTGCTCCTCGATATTGCTTATACCGACTTAATGCCAAGTGCATCATAGGGCTAATTTGTCTAGGCTCATGTAAAACTCAGAGTTTGCTTTCAGTAGACTGGACAAACTGAACGTTTATCAATCACTCAGTCCTGATGGGACAACTCTCTAAACGGTCACTTTGTGACAATTATCTAGTCCTGGATGGACTACCACGTAAATGGTTACCCTGTAACCACGATATAGCTAAAACTGGAACGAATGAAATAGTCAGTGACTGACAACGATGTTAAACCACGACACAGTCATGGATTGACTGCTTTCAAACCCGACCTAGACATTGTACGTCTACTATCTATTTAACGAACTTCTCGTACATGCATTTCTCCCCAGACCCCACGCGATCACAACCTTCCACGAAATTTCGTCCCGAAATTTTCTTAACAGGGGGAGAATGTAACACCTGGTCAAAAAGTCAAATTTCACGCCAAATTTAAAGTTTAAATGATTGTATTATTATATGCAATTATAACCAAGTAATCGAAAATGTAAGTCGTTTTAATTTAAAACGCATCCTAACTGTCTGAAACCTCGCGAAAACAACGTATTAAACTTTAAGTTCCAAAATAATACTTTTATAAGATATTCTGGTGCAAAAACATTTCGAAAGAACATAAATAAATTTTAGAATTTAAAATATTATTTTAATTTAATTTACGATCGGATACAAAAACACGGGCATTTTATACTGTGGTTGGAGACCACAGTCCCCAACTTTGGGGATCTGGGTTGGTAGATAAGCCAACCAAACCACCCTTTTTCTCATTTCTTTCCATTTTATCTTCTTCTTTTTCACACTCTCTTCTCCCTCTCGGTTTACATCCATCACCGCCACCATCATCAACAACAACAATAACATTAACAACAACAACAACAACAACAACAAAGCATCATAATCATCATCATCATCATCAATCGGTCATCATCATCATTTACACCACCACCGCCGGCTCATCACCACCGCCGGCCACCACCACACAAATCACCATCATCATTTTCGGAATCATCAACAACAACGAGACCAGCAACAGTCGGACATCATCACCATCATCTTCATCATCTCGATCCTCCATTTTTTAGCTCGAAATCGACATTTGGTAAGAACACCCGATTTCACACCTTTAAAACACTTGATTTATGTTTATTAACATGTTATTGAGTCCACACAACAAGAATATGTCAAAGAAATCGGTTAAAAACGTTTTAAAACTCGAAACCCACTTCAAAAATCGCAGCAGTTCGTTGAGCGAGCCGAGTCGATCAGCGAACCGAGCCGAGATGCGAGTCGAACCGAGCAGCAAACCGAGCTTAGCTGCGAGTCGAACCGAGCAGCGAACCGAGCCGAGCTGCGAACCAAACCGAGTAACAAACCGAGCTGAGATTGCGAGTCGAATAGAGATACGAACCGAATCGAGTAGCGAGCCGAGTCGAGCTTCGAGCCGAGTCAAGCTACCTGAACTGACTTGGTCTGCGAAATGAGTTTTTGCCCAACGATTCGACTTTCGCGTAACAACAACTACACTTTTTACAACGATGACTTACGTACAAAAATTATATTTTTGTAAGATAGACAACGAAACGATTTTAATAATGATTTAATTGAGAATTATCATTATTACAAACTGCCACAAACGGACCGTACACAATTCTAAAACTAAACAACAGAAGTTTACTTTCACGACACGTTTAGTTAAACCGATTAGTATCTTACTCATATAACCTCACATGTTTATGACACTAGGAGGTTACCATTGTGAAGACACGCGTATCTTAGGATCGCCGACAACTCACAGGTGAGTTCATAGCCCCACTCTTTCAACTGTTTTACTGTTTTCGGGGTGAGACGCATGCACAACTATTGCTTTGGAATTATAATAATAAACTTTTATAATTCACACTTAACTATATTACTATTATGTAATACAAATGTGTAATACTTAGGAATAACACCCACTATATTGTCGTAGGACTATATCATAGCTTAACCTGGATAGGTTACCACTGTACACTACCTCGTTGTTGAAATACAACTACCATTACATAACTTGCTTAGGTTATCATTTTCCTTGGCCATATTGTCACGGGACAATATCATTAAATACATTATAACTGGTTAGTTCTACCTACATTGGACAACAATTAGACTTCGCACAGGATTAGTTCTCCTTTATAGGAACTAAGACTGCCTATACACTCCAGGATTTCTCGAATGGACTTGCACCTAACTGAACCTTTACCAGAATCCTCAATATACTTGCTAGGCTGAGTCTAGGAGTATACGTTAGTGATGTACATTAGTATCGATTCCTTATACTAATACAAAACAACTAGGTGATGATTAGTCATACCTAGGCTTATGGTGATATACTTAATATCTAAGTATGGTATATACATATTTGGATACGCTAAACTACTTTCATGCGCGGCATGATACTCTATTAGACGTGTTTGTTGATTTGACATATATATATATATATATATATATATATATATATATATATATATATATATATATATATATACATATACTTGTACACTATCTCAAGCACGTGGTGCTATCTACTACTTACTTATGTATATTGATATACATACACATATACGAACTCAAATACTTAGTCGGGCTTGTCGTAGTACAGCCGGCTCAATTACATACTTTGCTTACGAGCAATGCGCACGATGTCCAGATTGGACACACAACGATGCCACGGTAAAGTGGGCACAAAACGATGCCACGGTATTGCAGTGGGCACAAGGACGTATTCGCGGTAAAGCGATACACTCACGGATGGGCGAGCTTATACTCGTGATCCACAACAGTTAACAGGTCGGTGAGATTTCACGCGAGGTCGTTAGCTCAGTATTTGATTAAATACTCTATCGTAGTTCTACGGGACTGCACGGTTACTCATACTCAGCAACGGATCGGCGAGCTTATACTCGAGATCGTTGGCTCAGCATTTGGATAAATGCTTTGTATTAGTTCTACAGGACTACAATTTACGTTGCCGGAGGCAACCCTACATGCCAGATAGGCATGCCGATTATTACTCAACATCACATGACGTAGTCATACAATTACTTGGACTATACTCAGGCAGGTTTTGCCACGCAGTGGTTTATTTCACTTATACCAGATAGGTATCTAGGCATGGATTGCCACACCCTCGATATGACGCAGTCATACACTTGATAGTATTTAGGCATGTATTGCCTCACGGTTGTAGACTCGTTATACCTGATAGATATCTAGGCATGGTATGCCTCTTTCCTTAGGTACTTAGGTACACACCGCTACTCTTAGGGTAAGAAATACCTAGTGAAATGTATACACATTGGTGTTACATCTTTAATACAATACAAATCAAAATACAGGGATTTCGAACTACTTTTCAAAACATACAGGATTTACACTTTATGTTTTCAACTAACAATCCTATGAACTCACCAGCTTTATAGCTGACTCGTTTTAGCATGTGTTCTCAGGTGCCCAGCAGGATTAGGATTGCTACAAGATTATGCTAGCTCGAGTCGCATATTTTCAAACAACGGGATTTCTCTGCATAACTTTTGTATTACAAATTATGTATTGAAATTATTTTGCGAACTCACAACTTGTATACAGTTTTATTTTGGAAATGTAATAACTGTATTTTCAAACGTATCATTTAGAGTCGTTCATTATTTACCTTTGTGCTTGTGATATTTGATTTGGTAACACCCGACCCGACCGCTTCCGCAACCCGAAATTTGAGGGTGTTACACTTGCAAACCTAGCCACCTAAGCGTTTTATGTTGAAGACCCGTCAAACTCAAGATGGCACGTCGTCTTGCAAGGTAAACGACGTATACTTGGTGTCAATGATGTTGTCGATGAGGAAGAATACGATCAGTTCGACGAGTTACCACCATTCTCTGTCGGTATACCTTAAAATATCCGATCTTAATATTCTTATAGAAATAGAGCTTTATTCATATTTTATGATTCTATAGGAAAATCCAAGACCGGAGGTGAAAGAATCAGAAGAAACGGACGAAAGACGGAGAAGATACACAGTCTAAAAGCTCGCCGATCATCATCCAAAACACGCAAAAGTCAAACACTTCCAAATTTGGCAAACTTAGTGTCATAAGAAGCCTAACGGAAAAACGAATCCAGCGGCACAAGAATCAAGCCAAACGGACTCAAAACGAAGAAGATACGAACGAACCAAGCAACCGAGAAGTCAACGGAGGCCAAATGGAGCACCAACCCCCCCCCCCTGGCACTAGGTACGGTATACGGTACCCTAGGTGCCGTGTAAGGCCCTTCAGGTGCCGTATACGGGGTTATTTGCCTTGTGAGGTGCCGTTTGACCCCTCCTTGGTCCGCTTGCCCCGTATGCTGCTTTGATGCTTGTATTTTGTGTTTCAAGACTTGTACCAAGGCTTTCATCCTTCTCCTATAAATACCAAGCCTAAATCCTTATTTAAAAACACCTCTCACACCTCATTCTCTCGTTTCTTCTTTCTCTCTCTAGAATAATCTTTCTCTCTCTCTAGTTTATTTTTCTATCTAGAAATAAGCTAGTAGGTTATAGTTTAGAGTAGAGGTTTTTAATAGCTTTTGTACGGAGATACTCTGAGACTTTAGATACGTGAAGATTTGTCTGTATTACTCTCTTATTCAGGTTTAATACAATCTCTCGTATTTATTCTTTTAATTATGCTTTCTTATTATGCATGCTTAGGAATGAGTGCTAGAATAATGCTAGGCTAGACAAATCAATGTTTGTTGTAATGTATGCAATGTTAGGATAGTTATGATATAATTTTCCATGATGTTACTCTGTCTGTATGAGTTTAAAATGTTAGTGAACTTATAAGCTGAACCTCTGCCCGATTATCTATCCAACTTATGCTGTGGTTTGTATCCTCCTCCCTAGAACCTGGCCAATTGCTAGAAGTAGGATTGCCAACTATTCTGTGTATGATAATCAATGAACTCAACATGGTCGTTGTTCCCTTGATTGAAACATATGAAACAACGGAGGTAACGTTATACGGATTTCATTTGTATAGCGCCGGAAACATCACGAATGTGTGTAGTACGGAATGTGGAAGCTATGAAGGTCGTGGGCACAATCCGTTGTGGAATAATGATCTCAATTGAAACATATCTTAAGGACACGAAGCATAGGATTAGAGATAGATTAGGTTCATGCTTGTCTGTTGTGTATCTTTGGGACAACTTCCGGGATACCCATGATTTAATTATTAGGTCAGTTAATGTGATGACTAGTGTTCTGTCCTATTGCATGTTCTTGTTTGATTGTTGCTTAGGTACTGCATGCTAGACATACGTTAACACTATCACTGCCCTGTTAATTAGATTTTCATAAACATAATAAACATAATACAGATAGGTTAACATGCATGTAATAGTTGTGATGATTGTATGATTAATGATGAACAATTCAGCTGATCACTAGACAGATTATCCCAACCGGTTCCGCGGGTTAAACCCTGTTCATGTTATTGTTCAATGAACAATTCATGCCACGATACGGACGTCCTCCGGATGTCTGAGACTGGGGACCTGGATTAGAGGATAGTTGTCAGTTGAATTGGTCTGTACATTTGGGAGAACTTCCGGTGTACTGGACATTCTATAGCTGCTATCCCTGTGACATATTATATATCTGATTGCGGACAACTCTACGTTAGGTATATAGTAGGATCGTAGCTGTAGCTCGTTAAGAAATATAGGAATATCTAGTGAGTAATCTGGAATCTTAATTGGTATAATGGAAAAGCTGTAAAACACCCAAGTATCCGGTATAGCGTTGGAACCACCACTGGTGTAGTACAAATACGTGGAAGTCGAGTAAAGGTCGTAGGCATAATACTTTATTACCAATTAAGCTTCTATGACCTCACCGGATTAATCATCACGCCTAATAGCCATATCCCTCATAACTATCCATCCAAATAACATTGCCGAAATCACAGCAAACATATTCCTTATCTTGATTTCTCTGCGTTCTCTGTACAAACCCCTGTCTTTAATTTAGTTTTTAGTTTTAGTAATTAGATTAGAAAACCAACCAACCTATCAAAAGTTTTAAAAATCCCAGCTAAATTACAAAAGATAATTAATCCTCCTAGATTCCCATGCCCGTTGTAGTTTGAAGAACGACACCTGAGTCATACATACCGCTTACTGCCCTTTAGGTCTTTAGGTTGTATTAAAACTTAGGATACCCTGCATTATAAATATAAAACACACTATCCGCGCGTCCTGGTTGGAAGGTTAAACAACCGGAGTAAAACCTGACCGACCGCTGGGATCGCGACAAGTTTTTGGCGCCGCTGCCGGGGACTACAACGACCGACTTTAGGAATTTAGTTGTCTTAAGTTATTTAGCGACCCTTTCGGGAGATCAATATCATCCGGAAGTTACCTGCTTTATCCTTAGGTTAATTAGGCTAATTAAATTAATTAGGTTAATTAGTTTAGATTAGCTTTCCTTTCCGTAACCCAAATTTCTACCTTACGAGTTATGATGAACCGTATCACGCTCGCCTCATCAATCAAGCCACTGCTAGAGGTGTGACACCCGACGATTTAGGGTTACTGATTAACCTGTTAGAAACTTTAATTACGTGTGTTTAGTTTAGTATTAGACTAAATACTTGTAATTACTTGTAACTATTTGTATATTTATGTGAATATACACTTCCGTAATTATTTTGTATTACGCTTACGCAATTTGGTGAAATTGTGCGAAACAACCGGACGGAGTCCGACAGAATATACGACGTTGGTGAAAACCTTTTTATAAATAACTTTAATCCATTCTTAGAAGTTATTTATCACTTATTATTATTTTGTTAAAATAATACACGAAAAACCTAGACGTTTTGGTTAAAACGTCTCAAACGCAACAGAAACGCGCTAAACGCACCCAACTATCGAACGAAAACCGAAATATATTTTAAGAATTTAAAATATATCATTTAGTATAAAATTATCAATTAAAATATCGTGTCTTAAAACGATAACGAAAAACGTTCAATTAAAAAGTCACACGATTTAGAATCCGTAAAACGTGCACCCAAATCGAGGCCGACAACTTAACGAAACATTTTTATAAATGTTTTTCAAGTATTTAGAATAAATACTTCAAGTGAAAATGACGAAATTTAAATCGTTACTTAAAAACGCGTATTAAACGTTTAACGTATAAATAAACGTCTAAACAATCGGGTAAACGAACGGGAAACGCAACGAATTAAATTGGGAAAAGTAAAATGACCAAATTACCCTTGAGTGGTCCCCCTAGGCCGGCCCCCTCCTTCCCCATGTGCACCCATGTGCCACACCACCCCCCATCACCTCTCATAATCCATGCAATGTGATGATTATTATTCTTGATCACTCCCTCACTTCACCTCACTTACACCTCATTTCACTCACACTTAATCTTTCAAAAATTTCACCAACACTTTTCCTCTCTAAAAATACTGGATCAAAACAGCCCTAAAACCTCCCAATCATCATCAACATTCATCAAGAATCAAGATCAAGAACAAAGGAAGCTCAAGACCTTCATCTTCCTCACCCATCTCTTGTTCTTTCTTCAATATCTTGTAAGAATCCTCAAACAAATTACTATATTTTACTCTCATATCACTGATCTTGATGTTACATAGCTTATCTAACACTAATATGTCCAAGTATCATACTAAAAATCGTTTTTAAAGCTACTACATTAACATGCAGATTCTGTCTTCTAAAACACAGATTACAAAAACGATCATATCTCTAGTTCTAAGAAGAGTTAGACAACGAATTTTTTTTTACAATTTGCGTATTGAAAAGATCTACAACTTTCGTGTTTTACACTTTTCCCAGAAATGTACACAATTTTCCCTACGAGTCGATTTATAGGACTGATCTGGAAGTTTTCGATAAAATTGTACGGTTCTTGTGCGGAATTAATTAAAAATGTAAATGGACATTATAGAAGCTGAAATTTCTAAGTTAGGATCTAGACTAGTAGAAGAACATCTGGTAAAAATTGTGAAGTTGGATTTGGACCAGAAGTAGGTGAAATCATGTGGCGTAACAAACCGACAAACACCGAAACATTGAATCTTGAAGTTTTAAGATGCGTATTTAAAACCGACACCTCGAAATAACTCCGACACAAACCGACAAGTTTTATAAACTTAATTAACTGAATTATATGGTTGGGTAAGAGTTTCGGGTCAAACCGAGTCGGTTTGACCAAGTCAACAAAAACGGCTCGGTAGCTAAAAACGACAAAACTTACATATAAATTGAGAAGTGACTCAAAAATCAGAAGTGACTCTATAAGTGACTCATAAATCAGAAGTGACTTTATAAGTGACTCATAAATCAGAAGTGACTCTATAAGTGACTCATAAAATCATAAGTGACTCTATAAGTGACTCATAAATCAGAAGTGACTCTATAAGTGACTCATAAAATCAGAAGTGACTCTATAAGTGACTCATAAAATCAGAAGTGACTCTATAAGTGACTCATAAATCAGAAGTGACTCTATAAGTGACTCATAAAATCAGAAGTGAATCATAGTTTGACCAGTTTGACCAGGTTTGACCGGTTTGACCAGGTTTGACCAGTTTGACCGGTTTGACTAGTTTGACCAGGTTTGACCAGTTGACCAGGTTTGACCAGGTTTGACTAGTTTGACCAGGTTTGACCAGTTGACCAGGTTTGATCAGTTTGACCAAGTTTGACCAGCTTTGACCAACGAGTTGACCAACTTTGACCTACGGTTTAAGGCTTATACAAACTAAAATAATCTATTTGCAACACACGATTTGTACTACTGAATAGTATACAACAAAACAAACTTGATAATAATGTCTAAATGAATTATTATTACAAACTTTCACCAACGGGTCATACACGTTTTTGATAAACGAACTTGAATAACTTATTTGGACATACTAGTTGATGAACTAGCTCTAGGTGGACAATAACCCTCCACCTACACGATTGGCTTAAGTGGACATTAACCCCTACTTATACAATCGCTATAGATGGTCTTATGAGACATCTACTTACACAACCTTATACGTTTAGGACGTTAGAGGGTTGCGCACCGGCTTACTTGCTTATTTGATATTTGCTTGCTACCTGCTAAACACTGGTGAGTTTCATAGCCCCTTTTTACTTATTTTTGAACTATTTTGGGGTGAGAATACATACACACAAACTTTTACAGATTTTTATTTATGATTGCTAGAAACAGAAACAGAAACAGAACATATACTTATTGCATGAGTAGCAGAACTAATCCACTAATAAGTCCTCAATTTCATGGTTCGTTAATTTCATAAAGCGCGAATAATTGTGAATAGTACTATTGGGATTGACAATCCCGTCCGAGCTGGTCGCTCCAGCTAACCCACGGGCGCATAATTATTTGAATCAGGATGTGTCTCGGATTAGACACATAGAGGCAGCAAAATTGGTTAAAGCTTCGAATACATGAGCTCATGGCAATACTAAACAGAACTATAGTATACAATACTATAGTATACAGAATCTTTATTATATAGAAACTTTGTTATGCAGAATTTGATTTTACACAGAAACTCTGTTATACAGAACTGGATCCATGCAGAACTTGATTTACTCAGAAACTCTATTTTTACAGAACTGGATCCATGCAGAAGTTGATTTACTCAGAAACTCTATCTTTACAGAACTATGTTTTACAGAACTTACTTATACAGGATCACTATGATACAGAACTTATTTTACAAACAGAAAACTTGGTGTTCACATGAATACTTTACAGATTAAACCTATGAGCTCACCAACTTTATGTTGACCCTTTTAGTATGTATTCTCAGGTTTACAGACGCGGTAGGACTACCCACAGGAAACAGGACAGTAGGATGCTTTTGGAAAGCATAGCTCGAGTCGCATATTTTCAAACAAGAGATTTAATTGCATTATGATAATTTGTATCAAATTTATGTATTAGAAATCTCTAGACTATGTTTGCGAACTTTAGAATCTTATGTAAACTGTTATTTATGAAATGTAATGTTTTTCAAACGTCTCATATAGAGGTCGTTTGCTTTAATCTTTGTGTTGTGATATTTGATTTGGTCGGCGCCCCCGTGACACCTCATACTTCCGCTGCCACTTGTTTTGGGGGTGCGACAAGAGGGACGAGGAGGACCGATCGTAGCACCAACCGACGAAACCCTTGAAATAAAGCCTCACTACATAAAAATGATTAAATCTGAGGTCAGTTTCATGGTCTTTCGGTTGAAAACTCAAACGCCCATCTCAACAAGTTCATCAACCTTACCGACTCCTTCGATATAGTAGGAACCAATAGAGACCTTCTTCGACTCCTTCTGTTTCCTTATTCTCTATCTTCTCGAGCCTTAACCTGGTTTTATGATTTCGAACCCAATTCGATTCATACATGGGAGGAGATGGCTACTAAGTTTCTAGCTAAGTACTTTCCTCCTTCCATGCAAACCAAGCTTAAGACCGACATTGCTAACTTCCGTCAGGAAACTAACGAATCATTAAGCAAGGCTTGGGAACGATTTAAGAATCTTATCGGAAGATGTCAAAACCATCAGTTGGCTGAAACGAATCTGGTATGCACATTCTACAACCGCTTAAATCCTCAGCACCAACAAACCCTCGATGCTGCATCATCCGGAAACTTCATGCAACATACTTCAGACGAAGCTTGGAAATTGATTGAGACGATAACGATGCACCATCATGACTTGGAGCTAGATGAATCCACTTCAGAAGAAAGGAGTACTTCAGATCAAGCCTTGGACACCTTGAAAACTCAACTCGAATCCATCTCTAAAGTTGTCAAGGACTTGCAAGAATCTTCTAAACCCATGCAAAAGAAGAAACTCCCAAAGTTCTTCCCAAACATACGGGCCAACAAAGAAATTCTTGACACCACTGGTAGAAACCCTGACCAATCCTTTCACTCTAAACCATTCATTCAGTGGTTAACCACACTACCCCCGTCTCAATCTTTAGTTCTCTCTACTCCTACCCAATTGACTTCTCGTCTAAACAATACGATTTTCAATAACTTCATGGTTGAGCAAAATAATACAAACAAACGAATTCTTGATTTTCAAAATCAAAATGACTATTTGCTCAGAATTTCAAATGATTTAATTAAAAACATGGAGGATAATGTTAAAAGGTTGTTTTAAAAAGTTGTGTGACACCCCCAAATTCGGTCAACGCGGTCAACGCGCGATTAGCGGAAGCATTAATGTGTAGAGGGGGTGCTGACATTAACAATTAACATCATGCCAGATCAGAGCTTATGATCATTGCTGAACAGTAAATTAAGGTGCCATTTAGGAAGTTAGTTTGTAACAAAAAGGACTACAACTCGCTAAATTCGTAGAATAGTATTATAAATACAATGTGTATAAAATACACAGTTTTCGAAAGAAGATTTCATAAGTATGTTTAATGTAAATCATTTATACAAAGAAATCTTAAGTGTCCCAAAATGTGGCATCCTAATTACTCGTGGGTCGCCTAACTCCATATGCGTGCAGTCTTATCTGTGCTGCTAGTTACCTGAAAAACATAGTAAAACGTCAACAAAATTGTTGAGTGAATTCACAGGTTTTATGTTTGTAAAGTGATTTGTTTATCCATGTTCGTTTGCGAGTTGTTGACATGAGAGTCAAATAAGTTTCGTACGTAAAGGTTTGTAGGAAAACAAATATCCTATCGTACAGTTCGTACAAGGGCCTATAAGTATCCACATATAATCAGTAGCACATAAGCACCAAAGCAATTTAAATAACACATAGGCACCAAAGCAATTATATAACACATAGGCACCAAAGCAATTATGAACAGTTATTGTATGTTATAGCAAAAACATTAGCTATGTTTTTCACCCCAAGTTTTAAAAGCTGTAAAACAGTAAAAAGAGGGGCTGTGAACTCACCTTTGGGTGCTAGCATTCCTAAATGTGCGTGTGATCCAAATAGTAATCTCCTAGTGTCCTAAATACACGAGGTTATATAAGTAAGCGGACGTTTAAATAAACTATCCATATGTGTGTTCATCCGGTTTAAATCTTGTCCAAAGTATTCGATTTGTGTTCTTGTTTGAGTTTTGTAAATAAGTACGGCCCGTTGATGACGGAATTGAAATTATATTTCAAAAACATAATTTGGTTTGTTTTTGTAAGAACATTCGTCGTGTATATATATGTATATATATAAAAAGTTCGTCGTGAAACTGTTTTGACATGGCTGCACCGTTTTGGCCATATCTCCCTCATACGAACTCGGATTTAGACGATCCACCTGCTCAACGACTGCGACTCAGAGGGCTAGAAAACTACAAAAGATGGTGGGCTGGATGTATGTGACCCGTCCGGGTAGGGCCTAATACCCGTTCGGGTATAGTTTGATGACCCTTCCGGGTTGTTTATCTCACCCGTTCGGGTGGCCTCACGTACCCGTACCGGTACACTCCTTCAACCAGTCGGGTGTCACCAGTTTTTGGTCCCTACCCGATCGGGTATGCACTCTCACCCGTTCGGGTATGAGACTTCACCCGTTCGGTTAAATAATCTCACCCGTTCGGGTGTCGTTGTTCTTATTCAGTACCCTGTTCGAACTCAAAAATTTATCCGTATCAATCTTAATATTTGGATATGATTTTGAGTTATAACTTTTTACAAATGTTATGGTTAATATTTTCACAAGTTTCTACCCTTTTATTTCGCTAGTAAACATGCTCTAATTTATGTACAGACTATGTTGGGACATAGAGTGTGACAACAGATCTAGCTTGAAATAGGACTAGTGTAATTATTATTATGTTTGTATATTGGTTTGGATTTGTAAAAGAATATTTGTTTTGTTAGTGATATTCGTTAAACATATTATTTTGTTAAGTTAGACGAATAATTAAATACAAAATAAATAATAGACGTTTCATGCGAGACGAGTCGAGATCTCAAGTCGCAGCGAGTTGAGCTGTGAGGTGAGATCTGAACTCGCGTAGGTTGAGTCTGGCGAGCCGAGTCCTTTATTGGGCTTGGGCTGCGAGTTGGACCGAACTCGCAGGCCCATGCGAGCCGAGCCGAGACCATAGTATATAATGTTTTTTACTCCATGAAAAACATAACTTTTGCCATATTTCTGATCTGCGAATTCGACAAACTCAGAGAAAACTTAATCCTAACGACTAGGCTTTGATGATTTATCGTTTAAAGCTAAGTCTTATTAAACGCAATACGAACATATTCGTTGTTAGTAAGATAACACCGTATTAAGGGATTCCGCACCTTAATACTACAGATAACGAAGTTATCGATCCTAAAAATAGGGGACTTACAGACTATATTTTTTTGGCCTCAAAATTATCATTACCAAATTTTCGTTTTTATAAGTTTTTGATTCACTTTTTGTTTTCAATCTATCGTATACATCATGTAATCATATAATATAACAACAAATTATGAAGAAATTAAAGTTCAAGAATTTTTACAGTGATGATTATTATGGTGAAGATGATGATCCGTGGTGACGATGATGATGATCTTGGTTTGTTACTGCTTCTCCTTCTGTCCATGTTGCTGCCGATCAGAGAAAACCCAGAGGAAAAATTTTTTTTGGTAGCTTCAATAATTTGGTGTGTGTGTGTTTGAACCGTGAGGGAGAGTGAGTATATATGGGTTATGTTTTCAAACGAGTATGGGCGCTAATAGTGCCTGGTCTCTCCATTATTGAAGTTTGGTGGAGGTTTTTAGCCCGTTAATTTCGGGTACGGGTATAATTAGTGCCATATAAAATTTAATGTTTTATATTTTTATTTTGTAGGTGGTCTCCAGATACGTTATTTAAAATCAGAATAATGATGTTATCATTATTTTAGACTGTTGTACCATTTGTACATTTTTACTGCTCGTATCCAATTGGGCGCCAAATTTCAGTTAAATTATGAATTCATATTTTGAGGTAATGTTCCAAATACTTTCAAATGTTTGGGAAAAATAGAATTTTGATGATTTGCGATCTTTGGGTACGTTTTACTATTGTTTATGTTCGTTTGTAATACGTTTTATATAAAACGTATATTTAAATCATTTTATCTATATGTTATAGATATATTAATACTCGTAATTAATAATTGAATTATTAATTATTTTTGTATCACCAAGTTTTGTTATTTACTTCTGTCGGGTTCGTTCCGATACATTTGTACGTACCTTTGAACAACTACGTATTAAGTAATACTTTCTGGTTTAAAAGTGCTGGGATTGCTAGGCTTACATCACATCAAAAAGTTTTGTTTAAACTTAACCAGGAAATTAGCGTAAAATTCACGAGTTTGATGTACTTAATTGTACTCAAATTTTGTCGGGTGTCACATTCTCCCCTTGTTAAAGAAATTTCATCCTCGAAATTTATTTATGTAATGAGTTATTTGCATATGCAGTTTACCTCATGACTCAGTTGTAGCTAAGTCTTTTGACTGAGAGTAGGCCTACATTGCCTAGATCGAGTTTGAAGGTAGTCATTCCTTGACCGTTTCGTATCTCACAAGTGTAGTTGGGAGTGGGGTCTATATATTAATATACACATATATAATAGCCTAGTGTGTCGATAGGTGTATCACCCACTGATAGCTGGGTATGTGTCAAGTAGTGTGACGTTTAGTCGGGTTTGTCTTCCTCCCCTTGTTAGGCTAGTGCCCTGCTGGCAACTAAAAGAAAATAGAGAGAAGGCTTTCTATGTGATGACCTTTCACATCCGAGGGACTAATGTCTGCTCATTAGTTCACAGGTGCATAGTTACCATTGGTATTGGTAGCTTACATCGACGTTGTTAATCATCCATGACTTATGTTGTAGTCCATCATAATAGTTATATCATAGTAGTCGTGTTCCGACCATTTCATAGTTCGAATCATAGTTATATCGTGATTACAAGGTAACCATTTGTAAGGTAGTCATTTCTTGGCTAAATAGTTGTCATAGGATGGTTGTTTACAGTGTAGTCCTATCGTAACTAATCGGTTGACAACCTAGTGAGTTGGCTCGTCTGCTGAATGCAGACCCTGATTTTAACGTTGATCTAGATATGTCATTCCTATGATGCTCTTGATGTTAAATCAAAAGGGGTGGCATCGAGGAAAGAGTAACATGATTTTAGTGTCAACCAAAATTAACGAGTTAAGTTCTCTAGAGAATGCGAGGTTGCCATCGTGGCGTTCAAAGTTGTCTAAGTTTCCAAAGTTTGCATATGTACCGAATTAAAGTATTCCAAATCTAAACCATAGATGGGATCGTAGTTGTTATCATAGTGGAATTCGTAGTTGTTATCATAGTTGTTCCCATATTTGTTATTATAGTTGTTCTCGTAGTGGGACTCGTAGTTATCCCCATAGTTGTTATTGTTGCGCCAAGAACTTCGTCGAGCAAAATGATTAGTTTATCGTCGGAGAGGCACTTTTCCAAATTAGTAGTTTGAAAAGTGTCATAATGTTGTTAAGCTCCTGAGAGAGGTTTAGTTCGTGAGTCTAGGACCAATCCTTACAAGTATTTTCGAAAGGTCCTAAATATTTCGTGGGTTAAGTTTTCCCAAGTTGTGCGACCCCCTTCCAGGGCAATACTTTGTATAGAGTTTGTTCACCTACTTGAAATTCAAGTGGGTTTACAGCGGTTATCGGCGAAACTCTTTTGTCAGTCTCACGTTGTTTTCAGTTGGTTAAGTACTTGAGATACCTTGTCTGTAATTTCCTAGACAATCTAAGAACCAGATAATTGTCTGTCACCCACTATATCCTATAGAGTGGTGATCGGCATTTTTGTTCATACAGTGCCTTAATGGCGTCATTTGCACACTAGTGTGGTCACTATTGTTGTAGGAGGATTCGGTTAGTGGGAGACGAATATTCCAATTTCCTCCAGAATTAATTACGCAGGCTCCTAACGAGTCCTCAAGCATTTGTTTTGGTCGTCGGTTTTGTGAATGGTAGGTAGTTCTCGTATCGAGACAAGTACCAACTGTCTGTTGCTATGATTGCCAGGTGTGAGATGTAAATCGCCTATTTCCATTAGATATAATAGATAGTGAATAGTGGAATTCGTGCCAACTTATCGGAACATACACTCTCAGTTCGATTCTTCGACAACCAGTCCATACCGACTATAACATCAAAATTTTCCAACTCTACCGATAGTAAGTCTACTTCGAAGAGATGACCCTCAAACGTTAGGATACATCCAGGTACTATTTCTCCTGATTCGATCAACTTACCATCGGCTAGTTCTATGGCGTGTTTGTCATCTAGTTTACACGAGTCAACTTTTAAAAGTTGAGTCACCGTTTTCCACGACATCTCGGTGACGGTGTTAGGATTCAATTAGTTTCGTTTTGTTGGATTGTCGTCCAAAAGTAAGATTTCGTTAGGATGTCACCCAAGATACAGTTTAGTTGAGATGTCTACTCAAATTACAACTTAGGTGGAATGTCTGTCCCTAATATAGTTTAGTTGGGATGTCTGCCCAAATTACAATTTAAGTGGGATGTCCATCCCTAATATAGTTTAGTTGTTGGCTTTGTAGGAAACACAAGTTTATCACTTAAGAGAAACATTTCCTAAAGTATTGGTTTATAGGAAACTCAGGTTATTTAGTAAAATAACATTTCCCAAAATAGTTATCGTAGGAAACACAGGTTAATTCAATCAAGAGTTAACATTTCCCAAATAAGAAATAGCAAGAAACACAGGCTATTTAAATAAAATAACATTCCCAAAATAGTTATCATAGGAAACACATGCTGATCCAACGAAGGATCAACATTTCCAAAGTCTACCGGTCGTTCTCCGGTTTGTAATACTGCTGGTCGTTCTCCAGCAAGTCATAGTACTGGTCGTTCTCCAGTTAATCTACCGGTCGTTCTCCGGTTTAAAGCCTTACTGGTACGCTCTCCAGTATCTCAAAACATTACCGGTACGTTCTCCGGTTAATTCAAAATAATACAGGTCGTTCTCCGGTTTATAAATGCGTACTGGTATGTTCTCCAATATCCTATTCAAAGTGTTTGTAGGAATGTTATTCAAAGTTATTGTTTCCATTGGAACTCTATCCAAAATATAGTTTTCATTGGAATGTTATCCAATATATAGTTCTTGTTGGAAAGTAATCCAAAATATCGTTCTCGTTGGGATGTTATCCAAAAATATAGTAAAACATTTTTGTAGACAACTTTTATAAAAATTGTCAACGTAAGTTTGTCATTTGTGGGGAGGAGTTTGTTTCACATAATTGGATCTGGTTACCCTAGTGGTTATTTGAGATTCCATCTCGAGTAGTGGATACGACACCTTACTATGTTTGTTCTTGTAGTACTCAAGGCTCGTTACTCCAATATGTATCACACTTTCATTTGTTCTCTCCATCCATTCGACCGATAAGTTGCCAGTCCTAATCGTTAAGTGTTTAGTGAGGATTTGTTCGATCCGTTAGAAAGTGAGAGTTTGTTTGCATAGCGGTTAACTATGACCAAGTAGTTGTCAAATATGACTTTCGTACGATCATGTTCGTATAAGATGTGAATTCGTATGTATGTGTTGAATAGAGGTTTTAGTATAGCATAGTAGGGGCACAACCCGCCGTACATAGTTTTTACGCAGTTACGATAAGTACCACTTCTGCCGTCATGTAGTCATCATCATGTTGATCTCGGCTACATTCTCTGCCACTCGAGCACGCTCCTCTAGCATTTGTACTCGGGCACAAGTAGCATGGGAAATTTTTTTTGTCCAAGTTCCTACGGCTTTCAACAGGCTCGAGACGTTTTATATGTGGAGATCATGTCTCCATCCATTCTGGAGATACCGCTTTCTAAGAAGTCATTTTTGTGTGCGTCAGGGAGTTCCCTGAATAGTGTGTGGGGTACGGCAACCATGGTAGGAACCATTAGTTTTATATATGTTTGCTCGTAAAAGTTGGAGCTGTATGAATGAGAAGAGTTCCAGACTTTTAATATGATATAAGTGCCCTAAAGCATTCTTCTACTGTTCAAGTAGGATTGACTGTCTCAAGTGTGGTTTGTTTCAGGGAATACAAATCAGGTTAACTCTACATCAGATAATAACGTTCGTATAAGTTTCTTGATGGTGTTGGTTGATGGTTTCTCGTGTTTCGAGTTGCCACTATTATCCCAACCATATTTGAAAAGTCACGTGTAGGAACACGCAATTATTCATCAAAACGCATTGCAACAGTAGTTGCCATATAGTGAGTTAGGCGTATACATATGTGTGCATGCATGTTCTAGCCAAGGCTATAGTCTAGGTCTCTAAGGCTTTCAGGTCGCTTAAAGAACTCTAGTTCGCTATAACCAATTGCTCTGATACCAATCTGTGACACCCCCAAATTCGATCAACGCGGTCAACGCGCGATTAGCGGAAGCATTAATGTGTAGAGGGGGTGCTGACATTAACAATTAACATCACGCCAGATCAGAGCTGATGATCATTGCTGAACAGTAAATTAAGATGCCATTTAGGAAGTTAGTTTGTAACAAAAAGGACTACAACTCGCTAAAGTCGTAGAATAGTATTATAAACACAATGTGTAAAATACACAGTTTTCGAAAGAAGATTTCATAAGTATGTTTAATGTAAGTCATTTATACAAAGAAATCTTAAGTGTCCCAAAATGTGGCATCCTAATTACTCGTGGGTCGCCTAACTCCATATGCGTGCAGTCTTATCTGTGCTGCTAGTTACCTGAAAAACATAGTAAAACGTCAACAAAATTGTTGAGTGAATTCACAGGTTTTATATTTGTAAAGTGGTTTGTTTATCCATGTTCGTTTGCGAGTTGTTGACATGAGAGTCAAATAAGTTTCGTACGTAAAGGTTTGTAGGAAAACAAATATCCTATCGTACAGTTCGTTCAAGGGCCTATAAGTATCCACATATAATCAGTAGCACATAAGCACCAAAGCAATTTAAATAATACATAGGCACCAAAGCAATTATATAACACATAGGCACCAAAGCAATTATGAACAGTTATTGCATGTTATAGTAAAAACGTTAGCTATGTTTTTCACCCCAAGTTTTAAAAGCTGTAAAACAGTAAAAAGAGGGGCTGTGAACTCACCTTTGGGTGCTAGCATTCCTAAATGTGCGTGTGATCCAAATAGCAATCTCCTAGTGTCTTAAATACACGAGGTTATATTAGTAAGCGGACGTTTAAATAAACTATACATATGTGTGTTCATCCGGTTTAAATCTTGTCTAAAGTATTCGATTTGTGTTCTTGTTTGAGTTTTGTAAATAAGTACGGCCCGTTGATGACGGAATTGAAATTATATTTCAAAAACATAATTTGGTTTGTTTTCGTAAGAACATTCGTCGTGTATATATATAAAAAGTTCGTCGTGAAACTGTTTTGACATGGCTGCACCGTTTTGGCCATATCTCCCTCATACAAACTCGGATTTAGACGATCCACCTGCCCAAATGACGGCGACTCAGAGGGCTACAAAACTAAAAAATATGGTGGGATGGATGTATGTGACCCATCCGGGTAGGGCCTCATACCCGTTCGGGTATAGTTTGATGACCCTTCCGGGTTGTTTATCTCACCTGTTCGGGTGGCATCACGTACCCGTACGGGTACACTCTTTCAACTAGTCGGGTGTCGCCATTTTTTGGTCCCTACCCGATCAGGTATGAACTCTCACCCATTCGGGTATGGGACTTCACCCGTTCGGGTAAATAATCTCACCCGTTCGGGTGTCGTTGTTCTTGTTCAGTACCCTGTTCGAACTCAAAAATTTATCCGTATCATTCTTAATTTTTGGATATGATTTTGAGTTATAACTTTTTACAAATGTTATGGTTAATGTTTTCACAGGTTTCTACCCTTTTATTTCGCTAGTAAACATGCTCTAATTTATGTACAGACTATTTTTTTTGGCGTCAAAATTATTATCACCAAATTATCATTTTTATAAGTTTTTGTTTTTCAATCTATCATATACATCATGTAATCATATAATATAACAACAAATTCACTTTTTGTTTTCAATCCATCATATACATCATGTAATCATATAATATAACAACAAATTATGAAGAACTTAAAGTTCAAGAATTTTTACAGTGATGATTATTATGGTGAAGATGATGATGATCTTGGTTTGTTACTGCTTCTCCTTCTGTCCATGTTGCTGCCGATCAGAGAAAACCCAGAGGAAAAAAAAAATTTGGTAGCTTCAATAATTTGGTGTGTGTGTGTTTGAACCGTGAGGGAGAGTGAGTATATACGGGTTATGTTTTCAAACGAGTATGGGCGCTAATAGTGCCTGGTCTCTCCATTATTGAAGTTTGGTGGAGGTTTTTAGCCCGTTAATTTCGGGTACGGGTATAATTAGTGCCATATAAAATTTAATCTTTTATATTTTTATTTTGTAGGTGGTCTCTAGATACGTTATTTAAAATCATAATAATGATGTTATCATCATTTTAGACTGTTGTACCATTTGTACATTTTTACTGCTCGTATCCAATTGGGCGCCAAATTTCAGTTAAATTATGAATTTATATTTTGAGGTAACGTTCCAAATACTTTCAAATGTCTTGGAAAAATAGAATTTTAATGATTTGCGATCTCTGGGTACGTTTTACAATTGTTTCTGTTCTTTTGTAATACGTTTTATATAAAATATATAATTAAATCATTTTATCTATATGTTATAGATATATTAATACTCGTAATTAATAATTGAATTATTAATTATTTTTGTATCACCAAGTTTTGTTATTTACTTCTGTCGGGTTCGTTCCGATACATTTGTACGTAGCTTTAAACAACTACGTATTAAGTATTACTTTTTGGTTTAAAAGTGCTGGCTTGCTAGGCTTACATCACATCAAAAAGTTTTGTTTAAACTTAACCAGGAAATTAGCGTAAAATTCACGAGTTTGCTGTTCTTAATTGTACTCAAATTTTGCAGGGTGTCACAAGTTGAGGAGAAGCAAAGGGAGGAAGCAATTTACAATTCCGTCTATCATTCATCCTATGAGCACGATGACATTCTTGTGGTCACTAGAGGAGGAAAAGAGACTAAGAATGAGAAAACCATAGATATTCCTTCGAATGAACCTTCTACTTCTCGACCCATTGACTCGGTACAAGTTGACACCCCTGTCGCTTCTCCTGAGCCAGAACCTTCTAAAGCCCCAGAAGTCTCTAAACCTGTTCAAATACCTTTCCCTGGTAGGCTTAAGAAAGAGAAACAAGAAGCTCAATTTGGAAAATATCTAGAAATATTCAAAAGCCTACACTTAAATGTTAGATTATTAGATGCTTTAGTAGAAATGCCCAGTTGTGCTAAATTCTTTAAGGAACTGATATCCAACAAAGAAAAACTTAGACAGATAGTTAACTTGCCCCTAGATGCCGAGTGCTCTCTAATTATGCAACAAGGACTACCCCCTAAGCTTGGAGATACAGACCGTTTCACTATTCCTTGTTATCTTCAGGATGTTCAAATAAGTAACGCCTTAGCTGACCTAGGAGCTAGTGTAAACCTCATGCCATTCTCGCTTTATAGGAAACTATGATTAAACGAACTCTTACCTACCCGTATGACCATCCAATTAGCAGATAGATCAGTTGAACTCCCCCGAGGAATTGCTGAAGATATTATGGTCCGTGTCGACAAATTCGCCTTTCCAGTTGATTTCCTTTTTATGGATATTGAAGAGGACACCCAGGTTCCACCCATCCTTGGCAGACCTTTCCTAAACACTGCCAAGGCCGACATTGACGTAAACGAAAAATCTTTAAAACTCCGAGTTGGAACTGAAGAGGTCACCTTCAATGTTGATAAACTAATGAAACTGCATGTGGGAGAAGATCTTGGTTTTGTAGATTCTCTGCAGGAAATAATTGAAGAACACTTGGAAGAGATCCTCGCAGTAAGCAGCATTAACCCCCTTCCCAATACTATCATCACTTCAAGAATACTCTGTGAAGAAGGTGCGGGTCTATGCTCAGCTATCTCGGATTCTTCCAACGCATCTGGAGAGTTACTATTTCCTTTAAAGAATTCCGAGCCGCAGCTCAACTCCATCTTGACTGCTCCACTTGGATATGGCACTCCTGTCACTCTACTACGAAGGAAACCGACTTCTGAAGTAGATCATTCATCTCTCTCAAGGGAAGAAATTCTGAAGACTCTTAAAGACATGGAGTCAATGCTTAAAACACCTGCTTTGCAACTATCTGAAGGTTGTGAAAATCCTAAAATCACCATCAGCAAGTCTTCATCAGCTCAATTCCAGAGATTTGCAACAACTGAAAAAGGAAAAGAAATTATCACTGAAGAGAATGCAATCTCTCAATCTGCTCAAGTAAAATATGAGCTGAGAAAAGATGAGCTATCCAACAATACAGAATGGGTTGAGATAGCGTCAGCCGACATTCCGGAATCACCTGCAATGGAGTCAGATTATCAAACAACGTATGACGAGCTTAAAAGAGACAAGATTGCTAGGATGAAACCATCTACTGAAGAACCACCCGAATTAGAACTAAAGAAACTTCCCCTACACCTTGAATATTCTTTTCTTGAAGGAACTTCGCACTTACGGGTTATCATATCTAAAGAATTGAAGCCCGAAGAGAAAGCAAGGCTGGTACAGGTTCTAAAGTCACACAAGAAGGCGATAGCTTGGAAGATCTCTGACATCCAAGGGATTAGTCCAAACTACTGCACGCATAAAATCTTAATGGAAAACGACTTCAGACCATCAGTTCAAAGGCAAAGGAGAGTCAACCCCAAGATTCAAGACGTGGTGAAAAAGGAGGTTATCAAACTCCTGGATGCTGGTCTGATCTACCCTATCTCAGATTCCCCATGGGTTAGCCCAGTTCAAGTCGTCCCAAAGAAAGGAGGCATGACGGTCATCGCTAACAAAAACAATGAATTGATTACAACACGAACCGTCAATGGTTGGAGGGTGTGTATCGACTATCAGAAACTGAATGAAGCTACACGCAAAGATCATATTCCTCTACCATTCATTGATCAGATGCTCGAAAGACTGTTAGGGAACGAATTATATTACTTCCTTGATGTCTTCTTAGGCTATTTTCAGATACCTCTCGATCCGAAGGACCAAGAAAATACGATGTTCGCTTTTCCCTATGGAACATTTTCTTACCGACGTATGTCTTTTGGTTTATGTAACGCACCTGCGACTTTTCAAAGATGCATGGTAGCAATCTTCCACGACATGATAGAACAATGCATGGAAGTGTTCATGGACGATTTCTCAATTTTTGGGGATTCGTTCACCACTTGTCTTTCTAACTTGGATAGGATGTTCGCTCAATGTGAAGAATCAAACCTTGTTCTGAATTGGGAGAAATGTCACTTCATGGTAAAAGAAGGCATAGTTCTTGGACACTGCATTTCAAAATCTGGAATTGAAGTTGACAAAGCAAAATCTGGAATTGAAGTTGACAAAGCAAAAGTTGAGACTATCTCGAAGCTTCCACCCTCTACTTCTGTGAAAGCCATCCGAAGTTTTCTAGGTCACGCCGGATTCTACCGTCGCTTTATTAAGGATTTCTCTAAGATCTCTCGACCTATGACTCATCTTCTCGAAAAAGATACTCCGTTTGACTTTACAGATGAATGTCTCAAAGCTTTTAACTACCCAAAGGATCAGCTTGTACATGCACCGATCATGGTTGCCCCCGATTGGAGTCTTCCATTTGAAATCGTGTGCGACGCCATTGATTTCGCTATTGGAGCTGTACTGGGACAGCGGAAGGAGAAACATTTTCAACCAATATACTATGCCAGCAAAACGCTCACAGATGCTCAAGAAAACTACACCACTACAGAAAAGGAGCTGCTTGCGGTAGTATTTGCTTTTGATAAATTCCGTTCTAATCTAATCTTGTCCAAAACTATTGTCTATACAGATCACTCCGCTTTGAAATACCTTTTCAAGAAGCAAGATGCTAAACCGCGCCTTCTACGATGGATTCTACTCCTACAAGAATTTGATATTGAGATTAAAGATAAGAAAGGAGCAGAAAACGTCGTGGCCGATCATCTTAGCCGATTGGAAAATCCATCAATGGAGAAAGAAAGATATTCAAGATCAGTTCCCCGAAGAACAACTCATGACTATAGGAGGCTACCAACAAGGATCACAGTTCACACACAACCCTTGGTATGCCAATTATCTGGTAGGAAACATCGTACCAAAAGGAATGCCAACCTCTCAGAAACGAAAATTCTTCCACGATGTCAAGAACTATTTTTGGAACGATCCTTATCTCTTTAAGGTTTGTCCTGATCAACTTATTCGAAGATGCGTCGATGGGAAGGAGGCAGAACAAATTCTACACCAGAGCCACCACGGACCTACTGGAGGACACCATGGCAACAAAATGACTGCACGAAAGGTTTACGATGCCGGCTTTTATTGGCCAACCATATTCCGAGATGCTTGCGACCTGGTGAAGCGCTTTGATATTTAACAAAGGCAAGGCAATATCTCAGCCCGAAACGAAATGCCACTTACTAATATCCAGGCCGTGGAGATCTTTGAAATCTGGGGATTAGATTTTATGGGACCATTCCCTAAGTCTAACGGTAAAGAGTACATCTTAGTCACAGTTGACTACGTCTCCAGGTGGGCCGAAGCTCAAGCTTTTCCGACCAACAATTCAAAAGTAGTAACCCAGTTCCTCAAAAAGTTGTTCAGTCGATTTGGAACTCCTAGAGCTATAATCAATGACCACGGCACGCATTTTTGCAATACTCAATTCATACGAGTGCTGCACCAGTTTGGTGTCACTCACAAAACTTTGACGGCTTACCATCCACAAACAAATGGGCAAGCTGAAGCGACAAATCGGGCTTTGAAAAGGATATTGGAACGAACTGTCAGAAATCACGGGCATAGGTAGGCCGAAAAATTAGACGATGCGTTGTGGGCATTCAGAACTGCCTACAAAACACCATTAGGAACCACACCGTATTGGCTAGTCTACGGAAAGGCATGTCACCTTCCAATCGAGTTGGAATATCGGGCGTACTGGGCATTAAAACACTGCAACTTGGAAATTTCAGCAGCTGGAGAACAACGGAGAATGCAATTGAATGAGTTAGCAGAGCTAAGAGACCAAGCGTACGACAGTTCGCTAGGCTTCAAGGAAATAACTAAAAGGGTCCACGATGCTAAATTGAAGCCCTCTAGGTCCAAACAAGGAGATAAAGTGCTGCTCTTCAATTCGCGATTCAAGAAATTCTCCGGTAAATTCAAAAGTAGGTGGAGCGGACCATTCATAATCTCAAAGGTATTTCCCTATGGCGCAATCAAACTCGAAGCTCCAGAAGGTAATTTTAAGGTTAATGGTCATCGCCTAAAGCATTATGTTGAAGACTTTCCCATCAGGGAAGACGTCTTCGTCTTTGAACCTCCATGAGTCTTCAAGAAAGGTACAAAGAGTCAAGCTAGAGACTCGTGAAACAAGCGCTCTTGGGAGGCACCCCAAGCTTATCTTTACTTTTATGTCAAATTTTTACTTCTTAGTTCATTTTTGTTAAGTATGATTATCTCTAACGAAATTTCAGGATATGCTACTTTTCAGACTACAAACTTCAAATTTTTACAAAATCAGAGATAAGTTTTAAAAATGCAAATACCAGAGCTCTAATAACAGAAATCTTTATAAAACATCTTCACACTTTCATCAAATCTCTGTGCATTTGTATTCATCATTTTATGCATTACCTGTTTATTTTGTTTGTTTCAGGATGGATAGCTCCAGTGACACCAGAGAGATCATAGCTGAGATACCACCGAGATGTCGCAGAGATCGTAGACGAGGACGTAGAGCACGTAGGACCATGCCCACTATTCGCGAGGAGGACCTTACTGATGTCCCGATCACTCATGAGGAGCCATCCGCTGAGAGAGCCCCATCACCTGTTCACCAGTCAGCTCCTATACCCACTCTTGAGTACGGGATTACACTACCTGACCCGGTTGCAGCCTGGCCCCCCTTTCGGACACTCCACCTTCATCATGACATCATGTCCACCCTCTGTGTGCATGTAGGGCTTCCGAGGCCTTCTGACTGTCCGTTCCATCTTGGTCCGGACCCAGGACCGTCTCGCCAACACTGGTCATTCTTCCCTCCTACTGGACCGTTCTCCGGTTGTAGCGTGAACTGCTTCGGCGACATCCATGATTAAAGATCTTTGAGATACGGTGAAAGGAAATTTAGAATGATCGAATAATGAAGTGAGTTCAACGTTGATGTTCTTTCTTTCAGCAAAGAAAGCGGCTTCTATCTTATCGTCATCGTCTCCAGGAAATATCTCCAGTAACTTGTTAATCATATAGGTGGCGGGATCTACGAAGAATGGAATTTTTCCTGAAATATGGTAGGATCTTTTGAAATCCAGAACTCCAGCTCATATATCATAGCCGCAACATAGCGATTAATCAGGTTTTGTGAAACCGGATGATAATCGGTGCTGGCAAATAGGTCCATTAGTAGGTCTATTTCTGATATAAGCTTTAGTTCTTGCTCTCGATACTGAGTGAAGATGCCATCTTCCTTTTGGTTCGGAAGATGGAGGAGAATACCTATTTGATCATCAATCCGATTGCAGACTTCTCTTTGATCAACCGAAAAAGGAAAGTCTGATGAGTTGAGATGTCTGGCAAATGCCCTACACACATCTAACCTCCTGTAAGAATCAAAAGAGTATTCAACATATTGGATTTCATCATCAGAATCTTCCGGTACATCCTTATCAACAACACGGTATATGGTGTACGCGGGTTCAGGTACAAGGTTTATAAAAATTGGTGATTTTGGAGGGTAGTCGTAAACATCTTCATTCCTTATGGGGATGCGTTCTTCAACGGGTGGAAAACGAAAGGTTTGAATATTTTCAGAAGTACCATCAAAATCAGGGAATCTTGAGATACTTTCTAAGGGGAATGAAATCTCAGGTGTAGGTAAAACCTGATAGCTTGGAATGCTAGAGACAGAAGTTGAAATCTTCTGCTGAGACTCATTTGATCCTAAGTCAAGATCTAAGAATTGCCCTAAGGTTCTAGAATCGTCGTCTGTATTAGCGGAGATTTCTTCAGGTGTAGTTGAAGAAGAAGAGTGGAAGTCGGATTCCAACTCTTGTTCTAAGCAGTCGAAGAACTCAGCGTCGTCTATGGCCATCATTTCCTCGGTCGTCTTGTGGGCGAATGGAGAAATCGGGCTTGAAGGCGGCGAATCATAGAAAGATATTTTTGTATTTTTTATTTTATAAGTTATTTAACTAAATTATCCTAAGGCAGGTAAGTAACTTTCGGCTAAGTTTAGTTTAACCTAATCGAAAAGGATCTCCTAACAGCTAAATTATCTAAGGCGGCTTTAATATCGTAACGCTCTACGATCCCCGGCAGCGGCGCCAAAAACTTGATGCCGCCTGAACGGTCAGGTTTTTTTGTTAGCTCACCTCTCAAGCAAAGGGGGAGTCATCCTCATCATCAAAGGACTCGGCCGGACAGTACTGGACGGCGATCAGTGAAGTTTTAAATTTATAGTGTGCATGGCTCAACTTATAGGTACTACCTACTACACAAGGTGAGTAAGCAGCAAGTATAACTCGAGTTCGTTCTTCAATCAGAGCGAATTGAAACAAAGCTAGGCCAAAGATAAGGTTCACTATTAGGATAGGTTTTATGTAGATAGGTAGGTTTTGGTTGGTTTTCTGATTATCTAAATTATCTAATTATCTAAATGCACAAAAAGTAAAATAGAGGAGAATCGGTAATTAGGTAGACAGATAAAGAATGTGGCTGTTGAAACTTCAATAATAAATTGTGAGGATGATGTTTATAAAGATGATTGGGGACATGTTTAAGTAATTGACAAATGAATTCTAGGTGTAAACACTAGGACCCTACTTGTTTTGGTTGAAACCTAAATAAGTATGTCACTGAGTACCTAGGTTATCGGGATTATGATCAGAACAGGCTGCTCGACCCCCCACAATGTCTTGTGATGACAAGTGACCCATAAAGGGTGCAGGAATAAGGTAACAGACTGCCCTTGGGTTATTCTGACCTTTCTTAACACCTAAATGCACATATTATTACCTAAATGTGTACAGATTATTAACCAATTATTCTGAACTATTGGTTTTATAGAGTCTAGGGGTTTAGGAATCCTGAACCACTGCTGGGCTTGACCTACATTACTAGACTCATTATCTTAGGTGGTATTTAGCTTAAATACTTCCGTCATGATCTAGAGCTCTCTTTTGCAATCAGTCATTCGTCCCTAGGAACACCAGCAGTGTACAGTGCATTTACTTTTTCCACAGCATGCTAATTCTAGGTACATTTGCGGTGTACAGTACTCCAACCATCTTCCACAATAACTTGTAACCAGAGGTAGGCTCACATTGTACTACAGCTGTTCCATAGCCAACTAACCCTAGGTACAGTAACGGTGTACAGTGCTAGAAGCATTTCCACAGTCTTTGTAACCAGAGGTAGGTATACGATGTACTATAGCTGTTCCACATGTTTACTAACCCTAGGTACCACTACGGTGTACTCTAGTTAATGTATTTCCAAAGCTTTGTAACCAGAGGTACACCTACGGTGTACAGTAGCATTTTCACGGCTCTATGGTTCCTAGACCATATTTTAGGGTTACTAGGTAGGTCACAATGCAAGTACCAACGGCTGTTTCTGGAGCTTCCACGGTTGTACTCCACCAGCGGTGTTTCCATCGCTATACCCAGTACTTTAGCCGAATTACAGTAACAAACATTGATTCATACGACAACATAGATAACAAACTACCGTATCTAGAGGTGATCAGTTTCTAAACCTAAGTAGCAGTCACGCGAAGGACTGGAAATGGTGATCCGTAACTAAGTCTAGATGCATGATAAGTTCGGACATAACAGAGTTTAATAATTCCCAATCATTAATTTAAAGATTATTTCAACAATATCCCTACATCTAATTATCTACATTTCAACAACCACAGAAAAACACTACTCAATAATCATGGCAATAAACATAACATACATCATACAATCAGGCAGAAATAATTCGGACATAGTATAAGTATGAAAGAGTAAATATCGCCAGGAAATTAAGCAGAGTAATATCGAGAACGCGTAGTCTTTTATCAAGAATGCTATTACACCGTGATTACAACGCTAGCTTCCTCTCCTATCTCCTAACCAACTAACTATCTCTCTCTCTCTAGAGAGAGAGTATTCTAGAGAGAGAGACCAAAACTAGAAAGCTAAAAATGCGAAAACGTAAAAGAAATGAAGTGTGAAGTGTGGAATATGAGATGTGAGGTGTTGGATGATGATTTGGAAATGAGGTGAAGCCTTGTATTTATAGGAGATGCACAGCCGTATTCTTCAACCGTATTCCAACCTTCAAATGCACAACCGTATCGCACAGCCGTATAAAAATCTTATTTTTATTGCCTGAACATGAAATACGGTTGGTTTTAGCCGTATACGGGTGGACTGGAGCAAATACTGGTGGGCACCAACCGTATACGGCTGGACTGGGCCGTATACGGCTGGGCACAAGCCATATTTGGTCCGTTGGTTCTCCGTTTCTTCGATTTAGCGTAACTTTTGCCTCGTTTATCCGTTTTGAGCGATCCTTATGTCCACGCGTTCGTAATTTCCCAACGAAGAAAATGACATAAGTTAGAGGTCATAATTCTAAGTGTAGCTTAAATTGTGCCAGAATGCGTGAACGAGAGATTCGTAGAATGCTTTTGCTCAGTTTTACACGTTTTTCATGCCGTTTTGAGTGATTTCTAAAACATTGCTTCCGTTTTGACCATGTTAACAAAATTTCATAATAAAATGAGGGAGATAACGTACGTAAAAACTTGACTTTTTGTGTGTTATTAGTAGTTATATTACGGACTAATATATATAAAATGAGAAACCTAGTTTAATTAACCTTTCTAAATAGACTTTTAAACATCAAATTAATCTATCGTCTTTCCACCAATAAACGTGATTACAACACCTTTTTAATGACATCCAATTAAAAGGTAGTCAGTCATCTGTGTCAATATAATTTGTCAAAGGTATGAAACTATGGAACCGCAAGCTCACTAGTACAGATTTGCGATTTGGTCACACCAGAAAAGTGTGACTAAAACCATATGGTCACACTCGTTTTTTCACCTTGTGTGTGACTAAAGGTCCCGTGACCAAAAGGGTCCTTACGGTCACACTAGATGGTTAGTGGCCGTATCCATTTAAAAAGAGTAGCTAAAACCATAAAATGTGTGACCATAAGCTCTTTAAAATCAAGTGAAAGTGTATTTTGTGAGACTATTTTCCATCCAAATGGTCACTTGAGTTGTATGTTTGTGTGACTATTTGTAACATTTAGTCACGCAACGAGTACTTTATTTTGGGATTTGGTTACATAAATTTAAGCCAAACGTGACCAAAAGTGTTAATAAGTGTGACCATATGATCTTTAAAGTAAGGTAAACTTGTATTTTGTGTGACCATATGCTCATTAATGTCAAGTAAAACTTGTATTTTGTGTGACTGGTGTCCATCCAATGGCCACTTTATTTTCATATTTGCGTGACGTTTTGTATCATTTAGTCACACAAGGAGTGACTTATTATGGGATTTGTTCACATAAAATTAAGCCAAAAGTGGCCGTAGGTGATAATAAGTGTGACCATATGCTCTCTAATGTCAAATAAACTTGTATTTTGTGTGACTATTGTCCATCCAATGGCCACTTTATTTTCATGTTTGCGTGACGTTATGTATCATTTAGTCACACAAGGAGTGATTTATTCTGGGATTTGGTCACATAAAGTTAAGCTAAAAGTGGCCGTAGGTGATAATAAGTGTGACCATATGCTCTCTAATGTCAAGTAAACTTGTATTTTGTGTGACTATTGTCCATCCAATGGCCACTTTATTTTCATGTTTGTGTGACGTTTTGTATCATTTAGTCACACAAGGAGTGATTTATTCTGGGATTTGGTCACATAAAATTAAACCAAAAGTGGCCGTAGGTGATAATAATTAAGTGTGACCATTGTTCACCCAATGGCCACCTGATTTGTATTTTGTGTGGCGTTTTGCACTATTGAGTCACACAAATAGTGTAACAAAGAGTGGCCACAATGTGTGACCATATTACGTGAGTGCATCTTTTAGTCACATATAAAAAATCAATAAGATGTGTAACAATTTGAATTATTATATATAACACCACAAATAAAAATTGGAATGTACATAATTAATTGCATGTAAAAGTTGGAATGTACATGATCAAAATCGACTAATCACAAACATCACAGTTGTAATGACTTTTTACTATTCAGTTTGCTCTTCGCTTGCTTTAACATGGAATCACTAGACACAAAAGATTTCCGCTTTTTCTTTGATATTTCTCGTACAGTTTTGTTCTCATCATGATCAGCTGACTTTTGTAGATAAGTAGGTGGTGGTGTTACCTGTACAAGAAACAAGGCACATATGTATCAAACACTAAATAAAATTTGAAGAACTGTATGTATATGTAGTAAAATATATAAAAATGTGTACTATATATGTACCTCCTCATCAATAATCACTTTATCCTTGGGCCATGCATAAAAACCACCTTCTACATCCTTAACTGTTTTGACACCATTGTTTGCATTGTCCGGAATAAAAGCTGCATCCACTAACAATTTATCAACAGACACTTTGTAGCAATCGTTTGGGAGTGATCTGTTATGAAGCTTCAATTTTTCATTTGACATCCAGACAGTACCCAACGCAATGATGTTTGCCCTCTTTAAGTGCCACAGTTTACACTTGTAAAACTAAAGAAAATGATAACGATTATTACGTATATATATATATATATATATATATATATATATATATATGTGTGTGTGTGTGTGTGTGTGTGTGTGTGTGCATCGTAATTTGATTAAACTGAATAATGTATGAACATTTAGGATTACATTACCTCCACCTGCAGCGGTGTTGTCATTGTTGGAGGCAGATTCTTTTGCGATTCCGACTGTTTTGGTTGAGACGTGTTGTCTTGTGAATCTGGCGGCCTGTTTGACTCCTCAACAGATTTATAACAAATTTCCTATATTATACTCGGTAAATATCAAGTATGTAAAATTATTAAACCACAGTGAGATATACTAAAATCAAATTAACTCTAATGTTTTAACACTTGTTTCTGTTGGATTTTCCGAAGTTGCAAGTCCATAATTAGACTTGCGAGAGCTGTCATCCTTCCCACAATCAACATCACTTAAGGCAGTATTTCCGCCCTCCTGATCAGGATGGGTAGCGTTAGGAAATATATCCACTGTAGGAGACGACACCTGCAATATAAATTAAGAAATACATTTGTTAGCAACATGTTGTAAATTAAAGAATAAAATGTTAGCATAAGTAAAACAATGAAAACCTTTCCTGTAATGCTGGTACTTTAGGTGTCAATGCATCCAACCGACTCTTAAGTTCGATAACCATTGCCTGTGTTTGTGTCACTTGGCTGGACAACGTCGTTACTAATTTCTCTTTGTCTTCATTTTTGCGTTTCTCAGCTGCAAGTTCTGCTTCAAGTACTTTGAATCTCACATCATCGTATGCTTTTCTGTTTTGGGGTTGATTAAAATACCTCTTGACTGTCACTCCTCCTCCCACTCCTCTTTCATACCCAGACTTTTCGGGACCAAACACCTTTGTCAATCTGTCGCCATCGTCAACCTTTAAGGTTCCGGCTTTGATCTGCTCCTCAGCGGCTTCCTACAGTAAAGATTCCATCAGGCAATTAATGTGTTTAATGCAAAATAAACATGAATTTATAAATGGAAAACTTCATGTCAAAATGCTTACTACTGCATTTGCCTTTTCTTTGGTTGTTTCGTCTCGAAATACCCCTTCTTTGCTTTGCCTTCCTTTCACCCACAAAATAGCACATGGGGGTTCTTCATGTTGTTCAATAACTTTTTCTTCGATCTTATAATCATCAAATACACATGTAAAGTTACCAATTATTATATTAACTTAGACAATAAAAAACAGAAACAAATTACATTTAAGACTTTATATATATATATATATATATATATATATATATATATATATACATGTAGTAATTAGAAACAAACATTCGATTTGTAAATGTAAGTACCAATTTCTTTTTCACATATATGTATCCACCACGTCCCATCGTATGCGGATAAACTGACTTAGAGCGCGCCTCTTTTGATGCACGTGACTTGTGCTCAGTTACAGAAGAACAAAATGATAATTAATTAGTTTAGGCATAAATTTTCAAACTCAAAGCATATGAAAGTTGTATGGAGTTAAATATAAATGACCATCACTAACCTGGTAATTTTCCGTGCTCGTATACTCTACGAATGCGCCCCATTCCACGGATGTGACAATTGAACTGTACTTGAATGGGACTTCATTTAGATTTGAAGGTGTGTCTAGGTTTGTGACACCCGTCAAATTAGGACTAGAAATTTGTGCCTAATCAAGTTTTAATACATGTAATTAGTTCTGTGTTAGGCTAATTTGTGTATCAACTAATATATATTGTTGAATATATATATACAAGTATACGATTTGATTAAATTGTACAAGTTTCAAATCGAATGTAATTCGGTTCAATTAAATACGAACGTTGGTGAACAATTTTATTAAATAATATAACATTATTTAATAACACTATTATATCCAAAAATATTATTTTGATAATATTTCAAATCAAATTCGTATCGTACAAACAACATTTACGCGATTAAATGATTAAACGCGCAAACAAACAAAACGAACTAAGTTATATTTTACAACTCAATTATAAAGTATTTGGTAAAATACTTCAACAAAAATATCGTGTAATAATTCGTAGTTTAAAACTTATAAATTAAGCGTATACAATAATTATTTAACGTTTAAACAATCGGGAAAACGAACATCGCACGGAGAGCGAATACACGGAGCAAAAAGTGGAGACCCACACCTCGGTGGGCCCCCACCGAATCAGCCAAAAGATGGGGTTTCCCCCACCTTATCTCATTCCATCATCATCACCTCCTCTTTATCTCTCTCTCTTTTCCATTTTCTTTCAAAACAACCATCCACCACCATCATCAAAAACCATCAAATTACACCATCATACGACCTCAAATCGTCGAAATAATTAGAGAAAAGGAACCACCGCATCACGATCTACATTTCCATCTTTCCGGATTTTCGTTTCGACACTTTGTAAGTTTCCTACAAATTCTCGAAACTTCCCATTATAACTTATGTTTACATATTATTGGGTTATTCAAGTGTATATATGCCTATTAAACAAGAGAAACACGATTTTATAGCTTAAAAATGGGTTAGAATTGAGTTTTGGGTCGAAAATTCTCGACAGTCGCTGGGTTCTGTTTTGATGTTCATCTCTGCGACACAAGCCTTGTGTCGCAGGTTGTGTCGTATAAAAGCCCCTATGTCGTATTTTGTGTCGTATAAACCCAGTTATGTCGGATCTTCTGCGACACAATATTATGTCGCACCTTATGTCGTAAATACCATGCGACACAATCACTATGTTGCTGTTGAATCAGCATTATCCGCTTATGCGACACAACCCTTGTGTTGCTAAGCTCTTGTGTCGCACTTCTATGCGACACAACCCTTGTGTCGCATGACAAATTTTATGTCGTATCTTGTGTCGCATAAGACAGAAAGTTTAAAAAAACTCACATTTTCACTAAGTGTCGAGACCCTAAATTTTATCACTTGATTTCACCCAATTTCAAGTCCAGATGCGTTTTTCACCAAAGCAATATAGTAGAAATAAAAATTTTCCAAGCTGACTTGGCAGCTCGACCCCAACCAGGGGCTCTGCCCCTTGGACCCCGCCAGGGGCTGCCGCCCCTTGGACCCCGCTACCAGGGGTGCTGCCCCCGGACCCCCGTACTTTGATTCCGTAAGCACATTTCTCACTAAGTGTTAAATTTGTACAACTTCAAAACGCTTATACGATACAACTTTTCAAACCTAATGGAATTTGCTTTTCAAGTATAACGTTTCGAAATCAATGTAATAACATCAAGACTATTATTACAATT
This sequence comes from Helichrysum umbraculigerum, assembly GCA_949592205.1. Taxonomy (NCBI): domain Eukaryota; kingdom Viridiplantae; phylum Streptophyta; class Magnoliopsida; order Asterales; family Asteraceae; genus Helichrysum; species Helichrysum umbraculigerum. The sequence continues at coordinate 68,493,106 of CATIUR010000003.1, forward strand.
AATCACCAATGGGCCGTACACATTTTCAAACATTCGAGTCAATCAACCAAATCAGGGTAATTTGGACAAACAACTACAAAGGTAGTCTTTCGAGATGCCTAAACAATTAATAACCATCGCGTGTCATGGACACCTTCAGGTTACAAGTCTTCGGACCACACGTCAAGGCAAATCAATTCAAGTTATTAATTCAAACTTTCAAGACTCAGGTGAGTCTCATGGCCCCCATTTTACTGCTTTTCAATCAGGGTTGTGATATTATTGCTCGTTTTGTTTTACAAGTTGAACGCAAGTACAAATCAAATCAAATACTACATGAGTTTCAAGCTAATCAATTTAAAGCCCTCTATAGCATAGTCTGGTAATACGTAGTAGCGTGAATGTTAGTATATGATATCATATAGGATTGACAATCCTCGTCCGGGTTAGCATGCACTAACAGTCAAACGGACGTATTAGCATTTGGGAAGACGAGTGTAGATTAGGCACTCGTAGGAGGCATTTCAAGTTAGGTTTCCTTAAGTGGGCCTGGCAACTCAAGTTAAGCTCAGACTATGTGCTCATGGCTGTATAACTTTTATTTTGCTTAATTGCATTTTAAATTCAATTATTAAATCTTGCGGTTCATACAAACATATGTGTTGACATACAAACCTGTGAGCTCACCTGCGTTTCGCTGACCAATTTTAGCATGTATCACAGGTGACCAGCAGTAGGTTGGACTGCTCAAGTAAGGATCAATTTGCTCGAGTCATCATGCAAACAATCAGAGATTTAGCTGCATTATTATATTTTGTATAGATTAATTATGTAATTAAATCTCTCAATTTCAAGCTGAGCTAATGTAAACAATATTTTTGATGTAAACTTTTGTTTTATCAATACAAGTCCAAAACGACGCATATAGTGGTCGTTCATTATATTTTAGTGCTGTGATTATTGATTCGTAACACCCAAATCGTGCTTCCGCTAAACAATAAATTTGGGGGTGTTACAGATTGGTATCAGAGCCTAAGGTTACAGTGAACTAGGTTGCATTTAGTGGGCCTAGACTATGAACGTTAGGCAGTATTTCCTCATTATGCATGACTGGTTCAGAAATTACAGCATACGACTTTAATTTAACATAGCCTGATCAACTATGTACAATTAAGGAAAGATGATGTAAGGTCTGAAACGATCATGTTGAACAGGAATACACTAGTTGACTCTGACCTCGAGAGAACCGAGACTCAAACAAGTCTGTGCTAGACACCAAATAGGCTATTATGTGATACTAAGTATACATATATAGGCCTCGTTACAATCTTAGGCTATATTATATAAGTTATTATATGGATATAGGCCTCATTCTTCCTGACACTTTGTCTCAGAATGGCAAACGCACCACCAAGTTCATCACGCTCTTATCCACATGAATCACAAAACTCAAGGGTAGCTAGGAGGGACACCAGGTTGCCTCGAGCTAGCCCATATTCCACTCACCTTACTCCACCAGTTTTAGCCGCTAGGCTACACCATCACGAGCAACGACTTAACGCTATGGATATCGAACTCCAAGAAACTCGCGAAAACTGGAGACTCACAGCTATGGAACGAATCGAGCAAGTCTCTAAAGATCACGAGCACACTGTCAACACCATGAACACACATCAAAATCAGGTGGAAGAAACAATCGAAACCATGGAGGTTGTCCACAACCAAGTGATTGGCAACCGAAATGAAATCTCTGTCCTACAATCAAGACTACATCAGTGCGAGACACGTCTAAGGGAAACCGAAGACGCCCTCCGAACTGCCAACAGACTTGCAGAGTCTGTGAATCATCTCACTGCACTGCTGCCACAACTCAACTTACGTCAGAATTAGCTTAGGCTGAATATGTACCCTAATATGCTTTCGTAGGACCTATGTAATTCAACCGGAAGTAACAATTCCCGGTACTTTTGTAAAACATCTAATCCTGTAACTTTTGGAACTCGTAATTTGGAATTGTCCATCATCTTTTGAACTCGTAATATCAAATGACAATTCCCCTCGATTATTCTATATTATTGATTTTACATTGTGATGTCGTATGTTACTACTTTTACATATATGCATCTATTGTAATTTTCATTCTGGTACAATTTCTTATGTACCTTTTGTTTCTTTCTTTCTTGAAGAATCATGCCGCCCAAGAAGAAAAGTTACAGTGATGCGGAAATCAATGCTATCGTTTCTCGAGCTGTGGCCGATGCCTTGGCTGCTCGGGACTTGCCTCGAAACTCCTGAAATACTAGTGATGCTCCCAGTAATACCCATGTCATCAAGCCTTATTCTTACAAGGATTTTCTCAGCTGTAAACCACTCTACTTCAAGGGCACGGAAGGTGCCATCGGACTGATCCGTTGGATAGAACGGATGGAGTCTGTTTTCAACCTCTGCAACTGTACAGAGGAAAACAAGGTCAAATTCTCTGCTTACACCTTTCAAGAAGGTGCACTTACGTGGTGGAATACCCACGCCAACTCTGTAGGCGTCGAGATAGCAAACCAACTCCCCTGGGCTGAATTGAAGAAGAAGTTGAGGGAGAAGTACTGTCCCGAAGAAGAACTGCACCGTCTAGAGGAAGAGTTCTGGCATTTGACGGTGCAAGGAACTGATATCGCTAGATACACCACCAAATTCCAGCAATTTGCGCTGTTATACCCGGGTCTGGTTGATCCAGAGGAGAAGAGCATCAAAAGATATATCCGCGGCCTCCCTGAGAATATTCAGGGGAACGTCGCTTCAGCTAGGCCAACTACTACTGAAAGTGCTATCCGGCTAGCACTTGAACTTATGGCTATGGTTGTCAGCTGTGAGACACCCAATACCTCCTCCAACAACAAGCGAAAACCCTCTGAACACCAAAACCAACCAAACAAGAAAACCAACACCATCCAAGTTTACAACACCAATACTGAAACCAAACGTAGCTACACTGGAGACAGACCATACTGTTCCAAGTGTAACTACCACCACAACGGTCCGTGCAGTACCCCCTGCAACAAATGCAGGAGGTACGGTCATTTGACCAAAGACTGCCGAGCCCCCAAGTCCAACAACAACGTCTCCAACAACAATACCCAACAACCCAAATCCTGCTATGGATGTGGAGAGACGGGACATTTCAGAGATGTCTGTCCCAAACGAAAGAACAAGGGCAACAACAACAACAATGCCAAGGGAAGGGCATTCGTTCTCAACTCCGGGGATGCCCGTCAGGACCCGAACGTGGTCACGGGTATGTTCCTCCTCAACAACTTAACTGCTTCTGTTCTTTTTGATACTGGTGCTGATAGAAGCTTTATATCTGATGAGTTTTGCCCACTACTTGACATCACTCCCGTTGCCTTAGATGTTAAGTACACCATAGAACTCGCAAATGGTAAACTCATAGAAACCGATAGTGTGATACCTAATTGCACTTTAACCCTAGCAGACGAAACCTTCTCCATTGACCTTATGCCTGTTGAAATAGGAAGTTTTGATGTCATTATCGGCATGGACTGGTTGTCCAAACATCGCGCTGAAATCGTTTGCTACGACAAGGTCGTTCGAATTCCTCTCGCCACCGATAGAACTTTGGTCATACAGGGGGAGACCGGTGGGACGAGACTTAATATCATCTCTTGTTTGAAAACCCAGAAATTTCTGAGAAAGGGTTATCCAGCAATCCTCGCACACATCATGGAGAAAAAGTCGGAGGAGAAGCGACTTGAGGATGTGCCAATCGTTCGAGACTTTTCGGAAGTCTTTCCCGAAGAACTACCTGGTCTACCACCACCAAGGCAGGTTGAGTTCTCAATCGATCTCGTGCCAGGTGCTGCACCTGTGGCTCGAGCACCATACCGTTTAGCACCATCCGAACTTCAGGAGTTGTCCACCCAGTTACAGGAGCTCCTGGAAAGAGGATTCATTAGGCCAAGTTCTTCACCTTGGGGAGCTCCGGTCCTATTTGTCAAAAAGAAAGATGGTTCTTTCCGAATGTGTATCGACTACCGAGAGTTGAACAAGTTGACCGTCAAGAACCGTTATCTACTTCCTCGAATCGATGACCTGTTTGACCAACTTCAAGAGTCGAGTTTCTATTCCAAGATCGATCTTCGATCAGGTTATCATCAATTGCGTGTTCGCGACACCGATATCCCGAAAACCGCTTTCAGAACCCGTTACGGGCATTACGAATTCCAAGTGATGCCATTCGGTCTAACCAATGCACCGGCTGTATTCATGGACCTTATGAATCGGGTGTGCAAGCCTTATCTCGACAAGTTTTTCATTGTCTTCATCGATGACATCCTCATATACTCACGAAACGAACAAGAACACGCGCAACATCTCAGAACCATCCTAGAACTACTTAAGCACGAGGAGCTTTACGCCAAATTCTCTAAGTGTGAGTTCTGGATTCAAACTGTTCAATTCCTTGGTCACGTTATCGATAGTCAGGGAATTCATGTCGATCCGTCAAAAATCGAGGCTATCAAGTGCTGGAAAGCACCCACAACTCCAACGGAAGTACGGCAGTTTTTAGGACTGGCCGGTTACTATCGACGATTCATCGAGAACTTCTCAAAAATAGCCTTGCCACTCACGACACTGACTCAGAAAGACAAAAAGTTCGACTGGACTGAAAAACAAGAGACAGCATTCCAACTTCTGAAACAAAAGCTTTGCAGTGCTCCAATCTTATCATTACCCGAAGGCACTGATGACTTCGTGGTATACTGCGATGCTTCTCATCAAGGTCTCGGTTGCGTGTTGATGCAACGAGACAAGGTCATTGCTTACGCTTCGCGATAACTCAAAATTCACGAAAGAACTACACTACTCATGACCTCGAGCTTGGAGCTGTCGTGTTCGCTCTCAAAATCTGGAGACATTATCTCTATGGCACTAAGTGCACAATTTTTACCGACCACAAGAGTCTCCAGCACATATTCAATCAAAAGGATCTCACAATGAGGCAACGTCGATGGGTCGAGTTGCTTACCGATTACGATTGCGAAATCAAATACCATCCAGGGAAGGCAAATGTTGTTGCCGACGCCCTCAGTCGAAAGGAACGATCGAAACCACTTCGAGTCCGAGCCCTCAGTATGACTATTCATAACAATCTGAATATTCAGATTCTCACTGCTCAACTCGAAGCCTTGAAACCCGAAAACATCAAAAACGAAGCCTTGCGAGACATGGACAAACAATTCGAAATCAAACCTAACGGGGTTAGGTGTTTCTCAAACCGAATCTGGTTGCCTAGTTTTGGGAACCTGCGAGACTTGGTGATGGATGAAGCTCACAAGTCAAAATATTCTATCCATCCGGGATCCGATAAAATGTACCACGGCATCAAAGACTTCTACAGGTGGCCGAACATGAAAGCCGAGATCGCCACCTACGTCGGCAAGTGCCTTACTTGCTCCAAAGTCAAAGCCGAATATCAAAAGCCTTCTGGCTTACTTCAACAACCCGACATTCCTGAATGGAAATGGGAACAAATTGCCATGGATTTCATAACCAAACTACCTAAGTCATCGAGCGGTTGCGATACCATTTGGGTGATCGTCGATCGTCTCACAAAGTCTACTCACTTCCTGGCAATCAAAGAAACTGATAAAATGGAACGCATCACACGACTTTACATCAAGGAAATCGTAACCCGACACGGTGTTCCAATCTCGATTATCTTCGACAGGGATAGTCGTTTCACATCTCAATTTTGGCAGTCACTTCAAAAATCATTGGGTACCCGTATCGATATGAGTACCGCATACCATCCTCAAACCGACGGCCAAAGTGAACGAACAATTCAAACACTGGAGGACATGCTACGGGCATGTGTAGTTGACTTCGGTGTAAATTGGGAACGACACCTACCATTGTGCGAGTTTTTGTACAACAATAGCTATCATACCAGCATCAAGGCTGCACCTTTCGAGGCACTTTATGGTCGTAAGTGCCGATCACCTATCTGTTGGACCGAAGTTGGAGACAGCCAACTCACGGGTCCAGAAATCATTCAAGAAACAACCGAGAAAATCTTCGAAATTCAAAACAAGCTCAAAGCCGCGCGTGACCGTCAGAAAACTTATGCTGACGTGAGACGCAAACCGCTCGAGTTCCAGGTTGGGGATCGAGTACTACTCAAAGTATCGCCTTAGAAAGGCGTAATTCGATTTGGGAAACGAGGGAAGTTAAATCCCAGATACATTAGACCATTTGAGATCCTCGAGAGGATTGGTCCAGTGGCATATCGATTGCAGCTGCCATCCGAGCTCAGCAGCGTACATCCCACTTTTCATATTTCAAAATTGAAGAAGTGTATGTCTGATGAGACACTTATCATTCCACTCGATGAGATTCAAGTTGACGACAAGCTTCACTTTGTTGAAGAACCCGCCGAAATCATGGACCGTGAGGTCAAACAACTCAAACAAAGTCGTATTCCCATCGTCAAAGTTAGGTGGAATTCGCGGCGTGGTCCGGAATTCACCTGGGAACGGGAAGATCAAATGAAACTCAAGTACCCTCAGTTATTCGCTGACGCTACTTCAAACACGACTTCGACCTAAATTTCGGGACGAAATTCTTCTAACAGGGGGAGAATGTGACACCCGTCAAATTAGGACTAGAAATTAGTGCCTAATCAAGTTTTAATACATGTAATTAGTTCTGTGTTAGGCTAATTTGTGTATCAACTAATATATATTGTTGAATATATATATACAAGTATACGATTTGATTAAATTGTACAAGTTTCAAATCGAATGTAATTCGGTTCAATTAAATACGAACGTTGGTGAACAATTTTATTAAATAATATAACATTATTTAATAACACTATTATATCCAAAAATATTATTTTGATAATATTTCAAATCAAATTCGTATCGTACAAACAACATTTACGCGATTAAATGATTAAACGCGCAAACAAACAAAACGAACTAAGTTATATTTTACAACTCAATTATAAAGTATTTGGTAAAATACTTCAACAAAAATATCGAGTAATAATTCGTTGTTTAAAACTTATAAATTAAGCGTATACAATAATTATTTAACGTTTAAACAATCGGGAAAACGAACATCGCACGGAGAGCGAATACACGGAGCAAAAAGTGGAGACCCACACCTCGGTGGGCCCCCACCGAATCAGCCAAAAGATGGGGTTTCCCCCACCTTATCTCATTCCATCATCATCACCTCCTCTTTATCTATCTCTCTTTTCCATTTTCTTTCAAAACAACCATCCACCACCATCATCAAAAACCATCAAATTACACCATCATACGACCTCAAATCGTCGAAATAATTAGAGAAAAGGAACCACCGCATCACGATCTACATTTCCATCTTTCCGGATTTTCGTTTCGACACTTTGTAAGTTTCCTACAAATTCTCGAAACTTCCCGTTTTAACTTATGTTTACATATTATTGGGTTATTCAAGTGTATATATGCCTATTAAACAAGAGAAACACGATTTTATAGCTTAAAAATGGGTTAGAATTAAGTTTTGGGTCGAAAATTCTCGACAGTCGCTGGGTTCTGTTTTGATGTTCATCTTTGCGACACAAGCCTTGTGTCGCAGGTTGTGTCGTATAAAAGCCCCTATGTCGTATTTTGTGGCGTATAAACCCAGTTATGTCGGATCTTCTGCGACACAATATTATGTCGCACCTTATGTAGTAAATACCATGCGACACAATCACTATGTTGCTGTTGAATCAGCATTATCCGCTTATGCGACACAACCCTTGTGTCGCTAAGCTCTTGTGTCGCACTTCTATGCGACACAACCCTTGTGTCGCATGACAAATTTTATGTCGTATCTTGTGTCGCATAAGACAGAAAGTTTAAAAAAACTCACATTTTCACTAAGTGTCGAGACCCTAAATTTTATCACTTGATTTCACCCAATTTCAAGTCCAGATGCGTTTTTCACCAAAGCAATATAGTAGAAATAAAAATTTTCCAAGCTGACTTGGCAGCTCGACCCCAACCAGGGGCTCTGCCCCTTGGACCCCGCTACCAGGGGTGCTGCCCCCGGACCCCCGTACTTTGATTCCGTAAGCACATTTCTCACTAAGTGTTAAATTTGTACAACTTCAAAACGCTTATACGATACAACTTTTCAAACATAATGGAATTTGCTTTTCAAGTATAACGTTTCGAAATCAATGTAATAACATCAAGACTATTATTACAATTAATCACCAACGGGCCGTACACATTTTCAAATATTCGAGTCAATCAACCAAATCAGGGTAATTTGGACAAACAACTACAAAGGTAGTCTTTCGAGATGCCTAAACAATTAATAACCATCGCGTGTCATGGACACCTTCAGGTTACAAGTCTTCGGACCACACGTCAAGGCAAATCAATTCAAGTTATTAATTCAAACTTTCAAGACTCAGGTGAGTCTCATGGCCGCCATTTTACTGCTTTTCAATCAGGGGTGTGATATTATTGCTCGTTTTGTTTTACAAGTTGAACGCAAGTACAAATCAAATCAAATACTACATGAGTTTCAAGCTAATCAATTTAAAGCCCTCCATAGCATAGTCTGGTAATACATAGTAGCGTGAATGTTAGTATATGATATCATATAGGATTGACAATCCTCGTCCGGGTTAGCACGCACTAACTAGTCAAACGGACGTATTAGCATTTGGGAAGACGAGTGTAGATTAGGCACTCGTAGGAGGCATTTCAAGTTAGGTTTCCTTAAGTGGGCCTGACAACTCAAGTTAAGCTCAGACTATGTGCTCATGGCTGTATAACTTTTATTTTGCTTAATTGCATTTTAAATTCAATTATTAAATCTTGCGGTTCATACAAACATATGTGTTGACATACAAACCTGTGAGCTCACCAGCATTTCGCTGACCAATTTTAGCATGTATCATAGGTGACCAGCAGTAGGTTGGACTGCTCAAGTAAGGATCAATTTGCTCGAGTCATCATGCAAACAATCAGAGATTTAGCTGCATTATTATATTTTGTATAGATTAATTATGTAATTAAATCTCTCAATTTCAAGCTGAGCTAATGTAAACAATATTTTTGATGTAAACTTTTGTTTTATCAATACAAGTCCAAAACGACGCATATAGTGGTCGTTCATTATATCTTAGTGCTGTGATTATTGATTCGTAACACCCAAATCGTGCTTTCGCTAAACAATAAATTTGGGGGGTGTTACAAGGTTAGGCAGGATGTACTTTTCCCTCAATTTCCTTCTGAAAGTCCGTAGATGCCCACCTAGACGATGCATTACTTTCCCTTTGTATGTCTCCTCAACATCAAAATATCGCTGCAATATTAGAATACTCAATTGGATCAAAAACTGAAAGTAATTGTAACAAAACATCTTTATCTTAGGTTAACACAAAACTTATCAATATACTAGATAGCAAACAGATTACATATACTAGATATAGCATGGTCTTATATAATTAATATACACGCGTCTAAGACTTTTGCTCAAATCTAAAATTATATATTACAGACTACAAAACGTCATATATAATGTATTCTCAACATTCATGAGTCTGTTTAACAGCAATCTAATGTGGTGTTTTAACATTAACAAATTAATTAAATATATATACTTGCATATATAATGTATAGTGTATTCTCATAGTATTATTTTTTTAATAAAGGAAATTAAAGGGATCTAATCAGTGTTTAAAACTTGCCGTGATTTCATCCCATAGTTTTGCTCTTGATTCTGAATCGACCTTCTTCCATGTAAGAATCTTTAAGCCTATGTTCTCACGAACCATGTCTCCTAAGAAACTTGCAAACACTGCGCTGTGATCCCCTGTGAGCCTGCCCATCGAACCGAAGGCTACCTTGAGTTTTGATGCACCGGGTTTGCTAAACTTGTTGCGAAACCTAGATAGCCTTGTTATGCCCCTCGGTGGAACTATTTTGATTGTTGAATTAACACGGGCATCATGTTCTTCATCTGAAGATGAATCATACTCCTCTGATTCATACATCTCATCTTCGTTGCCATGATAAACATTATCGGCTGCTTTATCCATGATCCTTTAGTTGTTTAGGAGAGAGTATTAAAATATAATATTTTGGTTAGTGTTTAATTTAGATCGGAATAAAAGTGTAAAAACATATTAATGATTGTTTGGGCTTGTGGTTTGTAGGCATTAACTGTAATTATTGATTTTTTAGGAAGGTAAATGGTCACGACTAATTTAAAAATTTTAGCCAAATTTAAATTTAAAATTTTCAGCCACAAATTTGGCTCCAAAAAAAAAAAAAAAAAAAGGAAAACAATAAACTTGTTCTATTGTTTTATATTTATTTTACGAAATATAACAAAAACGCTTCATATAGATTAGTGGTAAAGGTGGTGGATAATGTTGTTTGCTGGTCGTGTGTTCAAGTCTTGCATGTTACATTTTTTTTTTTTTTTTTTTGTAAAGTGATCATGTTATATTTTAATGTGAAATATCTTTACTTCCTTACTAGCAAAGACCCACGCTATGCGGCAAATAAAATTATTATTATCAATCAAGAACTATTGTAATTAAGCGTTACATAGTTGATGTGAATAATATGTTTTATTGTTAATTTGGTCATTATCTTGGTAAAAGATAAAAATAAAAATAAGATCTATGTTGCTATCGAACTATTTGAACAAAGTAAGAGTTGAAAAGACGAGTTACATTTGTTTTATGATATTCACTTTGGGATTTCATAATATTCCAATAAGATATCCAAATATCTTATTCTTTAACGTGTAAAACAATTTCAATATATAGTATAATTAAAACTTAAACATGTTAAAACTAAAAATTAAATAAATGATTTTAATATTGATTTTTAACATGTACACTCAATGAATGTGGCTCTGAAATGAAATGCTCCTTAACTCTCATGAATATTGTGTTTCGTTAATTTTGAATCGTAATTAGTTTGTTCTTTATGATGAGTAAACCATGTTTATTAAAACAAAAGATAATGTATTTTAAATGGTATACATAATACATAATAAGACATGTTGTATCTAAAATGAACTAAACCCCATAATAAGACACTTTTGTTTTATTGCATCTTAAAATAAATAGTGAAAAAGGTCATATGATTATATCGGTTTCAAAATTTGAATTAAAGAATAATTTATAATACTGTAAGTAGGGTACTATTATATTGCTCATGTAAATAGGAAACTATTAGATACAATGAGTTATTTCCAAAATTGCATTTGACATTTCATTTAATATATAAACACATTTTGAATGTTATAGGTCTTTTCCAAAAGGGTATTGTTAATGACTGCCCTTAGTCAATAACGTGCATCAATTGGTTGTACTCAAAGGATATTTATGGAGAGTCAAATAGAATTCAGGAGAATGATAAAGGGTTTCCACATTTTATTAACAAACTTACCCTTTAAAAGATGCTAAAAGTCAATTATACCCTTATCGTTAGTTTAATGTATATGGAAACTAAGAAGATATTTCCAAATGATACTTAATGATTAATTGGTCAAATATGAAAATCACTTATCAATGTAATAAGTTATTACTAATAACACATTTACAATCACTTATCAATGTAATAAGTTATTACTAATAACACATTTACAATCACTTATCAATGTAATAAGTTATTACTAATAACCCGGAATCGAAAGCTTATTGATCCACCCGAGTTCGAATAACCCGAGTTTTAGTAGTTGCATTTTGATTCCTCATTATTGATTAATCAGTTTTAACCATTAACCATGTTGTGTGTTAACAGTTTTGATTTCAAACCAACAAAAGAGTAAAACCCAAAATATATGAAATCAAATGCACATAATTAAATTGAGCAGCAAAACAAATAACAAATTGTACATACAAACACACGAATTCAAATTAACTTATATATATATATATATATATATATATAGCAGCAAAAAATATGTACATAATTAACTAATTGTACCAATTAACTACCTAATTATAATTCAAATCCCAAATGGCTGCAAACCTGAGGTAACACGCGTCCCACAAACAAACGTTACAACAAAACAGCGATTCACGGCGGTGCCACCACGCATCGAATAATCTATCCCTGGATGCATGGTGGTGTGTACAACTAAGGCAGACAGGAAATTCCCTGTGGGTTAATCGCTCGTGATCCCACTGCAGCAGTTGACTAACCTTGGTCATGCTTTGTACCACATCCCTATGACTTGCTGCCTTTGTGTATTCGTCATTCAGGAGAGGCCTTGCTTCTGCTATCCTTTCTCCACCTTCTGCCATCAGCAACATACCAAGGACAAGGGTAGCATCACTTTGTCCCAACTTCGCTGCCTGCTGCAGCATCTCCTTTCCCGCCGCCTCATCGCCAATATAAAACACCTTCATCTGATCAGCACACCAAATAAACATAAATATGTATGTAACAGAGTACCATGCATCAAAAAATAAATTGATTGGAAGATAAGACGTACCACTCCATATCTAAACAACATGTTTCTGTTTCCCTTTTCCCTCAAAGGTGCTAGCAGCTCAAATTTAATAAACATAAACCTAAGTGAAAAGATGGAATCAACTTCCATCCTCAGATACACCTCATCCGAGCCCCCTGCTCGTACGAAGGTTTTGCAACTATAATGTAGGTAAATAGGAAAGCAAAATAAATCCCTCATGAATGGTAATTTCTGAAACACTAAATTTTTGGATACAATTTAAATCTGAGCCCTAATAAATGCGATACGGTTCTTTAAAGTTCTACTTAATAAATCTCTTAAATAGGCAAACGCAGTGTTATTTAACTTGAATCTATAGTGTTAACTAGGGTTTGTAAACTTACAGCGTCTTGCACTTGAAAACGTCGATGGCACTTGAAGCCCCCAAATGCGCTAATATGTTTGCGATCACTCCTTCCGGAAGATCAGATAGCGACAACCCGTGTTCCATACTCAGTCGGCGTTTTTTTGCAAGTTGGAATTCCATGATTATAATCTTGTTTGAAGTTTTGGTTATGCTCTGTTTCAGAGTGTTTTGGAACTTGGTACGCCGGGAACTGGAACGTCTGGTGATGAAGGGTACTCACCACACGTCGCCAATTTTGGTCTTATAGTCAATTACAGAAATACCCTTAAAAATAACAGGCTTCTTATTCAATTAGTAAGGGTATTTATGTCAATAACACGTTTATTGTATATATTTAGACGTGTACATATATGGTAACAAGATAATTTATTTTTATACTTGATACAGAACTTAGGATAAAGGTTATTATTCAATAAAGATGAAATAATTATATCCTAAGTTTGTTAGTGGCGCGTGTGACATACCTTGGTACAAAACTTATGATATAATTATTATTCAATAAATGATGAAATAATTATATCCTAAGTTGGTTAGTGGCGCGTGTGACATACCTTGGTACAAAACTTATGATATAATTATTATTCCATAAATGATGAAATAATTATATCCTAAGTTTGTTAGTGGCGCATGTGACATACCTTGGTACAAAACTTATGATATAATTATTATTCCATAAATGATGAAATAATTATATCCTAAGTTTGTTAGTGGCGCGTGTGACATACCTTGGTACAAAACTTATGATATAATTATTATTCAATAAATGATGAAATAATTATATCCTAAGTTTGTTAGTGGTGCGTGTGACATACCTTGGTACAAAACTTATGATATAATTATTATTCCATAAATGATGAAATACTTATATCCTAAGTGTTATTATATCCTAAGTTTGTTAGTGGCGCATGTGACATACCTTGGTACAAAACTTATGATATAATTATTATTCAATAAATGATGAAATAATTACTCCCTCCATCCCAAAATAAGTGTCTCATGTAAAAATGCACACAGTTTAAGGAAAGTCACTATCTACCAATAACATCTCATCTTTACCCACTAAAGTCTTTTCTGATTGGCTGAAAGGGAATCTAGACACTTATTTTGGGACGTCCCAAAATAGTAAGTGAGACACTTATTATGGGACGGAGGGAGTATATCCTAAGTTTGTTAGTGGCGCGTGTGACATACCTTGGTACAAATATTATGATATAATTATTATTCCATAAATGATGAAATAATTATATCCTAAGTGTTATTATATCCTAAGTTTGTTAGTGGGGCGTGTGACATACCTTGGTACAAAACTTATGATATAATTATTATTCAATAAATGATGAAATAATTATATCCTAAGTTTGTTAGTGGCGCGTGTGACATACCTTGGTACAAAACTTATGATATAATTATTATTTCATAAATGATGAAATAATTATATCCTAAGTTTGTTAGTGGCGCGTGTGACATACCTTGGTACAAAACTTATGATATAATTATTATTCAATAAATGATGAAATAATTATATCCTAAGTTTGTTAGTAGCGCGTGTGACATACCTTGGTACAAAACTTATAATATAATTATTATTCTATAAATGATTAAATAATTATATCCTAAGTGTTATTATATCCTAAGTTTATTAGTGGCGCGTGTGACATACCTTGGTACAAAACTTATGATATAATTATTATTCCATAAATGATGAAATAATTATATCCTAAGTGTTATTATTCAATAAATGATGGAATGAAACTTAGGATAAGTTGTATTAATCAATGAAACTAAAAGAAAAAAAACATACCTTAGCCTAGATTCGAACACAGGTTTAAATGGTAGCCGTCATATACCTTTACACAACACACAGAAACCAATCAAGCACAAGATCTTTTTGTTCATTTTTATGTAAGGTATTCATTTTAAAGTGTATGAAGGTGAGTTTTCTATAATTCCCCTAATTTACTTAATTAAAACCCTAATTATTTACAAAACACCGCCGTACACAACACACAGAAACCACTCAAGCACAAGATCTTTTTGTTCATATTTATGTAAGGTATTCATTTTAAAGTGTATGAAGCTGAGTTTTCTATAATTCCCCTAATTTACTTAATTAAAACCTTAATTATTTACAAAACACCGCCGTACACAACTAATCTAAGATTCAAAACCTCCAATGGACAAGTCTTGGATGGGAACAAACAGGATGAACATACGTTATATAGATGGAGTAAAATCATTTATTGATTACGCGGTAGGCAACTTGAAGAAGACGACTAACATCGACCCTCAAGTAAATAAACAACATGTTGAGATCCCATGTCCATGTACCAAATGTTTAAACCATGTAGTGCGTAAAGTGGAGGAAGTGCATTTCCATTTATTCGGTAATGGCATTGATCTAAACTACACAAAGTGGACTAAACATGGAGAAAAGGATGATTCATCATCAAGTGCCGTGGAACATCACAATGGTGCAACAGATTTTGTTGACACCCAAATGGATTTTGATTCAGACATTCCAACAGATGCCCCAGAAACAGTTGAAATGATAAATGCTGCAAACGATAATTTTGATGATGAGGATCCGGATGACCAAGTCAAGTTTCATGAACTACTTTCAGACGCAGAGAAGCCGCTTTACAAAGGATGTCCGTTCACAAAGTTGTCAGCAATTGTTCAACTACTAAACTTGAAAAGTAAGTATGGTTGTTTTGATAAATTATTTACTGAACTACTAGGATTGTTAAAAAAGATGCTACCTGATGATAATGAACTGCCGGAAAAAACTTATCAGGCAAATTTTTTTTTGAAATTAATGGGGTCAGGATACCAAAAGATAGATGTATGTGTAAACAATTGCCTTCTTTACTGGAAAGACGCTGAGGGATCGACTGTGTGTAGAACTTGTGGGACATCAAGATGGAAGCTGGATCAGAAGACAAATAAAGTGAAAGATAAAATTCCAGCAAAGGTAATGTGGTATTTTCCAATAATACCAAGATTGAAACGACTCTTTCGGATAGAAAATATTGCCGAAAAATTAAGATGGCACGCGACTAGGAGGGAAACAGATGGTGTGTTACGTTACCCCGCAGATTCACAGGCATGGCATACCATAGATACAAATTTCCCCGAAATTGCAAAAGATCCAAGAAATCTAAGGCTAGGAATATCGGCTGATGGGGTTGACGTCAACAGAGGAAATAGGCATCACAGTGTGTGGCCAGTTTTAACTGTTATTTACAACCTTCCTCCATGGTTGTGTATGAAAAGAAAGTTTATATCGCTTTCTGTGTTGATACCTGGATACCCGGGAAATGATATCGATGTTTTTTTGGAACCGTTGGTTGATGATCTACAAACCTTATTCGAGAAAGGGGTTGACACATATGATGCTTCCACTAAAGAAGTCTTTAATCTACGTGCGGTTGTGTTATGGACAATAAATGATTACCCTGCACTCGGTACTATATGTGGCAGCCCAACCAGTGGATACAAAGGTTGTGTAGTATGTGGGAAACAAACAGATCGTGTTAGACTTCCTGCGTCATCCAAGCAGAGTTATGTCGGTCACAGAAGATATCTACCATATACACACGCGTTCAGAAAGCAAAAGAAGGCGTTTAATGGACAACAAGAATTCCGCCCGTCTCCAATTCTAATGACTGGGGAAGAAATATACAACGAGGTCAAACATATTGAAAATAAGTGGGGAAGGGTAAACCGACCAAACAATAAGGCATCAGGAAACCAGAAAGATGCGAGAGGGATGGGTGGGAAGATCCAAAAGCACAAAAGGAAAAGAGGAGCTCAAGATGGTAGTTCAAGCAAGATAGATGATCAACATGATGCGTACTGGAAGAAATTTAACATTTGGTATCGAAAGCTGAAGTATTGGAGGCATAATGAAGTTAACCACTGTATTGATTCCATGCATATAGAAAAGAATGTTGGTGAGAGTCTAGTCGGAACTTTGCTAAATGTTCCAGAAAAGACGAAAGATGGAGAGAATGCTCGATTGGATCTGAAAGAGTTGGGGATAGATAAACCAGAATTGTTTGCTAGGAAAGAAGGAGACAAAACAATACTACCTCCAGCAGGTTACACATTAACGAATGCCGAGAAAGAACTCTTTTGTGAAACGTTATACAACATCAGGGTACCTCAAGGATATTGGTCAAATTTCTCATCTTTAGTCAGCCTAAAAGACAGGAAGCTCATCGGCCTTAAATCACATGACTATCACATGCTAATGCAAGAGTTTTTGCCCATTGCAATACGGTCAATCATGGACCAACCCACACGATATGCTATCATCAGGTTTTGTTTTTTTTTTAATTGATATGTAGCAAAGAAATAGTATTGGATGAACTAGATAAGATGCAAGAAGAACTTTGTGTCACACTCTGCCTGCTTGGAAAGTTCTTTCCTCCATCATTTTTTGATATTATGGTCCATTTGACTGTGCACCTAACCAGGGAGGTAAAATTATGTGTTCCGGTATGCTTTCATTGGATGTATCCCTTCGAACGCTGTATGAAGGTTATTAAAGGACATGTGCGAAACAGAAATAAACCAGAAGGATGCATTGCTGAGGAGACTATTGCAGAAGAAACAATAGAGTTTTTCGCAGAATATAAAAAATCCATGAAAACTATCGGTATCCCACATGATGAACATGAAACTGATGAAAACAATGTGGACGGAAAGCCACTGTCGGCAGGCAAATCAAGTGGCGTTTCTGCAGAACTCCTTCAGAAAGCGCATTTGTATGTAATACAAAACACAGATGAAATTCTACCCTATATCGAGTAAGTATTACTAACACATGTCTGTTTAGTTACTTAAATTGTTGCAATAAACATAATAACCAGACACCTTGTTTCAGGTGACACAAGCAGGTTTTAGAAACACAAAACCCGGGTATGCGAAAAGCGTTGCTGCAGAATGAGCACATTATATCTTTTGGTACCTGATTACGCGAAGAGGTAATTAATTATTTTTTGTAACTGCTTGTTTGTTGTACCTTCAATTTGAAGCTCATTTGTATATACTTGTAATGATATTCAGGTTGCCAGAGAATTAGCTATCTCCAAAGAAACTGTATCAGAAACCGTAAGGTGGATTTCACATGGACCACGCGCCACCATAGTGAAATACAGTGCATACAACATCAATGGGTATACATTTCGTACTAAATGTAGTTGTAACACCCCCGAAATTCACTGTTTTGCGGAAGCATAATTTGGGGTGTTACTAATCAAATATCACAGCACAAAGATAAAGTAAACGACATCTATATGCAACGTTTGTAAATTAGTTACATTCCATAGATATATTGTTTGAAAACTTAGTGTTTTCGTATACAAAAATGTAGTTTCCCTAGAGTCCGCGCGTGTAGCGGGAGATTCTATTACATAATCAAAATATAAAAAAGATAATGCTAAGAATCTCCGTTAATGCAGTTGTGTTGAAATCATGCGACTCTAGCTAAAAATCCTGGAGTAATCCTACTCCATCCGAGTACCTGAGAAAACATGCTAAAAAGTGTCAACCAAAAGGTTGGTGAATCTCACAGGTTTGTAAGTAATATCAGCTTTGAACACGAGATTTCATCAGTAATGCCCGCAGGCGTAAAATCAGTAATTTCAATCTAGAAATCGTAAACCAGTATTTGCAATCCCGCAAATGTAAGTAAGTAAGTTTATACCGTTGCCATGAGGCTCATAATCGAAGCTTAACCCGTAAGTAATAAGTTTGCTCCCGTGACATGCTAGTAAATGAGCAAGCATCAGTAACGAATAATTAGTCACCCGTTTCTACGTGTAAATCAGTACGTGGCAGCGCTACTGCCCCGGGTGGGGAGGGTCATTTCCCTAATGGATCCATTAACTAGTGTTCGCGCTTAAGTCCATAACTAACGATATATGATGGAGAGACTTCTGTTTGTAAGTAAACTCATGCAATTTCGTTTGGTATAGTAAACAGTTTAGTACTTGTGTTCAAGAAAATCAGTAGCATGTATCTCCCCCAATAAGATAAAACAGTAAAAGTGGGGCCGTAAGACTCACCTGAGTCTTGTAGTAATCAGTTGCAATTAGCAAGTAGTAAGTAAAGCAAGTAGGTTCTCTGACCCCGTAACCTTCAAATGCCTAATCATATGAAGTTATGTAAGTATGCGTCTCACGAGACGTTTCGTTTAGTTGTACACAACTAGTATATCCAGTGTTTGTCCGTATGTTTGTAATTGTTTGTTTGTTAGAAAACATGTTTGGCCCGTTGGTGACGGTTTGTAGCAAAAATTCTAAAATGTTGACTTTGATACAGTAAATGTGCTACAATGAATTGCTACAGTAACTTTGACTTTTCTATAGTGAAAATCCTTTAAAATTTCCAAGTTTTCTGTTTTCTGCGACATAAGCTGCGACACAAGGATTTGTATGCGACACAAGGGTTGTGTCGCATGAAGGATGCGACACAATAGCTCTGCGACACAGTGGTTGTGTCGCAAAAAGCTTGCGATGCTAATTCAATAGCGACAGAACGGTTGTGTCGTATTAAATACGACATAGTATGCGACATAGAGTGCGACACAATATTGTGTCGCAAAGGTTACGACACTAAAGGATTGGTACGACACAAGGTGCGACACAAACGGGTTTATGCGACACAGCATGCGACACAAGGCTTGTGTCGCATGTATGAACACCAGCCCAGAAACTTTCGGGTTTTAAGAATTTTCGACCAAAAACGCAAATCTAACCCATTTTTGAGCTATAAAATCGTGTATTCTTCATGTATTAGGTTATATCTAAGTTGTGTACACATCAAAACATCAAAACATTACACCAAATTGAATAGATCTAAGATTTTAGGAATTTCTTACTTTTGCAAATCGAGCTAAATGGAGGATGAATTGATGAAGACGGTCTTGATATTCTTGCTCCACTCGTGATGGTGATTTCGAATATGTAATTTTCGTGGTCGAGATTTGATGTTGAAAATTTGGTGTGAATTGAGGTTGAGAGGGTTTGTGATTTGTGTGTGTTTAGTTAGAATGAAAATGAAAAGGGAAATTGGGGTGGGGGTTTGGGTTGGTGGCTGATCCAAAAGGAAGGAGGGGGAAAATACTCCCCAACACAGTGTTGACTCCGTGTCCTAATCGTTTATTCACTAGTTTTTCATATTTAACCAAACGTTTATATTTTTAAAACGTAACTGGAGTATTTAAGTAAAAATACTTTGAAATTAATAGTAAAACATTTGTCGCAATATTTAAATTATTAAGTCGCGTTTATTACGTTTTGTTGCGTTAGTTAAAATGTCGTCGCGATAATATATAAATAATGCTCGTTCGGTTGTGTATTTTATATAACAAAATACGTTCTCATTATTTAAGTAAATTTCTATCACCAATGTCCAAATAAACTGTGTCGGACTCCGTCCTGTTAATTCGTACTATTCATCCAAATCGCGTAAGTACACACATATATATATAAATCACCTTATATATATATATACAAATAGAATCTGTAATTAGTCCTATTACATACTAATTACCACTAGTTACAAACAATTAGGCATAATTAATTATCCTAATTATGCAGGTGTTACATTCTCCCCTTGTTAAAGAAATTTCGTCCCGAAATTAGCTTGAGTGCACGGACGGTGCGTTATCTGGGAAAAGATGTGGGTATTTCTGTCGTATTTGGTCTTCCCGTTCCCAGGTGAACTCAGGGCCGCGCCTAGAATTCCACCTGACCTTTACGATGGGAATATGACTCTGTTTCAATCGTTTGACCTCACGGTCCATGATTTCCATAGGTTCCTCGGCAAAATTAAGTTTATCATCAATTTGAATTTCGTCGAGCGGTATAATCAGTGTCTCGTCAGACAGACATTTCTTCAAGTTAGAAATGTGGAATGTGTTGTGTACGCTGCTAAGTTCAGCAGGAAGTTGCAGGCGGTATGCCACTCGGCCAATCCTTTCCAGGATTTCGAATGGTCCGATGTATCTAGGATTTAGTTTGCCTCGCTTTCCGAATCGAATGACACCCTTCCACGGTGCCACTTTGAGAAGTACCTTGTCCCCTACCTGGAACTCAAGGTGTTTGCGTCTCACGTCAGCATAGCTTTTCTGACGATCACGTGCGGCTTTTAACCGGTTTTGAATACCAACGATTTTCTCAGTAGTTTCTTGAATGATATCTGGACCCGTGAGTTGGGAATCTCCTAACTCAGTCCAACAGATAGGTGATCGGCATTTACGCCCGTAAAGTGCCTCGAAGGGTGCAGCCTTTATGCTGTTATGGTAACTGTTGTTGTACGAAAACTCGCACAACGGTAAGTGATTTTCCTAAGAAGTACCGAAGTCAACTACGCAGGCTCGTAGCATATCCTCCAGTGTTTGAATAGTTCGCTCGCTTTGGCCATCGGTTTGCGGGTGATAAGCAGTACTCATATCCAGACGAGTACCAAGAGATTTTTGTAGCGATTGTCAAAAGTTAGAAGTAAAACGGTTGTCCCTATCCGAGATGATCGAGATAGGTACACCGTTTCGCGAGATGATTTCTTTGACATAGATGCGAGTCAGACGCCCCATCTTGTCGGTTTCCTTGATGGCCAGAAAATGAGCAGATTTCGTGAGACGGTCCACGATCACCTAAATGGTATCGCAACCACTCGAAGTTTTCGGTAGTTTGGTGATGAAGTCCATGGAAATCTGTTCCCATTTCCATTGAGGAATTTCAGGTTGTTGGAGCAACCCCGAGGGTCTTTGGTGTTCGGCCTTGACTTTGGAACAGGTTAGGCATTTACTGACGTACAAGGCAATGTCAGCTTTCATGTTAGGCCACCAATACAACCCTTTGACGTCATGATACATCTTATCAGAACCAGGATGTATAGAGTATCGAGATTTGTGAGCTTCAGCCATCACCAAATCTCGCAAGTTTCCGAATTTGGGTAACCACACTCGGTTAGAGAAGTATCGAGTTCCATCGGGTTTGATTTCGAATTGTTTATCCAAGCCTCGCAAGGATTCATTTTTCAAGTTTTCATCGTTGAGTGCTTCAAGTTGAGCGGTAAGGATTTGAGCAGGGAGCTCGTTATGAATTGTCATAGAAAGTGCTCGGACTCGAAGGGGTTTCACTCGTTCTTTTCGGCTTAAGGCATCGGCAACTACGTTAGCCTTGCCCGGATGGTACTTGATCTCGCAGTCGTAGTCACTAAGTAACTCAACCCAGCGACGTTGCCTCATGTTTAGATCCTTCTGATCGAATATGTGTTGGAGACTTTTGTGATCAGTGAAGATAGTGCTTTTCGTACCGTAGAGATAATGTCTCCAGATTTTCAATGCGAAGACCACAGCACCTAACTCGAGGTCGTGGGTCGTATAGTTTTTCTCGTGGATTTTTAGTTGTCGTGAGGCATAGGCAATGACTTTTTCCCGTTGCATCAACACACAACCAAGTCCTTGGTGTGAGGCGTCGTAGTAAACTACGAAATCGTCGGTGCCCTCGGGTAAGGACACGATCGGTGCACTGCAAAGTTTGTTTTTCAATAGTTGGAAAGATGACTCTTGTTTATCAGTCCAATCGAACTTCTTATCTTTCTTAGTCAGTGTGGTTAGGGGAACAGCTATTCTTGAAAAGTTTTCGATGAATCGGCGGTAATAACCAGCAAGACCTAAGAATTGTCTCACTTCGGTTGGAGTGGTCGGTGACTCCCAGCCCTTGATTGCTTCAATCTTGGCGGGATCAACATGAATTCCTTGGCTGTCAATCACGTGCCCGAGGAATTGAACGGTTCGAATCCAGAACTCACACTTAGAGAATTTGGCATATAACTCTTCGTGTTTAAGAAGTCCTAGAATGGTTTTCAGATGTTGAGCATGTTCCTGCTCGTTGCGAGAGTAAATCAGGATATCATTCGATGAACACAATGACGAATTTGTCAAGATATGGTTTGCACACCCGATTCATAAGGTCCATGAATACGGCCGGTGCGTTGGTCAACCCGAATGGCATCACTTGGAATTCGTAATGCCCATAACGAGTTCGGAAAGCTGTCTTTGGGATATCATTGTCACGGACTCGGAGTTGATGATAACCCGACCGTAGATCAATCTTTGAGTAAACACTCGATCCCTGGAGTTGGTCAAACAGGTCATCGATTCTAGGAAGTGGGTACCGATTCTTTATGGTTAGCTTATTCAGCTCTCGGTAGTCGATACACATGCGGAAAGATCCATCTTTCTTTTTCACGAATAAGACTGGAGCTCCCCAAGGCGAGGAACTTGGTCGAATGAATCCTCTGTCCAGGAGTTCCTGTAGTTGGTTAGACAACTCCTGCATTTCGGATGGTGCTAAACGGTAAGGGGCTCGTGCCACGGGTGCAGCTCCGGGCACAAGTTCGATTTGAAATTCAACTTGTCTAGGTGGCGGAAGTCCGGGCAAGTCTTCAGGAAAGACTTCCGGGAAATCCCGCACGATCGGAACATCCTCAAGTCGCTTCTCCTCCGACTTCTTCTCCGTTACATGTGCAAGGATGGCTTGATACCCTTTTCGTAGGTATTTTCTAGTTTTCAGACAGGAGACAATATTCAGATTTCGTCTGCCGGTCTCCCCTTGTAGGACTAAGGTTCCACCGGAGACAAGAGGTATGCGAACGAGTTTGTCATGACAGATGATTTCAGCTCGGTGCTTGGATAACCAATCCATACCGACAATAATATCGAAGCTGCCGATCTCGACAGGGATTAAATCAATGGAAAATGTTTCGTTCGTGAGGTTAAGTGTACAGTTGTGTATGATGTTATCAGTCTCAATCAGTTTGCCGTTAGCTAATTCTACAATGTATTTAGCATCTAAGGCAGTGGGAGTTATATCAAGTAAAGGGCTAAATTTCTCAGAAATGAAGCTTCTATCGGCACCGGTATCAAATAATACAGAAGCAGTAAGGTCGTTGAGAAGGAACGTACCCGTCACGACATTCGGGTCTTGTCTGGCTTCCCCAGCCTTGATAACGAATGCTCTACCACGAGCAGGGTTGTTGTTGTTTTTCAGCTTTGGGCAATCTTTCTTGAAGTGCCCTGAATTTCCGCACCCAAAGCAGGCTTTTGGTGCATTCGTGTTGGGGGTAGAAATGTTGGTTCGGCAATCCTTGGCTAGATGCCCGAACCGTTTGCAGTTGGAGCAAGGGCAAGAACCGTCATGATGGCGGCTGCATTTGGAACAGTAAGGCTTGTTCCCGATGTACCCTTTCTTTTCCGAAGTCCCCGATGAATAAGCCTTAATGTACTCAGGCTTTTTGTTGGAGGTTTGGTTGGATGAGTTGGGGTTACCTTCCCACTTGCGTTTGTTATTTGCAGCTGGGGTTGAAGTTGTGCCACGGCGGACAGAATTTGCCGTTAGTTCATGGGCCATACGGATGGCGCTCTGAATAGTACCCGGTTTGGATGAAGTCACCAGGTCCTGTAGTCTCTTTGGAAGTCCATCAACGAATTTCTCGATCCTCTTGTACTCAGGATCGACCATGGTTGGGCACAGAAGTGCCAGTTGGTGGAAACGGTTGGTATAACCGGTGATGTCATCACCCTGCATCTTGTGGTTCCAGAATTCCATTTCCAGCTGTTTCAATTCATCCCTGGGGCAGTACTCGCCCCTCAACATCTCCTTCAACTCCTCCCACGGGAGTTTGTAAGCATTAGCAACACCCACAGTCTGGGCATAGGTGTTCCACCAGGTGAGTGCGGTGTCAGTAAAAGTACTAACGGAGAACTTAACTTTATCTCCTTCCGCACAGTTGCAGATCAGAAATATGGATTCGACTTTCTCGATCCAGCGTACTAGACCGATAGCTCCCTCAGTACCTGCAAAGTTTAGAGGTTTGCAGTTCTGAAAGTCTTTGTATGAACAGGGTTTAGCAGTAGGGGTTTCAGCGGCATCGCTGTTCCTCGTGGAATTTTGGTGGAGTATTCCGAGCCAAGGCTTCAGTAACAGCCTGGGTTATAAGGGAGGTAATCTGGGCATCGGTGTATGGTCTTGTCTTTGGCGGCATGATTCTTCAATAAAAGAAATGAAGATACATGAGATTTTGTAGGAACTTGTAATTGTCACAGATGTACATGTATAAAAGCAGTAATACATAACATCAACATGGAAAAATGACAATTATTATGAGTTGAAATATCAAGGAATATTTGATGGATAATGCGAGTTCAAAGGTTACATCCTACAGAGATATTACAAAAGGTGTCGGGAATTGTTACATCCGACTAGTTTATAGAATAGCGCTAGATAGTCATTAGATTACGAGACAAAGACTACACTAGTCTTAATGTAGATTAATCTGTTCCATCAGCGCGACAAGGCGGTCCACGGTTTCTGCCAGCCTGTTGGTTTGCCTGGCATTGTCTTCAACTAAGGCCAGTCGTTGTGCTAGTACACGAGAGTGATCCTCAGTCTCCTGTGAATGTTGTTCACATTCCTCTAGTCGGTTTCTTACAAGTTCATCCGCACCTAATTCGGCGGTCATTGAGTCCTGAATTATGCTTACAGAGAGGTTGGTATCCTCTTGTTCTCGCTGGAGTTGGGATATGTGATCAAGTGCCTGGCAAAGCAGGTAGGTCATTCGGAGTTGTTCCCGTTCGAGATGTTCGAGCCTTTGCTCCTGACGGTGAAGTTGGGTAGCCAACACTGGCATCGTGAGGTGTGCCGAGTTCTGAGAGTTATGAACAGGATAGGGGCTGGTTCGAGGTGACCTTGTGTTCCTCCTGGCTTCTCGTGGGTTCCGTGACCCATGTAAGTGAGAGTGTGACGGATTAGGTGGTATGTTTGCCATTCCTGTGGCAGAGTGTAAGTAAGACGAGGCTAATATATATATACATATATCATATCCAGCCTAGTGTCTAGCACGTATCAAGTAATGGTCCGGTTCTCTCGTGGTCAGAGTCAACTAACGTATCCCCGTTCAACATATTCATTTCAGACCTTACATCATCTTTCCTTAATTGTACATAGTTGATCAGGCTATGTTAAATTAAAGTCGTATGCTGTAATTCCTGAACCAGTCATGTCTAAAAAGAGAATACTGCCTAACGGTCATAGTCTAGGCCCACTAAATGCAACCTAGTTCACTATAACCTTAGGCTCTGATACCAATCTGTAACACCCCCGAAATTCACTGTTTTGCGGAAGCATAATTTGGGGTGTTACTAATCAAATATCACAGCACAAAGATAAAGTAAACGACATCTATATGCAACGTTTGTAAATTAGTTACATTCCATAGATATATTGTTTGAAAACTTAGTGTTTTCGTATACAAAAATGTAGTTTCCCTAGAGTCCGCGCGTGTAGCGGGAGATTCTATTACATAATCAAAATATACAAAAGATAATGCTAAGAATCTCCGTTAATGCAGTTGTGTTGAAATCATGCGACTCTAGCTAAAAATCCTGGAGTAATCCTACTCCATCCGAGTACCTGAGAAAACATGCTAAAAAGTGTCAACCAAAAGGTTGGTGAATCTCACAGGTTTGTAAGTAATATCAGCTTTGAACACGAGATTTCATCAGTAATGCCCGCATGCGTAAAATCAGCAATTTCAATCTAGAAATCGTAAACCAGTATTTGCAATCCCGCAAATGTAAGTAAGTAAGTTTATACCGTTGCCATGAGGCTCACAATCGAAGCTTAACCCGTAAGTAATAAGTTTGCTCCCGTGACATGCTCGTAAATGAGCAAGCATCAGTAACGAATAATTAGTCACCCGTTTCTACGTGTAAATCAGTACGTGGCAGCGCTACTACCCCGGGTGGGGAGGGTCATTTCCCTAATGGATCCATTAACTAGTGTTCGCGCTTAAGTCCATAACTAACGATATATGATGGAGAGACTTCTGTTTGTAAGTAAACTCATGCAATTTCGTTTGGTATAGTAAACAGTTTAGTACTTGTGTTCAAGAAAATCAGTAGCATGTATCTCCCCTAATAAGATAAAACAGTAAAAGTGGGGCCGTAAGACTCACCTGAGTCTTGTAGTAATCAGTTGCAATTAGCAAGTAGTAAGTAAAGCAAGTAGGTTCTCTGACCCCGTAACCTTCAAATGCCTAATCATATGAAGTTATGTAAGTATGCGTCTCACGAGACGTTTCGTTTAGTTGTACACAACTAGTATATCCAGTGTTTGTCCGTATGTTTGTAATTGTTTGTTTGTTGGAAAACATGTTTGGCCCGTTGGTGACGGTTTGTAGCAAAAATTCTAAAATGTTGACTTTGCTACAGTAAATGTGCTACAGTGAATTGCTACAGTAACTTTGACTTTTCTATAGTGAAAATCCTTTAAAATTTCCAAGTTTTCTGTTTTCTGCGACATAAGCTGCGACACAAGGATTTGTATGCGACACAAGGGTTGTGTCGCATGAAGGATGCGACACAATAGCTCTGCGACACAGTGGTTGTGTCGCAAAAAGCTTGCGATGCTAATTCAATAGCGACAGAACGGTTGTGTCGTATTAAATACGACATAGTATGCGACATAGAGTGCCACTACAACAAAAATGGGCTTTGGTCACACATGCTCGAAATCAAAATCGTCACACATTAGAATATTTATGTGACTGAAGATACTAAAACAGAATTCAGGTCATTAGTTGGTCACACATGCACTCCAATCATGTGACCATTCTGAAATGTATTTGCCACACCATCGAACCTTTATGTGGCTAAAGGGAACTGCTATTTTTTTGATGATTATTTAGTCACATATGAATTTGGAATGCGTGACAAATGAAGAGTAAGTTCGAAGCATTAGTCACGTTACACACATAAAATGTGACAAAACTGCGCCACACACTTGCACAGTGTGACCAAATGCCACTATATGGTCACATGAAGTAATTGTTTATGTGACTAAGTCATGAAGTCGAGTTTGTCACACATAATTTCAGTGTAGCCAAAAACAGGTACATATGTTCACTATATGGTCACACAGTTGAACACTGTGACCAAATGCCACTATATGGTCACACACTTGAACACTGTGACTAAATGCCACTATATGGTCACATGAAGTAATTGTTTATGTGACTAAATCATGAAGTTGAGTTTGTCACACATAATTTCAGTGTAGCCAAAAACAGGTACATATGGTCACTATATGGTCACACACTTGAACACTTTGACCAAATGCCACTATATGGTAACATGAAGTAATTGTTTATGTGACTAAGTCATGAAGTCGAGTTTGTCACACATAATTTCAGTGTAGCCAAAAACAGGTACATATGTTCACTATATGGTCACACACTTGAACACTATGACCAAACGCCACTATATGGTCACACACTTGAACACTGTGACCAAATGCCACTATATGGTCACATGAAGTAATTGTTTATGTGACTAAACCATGAAGTCGAGTTTGTCACACATAATTTCAGTGTAGCCAAAAACAGGTACATATGGTCACATAAGTTAGTATGTGTGTCTAAAGTGCAGTGTGTGTTAGAGTGTGAAAAGCTAATTCGTATAGTCACATTAATTTGTAGCACGATTATGTGACTATATGGCTTTATAATAGCCACACCATTTCACAAATGTGTAGCTAAATGGTGTTTATGGCCACATTTTAGGTGATTATATGTGACGAATATATTCACAACAATCACGTTATGAAATATTCATGTGGCTATTCTTTAGAGCCAAAATAGGTAACAACGATTATCATTAAGTATTATATTAGTCACATTGAGTGTTAGTTTGTGTGTCTAAATCATATGCCACTATATGGTCACATGAAGTAATTGTTTATGTGACTAAACCATGAAGTCGAGTTTGTCACACATTATTGCAGTGTAGCCAAAAGAAGGTACGTACATATGGTCACATAACTTATTATGTGTGTCTAAAGTGCAGTGTATGTTAGAATGTGAAAAGCTAATCCGTATAGTTACATTAATTTGTAGCACGATCATGTGACTATATGGCTTTATAATAATAGCCACACCATTTCACAAATGTGTAGCTAAATGATGTTTATAGCCATATTTTAGGTGATTATATGTGACGAATATATTCACAACAGTCACGTTGTGACATATTCACGTGGCTATTCTTTAGAGCCTAAAAGGGCAACAATGATTATCATTAAGTTTTATATTAGTCACATTGAGTGTTAGTTTGTGTGTCTAAATCATATGCCACTGTACGGTCACATGAAGTAATTGTTTATGTGACTAGTCGAGTTTGTCACACATGATTTCAGTGTAGCCAAAATCCGGTACATATGGTCACATAACTTATTATGCGTGTCTAAAGTTTAGCGTGTGTTAGAATGTCAAAAGCTAATGTGTATAGTCACATTAAATTCTAGCACGATCATGTGACTATATGGCTTTTTAATAGCCACATCATATCACAAAATGTGTATCTAAATGATGTTTATGACCACATTTTAGGTAATTATATGTGATCAATATATTCACAACAGTCACGTTGTGAAAAACAGGTATTTGGGAAGGGTCAAAACCGTGTCAAATACTCAAAAAACCGTGCCAAATAGTATTTGGCACAGGTTTGGCACACTTTTGACTATGTCCTAAATACGAGGGTGCCAAATACATTTGGGTCGCGATAATACCGTGCCAAATAGTATTTGGCACGATTTTGGCACAGTTTTGCACTTTTGTGTCAAATAGAGAGTATTTGACACAGTTGGTGAAAAGTCATGCTGAAATATACATTCGGCACATTTTGTCTCCCGTTCCAAATCATTTGGCACAACTTTGGCACGATTATATCACCTTGCCAAATTCATTTCAATTTGGCACACCTTTACTGGTCATTCCAAATAGGATTTTTGCACCAATCATCCATTTTTCATATATATTCGAATTTTACCCAATAAATAAAATCGTGTCAATTATGTATCAATTCATCGATATCGACTAGAAATGAAAACATAAATGCAAGTCACAAAAAAGAGAAAATTCCATAAATCATACATGTGGTTTGCACACATTTTCACATATCATACCCGAACTTTTTTCTTCAGGTTTTCAATACCCTAACTTTCAAAATTACTCGCAAATGGTACCTCCGTCTATTTTTGTCGTTAAGTTTTACCAATTCCGTCAATTTTCAATACCCTAACTTTCAACATTGCTCGTAAATGATACCCATAAGTTTCAAAATTGCTCATAAATGATACATCCGTGCAAATCACGTGGTAAAACTTAACGACAAAAATAGACGGAGGTACCATTTGCGAGCAATTTTGAAAATTAGGGTATCGAAAACCTGAAAAAAAAAGTTCGGGTATGATATGTGAAAATGTGTGCAAACCACAGGTATGATTTATGGAATTTTCTCCACAAAAAATTCAAATATGCATTTGATTCAACTTGCATAAATAAATAATCATAAAAACCAAGTTAATACACTCCTGGAATACAAGAAACCTAGACAACGTATTTCTAACGTTATTTTACATCAATATTTCTAAACTCGTAAAATAGAATGAATATCCAAATTCAGTATTAAGAAAGTACACTAGCTATCATTATTACACTTCTAAGAACCAAGAAATCCATATGGCAGCACTCCTTCATAGGCCCTACACATTTATAAAGATATCTGAATTAGTAATGCTAAACCAACATGATCAACATAAATTCATTATCTAAAAATTAGGGAATTAGCATGAAATTAAGCAAGATTCACTTGCAATTTGAACATTGTTAAGCCTCCTCATTACAGACTCTTGGCTCTATCTTCGTTTGAAAGACTTTGAACTTTAGCCTATAAGATACAAGTCATAATAATAGTGTGTTAATTACACATACAAGAAAAGGGAAGACTGTAAACAATACATTCACATAAAGAAACTATCAAAATTTTGGAGCTTCCTACAAAATACATGTTCAATATCATCATAAAAACTACATTATTTATTAAACTGTATCAATGTTTATACATAGTAAAACAAGAAAAGTGATTACACAAATTAATAGAAAACAAACAGAGAAGCAAAAACTTGGTAAGATATTCCAACAACTCAAAAATTTTCAGTCCCCTAACCTAATGCACTATTGATTATTTTAACAGTTTTAGAAACAAGTACAAACTTTATACATCATAACTATAATAGCAAAAGCCTTTGACGTAATAACACATAGTAACATTTCAATTTCATTGAACATCAGGATCTGTAGTGAAGTCTGGATATATATGTCTATTTGACTATTTGTATAATGCAACTAAAAACTATTGGTGTCGTTGAGAAATCAAATGACAATTATACATCAGTTAAATGCATACTAGGTTGTACCTCTCTGAATGTTTGACGAAGAGGCAAAAGAAAATGTGTGCACTCGCCGTTAAATCAAACACCGTTTAGTTCAGCCATTTTATCGAGCAGTTAGTGTGCATCCTAAAACCTTCCAAATTTCAACAACAGAAAAAAGAATTCGATCAGCCCCAAAAATAAACTACTCCGTATTCTTTTCTTATATACATTCAATACTTTCTTTAATGCATTCCGTTAATAATATTGAACCCTAACCTTTTCATTGATTCCTTTAATAATACCCAAATCTAACCTGTGAAGAAGATGGAGAGGCGATGGTTGTAAGAATCAAACATGAAGGAAAAGAGGTTACTCCGTATTAGAGATGGCAGTGGTACCAAATTGGGACTTGGGAGGAAGCCGATCGAAAAAAATGGAGTAACAGAGTAGAGGGAGATGAGAATTGAGAGGGATTCTAAATATTTAACATTTTGGTTATGTGTTTTGGGGGGAGATATATATAATATAATAAACCATTTTGAAATTTTGGCAATTGGCGTTTCACAAGACTCGCGAGCACGGTCAATATTATTGGAATATCAAATACTCCGTATGCTTCTTCAAAATTATACGTTATAGTATATATATTGTTCAACATTCACAATTTTTAAAAATAAATTAAAATCATACCATTCATTTGAATAAATAAAATCCAGGATATTATTGGAATTAAAGAAAAAAATTAAAGTCGTATCAATAAATTGTGTAGATCATAGGCTATGTTCGGTAAACTAGCTTGTGGGAGCTTGTTGGAGCTTGAGCTTATTTTTTTCAAAACAAGCTTTGTTTGGCATACAAAAGTGTAGGAGCTTATTGGGAGCTTATTGAAAAAATAAGCTCTAGAATAATAAGCTACTTCAACTAGCTTTTAAAATAAGCTACAAGCTTATTGGATGTGAAATTACATGAATACCCCTCTCTACATGTCTTTGATTTAAACTTTTTGTCCTTTTATGTCTATTCACATATTAAGCTCCAGCTTCAGCTACTTTAACAAACACTTCTAAAAATTTATACAAAAATAAGCTCCAGCTCCAAAAATAAGCTCCAGCTACAAGCTCCAGCTACAAGCTTCCAGCTCCAGCTACCAGCTAGTTACGCCAAACACACCCATAAACGATGAGTGAATAAAAAGGTAAAAACTATTCCTAACTTATGAAAAAGATCACATGCATCAACCAAAATAAAATTAAAATAAAATTAAAATATCACATATGCCACTATTAAACTTAAAATAAAGTTAATTCATCATTTTGGAATATATGACATTATCCTATGTTTAACAATGGAATATATGATATATGACATTACCAATATCACATATGCCACTATTAAACTTAAGATAAAATTAATTCATCATTTTGGAAGACATTACCAATATCATATATGCCACTATTAAACTTAGGATAAAATTAATTCATCATTTTGAAAGACATTACCAATATCACATATGCCACTATTAAACTTATGATAAAATTAATTCATCATTTTGGAATATATGGTATTATCCTAAGTTTAATAATGGAATATATGATAAATGACATTACCAATATCACATATGCCACTATTAAACTTGGGATAAAATCAATTCATTATTTTGAAATTAATTATTTATGAAATATATGACATTATCTTAAGTTTAATAATGGAATATATGATATAAGACATTACCAATATCACATATGCCACTATTAACTTATAATAAAATGAATTCATTATTTGGGCATATATGACATTATCCTAAGTTTAATAATGGAATATATGATATATAACATTACCAATATCACATATACCACTATTAAACTTATGATAGAATTAATTAATCATTTTAGAATATATGACATTATCCTAAGTTTTTCATTTACTTGTATTTAAATTTAAAAATATTTAAAAGTAAAATGTTGGAGGGCAAATTGGGCGCCCATTTAAAATTTTCATCGGCTTCACCGCCCCTTCTATTGTACCCTAACCCTTTTATTCAGTTTCATTTTTCTTCCTCAAAAGCTCTACTCTCGTATTCTTATATCTCGAATAAAAACTATAATAGTGGAAAGGTGAGTCAGTTCTTTGTAAAACAAGGATTTTGTTTCCTTGATTTTTTTTTTTTATAAAACTCACAACCTTGATTGCTTTCTTCGTCAAAATCTCGAATTCAAAGGTACGATTCATTGCTTTCTTCTCGGAATTGTTAGATTCATTTTTCTTTTTATTAATTAATTAATTTCTTTGTATATATTTAAGTTTTAAGGTGCGATGATAATATTAGTTGTTTAATGATATCTGAGTTTTTATTTCTTCATGTTTTATGTTATTTTGAGGTTAGATCTTATAAGAACAAAACCCCAAGGTGAAAATCAAAGGAATAAACCATGAATTTTACAGCAAGAATTCAGAGAATATGTATTGGCAAAGTGAAGCTTTTTTCCCAGATTGGAGGTTCATCATTTTTCAGTTACAATACCTCTTTTCAAAGTAGACGAACAGTTAGTTTAGTTTAACTTAGATGGTTGTCAGAGAATTCTTATATCATCACCATTTTCTAGCTAGTCTCGATTACCGCTTAATGGATGGGATTGTGGGGAAATTGTTTACTTATTGATTTAATTCCCATTTTATCTTTTAATTCTGTTAAAAAGGACAAGTGTAAAAAGTTTGTATCCTAGTAATCTTGATAGTCATTTGTCACTGTGCTCTTAGATCAACAACTGCACTTTAGTGTATAGTTCTAAGT
The DNA here is from genome assembly GCA_949592205.1 of Helichrysum umbraculigerum. Classification (NCBI taxonomy): domain Eukaryota; kingdom Viridiplantae; phylum Streptophyta; class Magnoliopsida; order Asterales; family Asteraceae; genus Helichrysum; species Helichrysum umbraculigerum. The sequence continues at coordinate 68,527,073 of CATIUR010000003.1, forward strand.
TGAATTCCATATTTTAGTTGACAAAATATCCTACTTTGATTACATATATATCATATAATTAGTCGAGATCAAGCTGGACAACTTATAAGCTATTGAGTTTGATTATGTTTTGAGATTTGTAAGCACTACTAATATAACAATGAAACAAATATCCTCATAAATCTTATGACGTGCTATAGCGTTTCTCTTCTTCAGCAAGTCAAAATCTGCTTTCAGGTTTTTTATATAAAGTCTTATGTGATGAATTCTTTATTTTTTTGGTCTGTTTATAGGTAAAGCAAGCTGACGAGCTTGAAAACATCCTAACCGAAAAATTTCTTTGATTTTTGTCAATGAGGGCAGAAGCTTTTCAAGTCTTAAGGAGAAAGCCAGTACAGGTATGTAATGCTAACACCTTTAATTAAATGAGTTGGGCCTTTTTTTCATGTTAGACCTCAGATAAGCTAATTAAGTGCGTCTGAATTTGCAATAATGTGCTAATGTAAGTTCGTTACCTCTGCATCTGCAAATCGGTTGATTGGTCTGTTTATGTTCCACTTCTGTTATGACATATAGGTACATAATGGAGTGTTAATCTTTTGAGTCTATCACCACGCCATAAGCTTTGTGTTGGAATGAGGTTTAAAATGAGATTTGAGGGTGAAGAGGCTCCTGAAAGAAGGTACCTTTAGCAGATGGCTCACTGATACCGTCATACTGCAGTTAAGTGCTTGAGTGCTTGAGAAATGGTCATGAATTGATTAGTTAATTGTTAATGCAGGTTTAGTGTGACCATAGTTGGTGTTGGAGATACTGCATCATCAAAATGGCTGGATTCCGAATGGAGATCATTAAAGGTTCATACACATAAGCACTCATTATTATATTGTCTGATCTTTTAAGTATACCTAAATTTTTAAGCATACGATGTTGACATCTACTTCAGGTTCAATTGGATGAACCATCATCAATGTAACGCCCGGATCGAGTTTCATCATGGTAACTTGAACCCCTTGCAGCATCCAATCCATCAAACTCACAACCTCAACAGAGGAGTAAGCGGGCCCGGCCTCCTGTTTTGCCTTTATCTGTGCCGAACCTTTCTGCACTTGGTAAATTTGAAACCTTTTAAATGAACATTTCCTTCGATTCTTTTTAAGACTATTGGTTCTCAACTTATTTTCTGTGTGTTTTATCTGTTGCTATCTCTAGGGATGTGGAAATCACCTGTTGACCGTCCCTCAGCTTACCAGTATTGTGACCAACAACGTACATATGATATCTATCCATCAAATAATGGTTCTTCTTCTATCAAGGGTAGTCCTCTCAACTATAGTGAAAATGGTTCATTGCCTCCTGCTTCCACCAATTCTACCTTTTGGTCTAACTTACGGGAAACAGTAACAGAATCGTATGAACCCTATGCTGACAAAGAAAGTAGTGAAAAGAGACAAACTATTGGCTACAGGCTAGTTGGAAATTTGGAATTGAGTTACTCGAAGACTCAACTGTGGATGAAACTTCACCTGTGGTTATGTCTAGAGCAGTGGCTGATGAAAGACCAATCTGCCTTCATGATGCAGAATCTGATTGGCGTCCTAAACTATCTAACTTCAATCGTTCTGATATTCCTTCTGCAAGTTGTGACCCGTAGAAGTCCAGTGTGAGATCTCAGGAGTTGCATGCCAGGCAAATCCGAAGCTGCACCAAGGTATGTTTTTTAGCTCTTAAAATCCTGATTTTGCTGAGATGTGAAACACGTAGCAGCATTTGATTGTTTGTTTGGTACTTGAATGTTCGAGTTCCATGTCTCTTCAAATGTGTAAATGTATATGTGTGTGTATGTGTGTGTGTGTGTGTGTGTATATATATATATATATATATATATATATATATATGAGATTGGAGATGGTGTTTTTAGTAGGCTAAAGTAATTGTGATTATGTGGTCTTGATATATGTTTGTTGATGACGGAACCAACAAATTGCATCGAAGGTAATGGACTAATGGGTCCAGTTCAAAGAAATGGGAATTAGTTGGTTTCTGCTTATGTTTTATGTGCAATAATTTATTAGCATGGGGTTTTGTTTCCATTATTTCTAGGAATGTGGGTTGAAGTTCCCCTATCTAATCTACTGTTATTTTTGTATGTGTAGTTCGGTATTTTAAAAACCAGACGGACAAAATCAGAGAGCTGGACAGAAGTAGGGAAACAAAGCTATTATGATGGTGTCACGTTCTTGGCTCTTTGAATCAAGATGTCATCGGTATATCAGAATTGAAGGAGAAGATTTCCATTAGCTAGTTCAATATAGATCAAACTTCTCCCGTCCTATTACATTAGCCTATCCAGTTTAGGGTAGGATTGTCTTAAACACAAATGTTGATGGGTCGGCATAATGTGACCTGATATGTTTGAATATGATTTGAGCAAGTCATTGAATTTCATTTTGTTTATATAGTGTGGTTTGAATTGTGAATGGGCAATTAATTTATTAGTTTTATATTGTGATTTATATTGGTATAAATATTATTATATTAAATTAAATATAAATAGATAGACTTGGATTATTATATTAAATTCCTCTTGTAGTGAAAAGATGCAATCACATAATATGGTGACACTTTATGGTCACTGTTTGATTAATTCGTTGTGTGATTAAATGTTACAAAACGCCACACAAATTTAAAAATAAAGTGGCTATTGGATGGACAATAGTCACACAAAAAATAAGTTTACTTGACATTACAGAGTATATGGTCACACTTATTATCACCTACGGCTACTTTTGGCTTAATTTTATGTGACCAAATCCCAGAATAAATCACTCGTTGTGTGACTAAATGATACAAAACGCCACACATACATAAAAATAAAGTGGCCATTGGATAGAAAATAGTCACACAAAAAACAAGTTTACTTGACATTACAGAGCATATGGTCACACTTATTATCACCTACGGCCACTTTTGGCTTAATTTTATGTGACCAAATCCCAGAATAAATCACTCGTTGTGTGACTAAATGATACAAAACGCCACACATACATAAAAATAAAGTGGCCATTGGATAGACAATAGTCACACAAAAAACAAGTTTACTTGACATTACAGAGCATATGGTCACACTTATTATCACCTACGGCCACTTTTGGCTTAATTTTATGTGACCAAATCCAAGAATAAATCACTCATTGTGTGACTAAATGATACAAAACGTCACACAAACATAAAAATAAAGTGGCCATTGGATGGACAATAGTCACACAAAAAACAAGTTTACTTGACATTACAGAGCATATGATCACACTTATTATCACCTACGGCCACTTTTGGCTTAATTTTATGTGATCAAATCCCAGAATAAATCACTCGTTGTGTGACTAAATGATACAAAATGTCACACAAACATAAAAATAAAGTGGCCATTGGATGGACAATAGTCACACAAAAAACAAGTTTACTTGACATTACAGAGCATATGGTCACACTTATTATCACCTACGGCTACTTTTGGCTTAATTTTATGTGACCAAATCAAAGAATAAATCACTCGTTGTGTGACTAAATGATACAAAACGTCACACAAACATAAAAATAAAGTGGCCATTGGATAGACAATAGTCACACAAAAAACAAGTTTACTTGACATTACAGAGCATATGGTCACACTTATTATCACCTACGGCCACTTTGGCTTAATCTTATGTGACCAAATCCAAGAATAAATCACTCGTTGTGTGACTAAATGATACAAAACGTCACACAAACATAATAAATAAAGTGGCCATTGGATGAACAATAGTCACACAAAATACAAGTTTACTTGACATTATAGAGCATATGGTCACACAAAATATAAGTTTACCTGACTTTAAAGAGCATACGGTCACACTTGTTAACACTTTTGGTCACTTTTGGCTTAAATTTATGTAACCAAATCCCAAAAATAAAACTCTCGTTATGTGACTAAATGTTACAAATAGCCACACAAACATACAATTCAAGTGACCATTGGATAGACAATAGTCACACAAAATACACTTTCACTTGATTTTAAAGAGCATATGGTCACACATTTTATGGTTTTGGTTACTCTTTTTAAATGGATACGGCCACTAACATCTTATGTGACCGTATGGACCCCTTTGGTCACGTATGGACCCCTTTGGTCACGGGACCTTTAGTCACACACACGCTGAAAAAATAAGTGTGACCATATGGTTTTCGTCACACTTTTCTGGTGTGACCAAAGCCAAAATTTGTACTAGTGTGCGACACAATATTGTGTCTCAAAGGTTACGACACTAAAGGATTGGTACGACACAAGGTGCGACACAAACGGGTTTATGCGACACAGCATGCGACACAAGGCTTGTGTCGCATGTATGAACACCAGCCCAGAAACTTTCGGGTTTCAAGAATTTTCGACCAAAAACGCAAATCTAACCCATTTTTGAGCTATAAAATCGTGTATTCTTCATGTATTAGGTTATATCTAAGTTGTGTACACATCAAAACATCAAAACATTACACCAAATTGAATAGATCTAAGATTTTAGGAATTTCTTACTTTTGCAAATCGAGCTAAATGGAGGATGAATTGATGAAGACGGTCTTGATATTCTTGCTCCACTCGTGATGGTGATTCCGAATATGTAATTTTCGTGGTCGAGATTTGATGTTGAAAATTTGGTGTGAATTGAGGTTGAGAGAGTTTGTGGTTTGTGTGTGTTTAGTTAGAATGAAAATGAAAAGGGAAATTGGGGTGGGGGTTTGGGTTGGTGGCTGATCCAAAAGGAAGGAGGGAGAAAATACTCCCCAACACAGTGTTGACTCCGTGTCCTAATCGTTTATTCACTAGTTTTTCATATTTAACCAAACGTTTATATTTTTAAAACGTAACTGGAGTATTTAAGTAAAAATACTTTGAAATTAATAGTAAAACATTTGTCGCAATATTTAAATTATTAAGTCGCGTTTATTACGTTTTGTTGCGTTAGTTAAAATGTCGTCGCGATAATATATAAATAATGCTCGTTCGGTTGTGTATTTTATATAACAAAATACGTTCTCATTATTTAAGTAAATTTCTGTCACCAATGTCCAAATAAACTGTGTCGGACTCCGTCCTGTTAATTCGTACGATTCATCCAAATCGCGTAAGTACACACATATATATATAAATCACCTTATATATATATATACAAATAGAATCTGTAATTAGTCCTATTACATACTAATTACCACTAGTTACAAACAATTAGGCATAATTAATTATCCTAATTATGCAGGTGTTACAGTAGTGATGGAAACGTTTACCAAAACAGTGGGGTTAGTGTTGTGACAGAAGATATGCACATATCCAAAGGAGTAGCAACCACAAGACGCAAATTGTATTATGGGGTTTTGCAAGAGATATGGGTACTAGATTACCGTTTCAGGCAACTCCCTATTTTCAAATGTGATTGGGTTAACCATCGGAATGGTGCGGTCAAACGCGATACTACGCTTGGTTATACATTGGTTGACCTGAATAATTTAGGACACAAGGTTGATCCGTTCATATTAGCCTCACAAGCACGACAAGTGTTTTATGTGAAAGACCAGGCAAGTAGAAATTATATTGTCTTGAACACACCTCCCAAGAATTACAGAGATACATATGATGAAATCGATGAGGAATTTAGTACCGTCATTCACCCGCACAATGATAACATTTTGCCACGGGTGGATCCACGTGACTTGGGTAATGAATCACGAGATGATTACTATCGAACCGACAGTGGAGGTATTGTTATAAAATCCAAGTGACCGCACCATGTCATGCCAGAAAACTAGCTATATAATTGTAATACATTAGCCTTGTAAATTACTTTTTAATTATTTTATGGAATGTTTATTTGTATCTTAAATTTTATGACTTAAACAATGATTATTTGTATCTTAATTTCTATGACTTAAACGTGACCATAAACATCATTTGGTTACACATTTGTGAAATGGTGTGGCTATTGTAAAGCAATATGTGTGACCATATGTACCTGGTTTTAGCTACACTGAAATCATGTGTGACAAACTCGACTACATGATTTAGTCACATACACAATTACTTCAAGTGACCATATTGTGGCATATGATTTAGACACACACAATAATATTGTATGTGACCAATATAAAACATTATGATAATAGATGTCCATTTTGGCTCTAAAAAAAAGCCACATGAATATTTCACAAAGTGACTGTTGTGAATATATTTGTCACATACAATCAGCTTAAACGTGACCATAAACATCATTTGGTTAAACATTTGTGAAATGGTGTGGCTATTGTAAAGCCATATGTGTGACCATATGTACCTGGTTTTGGCTACACTAAAATCATGTGTGACAAACTTGACTACATGATTTAGTCACATAAACAGTTACTTCAAGTGACCATATAGTGGCATATGATTTAGACACACACAATAACATTGTATGTGACCAATATAAAACTTAATGATAATTGATGTCCATTTTGGCTCTAAAAAATAGCCACATGAATATTTCACAAAGTGACTATTGTGAATATATTCGTCACATACAATCAGCTTAAACGTGACCATAAACATCATTTGGTTACACATTTGTGAAATGGTGTGGCTATTGTAAAGCCATATATGTGACCATATGTACCTGGTTTTGGCTACACTGAAATCATGTGTGACAAACTCGACTACATGATTTAGTCACATAAACAGTTACTTAAAGTGACCATATAGTGACATATGATTTAGACACATAAAATAACATTGTATGTGACCAATATAAAACTTAATGATAATTGACGTCCATTTTGGCTCTAAAAAATAGCCACATGAATATTTCACAAAGTGACTGTTGTGAATATATTCGTCACATAAAATCAACTTAAACGTGACCATAAACATCATTTGGTTACACATTTGTGAAATGGTGTGGCTATTGTAAAGCCATATGTGTGACCATATGTACCTGGTTTTGCCTACACTGAAATCATGTGTGACAAACTCGACTACATGATTTAGTCACATAAACAGTTACTTCAAGTGACCATATAGTGGCATATGATTTAGACACACAAAATAACATTGTATGTGACCAATATAAAACTTAATGATAATTGATGTCCATTTTGGCTCTAAAAAATAGCCACATGAATATTTCACAAAGTGACTGTTGTGAATATATTCGTCACATAAAATCAACTTAAACGTGACCATAAACATCATTAGGTTACACATTTGTGAAATGGTGTGGCTATTGTAAAGCCATATGTGTGACCACTAGCTTTTCCACATTCTAACACACACTGCACATATGGTAACATAAAAAGTTATGTGACCATATGTTCCTGATTTTGGTTACACTGAAATTATGTGTGACAAACTCGACTACATGATTTAGTCACATTAACAATTGCTTCATGTGACCATATAGTGGCATTTGGTCACAGTGTTCAAGAGTGTGACAAAGATTCGTCACATTTAATTTGTATAATGTGACTAATTCATCGAACTTACTCTTCATTTGTCACGCATTCCAAATTCATATGTGACTAAATAATCAGCAAAAAAATAGCAGATCCCTTTCGCCACATAAATGTTCGAACGTGTGTGACTAAATAATAACGTGCTTTTTATTTTCGTACCTATAGTCACACAAATGTTCGAATGTGTGACTATCTGATTTCGAGCATGTGTGACCAAAGCCTCATTTTGTACTAGTGTTAAGGCTATATGGGGGATCATCTAGGACAAGACATGGTTAAGGTTTGAAGCGGCGGAACCACTTTAAGTGAGGAACGCTATTAATAAGTAGAGGATTTATTGGGTAGTCTTAAGCAAGGGTTGGTTTAAAGTCATAAATGAACTTTTTAAATATACGAATCTGTTAGGATGAAGAGGAATCGTTATATGATTCAGTTATGTCTAGTACCTTAAAATTTTGTTCCCGTTCATATGAAAGTACTATTAAACCATAATTAAGATTTTGCTTATTATTCTAAATACTTTGTAATGTTACCATAACCTAGCTCCCGGTGTGACATGCTAATAGGCTTTTAATTAGTAGGGAATCTAGTGTTTACATACAAGTATTCAAGAATGATAATTAACTAATATCTTTCAAAACAGTTTCTCCAAACATAATCTCATAACTTAATTAATGAAATCTCAGCAAAACTATCTTTATTTTATCTGCTTTACGTTTTATTTTTATTTCGCTTTTGTTTATTTACTTGCCTAAGTTAGTTAATAAAAAAAACCAAAACTCCCCTACTATTTTATAAACCCTTCACTAGTATGAAAGCCCTCATCTGTCACGCCTTTAGTTTTAATTCAGTCGGTTTGAAGAACGACTCTAGGTCATACCTACCACTTGCTCACCCTTAGGATTAGCATTGATAGGGAAAACTTAGGCCCCGCAATTACAAATTTAAAACACCCACTGATGCCCGTCGCAAGTAGCCGGTGCAATGACAAAGGGTAAGTAATTTCCCTTACCGACCGCTGGTGGCGCATCAAAGAGGTTGAAGGAGGTTGAATTGGAAAAAGATGTGCATACTGATGTGCCATCTACAGCTGAGGAGAGGAAAGATAATGAGATGGATATGGACAGGCTCAAAGAGATGGTTATTGTTGATACTGCAGAGTTTGTGCCATTGGCTGTAGAATATCCCATCATTGATTTCTATATATACACTGATCATAAGATGAAGAAGTTGTTTAAATTGATAAGGGTTAGAAATCATGAGGAGTTTCATAGGAAATTTTATCACATGGTCAAGGTGTTTAACAGAGATGAAATTGATCAATTGTGGGATGTGGCTAGAAGGAAGTACGCTAATGCTGATAGACATGATGACAACAGAATTGTATATGATTATCTTGATTTAATGTATGAGCCAAGTGTTGACATGTAGTATTTTCAGAGAATGGCATTTGATGTGTCTTACTGGCATTGTTATTCTCATAATGGAGTACATTTTGTGAATCAGAAGGATGGATGCATAGGATATGATGTATCATAAAAAGTCACATTTTTACATACATTATTTGTCCCATATTTGACTATTTTCTAACAAATACATCTTAAAATCATTATTATTAACCAACTTTTATTAGAAAGGTATAATCTTGACGGTCCTTTAAAAATCATGCAAAAAAGGCCGGAAAACTGACCTAAATAGGCACTATACTGAGCCTAACCCTAATTCCACTGTAAACCCCATACCAAGGCCTCATAACTATCTTATTTTGTAGCCATGGAGATTACAAGAATGTGGATATAAGGATTGCTCAGGTTGGATCAAGGATGAGAAAGATAAGCAACAAACAAGACCACCGAAGACTACGAGACGTATTCTGGACACGCCTAGGCTCCACACCTCCAATTCCTTCAAAATTGGCATTATTAGAATCATAACAGAATTACGAGACCGTAGGCGAAAGAATCAAGTCAAACGGACATGAAACGAAGAAGATACGGCCTTCCGAATCAACGCAAAAAGTCGAAAACAGCACACGGGGCAGCACACGGCCTGCCTACAGCCGTGTACGGCCTATAGGTGGCCGTGTACGGCCTATACAAGGCCGTGTATGGCTTGTATAGGGCCGTGTACGGCCTCATCCCCCCCATGTGTTCTCGTTTTGCTTCGTTTGCTTGTACGTAGGTGCTTGTGGACTTTTACTCTTGATTCCTTGGCTTGCCTATAAATAGAGGACCTCATTACCTCATTTAAAACAACCAATTTCACACCATTCTTCATCTTCACACTTTTCATTTCTCTCTCTCTCTCTAGATTAGTTTAGCATAGTTTCTCTCTCTAGAGAACTAGAGAGATGTAGGCACGGTTCGAGTGGGGAAGATAGTTGTAGCTTGGGAATTTTATTGTAATGAAGTTTTCAAGACTCTAGCTTGTACTACTCAGTGTTACGCTTCTTAAATACTGGTTCTTACTTATTCCTTTACTTACGGTTATTATATTTTGTTTGCATGATATCTTTGTTTGTGCTACGAATATTGCCTTGCTATTTATATAGTTTGATACTGTGATTGTTGAAATGTAGATATTAGGATTATGGATAATATTTAATTCATATTTAACATGCTATGATTGGTGATTGTATTGCTGTGTATCTGGTTGAGTTTTACATGAATATAGACTTAATCAAGTTTCCACCCTTTCCAGGAATATAGTGCAACAGGAATGATGAGGAAAGAAAGAAACATAAATGATCTCCAGGGCTTAAGTGTCAAATCTGAAGAAACTTAATGCTGTTAGGTGGATAGATTAAGTTTAGGGGGAGATTGTTAGGATATATTGTTCTAAGTCATTTCTACATCTAGCACAAGAGTTACTACTGCTGGTTATGGTTTCTACTGCTAGCACAAAAGATACTACTGTTATATGAAGATAAGTGTTAATACTGCTCTTGTAGTTTCTACTACCTTCATTTTTTCTACTGCTAGAAGAACTTCAGAGTTAGTATTGCTAGAGTATCAAAAGTTAGGGCTGCCGGGCAAAGCTTCAAAGTTAATGCTGCTAGAAGAATTACTACTGCTCTTCATAGTTACTACTGTTAGTAGTATTTTAGCAGTTACAACTGCTCTTGTAAATTCCATTGTTAATACTGTCAATGTGAATTTCATTATTTCTACTGCTTAGTGGGTTATGTCAGATTACCAAAACTATTATGGGACAAGTACAGAATCACAGATCATGCATATATGAGACATATTTGTTTCCAAACTTTAATGAGGAAAACGTGTAAAGGACTCTATATTTTATAAATAAAGTTCCTTATCTTAGAAGTATGGTAGACATGTATGTGTAATCTGACTTTGCACACTTAGTGAAATAAGTGTGAGTGAGAGAGATAGAATAACTTCAAGGTGAAAACCCCAATACAATCAAGTGTATTCGTATTATTATTAATTAAAAATATTGAAGCTTTTGTTGTTCATAGTCAGTGTTATTGTTTGATTTATAAGCAATTTATCTTCCTAAAGTTAACAAGTGTTATTCCATGACTTCTTGTTAATTATTCAAAGTTTGTTATATTATTTGTTAAGATCAAGACGATCCTTAAAGCAAGCCTGCAATTTATTAGTTCAGGGATAACCGTGTACTTGATAAAAATAAAGTAAGAAGTAATAATGAAAGGAAATAAAGATTGGCTTGGGGGCCTCCCAAGAGCACTTGTTTTACGAGTCTCTAGCTTGACTCTTTGTACCTTTTTGTCGACTCACGGTAGTTCAAAGATAAAGACGTCCTCCCTAATGGGGAAGTCTTCGAAGTAATGCTTTAAGCGATTACCTTTAACCTTAAAATTACCTTCTGGTGCTTCGAGCTCTACTGCACCATAGGGAAATACCTTTGATATTGTGAATAGTCCGCTCCACCCTATTTTAAACTTGCCGAAGAATTTCTTGAATCGCGAATTAAAGAGCAGCACCTTGTCTCCTGGTTTAAATCTTGTGGGGCTCAGTTTAGCATTGTGAATCCTTTAAGTTCTTTCTTTGAAGCTCAAAGAGCTGTCGTATGCCAGATCCCTTAATTCGGCTAGTTCGTTCAACTACATTCTTCGGTGTGCTCCTGTTGTAGAAATATCTAAGTTGCAATTCTTCAAGGCCCATTATGCTCTATGCTCCAGCTCGATTGGTAGGTGGCAAGCCTTGCCTTAAAGTAGTCGATGCGGTGTGGTTCCTAATGGTGTTTTGTAGGCAGTTTTGAATGCCCACAACTCATCATCCAACTTTTCAACCCACTTCTCCTTGTGATTACCAACTATTTATTCCAAGATCCTTTTTAAAGCTCGATTTGTTGCCTAGGCTTGCCCGTTGGTTTGTGGGTGCTAAGCCGTTGAAGTTTTGTGAGTGACACCATACTATTGCAGCACTCTCATGAATTGAACGTTGCAAAAATGAGTACCACGATCACTAATTATAGCTTTTGGAGTTCCAAATCGATTGAATATCTTCTTGAGGAATTTGGTCACTACTCTGGCATCATTAGTAGGAAGATCTTGAGCTTCGGCCCACCTGGAGACGTAGTCGACTGCAATTAGGATGTATTCTTTGCCGTTAGACTTAGGGAATGATCCCAAAAAAGTTAATCCCCAAATATCGAAAATCTCGCAAGCCTGGATGTTTGTAAGTGGCATTTCGTTCTGAGCTGTTATATTGCCTTGTCTTTGGCAGATATCGCAGCAACTCACCAGGTCGTAGGCGTCTCAAAATATGGTTGGCCAGAAAAAGCCGGCATAATACACCTTTTTTGCAGTCATATTGGCACCATGATGCCCTCCAGTAGGTCCATGGTGGCTTTGGTGTAAAATATGTTCAGCCTCTTTTCCATCGACGCATATTTTAATAACTTGATCAGGGCAAACCTTAAAGAGAAAAGGTTTGTCCCAATAGTAATTCTTTATATCGCCGAAGAACTTTTGTCTTTGGAATGTTGGCATTCCTTTGGGCACTATTTTTCCCACCAAACAGTTGGCAAAATCAGCGTACTAAGGATCATTAGTAGATTGTGATCCTCAATAATATTTACCAATGCTCATGATCTGTTCTTCTGGGCATTGGTCTTGAATATCTTTTTCGTGCAACTTTTCCGTAGAAGGTTTCTTTCAACCGTCTAAGATGATCCGCCGCGACGTTTTATGCTCCCTTTTTGTCTCTAATCTCGATATCAAATTCTTGTAGGAGTAGGATCCATCGTAGAAGGCGTGGTTTAGCATCTTGCTTTTTGAAAAAATATTTCAGAGCCGAATAATCTGTATAGACAATAGTTTTGGACAAGATTAAATAGGAATGAAATTTATCAAAAGCAAATACTACCGTTAGTAGCTCCTTCTCTGTGGTTGTATAGTTTTCTTGAGCATCGGTGAGCATCTTGCTGGCGTAGTATATTGGTTGAAGTTGTTTCTCCTTCCACTGTCCTAGTACAGCTCCAACTGCGAAATCACTATCTTCATATGTGATTTCAAATGTAAGACTCCAGTCTGGGGCAACCATGATCAGTGCATGTACGAGCAGATCTTTCAGATAGTTAAAAGCTTTGAGACATTCATCTGTAAAGACAAACGGAGTATTTTTTTTGAGAAGATGAGTCATAATTCGAGATAACTTAAAGAAATCCATAATGAAGAAAAGGTAGAATCCGACATGACCTTGAAAACGTAAGATTGCTTTGACAGAAGTAGGTGGTGGAAGTTTAGAGATAGTCTCAACTTTTGCTTTGTCAACTTCGATTCCAGCTTTTGTTATGCGGTGTCCTAAAACTATGCATTCTTTCACCATGAAATGACATTTCTCACAATTCAGAACTAGGTTTAACTCTTCACATCGGGTAAGCATTTTCTCCAAGTTAGAAACACAAGTGGTGAAAGAATTTCCAAATATGGAGAAATCGTCCATGAACACTTCCATGCATTGTTAAATTATGTCGTGGAAAATTGCCACCATGCATCTTTGAAATGTTGCAGGTGCATTACATAAGCCAAACGGCATACGTCGGTAGGCAAAAGTTCCATACGGACAAATGAACGTCGTATTTTCTTGATCCTTTAGATGGAGAGGTATTTGAAAATAGCCGGAGAAACCATCTAGGAAACAGTAGAATTCATTCCCTGATAATCTTTCTAGCATCTGATGAATGAACGGTAGAGGAAAGTGATCTTTGCGTGTAGCTTTATTGAGTTTTCGATAGTCGATACACACCATCCAGTAGGTGACGGTTCATGTTGGAATAAGTTCATTGTTTTCGTTAGCGATGACCGTCATACCTCCTTTCTTAGGGACAACTTGAACTGGATTAACCTATGGGGAATCTGAAATAGGGTAACTCAACCCATCATCCAAGAGTTTGATAATCTCCTTTTTGAGCACGTCTCGGATCTTTGGGTTAACTCTCCTCTACCTCTGAACGGATGGTTTGAAGTCGTTTTCCATTAAAATCTTGTGAGTGCAGTAGTTCGGACAGATCCCTTGTATGTCAGAGATTTTCTAAGCAATCGCTTTCTTGTGTGACTTCAAAACCTCAATGAGTCTTGCTTTTTCCACCAGCTTTAGATCTTTGGTTATGATGACTGGTAAGTGGGAATTTCCTTCGAGAAAATCATATTCAAGATGTGAGGGAAGTTCCTTTAGCTTCAAATCGGATGGTTCTTCAGTGGAAGGTTTCATCCTTGCAATTTCATCTCTTTTAAGCTCATCGAGTTTCGTCTAAGATTCTGACTCTTCTACAGGCGACTCTGGAGTGTTGGCAGACGCTATTTTAACCCATTCTGTGTTATTGGAGAGTGCATCTTTTCTCAGCTCGTATTTCAATTGTGAGGATTGGGAGATTGCATTATCTTTAGTGATTATGACATCTTTGTCTTTGTTAAATGCAAACTCCTGTAATTGAGCTGATGAAGATGTGCTGATGGTGATCTCTGAATTTTCACAACTTTCAGATAGTTGCGAATAATGTGGTTTAAGCAGTGACTCCATTTCTTTGAGAGTCTTTAGAATTTCTTTGTTTGAGAGAGACGAATCACATACTTTGAGATTTGGTTTCCTTCTTAAGAGAGTGACTTGAGTGCCGTATCCAAGCGGAGCAGCCATGTCGGATTTGTTAGACTGCATGCTAGAATTCTTTAAAGGAAATAGTACTTCGCTTGATGTGGTCAGAGGATCCGAGATAGCTGAGCATAATCCCGCGCATTCTTCATAGATTTTCCTTGTTGTGATGATAGTGTTGGAAAGGGTGTTAATGTTGCTTACTACGAGGATCTGTTCCATGTGTTCTTCAATTATTTCCTGCATAGAATCTACAAGACCAATGTCTTCTCCTATATGTCGTTTCATTAGTTTATCAACTTAATATTGAATGTGACTTACTCCGTTCCAACTCGAAGTTTTAAAGATTTTTCATTAACGTCAATAACAGCATTGGCAGTGTTTAGGAAAGGTCTGCCAAGGATGAGTGGAACTTAGGTATCCTCTTCAATATCCATAACAACAAAATCAATAGGAAAGATGAATATATCAACTCGGACTATAATATTTTCAGCAATTCCACGAGGGAGAGTATGGCATAAGGTTTACACTAGCTCCTAAGTCAGCTAAGGCGTTGCTTATCTGAACATCCTGAAGATAACAAGGAATTGTGAAACGACAAGTGTCTCATAGCTTTGGGGGTAGACCGTGTTGCATAATTAAATAGCACTCTGCATCTAAGGGCAAGTTACCTATTTGTCTAAGTTTTTCTTGGTTAGATATGAGTTCCTTAAAGAATTTGGCACAATTAGGCATCTCAACTAAAGCATCTAATAGTTTGACATTTAAGTGTAAGCTTTTAAGCATTTCTAGATGTTTTCCAAAATGACCTTCCTGTTTCTCTTTCTTAAGCCTACCAAGGAAAGGTATACATACTGGTTTAGTGACTTCTTGGGCTTTAGAAGGTTCTGGCTCAGGAGAAGTAACAGGGGTGTCAACTTGTACCGAGTCAGTAGTCGGAGAAGAATTAGAAGGTTCGTTTGAAGGAATATCTACAGATTTCTCATTTCTAGTTTCTTTTCCTCCTCTAGTGACCACAACAATGTCATCATGCTCATAGGATGAGAGATAAACAACGTTGTCGATCGCTTCTTCCCTTTGCTTCTCCTCAACTTTTAAAAACAACCTTTTAACATTATCCTCCATGTTTTTAATCAAATCGTTTCAAATTTTAAGTAAACTATCAATTTGATTTTGAAAATCAACAATTTGTTTATTTATATTATTTTGCTCAACCATAAAGTTATTGAAAATTGTATTGTTTAGACAAGAAGTCAATTGGAACGGGGTAGAGGGTGAAGAGAGAAGTAACGATTGAGAGGTAAGTTGCTTGGTTAGCCGCTGAATGAAAGGTTTTGAATGAATGGCTTGATCAGTGGTTTTACCAGTTGTAGCAAGAACATCTTCTTTGGACCTTGTGCTTGAGAAAAGGTTTTGAGGTTTCTTCTTTTGCTTAGGTTTGAAAGATTCTTGCATATTATTGACAACTTTTGTGATAGATTCGAGTTGAGTCCTTAAAGTGTCCTAGGCTTGATTAGAAGTACTCCCTTCTTCTAAAGTTGATTCGTCTGGCTCCGAGTCATGTTGATGTATCGTCTCAATCAACTTTTAAGCTTCGTTTGAAGTGTGTAGCATGAAATTTCCGGATGAAGCAGCATCGAGGGTTTGTTTGTGATGAGGATTCAGACAAGGACCGGATTTGAGCATGTGTAAGGTGCGCAATCGCACAGGGCCCGATTTTTCAAAGGGCCCAATTTTCTGAAAATTTCCTAATAATTATAGATCGAGTTTCAAACATTTTGATAGTGCTTTATGTAAAGAAATACGCTTCCTATGATCAAGAACAATCGTTTTAAGTATGGTAGAAAAAGAAGCTATGAGTTATGTATTAATGAAGGAAATTTTAGCTGTGGATTTATCGGGGAAGACGAACTTCAAAGTACAGTGGGATTTGACCAATTGTTTGTTATTTATGTTTTTAGTACCCTACAGTTATCTAAAAATAAAGGTTTTACCCCTTCTATGATTCTATCTTATAATTCACAAATTCAGCCTCATCTATTATGTAGGGTCCCCTATCATTTTGAGGATATGAAAAAGGGAGTTTATAAATACAACAAATAATATTAATTCATACAACAACTGTACAGTAGTCATTGCATATAGTACAAGTATTCAAAGCACAGTTTTAATGTATGAATAACTTTTATTTGTTGTATTTATCAGCTCCCTATGATCTAACTTATAGTAATTATATTTTTATTCCCAAATATTAATTTACATATCCAATATTGAATTACAAGCGTTTCATGAATATTATCATCCCAACATATATAAGATATTATACTAAAGTTTTAAGATATTTAATACGATTTAAAAACTCAAGCATTGGTTTTAACTTTTTATAAAAAAATATATGATAAATTGAAAATTAAATGATAAATACACTAGATGTTATTGGCTCTAATTAATAGCGTGACTAATATTGTATTTAAGGGCCTATTGTTACTTTTGGCACAGGACCATAAAAACTACCGAGACGGCCGTATCGTGGGAACTCTCCAACCTTGAGATTGTGGGTTTAAGTTCGATAGTGGACATATGTATATATTTGTGGAAAAAATTGTACATATTCGTGGTATGTAGGTGTTTGTGAAATGCCTTTCTAAAAAAAATGGTTAAGGAAAAAGAAAGACTATCTCTAAAATAATAGGTGAATTGTTAGTACTTCCTCCGTCACAAAATAATTATCCAGTTTTGACTTTTTGAAGTCTTTCTTTTTCAACTTTGACCTTAAATTAATTTGTTTGTGTTATATAATACTTGATGAAAATCATATCAATGAAAATATATTTAAAACCCAATCCATTCATATATTTTGCATCAAGTATTATATAACACAAATAAAAATATTTAAGGTCAAAGTTGAAAAATAAAGACTTTAGAAAGTCAAAATGAATAATAATTTTGGGACGGAGGTACTATATAATAGTGTCATTGAGTTGGTATAGTATTTTTGAGTTTAAATATGTTATAAATAATGGAAATCACCTTTGGTGATTGTATGTGTTTCAATAAAGAAACTCGTAACTCAGAGGGCCTAAAATGTTAATTACGTGATAGCATGAGTAGCAATTTTGCAATGGGGGCTGCTAACCATTTGGGGGTGGGTTTAGATTCAGCCTATAGTAGATTGCAAAAGGCTGAATCTAAACCCACCCCCAAAATTCTGCTCCTACCCCCTGGCCCACCATTTTCAGTCTAATTTTATTTAAGTTTGATCTAGTTCAGTACAGAATCAGTTTCAGTTTTAGACTAAACAGAAGGTAGAAATTAAAAAAAAAGGGGGTAGGAGCAGAAAAAGAGTGGGCCAGGGGTATGGTTAGCAGCCCCCTCTACTATATTTTGTATTTTTATGCAAATGTTACGTTATAAGAACAATAATAATTGCAGTAGCTAGTTGACAAATAGAGCAGTAAGAACAAATCAACTCCATTGACAAGCAAGTCAACTATGTTAATCCTTCAGTAACCCTTGTCCATAAATTATTTTCCCAATTTACAAATGCAATCTTGTGATCAAGTGTTTGTGTTATATGTTACTTTTTTCTGTTGAAAGGTGTTTTCAATCCCTCCTTTTTAATATATGTATATTCTTTTCTTTTCCTTCCTTTCCTAGTTATGTATGATTTCCTCTCAGCTGTTGTATAGTAGACACATGTTCTAGTTTGTCATATAGACACATGTACTGGATTAGGTGGTGAAAATTTGTGAGTATAAGTTGTCAAGTATGGCTGCTGATTTAATTGTTTCAATTGCTGTAAAAATAGGAGAATTTGTATTTGAACCTTTTGGGAGATCATTTAGTTACATATATAATTACAGCAAGAACATTACTTCTTTCCAAACTCGACTTCCAGCTTTGGAAAATTGTAAAATTGAGATCCAAGGTTTAGTTGATGAGGCAAAGAGAAATGGGGAACAGATTCTACCGCAAGTTGCGGAATGGCTAACAACTGCAGATGGTTTTGTCAATGAATCTAGTAAGTTCCTTGATGACCATCATGATCATAGCTCACCATGTACCAACCTAGTTTCACGGTACCAAGTTAGTAAGAAAGCCAAATATAGGGTGTTGGCTGTTAATAGGCTTTTACAAGATGCTAAGTTTGACCGTGTTTCTCAACAAGTTCCTCCACCATTGTGGTCAACCTCAACAAGTGACATGGAGACTTTTGACTCACGGAACTTAACATTCAAAGAGATTATGGAAGCACTCAAAGATGATAATATCAATATTATTGGAGTGTATGGTATGGGCGGTGTTGGTAAGACCACTCTTGTGAAACAAGTTGCTAAGAAAGCTGGTGAGGAAGAGTTGTTTGATGAGATGGTGATATCGGTCATCTCTCAGACTATGAATGTGAGAAATATTCAAGGAGAGATTGCTGATAAGTTGGGACTAAAACTTGAGCAGGAAAGTGAATCCGGAAGGGCAACTCGATTATGTGAAAGGTTGAAGCAATCAACCAGGGTGCTTTTGATACTAGATGATGTTTGGACACTATTAGATCTTGAGGCTATTGGGATACCACACAATGATGTCCATAAAGGATGCAAATTGTTGTTGACATCACGGAGCAAAGATGTCTGCAATGAGATGAATGCTCAAGTATGTGTCCCTGTAAATGTCTTATCTATATCAGATGCTTGGAATTTATTTAGTAAGATGGCAAACATTACACATGATCATAGTTCTGATATACATCTTGTTGCCACTAAGGTAGCTGAAAGATGTGCAGGCCTACCGATTGCAATTGTAACTGTTGCACGAGCTCTTAGCGGCAAAAGTAGACATGCTTGGAGTGATGCTCTTCGTCAACTGCGCAACCCTCCTTTGAAAAACATTAAAGGCATGCAAAAATATGTATACTCATCTCTTGAATTGAGTTACAACTACTTGGAAACTGATGAAATTAAGCATTGCTTTTTGCTTTGTAGTTTATTCAAAGAAGATGTTGAGATTTCTGTTGAAATTTTAGTAAGATACGGCATAGGGTTAAGGTTGTTTCAGAATGCTTATAAGTTAGAAGCTGCAAGAGACAGGGCATATGCCTTAGTTGAGGGTCTCAAAGCTTGTTGTTTGCTATTGGATGGTAAAAATGAGGAATATGTTAGAATGCATGACGTCATTCGGGATTTTGCTATTTTGGTTGCGTCCAGCGATCAAAAAAGGTCTTTGGTAAGACATGATGCGAAATCTTTTGGAAGTCTTGAAGGTGAGCTGCTAAACCCTTTAACTGCGATCTCACTTGCATCAACTAACATTATTGAACTTCCCGGTGGCTTGGATTGTCCAAAACTTGAGATTCTGCTATTAAATTTTCACTCTGATTCAATTCTGGTTCCTGGAAACTTCTTTGAAGGGATGAGAGAACTTAAAGTTCTAAACTTGAGTGACATGCCCATTTTGTCGCTACCCTCATCTATTGGATCATTATGGAAAATGAGGACATTGTGCCTTGAACGCTGCAAGCTACGAGACATCTCAGCAATCGGAGAGATGAGAAGCCTTGAAATTTTGAGTTTTGTTGGATCTAATGTAAAACGGTTGCCCACAGAAATTGGACAACTAACACGGTTGAGACTCTTAGATCTGACAGATTGTGAAGAGTTGACAACAATTCCACCCAATGTATTATCAAGACTTTCTTCATTGGAAAGCTTGAATATGCTGAATAGTTTTGTGAACTGGAGCGGTGAAGATAAGGATATGCAAGGAAACAACCCATCTCTTAGTGAGTTAAACTTGTTGTCTAACTTAAGATCCTTAGAAGTTAACATCCTCAATGTCGATCTCATCCCTCAAAATCTAATATTTGATAACTTGAATAGATTCAAGATTTATGTCGGAAGCTATTGGCTGGTTAGCTTTACCCATCGATACTCAACATCTTTGAAACTTAGAGTTGATGAAGGTATTAGTTTACCGGACGGTCTCAGGCTGATGCTGAAACAAACTCAATACTTGATCTTAGAGTATTGTGCTCATGTGTTAAAGAATATTCTATACGAGTTGAGAATGGAAGGATTTCAATACCTCCGAGGGTTAGAGCTATATGGTAATCGTGACATTGAATATATAGTTGATACAATAGGATGTAAACCAGGTGCCGTCTTTCCTATGTTGGAGAAGCTGGAAGTAGTGTCTATGGAAAATCTAAAAGAAATATGCCATGGCCATCTCCCTGCTACATCATTTATGGCACTGAAGGAGTTGGATCTAAAATATTTGCCTGAGTTTGTTTGTCTGTGGAAGGAGGAAACCCAGGGGCACACTCCCTGCCTTATCAACCTGAAGAACGTCTGTGTGCACACTTGTCATAAATTGGAAATTCTTTTTCCACTACACACAGCCACCGACCTAGTGTTGCTCCATAATTTGAGTATATTCAATTGTGAAATTCTTCGGGGAATATTTTTTGATGATATCGCAGTCGCAGTTGAGGAAATGGGCGAGATTGTGCTCCCCATGTTGAACATCTTGGAGCTTTCTCTTCTACCTCAGCTGAAGACTTTGTGCCCAAAAACGAGTGAAATGTCAACTTCAATTGACAGCATTGACATACCTCTTTTTGGTGGTAACGTATGTGAGCACACTGAATGGTTGTTTTATGCTTCCGTAATACAAGTTCAAATTAGACCAATACAAATAAAATTGTGGTACACTTTTGTAGTCAAGCAAATGATTTTCTTAAGTTCAGTTTTCTACAACTTTACAACCATGGTCCTTTTACTTGTACTTGCATGTTTTTGCAGTTAGAAAAATTTTCTTATCACAGTTTAAAGGTTCATAACAGTTTGTATGTAAATAGTAACTTTGACCTCTACGTCAAGTTGTACATTTTAGCTTAAAGAGGATGAGGATTTGTTATCTATAGAGAAACTAATTAGACCTGTTTATGATTTGGCAGGTAAAGTTTCCAGAACTGCAGGAGCTAAGACTGAGGGAACTTCCAAAAGTGAAATCGTTATGGCACCTTCAAGTACCCGAAGAAAGCTTTAGCAGATTAAAAGTTCTGAGGATCATAAGGTGCAATGCAATCTCAAAATTAATTCCTTTTTATATGATTCAGAGATTAAAGAACTTTGAAAGTCTTTCTATCATTAACTGCAATATGGTTGAAGAGATTTTTGAGCTTGAAGGTCTTGTTGATGAAAGTACTGCAAAGTCAGTAAATATTCCGCCTCTGAAAGAATTGGTTCTATGTGGATTATCTGAATTGAAGTATTTGTGGTGGAACAAAAGTTCTTTTGGATATCTTAGCTTGCAGTATTTAAGCATTCTGACGATAACCAGATG
The DNA here is from genome assembly GCA_949592205.1 of Helichrysum umbraculigerum. Lineage (NCBI taxonomy): Eukaryota > Viridiplantae > Streptophyta > Magnoliopsida > Asterales > Asteraceae > Helichrysum > Helichrysum umbraculigerum. Next base: position 68,548,987 of record CATIUR010000003.1, read on the forward strand.
TGATAGTTTGACATATATATTCTCTGTATCTGCATTGAAAGGTCTCGTTCAACTTCAGCGTCTAGAAATAGAATCATGTGCGTTGGTTAAGGAAATTGTTCGTTTAGAGAAAGGAGAGCACAGAAACATGCTTGTTTTTCCACAATTACACACTCTCCGGCTTAACCATCTGCCAGACCTTACAAGTTTCTACCAAGATCAAAAAGCTTTAAAATGGCCATCTTTGAGAATCCTTAGTATTGCTAATTGTCCCATTATGAAAACTTTTCCTGCTTCTGAACTTGTACAAATAGTGGATCAGGCGGGTAACCTGTTTGCTACGGTACAACCACTTTTCAATGAGAAGGTATGCCATCTTTACAAAATTTACGCTTTTGATAATATAATGATAGTAGTTCTCTGGCAGAACTAGTTGAGGAAGTGACCATGGTTTTCTTTTTATGTAAAGGAGGGCAATACCTCCGGTACAATATTTTGATAAAGAATAAAAAAATGTGTTGACGTAAAATGTGGTTTATTTTTTCAGTTTTTCTGCTGATAACTGACATAAACAACCTTACTGTAAAAGTTGGGAGCAATGCTCTATCAATAATTCACTACTCGAGCTTGACATACTGGTGATATTGATTAAATTTTTATGTAAAAAATGATGGTATAGGTTGAATTTCCTAATATGGAAGAGTTACACATACAGCACATGGATAACCTGGTCGAGGTATGGCATGACCAACTACCAGATCAGACCTTCTCCAGTCTACACGTTCTCGATGTGAGAGGTTGTGAAAAGCTAATCCATGTTGGTCCAGGCCATATGTTAGCAAGACTTCAAATGTTGAGTAAACTTTACATAGAAGATTGTGGTTCTGTTGAGGAAATCTTTGTCACCAATGATGAAGATGATATTGATGTGTCACTCTTTAGCTTGACGGAATTAAGGCTAAAGAGTCTACCTGAACTGAAGCATATATGGTGGGACAATGAGTCACAATGTGGTTCTCTTCGTTTACAGAACCTAAGTTCACTTGAGGTTTCTGGTTGCGATCATCTCAAATATATTTTCTCAACTTCCATCATCAAAGGGCTAGTTCAACTCCAAGAACTTAAAATAAATTCATGTAAGTTGGTTCAAGAGGTAGTCTTGAAGGAACAAGATCAAGTTGAAGTGATAGTCTTGCCTCGAATGAAAACACTTGAACTTAAAAGTTTGCCAAACCTAATGAGTTTCTGCTCTATAGATGCTATGTTGCATTTTCCATCCATTAAAGTACTAAAAGTAACAGACTGTCCAAAGATGAAGATGTTTGCTTCAGCTTTAAATCAGAATAATCTTAGATTGCCAATTGAAGTATCAGAAGAATTATTGGAACCCTTTCTCAGTGGAGAGGTTTGTACTCTATATTTGCAGGTGTTCACTTCTATAGCCCACTAATTAGTAACACATCTCATCCAATCTATACCAATAACTAAATACGAAACCCACGCAGTTTGTCTATAAATGTTGCTGATGTGACTCCTATTTGTTTTTTAAGTTTGTGACTATTTGGTCTAACTTCAATTCTCAGTAGTTTTTTACTTAGAGGTAACAAGTATCCCCTACATATACTTGTAAATGACTCGGAATGAGTCAATTTAGCTTACATTTTACCTCAGGTCAAACCAGTAAGATATAAATTTTCAGCTAAAAGAAACGAGTCGAAATGGTTGAATCAGTCCAAAGTCAAACAATGAGTATTTAATGAAGGCAACCTTCTAAATTCGCTTTATTAAACAATGTGCATTATTTGTAACAGTATAGTTTTTGCAATCATATGGTGCACATATATTACAATTACAAATAGTAATATTTAAAAAATGTACTAAAAGGTATTTAAGAGTCAACTTGACCCGTACTGAAAACTGCATTTGGACCCATTATCCAAATAGTCCTGCCCGCCTATTTTTCCTTCTCTACTCCCGGGCAATTGGGAAAAGATGTTTCTACTACTCCTATGGGTAACCATCCATTGGCAAGGATTAACTGTCACAGTTTATCTGAGGCTTATTTGTTGGTGTTTGTGTCTTATTCTAGTTGCAACCTATTTGGCAGATACTTTCACCGAAGTTGGAGAAACTGAGCATCAAAGGCCTCGGTAGCTCAACAGGCCTATGGCGTAGCCAACTTCCATATGACTCCTTCCAACAACTCAGAAGTTTGAAGGTTAAAAGATGCAACAACTTCTTAACACTTGTTCCAGTGCTAAAAGATCTGGAAAAACTTTATGTTGAAGAATGTGATTCACTTGAAGAGATTCTTGGAGTTGAGCAGTCTATCCAGAGTGGTCATCAGAAGCATTTAATTTGTATGTTAAGGGATGTCAAACTACAAAAATTACCCAAGCTGGTAGAAATATGGTGGAACAAAGATTTAGATGGCATTCTGAAATACCCAAAATTTTCTTCATTGAAAGTTATCACCTGTGATAGTTTGAAGAAATTATTTTCAGTATGGATATTCAAGCATTTCATACATCTCGAAGAACTTTACATAGCTAACTGCTTAATGATGAAAGAAGTGGTTACCGATGATGAAATGAAAGGATATGCTGGAGAGAAACTAGTGTTTCCACAACTTCACTCTCTAGGACTTGTAAATTTGCCAAACCTTACGAGTTTCTGCTTGGGGACTTTTATGCTTGAATTTCCTGCACTGGAAAATCTGAACTTGGTGAACTGTCCTAACATGCGTACTTTCTCTTTACGGCCAACAGTCACACCAAAACTCAATGCAATAGGGGTAAAGAATGGGGAGCAGCTATGGAAGGATGACCTCAACAGCACTATAGAACACTTCTTCATAACCAAGGTATGCTATAGTACTAATTCACTAGGTTTTCTCATAAGTACAATTATAACTGATTCACAGTTTATGCACTAGATCTTACATTGCCATGACACCCATGTCTGGTTGATCTAGAGCCACTATTGATTATCTAATTATTGATATATGGTCAGTATTTAGGGGGTGTCTGGGATTGCTTAAATACCTATTTATATGTTTATTTGTTTATTTTGACAGCAGATAACTAGATGTAAACACCTTTCTGAAAATGGTTATCTGCTTATTTACTAAGAAAATAAGCACTTACAAATAAGTAAGGAGTCACCTACTTATATTATTAAGTATATAAGTGCTTAAAAATAGGCAAACCCAAATACCCCCTTAAATCAAAAAACTGTTTCTGATATTTAAAGCTACATGAGTCACTTGGTCCAAGCTTAAGGATTTATTCATTTACTTATGATTTATGAAGCAATGCTAAATTTATTAATTTGGAAGTCAAAGTTGAGCTAATTTGACCTGTAAATTTTTTAATGGCCTAATGCTCTTATTAGATGTGGTAATTTTGAGCCATTGATTTTTTAATGTGATTTTTGCCATTGTATGTATCCATATTTCAAAAGTTCTATTGAGTGTATAAAACTTTCTTAAAATGTTTAATGTATGTATCTATGCCCTATTCTTGTTGATTTGGGCAGTCATTTGCGTATAGAGGAATCACTGAGGGCGCAGGATATTGACAAGCCAAAGGGAATAGATGTTGCATAAACCTCTTCGGTTAATATGGTAAAGCATCAAAAATCCACCGGCAACAATAACAAAAAGGGCAAAGGTAAATATCATGATAACAACAAGCCTAATCCTAATAACAAGTGTATATTGACTTGTTGGTCATAAGAACACCTATGGAGCAAGCACAAGTAGTTCGCACAATGGTTCTAAGGACCAAAACTCAAAAGGTCGGAATATTGATAATAATTTGGTTCAAAATTATTGTGTATCCGTATATTTCTGAGGCTTATTTTATGCAGGATGATGATGTTGTGTGGTAGGTTGACTTGGGTGCTACTACCCATGTATGCAAGGATGGATGTTGGTTTAAGACTTACAAGTCACTGGATGATGGATCAATTGTTCATATGGGAAATGAGTCAACTTCCCCTGTTAATGGACATGGAAGTGTGGATTTGCAATTCATTTCGGGAAAAAGTGTTTCTTTGTTTGATGTTTTATATCCCAAATCCATAGAAACCTAGTGTCTAGCAGTGTGTTGAATAATTGTAGGTACAAACAAGGTATTTGATAAGTTTGTTTTGTCTAAACATGCTATGTTTGTTGGTTTCGTTTATCTTTGCAACTAAATATTTAGACTTAATATCAATAAGATGAATGTTAATTAAGCTTTTATGACTTGTTTTAGCACAAATATTTCAACTCTTTGGCATACTAGATTAGGACATGTGCGATGTAAAAGAATGCAATATATTTCTAAAGATGGATAAATACCGACTTTTGACTCGAACCATGAAAAATGTAAAACATTTATGTTGACTAAAATCACTAAGAAACCTTTTCAAAATGTAACTAGAAATTCTGAAATCATAGCGAATTATGTGATTTGTATGGAACTCCATCATTAAGTAATAATAAATAATTTGTTACATTCATTGATGATACTTCTAGATTTTGTTATCTTTACTTGTTACACACTAAAGATCAAACTTTGGATAAGTTAAAAACATACAAAATTGAAAGGGGAAGTGATATATTGATCCAACTTATTTCCAATCTGTAGGTATAATTCATGAGACTACTGCCCCATATACACCTCAACAAAATGTTATATCATAGAGGAAGAATAAAGTACTTAAGGAAATAGTTAAATCCATGTTATCCTATTCATGTATTAGTGATGGATTTTGAGGGGAAGCTATGTTAACAACTTATTATTTGCTTAATAGAGTTCCTAATAAAAAGAACAAGAATACTTTTTATGAACTTTGGTATAAAAGGAAACCAAACTTGAACTATCTTTGGGTATGGGGTTTTAGGGATGTTGTAAGACTCCCTGATCCCAAGAAGAAAAGTCCGGGTTAACGAGGTATAGATTGCATATTTATTGGATATGCTAAGCATTCCAAGGCTTATAGGCTCTATGTTATTGAACCTAATGATTTTGTTTCGGTTAACACACCATGGTTGAATTAAAGCATGCAATCTTTCATGAGAATTCCTTCTCATCTATATCATAACCAAATGATTTGGTCCCTAGGTCTAGTGGAACCAATAAGGAGGTAAGTTCGGATGTGACTCAAGATAAGTCATTTGAACTTAGGAAAATAAAAAGAGAAAGGAAACCTAAATTATTTGGGTCTGATTTTCAATTACACTTGATTGAAAGTTCAAGTGATGAGGTTTATACCCAATATTCATATTTAATGCGTGCTCGATCTACCAAATTTTTATAAAAATGATAAAACGAATGGTCTGGTCGTCAATTAAACCTCAAATCAAACTTCTAAATTTATAACCAAATTAAACATACAATTATGACCATTAACACACATATATGCATAGTACCTATCAATTAATAGCATAGTATAGTAAATTGATCCAGGTTGTCTCCAAAGAGTAACAACAATTCATTCTTACTTCTATTATGAATATATGTTTAATATAAATAGAATTCCAGCAACTTATTGAATATATAATTGAAATACTTTTCTTGAAACAGTTGTGAAGAACTAGACAGAATTATTATAAAGTGAACTAATCACCACTGCATTATTAACAATGTATATGCGGCCATTGATATATCTCATATTATATTTGTAAAAGAAGTCTATCATTATTTAACCAAAAACACATGCACAATTAAAATTTAATATGAATCCAGACAAGGAACTCGCCGAGTCGTTGACAGGCTCACCGAGTTTCTTGACATCGGAAACTCGTTTAACAAAATAAACTTTAATTAATAACTTTCCAATCTGGTCATCCATGTCCTACCATTATAGAGGATTCATGGGATTGAATTTGTCAATCAAACATCACGGAATATGTGTCAATTATAAACCGGTGAATCATATGAGAAAAATTGATAAATCTCAAAACAACGAGTCTTTTAACAAATCATTTTCAATGTTTCAATACTCAATAAACAATCTACATTACAATAAAACAACTAATTCAAAACATATAATCAATCAATGGAAAAGAAAGCATTATTTGAACTGCAAGAATATTGCAAACCATACTGTTACTTTCTCTTATTGATTGACATAATGCCTCCTGCTTTCTTCTAACTATTCTTACAAAACTAAATATATCTAATTTTCTCTCTGGAGTAAACTGAATTTGAAATGGTATATATAAGTTATATTAAAATGAGAAATGTGTCTTCTATTTATAAGGCTGTTCTGGTCACAAGAAAGCTCAGTCAGTTCCTCTTGGGCTCGGCGAGTTCAGCCTCCTGATCTGATCTTCAGATCTGGTCTTTATTTGGTCCATGTTCATTCAACCAACGTTCCAGCTTTTTGGGGGGTTTGATTCTATCTCCCCTTCTTTAGATTTGAATTCTGATAATTATCCTAAATTGATTTAATAATAAAAAAAATGCAACTCGGCGAGTTCTTCTTTTGCTCGGCGAGTCTTCACCCAGATTGATTTCATGTTACACTTTAAACCTTGAATTTCTTCATTTCAACTCTAAAACTGCATTTTATTCAAATATAGACATATAAGTAGCATTTACTTCCTAATTTATTCACTTAATTAACTAAAATAGCATACTAAAACATATACAATCTAACACTTATAAAATATTCCGACACTTAGACCTTTGCATATCCTCAAGCAAAACTAAAAATACAATCTGATTTTATATTGCTTTTACTTTCATAGTTCACAGGTAAATATAAAATAGTCATCAGTAGCCAACATAGATTAAGTCAAGCATTTCTAATCAGACATCTCACGGATGGAAGTATATTCAGTAATCGTTCAACTCTCTATAATCTATTGATCTAACTTATGGTTGTTATATATATGTTCAAGTTGACTCGGTCACTGGTCGTTGATATTTCTGATATGATGCGTGCACAACAATGGGTCTTAAATTTATAAGGCTGGGGCCTAGGGTTACTATGTTTGCTGATTTATAAGGGCTAGCAAGGGTAAGTATGACCTATGATCGTTCTTCAAAGCGAAACGAATTAAAATAGGGGATTTAGAGACTTTTGTGTATTTAGCTAGGATAAAAAGTTGGTTTTGGTTTGGGGTTTTCTAATCTACTAAATAAAATTAAAGCAAGATAAAGGTGGAGGTTGCTTCGGGCGTTCAATAATTAAAGCGATTGTCTACTATGAAGTGGTTTAGGGGAGATTAAATATGAGGAGTTCTAGTGTGGATAAATTTGTAAGTTATTGTGAGTTATTGCTACAATCCTTCCATCGGACTGACGCGGAGGTGTCCACAATCAGGCAGAAGGAATGTCACGTGGATTGCAGAATACATTGACATGTACACCGAAAGTTCTCTCAAATGTACGGCCGTATTATTCGACAGTTATTCTCGAATCTTATTCCCCAGTCTTGGTCGTCAGAGATGTCCGAATCATGGCATAGTCTGTTGAATATACAGTCTTATAAACGGATTTTACCCTCGCCGGAATAAGTTGGAATATCTGGTCTAGGCGGTCGAATACTACATCATCACTTATTCGTACGAATTATCAACACTACTCAAGTATGCGAAATAACTTGGGTAATTTATTTTATAAATAGAAACCTAAGCAATACTTTTGTCATTACAATTGATCCATAATATGACTACCTTCGGTCGTTCCAAACTTCCGTACGTTTGTACTTTGCATAAAGCATTTCCAGCACTATATCAAGGAACAGTCGAATCGGTGCCGTCAAATTACTTCACGATGATCTAAAAACCTTTTATGCTTAACTATTATGATAATCCTAAGGCAACAATCAAACAAGGATATGCAATAAGGTGATCAAAATAGTATTTAATTCTAGGAAGGCAAAAGTATTATCTGGGTTAAGGATACTTCGAAAGTTGTCTCAAAGTATCTCCTATCTGAATTTAATCTTAATCTACCTCTATTCCCATATTCCGTGTCTCTTAGATCTTATTTCAGTCTAGAGAACACCGACCATGCCGAGCTCAATGATTCAATCTAACATAGTATAACTAAGTGACCTATACCCTATGAGTTAGCTACGTTCATTTTTGGATAAGGTTTTTGTCACAACATGAGTTGGGCAGATAAACGATAAAGATTTAATTCCTACATCTATTCACAATTTAAACTATCCACAACTACGTAACATACGGTTTATTACATATTTAAAATATTCCCTAAATGACTATCATAGCAGACAAGTGAGTTATTTAGCTAATCATGGCAATTTTGACATGCATATTTAAATACTGAAAATAAACAACAAACGTAATTAATATAAAAAGGTAATAAATTAAAACATGATACAGCGTACAATAACTCAAAGCTAAAATGCGTCGCAGAGCACCTCCGTACAAGGATAATTAATCCTTTTTAATTAATTAGTTAGCTAGCCTAACTAATTAAAACTAATAAAAAGAAATAAAAATATAAAGCTGATTTTTAGAGAATGAAACTAGTCTAGGAATGTGGTTTTTGAATTGTGAATCCAAAGGTATATTTATAGTTGAAATCCGGCTCACGATAGCGAAGTTAGGCTCATTTTAGCGAAAAAACGCGCGCAGTACGCATACCGGACAAAAAAGGTGGTGCACGGACCAAAAAGTCGCCGGCACCGGTTGGACCCAGGCCGGTACCGGCCCAAGTGACCCAAAAAGCAGCCGGCGGCCAACCGACCGATGTGGTGTGGAAAGTTTTTAATTTGTAAATGCTGGGGTCTAAGTATGACTTACTGATACTGAACCAAAGGCTAGTAGGTAGTAAGTATGACCTAGAGTCGTTCTTAAAGAGAAACTGAATTGAAACGGAGGTGATCCAATCAATCTTTCTTTTTCTAGTAAAAGGGTTTTTATAAGAGTGTGTTAGGGGTTTTGGTTAAGTTAACTAAGTAAACTAAATAAAGCAAATAAAAGGTAATAATAAATCAAATAATGGAAAGCAGTATTTGTTGTGATTTCATTAGCTCATAATATGGGATGATGGCTTTTAGGGGGAAACATTTAACTAAATTGAGGCCGTTTACTGGATTCAATAACTTATGGTATAACAAGTAGATTCCTTATTAGTCGGTTATCAACTAATATGTCACGAGGAACTAAGGTGTCGTGATTCTGATCAGACAGACAATGCTCAACTCTCCACACTCTCTTGTGAGGGAGTCAGTGGCCCTTATTATTGAACGCATTCGCTCGTGGGCAAAGGAACAGAGTAGCAAGTCCATAATAAGTCTAGCCGTTCTTAATACCATACATATTACAAATCCAATGAACAACTAACTTAGAGCATATGTTCGGACTTATTTGATCGATTCCTATTAGTGAGACTCAAGAATGATAAGCGAGGCAAAACGTTTAGGTTTCTTGCGTACCTTACTTTAGGTTTCATAGTTTAAAGGAAAAGTATCATTTTAATTTGGATTTTAAACTTGCCTTTCTTAATACAATTAACAAATCCCTAGGTTTTCGTGAATGGTTATTTAGCCTATAGCCTACCTACTCTAATCTAATCTAAACTAACTAATCTAATTAAAATGCTAACGGCTTTTAGCATAAAGTCAAACCCATACCATATCTGAAAATACTATGGTAGTTCACAATGTATTTAATCGTTAACCGATGTTTCTGTTGTGAATTTAATTGCTTCGCGATGTTTACATGATAAGTACATTGTTATTGGAAGTGTACTATACTCATGGTAATTCCACGTAATCACATTGCATTTTATGATGATTGCATGGCGTTACAATTAAACCATAGTTTTGACATAGATAACTATTGACCAAGTATTAAGGTTCGCGACTCCTCTTTACAAGGTTACAATCACGTTTGTCAATCGAAAGGCGAATATAAGTTTTAGGTTTAAAATCATAAGGATAAGATAAGTCCGTGCATAAAGTTTCCATTTTTATAATGTCAATCCATAATACAACTACCTTCGATCGTTTACCGACTTCTGTACGTTTGTACTCCGCTCAACAGCGTTTCCAGCACTATATCAAGTAAACAGTCGAATAGGGGCCGTCATATTATTTCACGAAATATCTAAAATCATCCCATAATTATATATGCTAACTACATCACAACAAATACAATAGTAATCTACTAGCTAAGCATGACACAAACTATCTCTAGCATAATTAAAGCATACATATTTAATTAAGATAGATTAGGATAGAAGGAACCCGGATTAATTTGCGATAAGGAATAGAATTGAATTAATAAGCGTAACTCCAAGCGTACACCAAAGATTACAAGCACGTTCCTTGCTTTCGTTCTATTTTAAACAAGTTCCCTAAACTAGCCTAATAGAATGAGAAAGTAAAACTAACAAAGTATGGAAGAAGTATTCTTGATTTTGTAAGGTGTGGAAGGTGTGTCTTGAAATGAACCTTGATGCCTCTATTTATAGCTGAAATCCGGTGCATGTTAGCCACCCAAGGTGCAAGTTAGCATGTTTTTGGGGAGTGGTCCTTTTCCGGAAAGTGGTAGCACATGTACCCTAAAGGTGCGGAAAGTGGTAGCACATGTACCAGACAAGTACGAGCAAGGACGGAAAACGGAAGTGGAGACGGGCGACAGCCGACGTGCGACGGCTAGGGCTGGCCGGCGGCGGCTGGCTTCCGGCCGTCCCGGGTCGTTGCCCGTTCGTTCGTTTCTCGTTTCTCGCGTATCTTCTTCGTTATGCATCTGTTTTTGTCGATTTTTTTTGCATTGGATTCGTTTTTCAAAAATGAAGACTTTGATGAAAAGAAATCCATGATATGTGTCTCTGATCTTTAGATGTTTTGTACGAATCGTTTGAATCTTTCCTCGTACGCAGAATCTTCATTCTTCGTCCGTTTTTGCTGATTCTTTTTCTGTTGGATTCGTAATTTGAAAACTAAGATATTGGATAAGAGAAATCTCAGTGATGGGTATTTTATCTCAAATCTTGTCTCGGATGCCTTGAATCTTCAATCGTGCGTAGAATCTTCGTTTTTCGTTCGTTTTGCTTGATTTTTTCCGTGCGACTCTATTTTGACCTTCTTGGCAAAGTTGCATTGATTTGTGTATTATTTGAGTTCATTTGCCAAGTACTGTTCCAGAATGAGAGAGATATCGGTAGTAAAAACATGACTTTTTACGCGATATCTAGTATCCCACATTTAGAACTTTGCTTGTCCTCAAGCAAACTCGAATTTCAAGCATGGTTAAAGATAAGTAGATAATGAAATATTTTAAGGCGGAACTTTTTACTGAGGGGGTTTTGGAAAAATAAAATATTTATGCTTTTGAAAAGGTAGGGTTGTAATCTTTGGGACCATGCTTTTGATCTTTGATCTTGGATACATGACTAGGCGATCCTCTCAAGGTGGTCACTCCAATCACTCATAGTGTTTAGGGTTTCCTATTCTAGTATTATCTATCACTCAGAACGCCAGTCATGTATCGTTTATCGTCATAGGCTTGATCGAGAATCAAATCGTTACCTTTTAGGTGAGAGCGAAGTAAATCTAGCCACAATCATTCTAGAAGGAGTGATGTAAGGTTTTTGGAGTGGAGTGTTGGTGATATGAGAGGGGGTTGTGTTGGTTTTTCACGGGTTTCTTTTTGGTGAAGAAGAATGCTGGAATTTTTGGGAGGATTGACGCCCTTTTTCTTACGATTTTTAGGAGGAGTCATTTTCCCCAATTGACTTTCTTTTCTTCGAATTCTTTTCTTGGTTTTTTTTTCCGACGTCATATCCTTGTAGCTTCTCTTCTTTCATCTTTGGAACTTACTATGAAGTTTGAGGGATGCTTTTGAGAGGGTAGGGTTAACGTATGTAACAACCGCCAAATTAGGGCTAGTATTAGCGCCTAATTCTTTGTTAATACATGTAATTAGTTCTGTGTTAGGCTAATTTATGTATCAGATCATATGTTGGTAAATATATACAACTTTGCGATTTGGCTTAAATCGTACGCAACTAAAATAGAATGAAATTCTATTCGATTAACACGGACGTTGGTGAACAAATGTTTATAAACTAAAATAACGCAATTATGACTGAAATGCTATTTTATAATAACTAGTAACTGCCTTATACTACTCGATTAAAACGTACACGATTTAAAAACAAAAGTAATTAAATTTAATTTAATCTATTAAAGATTTAGGGAAATAATTTAATTAAATTATTTAACAAGATTTGTGATTTCATAAATATAATTAAACGCGTAAAATACATATTTAACGTAAAACGACGGAGAAAACGAACACCGCCCGGAACGCGGAGTGGAGACTGAAGGTGGGGGAGCTTCACCAAAACCCCACCCACCTCCATTTTCTTCTCATTTTCATCCTTTCTCTCTCTCTCCTCTCATCTTTTTCTTTCAACTAACAATCCACCACCACCCACTTAAATCACCAAATAACACCATCAAACCTCGCCGAAACATACCACTCGTTTGGAGAAAAGTGACCACGACTACACGATCTACATTCCTATCTTTTCGGATTTTCAATCCGACACTTTGTAAGTTTCCGACAAATCCCGACATCTCTCGTTTTTGATCATTTTTACTAGATTATGGTTTAAATAGGCTTAATATGTTCATATAAGGGTTGGGTAAAAGATTTGGACCCAACGGAAACCCGGAAACTCGTTTTCGACCAAAATTCCGGCCATCAGACCACTACGTCGCACCTGACCAGGGGCCTCTGCGACGTCGCGACCAACGTCGCACAAAAACCTCAACGTCGCACTAGCGACGCAGCCTATTACGCCGCATTAACTTGCGGACGTCGCAAGTAGCGACGTAGACTTTAACGTCGCAAACCGAACCAACGTCGCATTAGCGACGTCGCCCCCTACGTCGCATTGATTTGCGAAGGTCGCATCATGCGACGTACCTGCCTACGTCGCACCTTACGTCGCTTGCAACGTCGCATGCTACGTCGCACAAACCAGAACCTTGAAAACTCACATTTTCACTAAGTGTCGAACTTTTACAACCTCAAATCCTTATACGATACGACCTAACAATCATAATAAAACATACTTTCCTATTACAATTACTCTAATTTTTGTATTGAATGATAAACTTTAAATATAACAAATCACCAACGGGCTGTATACTTTGATACGAACGCGAACAAACCAACATTTAAACACAACAGGTTGTATGAACAACTAGCCTAGATGGTCTTGCGAGACATCTACTTACTTAACCTTACGTGTTTAGGCACTAGAAGGTTACGGGTTCGGAGAACCTACTTGCTTTACTACTACTTGCTATTTACCACCGCTCGACTCAGGTGAGTCTTACAGCCCCACTTTTACTGTTTTATACTTGGGGTGAGATACTTAGCAACTGTTTTACGTATGAACACAATGTACTGAACTGAAAACATTACTGATTACAAACAAACGCATGAGTTACTTTTATCCACTGAAAGCCTCCTAATCGTAAGTTGTTAGTTATGGACTTAAGCGCGATTACTAATAGATGGATCCATTTGGGACTGACAATCCCTGTCTGGGGTGGTAGCGCCACCACGTACTGATTTACACGTAGAAACAGACATATTAGTATTTGTTACATATGAGTGTGCGGATAGCACTCACGGGGGTACGTGATATATTCACACTACACGGTTAAGCTTCAACTTATGAGCTCATGGCACTGTACTGATTTACTGAATTACTTACTTTGCTTGATAGCAATACGGGTACATACTTGTGGTTCATAACACCTACTTATTACTAAACCTGTGAGATTCACCAACCTTTTTGGTTGACACTGTTTAGCTTTGTATCTCAGGTACACTTACGGAGTAGGATCACTCCAGGATTACTAGCTAGAGTCGCATGATTTCCAAACTGCATTTAACGTAGATTCTTTGGCATTATCTTTTGTATATTATGATTATGTATTAGAATCTCCCGCTATACGCGCGGACTCTAGGAAACTACATTTTTGTGTACGAAAACCTACGGTTTTCAAACGATTCAAATTATGAAATGTAACTATTTTACAAACGTCTCATTTAGAGGTCGTTTGCTATATATCTTGTGCTTTGTATATTGATTAGTAACACCCAATGTATGCTTCCGCAACTCGGTAAATTTGGGGGTGTTACAGATTGGTATCAGAGCCTAAGGTTATAGTGAACTAGGTTGCATTTAGTGGACCTAGACTATGACCGTTAGGCAGTATTTCCTTACTAGGCATGATTGGTTCAGGAATTACATCATACGACTTTAATTTAACATAGCCTGATCAACTATGTACATTTAAGGAAAGTTGATGTAAGGTCTGAAATGGTTATGTTGAGCCGGAATACATTAGTGACTCTGATCTCGAGAGAACCGAGACTTAAACATGTTTATGCTAGACACTCAATAGGCTATATTATATAGGAACTATATGAATATAGGCCTTAATCTTACTAACGCTTTGTCTCAGAAATGGCAAACATCCCATCCGATTCATCTCGTTCTCAATCCGGGTCGCAGAACCCAAGGGTAGCAAGGAGGAACAATAGGTTGCCTCGAGCTGGCCCGTACTCTACTCACTTCACCTTGCCGGCCTTAGCTGCTAGGGTGAACCAACAAGAGCAACGACTTCGCACCATGGATGTCGTGTTGCAAGAAACCAACGAAAGCTGGAGACTTACATCACTTGAGCGCATCGAACAAGTCTCTGAGGATCACGAAACCACCGTTAATAATGTGGACGTTCTTTTCAACAAAGTGGTGGAGATAAGCGTGGAAACCGCTCTTTTGAAACACAGACTTGATGAGTGTGAACAACGCTCACGGGAAACGGAAGAATCTAACCGCGGATTGGTACAGCGACTAGCATTAGCTGAAGACAATGCTCGACAAGCCAGCAGACTTGCAAATACTGTGGATCGTCTCATCGAAATGATGGAGCAGATTAACCTACGTTAAGACTAGCGTAGTCTTTGTTTTGTAAACTATCCTGTAATCTAGTAACTATCTAAGCGCTACTCTATGTTTCAGTCGGATGTAACAATTCCCGACACCTTTTGTAATACATCCGCAGGATGTAACCTTTGAACTCGTATCATCTATTAAATATTCCTTGCTGTTTCGACTCATATTAATTGCCATAATCCTTTTTCATATTGATGTTATGTATTACCAACTTTATACGTGTACATCTGAAATAAATGCAATTCTCTTACAAAATCTCATGTATCTTCATCTCTTTTATTGAAGAATCATGCCGCCAAAGTCAAGACCTTACACTGATGCTCAGATCACGTCACTCATAACCCAGGCTGTTACTGAAGCCTTGGCTCGGAATACTCCACCTAACTCCACAAGAAACAGCGATGCCGCTGAAACCTCTGCTGCTAAACCTTGTTCATACAAGGATTTTCAAAACTGCAAACCCTTGAGCTTCAAGGGAACCGAAGGAGCCATCGGACTTATCAGATGGTTCGAAAAGATGGAATCCGTTTTCCGCATCAGCAAATGTGCGGAGGACGACAAAGTCAAATTCTCCACCTGCACCCTCGAAGATGGTGCCCTCTCGTGGTGGAATTCCTATACCCAGTCTGTGGGTATTGACACCGCTTATCTACTCCCTTGGGAGGATCTGAAGAAAATGCTCACGGATGAGTATTGCCCGTCCGAACAACTTCACAAGCTGGACGAAGAGTTCTGGAACTTAAAAGTGCAAGGAACTGATATCGTTGGATACACCACCAGATTCCAACAACTCATCGTCCTCCGCCCAGCTATGGCAGGTACTGGGCCCGACAAGATTAAGAAATACATCCGCGGCCTCCCGGAACCCGTCCGGGGAAATGTCGCCTCATCAAACCAAACCACCCTTCACGGCGCCATTCGGTTGGCCCATGAACTTCTAGCTATGAACGAGGACCCAGAACCACCCACTCCGTCCTCCAACAGCAATAAACGAAAATGGTCCGACAACCACAACAACCACCAAAACAAGAAACCTGAAACCATTAAAGCCTACACCTCCAGTACTGATGACAAGGGGGCGTACAAGGGAACCAAGCCTTATTGCTCAAAGTGCCAATGACACCACCATGGTTCGTGTCCCTGTAGCAAGTGTAAGAGATTTGGACACTTGGCTAAGGACTGTAGATCAAACACCACTGACACCAACACCTCGGCACCAAAGACTTGTTATGGGTGCAACGGTACGGGTCATTTCAAGAAAGACTGCCCGAAGCTGAACAACAACAACAACAAGAACAACAACAATGCTCGAGGAAGAGCTTTTGTGCTGAAATCTGGGGAAGCCCGTCAAGACCCGAATGTGGTCACGGGTACGTTTCTTCTCAACAACTTGACTGCATCTGTATTATTTGATACTGGTGCTGATAAGAGCTTTATTTCTGACGAGTTTTATCCACTACTTGACACCACACCTATTGCCTTAGATTCTAAGTACACGGTAGAATTGGCAAACGGAAAACTTATTGAGGCCAACAGTGTGATACCTAATTGCACTCTAAGCTTAGCTAACGAGCTATTTTCCATTGACTTGATACCTGTCGAAATCGGCAGCTTTGACCTCATCGTCGGTATGGATTGGTTGTCCAAGCACCGGGCCGAAATCGTTTGCTTTGAGAAAATTGTACGCATTCCTCTCGTCACCGGTGGAACTTTGAGCATACAAGGGGAGACCGGTGGGACGAGAATAAATATCATTTCTTGCATGAAAACCCAAAAATACTTGAGAAAAGGGTACCAGGCAATCCTTGCACACGTTATGGAGAAAAAGTCGGTGGAGAAGCGACTTGAGGATGTGCCTATCGTTCGAGACTTCCCAGAAGTCTTTCCTGAAGACTTGCCTGGCCTACCGCCAACTAGACAAGTCGAATTTTCTATTGATCTTGTGCCCGGCGCAGCACCCGTGGCACGAGCCCCTTACCGACTAGCCCCATCCGAACTTCAGGAGTTGTCTACTCAGTTACAGGAACTCCTGGACAAGGGATTTATTCGACCAAGTTCCTCACCTTGGGGAGCTCCGGTCCTGTTTGTGAAAAAGAAAGACGGTTCTTTCCGTATGTGCATCGACTACCGTGAACTCAACAAATTAACTGTCAAGAACCGTTACCCACTTCCTCGCATCGATGACCTGTTTGACCAACTTCAGGGGTCGAGTTTTTATTCAAAAATCGATCTACGGTCGGGTTATCACCAACTCCGAGTTCGTGATGAAGATATTCCTAAAACAGCTTTCCGAACTCGCTACGGGCATTATGAATTCCAAGTGATGCCATTCGGCTTAACCAACGCACCGGCTGTATTCATGGACCTTATGAATCGGGTGTGCAAACCTTACCTTGACAAGTTTGTCATCGTCTTTATCGATGACATCTTGATTTACTCGCGCACTGAACAAGAACACACGCAACACCTGAAAACTATCCTAGAGCTGCTCAAACACGAAGAGTTATACGCCAAATTCTCTAAGTGTGAGTTCTGGATGCAAACCGTTCAATTCCTTGGACACGTCATTGACAATCAAGGGATTCATGTCGATCCTTCAAAAATCGAGGCTATCAAGTGTTGGCAAGCACCTACAACACCAACCGAGGTACGCCAATTCTTAGGACTCGCCGGATACTACAGACGATTCATTGAGAATTTTTCGAAAATAGCCCTACCTCTCACTACACTGACTCAAAAAGAAAAGAAGTTCGATTGGACTGACAAACAGGAGTCAGCTTTTCAGCTACTAAAACAGAAACTCTGCAGTGCACCTATCTTATCTTTACCCGAAGGCAACGATGACTTCGTGGTATACTGTGATGCTTCACACCAAGGTCTTGGTTGCGTGCTGATGCAACGAGACAAGGTTATCGCTTACGCCTCTCGACAACTCAAGGTCCACGAAAAGAATTACACAACTCATGACCTAGAGTTGGGGGCTGTTGTATTCGCTCTAAAAATCTGGAGACACTACTTATACGGTACCAAGTGTACAATCTTTACTGACCATAAAAGTCTCCAACATATCTTCGATCAAAAGGATCTCAACATGAGGCAACGTCGATGGGTCGAGTTGCTTACTGATTACGACTGCGAAATCCGCTATCATCCGGGCAAGGCAAATGTTGTTGCCGATGCCTTGAGCCGAAAAGAACGAGTGAAACCACTTCGAGTTCGAGCTCTCGGTATAACCATTCACAACGATCTCAGCAATCAAACTCTCGCCACTCAACTCGAAGCACTCAAACCAGAAAACGTGATAAACGAGGCCTTGCGAGGCATGGACAAACAATTTGAAACCAAACCTAACGGGGCCAAATACTGTTCGAATCGAATCTGGTTACCAAGTTTTGGGAACCTGCGAGACTTGGTGATGGATGAAGCTCACAAGTCTAAATACTCCATACACCCCGGTGCCGACAAGATGTATCACGGCATCAAGGAAATGTATTGGTGGCCCAACATGAAAGCTGACATTGCAACCTATGTTGGCAAGTGTCTTACTTGTTCTAAAGTTAAAGCTGAACACCAGAAACCTTCCGGTTTGCTACAACAACCTGAAATACCACAATGGAAATGGGAGCAGATCACCATGGATTTCATTACTAAACTCCCGAAAACTTCTAACGGTTGCGATACCATTTGGGTGATCGTTGACCGACTCACTAAATCTGCTCATTTCCTAGCCATCAAGGAAACTGATAAGATGGAACGTTTGACACGGATCTACCTGAAAGAGATCGTGTCAAGACACGGCGTGCCCATCTCAATCATCTCCGACCGAGATGCTCGATTTACTTCTCGCTTCTGGCAATCACTGCAAAAATCTCTCGGTACTCGACTGGATATGAGTACGGCTTACCATCCTCAAACCGATGGCCAGAGCGAACGAACCATACAAACACTGGAAGACATGCTACGAGCCTGCGTAGTTGACTTCGGTAAAAACTGGGAAAATCACTTACCGTTGTGCGAGTTCTCGTACAACAACAGCTATCACACCAGCATAAAGGCTGCACCCTTCGAGGCACTGTACGGTCGTAAGTGCCGGTCACCTATCTGTTGGACTGAAGTGGGGGATACACAACTCACCGGTCCAGAAATCATACATGAAACAACTGAAAAGATCGTCGGCATACAAAACCGACTAAAAGCCGCGCGTGATCGTCAGAAAAGCTATGCTGACGTGAGACGCAAACACCTTGAGTTCCAAGTAGGGGACAAGGTACTTCTCAAAGTGGCACCGTGGAAAGGTGTCATTCGATTCAGAAAATGAGGCAAACTAAATCCTAGATACATCGGACCATTCGAAATCCTTGAAAAGATTGGTCCAGTGGCATACCGCCTGCAACTTCCTGCTGAGCTTAGCAGCGTTCACAACACATTCCACATTTCTAATCTGAAGAAATGTCTGTCTGACGAGACACTGATTATACCACTCGACGAAATTCAAATCGATGACAAACTTCATTTTGTCGAGGAACCTATGGAAATCATGGACCGCGAGGTCAAACAACTAAAACAGAGTCGTATTCCCATCGTAAAAGTCAGGTGGAATTCTAGACGTGGTCCTGAATTCACCTGGGAACGGGAAGACCAAATGCGACAGAAATACCCACATCTCTTCCCAGACAACGCACCGACTGTGCAATCGAACTAATTTCGGGACGAAATTCTTTTAACAAGGGGAGAATGTAACAACCGCCAAATTAGGGCTAGTATTAGCGCCTAATTCTTTGTTAATACATGTAATTAGTTCTGTGTTAGGCTAATTTATGTATCAGATCATATGTTGGTAAATATATACAACTTTGCGATTTGGCTTAAATCGTACGCAACTAAAATAGAATGAAATTCTATTCGATTAACACGGACGTTGGTGAACAAATGTTTATAAACTAAAATAACGCAATTATGACTGAAATGCTATTTTATAATAACTAGTAACTGCCTTATACTACTCGATTAAAACGTACACGATTTAAAAACAAAAGTAATTAAATTTAATTTAATCTATTAAAGATTTAGGGAAATAATTTAATTAAATTATTTAACAAGATTTGTGATTTCATAAATATAATTAAACGCGTAAAATACATATTTAACGTAAAACGACGGAGAAAACGAACACCGCCCGGAACGCGGAGCGGAGACTGAAGGTGGGGGAGCTTCACCAAAACCCCACCCACCTCCATTTTCTTCTCATTTTCATCCTTTCTCTCTCTCTCCTCTCATCTTTTTCTTTCAACTAACAATCCACCACCACCCACTTAAATCACCAAATAACACCATCAAACCTCGCCGAAACATACCACTCGTTTGGAGAAAAGTGACCACGACTACACGATCTACATTCCTATCTTTTCGGATTTTCAATCCGACACTTTGTAAGTTTCCGACAAATCCCGACATCTCTCGTTTTTGATCATTTTTACTAGATTATGGTTTAAATAGGCTTAATATGTTCATATAAGGGTTGGGTAAAAGATTTGGACCCAACGGAAACCCGGAAACTCGTTTTCGACCAAAATTCCGGCCATCAGACCGCTACGTCGCACCTGGCCAGGGGCCTCTGCGACGTCGCGACCTACGTCGCACAAAAACCTCAACGTCGCACTAGCGACGCAGCCTATTACGTCGCATTAACTTGCGGACGTCGCAAGTAGCGACGTAGACTTTAACGTCGCAAACCGAACCAACGTCGCATTAGCGACGTCGCCCCCTACGTCGCATTGATTTGCGAAGGTCGCATCATGCGACGTACCTGCCTACGTCGCACCTTACGTCGCTTGCAACGTCGCATGCTACGTCGCACAAACCAGAACCTTGAAAACTCACATTTTCACTAAGTGTCGAACTTTTACAACCTCAAATCCTTATACGATACGACCTAACAATCATAATAAAACATACTTTCCTATTACAATTACTCTAATTTGCGTATTGAATGATAAACTTTAAATATAACAAATCACCAACGGGCCGTATACTTTGATACGAACGCGAACAAACCAACATTTAAACACAACGGGTTGTATGAACAACTAGCCTAGATGGTCTTGCGAGACATCTACTTACTTAACCTTACGTGTTTAGGCACTAGAAGGTTACGGGTTCGGAGAACCTACTTGCTTGTCTACTACTTGATATCAACATAATTCTCCGGGTTTCCAGTAGGTTTTTCCAGATGGTTTCTCATTGATGCAAGTGTAGCCTTCTAACTCGATGAGTAGGGAAAAGCTGATCCGGCTAGGGCACAATATACTTTTTGGTATATTTGCCTTTGGTTGCTGCAGAATTCTACTTCTCACATCGGGTAGCGGGGTCTTTCTGGTTGTTGAGCTTCTCTCGTAATTTGAGCTTGAAGGGAATCTGATAGTTCTTGGATATGTCTGCGTAGAGTGCGAGATTCTTGCGCTCCATAACTGGCGATGTATGAATCGTATTCTCGTTTGATTTTCCTTATCAGTTACCTTTGGGCGGTGGTGTAGTCATTGGTTGATTCTCTGATAGCCTCTACGATGACGCGGACATCGTCGTATTCATCAATCACGTCTATCAACTCTTGGTGGGTATCTACGAGTGGGACTCGTATTATCTCAGTTGAGGAGATAGGAGAATTTGCTGGAGTAAGGGGAGTTGATGGAATAGAGCATTCGTCAAGAGGGATGTAAATGTAACCGTCTTCATCATCGTTTTCACTTCCAGTTCTGTGTCACGAGAATCTGAAAATTGGTGGCATTCCTCATCTGATGGCTCGTTATTGAAAGGTTGAGAGCTGTCGATTTTGATGGTTTTGATTTCTGTGGTTGAATCCTGAGGGTATTCCTCATCACTACTACCTAATTTACTTGCCCTATACGTAGCGATTCTTTTTCGGAGTTTAGCGTATAGGTCCGGGTAGCTTGATGATCGGAGCTCTCTTTCAAAATTGTCTAACTTTCGGAGTCGGGTTCGGGTGAAAGGTTTCGAAGGGTCGAGACATGATCAAGAAGGGTTTCCATATTACGGAGATGGGTGGATCTGAAGTATTGACGAATGGATTGATAATCAACGGGTTCATTTGTTACTTCTGATGACGTGTTGTCTTCGGAGTATTGTATCCTCATGGCTTCAGCCATTGTTGGTGAATCAATCTGATCCTCATCTTCCTCCATTTCAGGCTCCTCTTCTTCATCAGTTTCTTCTTCTTCCTCTTCATATTTTTTGTCATCCTCTGCTTCTTGATATTCTTCTTCCTCTTCTGGGTCGGTTTCAATGTCAGAGATGAAGGTTGATGACCGAGTGAAAGGTCGTTCTTCTTTGGATTCTGATTCATCATCATGGATAATTCTGCCCGTAGATATAGCATAACAATCTTCTTGTTCTGGGGTGCATTCAGGTTGGTCGATCTTGTAAGTGGTGCTTTCACCGTGCGATCATAGAACAATCGTATGGTTATATACATCAATCACTGCCCTAGCTGTATTCATGAATGGTCTTCCAAGGATAATCAGGATGTTTATGTCCTCGTAGATATCCATTAGCACGAAATCCGTAGGAAAGAAGAATTTGTTAACTTGAACTAGGACATTCTCAGCTATTCCTTTTGGGTATCTAACGGATTGGTCAGCTAGCTGGACGGTCATCTTAGTAGGTTTCAAATTTTCAAGTTCTAGCCTTTTAAACAGGGGGTAGGGCATAAGGTTAATGCTAGCTCCTAGGTCGGCTAAGGCGCTTATATCTCCGGATTGGTAAATAGAACAAGGGAGTGTAAATCTACCGGTGTCTCCTAGTTTTTCAGGAAAGCTATTCTTAAGTAGGGCTGAGCTTTCAGAACTAAGGAGAATATTGTTTACTTCAGGCAGTTTATCCTTAGTGGATTGCAATTTTCTAATATACTTATTACGACTGGGAACTCTAGACATAGTATCAAGGAATTTTCGTCTAATATAAAGGATGATAATTTCTTAGGTTGGGCCTTAAGTCTAGTGGGGTAAGGGATTCTAACCTCTTTGTTCATGGTCGGAGTGGGTTCCACAACTGGTATCTTGATCTCTGGTTCTTCCTTTACTGGGACATCAGCAGGTGGTGGAGTGGCTGCTTCCTTGGTAGTGGTAACTTTCTTTGCCTCCTCAACATGTGGGTTGTGAACCGTGTTGCTAGGCAAACTTCCTCTGGTTCTGTTCTCAAGACGTTGTGCCAATTGTCCAATCTGAGCTTCCAAGTTCTTTAGTACGACTAACTGATTTCTCATAAAGAGGTCAGCTTGATCTTGCCTAGCGGACGTCTTTTGGTTGAGTATGTGTTGTCCTTGCATGAACTGGGTGAAGGCGTCATCTGAAATTGAAGCTGGGGCATTTTTCTGGTTGGGTTGTTCAGGGGTTTAGTTTGTATCGGAAGTGGGTCCGGGAAGTGCGAGGAGTTGGTTGTAGGCAAGTTATGATTTTTGTGGGTAAGGTGGGTATCTAGGTGGGTATCGGGGTTGGAAAGGTTGGTTGTTTCTTTGTGGGAATGGAGGTCCTTTAGGTTGGTTGTTGTTTTGGTTGAAACTGGGTGGAAAATTATATGGTCGAGCGGGAACTGAGCATAGTAAACGGTGCCGTATGCTTCTTCATACTCAACTTGATATTCACCAGGTGGGTGCGAGTTGGTGCAGTTTTGACAGGCTTGCACTTGGTGTACTTGGTGCTGTTGTTTCTTAAGTTCTCCTAACAGTTTGACAAGTGTGTCCATCTTCTCCGTCAATACCTTAATTTCGACTGGAATTGGATTCGATGCAGCGAGAGGTGCTGAAGATGTTGAGTGATCTCCAGAGTTCCAATCATGGTGATGCATGGTCATGTTCTCTATAAGGTCCCATCCTTCTTCGTCTGTCTTTTTCATAAAGCTTCCTTGTGCGGCAGCGTCGAGGGTGGTTCGGTGGTTAGGGTCTAAACCATTATAGAAGGTACACAATTGTGTGGACTTGTCGAGTCGGTGATTGGGGCATTTCTTCAGGGCTCCTTTGAATCTTTCACATGCGGTGTATAATGACTCATTAAAAGCTTTTCAGAAGTTCATGATGTCATTTTGGAGTTTGGTTTGTTTAGAGGGCGGAAAGTATTTGGTTAGAAACTTTGTCTCCATGACCGTCCATGAAGGATAGAACCGGTTTCTGAATCTTCAAACCATGTTTGCGCATGATGCATGAGTGAATAAGGGAAGAGATACAAGTGGATTGTATCTTGGCTAACTCCATTTTGTTTGTAGGATTTTGAAAGAGATATGAACTTGTCGAGGTGAGAGTTTGGATCATCACTTGGTAATCCATGGAATTGACAGTGGTTTTGGATTAGTTGGATGATGTGGTGCTTAAGCTCGAATGATTGCCCTGGGGTTTCTGGGTAGAGAATTGGGCCTCCTCTTCCTTCAATAGAGGGCTTACTGTTGTCAGCGAGAGTGATGCGATCAGCCATTGCTTGTCTAAGTGCAGATTGCTTCTTTTCTCGTCAAATAGTTCGTATTATAAGTTCTGGACCAGGAAAGTTAAAAAGCGGTGTAAATCTAGGGGAACATGTCATACACTAAAGAAAAGCAGAAAATAAAGAAAATAAAATTTTTTTTATAAGGTTTTATCCTAAGGGTTTACTAGAAAGCAGGATTAGTTTGGCCTCTGTATCAGACAGTTAGTCTCCCCGGCAGCGGCGCCAAAAACTTGTTGACACTGCGAGCGGTCACAACGACAACCGACCGGTGTGGTGTGGAAAGTATTAAATTTGTAAATATTGGGGTCTAAGTATGACTTACTGATACTGAACCAAAGGCTAGTAGGTAGTAAGTATGACCTAGAGTCGTTCTTAAAGAGAAACTGAATTGAAACGGAGGTAATCCAATCAATCTTTCTTTTTCTAGTAAAAGGGTTTTTATAAGAGTGCGTTGGGGGTTTTGGTTCAGTTAACTAAGTAAACTAAATAAGGCGAATAAAAGGTAATAATAAATCAGATAATGGAAAGCAGTATTTATTGTGATTTCATTAGCTCATAATATGGGATGATGACTTTTAGGAGGAAACATTTAACTAAATTGAGGCCGTTTACATGATTCAATAACTTATGGTATAACCAGTAGATTCTTTATTAGTCGGTTATCAACTAATATGTCATGAGGAACTAAGGTGTCGTGATTCTGATCAAACAAACAGTGCTCAACTCTCCACACTCTCTTATGAGGGAGTTAGTGGCCCTTATTATTGAACGCATTCGCTCGTAGGAACAGAGTAGCAAGTCCATAATAAGTCTAACCGTTCTTAATACCATACAGATTACAAATCCAACGAACAACTAACTTAGAGCATATGTTCGAACATATTTGATCGATTCCTATTAGTGAGACTCAAGAATGATAAGCGCGGGAAAACATTTAGGTTTCTTGCGTACCTTACTTTAGGTTTCATAGTTTAAAGGAAAAGTATCATTTTAATTTGGATTTTAAACTTGCCTTTCTTAATACAATTAACAAATCCCTAGGTTTTCGTGAATGGTTATTTAGCCTATAGCCTACCTACTCCAATCTAATCTAAACTAACTAATCTAATTAAAATGCTGACGGCTTTTTTCATAAAGTCAAACCCAGACCATATCAGAAAATACTATGGTAGTTCACAATGTATTTAATAGTTAACCGATGTTTCCGTTGTGAATTTAATTGCTTCGCGATGTTTACATGATAAGTACATTGTGATTGGAAGTGTACTATACTCATGGTAATTCCACGTAATCACATTGCATTTTATGATGATTGCATGACGTTACAATTAAACCATAGTTTTGACACAGATAACTATTGACCAACTATTAAGGTTCGCGACTCCTCTTTACAAGGTTACAATCACGTTTGTCAATCGAAAGGCGAATATAAGTTTTAGGTTTAAAATCATAAGGATAAGATAAGTCCGTGCATAAAGTTTCCATTTTTATAATGTCGATCCATAATACAACTACCTTCGGTCGTTTACCGACTTCCGCACGTTTGTACTCCGCTCAACAGCATTTCCAGCACTATATCAAGTAAACAGTCGAATAGGGGCCGTCATATTATTTCACAACATATCTAAAATCATCCCATAATTATCTATGCTAACTACATCACAACAAATACAATAAAAATCTACTCGCTAAGCATGGCACAAACTATCTCTAGCATAATTAAAGCATACATATTTAATTAAGATAGATTAGGATAGAAAGAACCCGGATTAATATGCGAGTAGGAATAGACTTGAATTAATAAGCGTAACTCCAAGCGTACACCAAAGATTACTAGTACGTTCCTTGCTTTCGTTCTATTCTAAACAAGTTCCCTAAACTAGCCTAATAGAATGAGAAAGTAAAACTAACAAAGTATGGAGGAAATTTTCTTGATTTTGTAAGGTGTGGAAGGTGTGTCTTGAAATGAACCTTGATGCCTCTATTTATAGCTAAAATACGGTGCATGTTAGCCATCCAAGGTGCAAGTTAGCATGTTTTTGGGGGGTGGTCCTTTCCCGAAAAGTGGTAGCACATGTACCCTTAAGGCGCGAAAAGTGGTAGCACGTGTACCCTAAAGTTACGGAAAGTGGTAGCACATGTACCAGACAAGTACGAACAAGGACAGAAAAAGGAGGTGGAGACGGGTGACGACTGGAAGGTGGCCGGCGGCGGCTGGGGGCTGGTTGGCGGCGGCTGGCTTCCGGCCGTCCCGGGTCATTGCCCGTTCGCTCGTTTCTCGTTTCGCGCGTATCTTCATCGTTATGCGTCCGTTTTTGTCGATTCTTTTTGCGTTGGATTCGTTTTTCAAAAATGAATACTTTGATGAAAAGAAATCCCTAATATGTGTCTCAGATCTTTAGATGTTTTGTACGAATCGTTTGAATCTTTCGGCGTAGGCATAATCTTCATCCGTTTTTGCTGATTCTTCTTCTGTTGGATTCGTAATTTGAAAACGAAGATCTTGGATAAGAGAAATCTCTGTGATTGGTATTTTATCTCAAATATTGTCTCGGATGCCTTGAATCTTCAATCGTGCGTAGAATCTTCGTTTTTTGTTCATTTTGCTTGATTTTTTCCGTGCGACTCTATTTTGACCTTCTTGGCAAAGTTTCATTGATTTGTGTAATATTTGAGTTCATTTGCCAAGTATTGTTCCAGAATGAGAGAGATATCAGTAGTAAAAACATGACTTTTTATGCGATATCATAGGCCAGCGGCGGCCCAAGGCTGCCGTACAACTTTTTTTTCGTTCGCGTTTTCGTCCGTATCTCTTTCGTTATGCGTCCGATTGTGATGATTTTTTTGCGTTGGAATCTATTTATTAAAACGAAGACTTTGATGTAAAGAAATCCCCGTGATGATATTCCTATCTTGAGATGCCTTGTTCCGAATGTTTTGAATCTTTCGTAGTGCGTAGAATCTTCATTCTTTATCTGTCTTTGGTGATTCTTTTTGCGTTGGACTTGATTTTTGAAAACGAAGACTTTGGCATGGAGAACTCTGAGATGATTCTTCTTACTTGATAATCATGTCTTGGTTGTTTCGAATCTTCAAACGTGCGTGAAATCTTCATTTTTTGACCATTTTGCCTGATTTTTATTGTGTTTTCTTATTTTGACATACTTGACAAAATATCATTGATTAATTTAGTATTTGAGCTTATTTGCCAAGTATTGTTCTAAAATGAGAGAGATATCGATAGTAAAAACGTGACTTTTTACGCGATATCAAGTATCCCACACTTAGAATTTTGCTTGTCCTCAAGCAAACCTCGGTAAAAATTGACTTTTACGATAAGAGAGTCTTAAAGGGAAGGTTTTATCTCTAGAGAACCGAATTCCTAGAACTTAGGTGTCACACCCCCAAAATCGGTAATCGCGTTTATCCATATTTAGCGGAAGCTTAATAATGTATTAGCGGAAGCATTTTGTGTATACAGCGGGGGTGCTGACGTAAACGGTATGCATTCATTGTATCAAAGCATATGATCATCACGGGACATAACATTAAGATGCTATAGTTTTAAGTTATTACAAAAGATACGACTTATAAAGTCATAATAGTAGTTGTGTTGTCGAAACAACAGTTATCATAACAATATAAGTTTTGAAAGTAGATTTCGTAAGTATAACTAAAAAGTAT
Source organism: Helichrysum umbraculigerum (assembly GCA_949592205.1). Taxonomy (NCBI): domain Eukaryota; kingdom Viridiplantae; phylum Streptophyta; class Magnoliopsida; order Asterales; family Asteraceae; genus Helichrysum; species Helichrysum umbraculigerum. The sequence continues at coordinate 68,577,098 of CATIUR010000003.1, forward strand.
TAGTAATACTAAAGAAATCCAAGTGTCCCAAAAGTGGCATCCTAATCGTCATGGGTAGCCTACATCCAATATGCATGCATCAGTACCTGAGTCCTAATTCCCTGAAAAACATAGAGTAAAACGTCAACAAAAAATTGTTGAGTGAATTCACAGGTTTGTATTTAGTGTAGTTGTTTATACATCGTTAAATATTTGTAGTGTAGGAAACACAAGTTTATCAATTAAGAGAAACATTTCCTAAATTAATAGTTTGTAGGAAACACATATTATTTAATTAAAAATAACATTTCCCAAAATAATAGTAGTTGTCTGTCGTGTAGGAAACACAAGTTATTTCAAGTATGAACAACATTTCCCCAAAATAGTAGTTGTAGGAAACACAGGTTAATTCAATTAAGGATTAACATTTCCTGAATAAGTAATAGTAGGAAACACAGGCCAATCCAACTAAGGATCAACATTTCCAAAGTAGTTGTTCATAGGAAGACATTTCCTAAATAATAGTTTTGTGGGAAGACTTAGACGGTGATCCCTCGAAAGGTGAGCTAAACCTGACGAGTTAAATTAACGCGACCTAACCCTATAACCAAACCACGACTAGCAGTAGTTGTTTGCCAAATAGGACCTGTAAGTATACGCTCCAAAACCGTCGAAGGGTCGTCACGGCGATAGTACTATCCGTATACTCAGTGGCTAGAGTCACCTAGCTAATGGTTATAGTTTGTTGCCATAAGGACTTTTATGCACTACATCGTAAGCCTAGGTCCGTACTAGGATTCGTTGTCTAATTCCCAAAATAGTATGAACACAGCTTTTCATAAGTAGTAGTTCAATAATCGTATGAAATATCACTTCATAAACAGTTTAAGTAAATACATACAATATTTAAATCAGTTATCGCATGCAGTAGTACAAACGATTGCTATGTTTTTCACCCCAGGTTTTAAAAGTATTAAAACAGTGAAAAGGGGCTGTGAACTCACAGTAGATGCGTAGATGTGATAGCTAGCGGTGGAGAGTCGTGTAGCCCGAGGTACGTCAACCTATATGATGTAAACGTATTAACACAAGTGATTGAGTATTTGTCGAATCACATTAATAGTTTGTTTGTGTGGAAGAAATCGTTGATTCCTTAATTTGTATTATTCGTTGGTGACGATGTTTTGAAATACAAGTAATATTTCTCGAGTCATAATCTTGTTAAGTATATATATACATGAATGTAGTTGTGTATATATATATATATATATATATATATATATATATATATATATATTGTTTCGTTTCCTTTGGGCATATTTATAATAGTCATATATATATGTATATAAATATACTTGTAGTATATTTTAAATCGTACGTTTGTTAAACATGTTTCGTTCCAAAAATCGTCGTGTATATATATATATATATATATATATATATATATATATATATATATATATATATATATATATATATATATTATTAGTCACCATCTAAAAATATATACATACCCAATTAAAGTTTGCACTAAAACTTCAACTCGTTCAAAATATATTTCGTTTATATATTCCAAATAATTATTTCCGTTCTAACATTTGTCGAAATATTATAAAGTTAAATATTCGCTTTCGTTTATAATTACTCGATCCAAAGTATTAACTCGAGTCGCGTTTATGTTATAAAATTACACGGTTCATTGGGCTTGGCCCAAATTGGTCACGGCCCATTATTCGTTTATTCAACTCTCGGCCCAAATGTAAACATAGTTTGTTTGGCCCATTTAAATAAAATAAAATAAAATAAAATAACCCGTTCGGCCCATTTATTCCACCACCCGTCCGGGTCCATGACCCAACCCGTACGGGTTAGTCATGTGACCCGTTCGGGTCTCTTTGTTTTTGGTTCGTGAAGTCCAAGTTCAACAACATATGGCCCACGTACCTAGCCCATATGATATTCAGCCCAAAAATGAGTTCGGCCCAAAATTGTTTCACACCCGTTACGAAAAATGTCGCGTAAATGTAATTACATCGTATCGGTTTTGGGCCTGTTGGGCCGGTCACACAGAATGACCCGTACGGGTATGGGTTATCCACCCGTCCGGGTTGAGCAACTCACCCATCCGGGTTGAGAAGCTCACCCGTTCGGGTGTGGCCTCAGTGCAGCGATTTCCAGTCTGTACCTCTGTTTTCAGTCCGAAATTAAGACATGTTTTTGCTATTGGTTCGAGTTGAATGCTTCACAATGTTATCACAAAATGTTTACACAAGTTTCTACCTTTCGATTTCACATTTTATTACACATATAAGGTTGTTTTTGTTTGTACAGAGTATATATATATATATATACAAATTATGTTAGGTTAATACCATATAAAATGAAATTTAAACAAAGATTTAAAGATTGAAAAGTTTCCTTACAAAGATAATAATAATGAGGATAATGATCCAGATGATGATGAGGATCGGTTGATGAAGATGATGATGATGATTTTGTATGTGTGTTTGTTGTTAGATTGATGATTTAAGTTTGAAGAAAATTATGAAGGAGTGATGAAGTGTTGAATCGATGTCAACGGGTGGTTTTAAAATTTATAATTGCTGGGGTCTAAGTGTGACTTACTAGTACTGAACCAAAGGGTTAGTAGGCGGTAAGTTGGACCTAGAGTCGTTCTTAAAAGAGAAACTGAATTGAAACGGAGGTGATCTAATCAATCTTTCTTTTCTAGTAAATGTTTTAAAAGAGTGCGTTGGGGGTTTTGGTTCAGTTAATTAAGTAAACTAAATAAAGCGAATAAAATGTAATAAGATGTCAGATAATGCAAAGTAGTATTTGTTGTGAGTTCGTTAGTTAATAATCATGGGATGATGATTCTTACGGGAAAACGATTAACTAAATTGGGTTGCTTATGAGATTCATTAACTTATGGTATAACCAATAGATTCCTTATTAGTCGGTTATCAACTAATATGTCACGAGGAACTAAGGTATCATGATTCTGACCAGACAGACAATGCTCAACTCTCCACACTCTCCTGTGAGGGAGTCAGTGGCCCATATTATTGAACGTATTCGCTCGTGGGCGAAGGAATAGAGTAGCAAGTCCATAACATGTCTAGCCGTTCTTAATACCACAATGATTATGAATCCATTAAACAACTAACTTAGAACTTGTGTCCAGACTTATTTAATCAATTTCTATCCGTGAAACTTAAGCATGATAAACGAGGGAAAACATTTAGGTTTCTTGCATACCGTACTTTAGGTTTCATGGTTTTTAAGAAAAAGTATCAGTTTAAGTTGGATTTCAAACTTGCCTTTCTCAATACAATTAACAAATCCCTAGGTTTTTGTAAATGGTCATTTAGCCTATATCCTACCTAATCTAATCTAATCTAAACTAAAATAACTAATTAAAATGCTGACGGCTTTTTACAGAAATTCAAACCCAGACCATGTCGGAAAATGCTATGGTAGCTCACATCGTATTTAATCGTTTATCAATGTTTCCGTTGCGAGTTTAATTGCTTCGCGATGTTTACATGATAAGTACATTGTGATCAGAAGTGTACAATACTCATGGCAAGTCCACGTAATCACATTGCATTTTATAATGCTTGCATGACGTTATAATTAAAAACATAGTTTTTACACAGATAACTATTGATCGAGTATTGAGGTTCGCGACTCCTCTTTACAAGGATACAATCACGTTCGTTAATCGAGAGGCGAGTATAAGTTTTAGGTTTAAAATCACAAGATAAGTCCGTTCACAAAGTTTCCAATTTTATAACGTGGATCCATAATACAACTACCTTCGGTCGTCACCGGCTTCCATATATTTGTACTATGCTCAAAAGCATTTCCAATACTATACCGAGTAATCAGTCGAATCGGGGCCATCGTATTATTTCATGACGTATTTAAAGTCATCCCACAATTATATATACTAACTACATCACAACAAATACAATAGTAATCTACTCGCTAATCATGGCATAAACGATCTCTAACATAATTAAAGCAAACATATTTAATTAAGATAGATAAGGATAGAAATAATCGAGATTAATATGCGAGAAGGAATAGACTTGAATTAATGAGCGTAACTCCAAGCGTACACCAAAGATTACAAAACGTTCCTAGCTTTCTTTCTACTCTAAACAAAGTGCTAAACTAATCTAATGCTAAATTTAAAGTAAGAAAGTAGAATGAGAAAGTAAGAAAGTAATATGACTAGTGCATATGGGACATTTTGAAATGGAGCCTTAAGCCTCCTATTTATAGGTGAGCTTTGGCTCACATTAGCATCAAGAGGTGCATGTTAGTAAAAGGTAGCCAAAAGGGTGCACCAGGTACCGTACAACACGAAAAGTAGGCGCACCGGGTACTGTACAACACGAAAAGTAGGCGCACCAGGTACCAAAAGTTACCAAAAACGGAAACCGAAGCAGGGCAAGGGTGGCCGGCGGCGGCTGGCCCACCCCCGCCCTGTTTCGCCGTCTTTTGCTTCGTTTCTCGATTCGTGCGTGTTTTCTTCGTTATGCGTCCGTTTGCGTCGATTCTTTTTTTGTAGGATTCGTAATTCAAAAATGAAGATTTTGACATAGGATAGGCCCTGAGATGAGGTACCTAGCTCTAGATATTGCGTACGAATCATTTGGATCTTCCGGCGGGCGTAGAATCTTCATTCTTTATCCGTTTTAGTTGATCTTTCTTCTGTTGGATTCGTATTTTGAAAACGAACATCTTGGAAAGAATGGATGTTGGTGGAGGGCATTTTAGTCTTGAAATCTCATTTTGATGCCTTGAATTTTCAAACGTGTGTGGAATCTTCGTTTTTCATCCGTTTTGCTTGATTTTTATCGTGCAACCTTGTTTTGACCATCTTGGCATAATGTTACTGATTTTTGCTATATTTGAATTAAAATGCCAAGAATCGTTCCAGAATGAGAGAGATATCGGTAGTAAAAACGTGACTTTTTACGCGATATCATGAAGTCTTGCTCCTGCTGCTGCTACCTTCCTTCTGCTTCCTCCTTCCGATGGCAAACACAGAGAGCTCAAATAATTGAGCTGGGTTTTTGGTTGGTGTCTCACAATAGAGGGAAAAGGAGTATATATCAATTGATACGGGGTTGACATTTGGGTATGGTGTAGCTACATATTTTGGTCTCCTATAATGTGAGTTAAGTTGTGGTATTTTAGCCGTTAACTTCGGGTACGGGTCCAATTGTGTACCAGTTTTCATTCAATTTTCAAAATTATATTTTGAGGTATTTTTCCAAATACTTTATAATGAATAATAAAAATAAATTTTTTATTATTTTTGATCATTGGGTATGTTTCTGTACTGTTTCAGTTCGTATGATACGTTTTATATAAAACGTATATTTGTTTTCGTTTCATTTTTATTTCAGTCAGTTCATATTATATTTTCAAATAAAATTGTTCGAAAATATTTCCGAGTTCTTTCTGAACTTTTGTATCACCAACGATTGCATTTATTTCTATCGGGTTTTTTCCGATAAGTTTGTACGCAATTATAATTAATTACGAAATATGTAATACTTTTTGTACCAAAGTATTGGGCTTGCTAGGCTTACATCACATCAAGAGTTTAGTTTAACTTTGTGCAGGGAATTAGCGTAAGAAATGCATGAAATTAAGTATAATTATATACATAATTTGGAGGAGTGTCACATTCTCCCCCCGTTAGTGAAATCTCGTCCCGAGATTTAAGTCGAGTCGTGAGTCTCGGTCACACATTCGAAAAGTTGAGGATATTTCTTTCGCATTTCATCCTCGCGTTCCCAAGTAAACTCTGGGCCACGTTTCGAGTCCCAACGAATTTTTACAAGTTTGATTCGTTTATGTCGAAGTTTCTGCGTTTTCGAATCCATAACTTCGATAGGTTCCTCCACAAAGTTGAGTTTTGAGTCAATGAAGACTTCGTCAGGAGGAATGATGAGTGTTTCGTCGGAAAGACACTTTTTAAGATTACTAATGTGGAAGGTGTCGTGGATGCTACTAAGTTCTTGTGGTAGTTTGAGCTTGTAGGCGATTGGACCAATCCTCGCAAGGATTTCAAACGGTCTGATGTAACGCGGGTTCAGTTTTCCCCGTTTGCCAAATCGTGCTACCCCTTTCCAGGGCGATACCTTGAGTAGGACTTTGTCTCCTACTTGAAACTCAAGAGGTTTACGGCGGTTATCAGCGTAACTCTTTTGTCTATCTCGTGCCGCTTTCAGTCGGTTTAGTACTTGAACTATCTTATCCGTAGTTTCTTGGACAATCTCAGGTCTAGATAGCTGTCTGTCACCCAACTCTGCCCAACAGAGTGGTGATCGGCACTTACGTCCATATAACGCCTCAAATGGTGCCATCTGTATACTAGTGTGATAACTATTATTGTAAGAGAATTCGGCTAGAGGTAGGTGAGTATCCCAACTACCCCCAAAGTCTATCACACAAGCTCGGAACAAGTCTTCGAGCGTTTGTATCGTTCGCTCGCTTTGGACGTCGGTTTGAAGGTGGTAGGCAGTACTCATATCGAGTCGAGTACCCAATGCTTGTTGTAGTGATTGCCAAAAGCGTGATGTAAATCGAGCATCTCTATCAGAGATAATAGATTGTGGCACACCATGCCGGGAAATGATCTCTTTCATATAGATTCTAGTCAGTTTCTCCATCCTATCCGTTTCCTTGATGGCAAGAAAGTGGGCTGATTTCGTCAGTCGATCGACAATATTCCCATATAGTATCAACTCCTGATGACGTCTTGGGTAACTTCGTAATGAAGTCTGTGACATCCGTCAAAATTAGGACTAGTTATTAGTTCCTAATCATTTTGTAATACATGTAATTAGTGCTATGTATTAGGCTAATTGTGTGTATCAATGTGTATATTGATTAATACATATAACAGTACGCGATTAAATTTAAATCGTGCATTTTCAAATTGGCCGAATTCCGATTCATTTTTACGGGCGTTGGTGAACACAAGTATTAAGTAATATAGAATTGTTATTTAATACAGCTCATTATTTATTATATACTACTTTGATAATATATAAAGTATTCGTATCGTACAAATCAAAATATTCGCTACGAAACTTATAAATAATGTATTATTATGGAAAATGATAATTATTATTTATTTGGATTAAAATAAAACACGTTTTGTTTTATTTCATTTTACTCAAACGCGACGAAACCACTCGAATAACATCCGTCTCACAAACTTAAAACAAAGATATATTTTTATATCTCATTAAAAGTATTTTTATTAAAATACTTCAATTAAAATACGTACGATATCATTTCTATAAATTTATCATTTAAAAACATTATACTACTTTACGATATGTTACGCGAACACGGGGTTTAATACTATCCCTCTTGTATTATTGAGCCGGACAAGATCCACAAATTGTGGATCTTGCCCCGTGACCATAAGCAGACCAAACACACCCTTCTCCTTTTCATTTCATCACCATCTCATTTCTGCTCTCTTTCTCTCCTCTCGGCTCAAACTCTACCACCACCACCAACAACAATTTAAGAATAACAACAACAATAAAGAGCAGCAGCAACACCATCATCATTATCACCATCTTCATCTTGATCATCCTCATCATCATCTCCATCAACAACATCATCACCATCCGACCTCCATTTTAATTAGTAAGAAATTCTCCATTTTTCTTTAAGTTTTCAAGTTTAAAATACATATATATTGATGCTTGATTGTTCTACAAACTGATTATGTCCCCAAATAATGTTGTGATTAATTTGTTGATACGAACAGACCTTGGAAACAAAACCAACCCGAACGGGTATGCAAACCAACCCGAACGGGTATGCATACTCACCCGAACGGGTATGCATACTCACCCGAACGGGTGGTACACACAGACCCGGACGGATTAGAAAACTCACCCGGACTGCTCAGGGAACATACCCGTACGGGTATGAAGCCTCACCCGGACGGGTGACACGCTTCCACAATACCATCTTTTGTAGTTTTGTAGTCCTCTGTGTCACGGTCGTTTGGGCAGCTTGATTGCCCAAATCCGAGTTCGTATGAGAAAGTTATGGCCAAAACGGTGCAACATAGTCAAATCAGCAAAATGCACCATCTTTTCACATTTTCTTCCTCAATCTTTAACCTTAACATATGAGATCAATTTCAAGCTAAATAAGTATCTAAAGTTCATAAAATCAACTAGAGACAAGTACAAAAATTGTATTTTTAAATATGATTTCAATTCCGCCACCAACGGGCCGTACACTTTTACAAACTCAAACATAAACAGTAACCAATCGATTTGCACATAACTAGTTGAAGGAACAACTAGCATAGATGGTCTGTTGAGACATCTGAATCATTAAAACCTTGCGCGTTTAATACGCCCGATAGGTTTCCACATCTAATCATTAAACCTTGCGCGTTTAGGACGCCCAGCAGGTTTCAGTCGTAGGAGACGACATCATTTCTCTTGAACATCATCATTATTGCTTGCTAGCAACTCATTAGGCTCAGGTGAGTCTCATAGCCCCTTTTTAAATGCTTTTACCTAGGGGTGAGATACATGCTTGTTTTGTTTAACATGTGAACACAAGTATCAAAACATCGCTATATGCTACATGAGTTAATTTCATCTAATCAATTTAAAGTCCTCCATCACATAGTTTGTTAATATGATTTAGCGTGAATGTTAGTGTATGGTACCATATGGGATTAACAATCCCCGTCCGAGTTAGCAAGCACTAACCTGTCAAACGGACGCATTATCATTTGTTCAGTGTGAGTGTTGATTAGGCACTCATAGGGAGGCACCTCGATCAGGTCCTTGAATGTGGATCCTGACCTCAGTTAAGCTCAAACTATGGACTCATGGCTGCATGTACATTCATTATTTGTTTGATTACAAATCATTATATAAATCTTGTGGTTCATCAATCTCATTTACTCATATACACCTGTGAGCTCACCAGCTTTTTAGCTGACCTTTTAGCATGTTATCTCAGGTACTCAGCAGTAGGTTGGACTACCCATTAGGATACTTTAGCTCGAGTCGCATGCAATCAATAAACATCAAGAGATTTCCTTGCATATCTATACTTTGTATAATTGGAAATGTACTAGAATCTCTCAGGGTAATCATGTGAACTAAATATAATGTAAATAGTTTGTAAACTCTTATGCTATATCAATGTATTTTGTAAACGACGCATATAGAGTCGTTCATTATATATATTATGTGCTTGATTATTGATTAGTCGCGCCCCGACCCGATTCGCTTCCGCAACCCGAATTAGGGGGTGCGACAGATTGGTATCAGAGCCTAAGGTTATAGTGAACTAGGTTGCATTAGTGGGCCTAGACTATGACCGTTAGGCAGTATTTTCTGTTAAGTATGATTGGTTCAAGAGTTACATCATACAAGTTTAATTTAACATAGCATGATCAACTATGTACAATTAAATAAACATGATGTAAGGCTTGAAATGGTTATGCTGGAATAGGGATACATTACTTGACTCTGACCACGAGAGAAACCGGGACTCATAATTGTTTGTGCTAGACACTCATAAGACTATTATGTGATATATGTATATATACATACATAGTCATCGCTAAAGCACTGTACGCTAGCCTATAGAGATGGTAAACACACCTACCGAAACATTCCTACTTCATCCCACTCTCGATAACATCCCTTGGGATCACGAAACTCACGGGTGGCTAGGAGGAACACCGAGTCACTTCGAGCTAGACCCTATCCAACTCACCACAATTCAAATAACCAGGCTAGTCAGCACGCAATTGCCAGTCAGTAGGGACGGTTATTCAACACCTCTTGATTGTTCTGTAATGTTGATTGTCATATTGTGATGTTGTATATTACCGCATTTATATATGTACATCTATGATAATCATCATTTATGGACAATCTCTCACGAACCCTATCCTTCTGTTCTCAGGAAAATCATGCCGCCAAAGTCAAGGACTTACACCGATACCCAGATGGCATCCCTCATTTCCCAGGCAGTAACTGAAGCCTTGGCGCGACAGTCGTCAGAGACCTCCAGAAGGAATAGTGATACTGTCGATACCACTCCTACTGCCAAGCCTTGTTCCTACAAGGACTTCCAGAACTGCAAACCCTTGAACTTTAAAGGAACTGAAGGAGCCATCGGCCTAATCAGATGGTTCGAGAAGATGGAGTCCGTCTTCCGCATCGGTAAATGTGCAGAAGGGGATATAGTTAAGTTTTCCACATGCACCCTTACTGACGGTGCCCTCACCTGGTGGAACTCGTATGCCCAGTCTGTGGGTATCGACACCGCCTATTTACTCCCATGGAAGGATCTAAAGAAAATGCTCACAGAGGAGTATTGCCCAACTGAAGAACTCCAGAAGCTAGATGAGGAGTTCTGGCATCTCAAGGTTCAAGGAACCGATATTGTTGGATACACTACTAGGTTCCAACAACTTGCAACCCTTCGCCCAGCCTTAGTAAGTACTGAGACCGACAAGGTCAAGAGGTACATCCGTGGTCTTCCGAAACCTGTCCGGGGAACGTCGCCTCTTCCAACAAAACCACTATTCAGGGAGCAATCCGATTAGCCCATGAACTCATGGCTATGCAAGAAAACCAAGAAACACCTGTCTCATCTTCTGGGAACAACAACAAGAGGAAATGGTCTGGAAATCAGAACCAGCAAACCTTCAAAAAGACTGAGACTGTCAAGAATGACACATCGGGGTCTGGAGAAAGGAAAAGGGTACACCGGGAGCAAACCTTACTGTTCCAAGTGCAACCGTCATCATGATGGTCCTTGTGGTACCCCCTGCAACAACTGCAAGAGGTATGGACACCTTACCAAAGACTGCCGAGCACCTGCCACCAACCCCACTACCAACACTAACAACAACCAACCCCGAGCCTGCTATGAGTGTGGAAACACTGGACACTTCAGGAATGCGTGTCCAAAGTTAAAGAACAAGGGTAACAACAACAACAATGCTAGGTGCAGAGCTTTTGTGCTGAATGCTGGAGACGCCCGTGAAGACCCAAATGTGGTCACGGGTATGTTTCTTCTCAACAATTTTACTGCTTCAGTTCTGTTTGATACTGGTGCTGATAAGAGTTTTATATCTAAGGAGTTTAGCCCACTATTAGATATTACCCCAGTTGCCTTAGAAGCTAAGTACACTGTAGAGTTAGCTAATGGCAAGTTGATTGAGGCCGATAATGTGATACCAAATTGCACCCTAAACCTTGCAAACAAACTCTTTTCCATAAACCTCATACCTGTCGAGATTGGAAGTTTCGACATCATTGTTGGCATGGATTGGCTATCCAAACATCAAGCTGAAATCGTCTGTTATGACAAAATCGTTCGTATCCCTCTTGTCACTGGTAGTACTTTGATCATACAAGGGGAGACCGGTGGAACGAGATTGAATATCATATCCTGCATGAAACCCCGCAAATACCTGAGAAAGGGTTATCAGGCAATCCTCGCTCATGTTATTGAGAAAAAGTCGGAAGAGAAGCGACTTGAGGATGTGCCCATCGTCAGAGACTATCCAGAAGTCTTTCCTGAAGAATTGCCTGGTCTTCCACCACCGAGGCAAGTTGAGTTCTCAATTGACCTTGTGCCCGGAGCAGCACCCGTGGCACGAGCCCCATATCGTTTAGCCCCTTCAGAACTGCAGGAGTTGTCTATTCAGTTACAGGAACTCCTGGATAAGGGTTTCATAAGACCGAGTTCTTTACCCTGGGGAGCTCCGGTCCTGTTTGTGAAAAAGAAGGACGGTTCATTCAGGATGTGTATCGACTACAGAGAGTTGAACAAATTAACCATCAAGAACCGTTACCCACTTCCTCGCATTGATGACCTATTCGACCAACTTCAGGGGTCAAGTTTTTACTCAAAGATCGATCTACGGTCAGGTTATCACCAGCTAAGAGTTCGCGACAAAGATATTCCAAAAACCACTTTCCTAACTCGCTATGGTCATTACGAGTTTCAAGTAATGGCATTTGGTTTGACAAACGCACCGGCAGTATTCATGGACCTTATGAACCGTGTGTGTAAACCATATCTCGACAAGTTTGTCATTGTCTTCATCGATGACATTCTTATCTACTCGTGCAATGAACAGGATCATGCGCAACACTTGAAAACCATTCTTGAGCTACTCAAACATGAAGAGTTGTATGCCAAATTCTCAAAGTGTGAGTTTTGGATGCAAACAGTTCAATTCCTTGGTCATGTGATTGATAGTCAGGGAATTCACGTTGATCCATCAAAGATTGACGCTATCAAGTGCTGGCAAGCACCGACAACGCCGACCGAAGTACGCCAATTTTTAGGATTGGCTGGTTATTATCGGCGCTTCATTGAAAATTTCTCGAAAATAGCTCAACCTCTCACGACACTGACTCAGAAGGAAAAGAAGTTTAATTGGACTGATAAGCAAGAGTCGGCATTTCAGCTATTGAAGCAAAAGCTTTGCAGTGCACCCATTTTATCGTTACCCGAAGGGAACGATGACTTCGTGGTATACTGCGATGCCTCACACCAAGGCCTTGGTTGCGTGTTGATGCAACGAGACAAAGTTATTGCCTACGCCTCCCGACAACTCAAAGTTCACGAAAAGAACTACACGACTCACGACCTCGAGCTAGGGGCCGTGGTGTTCGCACTTAAAATCTGGAGACATTATATGTATGGCACAAAATGTATCATCTTCACTGATCATAAAAGTCTTCAGCATATATTCAATCAGAAGGATCTCAACATGAGGCAACGTCACTGGGTCGAGTTGCTTACCGATTATGATTGTGAGATCAAGTATCATCCGGGGAAGGCTAATGTAGTTGCTGATGCCCTAAGTCGAAAGGAGCGCACCAAACCACTTCGAGTTCGAGCCCTCAGTATGAACATTCATAATAATTTAATCATTCAGATTCTTACTGCTCAACTCGAAGCCTTGAAACCTGAAAATCTCAAAGATGAGGCCTTGCGAAACATGGAGAAACAATTCGAAACCAAACCAATGGGGTCAAGTACTTAGCTAACCGAATCTGGTTACCTAAATTTGGAGACCTCCGGGACTTGGTGATGGATGAAGCTCACAAGTCCAAATACTCTATACATCCTGGATCCGATAAGATGTATCATGGCATCAAGGATTATACTGGTGGCCAAACATGAAAGCAGAGATTGCCACGTACGTCAGCAAGTGCTTCACATGTTCCAAAGTCAAAGCCGAATATCAGAGACCTTCCGGCTTGCTCCAACAACCGAAAATCCCTCAATGGAAATGGGAGTAGATCTCCATGGATTTCATCATAAAACTCCCTAAAAAAGCTAGCGGTTGCGACTCCATTTGGGTGATCGTTGATCGGCTCACAAAATCAGCTCATTTTCTCGCCATCAAGGAAACCGATAAAATGGAACGCCTCACACGCATCTATTTGAAAGAGATTGTATCAAGACACGGCGTTCCAATCTCAATTATCTCTGAGAGAGACAGCCGTTTCACATCCCATTTTTGGCAATCATTGCAAAAGTCATTCGGTACTCGTTTGGACATGAGTACAACCTATCATCTGTAAACCGATGGTCAAAGTGAGCGAACCATCCAAACACTGGAAGATATGCTACGAGCTTGCGTAGTAGATTTCGGTGTCAATTGGGAAAATCATTTACCATTGTGTGAATTCTCGTACAATAACAGTTACCATACCAGCAACAAGGCTGCACCCTTCGAGGCACTGTACGGTCGTAAGTGCCGATCGCCTATCTGTTGGACCGAAGTTGGAGATAGCCAACTCACTGGTCCTGAAATCATTCATGAAACCACCGAGAAGATCGTTGGTATCCAGCAACGGTTGAAAGCCGCACGTGATCGTCAGAAGAGTTATGCTGACGTGAGACGCAAGCATCTCGAGTTCCAGGTTAAGGATCGATTATTGCTTAAAGTATCACCTTGGAAAGGTGTTATTCGTTTCGGCAAGCGTGAGAAGTTGAATCCCAGGTACATCGGACCTTTTGAAATCCTTGAAAGGATTGGTCCAGTCGCATATCGATTGCAGCTACCTCCTGAGCTTAGTAGCGTGCACCCCACTTTTCACATTTCTAATCTTAAGAAATGTCTGTCCGATGAGACACTCATTATTCCTCTCGAGGAAATTCATATCGACGACAAACTTCATTTTGTCGAGACACCAGTGGAAATCATGGACCGTGAGGTCAAACAGCTTAAGCAAAGTCGTATTCCCATCGTTAAGGTCCGGTGGAATTCGCGGCGTGGTCCGGAATTCACTTGGGAACAGGAAGACCAAATGCGACTCAAGTATCCTCAATTATTCACTGATTCTACTCCAACCACGACTCAGAGCTAAATTTCGGGACAAAATTCTCTTAACAAGGGGAGAATGTGACATCCGTCAAAATTAGGACTAGTTATTAGTTCCTAATCATTTTGTAATACATGTAATTAGTGCTATGTATTAGGCTAATTGTGTGTATCAATGTGTATATTGATTAATATATATAACAGTACGCGATTAAATTTAAATCGTACATTTTCAAATCGACCGAATTCCGATTCATTTATACGGGCGTTGGTGAACACAAGTATTAAGTAATATAGAATTGTTATTTAATATAGCTCATTATTTATTATATATTATTTTGATAATATATAAAGTATTCGTATCGTACAAATCAAAATATTCGCGACGAAACTTATAAATAATGTATTATTATGGAAAATGATAATTATTATTTATTTGGATTAAAATAAAACACGTTTTGTTTTATTTCATTTTACTCAAACGCGACGAAACCACTCGAATAACATCCGTCTCACAAACTTAAAACAAAGATATATTTTTATATCTCATTAAAAGTATTTTTATTAAAATACTTCGATTAAAATACGTACGATATCATTTCTAGAAATTTATCATTTAAAAACATTATACTACTTTACGATATGGTACGCGAACACGGGGTTTAATACTATCCCTCTTGTATTATTGAGACGGACAAGATCCACAAATTGTGGATCTTGCCCCGTGACCATAAGCAGACCAAACACACCCTTCTCCTTTTCATTTCATCACCATCTCATTTCTGCTCTCTTTCTTTCCTCTCGGCTCAAACTCTACCACCACCACCAACAACAATTTAACAATAACAACAACAATAAAGAGCAGCAGCAGCACCATCATCATCATCACCATCTTCATCTTGATCATCCTCATCATCATCTCCATCAACAACATCATCACCATCCGACCTCCATTTTAATTAGTAAGAAATTCTCCATTTTTCTTTAAGTTTTAAAGTTTAAAATACATATATATTGATGCTTGATTGTTCTACAAACTGATTATGTCCCCAAATCGAACCCAAAATGTTGTGATTAATTTGTTGATACGAACAGACCTTGGAAACAAAACCAACCCGAACGGGTATGCAAACCAACCCGAACGGGTATGCAAACCAACCCGAACGGGTATGCAAACCAACCCGAACGGGTATGCATACTCACCCGAACGGGTATGCATACTCACCCGAACGGGTGGTACACACAGACCCGGACGGATTAGAAAACTCACCCGGACTGCTCAGGGAACATACCCGTATGGGTATGAAGCCTCACCCGGACGGGTGACACGCTTCCACAACACCATCTTTTGTAGTTTTGTAGTCCTCTGAGTCACGGTCGTTTGGGCAGCTTGATTACCCAAATCCGAGTTCGTATGAGAAAGTTATGGCCAAAACGGTGCAACATAGTCAAATCAGCAAAATGCACCATCTTTTCACATTTTCTTCCTCAATCTTTAACCTTAACATATGAGATCAATTTCAAGCTAAATAAGTATCTAAAGTTCATAAAATCAACTAGAGACAAGTACAAAAATTATATTTTTAAATATGATTTCAATTCCGTCACCAACGGGCCGTACACTTTTACAAACTCAAACATAAACAGTAACCAATCGATTTGCACATAACTAGTTGAAGGAACAACTAGCATAGATGGTCTGTTGAGACATCTGAATCATTAAAACCTTGCGCGTTTAATACGCCCGACAGGTTTCCACATCTAATCATTAAAACCTTGCGCGTTTAATACGCCCGACAGGTTTCCACATCTAATCATTAAACCTTGCGCGTTTAGGACACGACATCATTTCTCTTGAACATCATCATTATTGCTTGCTAGCAACTCATTAGGCTCAGGTGAGTCTCATAGCCCCTTTTTAAACGCTTTTACCTAGGGGTGAGATACATGCTCGTTTTGTTTAACATGTGAACACAAGTATCAAAACATCGCTATATGCTACATGAGTTAATTTCATCTAATCAATTTAAAGTCCTCCATCACATAGTTTGTTAATATGATTTAGCGTAAATGTTAGTGTATGGTAGCATATGGGATTGACAATCCCCGTCCGAGTTAGCAAGTACTAACCTGTCAAACGGACGCATTATCATTTGTTCAGTGTGAGTGTTGATTAGGCACTCATAGGGAGGCATCTCGATCAGGTCCTTGAATGTGGATCCTGACCCCCTCAGTTAAGCTCAAACTATGGACTCATGGCTGCATGTACATTCATTATTTGTTTGATTACAAATCATTATATAAATATTGTGGTTCATCAATCTCATTTACTCATATACACCTATGAGCTCCCAAGCTTTTTAGCTGACCTTTTAGCATGTTATCTCAGGTACTCAGCAGTAGGTTGGACTGCCCATCAGGATACTTTAGCTCGAGTTGCATGCAATCATTAAACATCAAGAGATTTCCTTGCATATCTATACTTTTTATAATTGGAAATGTAATAGAATCTCTCAGGGTAATCATGTGAACTCAATATAATGTAAATAGTTTGTAAACTCTTATGCTATATCAATGTATTTTGTAAACGACGCATATAGAGTCGTTCATTATATATCTTATGTGCTTGATTATTGATTAGTCGCGCCCCGACCCGATTCGCTTCCGCAACCCGAATTAGGGGGTGCGACAAAGTCCATTGTTATTTTTTCCCATTTCCATTTGGGCAATTCAGGATGTTGCAAAAGCCCAGATGGCTTTTGGCATTCGACCTTTACTTTTGAGCAAGTCAGGCATATACTAACGTAGGTGGCAATATCTCGTTTCATGCCAGGCCACCAGTAGAAACTTTTCAGGTCTTGGTACATTTTGTATGCACCAGGATGTATTGAATAGTTGGACTTATGAGCTTCGTCCAATATCAATGTGCGCAATTCATTTACACACGAAATCCAAATCCGGTTCACAAAGTGCAACACTCCGTTGTCCTTTGTTTCGAGTTGTTTGTGCATTCCCTTCAAGGATTCTTCCTTAAAGCGTTCGGGAATGAAAACTAATTGTTGAGCGTCAAGAATTTGATTAATGAGGTTCGAGTGGATTGTCAATTCCAAAACTTGAACTCTACGAGGTTTGACTCTCTCTTTACGACTCAGGGCATCTGCCACTATGTTTGCCTTGCCCGGGTGGTACTTGATTTCATAGTCGTAATCGTTTAGTAATTTGACCCAACGTCGTTGTCTCAGGTTGAGTTCCTTTTGGTCGAATATGTGTTGGAGGCTTTTATGATCAGTGAAGATCGTACACTTTGTACCGTATAGGTAGTGTCTCAAAATTTTACGTGCAAAAACGACTGCTCCCAACTCCAAGTCATGAGTTGTATAGTTTTTCTCGTGCACTTTCAGTTGACGTGATGCATATGCAATTACTTTGTCGTTTTGCATCATTACGCAAACCAATCCTTGATGCGAAGCGTCGCAATAAACTATGAAATTTTCTACCCCTTCAGGTAATGATAGGATGGGTGCGGTACTCAGTTTCTGTTTTAGCAACTGGAAGGCGTTTTCTTGCTTATCGCCCCAGTCAAATTTCTTGTCTTTCTGAGTTAAAGCGGTAAGTGGCTGGGCTATTTTCAAAAAATTTTCTATAAATCGACGGTAATAGCCAGCTAGACCAAGAAATTGTCGTATCTTGGATGGGGTTTTCGGGGCTTCCCAATTTTTAATCACCTCAATATTGGACGGGTCCACATGGATTCCTTTATTATTTATCACATGACCAAGAAAGTGAACCTCTCGCATCCAAAATTCTCATTTAGAGAACTTTGCATAAAGCTTCTCTTTCTAAAGTAGTTCGAGGATAAGTTTCAGATGCTGTTCGTGTTCTTCTTTCGTTCTCGAGCATCACGATTGCATTTAGCGTATGCAATAAGCCTTTAAACCCCTCGGTATCCCGAGTGGACGAGTTATAGTCTCGTGAGGGTTTCCAGGGAACACACCCACAAAGTTCGAAACTGCAAAAAACTAACAAGAAAACAAAAAAAAAATAGAACAAGAAAACAAAATATAAAATAACTAAAAATTAAAACTAATATATTAACACACAAATACCTAAATAAAATAAGGTACAGGAAATAAGCGATAATAATTAGTACATAATATATACAAACAGAGCAGAGAAAAAAATTTATTCGCAAAAACAACCTTCCAACCGCCGGCTGGTGCGCACAACCGCCGGTTGAACGTCTGTGCAAACCAAATTCAAAAACTTCGCTCCATTAAATATTAAACTATATAACATTCTGATACATATAATTAACAAGTAAACAATTATTTACAACAAAATTACATCATTAATCATCACAACTTCTAGACAAGACAAAAATATTTGTTTAGCAAATCAAGCCTATAAGATTGTGCGTGATTAAAGAAAAACTTATATATATATATATATATATATATATATATATATATATATATATATATTCCAACTTAATCGAATAATTAACCGTTCTCCGGCAGAACAATAGTCCAACCGGTTAAGTGTTCCCCGGCAGCGGCGCCAAAAACTTGATTCGTGTGAAAGCGTCTAGTTTTATTATTTATATAGTACAGGATATACCAATCAATACTATCACATAACCAGGCAAAAATACCCGATCGGAATAGTATAGCTATGGTAAGTCTAGGTCGAACACAGGAACACAAAAACGATGTTATTCAATTAAATTGGAATTATTAATAAAGCAGTAACATAGGGGTTACGTTTTAGTTCCGTACGAACGTTCAATATGAACTAATTAACCAAACCAACAACATAAAACAAGATAAAGAGGAAAAGATAAACAATTGGAGATAGACATGTAATTGTTCAGAGTCTTCCACTCAGATTCATATTATCCGGTTCATGTGTTTTGATTATCTGATTGTGATTTCTTTTATATTAACTTAGTTAGTAATCAAATAATCCAAGTTAAATGTATATTAGTCTCCGATTCTGGTTAACTAATATCTACAATCTAGAGTCCCACATTAAACATCGATCCGATGTCCCAAGAATGTTGCTCTATTGCGTGCTTTTACCTAGATTTTGCATTAAGTACTCACGACTTGTTATGATTGATCCTCGCGGTATGACTCAACAATACCTACTAATAATCTCTTATTAGCTTGCTCATTTTAGATTGATTAGTTACTATTCTCTTAACCTATCAAACTCAATCTATTTAGCAATGACTATAAACCTAGATTCATAATCATCAATAATCAATAACATCAAAGGAACTCAATCTCAATGACACTATTAATCACGTTAAGTAGTAACTAATAATCACCAATAACCAAGGTTCTACGGATAACATAACAATCTTCAATCAGACAATTGATCCAAAACACAATTATAACCATCAAATAATCATAATCCAAGGTTATTAAACTTAAAAATTAACAATAAGTCTAATCCATCATTCAATTATACAAAATCAGTTTCATAATCTCAAACAAAACACATAGACGATGTTTGGATTAAAATCAGAAAAAGATATGCAAACCGAATCATAAACCGAATGAAGTAGAATCAATAGGAATTGATCCTAGCATTTTCCGCATCCGAATCGCCATCGATTCGCTCCCAAAATGGGAGAAAACCCTATGGTTGTCGTCTGCTATCTCTTGGTTTTGGGTATTGAAAGTTAGGGTTAAAAATGAGGCAAATGAGGTTATTAAACTAATCTGCCGAATTGATCCATCCGGCGGATGGAAATTCCATCCGGCGGATGGAAATTCCATCCGGCGGATGGATTGAAAATAAGCCCAGCCCAGCTTCGCATATATTGGGCCTCCACCGATTTGATCCATCCGGCGGATGGATTGATTTTCAGGCATATCTTCCATCTTTTCTTCATTTAATCTTCTCATGTATATTGTTTAATTCTCATAGCAACATTTCTTCGCGATTAGCTCGTTTCCTGCTTCTTTTCGATCCAAGCTCTAATTAAACTCCTAAATGCAAAATATAAACGAAATAAGTATCTTATTCACATAAAATGCATCAGAAATCTATCAAGCACGGGGTAAATTAGTACTACAATATAGTACATTTTAGCGTTTATCACACATGCTCGCAACAAGTCTTCGAGCGTTTGTATCGTTCGCTCACTTTGGCCGTCGGTTTAAGGATGGTAGGCAATACTCATGTCTAATCGAGTACCAAGCGCCCTTTGAAGTGATTGCCAAAAGTGAGATGTGAATTGTGCATCTCTATCAAAGATGATGGATAGTGGCACACCATGCCGGGAAACGATCTCTTTCAAGTAGATTTTAGTTAGTTTCTCCATTCGATCTGTTTCCTTAATAGCAAGAAAGTGGGCTGATTTCGTTAGTCGATCAACAATTACCCATATTGTATCAGCTCTAGATGCCGTCTTAGGTAACTTCCTAATGAAGTCCATAGTGATGTGTTCCCATTTCCATTATGGCAATTCAGGTTGTTGAAAAAGTCCTGAAGGTTTTTGATATTCAACCTTAACCTTCGCACAAGTCAGGCATTTGCTAACATATGTGGCAATGTCTCGTTTCATGCCAGGCCACCAGTAGAAACCTTTCAAGTCATGGTACGTTTTGTCCGCACCAGGATGAATCGAATAGTTAGACTTATGAGCTTCGTCCAATACCAACTTGTGCATTTCATCCACACACGGAACCTAAATTCGGTTCATGAAGTACAACACTTCGTTGTCCTTTGCTTCGAGTTGTTTTTCCATTCCCTTCAAGGATTCTTCCTTAAAGAGTTCGGGAACGAAAGCTATTTGTTGAGCGTCACGGATTTGGGTAATGAGGTTCGAGTGGATTGTCAATCCCAAAGCTTGAACTCTGCGAGGTTTGACTCGTTCCTTACGACTCAGGGCATCTGCTACAATGTTAGCCTTGCCCGGATGGTATTTGATCTCACAGTCATAATCGTTTAGTAACTCGACCTAACGTCGTTGTCTCATGTTGAGCTCTTTCAAGTCGAATATATGTTGGAGACTCTTGTGATCAGTGAATATGGTACTGTTGTGTTGGGTCAAAACTGTTTCAGGTCTGAGTTGAAGTTCTGATGAGAAGACCGAGTACAAGTGATTAAAACTGTTTGCTTTAAAGGTTAAAACTGTCTTTACGAAGTTACAACTGATAGAAGAAAACTGAAGAGAAGACAAGTGTTACAACTGTTTGAAGATAGATTACAACTGATAGTTATGTGTCTGTAAGTAGTTAAAACTGCTTATGTATTAATAACTGTTAGTTATGTATGAAACAGTTAACACTGATTATGTATTTGTACTTAGTCGCATATTACAATTGAAGCAGTTACCACTGAATGTGTAATAGTTATAACTGTTTACATCAGAATGGTAGTTAAAACTGTTTATGATTTTGTATGAGTCGGTTATGGAAGTTATTTTATTCCATATTTGTAGGAGATTGTATAGGACTCTATATGTTATAAATAGAGATCCTTTAGACCTAGATAGGTTAATGATTTTTGCGCAGCTTCAAGGTTTTCTGTAACCCTAATACATCAAGTGTATTCGTCTTATATCATTAATAAGATTGAAGCTTTCAGTATATTATTGTGTTCATTATATTAATTGATCTTCTTAATATTATTGAGTGTGATTCCGCAACTTCTCAATAATATATTCAAGGCTTATTAAGTAAGATTGTTTATTAAGTTAAACAGGGACTAACAAAGTGGTATCAGAGCTTGTGAAGCTTTGAAGACAGGAAGATCTGGGATTATTAGTATTAGTATTTGAGTTTAGTTCAGATATTAAGTTTTGATTTCAATGGCGTCTGAAGGCAATGAAGGGATTCAAGCAACGAAGATACCAATGCTTAAACCAGATGAGTTTGACCTATGGAAGGTCAGAATCAGGCAATATATGCTTCTCACGGATTATCAAATGTGGGAAGTTGTTGTTAATGGTATACCAGTAACGCTTGATGGTGATGGAGTAAAGCAACCAAGAGCACCACCAACATCTGAAGCAGAGAGGAAAATCAGATCTACTGAGTACAAAGCACTTAGTACTCTTTTGCTATCCATTCCGAATGAGCATCAGAGCAGATTTGATAATTGTGAAGATCCCAAGTTATTAATGGAGGCAATTGAGAAGAGGTTTGGTGGTAATGATAACACCAAAAAGAATAAAAGATCTCTGTTAAAACAACAATTTGAAAATTTTAGCCATGTGAAATCTGAAACTCTAACTCAAACCTTTGATAGGTTTACTAAATTAGTTGGAGAATTGGAAAATCACAAGGTTAAGATTGACAAAGAAGATCTTAACAGAAAGTTCTTGAGATCATTAGGTGATGAATGGACAATTTATACTGTTGGATTGAGGCAGAGTTCAGACATTGAAGTTAAGGAACTAGAAGATATATACAATGATCTGAGGAACTTTGAGACTGAGGTTGAAAGTAAGAAGCAAGCAACTGGATACAGTCATAATGCTGCTTTTATGTCTATGGCTGGAACAAAAGCAGAATCAAGTCAAATGGGTTCTACTCATGTTTCAGGGGGAGCAGGATCATCATCAAATAGTTCTAATGATCAAATATTAGAATCTTTCTTTGCAAGTAATGTGAATTCTTCACTTACTAATGAAGATCTGGAACAATTTGATGGTGATGATCTAGAGGAGATGGACATCAAGTGGCAAATTGCATTGATTACTCAAAGAGCAAAAAGGTTCATGCAGAGGACTGGTAGAAATAATTTTGCATACAAGAGGAATGATGCAAATTGGTTTGATAAGAGCAAGATTGAGTGTTTCAACTGTCACAAGATGGGACACTTTGCCAGAGAATGCAGAAACCCTAGGCAAGAGCAGAATGTGTAATAGTTATAACTGTTTACATCAGAATGGTAGTTAAAACTGTTTATGATTTTGTATGAGTCGGTTATGGAAGTTATTTTATTCCATATTTGTAGGAGATTGTATAGGACTCTATATGTTATAAATAGAGATCCTTTAGACCTAGATAGGTTAATGATTTCTGCGCAGCTTCAAGGTTTTCTGTAACCCTAATACATCAAGTGTATTCGTCTTATATCATTAATAAGATTGAAGCTTTCGGTATATTATTGTGTTCATTAAATTAATTAATATTCATTGATCTTCTTAATATTATTGAGTGTGATTCCGCAACTTCTCAATAATATATTCAAGGCTTATTAAGTAAGATTGTTTATTAAGTTAAACAGGGACTAACTCTCAATAATTTCTTATCATGGCATCGACTTCGTCTACTGTTCAACTACCGATTGGAAAAGATCACAATATGATTGCATTCTTAATGAAACCTGCGGAGGCAAATGAGTATGTGGAAATCATTGATTTTCTTCGTGCTTCACATATTCGTCATGCTCTCACTGTAGCACCCAGAATATCTCACGATCATATCAACAATTTCTGGGTGAATGCATCAATAGAAGAGGAACAGGGGATTAAAAGAATTGTTTCAGAAGTTATGGATACACGTGTTGTAATCACAGAAGCTACTGTTAGAGCTTCATTACAACTAGATGATGAGGCAGGTATATCTTTTTTAGAGGATACTGTTATGTATGATACTTTACGATTGATGGGTTATGAGGGTTCTTTTGAAATTTTTACTTTTCAGAAAACCTTATTTTCTCATCAGTGGAGATTTTTAATACATACAATTTTACACTGCTTATCATCTAAGAGATCATCTTTTGAGCAGTTTGGAAGCAACATTGCTTATGCAATTGCTTGTCTTGCGACTGGTCAAAGGTTTAATTTTTCAAATCTGATATTTTCTGGTATGCTTAGAAACATTGAGCAGCCAAAGATTAAGTTTTTGATGTATCCACGTTTTGTGCAGTTGTTCTTAAATGAACAAATTCCTAATATCACTGCACTTGAAAAGATTATTGGTATTGTCTCTTTTAAACCAAAAGTTTTTGTAAATATGAAGAGAGATACTAAATTTTCTGGGAAGGTTACAGCATTATTTTCTACAATGCTTCCTGCACCTTCCACCACAGCATCAGTACTACCAACTGAAGCTGAACCAACTACTGAGAGAATGGTTCCACCCACCACTTCTCAACCCACAGTAGTTGGGGGTACTAAGAGAAAACAAGGGACCAAAACAGCCAAATCTTCTAGAGCCAAAAGGCTAGAACACAGATGTCTGAGGATCATGTTGCTCAGTCATCTCAGTCAATGGACAGTGGTCCAGAACAACATGTGGTCCATAAGGAGAGGGGTGACCATTCTGAGAGGGCTGCTTCTACTGCTTCTAGCCCACTGGCAGAGCAGGACAGAAGTAACATTAATAAGACCCAATCAGAGGCAACACATGGACATGATTCTACACCTGTAGATGATCCTAGTGGTCCCAGTACCAAGAACCAAGGGGACTTTGATGATCATGCTAGGCATGAGTCAGAGTTTAATGATGTCAATGATTCACCTAAGGATTCACATTCTGAAGGTGTTGAGGCTAGAACTAACTTGGAATTGACGAAAATGATTGATTATGTATGGGCTGAGTTTGTACAAGAGAGGAAGAAGAATAAGGCTAAGGATGAAGTTATAACTCAGTTGCAGAGAAAAGTGAAGCAGTTAGAGAAGGTTGTTATTAAGTGTTTGAAGAAAGGAAGGAGATATGTGGTTCATGATACTTCAGAACCTGAGGAGCATTATAATTTTAAACAAAATGCTTTCAAAAAGGGGGAGAAGGTCTGGACAAATATGGGTGATAAGAGGAATGAGAATGAGAAGGTTGTGTCTGATGATGAAAAAGTTGATGAAGACATTGAAATGGAACAACCAGTGGAAGATGAATTTGTGCATACACCTCCAACACCACCTACAGAGCCAGAGGTTAATGAGTCAGTATTTGAGACAGTGGAAACAGAACTGAAGGAATCAGTGGCAGATGAAGATAAGTCTGATCATACTGAGGTTGTTGGGTCTGATCATACTGAGGTTATTGGGTCAGTGGAGCAGACTACAGAGGTGATTTTGGATGATAAGACTGAGGAGTTAAAGATTGATGAGGATGATGGTGAAGAGGTGAGTAAACCTGAGATAGCAGTTGAAAAAGAAGAAGTGAAGACTGAAGTTAAAACTGATGCTCAACAAGTTGAAAAAACCAGAAAGAAGAGCATTCCAGTTAAAACTGCTAAGATGACTGGAACAGGAAAGAAGGTTGAAACTCCAAAGAAGAAATCTTCACAACAACCATCTTTGCCTGGATTTCAAATTAGAGAACCTGCTGCTGCTCCTGTTCAACAGAAAGAATTGCCAAAGATAGATCCAAAAGCTAAGGGCAAGGAAAAACTGGTAGAAGAACCAAAGAAGAAGAAGCAAAAACCAGTGCCACCAGAAGTAACTGCTCATGATACTGAATATGCAGAAAGATTACATGCTGAGCTAAATGCAGAGGGCTTGATTGATGTTGAGGTTGAGGAAGGAAAGTTTGTAAAAATGACAAAAGAGCAAGTGGCAGAATGGGATGAGTATTTGTTAAAAGAGCAGAGACAGGATGATATTGAATATTTAGTTGATCAGCTTAAGAAGAAGAAAGCAGAAGAAGCAAGAAAGAAGAAAGCTGCAAAACCACCAACAAAAGCTCAAATGAAGAAGAATTTAATTGCAAAGCTAAAATGTGGAATTATTCCTTTGAATGCATTGAAACAGATGAGTTTAGAGAGATTGCAGGAGTTATGGGATAAAGATGAGTTGAATCCTGATGTAATTGAAAAGAAAGAAACAGAAAAGAAAGAAGTTGAGAAGAAAAAGCAGGAAGTTGAAAAGGAAAGGAAAAAGGCTGAAAAAGAAAGAAAATTGAAGGAAAAGGAAGAAAAAGAAAAAAGAGAAAAGATAGAAGCTGAAAAGAGGAGGAAAGATGAGCTTGAGCAAAAGAAGAAAGAATTAGATGAAATTCCTGATAGAGAAAGGAATATTGATGAATTGAAGGAGTTTATTTTGTTACAGCCTATGGAATCTGAGGTAATTAATGTTGAATTACCTGGTATTATTGATTGGTCTATAGAGCAATTTGTCAATCCTGTTAAGATTCACAAGATTAAAGTTGAAAGAGCAGATGGAAATATATCTTGGTGGAGATCTTTTAGGGATTTGATAAAGAGGATTAGTAGAATTGATTTGGTGAGGATGTATGAGATTGGAATGGAAAAGAAGTTAGATTTAAAAAGATTTGATAATTTGGTTGAAAAGGTTACATGGCATTGGATTAAAGCTATGTTTGAGCCAGAAGAGTTTCCATTTCAGTTTGCTACTTTTAGCAAGGTCAGAAATTGGATTTATCATGCTAAACCTGGAGTACATCAGATTGTTATGGAGGATGCAGTGTTTATGTGGTTATTGACAGATAGATTTTATGATATCAATCTGAGATTTTTGATGGGCTTGAGAAATGCAAGGTTACAAGCTGCAGTGTTAGATGATGTAGCTCTAGAACTGGTATATATGGTGTTAAATCAGATTTATAAGAAGGAAGAGATTGATAGGAGGAAGAGAAGAAAAGACTAACAGTTTTGAAAGAATTTTGTGAAGCTTATAATGGAGGATTAGAAGAAACTTAATGCTGTGAAGGACAGATTAAGTTTAGGGGGAGATTGTTGGGTCAAAACTGTTTCAGGTCTGAGTTGAAGTTCTGATGAGAAGACCGAGTACAAGTGATTAAAACTGTTTGCTTTAAAGGTTAAAACTGTCTTTACGAAGTTACAACTGATAGAAGAAAACTGAAGAGAAGACAAGTGTTACAACTGTTTGAAGATAGATTACAACTGATAGTTATGTGTCTGTAAGTAGTTAAAACTGCTTATGTATTAATAACTGTTAGTTATGTATGAAACAGTTAACACTGATTATGTATTTGTACTTAGTCGCATATTACAATTGAAGCAGTTACCACTGAATGTGTAATAGTTATAACTGTTTACATCAGAATGGTAGTTAAAACTGTTTATGATTTTGTATGAGTCGGTTATGGAAGTTATTTTATTCCATATTTGTAGGAGATTGTATAGGACTCTATATGTTATAAATAGAGATCCTTTAGACCTAGATAGGTTAATGATTTTTGCGCAGCTTCAAGGTTTTCTGTAACCCTAATACATCAAGTGTATTCGTCTTATATCATTAATAAGATTGAAGCTTTCAGTATATTATTGTGTTCATTATATTAATTGATCTTCTTAATATTATTGAGTGTGATTCCGCAACTTCTCAATAATATATTCAAGGCTTATTAAGTAAGATTGTTTATTAAGTTAAACAGGGACTAACATGTTGGCGCCCGAACAGGTCGGTGTCATTAACGATGACTATCCGGGCACTAGCAATGGGTTTTTAAATTTATAAGGCTGGCGCCTAGGGTTACTATTATTGCTAATCTAAGGGCTAGCAAGGATAAGTATGACCTAGGATCGTTCTTCAAAGCGCGACGAATTGAAGCTAGGAGAAATTAAATACTTTTATGAATTTAGCTGGGGCGAAAGAGAGTTGGTTTGGATTTTGGGTTTTCTATTCTAAGATTGAACTAAACTAAATAAGGAATGGAGATGGAGGTTACTTCGGGCGTTCAGCAGTTAAAAGCAATTGTCTACTATGAAGTGGTTCAGGTCATATTAAAATGTGAAGAGTTCCAATGAGGATAGGTTCATAAGTTAATGTGAGCTATTGCTGCAATCCTACTATCGGGCTAACGCGGAGGTGTCCACAATCAGGCAAATAGAATGTCACGTGGGTTGCAGAATATATTAAAACATACACCGAAAGTTCTCTCAAATGCATGTCCATATTATCTGATAGTTAATCTCGAATCCTATTCCCCAATCTCGGTCATCGTAGACGTCCGAATCATGGCACAGTTTGTTGAATAAACAATCTTGTAAATGGGTTTTACCCTCGTCGGAATAAGTTGGAAGAACTGGTCTAAGTGGTCAGTAAGATGTCATCACTTATTCGTATGAATTATCAACATTACTCAAGTATGTAGCAAGATAGGGGTGGTTTATATTACAAATAGAAACTTAAGTAATACGTTTGTTAATTGATCCATAACACAACTACCTTCGGTCGTTCTCGACTTCCATACGTTTGTACTTTTCCATAAGCATTTCCAGTACTATATCGAAGAACAGTTGAATAGGGGCCGTCATGTTATTTCACAATAATTAAGGGATAGGTGTATTTCACTAGTACGATAATCCTAAGGCAACAATCAAACAAGAACATGCAATAAGACAATCAAGACAATAGTTAGACCTAAGCATACAAATGTATTAATTAAATCGAGGATATTCCGAAAGTTGTCTCAAAAATACCGTCTGTCCGAATTAAATCTTAATCTACCTCTATTCCCATATTCCGTGTCTCTTGGATCCTAATTTGGTCTAGAGAACACCGGCCATGCCGAGCTCAATGATTCAATCAAACATAGTATAACTAAGTGACCTATACCCTATGAGTTAGCTACGTTCATTTTTGGATAAGGTTTTAGTCACAACATGAGTTGGGCAGATAAACGATAAAGATTCAGTTCCTACATCTATTCATGATACAAAGCACCCGCAATCTCATAGCATACATTATAATCAAATATTTAAATTTTTCGTAAACGACTATCATAGCAGACAATTGAGTTATTTAGCAAATCATGGCAATTCTAGCATGCATATTTAAATTTATTAAAGAAAGAAAGAACATAATTTAATATGGAAGATAGATTAAAACCTGATAAAGAAATATAATAACTCGTAGCTTACAAATGCGCCCCGGAGCACCTCCATACAAGTCTTCCTTGACTAGTTAATTAGCTAGTCTAATTAACCAAGGAAGTATTACAATAAAGAAAGAAAAGAATGGATACTGAGAAAGTATGAAATATGCTAGAAAGTGTGTATATGTTGGTGTGTGTTTCAAATGAACCTAAGCAACCTATTTATAGGTGAGCTTTAGCTCATTTTAGCATCATGAAGACTTGATGTGCATGTTAGAAAGACTAGCCAAAAGTGGAGTGTACAACGCAAAAAGTGACCGCACCGGGTACTGTACAACGCGAAAAGTGACCGCACCAGGTACCAAAACTTGCCAAAAATGGAAACCGGGATGGGGGTGAGGAGGCCGGCGGCGCCAGCCATGTGGCCGGCGGCGGTGGGCTGGTGGCCGGCGGCGGTGGGCCCTACCCCGCCCCGTTGCGCGATTTGTTGCTTCGTTTCTTGATTAGTGCGTGTTTTCTTCGTTATATGTCCGTTTGAGTTGATTCTTTATTTGTTGGATTCGTAATTCAAAAACTAAGATTTTGACATAGGATATGCCTGAAAATTAGGTCCCTAGCTCCAGATATTGCGTATGGATCATTTGGATCTTCCGGCGGGCGCGAAATCTTCATTTTTCACCCGTTTTGGTTGATTCTTCTTCCGTTGGATTCGAATTTTAAAAACGAACATCTTGGAAATATTGGATGTTGATGGAGGGCACTTTAGTCTTGAAATCTCATTTTTAAGCCCTGAATCTTCAAACGTATGTGGAATCTTCGTTTCAAAGCCGTTTTGCTCGATTTTTATCGTGCAACCTCGTTTTGACCATCTTGGCATAATGTTACTGATTTGTGCTGTTTTTGAGTCAATATGCCAAGAATCGTTCCAGAATGAGAGAGATATCGGCAGTAAAAACGTGACTTTTTACGCGATATCAAGTATCCCACACTTATAATTTTGATTGTCCTCAAGCAAATCTTCATTAATTCTGGAAAAAGCTGGAGGGGTGTCTTCGTGTTTCGGAGAACTTTGGTTCCTGCAGGATTGGTAAAAAGATTTCGGACGAAGTTCCATCCCTTGATGTTCCCCCAAACTTTTGGTTCTAGCAAGCTTTCTTTTCAATCTTCATAAATGTAAGATATACATGACTGGGGCCCTCACAGGTGATCGCTCAATTCACTCAAGTGTATCGGGTTTCCTAACTTCTAAATCACTCAGGGCCAGTCATGTAGCTCTCCCGTTGTCATAAGCTTAATCGAGAATCAAATCTACAATACTTAAGTGAGGACGGTGCTAATTATCCCTAGACATTCGTAAGAGGGTGAAGACGGTGTATGGGATAAGGGTTTTGGTAGGTGGTTTGAATTGGAGTTTAATATAGCCTAAGAGTTGTCTGTAATGACTTGTCTTTTACGTTTTTAAGATAGTACCTCTTTATGAATTTCTCTCTTTGAGAGCCTTCTTTTCGTAACTTTTTCTTCTTTGAATAACATTTCCCTCGGCTTTAAATGATCCTTGGGTCTTGTGGCTTTTTGACTTCTTTGGCAGCTTTGTTTGTTTTCCTTGGAGTCCTTCTATGGATGGCGTTCTTTTGGGGATTCCTTTTAGAACTTTTCCTCTTGTAGTAGTTTTGCTGACAGAACAGACACTTAGGGTATGGCCAAGAGATGTAAAAAGAGAGGGTTGTTATTTTGAAGTGAGTATTTGAAATGAAAAGGCTGAGGCTCAACAGGTTTTCTAAATGATCTTCAATACCGAAAATGGACATTGGCAGGGTTAGTCTTGAAAACGGGGGTTTCACGAGAGGGTTATATCCTAGTGAATGTCAAGATCCTCTAATTGCACCTTCGTCACGTATGACGCTCACTTTTGTAGTTTCGAATTGCATTCATCGAGCAAGTTTTGACTCAGGAAGGCATACATTGGCACACTCACAAACGAATAAGTGAAGCATTAAAGTGAATGCTTTTGCATGGCTCAAAATTTCTCACTTAATTTTGATGGTTTTGTGCCTGGTCATGCGATTGCTTGTTTGAAACTTAGTTTGGAAATTTATCAAAGAGTTTTACCTGTCGTAGTCGATTTGCCAAACTATTCGGATTTTTGTTGACCGAAAATACCCCTTTTGGGCTTTCCATGAAAAATTTTTGAAAATTTTTTTTGCTGAAAATATGAGTTTTAAGTTTGATCAAATGTTTATGTTGCAATACAGTAGTGAGTACTACTGCTATCCCACACTTAAAAGAACATTGTCCCTAATGTTCTCTAAGTCAGGTTAATCCCACACTTAGAGTTTTTCTTAAAATTCTTGTGTGGTTTAAGCAAAGTAAGGTTTAGAAAAGATACTTCCTTGCTCTACGTGTGATGCCACTGGATTTAAAGGACCAGGTTCAAGTGTATGTGAATTTGCTGGAGATGGACCAGACTCATTAAGAATGAACTTGTTCCGCAAATTCTATTTTCAATTCTGCATAGTACACAACCTTCATAAGACACAAATGTTAATACGAGTTAATACTAAACATAAATAATAATAATAACTAAAAGTAGCTAATCCTTGTCAGCATAGAGCGCCTCCCAGTCGGTGAAGTCATCATCCATAAAGATCGTGTTTTCCACGATCGATGTAGGAGATGCTGACTCCTCGATGGTATAGACAGGAGATGCAGCACCATCCTCTGGATCCTGGATCCAAGCGTCCAGTGCAGCAGTCTCCTCCTCTAGTGGGACCATAAAAGTGGGGTGGTCCTGCGCAGTCAAGCTCCAAGATGGGAATAAATCCCATGGTGGATTGTGCGGAGCGGGATCAGGCCACAGGTGTAGAGGTACACAGGTGTAGAGGTAAAGCCTAAAGCAGTGTGGATTTCAGATATGGCAGTGTGCTGGACTTCAAGGGCTCTCAGTATAGACCAAGTGACAGCAGGGTCTGCAGTAGTAACCCCATGCTCAAAGATGGGTACTCTGGAGGTCCCTGCGGTCTGTCCCGCTGGTTGGTGAGATGAAGGTAACCTGGCCAGGATGGGACGTAACAGGAATGACTCCTGAACGTACACCTCCACCAAGTCTGCCGAGATCTCATCCAAACTAGGAGGTGGTGACTGGGATCCTCTGACAGTCCTCATGCTACTACCCGATGATGAACTCCGGGAGTGATGCATGGTACGCGAGCGTCTCTGTCTGGGGGCTCGTGCTCTGTCTGACTGCGAACTCATCCTGTAAAATATAAAAGGTTAATGGTCTAAGATCATTAGTCCTTCATGAGGTACTGCATAGAAAATTGGATTAGCTTAAACACAACAGAAAGATAAATTTAATGCTGAAAACATAAGATAGGCTTGGGGTGCCTCCCAAGAGCGCTTTGTTTATTGAGTCTCGTAGCTTGACTCCACTAATATGTTAAAATGATTCGTAGTTGTAGACTTCCTCAGTTGAGGGAAAGTCTTCTACGTAGTGCTTTAATCGGTGACCGTTTACTTTGAAATTTCCGTCTGGAGCCTCGAGTTCTATGGCACCATAAGGAAATACTTTAGAGATTGTAAAAGGGCCGCTCCACCGTGTTTTGAACTTACCAGAAAACTTTTTAAAACGGGAGTTAAAGAGTAGAACTTTATCACCTGGATTGAAGCGTGTGGGGCGGAGCTTGGAATCGTGAAACAGTTTGGTTCTTTCCTTAAATTTGTAGGAACTTTCGTAGGCTTGATCCCGTAACTCCGCTAGTTCATTCAGTTGCATTCTCCGGTGTGTTCCCGTTATCGTTGGATCTAAACTACAGTTCTTCAGTGCCCAGTAAGCTTTGTATTCGAGCTCGATCGGGAGATGACATGCTTTACCATACACGAGCCTATAGGGAGTTGTTCCTAAGGGTGTTTTGTAGGCTGTCCGGAATGCCCATAAAGCATCATCTAGCTTATCTACCCATCTTTCTTTGTGTTGACCTACTGTTCGTTCTAAGATTCTTTTTAGTGCTCGGTTTGTAATTTCTGCTTGCCCATTCGTCTGTGGGTGGTAGGCCGTAGAGGTCTTGTGAGTAACACCACACTGTTGCAATAATTTCATAAACTGAGTATTGCAAAAGTGCGTGCCTCGATCACTGATGATCGCCCGAGGTGTTCCAAACCGACAGAACGGCTGCTTTAAGAACTTGGTCACTACTCTTGAGTCATTTGTTGGAAAGGCTTGAGCTTCTGCCCATCTTGACACGTAATCAACAGCTACTAGAATGTATTCTTTTCCGTAAGATTTCGGAAATGGTCCCATGAAATCTAATCCCCATATATCAAATATTTCACATGCTTGGATATTCGTTAACTGCATTTCGTTACGCGTTGTGATATTTCCAAACCTTTGGAAAATATCGCAACGTTTCACCAAGTCTTGTGCGTCTCTGAAAATAGTTGGCCAATAGAATCCTGAGTGGTATACTTTCTTTGCTCTCAAGTTGGCTGCGTGGTGTCCTCCGGTGGGTCCATGATGGCTTTGATGAAGAATGTGTTCGGCTTCCTTTCCATTGACACATCTTCTTATAATCTGGTCGGGACAGACCTTAAACAAATATGGATCATCCCAAAAGTAGTGCTTGACATTGCGGAAGAACCTTTGTCTTTTTGATGATGGCATTCCTTTTCTTGTGATCCCTCCAACTACGAAATTGGCTATGTCTGCAAACCAAGGATCATCCGTAAATTGTGATCCTTGCAATTGTCCTCCTAAACTCATTAACTGCTCTTCTGGAAATCGATCTTTGATGTCCCCTTCTGCAAGTTGTTCCATTGATGGATTTTCAAGTCGACTCAGATGGTCTGCGGCGACATTCTCTGCTCCCTTTTTATCTTTTATTTCAATGTCAAATTCTTGTAGGAGTAGAATCCATCGTAACAGTCGTGGTTTTACGTCTTGCTTTTTGAAGAGATATTTCAGAGCTGAGTGATCCGTGTATACTATTGTCTTTGACAATATCAGGTAGGATCGAAATTTATCAAAGGCGAATACTACAGCTAGCAGCTCCTTCTCGGTGGTTGTATAATTTTCTTGAGCATCTGTGAGAGTTTTGCTAGCGTAGTAGATTGGTCGAAAGTGGTTATCCTTCCGTTGCACGAGAACTGCCCCTACGGCGAAATCGCTTGCATCGCACATGATTTCAAATGGAAGGCTCCAGTCTGGAGCGACCATGATCGGTGCATTAGTTAGCTCTTTCTTTAGGTAGTCAAAGGCTTTCATACAACTTTCGTCAAATGCGAATTTGATATCTTTTCCTAGCAGGTGGGTAATCGGTCGAGAGATTTTGGAGAAGTCCTTGATAAAACGACGGTAGAAGCCAGCGTGGCCTAGAAAACTTTGAATGGCTTTAACGTTGGTGGGTGGTGGGAGTTTCACAATAGTTTCGACTTTGGCTTTGTCTACTTCGATTCCTGACTTTGATATTCTATGTCCTAAGACTATTCCTTCTTTTACCATAAAGTGACATTTTTCCCAATTCAAAACGAGATTTGATTCTTCACACTTGGCGAGCATTCTATCGAGGTTGGATAAACATGATGTGAAAGAGTCTCCAAAGACTGAGAAGTCATCCATGAAGACTTCCAAGCATTGTTCGATCATGTCATGGAAAATTGCAACCATGCATCTCTGGAATGTTGCAGGTGCATTGCATAATCCAAATGGCATTCGTCGATATGCAAATGTTCCATACGGGCATGTAAACGTTGTCTTCTCCTGGTCCTTTGGATCGAGCGGAATTTGGAAATAACCGGAGAATCCATCAAGGAAACAGTAGAATTCGTTTCCCGACAGTCTCTCGAGCATTTGGTCAATAAACGGAAGTGGAAAGTGATCCTTGCGAGTTGCTTCGTTTAACTTCCGGTAGTCAATACAAACTCTCCAACCGGTGACGGTCCGAGTTGGTATGAGCTCATTTTCTTCGTTTATAATGACCGTCATTCCTCCTTTCTTCGGGACGACTTGAACAGGGCTAACCCAAGGTGAGTCAGAAATTGGGTATATTAGTCCAGCATCCAAGAGTTTGATAACCTCTTGTTTCACTACGTCTTGAATTTTAGGGTTTACTCGTCTCTGCCTTTGAACGGATGGTTTGAAATCGTTCTCCATCAGGATCTTATGCGTACAATAGTTAGGACTAATTCCTTGTATGTCAGAAATTTTCCATGCGATTGCTTTCTTGTGTGATTTCAACACATCAACTAGTTGAGCTTTCTCTTTTGGTTTCAACTCCTTTGAGATTATTACCGGGAGTTGGGAGGTTCCTTGGAGGTAAGCGCATTAAAGGTGAGGTGGTAATTCTTTTAATTCCAAGTTTGGTGGTTCCTCAATAGACGGCTTCATTCTAGCTATTTCGTCTATATTCAGCTTCTCATATTCAGCTTGGAAAGGTGCCTCGTCTATCTCAGGTTCGGATGTAGAGATTGATGCTATTTCGACCCATTCGGTTTGGTTTGAAAATTCGTTCATCTTTAGCTCGTATTTGTTGACCGATGATGAGGATACTTTGTCATTTCGGGTGAGAATAACTTCTCCGTTGTCGGTGAATTGGAATTCTTGAAATTGAGCGGTTGAGGATTGGTTTATGGTTAATTCAGTGTTTGGAAATGATAGAGGTTCGGGTTGGTTGATTAATTGAGATTCAAATGGTGGTGGCTCAATACTCATTCCCTTGAAGGAATCCAGGATTTCTTTAATTGAAGGAGCTGGATTCGGGGCATCGAGTGTGGATGTATCTCTTTTTAGCCAAGGTATCGGTGTACCGCATCCCAATGGGACGGCTATCGTTTTGTCATTAGTGCAAGATAGCTTCTTTTCAAACAAGGGAAATAGAAGTTCTTCAGAATTTGCTGGCGAAGTGATTGCGGACTGCAGCCCAGGATCCTCGTTATATAATCTTCGAACGGTGACTACCGTGGTAGGTACCGGGTTCTGGCTGGATAGTGCCAATACTTCATGGAGATGTTCATCAAAGATGTCCTGCATAGTATCGCACAAACCAAGGTCACCTTCCAGGGGTTGCTTCATTAATCGATCGACATTAAAGGTGACCTCCTCTTTCCCGACTCTTAGTTTTAAAGATTTTTCGTTTACGTCGATTATGGCCTTAGCAGTATTTAAGAACGGTCTGTCAAGGATGAGTGGGATGTGGGTGTCTTCCTCTATATCCATGATGATGAAGTCTACTGGAAAGATGAATTTATCGACCTTGACCATGACATCTTCAGCAATTCCTCGAGGGAGTTTAACTGATCTGTCAGCTAATTGAATGGTCATACGAGTAGGCAGTAGGTTATCTAATCCTAATTTCTTATAGAGGGAATAAGGCATAAGATTAACACTAGCACCTAGGTCAGCTAAAGCATTACTAATTTGGATATCTTGGAGAAAACAAGGTATTGTAAAACGTCCAGTGTCTCCTAACTTAGGTGGAAGACCATGTTGTACAATTAAAGAGCATTCAGCATCTAAGGGTAAACTAACTATTTGCCTAAGTTTTTCTTTGTTTGAAAGAAGTTCTTTAAAGAATTTGGCACATGTGGGCATTTCTACTAAAGCATCTAATAGTCTAACATTCAAGTGCAAGCTTTTAAACATTTCCAGATATTTACCGAATTGGGCTTCTTGCTTTTCCTTCTTAAGTCTACCGGGATAAGGTATTCTCGTGCGAGGTACATAATCCGGAGTTTTGGTTGGTGATGAGTCAGGTGTTGTGACAGGGATGTCAATTGACACATGTTCACTCGGTGTAGGTGTAGGCGAAGAAGTGTTTTCGAGGGTGTTATCTGGTGGTGGCGGATCAACTTTGGTTATTTTTCCTCCCCTAGTGACGATTAACACATCATTGGGTTGAATGGTAGTCGCCGACGTACTTTCCTCAATAAAATTCAAGTTTTCCAAAATAGACTCCATGTTAGAAATTAATTTGTTGGAAATTTTTATCATGGCATCTATGTTGTCTTGAAACTCGTCATTCCTTTTGTTTACAAGATTTTGTTCAAGAATAAAAAGTGATAAAAGTTGTTTTGAGGAAGGTAAGCGTTTAATAGGTGAAGGAACAACCAAAAGCTGGGTCCAATCAGGGTAAGGTGTTGACATGGTTGATGAAAAGTGGTTAACTAAAACTGTTATAATCCTAAACTAATCCTAAATGCAAAAAAGTAACTTTTGATTGATGTTAATCTTTCAAAAGGATCGCTAACTACTAAAGTCAATAACTTTCTAAAATCGGTCGCCGACGCTCCCCGGCAGCGGCGCCAAAAACTTGTTGGCGCCCGAACAGGTCGGTGTCGTTAACAATGACTATCCGGGCACCAGCAATGGGTTTTTAAATTTATAAGGCTGGGGCCTAGGGTTACTATTATTGCTAATCTAAGGGCTAGCAAGGATAAGTATGACCTAGGATCATTCTTCAAAGCGCGACGAATTGAAGCTAGGAGAAATTAAAGACTTTTATGAATTTAGCTGGGGCGAAAGAGAGTTGGTTAGGATTTTGGGTTTTCTATTCTAAGATTAAACTAAACTAAATAAGGAATGGAGATGGAGGTTACTTCGGGCGTTCAGCAGTTAAAAGAGATTGTCTACTATGAAGTGGTTCAGGTCATATTAAAATGTGAAGAGTTCCAATGAGGATAGATTCATAAGTTAATGTGAGCTATTGCTGCAATCCTACTATCGGGCTAACGCGGAGGTGTCCACAATCAGGCAAATAGAATGTCACGTGGGTTGCAGAATATATTAAAACATACACCGAAAGTTCTCTCAAATGCATGTCCATATTATCTGACAGTTAATCTCGAATCCTATTCCCCAATCTCGGTCATCGTAGACGTCCGAATCATGGAACAGTTTGTTGAATAAACAATCTTGTAAACGGGTTTTACCCTCGTCGGAATAAGTTGGAAGAACTGGTCTAAGTGGTCAGTAAGATGTCATCACTTATTCGTATGAATTATCAACATTACTCAAGTATGTAGCAAGATAGGGGTGGTTTATATTACAAATAGAAACTTAAGTAATACGTTTGTTAATTGATCCATAACACAACTACCTTCGGTCGTTCTCGACTTCCATACGTTTGTACTTTGCCATAAGCATTTCCAGTACTATATCGAAGAACAGTTGAATAGGGGCCGTCATGTTATTTCACAATAATTAAGGGCTAGGTGTATTTCACTAGTACGATAATCCTAAGGCAACAATCAAACAAGAACATGCAATAAGACAATCAAGACAATAGTTAGACCTAAGCATACAAATGTATTAATTAAATCGAGGATATTCCGAAAGTTGTCTCAAAAATACCGTCTGTCCGAATTAAATCTTAATCTACCTCTATTCCCATATTCCGTGTCTCTTGGATCCTAATTTGGTCTAGAGAACACCGGCCATGCCGAGCTCAATGATTCAATCAAACATAGTATAACTAAGTGACCTATACCCTATGAGTTAGCTACGTTCATTTTTGGATAAGGTTTTAGTCACAACATGAGTTGGGCAGATAAACGATAAAGATTCAGTTCCTACATCTATTCATGATACAAAGCACCCGCAATCTCACATCATACATTATAATCACATATTTAAATTTTTCGTAAACGACTATCATAGCAGACAATTGAGTTATTTATCAAATCATGGCAATTCTAGCATGCATATTTAAATTTATTAATGAAAGAAAGAACATAATTAAATATGGAAGATAGATTAAAACCTGATAAAGAAATATAATAACTCGTAGCTTACAAATGCGTCCCGGAGCACCTCCGTACAAGTCTTCCTTGACTAGTTAATTAGCTAGTCTAATTAACCAAGGAAGTATTACAATAAAGAAAGAAAAGAATGGATAATGAGAAAGTATGAAATATGCTAGAAAGTGTGCATATGTTGGTGTGTGTTTCAAATGAACCTAAGCAACCTATTTATAGGTGAGCTTTAGCTCATTTTAGCATCATGAAGACTTGAGGTGCATGTTAGAAAGACTAGCCAAAAGTGGAGTGTACAACGCGAAAAGTGACCGCACCGGGTACTGTACAACGCGAAAAGTGACCGCACCAGGTACCAAAACTTGCCAAAAATGGAAACCGGGATGGGGGTGAGGAGGCCGGCGGCGGTGGGCCCTACCCTGCCCTGTTGCGCGATTTGTTGCTTCGTTTCTTGATTCGTGCGTGTTTTCTTCGTTATATGTCCGTTTGAGTTGATTCTTTTTTTGTTGGATTTGTAATTCAAAAACGAAGATTTTGACATAGGATATGCCTGAAAATGAGGTCCATAGCTCCAGATATTGCGTACGGATCATTTGGATCTTCCGGCGGGCGCGAAATCTTCATTTTCACCCGTTTTGGTTGATTCTTCTTCCGTTGGATTCGAATTTTAAAAACGAACATCTTGGAAATATTGGATGTTGATGGAGGGCACTTTAGTCTTGAAATCTCATTTTTAAGCCCTGAATCTTCAAACGTATGTGGAATCTTCGTTTCTCGGCCGTTTTGCTCGATTTTTATCGTGCAACCTCGTTTTGGCCATCTTGGCATAATGTTACTGATTTGTGCTGTTTTTGAGTCAATATGCCAAGAATCGTTCCAGAATGAGAGAGATATCGGCAGTAAAAACGTGACTTTTTACGCGATATCAGGTACACTTAGTGCCATACAGATAGTGTCTCCAAATCTTAAGTGCAAAAACGACAGCTCCCAATTCTAAGTCATGCGTCGTATAGTTTTTCTCGTGCACTTTGACATGATGCATATGCAATGACTTTGTCATTTTGCATCAAAACACAACCCAATCCCTGATGAGAAGCATCACAGTAGACAACAAAGTTTTCTACTCCTTCAGGTAATGATAGGATGGGTGCGGTGCTCAGCTTTTGTTTCAGTAACTGGAAGGCGTTCTCTTGTTTCTCGCCCCAATCGAATTTCTTGTCTTTCTGTGTTAGACTGGTAAGTGGCTGGGCTATCTTTGAAAAGTTCGTGATGAATCGCCTGTAATAGCCAGCTAGACCAAGAAATTGTCGTATCTCAGATGGGGTTTTAGGGGCTTCCCAGTTCTTAGTCGCCTCAATTTTGGATGGGTCCACATGAATTCCCTTGTCATTAATCACATGACCAAGGAAATGAACCTCTCGCATCCAAAATTCAAACTTAGAGAACTTTGCATAAAGTTTCTCCTTCTGAAGTAGTTCGAGGATAAGTTTCAGATGTTGTTCGTGATCCTCTTTCGTTCGTGAGTATACTCAGATGTCGTCAATAAACACAATGACGAACTTATTGAGGTAAGGTTTGCATACTCTGTTCATGAGGTCCATGAATACTGCAGGTGCGTTTGTCAATCTGAAAGGCATGACTAGGAACTCGTATTGTCTATAACGAGTCCTAAACGCAGTTTTCGGTACATCCTCTTCTCATACCTTCAGTTGATGGTAACCAGATTGTAGGTCAATTTTTGAATAGTAGCTTGACCCTTGTAGTTGGTCAAACAGATCATCGATGCGTGGTAACGGGTATCGGTTCTTGATAGTTACCTTGTTCAGTTCTCGGTAATCGATGCACATTCGCATTGATCCATCCTTCTTCTTTACAAACAAAACCGGAGCTCCCCAAGGTGAAAAGCACGGCTGGATGAATTCTAAGTCTAGGAGCTCTTGTAACTGTGTAGACAGCTCCTGCATCTCCGATGGAGCTAGACGATATGGTGCGTGGGCTATTGGTGCGCCTCCAGGCACCAGATCGATATGAAACTCGACCTGTCGCGGGGGTGGTAATCCTGGTAACTTCTCAGGAAATACTCCGAAATAGTCACGTACGATAGGCACATCGTCTACCCGTCGCTCCTCGATTTTCTTTTCCACAATGTGTGCCAAAAATGCCTGGTATCCCTTTCGGAGATACTTACTGGCTTTCATGCAAGTAATCATTTACGTGGCACTCTTTCGTTTCTCACCTTGTATTACAAAAGTTTCTCCTGTCGGTAGCAGTATACGTACCAACTTTTCGAAACATATGATCTCAGCACGGTTCTTTGACAACCAGTCCATACCAACTATGATGTCAAAACTTCCCAACTTAACCGGTAGCAAGTCTATTTCGAAGAGATGACTTTCTAACTCCAAGGTGCATCCCGGTACTATTTCTCCTGACTCGATCAACTCACCATCGGCTAGTTCTATAGTGTATTTGTTATCTAGCTTACGGGATTCAAGTTCTAATAGTGGTCTAAACTCAATAGACACAAAACTTAAATCAGCACCTGAATCAATTAACACAGAGGCATAATGGTTGTTTACTAGAAACGTACCAGTGACGGTGTTAGGGTCCTGGCGTGCCTCTTGTGCTCCGATCACGAATGCCCTTCCTTGAGCCGGTTGATTGTTGATGTTGTTGGCTCGGTTGTTGTTACCACTATTGTTGGTGTTTTGGTTGTTGCTGTTGTGGTTTTGGTTGTTGTTGTTGAGTTTAGGGCATCGGTTCCGATAGTGCCCCAGCTCGCCACACTCAAAACACCCCTGGTTTTGACGTTCATTGTTTGTTCGTGGAGGAGGGTTGGTTCTACAGTCCTGGGTTTTGTGACCCCATACCCTACAGTTGCCAAAATACCCACACCCACCCTCGTGGTGTCGATTGCACTTTCCACACTTAGGCTTGTTACCTAGATATAGTTTTGATTCAGTAGTGGTGGCAGCGTACGCTTTTGCGTTTCCTCCACTTTCTTGTTTTGATGACCCCGACGGTCAGTACCACCACCATTCCACTATCTCTTTGCACCACCAGAACTACCAGCCTCAGTGTTACTTGATTCGCCTTTTCCTGACACAACCATCTTAGTCAGGGTCCCCATTCTGACTGCCTCATCGGTCAACCTTTGTGCTAGAGTAACAGCACTCCTGAATGTGGCAGGTTCTAATGATGTTACCAGACTCCTGATCTGAGGTACCAATCCCCAGATGTAACGCTCAATGCGTTTAAACTCGGGTGTCACCATATGTGCACTAATCGTGCTAGTTCCTGAAACTTATTGGTGTACCCAGTGACATTAGCGCCAATCATCTTAATGTCCCACAAATCAGTTTCTACCTTCTGCATCTCACTACGGGGACAGAACTCTTCCAACATCATGTTTTTCAGTACTCCCCAGGACACGGAAAGGGCAGTTTCCCGTCCAAGGGATTGAAGTTGACTGTTCCACCATGTTAGCGCCTTGTCAGCCAAGGTGTAGGTGGCATACTTCACCATACAGTCAGGTAAGCAGTCACTGATGTCCAACACTGATTCCATCTTTTCTATCTAGTGGATAATACCAATTGCACCCTCTGTGCCGCGGAAAGTAGTTGGCTTACAAGCCAGAAATGTTTTGTATGAACACCCACGTCGAGTATTCACAGTAGTCTCAGCGTTCACACGGGTAGACCCGCTGTTATTTATCAC
Organism: Helichrysum umbraculigerum; assembly: GCA_949592205.1. Classification (NCBI taxonomy): domain Eukaryota; kingdom Viridiplantae; phylum Streptophyta; class Magnoliopsida; order Asterales; family Asteraceae; genus Helichrysum; species Helichrysum umbraculigerum. The sequence continues at coordinate 68,619,686 of CATIUR010000003.1, forward strand.
ATTCTTGCGATTACGGCTTGCTTCATACTGAGCAATACCTTCAGCTATTCGTCTCGCGATCATTTGCTTTTAGTTTCCTCGTTGTTGGGTGGTGGGGTGGTTTCAGGGACTGGAGGAGTAATCGTTCGTCTACTGTTCTTGGTAGTTCATCGCTTTGGTGGCATGATTCCGTTATGTGATGAATAAAACACAGAAGTTAATGCCGAGATAATGAATGTGAAGAACAAAATTCACATTGTTTCGAATTTGAGTAGTATGAAAGGTGAAGAACAAGGTTTCACACTATGTATCATACGACTTTGAAACGTCCACATGTACTTAGTATAATATAATCACGTTGGCCAAGCGTCATTATATGATGCTAAATACAAATTTCTTTTCATTATCATATAACACAATCAGGTTCAAAGGGATTCAAGATAAGAATCAATCGTCAAAATATGATATGTTGCAAGGTTTACAAGAAATGATCACAAGAGATTATCGATTTTGTTTTTGTTCTAACACGTGTATGTAAATGTAAGTAGGATACGAGATATAAACAAAACATAATTTATATTATATCCAAAAGTTATAATGCTTATACATGAGTAGTGGCATCCTAACAAGTCCAGGGTTGTCCGTCCTGATATGCATGCAGTTTCTTACTTACGCTACTAATTCCCTGAAAAACATAGAGAAATCGTCAACAAAATTGTTGAGTGAATTCACAGGTTTATATGTAGTGTAGTTGTTTATACATCGTCAAATAGTTGTAGTGTAGGAAACACAAGTTTATCAATTAAGAGAAACATTTCCTAAATTAATAGTTTGTAGGAAACACAGGTTATTTAATTAAAAATAACATTTCCCAAAATAATAGTAGTTGTCTGTTGTGTAGGAAATACAAGTTATTTCAAGTATGAATAATATTTCCCAAAATAATAGTTGTAGGAAACATAGGTTAATTAAGTTAAGGATTAACATTTCCTAAATAAGTAATAGTAGGAAACACAGGCTAATCCAACTAAAGAACAATATTTCCAAAGTAGTTGCTCGTAGAAAAACACTTCCTAAATAATAGTTTTGTGGGAAGACTTAGACGGTGATCCCTCGAAAGGTGAGCTAAACCTGTCGAGTTAAAGTAACGCGACCTAACCCTATAACCAAACCATGACCAGCAGTAGTTGTTGGCCAAATAGGACCTGTAAGTATACGCTCCAAAACTGTGGGAGGGTCATCACGGCGATAGTACTATCCGTATACTCAGTGGCTAGAGTCACCTTGCTAATGGTTATAGTTTGTAGCCATAAGGACTTTTATGCACTACATCGTAAGCCTAGGTCCGTACAAGGATTCGTTGTCTAGTTGTAACAACTCGCAAATTTAAACGCGATTAATTATCACTTGCATTATTAGGCTAATTCCCTACTTGAGTGAATTCACAACACATTTTAGAGGTAAGTCTAGCATAGCCCAACTAGTTAGTACGCGCAGTATTACGTATTCGTAATTAGTTGTAATTACGTACAGAACAATTTGAAAACAAACGTGACAAAAACGTACGACTGTTGGTGAACAAATTTATTAAATAACGTAGTAACTAATAAATAAAACACTAAAACATGTTATTCTAAGTATGTTAAACACTAAGTAGCAATTATAACTTGGAAATCTAAAGATTTGCGGGATTTGTCGGAAACTTACGAGTGTCGGATTTGAAATCCGAAATGGTAGAAAGATAGATCGTAGTCTCGTGGTCGTTTTCCTCTATTTTGTTTGTTGATTCGGCGTCGTTTGATGGTAGTTTTGTGGTGATTTGTGTGGTGGTTTTGGTAGGTGGTGGTGATAATAGAGAGAAAAGAGAAAGAGAAAAGAAAGAAAGTGAAAAGAAATGGAGAGGAAATAGGGAGGTGGAGGTGGTTTTGTTCCACTTCTGCCTCCGTGTTTGCGTTCCGTGTTTGTTTATCCGATCGTTAAATATTACAGTATTTCAACTAATGTATTATTAAATTACATATTTCATTATATTTAATTAGGCTCTTTTTATGGAACCAAATTTATAAATTTAAAAATTTCAAACTTTGTTTGATTTTAATTATACGTTTTGACGTTTTGCGTTATAAAATAAACTAATAAATATTTTGTCAAAAATATTTACCAATTTATTTTATAACGCAAAACGTCAAAACGTATAATTAAAATCAAACAAAGTTTGAAATTTTTAAAATTTATAAATTTGGTTCCATAAAAAGAGCCTAATTAAATATAATGAAATATGTAATTTAATAATACATTAGTTGAAATACTGTAATATTTAACGATCGGATAAACAAACACGGAACGCAAACACGGAGGCAGAAGTGGAACAAAACCACCTCCACCTCCCTATTTCCTCTCCATTTCTTTTCACTTTCTTTCTTTTCTCTTTCTCTTTTCTCTCTATTATCACCACCACCTACCAAAACCACCACACAAATCACCACAAAACTACCATCAAACGACGCCGAATCAACAAACAAAATAGAGGAAAACGACCACGAGACTACGATCTATCTTTCTACCTTTTCGGATTTCAAATCCGACACTCGTAAGTTTCCGACAAATCCCGCAAATCTTTAGATTTCCAAGTTATAATTGCTACTTAGTGTTTAACATACTTAGAATAACATGTTTTAGTGTTTTGTACAACCAAGTCACGTCCAAATCGTTCGTTTAATGTTCATGTTTGTATTTCGTTGTCTGTGAAAACGTATACGACTCGTTGGTGAAAGTTTGAAATCAACATTTCGATAAAACAAGTATTGTTTGAATTGTTTGTAAGGCTCGTGAATCGTATCGTATAAAGATATGCGTTTCCGGTTAGTTCGACACTTAGTGGAAACAAGTTTTTAAACTTCCTGTTTTTAGCGACGTAAGGTGCGACGCTGAGTGGTTATGCGAATTTAAACTATACCGCGATTTGTCGGAGAACGACCGGTACATATTTGTAACTTGTCGGAGAACGACCGACACTAACTTGGTATCTTACCGGAGAACGACCGGTACATTTGGTAACTTGTCGGAGAACGACCGACACAAACATAACTTTTAAACTTGTTTGGTATACCGGAGAACGACCGGTACTTTTGTGTAAAACGCTGGAGAACGACCAGCCACGTATTTTAGTGCCAGAGAATGACTGGCCAAGGGACGGGAGAACGACCCGTGCGTCTTGGATGGGAGAACGACCCATGCGTTTGTTGGACGGGAGAACGACCCGTGCGTTACTAGACCGGAGAACGACCGGTAAACTGTTTTTGTTGAACGGGAGAACGACCCGTGCGTATTTGACCGGAGAACGACCGGTACTGTGTATTTGTAACTCGCTGGAGAACGACCAGCTCGTGTTTTAACTTGAACTTTGGGCGAACAACCCACAAAACTGGTATTTGGATAACATTCTACAAAACTTATACTCGACTATTATGGCAATACTATTTGTGAACATATTTGGATAACAACTGTGATACAAACTTGATTCAACTTGTGTAAACTTAAAACCTGTGAATTCACTCAACCTAGTTGTTGACTTTTACTATGTTTTTCAGGGAGTTAGCTGCGCATATAAGAATCGCCAACACACATGGAGAACTAGGCGACCCTTGAAGTTAGGATGCCAACTTTTTGGAAACACATGGATTTCTTTAGTATAACTGAATTGCTTTAGTCATATTTCAGAAATCTACTTTTGTAAACTTATTACTTTTAACTTATACGATTCGAGGAATCGTAAACTTTGTAATTAATAACTTTTGGCATCTTATTATATATTGTTCTGTTGTAATCATAAGCTCTGATACGTATGCATGCTTTATTATTGTGACACCCCAGTACTTAAACTAAAACGCTTCCGCTAAACGAATTTTGGGGGTGTTACACTAGTTCCCAAAAATAGTATGAAAACAACATTTCATAAATAGTAGTTCAAATAAATCTAGCCCAATATATTTTCGGTCCAAAAGTTTTAATGTTTAATATTTGTCGGTTTACGTTTATCGTTTGTGGCTCGTTTGTATCGACTTGGTTAAACGTGCTCGGTTTGACCCGAAACTTTTACACGTCACTTAAATATGTTAATTGAGCTCGGAAAAATTTTTGTTGCGTTTTGTGGTTAACCAAAAAGTGTCGTTATTTAAAGTGTGGTTTACCAAAAATTGTCTGATTTTCGACTACTTTCGGGACTGTTTTCGGGGGGGGGGGGGGGGGGGGGGGGGGGGGACTTATCGAACGAATCCGAAATTTTTACATGATGTTCCCATATATATCACCTATCGTTTTCATGATTTTTAGACATCCACAATATTTTAAAAAAATTCGTGATCAGGCCCGTCCAGAAACCCGTTTTTCAGAGTTAATCTTCACAAATCGGTTACTAGCTCAGAATCTGTTCACTTTCAAGCGAAACGTTCTACACGAAAGTTGTTCTTAACATAAATACGAAGATTCTCCAAGTGGTCTCATGTGTTTTTATTACTCGTACGATTTTATAGAATATTTCTACCGAGGTGTTAAAATCTGTCCAAAATCATCATCACAATAACTTTATGTTTTTTCTTAGTTTTTGTTATATTTCCATGATAGATCTTTCAAGTTATGAACATTTAACATGTTAACAAGCAATAAACATCATAGATTAGTGAAAGGTTTAGAATTCCTTACAATGCTTTAAAGATGAGGAACTAGAGAGATGAAGATGATGACCTTTAAAGATAGTTCTACTCCTTTTCCTTTGCAACTTGATCAAGATGATTATGATGGTTGTGGTGTTTTGTGGAGGTGGTGTGGTAGTAGTTTGTTGGCTGTTTTCAGCCGTGTGGATGAGCAAGGGAGAGAGGAAGAAAGGTGGTTGAAGAAGTATGGGAGTAGAAGTAAGACTGTGTGTATGTGTTTGTTAGAAGTCAACAAAGATCAAGTAATGGGAATGGGGTTGGATGATTTTTGTCAACAAAAAGGCATGGCACACACAAAAGTTGTCTTTATATATTTTGATGTTAATAGCTAGGTATTTAACCCGTGTTCGTTTAACCGATCATTATACGTTAAAATGTATTTTATTCGTTTAGTTCGAAATCGTTATATCGCGTTAATATATTTCGAAGTATTATTTCAAATACTTTATTTTGAGTTTACAAAATATAAATTTTGACTCATTTGGTTGTCGGGCTCGATTCGTATATTTTAATCGTGTATGTTACGTTTTATATAAAACGTATAATTGTTTTCTTTATCGATATGCTTTATCGGTTGCAAAATAATTCAAGTTAAATAACTACTATAAAAATAGTTTTACGTTATTTAAAATTTGTATCACCAACGTTCGTGTAGTTGTCGGGTCACACCCGATTGTTTTTATGTAATTATAAGAAATTTCAAAATAGTAATACATCGCGTATTAAAATAGTTGGGCACGCTAGTCTTATCTCACAAAAGTAGTTAAATTTTCTTTTTCGTAGGGAATTAGCGTAACAAATGCTCATGATTAAGTATAAACTTATACCTAATTTGGAGGAGTGTCACATTACACCAAAGATTACAACACGTTCCTTGCTTTCGTTCTATTCTAACAAGAAAATAGATAGGGAAAGTAGAACTAATAATTAGAGAGTATTATTAGCCTAAAGAGAAAATATGGAAGGTGTGTGTTTCAAATGAACCAAAGGCACCTATTTATACTTGATTTTTGGTGCACTTTAGCAACTAGGGGCACACGTTAGCAATAGGTGGTGAAAGGTCTAGCACATGTACCCTAAAGCGCGGAAAGGTCTAGCACATGTATTCTAAAGTCGCAGAAAGGTCTACCACATGTACCAGGAGAGTACGAGCAAGGACGGAAAAGTGGCCGGGGGACGGCTGGAGTCCAGCCGGCGGCTAGTGGCTACCACCCGCCCCGGTCCGCCGTCTTTTGTTCGTTTCTCATTTCGTGCGTCTCTTCTTCGTTATGCGTCCGTTTTTGTCGATTCTTTTTGCGTTGGATTCATTTTTCAAAAAAGAAGACTTTGATGAAAAGAAATCCTTGAAATGTTTCTCTGATCTTTAGATGTCTTGTGCGAATCGTTTGAATCTTCTGGTGTACGTAGAATCTTCGTTTTTCATCCGTTTTTGTTAATTCTTCTTCTGTTGGATTCGTAACTTGAAAACGAAGATCTTGGATAAGAGAAATCTCAGTGATGGGTACTTCATCTCAAATCTCATCTCGGATGCCTTGAATCTTCAACTGTGCGTGGAATCTTCGTTTTTTGTCCGTTTTACTTGATTTTTCTCGTGCAACTTCATTTTGACCTTCTTGGCAAAGTTTCATTGATTTGTGCATTATTTGAGTCCGAATGCCAAGTATTGTTCCAGAATGAGAGAGACATCGGTAGTAAAAATATGACTTTTTACGCGATATCAGGTATCCCACATTTAGAACTTTGTTTGTCCTCAAGCAAACTTGAATTTCAAGCATGGTTAAAAATAACTAGATAATGAAATATTTTAGGGTGGAACTTTTTACCGAAGGGGTTTTTGGAAAAAATAAAATATTTGTGCTTTTGAAAAAGTAGGGTTGTAATCTTTGGGAGCATACTTTTGATCTTTGATCTAGATATATGACTAGGCGATTCTCTCAAGGTGGTCACTCCAATGACTCAAAGTGTTTAGGGTTTCCTATTCTAATATTATTAATCACTCAGAACGCCAATCATGTATCGTTTATCGGGATAGGCTTGATCGAGAATCAAATCGTTACCTTTTAAGTGAGAGCGAAGTCATTCTAGCCACAATCATTCTAGGAGAAGTGATGTAGGGTTTCTTGAGTGGAGTGTTGGTGATATGAGAGGGGATTGTGTTGATTTTTCATGGGTTTATTTTTGGTGAAAAGGAAAGCTGGAGTTTTGGGAGGATTGACGCCCTTCTCTTATGATTTTTGGTAGGAGTATTTTTCTCCATTTGACTTTCTTTTCTTCGAATTCTTTTCTTTTGATTTTTTTCGACGTCATATCCTTGTAGCTTCTCTTCTTTCATCTTTGGAACTTTCTATGAAGTTTGAGGGATGCTTTTGAGAGGGCAGGGGTAACGTATTTTCATTTTTTGGGTATATGGATGGGTTTTAGAATGATGTGATTCGATCTCCTTTTCACTCACCAGTTTGGATTCGAAATGCATAAGAGGAGCAAGTTCTGATTCTAAACGCATACATCGGCACACTCAAGAATCGAAGAAGTGAAGCATTAAAAGTGAACGCTTTATATGGCTCAAGATACCTCACGAATCGAAAGTTGGTTTGTTGTGTTCCTAGTCATGCGATGCTCTTTATGGGATTACTAAACTAATTTTTCAAAGGAATTCGATGTAAGTCCCTAGTTCTTAGGATCGATAACTTCGTTATCTGTAGTATTAAGGTGCGGAATCCCTCAATACGATGTTATCTTACTAACAATGAATAAGTTTGCGTTTATAAGATTAATAACTAATAAGCTTTGCTTTAATCTTTAGACAATCAAAGCCTAGCTGTTAGTCGTTAGGTTTTTCTCTGTATTTGAATTCGCAGGTCTGATGTAATTCACAAAAGTTGTTAATGATTTTCTAAACCGAAAATCATTTATATATTAAATTCGTCTCGGCTCGCATGGGCCTGCGAGTCCAGCCCAACTCGCAGCCCAAGTCCGCTTATGGACTCGGCTCACCAGAGCCATTATGATCCTTGCGAGTTCAGTTCTCATCTTGCAGCTCAACTCGCTGCGACTTGAGAACTCGACTCGCACCAAACGTATTTATTTATTTCGTTTACGATATTCGTCTAACACTTTAACATGCTAATATATTTAACGAATATTACTAACAAAACAAATATTCATTTACAAATCTAAACCAATTGTAGAAACATGATAACAATTACACCAGTCCTATTTCAAGCTAGATCTGTTGTCACAAACTATGTTCCAACAGACTCCCCCTTGACAATAGCTCTAGCGTCTTTATCTTCATACTGTCTTTGGTTTTCAAGAGTAAATCTTACTACCTGCAAAAATTTTAAGCTTGATGCATGTTTTAACCATCCTGTGATAATCGCGTGCTAAATCACCCCATTCAAAAGTAGAAGCGATCTTGTTCTTGTATAACATAATCAGATCTGCTTTTGACAAGTTCATCAGGTGTCTGTGATCATAAACACGAAGAATCTCTTTTTCGCCATCAGGATAATCATCATCAGCTTCAATCATAAAGGCTTCTCCTGTTCCAGCATCTACCCCCCAATATTTCAATTTTCCCAAAATATTCTGAGGCATAGTCTTCATAGGTATTTGCTTAATGCATTTCACCATTGGATAAACCTTCTTCTTTCTTCTTCTTCCTGTTCTCTGACTTTTCACGTTCAGTTTAATCGTTTTCCTTTCCTTGGCTTAATCTTTGAAAAATTCATAGATAATCCCTCAGTCCTGATAATACGCTCAACATACTTAGCATAGTCATCATCACTTGGATTTATCATATCTAATCTAGCCAAGTCTCGAATCTCATATCGAGGCAATGAACTAAACACTGCAAGCTTCTTCTCAAAATATTGAACCCCATCAAACCTTTTGATCGCGAAGAGCTTCAGATCAGAGTCATAATACCATCCAATAATGCTAGATTTAAGTACACGCTTTCCAGTAATATCAACTTCCTTCAAAATGTGTGGCTTCTTTTCCTTTTTCTTCTTAAGCATTTCTTGGATAAACATTGGATTACCAACCAAATGTTTGTATTTATTCTCTATTTCTTCAACTTCAGTATCTGAATCTTCAGAAGCATTCTCAAAAGCTTCTAAATCAATAACTGATTCTCCTTGTTCATTTACAAAAACAAATTCAGTCGTTGACGGATTCACAACATGTTCATCTACATTTGCATCTAGATCAACACCTTCATCTATCACAGATTCAAATACAGCAGTCCAATCTTCAGGAAGTTTGAACTCTCCTTCTTCAATATCATAATCAATCTCTTCATCTATCTCATCCAAAATATCATCTTCTGAATCTGATAGATCAAGCATTTCCATTCCTAGAGAAAAACATAAATACAAATATATTAATAATTCAAATTCTTCATTGATTTCCCCGAACCAATCTAAGAATTTCTTTATTAATTCTTTTGTATTATTAAACCTAATAATATAAACGCATTCTATATAACTCTTTAAATCTTTTATTGATTACCCTGGATCAAACTAAGATTTATAAAGTCTTATATCAAACACTTAGTAAATATTTAATTAAATTTAAACTCTAATGTCTTGTGAACAATCACCAAACATTTATGTTTACCATTAATTAACTTATATAATTTTCAAAACTTAATTGAACTTTTATATTTTCCAAAAACTTAACTTTCAATTATATCTTTAAACTATATATAATTTACCTAGTTATCACATTTTTAACTTGTCAGTTATACAAAACTCTAAAGTCTAAAATGTATATGTTATATAAAAATTTTGATCGCCGATATTAATCGGAACACGCCGCTCGACCACTCAATGAGTCGGAAGTCTTTCGATCACTATTTTATCTTAACATAACTCATATTATATAAACTTAAATTACATAAAACATATTTTACTTAAAATAATAATAATCTTAAGCCGAATATATTTACACAATAATATTAAGTTTACATTTGTTCAATACAAATTATTACAAATATTACAGTACTATGCTAATACTAAGCTATCTTACCAGCTTCATTATCACCCGGTACGGTCTTATCTGTACTTGTTCCGGCTCCAGCACCACTAGCTTCAACACCAGACTCCCCCTGAGTTGTAGCTTGCTTACCAGTCTTTGAAGGACCGGTCTGCTCACCACTCGGTGCATTGGGATCATCGTCTCTGTCAGAGTCTTTATTTCTTCTCAGCTCATCCTGCTTGCACGACTCCAGATATACCAATATCTCCCCCTGAGCAGACTGTCCTGAATTAACTCTCAACACCAATCGTTCTAAGTTATCAAGCTTCAGTCGCTGGGTATTGAAATCATCAAGTAACGTATTGTGAGTCTGCAGCAGTGTCTTGTAAGCTTGACTCTGTTGAAGCATTTGCTGGCCAAGAGTAAGATTGTTCACAACCAACTCTGGAATCCTCGCAACAACCTTCTCTAACTCCTTCACTTTCGACTCTAAGGATGTAATCCTTTCAGCATCTGTCATAGGAGTGATAGGAATGATTGTCGGTCCAGGTGGTGTCAGCGAAGCAACATGTGACTCAAATGTAGGTGGTGGAAGTGGCTGAGTCAAAGCTGTCGTCAGAAGATCAGCTGTAAATGTGCTTGCTGTAGTAGTCGGAATCGGCTCCGAACGTACTAAGTCAACAATCTCCTAAAAACATTAGACAAAAATTAAATAAGTAATTGTTACAGATTACTCTGTCTCAATCTCTAATTAATTTTGTAATACTTGTAGTACTAAACTTATATCTCATACCTTAGCAGGTACAGACATCAGTTTAGACTCTACCGATATCACCGTCTCGACCTGCGGTGTATCCTGAGTAACTGTCACAGAATTAACGGTCTTAGTTTAACTCCTGATAAACAACAAGTTAAGATTATCTAACTTTAAATAATACTAACCTTCTCTTATGGTCAAATTTCTATTCCTCTTCCTCAAAGGAGCTTCAACCTCCTCAGGACCTTCCTCCAGAATACTCTTTCCCTTCCTCTTCTTTTCAGAAATAGACGGAGGAGGAGAAGGTGTATTCTCATAATCCTCATCTGAAGCCGTCTCACCATCATGACCTCCAGATGATCCAACAGGATCCTAAATGTTGAATATATTAAACATTTATGATTAGCGTATTGCTCTATCATACAAGTTCTATATATTTAAGATTAATCAGATATAATACCTTAACTGGTACAACAACTTATCTATCTTGCTGTCTCTGCTCCCCCTCAGGTATTGCAACCTCTGGGTTTGCAACCTCAGCTTCAGCTACCTGATTATATAATGATATTTATATTTTATAATCAGAAATAATATCCAATTAACTAAATATCTAATATCAGTATAGATATATAATAATATTATACTACATGATTAATAATAGTAATCTATCAACTAAGTATCTATAATATTAATGGAAATAATACCTGTTCCGGTGCAATCTCAAAGAACATATCAATTTCCCTCATCTCGGGATCTTGTGCCTCGTCATTATGACCTAGCACCTCCTGCACAACCTGTGCAGCAACATCTGGGTTCACCTGTTCCCCAGCATGTCCAGGTTGTTCCAACACATCCTCCAGAAGCTCTTGTGGACCTTCAGCATGACCCACATCAGCTACAGGATCTGGAACAGCAGCAGGAGCAGCAACATCTATCCAACCATGATTTGGCGGCGTCACATAGGCCGGATCGAAGATATATCCAAAAAGATTTCTCTCCTCAGGCTTAACCACCCCTTCCTTCCTCACAGTCTGCAAAAACATAGCATTGTACCCTCTGAGCCCAATAGTATCAACACGTAAGTGCGGCTCAGGAATAGCAAGCTCTGGCAGATGAGCTCGAATGATCAGCATACAAAAAAGCGGGTAAACCAGAAATCGAGATCTGATAGAACCCGAAATCTATTTAGCCAGCTCTCCAAAAATGTAATCACAAAAACTGTATGGTTTGTTATAAACCAGGGACAGTACAGCTGATACAAGGGCAGGGCATAACTCATCGAAACCTCCCTTCTTTGGTGCAAAAACCGTGACAATCACGTGCCATAGAAACCTCCATTGTCCAATAACCAGAGGCTTCTGGAATTGACGTCCTCATCTATCACCAGTGTATCCCATATGGCCGATAGCTCCCTCGATAAAATCCATGGGATACTCCAAATCCCCATTCTCTTGCTCTTCCGTACCAAGCTGTAAAATCTCCCGAAGATTACCAGCCGTAAAAACAATCGGTTGGTTATTAACCGTTGTTCTAATCTCTGGTGGATTGACCGATTGGTCATACTGTATATCCGTCCAGAAATCATTCAGAATGGCCTGAGAAATAGGTGGAGATTCCGTAACAGCATACCTAATACGTGAACGTGCCAAAAATGTAAGTACTTGAGCTACTTTGTTAGCTCCCTTTGCGCGTACATCAAGATCAACAAGTATGTTGTGACCTTTATCAAATTGTCGTGCCATATCTGTAGAATAACACAAATGACAATAACAATTAATGCACATAAACTATAATGTATTATGAAAAAGTAATCATCAAACATCTTAGTTTTAAATTATATATATAACTTGTTACATAATTGTCTCAAGTCGTATACGTAAATATATAACATACATAACTTATAACTAATAAGTCCAATATATAATTTCCGTTAATTACTTGTTAATAGGAAATTCTCAAGTCTTTAACGTTTTATAAAACCAATATATATATATTATACCGCTAACAAAAAATTAGGACACGCCACTCGATTACTTTTTGAATCGGTAGATTTTTGATAAAAATATACATTGTAATAGGAGTCCAATATATAAAAGTTATTAAAAAAATATTCGAAATCCTGGACTCGCAGAAGTAACCTATGCGAATCAAGTTCAACTTGGTTCGCATCTCAACTCACAATTGAATTCGCAGCCTATTGAACTAGCAAAGCAAGTCGATCCGCAGATCAACTCTTCAGTCGATCCGCTAAGCAACTCGATCCGCTAATCAACTCGCTGCGAGTTGAACCGAAAACTCAACTCGTTTGATGAACTTCCGTCGTGAGTTTAAACTTAAAATCGATGATTTTGTTAGTTTTAACACGATCAATCAATACATTCACATTCATTTAGGTTCGTTTAACATTAACCCTAAGGATTCAAGTCCAATAATGTGACACCCCCAAATTTAACGATTTGCTGAAGCTTGATTTGGGTGTCACTAATCAATATACAAAGCACATAAGATATAATGAACGACCACTATATGCGTCGTTTTAAACTTGTATAAATAAAGTAAATGTTTACATCAAAATATAGTTACATTAGCTCGTTTCCTGAAATTGAGAGATTACATAGCATAATTACTTTTACAAAATATAATAATGCAGTCCAATCTCTAGTTGTATGTATGCTGACTCGAGCTAATAATTCCTGCTTGTGCAGCCAAACTACTGCTGGGTACCTGTGATAAATACTAAAATGGGTCAGCGAAAACGCTGGTGAGCTCACAGGTTTGTATGTCAATGTATAGTTGTAAGAACCGCAAGATTTATATTGAATTTAAAATGCAATTAAGCAAGATAAAAGTTATACTGTCCATGAGCACATAGTCTGAGCTTAACTTGATTTGTCAGGCCCACTTAAGGAAACCTAACTTGAAATGCCTCCTACGAGTGCCTAATCAACACTCGTCTTCCCAAATGCTAATACATCCGTTTGACCGGTTAGTGCGTGCTAACCCGGATGAGGATTGTCAATCCCATATGATATCATATACTAACATTCACGCTATAAAATACTAGAGACTATGCTTATGGAGGGCTTTAAATTGATTAGCTTGAAACTCATGTAGTATTTGAAGTTTGGCACTTGCGTTCTACTTGTAAAACAAAATGAAGTAGTAATATCACACCCCTAGTAAAAGTAGTGAAAATGGGGCCATGAAACTCACCTGGTTCTTGAAGTGTTTAACTTAATAAACTTGAAGTAATTAGCTGTGAGTTGGTGTCCAAAGGCTTGAAACCTGAATGTGTCCACGACACTTAAATTGTCATTAATTGTATTGGTATCCCGAAAGACTACCATTTGAATTGTTTGTCTAACTTAATGTCCAAATTACCCCGATTTGGTTGATTGTTTTATTACAAGTTACTACGACTTGTTTGAATAAGTTGATACAAGTTACAACGACTTGTTTGATTGAATTGTCTAAGTTACTATGACTTAGTTGATTTAATTGTGTATTTGAAAATATGTACGACCCGTTGGTGACGGTTGTAACGATAGTTCTAAAATGTTATTATATTGTTGCTACAGTGAATTGCTACAGTGAATTGCTACAGTAAAATTTGACTTTGAAAATCTTGAGGTTTGAAGATTCTGTTTTGTGCGACGTAGCCTGCGACGTTGGGTGCGACGTCGCAGATCCGGACTGCGACGTTGGGCACGGCGTCGCTATGTGCGACTTTCGCAATTTAATGCGACGTTGTACGTGGCGTCGCTATAGGCGACGTAGTTGATTTCTGCGACGTAAGGGTCTGCGTCGCTAAGTGCGACGTCCGCAATTCGATGCGACGTAGAGTGCTGCGTCGCTCTATGCGACGTTGAGGATTCGTGCGACGTAAGTCGCTGCGTCGCTATATGCGACGTTGAGGATATAGTGCGACGTAGGTCGCTGCGTCGCATTTGCTCCTGGCCAAATGTGACGTACGGGTCTGATCGGAATTTCAACCTCAAAAACGCATTTTCCGGCCATCGATCGGCATAATATTTTTACCCAACCCATTTTAGGACATTACAAGTTTATACAAACAACTAGCAAGTTATAAAACTTAAAAACGAGAGTTTTCGGAGTTGTGTCGGAAACTTACAGATCGCCGAAATGAAATTCCGGAAAGATAGGATTGTAGATCGCGAAGTAGTGAACGTTTTATTCCAAAAGGGCTTGGTGATCCGAGTGCGTTTTGTGTGTTTATTTGATGATTTTGGTGGTGATGAGAATGGTGGTGGTGGGTGGTATTTGAGAGAAAAAGAGAAAGAAGAGAGAGAGAGGTAAAAGAGAATTGAAAGAAAAGAGGGTGGGAATGGGAGGTTAACTCCCATTTTCGCCCCGCGTTCCCGCTCCGTGCGGTGTTCGTTTCCTCCGTCGTTCAACATTAAATGATTTTTACACATTAAAAGATAGGTTTTTAAATTACGAATCCATTATAAAAAGTTTTATTAAAATGTTTTATCAATCATCCATTTGGGGTACTTAAATAGAAATTCGTTTTATTTGTTTGCGCGTTCGTATGTTTAATCGCGTATACATTAATTGTGTAGTAAAATTTTGGATACGAAATATCAAAATGAATAATATTCTAAATAAAATTTAGTTATTAAATAATATTTGTATTACTTAACAAATTGTTCACCAACGTCCGCATTTATTGTATCGAATTTCATTCGATTTGAAGCTCGTACGATTTAAACAAACCGCATAATTGTAGATATATATTCAACAATATATACAATAATTGATACATTAATTAGCCTAACACATAACTAATTACATGTATTACCCTTGATTAGGCACTAAACTATAGTCCTAAATTGACGGTTGTCACATTCTCCCCCTGTTAGAAGAATTTCGTCCCGAAATTTATGTTGAAGTCGTGTTTGACGTTGAATCAGTGAAGAGTTGAGGATACTTGAGTCGCATTTGGTCCTCCCGTTCCCAGGTGAATTCCGGACAGCGCCGCGAATTCCACCTAACCTTGACGATAGGAATACGACTTTGTTTAAGTTGTTTGACCTCACGGTCCATGATTTCAGCGGGTTCCTCAACAAAGTGAAGTTTTTCGTCAACTCGAATTTCATCAAGTGGAATGATAAGTGTCTCATCAGACAGACACTTCTTCAGATTTGAAACATGAAATGTGGGATGCACGCTGCTGAGTTCAGATGGCAGCTGCAATCGATAAGCCACTGGACCAATTCTTTCGAGGATCTCGAATGGTCCAATGTATCTGGGATTTAACTTCCCTCGTTTACCAAATCGGATTACGCCTTTCCAAGGCGATACTTTGAGTAGTACTCGATCCCCAACTTGGAACTCGAGTGGTTTGCGCCTCACGTCAGCATAACTTTTCTGACGATCACGCGCGGCCTTGAGTTTGTTTTGAATTTCGACGATTTTCTCGGTTGTTTCGTGAATGATCTCTGGACCCGTGAGTTGGTTGTCCCCAACTTCGGTCCAACAGATAGGTGACCGGCACTTACGACCGTACAGTGCCTCGAAAGGTGCAGCTTTAATGCTGGTATGATAACTGTTGTTGTACGAGAACTCGCACAATGGTAGGTGTTTTTCCCAGTTTACACCGAAGTCTACTACGCAGGCCCGTAGCATATCTTCAAGTGTTTGAATGGTTCGTTCACTTTGACCGTCTGTTTGAGGATGATATGCGGTACTCATATCAAGTCGAGTACCCAGGGATTTTTGAAGTGATTGCCAAAATTGCGAAGTGAAACGACTATCCCTATCGGAGATAATTGAAATTGGAACACCGTGTTTGGTCACGATTTCCTTCAAATAGATTCTGGTGAGGCGTTCCATTTTGTCGGATTCCTTGATTGCCAAGAAGTGAGCAGACTTTGTGAGACGATCCACGATCACCCAAATGGTATCGCAACCGCTCGATGACTTGGGTAGTTTGGTTATGAAATCCATGGCAGTTTGTTCCCATTTCCATTCAGGAAGACTGGGTTGTTGAAGTAAACCAGAAGGTTTTTGATATTCGATTTTGACTTTGGAGCAAGTAAGGCACTTGCTGACATAGGTGGCGATTTCAGCTTTCATGTTCGGCCACCAGTAGAAGTCCTTGATACCTTGGTACATTTTATCGGATCCCGGATGGATAGAATATTTGGACTTGTGAGCTTCATCCATCACCAAGTCTCGTAGGTTCCCAAATTTAGGCAACCAGATTCGGTTTGAGAAATACCTAATCCCGTTAGGTCTGATTTCGAATTGTTTCCCGCAAGGCTTCATCTTTGACATTTTCGGGTTTTAAGGCTTCGAGTTGAGCAGTGAGGATTTGAATGTTTAAATTGTTGTGAATGGTCATACTGAGGGCTCGAACCCGAAGTGGTTTCACTCGCTCTATTCGACTGAGGGCGTCAGCAACAACATTTGCTTTGCCTGGATGATATTTGAGTTCGCAGTCGTAATCCGTAAGTAACTCGACCCATCGACGTTGCCTCATGTTGAGATCCTTCTGATCGAATATGTGTTGAAGGCTTTTATGGTCGGTAAAGATTGTACACCTGGTACCGTAAAGGTAATGTCTCCAGATTTTGAGGGCAAAAACGACAGCTCCTAGCTCGAGGTCGTGGGTGGTGTAATTCTTTTCATGAATCTTGAGCTGTCGGGAAGCATAAGCTATGACTTTGTCTCGTTGCATAAGCACACAACCGAGACCTTGATGAGAAGCATCGCAGTATACCACGAAGTCATCGGTGCCTTCAGGTAATGAGAGGATAGGAGCACTGCAAAGCTTTTGTTTTAAGAGTTGGAATGCCGATTCTTGTTTATCAGTCCAGTCAAACTTTTTATCTTTCTGGGTCAGAGTCGTAAGTGGTATGGCTATCTTGGAGAAATTTTCAATGAATCGTCGATAGTATCCGGCCAGTCCTAGAAACTGCCGTACTTCGGTCGGAGTGGTTGGCGATTGCCAGTCTTTGATAGCCTCGATTTTTGACGGGTCAACGTGAATCCCCTGCCTGTCAATCACGTGACCAAGGAATTGAACAGTTTCGATCCATAACTCACACTTAGAGAACTTGGCATAGAGCTCCTCGTGTTTAAGTAGTTCAAGGATGGTTCTGAGGTGTTGCGCATGCTCTTCTTTGCTTCGTGAATATATGAGAATGTCATCGATGAAGACAATGACAAACTTATCAAGGTAAGGTTTACACACCCGATTCATAAGGTCCATGAATACAGCCGGTGCATTGGTTAGGCCGAATGGCATCACTTGAAATTCGTAATGCCCGTAACGGGTTCTGAAAGCGGTTTTTGGAATATCGGCATCGCGAACACGCAATTGGTGATAACCGGATCGGAGATCAATCTTTGAATAACAACTCAACCCTTGAAGTTGGTCGAACAGGTCATCGATTCGAGGGAGTGGATACCGGTTCTTGACAGTTAACTTGTTCAACTCTCGATAGTCGATACACATTCGAAAAGAACCATCTTTCTTCTTAACAAATAGGACCGGAGCTCCCCAAGGTGAAGAACTCGGCCTGATAAATCCTCGTTCCAGGAGTTCCTGTAACTGGGTGGACAGCTCCTGAAGTTCGGATGGAGCTAAACGGTATGGTGCTCGAGCCACAGGCGCAGCACCTGGTACAAGATCGATTGAGAACTCAACCTGTCTTGGTGGTGGTAGACCAGGTAGTTCTTCAGGAAAGACTTCTGGAAAGTCTCGGACGATTGGAACATCCTCAAGTCGCTTCTCCTCCGACTTTTTCTCCATGATGTGCGCGAGGATTGATGGATAACCCTTTCTCAGAAATTTCCGGGTTTTAAGACAAGATATGATGTTAAGCCTCGTCCCTCCGGTCTCCCCCTGTATGACTAGGGTTCTACCGACAGTGAGAGGTATGCGAACAATTTTGTCATAGCAGATGATTTCGGCACGATGTTTGGATAACCAGTCCATGCCTACGATGACATCGAAACTTCCTATCTCAACAGGCATAAGATCTATGGAGAAGGTTTCGTCGGCTAGATTTAAGGTGCAATTAGGTATCACACTATTGGTTTCTATCAACTTGCCATTTGCTAGCTCTACGGTGTACTTAACGTCTAAAGCAACAGGTGTAATGTCAAGTAGAGGGCAAAATTCATCGGAAATAAAACTCCTATCGGCACCAGTATCAAACAGAATGGAAGCAGTTAAATTGTTGAGGAGGAACATACCCGTGACCACATTCGGGTCCTGACGGGCGTCCCCTGAGTTGATCACGAAGGCGCTACTTTTGGTGTTGTTGTTGTTGCGGTGGTTGTTGTTGTTGTTGTTGCCCTTATTCTTCAATTTTGGGCAAGAATCCCTGAAGTGTCCTGGGTTTCCACATTCATAACAGGACTTAGGTTGTCGGGTATTTCTGTCAGAGGGGTTGTTGTTGGATTTGGGAGCTCGGCAATCCTTAGTCGAATGCCCGTACCTCCTGCAGTTGTTGCAAGGGGTATTGCACTGACCAAAGTGGTGATAGTTACACTTGGGACAATAAGGTCTGTCCCCGGTGTAGCTGCGGGTGGTTTCAGAGTTTGAGGTGTAGACTTGGATGGCGTTGTTTTTCTTGTTTGAGTTATGGTGGTGTTCAGTGGATTTGCGTTTGTTGTTGTTAGAGGATGAGGTGTTGGAGGTCTCACGGCTGACAACTAGAGCCATGAGTTCGTGGGCCAATCGAATGGCACTCTCAGTAGTAGTTGGTTTGGATGAGGCGACGTTGCCCTGGATGTTCTCGGGGAGTCCACGAATGTATTTCTTAATGCCCTTACTTTCTGGTTCGACTAAACCCGGGCATAATAAAGCAAACTGCTGAAATTTAGTGGTATAATCAGCAACATCATTTCCCTGCACCTCCAGATGCCAGAATTCTTCTTCCAGCCTGTGCAATTCCTCTTCAGGACAGTATTTTTCTGTCAGTTTCTTTTTCAGTTCGGCCCAAGGAAGTCGGTTTGCAACCTCAAGGCCTGCGGAGTTTGCGTGGGTTTTCCACCACGTGAGTGCACCTTCCTGAAAGGTGTAAGCAGCGAATTTGACCTTGTTGTTCTCAGTGCAATCGCAGAGACTGAAAACAGATTCCATGCGCTCAATCCAACGGATTAAGCCAATGGCACCTTCCGTGCCCTTGAAGTATAGCGGTTTACAGCTAAGAAAGTCCTTATAGGAGCAAGGTTTGGGTGGTGGAGTATTGGTTGCTGTGTCCTCGCTACCGGGTGGTGTTCGAGTAGCCAAGGCTTCGGTCACACTGCGGGCAATTATTCCCGCGATCTCAGCTTCGCTAAGGGTAATTTGTCGACGAGGAGGCATGATGCTGAGTAAGAAAGAACAAGGAAATGAAATAAGATGCTAGTCCGAGTATGATGAACTAGTGGTGTGTTTGTCATTTCGAGACAAAGCGTTAGAGAGAAAGAGGCCTATATTCATATAATAATATAGCCTAAAGTGGTAATGAGGTCTACTTATGTAAGTATATATGTATATCACATAATAACCTATTGAGTGTCTAGCACAGACGTGTTTTGAGTCCCGTTTCTCTCGAGGTCAGAGTCAACTAATGCATTCCTGTTCAACATAACTCTTTCAGATTTCACATCATCTTTCTCTAATTGTACATAGTTGATCAGGCTATGTTAAATTAAAGTCGTATGATGTAATCCCTGAACTAGTCATAACTAATAAGGAATACTGCCTAACGGTCATAGTCTAGGCCCACTAAATGCAACCTAGTTCACTATAACCTTAGGCTCTGATACCAATCTGTGACACCCCCAAATTTAACGATTTGCGGAAGCTTGATTTGGGTGTCACTAATCAATATACAAAGCACATAAGATATAATGAACGACCACTATATGCGTCGTTTTAAACTTGTATAAATAAAGTAAATGTTTACATCAAAATATAGTTACATTAGCTCGTTTCCTGAAATTGAGAGATTACATAGCATAATTACTTTTACAAAATATAATAATGCAGTCCAATCTCTAGTTGTATGTATGCTGACTCGAGCTAATAATTCCTGCTTGTGCAGCCAAACTACTGCTGGGTACCTGTGATAAATACTAAAATGGGTCAGCGAAAACGCTGGTGAGCTCACAGGTTTGTATGTCAATGTATAGTTGTAAGAACCGCAAGATTTATATTGAATTTAAAATGCAATTAAGCAAGATAAAAGTTATACTGTCCATGAGCACATAGTCTGAGCTTAACTTGATTTGTCAGGCCCACTTAAGGAAACCTAACTTGAAATGCCTCCTACGAGTGCCTAATCAACACTCGTCTTCCCAAATGCTAATACATCCGTTTGACCGGTTAGTGCGTGCTAACCCGGATGAGGATTGTCAATCCCATATGATATCATATACTAACATTCACGCTATAAAATACTAGAGACTATGCTTATGGAGGGCTTTAAATTGATTAGCTTGAAACTCATGTAGTATTTGAAGTTTGGCACTTGCGTTCTACTTGTAAAACAAAATGAAGTAGTAATATCACACCCCTAGTAAAAGTAGTGAAAATGGGGCCATGAAACTCACCTGGTTCTTGAAGTGTTTAACTTAATAAACTTGAAGTAATTAGCTGTGAGTTGGTGTCCAAAGGCTTGAAACCTGAATGTGTCCACGACACTTAAATTGTCATTAATTGTATTGGTATCCCGAAAGACTACCATTTGAATTGTTTGTCTAACTTAATGTCCAAATTACCCCGATTTGGTTGATTGTTTTATTACAAGTTACTACGACTTGTTTGAATAAGTTGATACAAGTTACAACGACTTGTTTGATTGAATTGTCTAAGTTACTATGACTTAGTTGATTTAATTGTGTATTTGAAAATATGTACGACCCGTTGGTGACGGTTGTAACGATAGTTCTAAAATGTTATTATATTGTTGCTACAGTGAATTGCTACAGTGAATTGCTACAGTAAAATTTGACTTTGAAAATCTTGAGGTTTGAAGATTCTGTTTTGTGCGACGTAGCCTGCGACGTTGGGTGCGACGTCGCAGATCCGGACTGCGACGTTGGGCACGGCGTCGCTATGTGCGACTTTGGCAATTTAATGCGACGTTGTACGTGGCGTCGCTATAGGCGACGTAGTTGATTTCTGCGACGTAAGGGTCTGCGTCGCTAAGTGCGACGTCCGCAATTCGATGCGACGTAGAGTGCTGCGTCGCTCTATGCGACGTTGAGGATTCGTGCGACGTAAGTCGCTGCGTCGCTATATGCGACGTTGAGGATATAGTGCGACGTAGGTCGCTGCGTCGCATTTGCTCCTGGCCAAATGTGACGTACGGGTCTGATCGGAATTTCAACCTCAAAAACGCATTTTCCGGCCATCGATCGGCATAATATTTTTACCCAACCCATTTTAGGACATTACAAGGTTATACAAACAACTAGGAAGTTATAAAACTTAAAAACGAGAGTTTTTGGAGTTGTGTCGGAAACTTACAAATCGCCGAAATGAAATTCCGGAAAGATAGGATTGTAGATCGCGAAGTGGTGAACGTTTTATTCCAAAAGGGCTTGGTGATCCGAGTGCGTTTTGTGTGTTTATTTGATGATTTTGGTGGTGATGAGAATGGTGGTGGTGGGTGGTATTTGAGAGAAAAAGAGAAAGAAGAGAGAGAGAGGTAAAAGAGAATTGAAAGAAAAGAGGGTGGGAATGGGAGGTTAACTCCCATTTTCGCCCCGCGTTCCCGCTCCGTGCGGTGTTCGTTTCCTCCGTCGTTCAACATTAAATGATTTTTACACATTAAAAGATAGGTTTTTAAATTACGAATCCATTATAAAAAGTTTTATTAAAATGTTTTATCAATCATCCATTTGGGGTACTTAAATAGAAATTCGTTTTATTTGTTTGCGCGTTCGTATGTTTAATCGCGTATACATTAATTGTGTAGTAAAATTTTGGATACGAAATATCAAAATGAATAATATTCTAAATAAAATTTAGTTATTAAATAATATTTGTATTACTTAACAAATTGTTCACCAACGTCCGCATTTATTGTATCGAATTTCATTCGATTTGAAGCTCGTACGATTTAAACAAACCGCATAATTGTAGATATATATTCAACAATATATATAATAATTGATACATTAATTAGCCTAACACAGAACTAATTACATGTATTACCCTTGATTAGGCACTAAACTATAGTCCTAAATTGACGGTTGTCACAAATAACACTATAAATGTATATGAATCGCTCAAACTTCAAACCGAAACCCTAAGTTTTTTAAAACTTTCGATTTCTTGTAATTTAAACGGTGAAATCCGTTGATTTATACCTCAATCGATGCGCAAACTGAAGATGTATAAAAACTACGGATTGAAAAACTCGTTCCCGGTTTCAAAATGTAACACCCCCAAATTTAATGATTTGCGGAAGCTTGAATTGGGTGTTACTAATCAATAACAAAGCACAAAGATATATAGTAAACGACTCTATATGCATCGTTTTAACAAAATATATTGATATTGAAATGTTTACAACATTTATAGCTTTACATAGCTCGAGTTTAAATAAAAGGAGATTTCAGTACATAAGTACTTGTACAAAATATACTAATGCAAGAAAATCTCAATCGTCTGTATGCTGACTCGAGCTAGAAGTCCTGAAGCAGAAACAACCTACTGCTTGGTACCTGCGATACATGCTAAATGGGTCAGCTAAAGCTGGTGAGCTCACAGGTTTGGAATCAAGTAATATCGTATGAACCGCAAGATTTAAATAATTGAATTGCATCCAGCAATTGATAATGTGTATGTATACAGCCATGAGCACATAGTTGAGCTTAACTCGAGGGCCGGGTCCCCTATAGAGAATTCCGGGCGAGGTGCCTCCACGAATGCCTAATCAACATTCGTCTTCCCAAATATTAGTACGTCCGTTTACCCGGTTAGTGCTTGCTAACCCGAACGAGGAGGGTCAATCCTATATGGTACCATATACTAATATTCACGCTACAACGTATTAACAACTATGCTGACGAAGGACTTTAAATGATTAGAGTGTAAAACTCATGTAGTATATGAAAAGTTGTACTTGCGTTCACATGTTAAAATAAGCATGTATCACACCCCTGAGTAAAACAGTAAAAAGAGGGGCTATGAGACTCACCTGAGTCTTGTGAGTTTAACTTAATAAACTTGAGTTGATTAGCCGAGTAATGAAGTCCCAAGACTTGTAACCTGAGGGTGTCCACGACACGCGATGGTTATAAACATGATTGGGTATCTCAAAAGATCACCCTTGTAGTTGTTACACAACTATATATATGTCCAAATTACTACGATTTGGTTGATTTGTTAAGTGTTTGAAAACGTGTACGGTCCGTTGGTGATTAATTGTAATAATACTCCTGATGTTATCACATTGATTTCGAAGTGTTATACTTGAAAAGTATATTCTATTATGTTGGAAAAATTGTATTGTATAAGCATTTTGAAGTCGTACAAGTGTGACACCCGTCAAATTAGGACTAGATTTTTAGTTCCTAATCACTTTGTAATACATGTAGTTAGTGCTATGTATTAGGCTAATTGTGTGTATCAAATTATATATTGGCAAATATATATCAATATGCGATTAAGTTTAATCGTTCATTTTAAATCGGCCGAATTCCGATTCAATTATACGGCGTTGGTGAAAAACAATATTAAGTAATATAGGAAATATTATTTAATACAACTCGTTATTTCTTATATATTATTTTGTTAATATATATAAAGTATTCGTATCGTACAAATCAACCGTACGCGACAAAATTTATAAATAATGTATTATTATGGAAGATAATAATTATTATTTACATTCAGTTAAAATAAAACATATTTCGTTTTATAACATTTTACCCAAACGCGACGAAACCAATTAAATCGTGTCCGTCTCAGAAAGATAAAACAAAGATATATTTTTATATCTCATTAAAAGTATTTTTATTAGAATACTTCGATTAAAATACGTACGATGTCAATTATAGAAATTTATCGAATTAAAATATTATACTACTTTTCGATCGGGTACAAAAACACGGGCGTTTTGTACTGCAAATATTAACCAACCAACTCCAATAATTGGAGTTGGCCAGTTAGATCAAACGCACCCTTTGTTTTCATTTTCATTCTCCATTTCATTCTCAATCTCTCTCGGCTCTCTCTCGGTTCCAAATCAAACAACAACAACAAATAACAAAAACGAGATCAAGCATCATCATCATCATCGTGATCATCTTCATCATTCATCATCATCATCACCAAGCTCCATCTCCATTTTAGCTCCATTTTAAATTGTAAGGAAATCAACAACTTTTGTTTAAATTATATGTTTATATGTATTTATAACATCATATATTAACATCTAGCAACTGATTATGTCCAAAGAAATTGATTAGGATGGGTTTGGGTGAATTTTTGGAACGACACCTTAAAACTACTTTAATACATTTATTTACTTGTCTTGTAGCTCATCAAACTATAAAATGTCCAAATCAAAACTTGAAACTCGTTTTACAAACTCAAAAATGGTAACAGTTTATGTCTTCGGCATAAACTATAACCTTCGGCAGAAACCATAACCTTCGGCAGAAACCATCACCTTCGGCAGAAACCATCACCTTCGGCAGAAACCATAACCTTCGGCAGAAACCATCACCTTCGGCAGAAACCATAACCTTCGGCAGAAACCATCACTTTCGGTAGAAACCTATAACTAGCAGTTTTAACTATAACAATTTAAATACGATACAACAAATCATGCAAAATAATAATAGTTTGAAATTATTATTACAAGCTGTCACCAACGACCCGTATACATTTTCACAAACTCAACCCTAATCAATTACCAAAGTATTTGGTCAAAACTAGTTAAGGGAATAACTAGCATAGATGGTCCGTAGTGTCATCAAATCAATTAAACCTTGCGCGTTTGATACGCCCGGCAAGTTTTAAGAATCTAATCATTTATCAAAACCTTGCACGTCTCAGACGTCCTGCAGGTTCAGTCGTTGTAACGGCATCAAATCATTGTGAATCATCATAAATTGTTGGCTAACAATTCAATAGGCTCAGGTGAGTCTCATAGCCCCTTTTTAAATGCTTTTACCTAGGGGTGAGATACATGCTCGTTTTGGTTTTACATGTGAACGCAAGTATCAAATTATCACGTATGCTGCATGAGTTGTTTTCATCTAATCAATCAAAGTCCTCTGAAGCATAGTTCTGTTAATATGATTTAGCGTGAATGTTAGTGTATGGTACCATATGGGATTGACAATCCCCGTCCGAGTTAGCAAGCACTAACCTGTCAAACGGACGCATTATCATTTGTTCAAACGTATGTTGATTAGGCATACGCATAGAGGCACCCTCGCTCAGACACTTAATTGTGATCCTGACATCTCAGTTAAGCTCAGACTATGTGCTCATGCCAGTTTCATATATCTTTACTTATTTGTTTAATTACAAATATTCATGTGATACCCATCAATCAATTATTTACATGCTTTGTAAATCAAATCATCAAATCTTGCGGTTCACACATCATATATTGTTATATCAAACCTGTGAGCTCACCAGCTTTATAGCTGACCTTTTAGCATGTTATCTCAGGTACTCAGCAGTAGGTTGGACTGCCCATCAGGATACTGTAGCTCGAGTCGCATGCAATTATATAATATCAAGAGATTTCCCTGCATTTCTATATTTTGATTAAATTAGATATGTACTAGAATCTCTCAAGTAGCTATGCGAACTCATCTTTTGTAAACCATATGTAGACTCTTACGTTAATCAATGTATTTGTAAAACGACGCATGTAGTGGTCGTTCATTATGTATCTTATGTGCTTTGTGTATTGATTAGTAGCACCCCAAGGTATGCTTCCGCGATCAGTAAATTTGGGGGTGTTACAGATTGGTATCAGAGCCTAAGGTTATAGTGAACTAGGTTGCATTAGTGGGCCTAGACTATGACCGTTAGGCAGTATTTGCTGTTAAGTGTGATTGGTTGAAGAGTTACGTCATACAAGTTTAATTTAACATAGCTTGATCAACTATGTACAATTAAATAAAGATGATGTAAGGCTTGAAATGGTTATGCTGGAATAGGAATACATTAGTTGACTCTGACCTCGAGAGAAACCGGGACTCATAATTGTTTGTGCTAGACACTCATAAGACTATTATGTGATATAAGTATATATACATAGTTAGTCATCGATCAAGCACAGTACGCTAGTCTATTATATATTATATATATAGACACTCACATATTCAAACACTTGTCATAGAGATGGCAACACACACCCACCGAAACATCTTCTATTTCATCCCGCTCTCGACAACATCTCTTGTAATCACGAAACTCATAGGTAGCTAGGAGGACCACCGAGTCACTTCGAGCGAGACCTTACCCAACTCAAAACAATTCAAATAACCAGGCTAGTTAGCACGTAGTTGCTAGTCAGTAGAGATGGTTATTCAATTCCTCTTGATTGTTCTATAATGTTGATTGTCATATTGTGATGTTGTATATTACCGCATTTGTATATGTACATCTATGATAATCATCATTTATGGACAATCTCTCACGAACTTGATCCTTCTAATCTCAGGAAAATCATGCCGCCAAAGTCAAGGACTTACACTGATGCCCAGATGGCATCTATCATCTCTCAGGCTGTGACTGAAGCCTTGGCGCGACATTCGTCAGAGACCCCCGAAAGGAATAGTGGTACTGCTAATACCCCTCCCACTGCCAAGCCTTGTTCCTACAAGGATTTTCAAAACTGCAAACCCCTAAGCTTTAAAGGAACTGAAGGAGCCATCGGCCTAATCAGATGGGTTGAGAAGATGGAATCCGTCTTTCGCATTAGCAAATGTGCGGAAGGGGATAGAGTTCAGTTTTCCACATGCACCCTTGCTGACGGTGCCCTCACCTGGTGGAACTCGTATACCCAGTCTGTGGGTATAGATACCGCCTATCTACTTCCCTGGGAAGATCTGAAGAAAATGCTCACAGAGGAGTATTGCCCATCTGAAGAACTCGAGAAGCTAGATGAGGAGTTCTGGCATCTCAAGGTTCAAGGAACCGACATTGTTGGTTATACCACTAGGTTCCAACAACTGGCAACCCTCCGCCCAGCCTTAGTAAGCACTGAGACCGACAAGGTCAAGAGGTACATTCGCGGTCTTCCGGAACCTGTCCGGGGGAACGTCGCTTCTTCCGGCAAAACCACCATTCAGGGAGCAATTCGTTTAGCTCATGAGCTCATGACTATGCAAGAGAGCCAAGGAAACCCTGTCTCATCTTCTGGGAACAACAACAAGAGAAAATGGTCTGGGAATCAGAACCAACAGACCTTCAAAAAGACTGAGACTGTCAAGAATGACACATCAGGTTCTGGAGAGAGGAAAGGGTACACTGGAAATAAACCCTACTGTTCAAAGTGCAATCGTCATCATGATGGTCCTTGTAGTGCACCCTGCAACAACTGCAAGAGGTATGGACATCTTACCAAAGACTGTCGAACACCTGCAACCAACCCCACCGCCAACAACAACAACAACCAACCCCGAGCATGCTATGAGTGTGGAAACACTGGACACTTCAGGAATGCGTGTCCAAAGTTGAAGAACAAAGGGAACAACAACAACAATGCTAGGGGCAGAGCTTTTGTACTGAATGCTGGAGAGGCCCGTGAAGACCCTAATGTGGTCACGGGTATGTTTCTTCTCAACAATTTAACTGCTTCAATTTTGTTTGATACTGGTGCTGATAAGAGTTTTATATCTGAGGAATTTAGCCCACTATTAGACATTTCACCTGTTGCCTTAGAAGCTAAGTACACTGTAGAGTTAGCTAATGGCAAATTGATCGAGGCCGATAGTGTAATACCAAATTGCACCCTAAACCTCGCAAATGAACTATTTCCCATAAACCTCATACCCATCGAGATTGGAAGTTTTGACATAGTAGTAGGCATGGATTGGCTATCCAAGCATCAAGCTGAAATTGTATGTCATGACAAGATCATTCGTATTCCTCTCGTCACTGGTAGTACTTTGATCATACAAGGGGAGACCAGTGGGACGAGATTGAATATCATATCCTGCATGAAGACTCGCAAGTACCTTAGAAAAGGGTATCAGGCAATCCTCGCTCATGTTATTGAGAAGAAGTCAGAAGAGAAGCGACTTGAGGATGTGCCCATCGTCAGAGACTTTCCAGAAGTCTTCCCTGAAGAATTACCTGGTCTTCCACCACCAAGGCAAGTTGAGTTCTCAATAGATCTTGTGCCTGGGGCAGCACCCGTGGCACGAGCACCATATCGTTTAGCCCCTTCAGAACTTCAGGAGTTGTCTGTTCAGTTACAGGAACTTCTGGATAAGGGTTTCATAAGACCGAGTTCTTCACCCTGGGGAGCTCCGGTCCTGTTTGTGAAAAAGAAGGACGGTTCATTCAGGATGTGTATCGACTACAGAGAGTTGAACAAATTAACCATCAAGAACCGTTATCCACTTCCTCGTATCGATGACCTGTTCGACCAACTCCAAGGGTCAAGTGTTTATTCAAAAATAGATCTACGATCGGGTTATCATCAGTTACGAGTTCGCGATGAAGATATTCCGAAAACCGCTTTCCGAACTCGCTATGGTCATTACGAGTTTCAGGTTATGGCCTTTGGTTTGTCTAACGCACCGGCAGTATTCATGGATCTAATGAACCGAGTGTGCAAACCATATCTTGACAAGTTTGTCATTGTCTTCATAGACGACATTCTTATCTACTCACGTAACGAGCAAGAGCACGCACAGCATCTCAAGACCATTCTAGAACTTCTCAGGCGCGAAGAATTATATGCTAAGTTCTCCAAGTGTGAATTCTGGATTCAGACAGTTCAATTCCTTGGTCATGTGATTGACAGTCAGGGAATTCATGTTGATCCCTCAAAGATCGAGGCTATCAAGTGCTGGCAAGCACCGTCAACACCGACCGAGGTACGCCAATTCTTAGGACTGGCTGGTTATTATCGGCGCTTCATTGAGAATTTCTCCAAGATAGCTCAACCACTCACAACACTGACTCGGAAAGAGAAGAAGTTCAATTGGAGCGATAAGCAGGAGTCAGCGTTCCAGTTATTAAAGCAAAAGCTTTGCAGTGCGCCCATCCTATCACTACCCGAAGGTAACGAGGACTTCGTGGTATACTGCGATGCTTCGCATCAGGGACTTGGTTGCGTATTGATGCAACGAGAGAAAGTCATAGCTTACGCCTCCCGACAACTCAAAGTTCACGAGAAGAACTACACAACCCATGATCTCGAATTAGGAGCCGTAGTGTTCGCTCTCAAAATCTGGAGACATTATCTGTATGGCACGAAATGTACCATCTTCACTGATCATAAGAGCCTCCAGCATATATTCGATCAGAAGGATCTCAATATGAGGCAACGTCGTTGGGTCGAGTTACTCACCGACTATGACTGCGAAATCAAGTATCATCCGGGCAAGGCAAATGTAGTTGCCGACGCCTTAAGTCGAAAAGAGCGCACCAAACATCTTCGAGTCCGAGCCCTCAGTATTATCATTCATAATGATCTAATCATTCAAATCCTCACTGCTCAACTCGAAGCATTGAAACCTGAAAACATCAAGGAAGAGGCCTTGCGAAATATGGAGAATCAATTTGAAACCAAACCCAATGGGGTCAAGTACTTCGCAAACCGAATCTGGTTACCCAAGTTTGGGAATCTTCGAGACTTTGTGATGGATGAAGCTCACAAGTCCAAATACTCTATACATCCTGGATCGGACAAGATGTATCATGGCATCAAGGGACTGTACCGGTGGCCGAGCATGAAAGCAGAGATTGCCACGTAAGTCAGCAAATGCCTCACATGTTCAAAGGTTAAAGCCGAATATCAGAAACCCTCCGGCTTGCTTCAGCAACCGGAAATCCCTCAATGGAAATGGGAGCAAATCTCCATGGATTTCATCACTAAACTCCCGAAAACATCAAGTGGTTGCGATACTATATGGGTAATAGTTGATCGTCTAACCAAATCTGCTCACTTCATTGCTATGAAGGAAACCGACAAAATGGAACGTCTCACACGAATCTATATGAAGGAGATCGTAACAAGGCACGGCGTTCCAATCTCAATTATCTCTGATAGAGACAGCCGATTCACATCTAACTTTTGGAAATCATTACAAAAGTCATTGGGCACTCGTTTAGATATGAGTACAGCCTATCATCCACAAACCGATGGTCAAAGTGAACGAACCATCCAAACACTGGAAGATATGTTACGCGCCTGCGTCATTGATTTCGGTGCAAATTGGGAACAACATTTGCCATTGTGCGAATTCTCATACAACAACAGCTACCACACCAGTATTGGAGCTGCACCTTTTGAGGCACTGTACGGTCGTAAGTGCCGATCGCCTATCTGTTGGACCGAAGTTGGAGATAGTCAACTCACTGGTCCTGAAATCATTCATGAAACCACCGAGAAGATCGTTGGTATCCAGCAATGGCTAAAGGCCGCACGTGATCGTCAGAAGAGTTATGCTGACGTGAGACGAAAGCATCTCGAGTTCCAGGTTGGGGATCGAGTATTGCTCAAGGTATCACCTTGGAAAGGTGTCATCCGTTTCGGTAAACGTGGGAAGTTAAACCCTAGATACATCGGACCTTTTGAGATCCTTGAAAGGATTGGTCCAGTCGCATATCGATTGCAGCTACCTCCAGAGCTCAGTAGCGTGCATCCCACATTTCACATTTCTAACCTTAAGAAATGCCTGTCCGACAAGACACTCATCATTCCGCTTGAGGAAATTCAAATAGACGACAAACTTCATTTCGTCGAAACACCAGTGGAGGTCATGGACCGTGAGGTCAAACAGCTCAAGCAAAGTCGTATCCCTATTGTCAAGGTTCGGTGGGATTCGCGGCGTGGTCCGGAATTCACCTGGGAACGGGAAGACCAGATGCGACTCAAATATCCACATCTATTCTCAGACTCCACTCGCACGCCAACTCAGAGTTAAATTTCGGGACGAAATTCTCTTAACAAGGGGAGAATGTGACACCCGTCAAATTAGGACTAGATTTTTAGTTCCTAATCACTTTGTAATACATGTAGTTAGTGCTATGTATTAGGCTAATTGTGTGTATCAAATTATATATTGGCAAATATATATCAATATGCGATTAAGTTTAATCGTTCATTTTAAATCGGCCGAATTCCGATTCAATTATACGGCGTTGGTGAAAAACAATATTAAGTAATATAGGAAATATTATTTAATACAACTCGTTATTTCTTATATATTATTTTGTTAATATATATAAAGTATTCGTATCGTACAAATCAACCGTACGCGACAAAATTTATAAATAATGTATTATTATGGAAGATAATAATTATTATTTACATTCAGTTAAAATAAAACATATTTCGTTTTATAACATTTTACCCAAACGCGACGAAACCAATTAAATCGTGTCCGTCTCAGAAAGATAAAACAAAGATATATTTTTATATCTCATTAAAAGTATTTTTATTAGAATACTTCGATTAAAATACGTACGATGTCAATTATAGAAATTTATCGAATTAAAATATTATACTACTTTTCGATCGGGTACAAAAACACGGGCGTTTTGTACTGCAAATATTAACCAACCAACTCCAATAATTGGAGTTGGCCAGTTAGATCAAATCACCCTTTGTTTTCATTTTCATTCTCCATTTCATTCTCAATCTCTCTCGGCTCTCTCTCGGTTCCAAATCAAACAACAACAACAAATAACAAAAACGAGATCAAGCATCATCATCATCATCGTGATCATCTTCATCATTCATCATCATCATCACCAAGCTCCATCTCCATTTTAGCTCCATTTTAAATTGTAAGGAAATCAACAACTTTTGTTTAAATTATATGTTTATATGTATTTATAACATCATATATTAACATCTAGCAACTGATTATGTCCAAAGAAATTGATTAGGATGGGTTTGGGTGAATTTTTGGAACGACACCTTAAAACTACTTTAATACATTTATTTACTTGTCTTGTAGCTCATCAAACTATAAAATGTCCAAATCAAAACTTGAAACTCGTTTTACAAACTCAAAAATGGTAACAGTTTATGTCTTCGGCATAAACTATAACCTTCGGCAGAAACCATAACCTTCGGCAGAAACCATCACCTTCGGCAGAAACCATCACCTTCGGCAGAAACCATAACCTTCGGCAGAAACCATCACCTTCGGCAGAAACCATAACCTTCGGCAGAAACCATCACTTTCGGTAGAAACCTATAACTAGCAGTTTTAACTATAACAATTTAAATACAATACAACAAATCATGCAAAATAATAATAGTTTGAAATTATTATTACAAGCTGTCACCAACGACCCGTATACATTTTCACAAACTCAACCCTAATCAATTACCAAAGTATTTGGTCAAAACTAGTTAAGGGAATAACTAGCATAGATGGTCCGTAGTGTCATCAAATCAATTAAACCTTGCGCGTTTGATACGCCCGGCAAGTTTTAAGAATCTAATCATTTATCAAAACCTTGCACGTCTCAGACGTCCTGCAGGTTCAGTCGTTGTAACGACATCAAATCATTGTGAATCATCATAAATTGTTGGCTAACAATTCAATAGGCTCAGGTGAGTCTCATAGCCCCTTTTTAAATGCTTTTACCTAGGGGTGAGATACATGCTCGTTTTGGTTTAACATGTGAACGCAAGTATCAAATTATCACGTATGCTGCATGAGTTGTTTTCATCTAATCAATCAAAGTCCTCTGAAGCATAGTTCTGTTAATATGATTTAGCGTGAATGTTAGTGTATGGTACCATATGGGATTGACATTCCCCGTCCGAGTTAGCAAGCACTAACCTGTCAAACGGACGCATTATCATTTGTTCAAACGTATGTTGATTAGGCATACGCATAGAGGCACCCTCGCTCAGACACTTAATTGTGATCCTGACATCTCAGTTAAGCTCAGACTATGTGCTCATGCCAGTTTCATATATCTTTACTTATTTGTTTAATTACAAATATTCATGTGATACCCATCAATCAATTATTTACATGCTTTGTAAATCAAATCATCAAATCTTGCGGTTCACACATCATATATTGTTATATCAAACCTGTGAGCTCACCAGCTTTATAGCTGACCTTTTAGCATGTTATCTCAGGTACTCAGCAGTAGGTTGGACTGCCCATCAGGATACTGTAGCTCGAGTCGCATGCAATTATATAATATCAAGAGATTTCCCTGCATTTCTATATTTTGATTAAATTAGATATGTACTAGAATCTCTCAAGTAGCTATGCGAACTCATCTTTTGTAAACCATATGTAGACTCTTACGTTAATCAATGTATTTGTAAAACGACGCATGTAGTGGTCGTTCATTATGTATCTTATGTGCTTTGTGTATTGATTAGTAGCACCCCAAGGTATGCTTCCGCGATCAGTAAATTTGGGGGTGTTACAACAAGTTTGACACTTGGTGAGAAATGTGCTTACGGAATCTAAGTACGGGGGTCCGGGGGCAGCGCCCCTGGCGGGGTCCAAGGGGCTGGCCCCTGGCTGGGGTCGAGATGCCAGGTCAGCTCGAAAAATTTTTATTTCTACTATATTGCTTTGGTGAAAAACGCATCTGGGATCTGAATTCGGGTAAAATCGAGTGATAAATTTCGAGTCTCGACACTTAGTAAAAATATGAGTTTTCTGTGTTTTGCGACACAATATGCGACACAAAGGTAGTTATGCGATACAAGGGTTGTGTCGCATAGAAAATGCGACACAATATCTATACGACACAAGGGTTGTGTCGCATAGATGCGAGATGCTGATTTAACAGCGACATAGTGATTGTGTCGTATGAAGTTTGCGACATAGTATGCGACATAATGGTTGTGTCGCAAGACTTGCGACACTAATTATTTAGTACGACACAAAGTGCGACATAGTGGATCTTATACGACACAAGGGGCAAAATACGACACAACATGCGACACAAGGCTTGTGTCGCATGGAAGAACATCAGCCCAGAAAGTCCGGCTGTCAAGATTTTTCCGACCAAAAACCCAATTCAAACCCGTTTTTAAGCTATGAAATCGTGTTCTACACTTAGTAATGGACATATACAAGTTATAATAACAACTACAAGTGAAAAATACTAAGAATCGAGAGGTTTCGGGATTTTGTCGGAAACTTACAAATTGTCGAAATGGAAATCCGGAAAGATAGAAATGTAGATCGTCGCGAGGTGGTCGTGAATCTCTAAAAATATTGATGATCCGAGTGCGTTTGATAGTAGTATTTCGCGATTTTAGTGAATGGTGGTGTTTTGGTGGTTTTTGGGAAAATGAGAGAAAAGAGAGTAAGAGAGAGAGAGAATAAGAAAGAATGAGAAAAAGAAAAGAGGAGGTGGGAGGTTATCCTCCCATTTTCAGTCTCCGACTCGCGCTCCGTGCGGTGTTCGTTCGCTCCGTTGTTCAAACGTTAAATGATTTTTATACGTTTAAATATAGTTTTAAGATACGGAAAATTACTAGATATTTTAGTTGAATTATTTAAGTTCCGAAAATTATAAAATGTAACTTAGTTTGTTTGTATGATCCGAAATGTATACGAAATATTATCATAATAATATTTTTGATATAATAACGTTAATAAATAATGTTGCGTTATTTAATAAAATTGGTCACCAACGTCCGTATCTATGGAACCGAAATACATTCGATTTAATTTGCGTACGATTTAATCAAGTCGCATAATCATATATATTCATCAATATATATTTTGATACATTAATTAGCCTAACACAGAACTAATTACATGTATTAACAGAGAATTAGGCACTAAGTACTAGTCCTAATTTGGCTGGTGTTACACAAAATATCGAAATCAAACGAAAATTAGTTTTCGTCTCATTTCGCCAATTCGTCGATTCGCAGAATTGAAGTGAATTCGCGAATAATGTGGGTTTGGTGGTCTGGTTGACTCGTTTGACCTCCCCTTTATACTCTGTATTCGATTCGCGAGAGTAGAACTCGATCTGCAGGTTGACTAAGTCAACTCGCAGGATTAAATTAAAATGCGAATTAAATACTAAGTATAAATTTAAAAACCCCTCATTTGTACAAGTCTAAAATAAAATTATTTTTCACTTGTATTTGTTACGATTGTTCAACTCAAACTAGAAATTATTCAGTATAATTTAATTCCAAAGGGTAAATTCTAAAAAAAAACACAAAAACTTTATTTGAAACATAAAGCTAAAAATAAAATAAAATACGAAACATAAAAACTAACAGTGGTATCAAGTACCATTTTATTAATTACTTCAATAAAATAAAGTACATAACACAATTTAATAAGAATTTAACTGCTTAGGGATCATATTAGAAAGAACAAGCTATTTAAAATTTATTTAAAAAGTCTAAGTAGATTGGTAGTATACATTCCTCATGAAATTCAAATAAATTACTATAAAATTATAACTAAGTTTATCATTTATACATTTATATTTATAAAACTATATCTTAGGTACCTTTATCCACATAGCATAAATAATAAATACATTACTCACTGAAAGTGAATATTTTTAATTATAGACAGTTCAAGACGATTACCGGTATTATGATCCACATAAACAAATTATACTCGACTTTCTAAGCACACACTTTATTGTTAGTATGAATATTATCAAGTGCTTCCTATTATATGACATACTGAAGAATTTCAAGTAAAACTCATAACACTGCATCATTTAATTTCAAGGTAGCGGTTACTAAATGATGTATCTTTTCGAAACATATAACGTACACTTGAATTTTAAGGTTAGACAAATATCAGACATACCTTGAGTATGCTATGTTATCCAAGTCTGTACTTAGTACAACAGAGGATCCCTTCTAGCATAATTCAAAATATATTTGAGAATATTAATTTAATTAAAGGCTTTAGGTCTGTACTCAGTACAACATAAGTCACCAGTAAATAAATTAATACCCATATTTCTACTATTTGTCAATTATTGTGTTATAAAAATACATGATAACAGTGTATGGCAATACCATCATTCAACAATTAAGACTAATGTCATACATCATAGAATAGTAACACAAGATAATAAACAAGTAATTAATTAACTTCTTAAGGCTTTAGAAAATGTCGTATAATTTCCCTACCAGTACATCATATGATGAAGCCATCTAATCTTTTAAATAAAATAGACAAATTATAACTTGTGGATATAGGTGTATAATCAAATAAATATAAACACATACCTGATAGAACCGCTATAGTTCTAAAGTAACTTTATTTGAACCTACTAACATATCATCCTTAGGACTTAAGCTTATTATTGTGACGCTTATTCTCCTAATGTACTGTCATCTCCCTAGTTTTTGCAGATAAAAACTTAAAAAGTTTTAAAGAATATTATATTTATATTCTTTAATAAAGGCGATTCCCCTTAGGTAACAAGCAAATGAATGCCATACGCCTTTTTTTTTAACACATAAGAATACTAACTATTACAAAAATACCCTTGGAAGACTAATCACTCTGGATTTCTCATTCCGTTCAGTTGAACCAACATCTCAAATCTTGCTCTGTCGAACGCCTTTGTGTATAAGTCTGCTAAGTTATCCAATGATGGAACCTTAACTAACTTTATTAACTTCTTTTCAGCACAGTCTCTAATAAAATGATGTCGAATGTCAATATGTTTAGTTTTACCGTGCTTCACTAGATTATTGGTGATCTACATAGTTGATTCATTATCAATCATCATAGGAGTATTGGTTATATTTAACCCATAATCCCGCAGTTGCTGTTGAATCCAAAGTACTTGAGAGCAACAGCTGCCAGCTGTAACATACTCAGCTTCACATGTAGAAATGGCTACTGATGTTTGCTTCTTGCACTGCCAGGATACTAATCTACCTCCTAGGAATTGACATCCTCCTGTTGTAGATTTCCTATTCTGATTGCATCCTCCATAATCCGAATCAGTATAAGCTACAAGATCTAAGTCTCCATCAATCGGATACCAAAGACCCAGCTTAGGTCTCCCTTTGCGGTAACGAAAGATTCGTTTAACAGCTTGCATGTGTGACTCTTTCGGATTAGCCTGATATCTTGCGCATAAACAAACAAGAAACATTATGTCAGGCCTAGAGGCTGTTAAATACATTAGTGATCCGATCATGGCTCTATAAAGAGTTGGATCCACATCGCCATCACTTGATGTATCTGGACCTAGTCCATGATTGACTGGAATTGGAGTATTGTAGACCTTACTTTCATCCATCTTAAAGCGTTCTAATAGCTCATATGTATATTTAGATTGATGAATAAAGAATCCATCCTTCTTTTGATCAACTTGTAATCCTAAGAAGAAATTCAACTCTCCCATTGCAGACATTTCAAACCTTTTTCTCATGACTTTCTCGAATTCTTGACACATCTTTTCATCAGACGATCCAAAGATTATGTCATCAACATAAACTTACACGAGAAGAAAGTCTTTCTTCTTCCACTTTACAAACAGTGTACTATCAATCGATCCTCTTGTAAATCCATTCTTAAGTAGATACATTGATAGTGTTCCATACCATGCCCTTGTTGCTTGATGTAATCCATATAGAGCCTTATTCAAGCGATATACTCTATCTGGATACTCAGGATCAGCAAACCCTGGCGGTTGTGAAACATACACCAATTCTTCCACTTTGCCATATAAGAAGGCACTCTTAACATCCAACTGATAAACCTTTACACCATAATATGATGCGAATGCTAAGAACACCCTAATTGCTTCTAGCCTAGCAACTGGTGCAAACACTTCATTGTAATCTATACCTTCTTGTTGATTAAAACCTTGAACCACTAGACGAGCTTTATTGCGAGTAACGATTCCCTTATCATCTCTCTTGCACTTAAATACCCATCTAGTACCAATTGGATATTCTCCCATTTGGTAGGTCAACCAACTCCCATACTTGTAATTTTGTGAACTGAGATAGTTCCTCTTGCATTGCTTCTACCCACGAGCTTTCTTTTAGAGCCATTTGAACATTTTTAGGCTCAACTTGTGAGATAAAGCATGAATATAGACATTGATTAGGAATCCCTGTCTCTTTCAATGCAGTATACAAGCTTTGGTATTCTAAATTTTTAGACGTACTAGCTTTTGATTGAGTCCTTGTTTGAACCGGAGTATTAATATCACCGTTGATGTTTTCAACGGGATGATTCTTACTCGTTCTAGTTGAAGCAACAGGCTCAACTGGAATCTCATCTCCTAAGTTAGTACCAATTTTCTCATAGACACTATGTTGTTCAGTAGTGTCTTCCAAATCCGGTACACCGTCTCTAGATAGCTGTGAGTTATCAATACCCATTGATATTCTTAACTCTCTCAGTGGAGTGAGGATTTCATCCACTAATTTGTCAGTCAGCTCTTCTTCATTTAGAGGTGTATCTACTTTGGATTTTTGAGATCCACTAGTAGATGGTTGATTTGGATTAACATTTGCTTGATTCCAGAATTCGGAACACTCGATCTTGAAGTATGGCCAGTATCCACATCTTCAGACAATAAATGTTCAGCTATCTCTGAATCACTGACATAGTCACTAATAGGAACTTTAAATGTTGCAAAAAGATCAAAATAATCAAATGTTCAGCTATCCTGGAGTTTCATCCTTAGATCCCAAAAAGAATACCCACGAGAATCTAGAATAGTCATATGTGACAACCAAACAATACCATTTTCCACCAAGACTTCTCTTGCTTATAGGGCCGAAGAGGTCCATGTGTAGTAACTCAAATGGTGAGGAGATAGAGTTTTTAGTCTTAGATCTGTGTGGTTTCTTGTGCTGCTTTCCTTTCATGCAAGGAACACACTTATCTTCAGACTCGAAACGTTTTTGTGGTACACCTAGAACTAACCCATTTCTGGTTATGTAGTTCATTTTTCTCCAGTTCAGGTGTGCCATTCTCCTATGCCATAATAATGCATCTGCTTCCGAAGCCTTGGATAATAAACATGTAGACACCATTGAAGAGTTAGGAACACCCATGTTGATTGCATAGATGTCCTTTTTCCTTGATGCCCTCATCAATATCCATTCTTCAGGAATTGTAAATCCTGGCTTCAGTACTAAGGCCTCCTTTTCATTAAAGTAAACTGGATGACCTTTATCACGGACTTGGGAAACACTCATAAGGTTGTGAGTTAGTTCTTCAACATAGTTCACATCCTCAAGAGTCAAAGTTCCATTTGAAACTTTTCCTTTTCCCGTAATTACTCCTCCTTTATCTCCTGCAAAATTGACTTTTTGCTTGAGACCTTCCTTGAAGTCTGTCAATAGACTTTGTTCTCCTGTCATGTGTCTTAAGCATCCACTGTCTACATACCACCAGTTGTCCTTGTTCACAGTCTACTCCTGCACATAACAAGTTGTACACAATTAGTTTTCAAGAGGGACCCAAGCCATTACGGTCTTGGTTTGCCCCTTATCATCAACAATCTGAACTTCCTTGAAATAACCATAACTATTCTCATCAGGAGTCTTGGTTACTTTCATAGGAGTTTGAGGATGTTGATGATCAGAAGTCTTTTGCCTATGAGGAGAGTGAGTAGAAAACCTCCTAGGCACATAACTTTGTCCTTGAGCACGTGAAGTAGAACCACTCTCAAACTGACTGTGGTTTCTACTAGGGGTCCTAAATCTTGACGGTGTCTTATCTCTAGATTTATTTAAAACAATTTCAGATTGAGAATAAGGCCATTTAGGTTTAGGTGGAGAGACACTATGATTACCATTTCTTTTTAGAATATTTACAGGTTTACTACCTAATCCCGGTTTGGTACCTAACCTGTCCGTAACTGAACTAGAATTGGTCTGTGTCTGTTCATTTATCACTAACTTAGATGATGCTTCCAACTTCTTGTTAGGACAACAAGAAGCCACATGTCACTTCTGGTGACATTTGAAGCAAGACCTCTGTTTATGTGACTTACCAACTTTTGCATTATCATTCTGATCAACCTTAGCATTGGGAGTCTTAGGCACTAAAGGATCAAACGTTTACTCCTTATAAACCTTATCACCAGTCTTAGTATTATTAATCACTCCACCCGATACAAACTATATTTTGGTGTGATGTGATATCTTACTATTATCAGATGATAGATTCTTAACAGAAACCTTCTGTGCCTCTGACTGTTCAGGTTTGTTAGTTACTACTTTCTCAGGATTAGCATCTGTCATCTCAGAATCTTCAGGAGTACTAGTGTAATTCGCATTAAAAGGATGAGGTACATCATTGTATCCTATCCCAGTCTTGTCCTTTACACTATGTTGAGCATCTAGCATTTTATCCATTTCTAAGGTTCTATAGGACTCAATCTTATGATTTTGCTCAACTAACTTATGCTTAAGATCAGCTAACTCTCTATCCCTATCAGCTATTGTTTGATTTAAGTCATCAATGTTCATATAGAGACTGTAACACCCCCAAATTTACGGTTTAGCGGAAGCAAGCTTTGGGGTGCTACTAATCAAGTAATTAAGCACAAAGGATATAGTGAACGACTCTATATGAGACGTTCGAAAAATAATACATTACATAAGTATTCAAAAATACATAAATGTCGAGTTCGCTAGTAAATTCTACAGAATCTAATACATAACATCTATTACAAAAGAAATGCATAAAATCTCCAGGCGTGTAAATGCATGCGACTCGAGCTAGTAAGCAATTCCTGCTGGACCATCCTACTATTGCTGTGTACCTGAGAATGCATCACTAAAAGGTCAACCAAAAGGTTGGTGAATCTCACAGGTTTGTAGTAATTAGTTAGTTGAACACATCAAGTAGTAAAAGTATTTGTACAGTTTTAACCAGGTAGTAAGTAATGATTACACGAATGCAATCCGGTTGATATACATTGCCATGAGCATCATAGTTGAAGCTTAACCCGTAAATCAGTGGTACAGCTAAGTACCGTATAGTGTGCCCCCCGTGAGTGCTAATCCAAAAACACTCATAAGTAACGAGTAAGAAACGCCCGTTTATACAGTACGGTTCGTGGTAGTGCGTGCTACCCCGGGCGGGGTTTGTCAGTCCCATATGGATCCATATACTAAAACTCGTGCTTATCCTATAATTAACAACTATGATTCGGAGGCCTTCAGTGGATTAATCGTAACTCATGCAATTCAGTATATCAGTAAATCTGTAAGTCTGTAAAGTAGTAAATCGGTACATGTGTTCAAGTAAAACAAGTAATGCATCTCACCCCTGAGTGAAAACAGTAAAAATAGGGGCTGTGAGACTCACCTGAGCCTAGTAAGTACGTATGGAAATCAAGCAAGTAACGCGGATGTAAGTCCGTAAGTAAGTCGGTTCTCTGAACCCTGCAACCTTCTGGCGTCCGAAACGCACAAGGTTGTAAGTAAGTAAGTACATAAGTTGGTGTCTTGAAAGATCACCCATGCTAGTTGTCCACTCAACTAGTTAATGTCCAATGTTTGTTTGTTCAGTATTTCGTTTGTAGTTTGAAAACAAGTATGTCCCGTTGTTGACGGTTTTTGTAATAATAATCCAAATATTATTATTGTTATGTATCTCGTTGTGTCATATCCTTGTAAGGTATATTTGTAAGTCTGTCATTTGTATCGCGACGTGAAAGTGTTTTTCGAAAGTAAGTTCGAGCGAGTGCACGCTCGTATAAGTGTGAGTGTGATCTCATATGTATGTAGTGTATACTTTTCAAAGTATTAGTGTTTGTATGTCCCGGTATTATTGTATAAAGTTCGGTTTTCGTATGCGTTCAACACTTAGTGTAAAAAGTATTTACAAGTTCCTGGATGACGGGGGTCCGGGGGCAGCGCCCCTGGTAGCGGGGTCCAAGGGGCGGCAGCCCCTGGCGGGGTCCAAGGGGCAGAGCCCCTGGCTGGGGTCGAGCTGCCAGGTCAGCTTGGAAAATTTTTATTTCTACTACATTGCTTTATTAAAAACGCATTTGAAATCTAAAATTGGAAAAATTGACCAAGATTTGTCAAGGGCTGAAACTGTTGTGTGAAGCGGGTTTACGAGGCGAGTTGAGTTTGGACTCGCAGAACAAGTGGGTTCGTAAGTCTCGATTCGCCGGTCTCGACTCGCAAGGTAGGTCAGTTCGCGGGTCAAGTCAACTCGCAGGTCGGGTCGACTCGCAGTTGGTTTCGGTTCGTTATTCAACTCGTAAGTTAACTCGCTGGTCGACTCGCAAGTCAACTCGCGAGTGGGTTCGATTCGCAGTCCGTTTCGGTTCGTTAATTGGCTTCGCGAGTCGAGATCTCGGTTCGACTCGCAGGACGACCGAGATCTGGGATCTCAACTCGCGAGATGAACTGTCAGCGATTTTTGATGGGTTTTCGATTTTTAAAGTATTTTTAACGGGATTTTTGGGCATAATCTTGTTGAGTGGACTCATTAGCATGTAAATAAACGCTTTTCAAGTAATTAAGAAGAGTTTTAAAGCTTCATACCAAGAAATCGAAAATGGGGAAGGTGGAGATGGAGATGATCTTGATGCTTCTTCTTGGTGATGATGAGGATTCCGACGGTGGTGGTGGTTCGGCGGTGGTGTGGTGGTGTTGCTGCTGCCGATTGGAGGAAGAGAGGGAGAGATTTGAGAGAGTTTAAGGTGTGGGTGTGGGTGTGTGTGTGTAAAGTGAAATGAAATGGGAAAGGGATGGGATAATAAGGGGTGGATCGGTGGGTTGGGTCCGCGGGTCGGGGCTGACCCATTTGGGTCTCGGTTCGCGTGGTTGTGTTTCCGAATTTTGTATCACGAGTTGTAGTCGGTTAAATCCCGTAGTTGTTTAAATGTTATTTCACGTTATTTGTTAAAGTGTGTCCAAAATATTTTTAGCCGAAGTATTTTATCAAGATACTCCATTTCAAGTTATGAAATT
Source organism: Helichrysum umbraculigerum (assembly GCA_949592205.1). Classification (NCBI taxonomy): domain Eukaryota; kingdom Viridiplantae; phylum Streptophyta; class Magnoliopsida; order Asterales; family Asteraceae; genus Helichrysum; species Helichrysum umbraculigerum. The sequence goes on from CATIUR010000003.1 coordinate 68,663,194, forward strand.
ACAAAAACATAATTTTTGTTATTAATCGCTCGTTGGGGTGCGTTTTGCGTGCTTTCGTCGTGTTCATAGTGTTTTTATCCATAAGTAATACTTGTAATATATTCTCACAATATATTAATGTAAATAACGTTTGTTTGGTTAATTCCACATTATTTATAAATTTGTCACCAACGTCCATATTAGTTAATGTCGGACTTCGTCCTGTCCATCTGTGTACGATTTCAGCAAATCGCGTAAGCGTGTATATAATTGCACTAAATCCTATGTATATTTAGCCTGATATAACTAAATACACATAATAATCACGTAATTAAGTACAGTAATGATAACCTAAAATGCCGGGTGTTACATTCTCCCCCCGTTAGGAGAATTTCGTCCCGAAATTTATTCGAAGTAGTAGTCTGTGCATCTTCTAAGAAAGGTCGTGAGATATGTCGAGTGATGTTACGTCTGTCTCTAGTTGCCTTCCTCCCCCTTCTTAGAAGAAGAAGGAAAGCTTTCGGTGTGTGCTGACCATGTTCAATGGACGGGGTCAGTCGGTCAGTAGAGTGTAGCTACAATGCGTAATAGTAGCCTATAGTAATTCAGGAAGTCTACAGTGCTTATAATGTCTGTGATAATTGTAGGATCATAGAGTAAACTAACTCTATCAGTATCGTGTAGGATTTCAGGAGGTGATGTGGCGACGTACCTATGGTATCGCGACAGTCTGTGGAGGTTTCGGCACCAGTCTTTCCCTTTTTGTTATCCTTCGTAGTCAGTGACGGGCAGTTAGACTTGAGGTGCCTAGTGTTTCCGCATTAGAAGCAAGCCTTCAATGCTTTAGAGTCGGTATTTCTAGGTGCAACCCTACAGTCCCGGACTTGGTGTCCATAGGTCTGGCATTGACGGCAACGAGTACCACAAGGTCCGGTGTGGTGACGATTACATGTGGAACAAAGAGGTTTGTCTCCCATATAGGTATTCCCCTTGGCTCCAGCAGTGTGAGTTTGAGTCGTTTTTGTCCTTTTTGTTCGGGGCAGAGTAAAGTCTGTGTTGGAGCTTTCTCCCGGATTCCTTTTGAGGGTTGTCAGTTGGGCTTCGGTATCCTTTTCTTTAGGAATACTAGCTTGAGTCATCTGTGATGCAGAGTTAGAAACCAACTGGAGTACATTTCCCAGAGTTGGGCACAGGAACCTTAATTGTTCCCAATAGAACTCTAGAGTTCACAGGCGCAACCCCTGTTCGAGGGCATGTTGGCGCAAATTGGTGATTTCCTCCTGAACAGTAGCTAGCTGATTGCGTAATGCATTCAGTGTTTCGTCTGTATGCTGGGAGTTGTTAGTGTTTACATTGACAATGATCGGAGGGGTAACAGTAGGGGGAGTGGTGACAGTAGGAGAAGTGGTGACAGTGGCAGCTGGGGTATAGTTATCAGTAGCAGAGTTTGAAGTGGAATTTGCTCGTGTTATATGAGTAGCTTCTGTAGCTACGGGTTGAGGTGGAACCTCTTCAATTCCTCCTGGATGAGCCATTTCTTCCAAAGGTTCTTTGATCACTGTCTCGGTGTCACTTTCGAGAGTACGTAGGTAAGGAAACATTGATTGCTCCTCCTCAAGTTGGTCGTCATTCGACATGTGGCTGTCAGTGGAGTAGCTTGTCATTTCCTACGGAATGGGTGTTTTGTTAAAACGATGTTTTAATGATGACATTAGGTATTGTATAATGGCAAGTATGAGTTTTGAAGTATAAAATTTGAATTTTAGCGAAGACAATAAAAGTACAAACGGTTCTCACCGAACAGACAATTTGCGGCGTAAAGTTCGGGTAGATGACGCGTAAAGACAATAGTTCTATGGTTCCCGGTCTCAACCAGTGTGAGATGCATGGGAAAAAGTCTGTTTGTTAAGTTCATAGTGTAATTACGTATTACACCTATCGGCCTATAAATAGTTCGTTTATCCTAGGTTGTGCCTAAGATCTATAGCAATAAAGGGAACATTGAGCAGTAAGTAGGATTTATCAATCAAGTAGTATAGAAGTAATTAGGTTGATTAAGAGTGAATCGTATCCGCATCCAGTTTCAGGTCTTGATGATCGTTTCCAGCGTTGTTGATATGAGCTTGTCCCGTGCATTGTTATTTTGGTTCTTCAGTTTTGGGCGGTCCTTCCTGAAAGGCTCGGTACCGTTGCACCCGTGGCAAGTCTTAAATGTACTAGTGTTGGTACCAGTTATGATTGTTCTACAATCTTTGGCTAGATGTCCGAATCGTTGTATTTGGTACCCGCCATGATGAAGATTACATTTAGAGTAGTAGGGCTTGTTCCCCTTGTACGTCATCGAGTCATCAGAACTGGCAGCATAGGCCTTAATAGTCACAGTCTTTTTGTTGGTGTGGTTTTGAAGGTTGGGGTTTCCATCAGGCTTCCTTTTGTTATTATCACTAGAAGATGGGGCTAGTCGGTAAGGGAGCTCGTGTCATGGTGCTTAGATAGTCAACCCATACCCGATGATGATGTCGAAATTTCCGATCTTGACAGTATGAGATTGATGGTGAAGAGCTCGTTTGCAAGGTATCCGGTTTCTAATGTCGGTCAGTACCGAAGTAAGTGGATTATTACGTCGGGGAAACTGCCGTCTTTCGAAAAGCAGTTGTCGGGTGTTGTTGGCGGTAAAATGAGAAAAGTGACGTAAATGAGTGGTGCACGAAGGTCCGAACGATGTCGTGTTTGGTATCCCACTACTAGCTAGTTGTTGTTTGTTATACGGTGCATATGAAGTGATGGAATTACAAGTGAATATCATAACAAGGGTTGGGTAGTATGCTTGAACTGAAAACTTTTGTTTAGGTATTTCAAATTTTGTAGATGAGTAAATTGTGAGATTTAAATAGGTGTTTTGCTCAGCAGCGATGGGGTCGTAGCGAATTTACGTTTTGTAAATTTGGTTAGACGTAGGCATATCAACAATCGGATCGTGTTTGAAAGGTAGTCAATCGCAGTTGTATTACTATTTCGAGGCGAACGAACGTTCAATATGAGTAGTGAGTAGTCCTGTCGTGGCAAGTCCTTATTGCCGTAATGATTAGAATGATCGATTTGTCGTGGGAATAGTGGTGGACTTAGTCATCGTGAGTGTCCCTCGCGGCACTAATCCAGTTGAAAATTGAACGATTAAATCGCGAATCGAGTCTAATGTTAGCCGCTGGGTTTTACCCGATGGTTGGAAGATGTTTCCAATACGTAGTAGTTGTGGTTGACTAATAACCTTGGTGGGCATCACTACGATGTCATGTCTTAATGGGAGGAGCATCAGCTGTAATACTGCTAGCGTTGGGTTTTGTTCGTGATGGTACATCTATCCATCTAGTCGTGTTTAATACATGTGACTTTTATACGTCTTTGATAATGGTACGGTGGAACACATGAAAGGTACGGTTATCACAGTTGTGTAGATTTTGGGAAAACGTGTCAAAATATGAAATATCGATAGGTTATACATAATAGGTTGTAATCCGTTTACATGCAGATTACATACGTTAGAGTTTACAAAATGCTCCGGGAATTGTTACATCCGGTTGAATATAAGGAACCTAATACAAAATGTGATGGTATCACTATATAGCCATTAGGATAGAGTTTCTAGTACCATACATCATGATTACACATCCGCTGTACATGGGTTTAACAAAATTTGATGCTGGTTGTCGTTAGGTCATTCTTAGTTAGGCTTCCTGGCCTTCGGACTCGTCTTCCGACTCCAGGTTTAGGTCGTGTGGGTGGTAGCGTGCCTCAAGCATGTCCCTGTATCTTTGAGTCGTGGATCGGTACCTAGTCTCCTCCGTTGACTTCCTGCCCAAACGTTTGATCCACGTTTTGGTCCTACGGGTTAGGTTGGTGGCCACTTTCTTCCAGTAACGGATCTTATCTTTGATTCGCGTAGGGACAGATCGGTTTGAGATTCTCAATCTTTGTTCATAGTCTATGCACTTACGCTTAAGTGCCCAATTTCGGCCGTCTAGTCCCACGGCCTGATCTCGCACTCTTTCATATTCTTCAATGTCGATGCCGGTCATTTCGAAATTCTGATTTTCGTTTCCCTCTAATATGATTTCTCCTTCTGGTATGATATCCCCATCGAGATACGTGTACTGAATTTGTTCCTCATGGACTTGGTCACTATCTGACGTGTAGTCGTCCATTTGGGAGTTTGCAGCTTTGAGTTCTATAGAAATGACAGAGAGAGGATTTTAGTCCTTGGAAGTACGTTGATTTCGGGTGTTAGATGTGATTTTCATAAAATCATTAGAGTGCGCAACAAAGTGGTGTGACGGTAATCAAGTCTGTCGTGGTCGGTGCAAACCGCTGAGAGAAATTCGTATGCGTCACCAGAGAAAAGTCGGCTATCCCTGTAGCGAGTGTGTTAACGTGCGAGGCCTATTCATATATATTCAATATATAATAGCCTAGTAGTATAGTCAGTGAGTGAGGCCTATGTATGTATATACTCGTATATCACATAATAGCCTAGCGTATGTCTAGCACAAAACAAGTAAGAGTCTCGGTTCTCTAGTTGTCAGAGTCAGCTAGTGCATTCCTGTTCAACATAACCCATTTCAGATCTCACATCATCTTCGTTTAATTGTACATAGTTGATCAGGCTATGTTAAATTAAACTCTTATGATGTAATCACTGAACCAGTTATACCTAATTGGGAATACTACCTAACGGTCATAGTCTAGGCCCACTAAATGCGACCTAGTTCACTATAACCTTAGGCTTTGATACCAATCTGTAACACCCCCAAATTTACGGTTTAGCGGAAGCAAGCTTTGGGGTGCTACTAATCAAGTAATTAAGCACAAAGGATATAGTGAACGACTCTATATGAGACGTTCGAAAAATAATACATTACATAAGTATTCAAAAATACATAAATGTCGAGTTCGCTAGTAAATTCTACAGAATCTAATACATAACATCTATTACAAAAGAAATGCATAAAATCTCCAGGCGCGTAAATGCATGCGACTCGAGCTAGTAAGCAATTCCTGCTGGACCATCCTACTATTGCTGTGTACCTGAGAATGCATCACTAAAAGGTCAACCAAAAGGTTGGTGAATCTCACAGGTTTGTAGTAATTAGTTAGTTGAACACATCAAGTAGTAAAAGTATTTGTACAGTTTTAACCAGGTAGTAAGTAATGATTACACGAATGCAATCCGGTTGATATACATTGCCATGAGCATCATAGTTGAAGCTTAACCCGTAAATCAGTGGTACAGCTAAGTACCGTATAGTGTGCCCCCCGTGAGTGCTAATCCAAAAACACTCATAAGTAACGAGTAAGAAACGCCCGTTTATACAGTACGGTTCGTGGTAGTGCGTGCTACCCCGGGCGGGGTTTGTCAGTCCCATATGGATCCATATACTAAAACTCGCGCTTATCCTATAATTAACAACTATGATTCGGAGGCCTTCAGTGGATTAATCGTAACTCATGCAATTCAGTATATCAGTAAATCTGTAAGTCTGTAAAGTAGTAAATCGGTACATGTGTTCAAGTAAAACAAGTAATGCATCTCACCCCTGAGTGAAAACAGTAAAAATAGGGGCTGTGAGACTCACCTGAGCCTAGTAAGTACGTATGGAAATCAAGCAAGTAACGCGGATGTAAGTCCGTAAGTAAGTCGGTTCTCTGAACCCTGCAACCTTCTGGCGTCCGAAACGCACAAGGTTGTAAGTAAGTAAGTACATAAGTTGGTGTCTTGAAAGATCACCCATGCTAGTTGTCCACTCAACTAGTTAATGTCCAATGTTTGTTTGTTCAGTATTTCGTTTGTAGTTTGAAAACAAGTATGTCCCGTTGTTGACGGTTTTTGTAATAATAATCCAAATATTATTATTGTTATGTATCTCGTTGTGTCATATCCTTGTAAGGTATATTTGTAAGTCTGTCATTTGTATCGCGACGTGAAAGTGTTTTTCGAAAGTAAGTTCGAGCGAGTGCACGCTCGTATAAGTGTGAGTGTGATCTCATATGTATGTAGTGTATACTTTTCAAAGTATTAGTGTTTGTATGTCCCGGTATTATTGTATAAAGTTCGGTTTTCGTATGCGTTCAACACTTAGTGTAAAAAGTATTTACAAGTTCCTGGATGACGGGGGTCCGGGGGCAGCGCCCCTGGTAGCGGGGTCCAAGGGGCGGCAGCCCCTGGCGGGGTCCAAGGGGCAGAGCCCCTGGCTGGGGTCGAGCTGCCAGGTCAGCTTGGAAAATTTTTATTTCTACTACATTGCTTTATTAAAAACGCATTTGAAATCTAAAATTGGAAAAATTGACCAAGATTTGTCAAGGGCTGAAACTGTTGTGTGAAGCGGGTTTACGAGGCGAGTTGAGTTTGGACTCGCAGAACAAGTGGGTTCATAAGTCTCGATTCGCCGGTCTCGACTCGCAAGGTAGGTCAGTTCGCGGGTCAAGTCAACTCGCAGGTCGGGTCGACTCGCAGTTGGTTTCGGTTCGTTATTCAACTCGTAAGTTAACTCGCTGGTCGACTCGCAAGTCAACTCGCGAGTGGGTTCGATTTGCAGTCCGTTTCGGTTCGTTAATTGGCTTCGCGAGTCGAGATCTCGGTTCGACTCGCAGGACGGCCGAGATCTGGGATCTCAACTCGCGAGATGAACTGTCAGCGATTTTTGATGGGTTTTCGATTTTTAAAGTATTTTTAACGGGATTTTTGGGCATAATCTTGTTGAGTGGACTCATTAGCATGTAAATAAACGCTTTTCAAGTAATTAAGAAGAGTTTTAAAGCTTCATACCAAGAAATTGAAAATGGGGAAGGTGGAGATGGAGATGATCTTGATGCTTCTTCTTGGTGATGATGAGGATTCCGACGGTGGTGGTGGTTCGGCGGTGGTGTGGTGGTGTTGCTGCTGCCGATTGGAGGAAGAGAGGGAGAGATTTGAGAGAGTTTAAGGTGTGGGTGTGGGTGTGTGTGTGTAAAGTGAAATGAAATGGGAAAGGGATGGGATAATAAGGGGTGGATCGGTGGGTTGGGTCCGCGGGTCGGGGCTGACCCATTTGGGTCTCGGTTCGCGTGGTTGTGTTTCCGAATTTTGTATCACGAGTTGTAGTCGGTTAAATCCCGTAGTTGTTTAAATGTTATTTCACGTTATTTGTTAAAGTGTGTCCAAAATATTTTTAGCCGAAGTATTTTATCAAGATACTCCATTTCAAGTTATGAAATTACAAAAACATAATTTTTGTTATTAATCGCTCGTTGGGGTGCGTTTTGCGTGCTTTCGTCGTGTTCATAGTGTTTTTATCCATAAGTAATACTTGTAATATATTCTCACAATATATTAATGTAAATAACGTTTGTTTGGTTAATTCCACATTATTTATAAATTTGTCACCAACGTCCATATTAGTTAATGTCGGACTTCGTCCTGTCCATCTGTGTACGATTTCAGCAAATCGCGTAAGCGTGTATATAATTGCACTAAATCCTATGTATATTTAGCCTGATATAACTAAATACACATAATAATCACGTAATTAAGTACAGTAATGATAACCTAAAATGCCGGGTGTTACAGAGACCATCTATGATTATTGCCTTTTCATTTATGGTATCTCTAAGTGCAATCTTATCAGAACCATCAGACTTAATCTTATTCTTAAGATCTACCTTATCTGTACTTAACCTAAGGACATCACTCTTAGCTTGTTCAAGTTCAGATATTATAATCTTATTAGAATCATTAAAAGTGCTAACTTGGGATAACAAATTCTGATTTGACACAGTTAAGACACTTAATTGAGATTGTAAATCAGTAACTAGGTAACAAACATCAGCAAGAGTAAGAATATCCAAACATACCTTTTTCTTGTCAATTTGTACTTCAGCCATGCGTACCTCAAAGTCATCTGGACTCATATCAGCAGTTGAATCCATATACAGCACGTCATCATCACTTGCTTTCTCTTGAATCTCTGGCACCTTTACTTCAACAACAGTAGGCATATAGCTTTTGGACTCAGCAGCTATCTCTTGATCTTCAATCTCAGCCATGAGAGCTTCCTCAGACTGAGCTTACCAATCATAAGATCCATCTAACTATTTCACAACTAAGGCTTTGAAAGCTAGAGTACTTCCCGAACCTTGTTTGCTATTGCCAGTTTCAACCTTAGGCCTTTGACACTCACGAGCAAAGTGTCCATAACCTTGACAGTTAAAACACTTGATCTTGGTTTTATCAAACACTGATCGATTTCCCAACACTTTTCTACTAGTTCTCTTTAAGAAATTTTTAGCTCTCCTTGATAACATTGCAAGTTGATCCTGGAGATCTATTTCCTCAAGATAATCAGGGTCTATCTGATCAAAGTCTTCATCAAACATAATCGGATCATTGATTTTACCCTGAATGTAGTTTTCATAAGAAGCAACAAAGGATGCAAGAGATAACTGTTGCTCAGCAGATTTCACACTCATCGGCATCTTTTGATGTCCTTGAGTTGACTTCTCAGTAGATGTACCATTAGTTTCACTACCTGATGAGGTAAGAAGGCACAAGTCATCTGTTATAATTTCACCATTTTCATCAGCATTACCAACTAAGAGTGCAGTGGTCAAACTAGATGAAGAAGTTGAGAGATTTGTTTTCCCATGATATAGCCCAGGATTCTGAACCTGATCAGAATCGGTTTCTCTCGATTTCTTAGTGAAATCATAACCTTTTAGCTTGTCAATGACCTGCTCTAAGGTCATGGTTGCATACCTTTCATCGTTGTCCTTGAGCATTACACCATACATTTCCCACTTAGACGGTAAACCCTCAATAAACTTGTCGGTTCTTTCAGTCTCAGTAGTAACAATCTCATGGTTGTCAAGCTCACTTAACAAGTGGTAGAATCTAGTGATATAAGCATCAAGATCTTCTCCCTTTAAAGCTTTTATAACAGTAAACTGTTTCTTAAGAAGATTCTTCCTGCTTGCCTTCACTTGAGGACTTCCCTCACATCTTTTCTCTAACGCTTCCCAGAGCGTTCTAGCAGTTTGAAAAGACTTGAGTTGATGGTTTATCTCCTTTGGTAAACTCATCTTGATTGCAGAATAAGATTTATTCTCCAATTTATATTCCTCTTTTTGTTGATCACTCATCCCGGCATAAGTTAGGGTTACAATTGCATTATTAACCGTTTGAGTAGGTGCCGTGTATCCATTCTTGATACACATCCAGATCGACAGATCATGGAATCTACAGTAAGATTCAAATTTGTCCTTCCAGTTATAGTAATCTTCGATCTTCATCAACTTAGGTGGAACGTTTGATTTTCCCACCTCGTGTTCCATCTCGATCATTTTACTTAAATCAACTTAGGTGGAACGTTTGATTTTACTAATAAAATGACACTTCTAGATACGAAGATGATTTCGAGTTGTCTATGACTAGTTCATCAAGTTGATTAGCTCAATACTCATCATATATGCCCACAAATTCCAAATCCTACAGCTAAACCTTGCCATATAATGGAACCCAAAAACCAACACTACCATCCACCATCACCATATCCACCCACATTCACCCATCCATCCACCCATCCGTCCACCCCTTCACACGTACAACCATCACCATCAGGGACCATTCATATGAAGGAATAGATATGGGATTAAATTGGAAACTAGAGATCTCTACCGATAAAGAACAACATCGGATGCATTACATCAGTTTGTCGGCAAAAATCTCGGGAGATAAGGATCTATGGTCATAAGATTCAGCACTTTCAGATCATTAGGAGCAGTTGGGTTACAACAGTGGCTCTTGAAGATTAGGATCTTTGTCCATCCAACATTTGGTGTTTATTGGTTAATTCTGCTTGTGTCCGGAGGGTGGCATCACTTCACATTATTTTCTACAATCTATCCTTTTCGTCTTAGTTATTTTTGAGAGAAGTTGGTGATTTGAGTGGATGTTGAATGACAAAGAGGATCCAAGAGATGACGAGCATTCAAGGAAGAAACCGTGGAGCTAAAGGCAGACAAACAACGCTCACACACCTGCGGACCATGGAACTTACATACATCTCTGAGGGAAGGAGCTTGGTTTATCTTATCTCGAAACTCGCGCATGCCAATGATCTTCAAAGACTTAAGTGTGGGATTTCATCCCACATTACACACACTTAGCAAGAATCGTTTCCACATCTTAAACGCTAAAGTGTGGGATTCATCAATAAGAACCTCCACTTAATTGATGAAACGATTCTCTGCTAAGTCTGGATACAAGGCACTGTGCACCAGATCGACATGTCCAAAGCTGAACCGTTCTTCATGGAATCAGAGGATCAAAGACTCACTTTGTCTCCTCTCATTTATCGTTCTCAGCTTCATAATGACAATCGTCATCTGGGAGTTTCTTAACCTTTACTCCATTTCTTGATTTAAATTTTGCTTTGTTAGCCTGTTAATCTAAGAAGTAATCTACACTCTATCCTACAGCTTATCACTAAGTGTGGGATTCCAGCCCATTACATACACTTGAGTAACATTTTCTATATGTTCAAAATCTAAGTGTGAGATTATACTTTACAGTACAATCTCAACTCAAGAGAACATTAGGGACAATGTTCCTCTAAGTGTGGGATAGCAGGTATAGAATACCTTAGATTGGATGTTTACAGATTTTTATGTTCGAACAACTCAACTCAGAAAATGTTCCTCAAAATTTTCAAAATTTTTAAACAAAACTAATAAAGTATGGGCCAAATCATTCGATTAGCTCTGCTATTTTTGAGTTATAATATCTTTTTGAGGATCCATTTCTAATATGAGTTGGTTATTCAGAAATATTAGGGAAATTAAGGTAGAAATTTCTTAAATAAGTAGTGATAATCTAAAAGGAGCATGGCTAGGTACATACAAACCATATTTGCAGTGAGGTTTTGAGCCTTATAAGCATTCATCTTAAATGCTACATTGTTCATTTCTTGTGTGTGCCGATGCTAGTATCTCTAAGTTAGAACTTGTTCCTGACATACGTTTCGAGACCACATTGGTGAGTACCGTACGCGGTATAGGTGCAACTAAATGATCTCGACATTCCTTAGGATTTAACCCATTTTCTTACAGATCTTTCCAAGCTCAAAACCCTTCCGATACTCATTTTTAGTATCGATGATCCGCTTAGAAAACCCTGTTGAGCCTAAACCTTTCGTTTCTTCAAAACCCTACATTTTTAACCCACTTATCCAAAAATTTCCAGCAACTTATCTTAGAATTTCTGAGGATTATGAAAAACATCTTGAAGAATCTTCTTCTGAATTGATCTACTCCTTCGTGTTCACCAAAATTGAAGAAAATCAAAGGTGCGAGAAATTGGCACCAAAAGAAAAGACTCGAAGAAACCCGTGATAAGAAAGAAAAGATTTCCGAAAGAAAAGCAAAATATCCTTGGAAATTCTCTGGCAAAGAAGTTCTGAAGAAAGAAAAGAAAATAAAAGGCAGAAAAAGAAAGAAAAGAAAAAGAAAAGAAAATAAAGCTAAGTGCTTCAAAGTATCAATCATTGAAAGAAAGATCCAATGAAACACGAGTAGCTATCTCCTCCAATCTATAATAAGTTTTCATGATTCTTTGGATGCCTAAGATAAGCAACCCTTTCAACCAAAAATCACCACTATCCATACCCCTTAACCCTCACAAACATTACAACCCACTTGAATGTCTTGGGATAATTAGCGCCGTCCTCTTCCTGAGTGGTGGAGATCCGATTCTCGATCAAGCTTATGATGATGAGTGCTGCATGACTGGTTGTTTGAGCGATTTCAATTGTTCTAGAATGATAGGAAACCCGATACACTATGAGTGAATGAGTGACCACCTTTAGTGAGATCACCTAGTCATGTATACTCCAAGATCACGAGATTTGGAAAGTATGCCTGGGAAAGTTAGTACTTATTTCTGAAAAGATCATCTTAACTTTCCATGTGTTCTCTAAATAATTTTCCCATATGACAAAGTGGTGACTTCTTGTAAATATTTTTAACTCAGCCAAACTATTATAAAATTGTTTTCATTGGACATAACTGAGTTGTTGCTTGAGGACAAGCAACTTCTAAGTGTGGGATACTTGATGTGACCTAAAACGTCATGTTTTTAAGTACATATTTCCGCACTTTTTGGACTATTATTTGGTGAAAACATTTCCAAACTATCATTATTTACTAAAAATTACCAAGGTAGTCTAAATATAGACGTTACTGCAAAAATCGGTTAAAACGTCCAAATAACACGTAAACCGAGGCAAAACTATCACCTTAAATATTCCCTTCATATTTTCTTATGTAATTAGATCTTAAATATTACCGGAGGTGAAAGAATCAAAAGAAACGAACGAAGACCGGAGAAGATGTGCAGTCTGAAAGTCCGCCGATCGTCATCCGGAACACGCAAAATTCAAACACCTCCAAATTTGGCAAACTTAGTTTCATTAGAAGCGTAACGGAAAAACGAATCCAACGGCGCAAGAATCAAGCAAAACGGACTCTAAACGAAGAAGATTCGGACGAACCAAGCAACCGAGAAATCAATGGAGGCCAAATGGAGCACCAACCCCCCTGGACACCTAGGTACCGTATACGGTACCCTATGTGCCGTATACGGCCCTTAGGGTGCCATATACGGGGTCTTTTGCCTTGTGAGGTGCCGTTTGCCCCCTTGGTCCGCTTGCCCCGTATGCTGCTTTGATGCTTGTATTTGATGCTTCAAGACTTGTACCAAGGCTACCTCCCTTCTCCTATAAATAGTGGCTTCATTTCCACCATTCCACACACCTCATTCTCTCATTTCTTCTTTCTCTCTCTAGTTTAGCATTCTCTCTCTAGCACCACTCTTAGGAGTTAGAGGAGAATTAGTAGGTTATAGGTTCTCTCTCTAGTCTTTCTCTCTAGTTTCTTGATAGGGTTTTAAACCCTTGGACTAGTGAGATGATTATGGAGGGAAACCTTTCTTTTAGATTAGTTATGTAGTTAATTAGTAGAGGCTAGCTTATGTAATGCTTGGATATTAATGAAGAAATACAAGTGTTATTCTGCTCGCAATTCGTATCGGTATTATCTATCCTTTCTATTATTAATTTGTCATATTGTTCTTGTTTGATGTATGTGATTTATTAATATTAGAAATGTTTATTTCTATGCATTGTGAGTAGTTGCTTGTATGTTTGCCATGATTTAGATAGTAGTGAATATACGATTGGGATAATATCGTTATGAAACAACAGAGGTAACGTTATATGGCTTTCTTTTGTATAGCGCCGGAAACATCACTAATGTGTGGAGTACGGAACGTGGAAGCTATGAAAGTCGTGGGCACAATCCGTTGTGGAATAATGTTCCCAATTGTTATCTGTATATAGGTGATGTTACATTAAACCCTTATCTATATAATTGGGAGTTATTACTTGTTTATCTGTCTAGGCTTATCCTGAATATAGACTTAATCATTCACCATTTCCAGTCTTTCACGTGACTATTGCCATAGTTATAGGAGTTATAAACCCTAGCTACAAACATATAGTTATCTCTGTTATTAACATGGTCTAGGTATCATATAAGCTGTGGAAATGCTAAACATATTAAAGTAGTGTACACCGTGAGTCTGTATAGACTTAGTAAACTGTGGAAATACTTAATGCAGTGTACACTGTCAGTATGCCTAGGGATGAATGACTGATTGTAAAGGAGGGTCTAATTCATGATGGAGGTATTTGTGCTTAATTGATAGAATATGAGTTTTTAAAAGAAAGCAAGGAGTCGGCTGTATTCCCAGATGCTTAAACCCCATAACTCTACGTAACCGATAGTTTAGAATAACATAGTTAATAACCGGTACACATTTAGATGACGCATTTAGGTTTAGGTGTTAAGAAAGATCAGGATATCCTTTATGGCAGTTTGCTACCTTATTCATGCACCCAGGAGTTATCTCCATAGACTCACTATTCCGTAACAAGGCAAGTTGAGCAAAGGGTCACTAATCCGTCACAAGGGCAGTGTTGGGGGTTGAGCAACCTGATCTGATCAGACTCACGATAGCCTAGGTACTCAGTGACATACTAATTTAGAACCGGACTAAAGAAGTAGGGTCCTAGTGCTTACACCTGTAGTCTATATGTTTGTCACCTGAATGTGTCCCCAATTAATCATCATCTTATACACTATCCTAAATCATGGTGAACCACGTCTTTGTTATCCTTAGGTGTTATGTATGCTAGTCTCCCTTTACTTTTATGCTTTATTAATTTTATTAGTTAAAATAGATAAAAACCCAAAAACAATCACCTATCAACTTATTAAAACCCTAGCTTGATAATTGGTTTATCGGAACGAAATCTATTTCAATTCTACTGTCGTGAGGAATGACCCTAGATCATCCTTACCGCTTACTCGTATATGGTATTCATACCAGTTCCAGTAGGTAGTACGGAAGATTAGGCTCCCCCCGACTATTATAAATATTAAAACTACCATTGGTGCCGCACCTTGTGGAAGGGTCCGCAACGACAAGAAGCGATTCCTGAACTGACCGCTGGGTGCGCGTCAGGTGCGATAGATCCATCTGTAACAAGAAAATGAGAGGCATAAGTCATAACAATTTGCTAAATTCATTTCCAAATTTTAAACAAAAATTGGAAATGTAGGGTTTAAAATATGGATATATCCGCAAATTATTAACGCTAAACCTATGGCTCAACCAATCCTCAATCCGTAATTTTTACAACCATTAGTGTCTAACCTATTCCAATGGTAACAAAGCAAAACAAATACTAGCACTTAAATCCAAGTAAACTCATCATTTTCAAATAACTAGCAATTATCCTTACTTTCGTTTATGGCAACTTAATCTAAGTGAGCATGAGGTATATAAAATACCATGTAATTACCTCAAATATATCAAGTTAACAATAAACATGCATAAACAAGTATTCATGCAATTACCAAATGGTTAAAGACACGTGTTGATTTTTTATTTTTTATTTTGGTTACTTTTAATCGTTTTGCAATATTTAAAGACTTTGATAAATGAATGGCGGTAGCTAAAATGTGATGGTCACGTTTAAAGTTTCCAACACTTTATTTGATTAAAGTGGTGAAAATTACAAACGGAAAAAGACCAAAAGCTAACTAGCATTCTTTTGGGACTATTGTAAGCTTGGAGTATTTTAGCTAAGCGCGAAAAGTTTGAGAAAAAGGTTTTTAGCTAAACGCGAAAATATTGAGTTTTTGAAAAAGATAGCTTACTTTAATTTCCAAAGGATGCCTAAACCATTCATATAATGCTAGCAATCAATGTAATTATGTTTAACTAATCATACAAAGCATGAATCAATCAAAACAAGTTAATACAAGCTAGTAACTATCAAAAGTCAACAAATCTAGCAAATTTGACCTTTCAAAGTCAACACTTGAATTTCAAAATCACAAATCATCAAGTAATCTTCTCAATCAAGCATGTAATCATGTTTAGCAACTATGCAATAACACTTTTGAACTATAAAACACAAGTTTTCACCATAGATTTCATAGATCAAAGCTTGAAACCCTAACTTTTAAAGTTCATGAAATTTAAATATTTGAGTTAGGAATTACCTTATAAGTAATGAAATGATGTTAAGTATGCACGAGAGATGATTAAATGAAGAATGTGAAGCTTTGAATCATCAAAAATGGTGGAAAATTGAAGATTTGGGATGGTGATGGTGATGCCGTCGGTTTTGGGAAAAAGAAGGGGAGAGAAAAATTTAACTTTTTGACTATTTGTTTGTATGTGAAGCCCCCTCTTCTTGGTTTAAATACGTTTCGATTGAAAACGCGAAAGATAAGATAAGTACGATTGGTTTTCGAAAGGTTCTAAGATTTTTAATAAAGTAACCAAAAAATAAATACGAATCTTTATAAAAAGTTTTCGCGAATTAAAATTGTGTTTTAAATTGCGCGTGAAAAGTTTCTTGCGTTCAAATGAAACGAGTTTATTTGAAACTAAACAATATTTTTGTGTTCTTTAAATTTTAAAACAAGTCCAAAATTAATTTATCAAAATTTTAAAATAAAACTTTGTTAAATTTTTGAAAAAGTTTGGACGGACGCGAATCGCGCGAATTAAAGTTTATAGAACGTTTTCTTTGGTTTTTTAAGGAAACTTTAAACGATAAATTAACTACTAATTAAACTTATTATTATTACTAATCCTAGATAGGCTTGGGGTGTCTCCCAAGAGCGCTCTGTTAAGGACGAGAGCTAGTCCTTACTAGACTTTCCCGCTTTACCCGTCAGTGTCCAAGATGACATTCTTGGATTCGGTTGAAGCTTCAAACAAAGATAAGGTGTGGCTAGAGATAAACGTACCTTTAAGAGCTCGGATGACATTGTAAATTAAGTCGGCAGGATTAATATAGTATCGCTCAAATTCAGTTAAGAATTTTCTTTCTATCTGACCTAGTTGTAGCAATGCATCAATGAAACGATTAAACTCTCGTTTTACCTTCTTTGGGTTCGAAATACCATCCCTGAATCATGTATCTAAATAACAGAGATCAAAGAGTAATTTCCCTAAGACTTCTACAAATTTCGTTTCTTCGTTAGAATCAGGGTTTCCGTAAGTGGTGTTGATAGACCTAGACGTCTATCTCAATTGAACCACAACGCAATCAGATATACTTGAATACTAGAGGAAATAGTAAATGAGTAATAAGAACAAGTGATGTAAAGAACGTAGACAATTGATTTCACAAAATCAGCTATATTAGCTTTGTATTCACTTAGAGAGAATTACAAGAGTGCTTCCAAAAGTCTTAGCAACAAATGACCTGATCTAATCTATTTATAGACCTGAACAAACACACCTGCGACAATGCTCACTAAATGAGTTGACCTGGTCAATGCAAGAGTCAATTCTCGCATTGACTTGAACATGCGACAATTACTCATTGTCGCAAACTCTATTGTCGCAATTCTAAACACTTAGACGATATTTACAAAACATAAATCAAACTTTAGACATTATGTGACAACTCTCCAAATTAGGTATTAATTAAATAATATGCATGTGCATTACTACGCTAATTTCCTGGTTAAGTTTTAACAAAACTTTTTGTTGTGATGCAAGCCTAGCAAGCCCAGTACTTTTAAACAAAAAGTAAAATGTAATACGTAAGAAATTTATAATTACGTACAAACGTATCGGAACGAACCCGACAAAAATAAATAACAAAAGTTTCTTGACACAAAAATAATTGATAATGAAATTATTAATTACGAGTAATTATATATCTATAACAAATAGATAAAACGGTTTAAACATACGTTTAACATAAAACGTATTATAAACGAACAGAAACAATTTTAAAACGCACATAAAAGGTCGAATCATAAAAATGCAAATTTTCTCAATCGTTTGAAAGTATTTAGAACATTACCTCAAAATATGAAATCATAATTTGACTGAAATTTGGCGCCCAATTAACTGCGCGCAGTAAAATGTACAAATTTGTACAACAGTCTAAAATAATGAAAATCTCATTATTCTGATTTTATATAACAAAGCAGGAGAACATCTACAAAATAAAAATATAAAATATTATATTTTATACTGCTATAATTATACCCGTACCCGAAATTAACGGGTTAAAAATAACACAACTAACTCAATTATTTTAGAGACCAAATACTGTACAGCAACCATACCGTTGAAATTTAGATTGTACGATTTTCCTTTATTTAAATACTCATTTCTTTTACAAAATCACCATTTTCACTTCAATAATGCACTACCTAAAAACTTTTCTTCTTCACCTCTCGGACTGGAACAAAAGGCAGTAGCAAGATCATCAATCACAAGCTTCATCATTCTTTGGTCATAGTCATCTTCTTCATCAAGTTTTTCATCATCATCTCAAAATAATTGTAAGGAAAACTTTCCCATCTCAATTTCTTTTATAAAATCTTTGATTTATGAATGTTGTATTATGATTTAATTGTGAATGAGTTGGTGATGATAAAATAAGAAACCAAAAGTTTCATTGCGTATCAAGATTTTAATACATGTATAAGTGTTATAAAAATGTTAAATCGAAAGATAAAACTTATATTATTTTATTTGAAAACACTTAGAAAAGTTATAAACCGAAATATAGCTAAAACATACGTGCAAATTTGGATCAAGAACTGGACACATAAATAGAGCAGATGTGGAAACGAGGTCCAACCTGTATGGGTCATGTGTAAAACCGAAAGGGTTGCATAAGTGATCCGTAAGGGTCTTGTTGGTTTTAATAACACTAAACAAATATATGCATATACTTTGTAACATAATAATGAATGGAACTCCTAGCCTGGTGGTAAAAACTGGCGTGTGGTTAATAGCGGAAGGTCACAGGTTCAAGCCCTGTGACCTGTTTTTATTTAATTTCATTTTGAATTACTGGATTATAAATGCACATAAATATAAATACTTAGTAACATATAACCAAAAGTAGGCACATAGCCTAATGGTAACGGTGCGTAGTTTGAACGAAAGGTCATGGGTTCAACACCCTTGGCCTGTTTTGATTTAAATTAATTTTTGTCTAACTTGCTATGAATACATATAACTATATACTTAGTAACTAAAACAGAGATTGTAACTGTAGCCTGGTGGTTAAATATGTAAAACTTGTAGCACCTGGTCATAGGCTCGAGCCTTGTGACCAACCTTTTTGTTTATCTTCATTTACATATATATATTATAACTATTACTAATATTTATTCAGTAATATTATAAAAGGGACGCGACAACTTTCCGAGCAATAACGAAATATATTTTCAACGAGTTAAAGTTTTTGGTACAAACTTTAATCGGATATATATATATATATATATATATATATATATATATATATATATATATATATATATATATATATACAAGCCAAATGGACATTATAAATTTTTAGAACGATAACAATTATTTAATTCGACAACGAAATTTGTTACACACCACTTAAACGATTGAGTGATAATGATTATATCCGTATGGTTGGTTCAAATTATTGAAATAATACAATTAAGTGTTTATACACCCATAAAAGTGATGACTAAATAAGCAAGTGTGGTCTTGCAAATGTCACCAAACTCTTTCCAATTTCAACTAAACAATGACCTTAATGTTCCTTAAAGTAAATTCTATTTTTGGTTCCTCATAGAACTACAAATTCTATACTGGCGTTTGGATTTATGCATGTTTTTACTGTTATATTCTTTCCATATTCAAATCATGAAAATATATGAAAAGTGTACATGACAATTTTTGGGAACATTAATATTTATAAATGGAAATATATTTTCGAAACAAACGACACTTATATATATATGTAATGAAACAATTATATATATGTACGACGCCAACAAAATGACAATTATATATATCTATACAACTAGAACATGTATGTGGATATATTTAACAGGAAATACGACATAAGAAATAATAACGATATTTCAACATAATGTCAACAACTATTTGTACAATTTAAGAGATTAACAATTTCTTTAAAACAAGTAAATTATTAACATAAATTGGTTCAACAAATCAAAGTACTTATGTTAATACAATTATTGCATATAGGTTGACATACCTTGGGCGCGCTATCCATCTGCTAGCGTTCACATCACTACCACCACTGTGAGTTCACAGCCCCTATTTTACAAATGTTTTATGCTTTTAAACATAGGGGTGTAAACATAGAAACTGCATGCAAACACATGCAACAAATTATATAAATGCTTTATTACTTTATTCAACTGTTTGATATGAAATATTATTTCACAACTGTTTTGGGAATTAGACAATAAATCCTAGTACGGACCAGACTTGAGATGTGTGCATGAAAGACCTTATGTCATGCAGACTATAACCATTAGCTAGGTGACTCTAGCCACTGAGTATACGAATAGTACTATTGCCGTGACGACCCTCCTGTGGATGGAGCGTATACTTAACTGTCCTTCAGGCAAGAAACATAAGTTTTGGTTGTGGTTTGGTTATAGGGTTAGGTCGCGTTACTTTAACCTGCGAGGTTTAGCTCACCTTTCAGGGGATTATAGTCTAAGCATTCCCACTTACTATTTAGGATGAACTTATCCTACAACCGTTTTATACCGGTATACTTTCTGGTTATTTTTATATGATGGTAAACCACCAGACATACATTTTGGGTAACAACCCACATAAACCATATTTTAGGGTAACTATCCCAACAATTTTATAAATTGTAAAACCTGCAAACATTTACTTATTGAATAACAATTCAATAATTCTAAACATAAATGGTTTAACATACCTTACATTTATACAAAACCTGTGAATTCACTCAACATATTTGTTGACGACTTTCTTTCTATGTTTTACAGGAAATTAGCTATGTAAGTAAGCAATGCATGCATTCAGGATGGACAACCCTGGACTACTTAGGATGCCACATATTTTGGGACAGCTTTTGAGGATTTCCTCTGTATTACTGCAGACATTGCAGTTATACGTATGAAATCTTATTATAAACATATGTATTGTAATACTTAAATGTTTTAAAACTCTACCACTACTGTACGACTTACATAGCCGTACTACTTTTGTAACAACTGTTTTAAACTGGCATCCTTATCTATTATGTTGCGCAATAGCCATATGCTCTGAGTATGTATGTGTACTGTTTGGTTGATTTAAACTGCTCACGCCCCGTCACGTCATTAGAGCTTCCGCATGTTTAATTAGTATTGATCGTGTTTAGCGTTTGGCGGGGTGTGACAGACTTGGTATAAGAGCCATTGGTTATAGCGAACTAGAAGTCTTTAGGTGACTGAAAACCTTAGAGACCTAGACTATAGCCTTGGCTAGAACATTCATGCATTCATACATACATACGTTTGCATACATCTAACATACGACTGACACGTCACCCACAATTTCCCTTGTCACAGTATGTCTAGTCAATCACTTTACCATGTTTATGCTTCGGATGAGGAGCCGACCGAGGCTACTTTTGAGGGTCCCGCGATCACTGTAGGGGATGAGTCATCTGTTCATTTGATAGACATGTCAGATGACACTAGTGACGCTTACATCGCGCCACCACCGACAGCACATGAGGTTACCCCTATTACTACAGGTATTCACTATCAGGCGGCTGAGACTTCTCGCAGGCCTGTGTATAGGAGGACACCGAGGATGTGTGTCCAAGATCTTCCTATTGGTCCGTTAGCACCAGCGGACGAGTCTGTTGAGTCTCCACAGAGGGCACCCAGGTTTGCTCATCTAGAGTGGATGACTCCTATGTTGAGGCACTAGAGGTCATTAGAGGGTTTTCCCTCCACATTTGAGACAGGAGAGTCCTCACGACCCCCAACACCACTGCCTACCACTGGAGAGCCGATAGAGCAGACTCTCCCTACATTAGTTGCTGTTATGCGTACATTGTTCTGTATTACCTCTAGCAGGAGTTCTCACCTTGGACAGGTACAGGATGAGGTCTCCCGTCTGTATGGGGACATGGCTGGTATACATGAGCATCATCACTTTCTGTTGAACCATGTGTTTACTGCCCAGGAGATAGCTGAGTCCGCACGTGCTCGTGTGAGGACACTTGAGAGACGTGTTAGGATTGCAGGGCTTGTGGTTGGTGCTTGTGTAGTGATGGCTGTGTTGAGGACAGCCGTGGGATCATTTCTACCGTATTTTTGTTAGACCAATGTAGGGCGGGTTGTGCCTACTTAGGATTGTATATATACTATGTATTAGACTTGGAACTTTGGTTCGACGGGTATAGACAGACCTGTCATGTTTTGTATATCATTTGGATCGACGGTGTGTAGACAGGCCCGTCATGCTTTGATTAGTCTTTGGACCGATGGATATCTAGGATAGATCCATCCTGTTTTGTATAAAAACTTGTGAACTAACTATGATCAGTTATATGATATGACATATGTATTTGGTTTATTATTATTGTTTATGTTACTGTGCATTGTGATTGGATTATGAATTGACAATAGAGACTACATAACTATGGATACTGAAATATGTCTTTGTAACCTATAGATCTCTTGAAACTGGAAAAATGGCAGAACCTGTTATAAGTGAATGCTCATCAGATGATGACATAACCATCAACGAGCAGATACAATATGTGTATGTCGACACCGAAACAATTCCGATAGTGGAACTTGTGGAAGAAGAAATTGAAAACCACCAATTCGCCATGGTCGACATAGAGGAGTACGAAAGAGTACGAGACCAGGCTGAAAGATTGGATGGCCAAAATTGGGAGCTTGTGTTCAAATGTAGGAACCATGAGCTAGAATTGAGAATCTTAAAGAGGCTTATGATTGTCCGAGTTAAGGATAAAATACGCTTCTGGAAGAAAGTGGCTAGTAATCGCAAGAAAAGAGTTAGGTCTTGGATCAAACGTTTGTGCAAATGCTCAACTGAGAATGATCTGGGCTATTATCCGACTCTGCGATACAAAACTATGCTGGAAACACGCTACTTCTCTCCCAATCTGAATCAGGAGTAAAAGTGAAGGATCTACACTGCGACAGAGAATATAGGTAAGGATAGCTTAGTAATGAACTGATGAAGAACTGTCGTAGGAATATAACTATTTTGTTAAGATCTAGGTATAGCTAAGTTTAGTCTAATTAGTACTGTAGCAACTCGTGTTGTATTGGAAACCACTCTTGATGGATATAGAAGATATCATCAAGTTTTGTATGAAACGATGTAAGAATGTTTCAATTAATGTATATTATAACTTAGGTTCGATTCGAAATTTCGTGCGAATTATATTCATTTCTATATATACATGTGATAGAAAATTTACCACGTGATAATTGTTTGAAACCATTTCCTGCAAACTTTGAAAACCTACTACACTTTGAATTATTGATTTTATCTTGAATTCCCTAAAACATTGTTTACGCTTGATCGATGATGAAAAGAAATATGTATTTGGCATTATATAATGACGCCTGGCCAACGTGATTATATTGTACAAAGTACATATGGGTGTTTCAAAGTTGTGCGACATGCAATGTGAAACCTTATTCTTTCAAATTCTCCATACTATTCATTTGATAGACAATGTGAAATCTTGTTCATCACATTCATTATTTTGGCATTGACTTCTGCATTTTATTCATCGCAGAACTGAACTATGCCGCCAAAACGACGAATTACTAGGAACAGTCAGAAGACAACTGTACCCCCTACATCTGAAACCATTCCACCCCCTAACACTGAGGAAACTACTGAGCAGTTGATAGCTAGACGCATAGCTGAAGGTATTGCCGAGTATGAGGCAAGTCGAAACCGTGAGAATGGGATAAATAACAGTGGATCGACCCCTGTTAATGCTGAGACTGTTGTGAATACTCGCCGAGGGTGTTCATATAAGACATTTCAGGCTTGTAAACCACCTCCCTTCTGTGGCACTGAAGGTGCTATTGGTATTATACACTGGATAGAAAAGATGGATTCTGTGTTGGACATCAGTGATTGTCTACCAGACACTGCGGTGAAATATGTCGCCTGCACACTAGCTGATAAAGCTTTGACTTGGTGGAATAGTCAAGTCCAGTCGATGGGACGACCAACTGCTTATTCCATGACATGGGAAACATTGAAGCGTATGATGATGGAAGAATTCTGCCCTCGCAGTGAGATGCAGAAAATTGAGACTGAGCTGTGGAACATTGCTGTGATTGGCGCTGATATCACTGGTTATACAACCAGGTTCCAAGAACTAGCTCGTCTTGTGCCACATATGGTAACACCTGAGTATAAGCGTATTGAACGCTATGTGTATGGACTGGCACCACAGATCAGTAGTTTAGTTACGTCCTCCAAACCTGACACCTTCAGGAGCGCTGTTACCCTAGCGCAGAGTTTGACTGATGAAGCAGTTAGAATGGGGAAGCTGATACAGAAAACTGTGCCGGCCAAGGTTGAGCCGAGCAGTGCTGAAGCTGGTAGTTCTGGAAGTAAGAAGCGTAAATGGAATGACCGTCAGGGTCAAACCAACAAGAAAGGATCTGGAAATCCTAAGTCTTACGCTGCCACCATTGTGGAACCGAAGCCATACTTGGGTAACAAACCTAAGTGTGATAAGTGTAGCAAACACCATGAGGGTGAATGTTGGTTTTGCGACAGCTGTAAGGGATGGGGTCACAAAACCCAAAACTGTAAGGTTAACCCTACCCCTAAGGGAAACACTGCTCGCCAAAACCAGGGTTGTTTTGAATGTGGCGACACGAGGCATTATCGAAACCGATGCCCTCGACTCAATAACCAAAACCGTAACGCCAACAACGCTCGTAACCGCAACAACAATGGGAACAACCGTGGAAACAACAACAACCGAGCAGCCAACAACAATGCTAACAACAACAACAATCAACCAGCCCGTGGACGCGTGTTCATGTTAGGAGCACCAGAGGCACGTCAGGATCCTAACACAGTCACTGGTACGTTTCTAGTAAACAACCACTTTGCTTCTGTGTTATTTGATTCCGGTGCTGATTTAAGCTTTGTGTCCACTGAGTTCAGACCACTATTAGAGATCGAATCCCTTAAGCTAGATAACAAATATACTGTAGAGCTAGCCGATGGTAAGTTGATTGAATCAGGAGAAATAGTACCAGGATGTTCCTTAACATTAGAAGGTCATTCTTTCAAGATAGACTTACTACCGGTAGAACTAGGGAGCTTCGATATAGTGGTTGGCATGGATTGGTTGTCACTGAACCGCGCGGAAATCATTTGTCATGAGAAGATTGTACGGTTACCTTTACCGTCAGGAGAAATATTGATGATTCAAGGAGAAAAGAGTAACCGTGTGGTGAAGACGATTACATGCATGAAGGCAAATAAGTATCTACGAAAAGGGTACCAAGCATTTTTGGTACATGTTGTGGAGAAGAAACCCGAGGAGCGACGCATAAACGACGTGGCCATAGTACGCGATTACCCAGGAGTATTTCCTGACGAGCTACCAGGGTTACCACCTCCACGACAGGTTGAATTTCATATCGACCTAGTGCCGGGAGCTGCACCAATTGCTCGTGCGCCTTACCGTTTAGCTCCATCAGAAATGCAGGAACTGTCTGCACAGTTGCAAGAACTGTTGGATTTAGGATTCATCTGACCGAGCTTTTCACCATGGGGAGCTCCGGTTTTATTCGTCAAAAAGAAGGATGGATCAATGCGGATGTGTATCGATTATCGAGAACTGAACAAAGTTACCATCAAGAACCGATACCCATTGCCACGTATCGATGACTTGTTTGACCAGCTGCAAGGGTCAAGTTATTACTCAAAGATTGACTTGAGATCGGGTTACCATCAACTAAAGGTACGGGATGAAGATATCCCTAAGACTGCGTTTAGGACTCGATACGGTCATTACGAGTTCCTGGTTATGCCGTTTGGGCTAACGAATGCGCCAGCAGTGTTCATGGATCTAATGAATAGAGTATGTAAACCTTACTTGGATAAGTTCGTCATAGTGTTCATTGACGATATTTTGATATACTCGCGAACGAAAGAAGACCATGAACAACATCTGAGGCTAATTCTTGAATTACTGGAGAAAGAGAAGCTTTATGCAAAGTTCTCTAAATGCGAGTTTTGGATGCGTGAGGTTCATTTCCTTGGTCACGTGATCAATAACAAAGGAATTCACGTGGACCCATCCAAAATTGAGGCGATTAGAAATTGGGAAGCCCCAAAAACCCCAACTGAGATACGACAATTTCTTGGGCTAGCCGGTTACTACCGAAGATTCATTGAGAATTTCTCGAAGATAGCTCAACCAATTACCGCCCTAACGCAAAAAGACAAGAAGTTTGATTGGGGCGAGAAGCAAGAGAATGCTTTTCAACTACTGAAAGAGAAATTGAGTACCGCACCTATCCTATCATTACCAGAAGGAGTAGAAAACTTTGTTGTCTACTGCGATGCTTCACATCAAGGATTAGGTTGCGTGTTGATGCAAAACGACAAGGTCATTGCATATGCGTCTCGTCAGTTGAAGATTCACGAGAAGAACTATACGACGCATGACTTAGAGCTAGGAGCAGTTGTTTTTGCCCTTAAGATTTGGAGACACTACCTATATGGTACAAAGTGTACGATCTTCACCGATCACAAAAGTCTCCAACATATATTTGATCAGAAAGAACTCAACATGAGACAGAGACGTTGGGTTGAACTGCTGAATGATTACGACTGTGAAATCAAGTACCATCCGGGCAAAGCTAATATGGTAGCGGATGCCTTGAGTCGTAAGGAACGAGTAAAAGCTCGAAGAGTTCGAGCCTTAGGATTGACAATCCACTTGGATCTGATTTCCCAAATTCGTGATGCTCAACAAGCAGCCTTTACTCCAGAACGTATGAAGGACGAATCCCTCAAAGGGATGGAGAAGCAACTGGAGTCTAAGGAAAATGGAGTATTATACTTCCTGAACCGAATTTGGATTCCTTGTGTTGATGAGCTACGTAGCCTGGTATTGGACGAAGCTCATAAGTCCAATTACTCGATACATCCTGGTGCAGATAAGATGTATCACGATCTGAAAGGATTTTACTGGTGGCCTGGCATGAAAAGAGACATTGCCACCTATGTTAGTAGATGTCTGACCTGTGCAAAAGTTAAGACTGAGTACCAAAAGCCGTCTGGACTTTTACAACAACCAGAGTTGCCCAAATGGAAATGGGAACACATCACGATGGATTTCATCACAAAGCTACCGAAAACATCATCTGGGATGGACTCCATATGGGTGATTGTCGACCGACTGACAAAATCATCTCACTTTCTAGCCATCAAAGAGACAGATAAGATGGAAAAGCTGGCTAGAATCTACCTAAAAGAAGTTGTTTCTAGACATGGAGTGCCATTATCCATCATCTCTAATAGAGATGCACGTTTCACCTCTCGCTTCTGGCAAACACTGCAGCAAGCATTGGGCACTAGACTTGACATGAGTACCGCCTACCATCCACAAACCGATGGTCAAAGCGAGCGAACGATACAAACGCTTGAGGACTTGCTACGAGCCTGCGTGATTGATTTTGGAGGAAATTGGGATGTTCATCTCCCATTAGCCGAATTCTCGTACAACAATAGTTATCATACGAGCATTCAAATGGCACCTTTCGAGGCGTTGTATGGACGCAAGTGCCGATCCCCACTCTGTTGGGTAGAAATGGACGACAGACAATTATCAGGTCCTGAGATAGTCCAAGAGACAACGGACAAGATATCTCAAGTGCTTAATCGATTGAAAACGGCACGAGACCGACAAAAGAGTTATGCAGACAATAGACGGAAACCTTTGGAGTTTCAAGTAGGTGACAGAGTCCTACTTAAGGTATCTCCCTGGAAAGGAGTTGTGCGATTTGGAAAACGTGGTAAACTGAATCCACGTTACATCGGACCTTTCGAGATCCTAGCAAGAATTGGTCCTGTAGCTTATAAGCTTAAACTGCCGCAAGAACTTAGTAATATTCACGATCCCTTTCACGTGAGTAACCTTAAAAAGTGTCTATCGGACGAGACACTAATTATCCCTCCTGAAGAAGTTTTCATTGATGCAAAACTCAATTTTGTGGAGGAACCCATCGAAATAATTGATCGGAAAACACATAAACTCCGACGCAGTCGAATCGAACTAGTGAAGATTCGATGGAACTCAAAACGCGGTACAGAGTCTACCTGGGAACGTGAGGATGAAATGCGCAAGAAGTACCCCCACCTATTTAAATCCGTGACCACGACTCACGACACAAATTAAATCTCGGGACGAGATTACTCTAACAGGGGGAGAATGTGACAACTCTCCAAATTAGGTATTAATTAAATAATATGCATGTGCATTACTACGCTAATTTCCTGGTTAAGTTTTAACAAAACTTTTTGTTGTGATGCAAGCCTAGCAAGCCCAGTACTTTTAAACAAAAAGTAAAATGTAATACGTAAGAAATTTATAATTACGTACAAACGTATCGGAACGAACCCGACAAAAATAAATAACAAAAGTTTCTTGACACAAAAATAATTGATAATGAAATTATTAATTACGAGTAATTATATATCTATAACAAATAGATAAAACGGTTTAAACATACGTTTAACATAAAACGTATTATAAACGAACAGAAACAATTTTAAAACGCACATAAAAGGTCGAATCATAAAAATGCAAATTTTCTCAATCGTTTGAAAGTATTTAGAACATTACCTCAAAATATGAAATCATAATTTGACTGAAATTTGGCGCCCAATTAACTGCGCGCAGTAAAATGTACAAATTTGTACAACAGTCTAAAATAATGAAAATCTCATTATTCTGATTTTATATAACAAAGCAGGAGAACATCTACAAAATAAAAATATAAAATATTATATTTTATACTGCTATAATTATACCCGTACCCGAAATTAACGGGTTAAAAATAACACAACTAACTCAATTATTTTAGAGACCAAATACTGTACAGCAACCATACCGTTGAAATTTAGATTGTATGATTTTCCTTTATTTAAATACTCATTTCTTTTACAAAATCACCATTTTCACTTCAATAATGCACTACCTAAAAACTTTTCTTCTTCACCTCTCGGACTGGAACAAAAGGCAGTAGCAAGATCATCAATCACAAGCTTCATCATTCTTTGGTCATAGTCATCTTCTTCATCAAGTTTTTCATCATCATCTCAAAATAATTGTAAGGAAAACTTTCCCATCTCAATTTCTTTTATAAAATCTTTGATTTATGAATGTTGTATTATGATTTAATTGTGAATGAGTTGGTGATGATAAAATAAGAAACCAAAAGTTTCATTGCGTATCAAGATTTTAATACATGTATAAGTGTTATAAAATTGTTAAATCGA
This sequence comes from Helichrysum umbraculigerum, assembly GCA_949592205.1. Classification (NCBI taxonomy): domain Eukaryota; kingdom Viridiplantae; phylum Streptophyta; class Magnoliopsida; order Asterales; family Asteraceae; genus Helichrysum; species Helichrysum umbraculigerum. The sequence goes on from CATIUR010000003.1 coordinate 68,692,163, forward strand.
AAGATAAAACTTATATTATTTTATTTGAAAACACTTAGAAAAGTTATAAACCGAAATATAGCTAAAACATACGTGCAAATTTGGATCAAGAACTGGACACATAAATAGAGCAGATGTGGAAACGAGGTCCAACCTGTATGGGTCATGTGTAAAACCGAAAGGGTTGTATAAGTGATCCGTAAGGGTCTTGTTGGTTTTAATAACACTAAACAAATATATGCATATACTTTGTAACATAATAATGAATGGAACTCCTAGCTTGGTGGTAAAAACTGGCGTGTGGTTAATAGCGGAAGGTCACAGGTTCAAGCCCTGTGACCTGTTTTTATTTGATTTCATTTTGAATTACTGGATTATAAATGCACATAAATATAAATACTTAGTAACATATAACCAAAAGTAGGCACATAGCCTAATGGTAACGGTGCGTAGTTTGAACAAAAGGTCATGGGTTCAACACCCTTGGCCTGTTTTGATTTAAATTAATTTTTGTCTAACTTGCTATGAATACATATAACTATATACTTAGTAACTAAAACAGAGATTGTAACTGTAGCCTGGTTGTTAAATATGTAAAACTTGTAGCACCTGGTCATAGGCTCGAGCCTTGTGACCAACCTTTTTGTTTATCTTCATTTACATATATATATTATAACTATTACTAATATTTATTCAGTAATATTATAAAAGGGACGCGACAACTTTCCGAGCAATAACGAAATATATTTTCAACGAGTTAAAGTTTTTGGTACAAACTTTAATCGGATATATATATATATATATACAAGCCAAATGGACATTATAAATTTTTAGAACGATAACAATTATTTAATTCGACAACGAAATTTGTTACACACCACTTAAACGATTGAGTGATAATGATTATATCCGTATGGTTGGTTCAAATTATTGAAATAATACAATTAAGTGTTTATACACCCATAAAAGTGATGACTAAATAAGCAAGTGTGGTCGTGCAAATGTCACCAAACTCTTTCCAATTTCAACTAAACAATGACCTTAATGTTCCTTAAAGTAAATTCTATTTTTGGTTCCTCATAGAACTACAAATTCTATACTGGCGTTTGGATTTATGCATGTTTTTACTGTTATATTCTTTCCATATTCAAATCATGAAAATATATGAAAAGTGTACATGACAATTTTTGGGAACATTAATATTTATAAATGGAAATATATTTTCGAAACAAACGACACTTATATATATATGTAATGAAACAATTATATATATGTACGACGCCAACAAAATGACAATTATATATATCTATACAACTAGAACATGTATGTGGATATATTTAACAGGAAATACGACATAAGAAATAATAACGATATTTCAACATAATGTCAACAACTATTTGTACAATTTAAGAGATTAACAATTTCTTTAAAACAAGTAAATTATTAACATAAATTGGTTCAACAAATCAAAGTACTTATGTTAATACAATTATTGCATATAGGTTGACATACCTTGGGCGCGCTATCCATCTGCTAGCGTTCACATCACTACCACCACTGTGAGTTCACAGCCCCTACTTTACAAATGTTTTATGCTTTTAAACATAGGGGTGTAAACATAGAAACTGCATGCAAACACATGCAGCAAATTATATAAATGCTTTATTACTTTATTCAACTGTTTGATATGAAATATTATTTCACAACTGTTTTGGGAATTAGACAATAAATCCTAGTACGGACCAGACTTGAGATGTGTGCATGAAAGACCTTATGTCATGCAGACTATAACCATTAGCTAGGTGACTCTAGCCACTGAGTATACGAATAGTACTATTGCCGTGACGACCCTCCTGTGGATGGAGCGTATACTTAACTGTCCTTCAGGCAAGAAACATAAGTTTTGGTTGTGGTTTGGTTATAGGGTTAGGTCGCGTTACTTTTGTAACACCCGCCAAATTAGGACTAGTGATTTAGTGCCTAATCATATGTTAATACATGTAATTAGTTCCTTGTTAGGCTAATTAATGTATCGAATTATATATATTGTTAAATATATACGAAAATGCGATTTGACTAAATCGTACGCAATTTAAATCGGATGTATTTCGATTCAATTTAATACGGACGTTGGTGATCAACTTTATTAAATAACGCTTTTATGTCAAAAATATTATTTTGATAATATTTCGTATTCATTCGTATCGTACAAACCAAACTTACACGATTTAAAACATTAAACCGCGCAAACTAAATAAACAAACTTATATTTCATAACTACAATATAAATTAAATTGTATTTTGAACTTATAATTAAAATGTAAATAATTATTTAACGATTAAATGACGGAGCAAACGAACACCACACGGGACGCGGGGCGAAAAACTGGAAAAGTGGGGATAAACCCCCACCTCCCATCTTTTTCTTCATTTCATCTTTCCTTCTATCTCTCTCTCTCTTCTTTTTCTCTCTAAAAAGAAACAAACCACCAAACTCATAAAACCGCAAAATACTACCACGAAACGCGACCGGATCACAAATATTTTTAGAGATTCACGACCACCTCGCGACGATCTACAACGCTACCTTTCCGGATTTTCATTTCGGCAAATTGTAAGTTTCCGACAAAATCCCGAAATCACTCGATTCTTAGTATTTTTCGTTTGTGGTTGTTTATATAACATGTATATGTCCCTTACTAAGCATATAACACGATTTCATAGCTTAAAAACGAGTTTAAAACGGATTTTTGGTCGGAATTAACGTTGACAGCCGGATTTCTGGGCTGGTGTTCATCCATGCGACACAAGCATTGTGTCGCATGTTGTGTCGTATTTTGGCATTTGTGTCGTATAAAAGCCCCTGTGTCGCACCTTGTGTCGTACCCGATAATTAGTGTCGCAAGCCCTGCGACACAACCACTATGTCGCATACACCATACGACACAATCACTATGTCGCTGTTGAATCAGCATCTCGCATCTATGCGACACAACCCTTGTGTCGCATAGACATTGTGTCGCATTCCTATGCGACACAACCCTTGTGTCGCATAACATCTTTAGTGTCGCATATTGTGTCGCAAAACACAGAAAACTCAGATTTTTACTAAGTGTCGAGACCTAAAATTTATCACTCGATTTTACCCGAATTCAGATCCCAGATGCGTTTTTCGTCAAAGCAATATAGTAGGAATAAAAATTTTCCAAGCTCGACCCCAGCCAGGGGCTCTGCCCCTTGGACCCCGCCAGGGGCTGCCGCCCCTTGGACCCCGCTACCAGGGGCGCTGCCCCCGGACCCCCGTACATAGATTCCGTAACGGCTTCTAAAACACAATCAAAACACATTTTTCAAGTAAAACGCCACGAAATCAAAATAATAATAGTTGAGATTATTATTACAAATCCGTCACCAACGGGCCGTACACGTTTTCAAACACTTAACAAATCAACCAAATCGTAGTAATTTGGACATATATATAGTTGTGTAACAACTACAAGGGTGATCTTTTGAGATACCCAATCATCATTATAACCATCGCGTGTCATGGACACCCTCAGGTTACAAGTCTTTGGACTTCATACTCGGCTAATCAACTTACGTTTGTTTAAACGCTTTCAGACTCAGGTGAGTCTCATAGCCCCTCTTTTACTGTTTTACTCAGGGGTGTGATATACTGCTCAACTTTTAACATGTGAACGCAAGTACCAACTTTTCATATACTACATGAGTTTTTCGAAACTAATCATTTTAAAGTCCTCCGTCAGCATAGTTGTTAATACGTTGTAGCGTGAATATTAGTATATGGTACCATATAGGATTGACCCTCCTCGTCCGGGTTAGCAAGCACTAACCGGGTAAACGGACGTACTAATATTTGGGAAGACGAATGTGGATTAGGCATTCGTGGAGGCAACCTCGCCCGGAATTCTCTATAGGGGACCCGGCCCTCGAGTTAAGCTCAACTATGTGATCATGGCTGTATACACGATGATTATCATTTAATTGCTGGATGCAATTCATTATTCAATTGCTGGATGCAATTCATTATTTAAATCTTGCGGTTCATACGATATTACTTGATTTCAAACCTGTGAGCTCACCAGCTTTATAGCTGACCTTTTAGCATATATCGCAGGTACCCAGCAGTAGGATGTTTCTGCTTCAGGATTTAGCTCGAGTCAGCATACAGACGATTGAGATTTTCTTGCATTAGTATATTTTGTATAAGTACTTATGTACTGAAATCTCATTTTATTTAACTCGAGCTATGTAAAGCTTTAAATGTTGTAAACATTTCAGTTATCAATATATTTTGTTAAAACGACGCATATAGAGTCGTTTGCTATTTATCTTTGTGCTTTGTTATTGATTAGTAACACCCAAATCAAGCTTCCGCAAATCATCAAATTTGGGGGTGTTACAGATTGGTATCAGAGCCTAAGGTTATAGTGAACTAGGTTGCATTTAGTGAGCCTAGACTATGACCATTAGGCGGTATTCCTTATTAGGTATAACTGGTTCAGTGATTACATCATACGAGTTTAATTTAACATAGCCTGATCAACTATGTACAATTAAGCAAAGATGATGTAAGACCTGAAAGTAGTTATGGCTGAACAGGGTACAATAGAAGACTCTGACCTCGAGAGAACCGAGACTTAAACATGTTTATGCTAGACACTCAATAGGCTATATTATATAGGAGCTATATGAATATAGGCCTCAATCTTACTAACGCTTTGTCTCAGAAATGGCAAACATCCCATCAAATTCATCTCGCTCTCAATCCGGGTCGCAGAACCCAAGGGTAGCAAGGAGGAACAACAGGTTGCCTCGAGCTGGCCCGTATCCCACTCACATCGCCTTACCGGCTTTAGCCGCTAGGGTAAACCAACACGAGCAGCGACTTCGCACCATGGATGTCGTGCTGCAGGAAACGAATGAAAACTGGCGACTTACGTCTCTTGAACGCATAGAACAGGTCTCCGACGACCTTGAAACCACAAACAACAACATGGATGTCCTTCGCAACCAAATTATAGAAATAAGGGTGGAAAATGCCCTTCTACAACAAAGGATGGAAGAATGTGAGCAACGCTCACATGAAGCAGAAGAGTATGCGCGCGGAATAACACAACGACTTGCGCTAGCAGAAGACAACGCCCGACAAGCTAGCAGGCTTGCAAACACTGTGGACCGTCTTGTCACGATGATGGAACAAATTAATCTACGTCAAGACTAGTGTAGTCTTTGTCTTGTAATCTATCATGTAATCTAGTAACTATCTACGCGCTACTCTATAATTCAGTCGGATGTAACAATTCCCGACATCTTTTGTAATACATCTGTAGGATGTAACCTTTGAACTCGTATTAGCTATCAAATATTTCTTGTTGTTCAACTCATATTAATTGCCATAATTCTTTTTCATATTGATGTTATGTATTACCACCTTCATACATGTACATCTGAAATAAATACAATTTTCTTACAAAATCTCATGTAGCTTCATTTCTTTTATTGAAGAATCATGCCGCCAAAGACACGACCTTACACAGATGCTCAGATCACGTCACTCATAACCCAGGCTGTTACTGAAGCCTTGGCTCGGAATACCCCACCCAACTCCACAAGAAACAGCGATACCGCTGGAACCTCTGCCGTCAAACCTTGTTCTTACAAGGACTTCCAAAGCTGCAAACCCTCGAGCTTCAAGGGTTCTGAAGGAGCCATCGGACTGATCAGATGGTTCGAGAAAATGGAAACTGTTTTCCGTGTTAGTAAATGCGCGGAGAACGACAAAGTAAACTTCGCCACCTGCTCTCTTGAAGATGATGCCCACTCTTGGTGGAATTCATATACCCAATCAGTGGGTGCTGACATTGCCTACCAACTCACTTGGAAGGAATTGAAAGCCAAACTCACTGCCAAATATTGCTCTATCGCCAAACTCCAAAAGCTAGATGAGGAGTTCTGGAACTTAAAGGTTCAGGGTGGTGATATCGATGGTTATACCACCAGGTTTCAACAACTAGCTGCTCTCCGCCCAGCTATGGTTAGCACTGAACCTGATAAAATCAGGAAGTACACCCTTGGTCTCCCTGATCCTGTTCGGGGACACGTCATCTCTTCAAAACCAACCACCATTGACGGTGCGATCCTATTGGCCCAAGACTTGATGTCAATGAGCCAAGATTCTGAACCACCCACTTCATCCTCCCACAACAACAAACGAAAGTGGTCTGACCACCACAACAACCACTCAAACCAACAAAACAAGAAACCCGACACCATCAAAGCCTACAACACCACCACTGACATCACCCGGGGCTACACTGGGAGCAAACCCTATTGTCCCAAGTGCAGTCGCCACCATGAAGGCTCCTGTGGTCCCTTTTGCAACAATTGCAAGAGGTACGGCCATCTCACAAAGGACTGCCGCTCTCCTGCCAACAACAATTTTAACAACAACACCAGACCACCCAAAGTATGCTTTGAGTGTGGGAAACCTGGGCATTTCAGAGATTCGTGCCCAAAACTGAAGAGCAACAACAACAACAACCGCAACAACAGCAACAGCAACAACAACACTCGCAGCAGAGCTTTCGTCATCAAATCTGGGGACGCCCGCCAAGACCCGAATGTGGTCTCGGGTATGTTCCTCCTCAACAACTTAAATGCTTCTGTTCTATTTGATACTGGTGCTGATAGAAGCTTTATCTCCGATGATTTTTGCCCATTACTTGACATCACTCCTGTTGCCTTAGATGTTAAGTACACTGTAGAGCTAGCAAATGGAAAACTTGTAGAAACCACCAGTGTGATACCGAATTGCACTTTAAACCTAGCTGACGAAACCTTTTCGATTGACCTTATACCCATTGAAATCGGAAGTTTCGACGTCATTATTGGAATGGACTGGTTGTCCAAACATCGAGCTGAAATCGTTTGTCACGATAAAATCGTCCGTATCCCACTCGCCGTTGGTGGAACCTTGATCACACAGGGGGAGACTGGTGGGACTGGACTCAATATCATCTCGTGCTTAAAAACCCGAAAATTTCTGAGAAAGGGTTACCCCGCAATACTTGCACACATCACGGAGAAGAAGTCGGAGGAGAAGCGACTTGAGGATGTGCCGATTGTTAGAGACTTTCCCGAAGTCTTTCCAGAAGAACTGCCTGGTTTACCTCCATCTAGACAGGTCGAGTTCTCAATTGATCTCGTACCGGGTGCCGCACCGGTGGCCCGCGCACCATACCGTTTAGCCCCATCCGAACTTCAGGAGTTGTCTGCCCAGTTACAGGAACTTCTGGATAGAGGATTCATTAGACCGAGTTCTTCACCTTGGGGAGCTCCGGTCTTATTTGTTAAAAAGAAGGACGGTTCATTCAGAATGTGCATCGACTATCGAGAGTTGAACAAATTGACCGTCAAGAACCGTTATCCACTTCCTCGCATTGATGATCTGTTCGACCAACTTCAGGGTTCAAGTTTCTACTCAAAAATCGACCTGCGATCAGGTTATCATCAGTTACGGGTTCGCGACACCGATATTCCAAAAACTGCTTTCAGAACTCGTTACGGGCACTACGAATTCCAAGTGATTCCCTTCGGTCTAACAAACGCACCGGCTGTATTCATGGACCTCATGAACCGGGTGTGCAAACCTTACCTCGACAAGTTTGTCATTGTCTTTATTGATGACATACTCATTTACTCGCGCAACGAGCAAGAACATGCGCAACACCTCAAAACCATCCTCGAACTACTTAGACACGAGGAGCTTTATGCCAAATTCTCTAAGTGTGAGTTCTGGATACAAACTGTTCAATTCCTTGGTCACGTGATCGACAGTCAGGGAATCCACGTTGACCCATCAAAGATCGAGGCTATCAAAGACTGGCAAGCACCCACCTCTGCAACTGAAGTACGACAATTCTTGGGTCTTGCTGGGTACTATCGGCGATTTATCGAAAATTTCTCCAAAACAGCTCAACCACTCACGGTACTGACTCAGAAGGACAAAAGGTTCGATTGGACCGATAAACAAGAGTCAGCGTTCCAACTTCTGAAACAAAAGCTTTGCAGTGCTCCAATTCTATCCTTACCCGAAGGCACCGATGACTTCGTGGTATACTGCAGTAGGATGTTTCTGCTTCAGGATTTAGCTCGAGTCAGCATACAGACGATTGAGATTTTCTTGCATTAGTATATTTTGTATAAGTACTTATGTACTGAAATCTCATTTTATTTAACTCGAGCTATGTAAAGCTTTAAATGTTGTAAACATTTCAGTTATCAATATATTTTGTTAAAACGACGCATATAGAGTCGTTTGCTATTTATCTTTGTGCTTTGTTATTGATTAATAACACCCAAATCAAGCTTCCGCAAATCATCAAATTTAGGGGTGTTACAACTTTAACCTGCGAGGTTTAGCTCACCTTTCAGGGGATTATAGTCTAAGCATTCCCACTTACTATTTAGGATGAACTTATCCTACAACCGTTTTATACCGGTATACTTTCTGGTTATTTTTATATGATGGTAAACCACCAGACATACATTTTGGGTAACAACCCACATAAACCATATTTTAGGGTAACTATCCCTACAATTTTATAAATTGTAAAACCTGCAAACATTTACTTATTGAATAACAATTCAATAATTCTAAACATAAATGGTTTAACATACCTTACATTTATACAAAACCTGTGAATTCACTCAACATATTTGTTGACGACTTTCTTTCTATGTTTTACAGGAAATTAGCTATGTAAGTAAGCAATGCATGCATTCAGGATGGACAACCCTGGACTACTTAGGATGCCACATATTTTGGGACAGCTTTTGAGGATTTCCTCTGTATTACTGCAGACATTGCAGTTATACGTATGAAATCTTATTATAAACATATGTATTGTAATACTTAAATGTTTTAAAACTCTACCACTACTGTACGACTTACATAGCCGTACTACTTTTGTAACAACTGTTTTAAACTGGCATCCTTATCTATTATGTTGCGCAATAGCCATATGCTCTGAGTATGTATGTGTACTGTTTGGTTGATTTAAACTGCTCACGCCCCGTCACGTCATTAGAGCTTCCGCATGTTTAATTAGTATTGATCGTGTTTAGCGTTTGGCGGGGTGTGACACATTATGCTCTAACAAACTCCCCCTTGGATAAAGCTTGATTCCTTGCAACTTTCAATCACTTTGGCAGATTACCTCCAGCATGTATCCCCTGAGCACAACAAACATCGACAATTCGTTGAAACTTTAAAGCTTGATCTTTATCATCTATCTGTCATCATACACGATCATGTTTTGATGCAGTGTCTCCAAATCACTACTTGATAAGTTGATCAAACTTAAAGGATCATAGACATATACGATGATTTCTCTTGTCCACATGATATCTCCATTTGAATCTCTATCATAACATCCAATTTCAACTTCACCAGTGTTCCCATTGTATCTCCAGTAGCTTACAAATTTTGAAAAATTAATGGGAAGCTGCTCAAGAGGAATTTTTCTCTTGCAATGAACTCGAGGATAGGTAAGAATTACCCGTGGTAGATTCGAAATTCGTTCAATATCAAATGAATCAGCTCTTCTTCGTGGGAAAGTTTCTTCAATATGAATATATTTTTCATTCTTGTACTTACAATGTAAGATATCTTCCATCCACTTGATCATTCCATTTTCAGATTGATTTATCATCTGAATTGAAGCAATGTGATTCACTTCTGTGACACCCGTCAAATTAGGACTAGTAATTAGTGCCTAATCAAGTTTTAATACATGTAATTAGTTCTGTGTTAGGCTAAATTGTGTATCAACTAATATATATATTGTTGAATATATACAAGTATTGCGGTTTGATTTAAATCGTACAAGTTCAAATCGAATGTAATTCGGTCAATTAAATACGGACGTTGGTGAACAATTTTATTAAATAATACAATATTATTTAATAACACTATTATATCCAAAATAATATTTTAATAATATTTCAATTCAACTTCGTATCCTACAAACAGGGTCTACGCGATTAAAATAATGAATGCAAACAAACAAGACAAGTTAATGTTATATTTTATAACGTGATTACTAAGTATTTAGTAAACTACTTCAACAAAATATTGGGTAAATATTCGCATTTTTAACTTATAATTAAAGGTAAATAAAACCATTTTAACGTTTGAAACGATCGGGAAAACGAACACCGCACGAAGCGCGAATACGCGGGAACGAAATTTGGAGCCAACCACATGGGTGGGCCCCATGTGGGCCGGCCCCTCCCTCTCCAAAAATGGAGATTTCCATTTTCTTTTTCATTATCAACATCACCACCATCTCTCTCTTTCTTCATTTACTCTCAAAACCCCACCACCAATTTCAAACAAAATCACAAAATAACACCATCATACGTCACCAAATCGTCAAGATTTTTAGAGATTAACGACCACCACGCAACGATCTACAACCTCATATTGTCGGATTTTCGTTTCGACACTTTGTAAGTTTCCGACAAAATCCCGAAAACTCTCGATTTCTTTGTATTTTCACTTGTTAGTGTTTATATAACTTGTATATGTCCATTACAATGTGTAGAACACGATTTTATAGCTTAAAAACGGGTTTGAATTGGGTTTTTGGCCGGAAAAATCTTGACAGCCGGACTTTCTGGGCTGGTGTTCTTCCATGCGACACAAGCCTTGTGTCGCATGTTGTGTCGTATTTTACCTGTTGTGTCGCACGTTATGTCGTATTTCGCATCTTGTGTCGTACCAAAGAATTAGTTTCGAAAGTTTTGCGACACAACCATTATGTCGTATTCTATGTCGTATTTTCATACGACACAATCACTATGTCGCTGTTGAATCAGCATCTCGCATCTATGCGACACAACCCTTGTGTCGCATATACATTGTGTCGCATTTCTATGCGACACAACCCTTGTGTCGCATGACAAACTTTTGTGTCGCATATTGTGTCGCAAAACACAGAAAACTCAGATTTTTACTAAGTGTCGAGACCAAAATTTTATCACTTGATTTCACCCAAATTCAAGTCCAGATGCGTTTTTCCTTAAAGCAATATAGTAGAAATAAAAAATTTCCAAGCTGACCTGGCATCACGACCCCAGCCAGGGGCTCTTCCCCTTGGACCCCGTAAGGGGCTGCCGCCCCTTGGACCCCGCTACCAGGGGCGCTGCCCCCGGACCCCCGTACTTAGATTCCGTAAGCACATTTTTCACCATGTGTCAAACTTGTACAACTTCGAAACACTTATACGATACAACTTTTCAAACATAATGGAATTTGTTTTTCAAGTATAACCCTTCGAAATCAATGTGGTAACATCAAGACTATTATTACAATTAGTCACCAATGGGCCGTACACGTTTTCAAACATACAATTCAATTAACCAAATCGTAGTAATTTGGACAAGTCAATCAACCAAATCGGGGTAATTTGGACAAACAACTACAAAGGTAATCTTTCGAGATGCCTAAACAATTAATAACCATCGCGTGTCATGGACACCTTCAGGTTACAAGTCTTCGGACCACACTTCAAGGCAAATCAATCCAAGTTATTAATTCAAACTTTCAAGACTCAGGTGAGTCTCATGGCCCCTCTTTTTACTGTTTTACTCAGGGGTGTGATACATTGCTTATTTTAACATGTGAACGCAAGTACAAACATTTCATATACCACATGAGTTTTTCACAACTAATCATTTAAAGTCCTCCGTCAGCATAGTTGTTAATACGTTATAGCGTGAATATTAGTATATGGTACCATATAGGATTGACCCTCCTCGTTCGGGTTAGCAAGCACTAACCGGGTAAACGGACGTACTAATATTTGGGAAGACGAATGTTGATTAGGCATTCGTGGAGGCACCTCGCCCGGAATTCTCTATAGGGGACCCGGCCCTCGAGTTAAGCTCAACTATGTGCTCATGGCTGTATAACTTTTATTTTGCTTAATTGCATTTTAAATTCAATTATAAATCTTGCGGTTCATACAAATATGTGTTGACATACAAACCTGTGAGCTCAGCAGCGTTTCGCTGACCAATTTTAGCATGTATCACAGGTGACCAGCAGTAGGTTGGACTACTCAAGTAAGGATCAATTAGCTCGAGTCATCATGCAAACAATCAGAGATTTAGCTGCATTATTATATTTTTTATAGATTAATTATGTATTTAAATCTCTCAATTTCAACCGAGCTAATGTAAACAATATTTTGATGTAAACTTTTGGTTTTATCAATAAAAATGTAAAACGACGCATATAGTGGTCGTTCATTATATATCTTCGTGCTGTGATTATTGATTCGTAACACCCAAATCGTGCTTCCGCTAATCAATAAATTTGGGGGTGTTACAACTTCGCATTTAGGCAAACTTCCAAGCTTTTTGAATGATCTCGAGAAATATTGAAGCCCATATGTCCTTTTCACAATGATAACTTTATTATCATTATCATATTTCCAACTTATAATACCACCCACACACTCTCTCTTTGGAAGCTTAAAGAATTTCTTGGTGGCTAATTTTTCTGGTTTTTTAACTTTAGGAAACCACTCTGGAAATTTTCTTTCTGGCTCATCAATTCCTTCAGGAGCATATCTAATTTCAGGCTCTTCATCATCACTGCTTTCAACATGAACTCCTTCAGGATGAATCTCATCTTCAGAATCAACACAGTCTTCCACAAGAACTCCGTCAGGCTCAAAACCTGGAAGAAATTCCATATCATATGAATCGTAGTTTCCATTATTGCACAACTCAATAAAAGGTATCAAGTCATCCACAATAATATTCAATGGAATAGGACACAGTATTTCATCAGCTTCATTATCTTCTTCATCAGCTTCAAATCTTTTAGAAGATTTTCCAATCTCATACCCAGAAGATTTATCAAGATTATCAAAAGTAATGATTTGATTAAAATCATATTCTTCTTTCTTTAAGATCATCGTCTCTAAGCTCATCCCCATCTTCACTCTGAAAATTGAAAATGCTTCTAGAATCAACATTATTCAAATCTTCTTCACCTAAGTTCTCAAACTCAACATCATGAAATTCATTATTATCTTGAGATATAATCATATTCAGAGATGGAAATGAAACATTCAATGGAGTAACATACATCGGATTATCATATTCATCTTCAACAAGTACCAAAGCCTGAGATTCAGATACAAATTCAGATCCTTCAACAGGAAAATTTGGATGATCATTTTCAACACCATCATTTTCATCATCACCATCCGAACTATCATCGTCATCATCTGAAGCATCATCTTCACCACTATTACCACCATCATTACTACCATCATTACCATCATGACCATTTATCTCCCCCCCTGATCAACAAATTTTTCTTTTAACTCAGCAAGCTCTTTCTCAAGAGTTTCAAGCCTTTGATTTTGAGCTACTATAACATGAGTCTGAGTAGAAATAATAACATCCTGACCATAAATCCTTTGTAAAGCTTGTAATAGTTCTGCTCTTAATTTGTCAGTAATTCCCAACAAAGGTTGAACAGCTCTAGTCAAAGCTGCATCAAGTTCAGATATAACAAAAGAAGCTGAAGGAGTTGTAGAAGATGGAATAGAGGATGAAACCTTTTCTGCACAAGAAGAAGAAGGCATGGAAGAAGAAGTATCAGCTGTAGAAGAAAAAACAAGAACCGAAGAAGAAGGCCCAGTTTCAGAAGAGAAAACCCAAGAATCTGTATGATGAACCAATTTTCATCTCCGAGGAGGTCGCTGCTCAGGGATATATTCAGGATCCCTAGCTTCTTCTCTTTGTCTTTTTAAATCTTGTTGCTCTTTCATAATATTTTCTTAAGTTTGTTGTTGTCGAGCAATAGATTCATCAAGAGTTAGAGGTCGAACCTCTTCATCATCAGGAGATTCAGAAGTAGTTGATTTAGCAGTATCATCAACATTTTTGAGATTTTCAACTAGATGTACTTCTGGATTGACTTCATCATCACCATGCAACAAATCACCCATTGGTGGTTCATTTGCAACAATATTTTCAGCATCTGCTAGCTCCTCCTCTTCATGAAGTTCCTCGACTTAATATTCCGAATCCATCTGAATTTTTAGTTGTGGAGGCATGAAAGCTTCATCCACAATATGACCAAATAAATCAACCGTTGGAGGCACAGGCTTTCCTCGATAACTATTGCAATCTGCAAACACTTGTCGCGGTCCCGGCGGTCGGTCGGGTTTTACTCCGGTCGTTGAACCTTCCAACCAGGAGGCGCGGACAGTGTGTTTTATATTTATTATGCTGGGTATCCTAAGTTTTGATACAACCTAAAGACCTAAATGGGCAGTAAGCGGTATATATGACTCATGTGTCTATCTTCAAACCGCAACGGGCATGGGAATCTAGGAGGATTAATTATCTTTTGTATTTTAGATGGGATTTTTAAAACTTTTGATAGGTTGGTTTGTTTTCTAATCTAATTACTAAAATAAAAAGATCTAAATTAAAGACAGGGGTTTGTACGGAGAACGCAGAGAAATCAAGATAAGGAATATGTTTGCTGTGACTTCGGCAATGTTATTTGGATGGATAGTTATGAGGGATAAAACTACTAGGTGCGATGACTAATCCAGTGAGGTCATAGACATTTAATTGGTAGATAAAGTATTATGCCTACGACCTTTACTTGGTTTCCCACGTATTTGTGTTAACGATATACCGGATACTCGGGCATTTTACAGCTTTTCCGTTATACCAATTAGGGTTCCAGATTACTCACTAGATATTCTTATATTTCTCAATGAGCTACAACTACGATCCTATTATATACCTAACGTAGAGTTGTCCGCAATCAGATACACAATATGTCACATGGATAGCAGTTATAGAATGTCCAGTACACCGGAAGTTCTCCCAAATGCACAGACCAATTCAACTGACAACTATCCTCTAATCCAAGTCCCCATTTATAGACATCCGGAGGACGTTAGTATCATGGCATGAATTGTTCATTGAGCAATAACATGAACAGGGTTTAACCCGCGGAACCGGTTAGGATAATCTGTCTAACGGTCAGTTGAATTGCTCATCATTAATCATACAATCATCACAACTATTACATGCATGTTAACCTATCTGTATTATGTTTATTATGTTTATGAAAATCTAATCAGGAAGGCAGTGATAGTGTTTACGTATGTCTAGCATGCAGTACCTAAGCAACAATCAAACAAGAACATGCAATAGGACGGAACATTAGTCATCATATTAACTGACCTAATAATTAAATCATGGATATCCCGGAAGTTGTCCCAAAGATACACAACAAACAAGCGTGAACCTAATCTATCTCTAATCCTATGCTTCGTGTCCCTCGGATATGTTTCAATCAAGGTAAAAACGACCATGTTGAGTTCATTGATCATCATACACAGAATATTTGGCAATCCAATATTCCAACTCGATTGGAAGGTGACACGCTTTTCCGTAGACTAGCCGATACGGTGTGGTTCCTATTGGTGTTTTGTAGGCAGTTCTGAATGCCCACAACGCATCGTCTATTTTTTCGGCCCACCTATGCCCATGATTTCTGACAGTTCGTTCCAATATCCTCTTCATAGCCCGATTTGTCGCTTCAGCTTGCCCATTTGTTTGTGGATGGTAAGCCGTTGAAGTTTTGTGAGTGACACCATACTGTTGCAGCACCTGCATGAATTGAGTATTGCAGAAATACGTGCCACGGTCACTGATTATAGATCTCGGAGTTCCAAATCGACTGAACAGCTTGTTGAGGAACTGGGTTACTACTTTTGAATCGTTGGTCGGATAAGCTTGAGCTTCAGCCCACCTGGAGACGTAGTCAACTGCGACTAAGATGTACTCTTTACCGTTAGATTTAGGGAATGGTCCCATAAAATCTAATCCCCATATATCAAAGATCTCCACGGCCTGGATATTAGTAAGTGGCATTTCGTTTCGGGCTGAGATATTGCCTTGCCTTTGGCAAATATCACAGCGCTTCACCAGGTCGCAAGCGTCTCAGAATATGGTTGGCCAATAAAAGCCAGCATCGTAAACCTTTCGTGCAGTCATTTCCGTGGTGGCTCTGGTGTAGAATTTGTTCTGCCTTCTTCCCATCGACGCATCTTCAAATAAGTAGATCGGGACAAACCTTAAAGAGATAAGGATCGTTCCAATAATAGTTCTTGACATCGCGGAAGAATTTTCGTTTTTGAGGGGTTGGCATTCCTTTTGGTACGATGTTTCCTACCAGATAATTGGCGAAGTCGGCATACCAAGGGTTGTGTGTGAACTGTGATCCTTGTTGGTAGCCTCCTATAGTCATGAGTTGTTCTTCGGTGAACTGATCTTGAATATCTTTCTCATGCAACTTTTCCATTGATGGATTTTCCAATCGGCTAAGATGATCGGCCGCGACGTTTTCTGCTCCTTTCTTATCTTTAATCTCAATATCAAATTCTTGTAGGAGTAGAATCCATCGTAGAAGGCGCGGTTTAGCATCTTGCTTTTTGAAAAGGTATTTCAAAGCGGAGTGATCTGTATAGACTATAGTTTTGGACAAGATTAGATAAGAACGAAATTTATCAAAAGCAAATACTACCGCAAGTTGCTCCTTTTATGTAGTGGTGTAGTTTTCTTGAGCATCTGTGAGCGTTTTGCTGCTGTAGTATATTGGTTGAAAACGTTTCTCCTTCCGCTGTCCCAGTACAGCTCCAACAGCGAAATCACTGGCGTCGCACAGGATTTCAAATGGAAGACTCCAATCGGGGGGAACCATGATCGGTGCATGTACTAGCTGATCCTTCAGGTAGTTAAAGGCTTTGAGACATTCATCTGTAAAGTCAAACGGAGTATCTTTTTCGAGAAGATGAGTCATAGGTCGAGAGATCTTAGAGAAATCCTTAATAAAGCGACGGTAGAATCCGGCGTGACCTAGAAAACTTCGGATGGCTTTCACAGAAGTAGGGGGTGGAAGCTTTGAGATAGTTTCAACTTTTGCTTTGTCAACTTCAATTCCAGATTTTGAAATGCGGTGTCCAAGAACTATGCCTTCTTTCACCATGAAGTGACATTTCTCCCAATTCAGAACTAGGTTTGATTCTTCACATCGAGCAAGCATCCTATCCAAGTTAGAAAGAAAAGTGGTGAATGAATCCCCAAAAACTGGGAAATCGTCCATGAACACCTCCATGCATTGTTTAATCATGTCGTGGAAGATTGCTACCATGCATCTTTGAAAAGTCGCAGGTGCATTACATAAACCAAAAGGCATACGTCGGTAAGTAAACGCTCCATAGGGACAAGTGAACGTCATCTTTTCTTGGTCCTTTGGATCGAGAGGTATCTGAAAATAGCCTGAGAAGCCATCAAGGAAGCAATAGAATTCGTTTCCTGATAACCTTTCGAGCATCTGATCAATGAATGGTAGAGGGAAATGATCTTTGCGTGTAGCTTTATTCAGTTTCCGATAGTCGATACACACCCTCCAACCATTGACGGTTCGTGTTGGAATCAATTCATTGTTTTCGTTTGCGATGACCGTCATGCCTCCTTTCTTTGGGACGACTTGAACTGGGCTAACCCATGGGGAATCTGAGATAAGGTAGATCAGACCAGCATCCAGGAGTTTGATAACCTCTTTTTTCACCACATCTTAAATCTTCGGGTTGACTCTCCTTTGCCTTTGAACTGATGGTCTGAAGTTGTTTTCCATTAAGATCTTATGTGTGCAGTATTTTGGACTAATCCCTTGTATGTCAGAGATCCTCCAATCAATCGCCTTCTTGTGTGACTTTAGAACCTGTACCAGCCTTGCTTTCTCTTCGGGCTTCAATTCTTTTAATATGATAACCGGTAAGTGTGAAGTTCCTTCAAGAAAAGCATATTCAAGGTGCGGGGGAAGTTCCTTTAGTTCCAATTCGGGTGGTTCTTCAGTAGATGGTTTTATCCTAGCAATCTCGTCTCTTTTAAGCTCTTCGTACGTTGTTTGATAGTCTGACTCCATTGCAGGTGATTCTGAAATGTCGGCTGACGCTATCTCAATCTATTCTGTATTGTTGGACAACTCATCTTTTCTCAGCTCATATTTTACTTGGGAAGATTGAGAGATTGCATTTTCTTCAGTGATTATTTCTTTTCCTTTGTCAGTTGTTGCAAATCTCTGGAATTGAGCTGATGAAGACATGCTGATGGTGATTTCTGGATTAAGATTTTCACATCCTTCAGATAGTTGCGAAGCAGGTGTTTTAAGCATTGACTCCATGTCTTTAAGAGTCTTCAGAATTTCTTCCCTTGAGAGAGATGAATGATCTACTTCAGAAGTCGGGTTCCTTCGTAGTAGAGTGACAGGAGTGCCATATCCAAGTGGAGCAGTCAAGATGGAGTTTAGCTACGGCTCGGAATTCTTTAAAGGAAATAGTAACTCTCCAGATGCGTTGGAAGAATCAGAGATAGCTGAGCATAGACCCGCTCCTTCTTCACAGAGTATTCTTGAAGTGATGACAGTATTGGGAAGGGGGTTAATGCTGCTTACTGCGAGGATCTCTTCCAAGTGTTCTTCAATTATTTCCTGCATAGAATCTACAAGACGAAGATCTTCTCCCATAGGCTGTTTCATTAGTTTATCAACATTGAAGGTGACCTCTTCAGTTCCAACACGGAGTTTTAAAGATTTTTCATTTACGTCAATGACGGCCTTGGCAGTGTTTAGGAAAGGTCTGCCAAGGATGAGTGGAACCTGGGTGTCTTCTTCAATATCCATAACAACGAAATCAACTGGAAAGACGAATTTGTCGACGCGGACCATAATATCTTCAGCAATTCCTCGGGGGAGTTTAACTGATCTATCTGCTAATTGGATGGTCATACGTGTAGGCAAGAGTTCGTTTAATCCTAGTTTCCTATAAAGTGAGAATGGCATAAGGTTTACACTAGCTCCTAGGTCAGCTAAGGCGTTACTTATTTGAATATCCTGAAGATAACAAGGAATAGTGAAATGGCCAGTATCTCCAAGCTTAGGGGGTAGTCCTTGTTGTATAATTAGAGAGCACTCGGCATCTAGGGGTAAGTTAACTATCTGTCTAAGTTTTTCTTTGTTGGATATCAGTTCCTTAAAGAATTTAGCACAACTGGGCATTTCTACTAAAGCATCTAATAATCTGACGTTTAAGTGTAGGCTTTTGAACATTTCTAGATATTTTCCAAATTGAGCTTCTTGTTTCTCTTTCTTAAGCCTACCAGGGAAAGGTATTCGAACATGTTTAGAAACTTCCGGGGCTTTAGAAGGTTCTGGCTCAGGAGAAGCGACAGGGGTGTCAACTTGTACCGAGTCAGTAGGTAGAGAAGTAGAAGGTTCATTCGAAGGAATATCTATGGTTTTCTCGTTCTTAGTCTCTTTTCCTCCTCTAGTGACCACAAGCATGTCATCGTGCTCATAGGATGAGTGAAAGACAGAATTGTAGATCACTTCCTCCCTTTGCTTCTCCTCAACTTTTAAAAACAATCTTTTAACCTTATCCTCCATGTTTTTAATTAAATCATTTGAAATCCTGAGCAAATAATCATTTTGGTTTTGAAAATCAAGAATTCGTTTGTTTGTATTATTTTGCTCAACCGTGAAGTTTTTGAAAATCGTATTGTTTAGACGAGAAGTTAATTGGATAGGAGTAGAGAGAACTAAAGATTGAGACGGGGGTAGTGTGGTTAACCACTGAATGAATGGTTTAGAGTGAAAGGATTGGTCAGGGTTTCTACCAGTGGTGTCAAGAATTTCTTCGTTGGCCCGTATGTTTGGGAAGAACTTTCGGGGTTTCTTCTTTTGCATGGGTTTAGAAGATTCTTGCAAGTTCTTGACAACTTTAGAGATGGATTCGAGTTGAATTTTTAAGGCGTCTAAGGCTTGATCTGAAGTATTCCATTCCTCTGAAGTGGATTCATCTGGCTCCAAGTCATGATGGTCCATCGTTATCATCTCAATCAATTTCCAAGCTTCGTCTGAAGTATGTCGCATGAAGTTTCCGGATGAAGCAGCATCGAGGGTTTGTTGGTGTTGAGGATTTAAGCTGTTATAGAACGTGCAGACCAGATTCGTTTAAGCAAACTGATGGTTTTGACATCTTCCGATAAGATTCTTAAATCGTTCCCAAGCCTTGCTTAATGATTCGTTAGTTTCCTGACGGAAGTTAGCAATGTCGGTCTTAAGCTTGGTTTGCATGGAAGGAGGAAAGTACTTAGCTAGAAACTTAGTAGCCATCTCTTCCCATGTATGAATCGAATTGGGTTCGAAATCATAAAACCAGGTTAAGGCTCGAGAAGATAGGGAATAAGGAAATAGATGGAGTCGAAGAAGGTCTCTATTGGTTCCTATTATATCGAACGAGTCGGTAAGGTTGATGAACTTGTTGAGATGGGCGTTTGGGTTTTCAACCGAAAGACCATGAAACTGACACTCAGATTTAATCATTTTTATGTAGTGAGGCTTAATTTCAAGGGTTTCATCGGTTGGTGCTACGATCGGTCCTCCTCGTCCCTCTAGCAGCGGCTTGATTGATGAGGCGAGTGTGATACGGTTCGTCATAACTCATAAGGTAGAAATTAGGGTTACGGAAAGGAAAAACTAATCTAAACTAATTAACCTAATTAATCTAATGATAAAGCAGGTAACTTCCGGATGATATTGATCTCCCGAAAGGGTCGATAAATAACTAAGATAACTAAATTCCTAAAGTCGGTCGTTGTAGTCCCCGGCAGCGGCGCCAAAAACTTATCGCGGTCCCGGCGGTCAGTCGGGTTTTACTCCGGTCGTTGAACATTCCAACCAGGAGGCGCAGACAGTGTGTTTTATATTTATTATGCTGGGTATCCTAAGTTTTGATACAACCTAAAGACCTAAATGGGCAGTAAGCGGTATGTATGACTCAGGTGTCGTTCTTCAAACCACAACGGGCATGGGAATCTAGGAGGATTAATTATCTTTTGTATTTTAGCTGGGATTTTTAAAACTTTTGATAGGTTGGTTTGTTTTCTAATGTAATTACTAAAATAAAAAGATCTAAATTAAAGACAGGGGTTTGTACGGAGAACGCAGAGAAATCAAGATAAGGAATATGTTTGCTGTGACTTCGGCAATGTTATTTGGAAGGATAGTTATGAGGGATAAAACTACTAGGTGCGATGACTAATCCAGTGAGGTCATAGAAACTTAATTGGTAGATAAAGTACTATGCCTACGACCTTTACTCGGTTTCCCACGTATTTGTGTTAACGCTATACCGGATACTCGGGCATTTTACAGCTTTTCCGTTATACCAATTAGGGTTCCAGATTACTCACTAGATATTCCTATATTTCTCAATAAGCTACAACTACGATCCTATTATATACCTAACGTAGAGTTGTCCGCAATCAGATACACAATATGTCACATGGATAGCAGTTATAGAATGTCCAGTACACCGGAAGTTCTCCCAAATGCACAGACCAATTCAACTGACAACTATCCTCTAATCCAGGTCCCCATTTACAGACATCCGAAGGACGTTAGTATCATGGCATGAATTGTTCATTGAGCAATAACATGAACAGGGTTTAACCCGCGGAACCGGTTGGGATAATCTGTCTAACGTCATTTGAATTGTTCATCATTAATCATACAATCATCACAACTATTACATGCATGTAAACCTATCTGTATTATGTTTATTATGTTTACGAAAATCTAATCAGCAAGGCAGTGATAGTGTTTACGTATGTCTAGCATGCAGTACCTAAGCAACAATCAAACAAGAACATGCAATAGGACGGAACACTAGTCATCATATTAACTGACCTAATAATTAAATCATGGATATCCCGGAAGTTGTCCCAAAGATACACAACAAACAAGCGTGAACCTAATCTATCTCTAATCCTATGCTTCATGTCCCTCGGATATGTTTCAATCAAGGGAAAAACGACCATGTTGAGTTCATTGATCATCATACACAGAATAGTTGGCAATCCTACTTCTAGCAATTGGCCAGGTTCTAGGGAGGAGGATACAAACCACATCATAAGTTGGATAGATAAACAAGCAGAGGTTCAGCTTATAAGTTCGCAAATAGTTTTAAACCTACACAGATAGAGTAACAGTATGTTACAATTGGGAATCATTATTTCCACAACGGATTGTGCCCACGACTTTCATAGCTTCCACGTTCCGTACTACACACATTCGTGATGATTCCGGCGCTATACAAATGAAAGCTGTATAACGTTACCTCCGTTGTTTCATAATGGTGTCATCCCCAATTGTATATTATATCATAACTATCCTAACATTGCATACATCACAACAAACATTGATTTGTCTTAGCCTAGCATAATTCTAGCATTCATTCCTAAGCATGCATAATAAGAAAGCATAATTAAAAGAATAAATGTGAGAGATTGTATTAAACCTGAATAAGAGAGTAATACAGACAAATCTTCACAAATCTGAAGTCTCGGAGTAACTCCGTACAAAAGCTACTAGGAGCTTCTACTCTAACATACTAATTCTCCTCTAACTCCTAAGAGTAGTGCTAGAGAGAGAATGCTAACCTAATTCTATAGAGAAGTTTTTAGAGAGAGAAAGAAAAATGAGATGTGAGGTGTGTTTTGAAATGAAATGGAGGTGAATATTTATAGGGGAAGAAGGAAAGCCATGGTACAAGCCTTAAAGCATCGAATACAAGCGTCAAAGCAGCATACGGGGCAAGCGGACCAAGGGGGAGGGGGGTCAAACGGCACCCTTCAAGCACAACACCCCCCGTATACGGCACCCTAAGGGCCGTATACGGCACCTAGGGTACCGTATACGGTACCTAGGTGGGCAGGGGGGGGGGGGTTGGTGCTCCGTATGTTGTATACTGATTCCTCGGTTGCTTGGTTCGTTCGTATCTTCTTCGTTTGGGCTCCGTTTTGCTTGATTCTTGCGCCGTTGGATTCGTTTTTCTTTTACGCTTCTAATGACACTAAGTTTGCCAAATTTGGAAGTGTTTAACTTTTGCGTGTTCCGGATGACGATCGGCGAGCTTTAAGACTGTGTATCTTCTCCGTCTTTTGTCCGTTTCTTCTGATTCTTTCACCTCCGGTCTTGGATTTTCCTATGGAATCATAAAATATGTATTAAGCTCTATTTCCATAAGAATATTAAGAACGGAAAATTTAAGGTGATTGTTTTGCCTCGGTTTACGTGTTATTTGGACGTTTTAACCGATTTTTGTAGCAATGTCTATATTTAGAATACCTTGGTGATTTTTGGTAAATAATGATGGTTTTGAAATGTTTTCACCAAAGAATAGTCCAAAAAGTGTGGAAATATGTACTTAAAAACATGACTTTTTGGGTCACATCAACACTCTTTTCTGCATCTGAGTGTACTTGAGAATGTTTCCTGAATATGTAAGACCTTGAATATGTTCATTAAACATGAGCTGTAGAAAGCGAGGATACATGTAAAATCCATCATCTTTCATATATGACACCAAGTTCATGAATACATAATGATAGAAGTTGTAAGGCCGATTCTCAACCAATGCTACCATCAATCCAGCAAGCTGATAACTCAATGCGTCAAGCCCTGCTTTCCTTGGTGATAAGCATCTAATCAATGTATGTATCAGGAACTTCCAGTGAGGACAAACATGATTCTTCTGAATTTCAGTATCTCTTGGACCTCGAATGAAACCCATAGCATGAAGACACTCATCTATCACATTCCTTGGGATATCATTACTAGCATTCTCATGATCTTCAAAATGAAGAGTATGCCTAAGCATCTGCTCCGTGAGAAGAAATGGTTTCCCATCCACTGTAGTTGTAATACAATATGATTCTTCATCACAATGATATTCCGCAGTCATCCAAAATTCAATCATATGCCTTTCATAGATATTCTCCACATGAATACTTAGACATATTAAATTCTTGATCTCAGGAAGAATTGAATGATAGGAAAGAATTTTCGATTCTCTTCCTTATTGAGATCTTGCAAAAGATAAGCTGTAGCATTATGTCTGTCACACCCCGCCAAACGGTATTTACAATTACGTAGAGTGGTTTGCGGAAGTTTAGTGACGTGGCGGGGGTGCGAGCAGTAAAACAACTAACATTTACATACATACTCAGAGCATATGATTATCGCAGAACGAAATAGATTAAGATGCCATTAGTTAAAGTTTTACAAAAGATTACCACTTGAAAAGTAGTAACAGTAATAGTAGTGGTTGAAATCAGTATTTCATAAAATACATAATATCAAAAGTAGATTTCATAGGTATGACTGCAGTAGTTGCAGTTATACAGAGGAAATCCAAGTGTCCCAAAAGTAGTGGCATCCTAACAAGTCCAGGGTAGTCCGTCCTGATAATGCATGCAGATCTTACTTACGCTGCTAATTCCCTGAAAAACATAGAGTAAAACGTCAACAAAATTGTTGAGTGAATTCACAAGTTTGTTTGTTATGTAGGAAACACAAGTTAATCATTTAAGAATAACATTTCCAAATAAGTGTTGTTTGTCAAGTAGGAAGCACAAGTTATTAACAAATAACATTTCCCCAAATCAGTTGTAGTTGTAGTAGGAAACACAAGTTATTAACAAATAACATTTCCCAAATCAGTTATCAGTAGGAAACACAAGTTAACCTAAATAAAGATTAACATTTCCAAATCAGTGTACGTAGGAAATCCTTCCCTAATCATTAGTTTAGTGGGAATATTTAGACGGTGATCCCTCGAAAGGTGAGCTAAACCTGTCGAGTAAGGTAACCCGATCTAACCATATAACCAAACCACAACCCTAATCTGTTGTTGTTTGCCATGCTGGACAATTAAGTATACGCTCCCAAATCCGTAGGAGGGTCGTCACGGCGATAGTACTATCCGTATACTCAGTGGCTAGAGTCACCTAGCTAATGGTTATAGTCTGTAGCCATAAGGTCTTTTATGCACTACATCGTTCAGCCTAGATCTGTACCAAGATTCGTTGCCTAAATTCCCAAAATAGTTATGAAAACATTTCATAAACCATAGTTCAAATAGTTGTGTGAAATACCCTTTCACAAATAGTTCAAGTATGAAATACCCTTTCATAAACAGTTTAAGCAAATACGTATCGTATTTAATCAATCACAGCATGAAATCTCATTTCATCAATAGTTTAAGTAAATACATCAAGTATTTAAACAGTTGTCGCATGCAATTATACATACGATTCTATGTTTTCCACCCCGAGGTTTTAAAACATTTAAAAGGGGTTTGTGAACTCACTGTGAGTGCTCGGATGTGAATGCTAGCGAGATAAGATAACGAAGCCCAAACGTAGTCAACCTATACACAACAATGTATTAACTATAAGTACTTTGTTTACTTATGTTAATAGTTTATTCGTTTGAAGAAATTATCAATTTCTTAAGTTTGTGTATTTCGTTGATGTTTGTTGTTGGAAAATAAATAATATTTTTCCCAAGTTATGTTTATTTGAAGAAATGGTTCATTTCTTAACAATATAAGTTGTTAACTTTATTAATAGCATTGTGTTGAAATATTGTTATTATTTCTCTTGTCGTATACTTGTTAAGTGTACAACCCAATATGTAGTTATCTATTTATATATCGTTTGTTCGCATGAATTAAATAAGTCCAAAGTCCGTGTCTCGGATATATCACATTAATGTTTTATTAATAGTTTACAATGTCTCGTAAATGTATCGTATAATTGGAATCGTGAACGGAAGCGTTTATGTTTTAAAATAAAAGTCAGATTGTTGACTAGACACGGGAATCCGCCGTATTCAGTGGAATCCGCCGGATTCAAGTCAGAAGTCGGAATACGCCGGATTCGGGTGAATCCGCCGTATTCATCCTAGTTTTCATACGGTTTCATTTTTGTTCGGGAATACGCCGGATTTAAATGAATCCGCCGTATTCGTTTGTGTTCACAGGTATTTCGTGTGAAGGTTTGTGAATACGCCGGATTCATTTGAATCCGCCGTATTCACCCGTGTCTTTTACTCGTTCATCATTTTAGCCGAAGGTTTGTGTGCGGGTCAAAGGTGGGAATACGCCGTATTCAACGGAATACGCCGTATTCGACTTGTTTAGAAACTGGTTTAAGAGTAAAAACGGAGGAATACGCCGTATTCGAAGGAATACGCCGTATTCGACTGGTTTAGTAATGGGAATCCGCCGTATTCCCGTGAATACGCCGGATTCATCTGAGCTTCGGCTGGGAATCCGCCGGATTCGCTTGAATCCGCCGGATTCAAAGGTTTTGCAGGTTCTGTTCGTGCAGAGTGTATATGAACTCGAATGTTTTGGTTTCAAATCCTTTACACAACAATTTCAAGTGTTTATAACAACGTTATATGTCGTTTTTACAAGTTATTACCTCTTTATAACTAGCTTTCATCCATGGATTTGGATTTTATGTTTTTGGTTTTTAAAATCCATTTCAAGAATCAATCATCAATCCTTCAAATTTAGATGTTTTATGTTTAGATTATGATGTAAAATCAAGTTGTATACCGAAATTTAAGCAAAGAAATCAAAGATTGTAAGTTTTCTTACAAAGATGAAAATGATGAGGATGATGAACGTTTGATGATGATGATGGTGAAGCCACTGGTTTGTTACACTTCCACTTCCTGCTGTTTCTCCTGATCTTGATCAATTTCTTAGTGAATGAAAAATTGATTGAGGATGAATGTGTTTGATGAGTGTGTGTGTGTCGTATCACAGAAAGAAATGGGAGGGAGTATAGTTTAAACACCAATCTGTCTGCTCAATTATTGACGTTAGGTGCCAAAATTTGGCACCTCAATTTCGAGTACGGGTATAATTATAGCAATATAAAATTTAACATTTTATATTTTTATTTTGTAGATGCCCTCCTGGTTCGTAATATATTTTCAGAAAAATGAGATTATCATTATTTTTAGTCGTTGTACATTTTTGTACATTTTACTACGCGCGCCCAATTGAGCGCCAGATTTCGGTTGAGTTTCGAATTCATAATTCGAAGTAATGTTCTAAATACTTGAAAACGTACTAGAAAAATAACATTTTTCAGGTTTTGACCTTTTAGGTACGTTTTAGAATTGTTTCTGTTCGTTATATAATACGTTATATGTTAAACGTATCATTGAACCGTTTTATCTATATGTTATAGATATATAAATACTCGTAATTAATAATTGAATTATTAATTATTTCATGTCACCAAATCTGGTAATTATTTTTGTCGGCTTAGTTCCGATACGTTCGTACGTAATTTATAAATACTACGTATAATGTAATACTTTTTGTATTATTGCTTTGGGCTCGCTAGACTCATATCACATCATAGGTTTAGTTTAACACAAATGCAGGGAATTAGCGTAAGAAATGCATGTAATTAAGTATAATTATATACCTAATTTGGAGGAGTGTCACATTCTCCCCCCGTTAGTGAAATCTCGTCCCGAGATTTAAGTCGAGCCGTGAGTCTCGGTCACGCTCTCAAATAGGTTGGGGTATTTCTTTCGCATTTCATCCTCTCGTTCCCAGGTAAACTCTGGGCCATGTTTCGAGTTCCAACGAACTTTAACCAGTTTGATTCGTTTGTGCCGAAGTTTCTGCGTTTTAGAATCCATAACTTCAACAGGTTCCTCCACAAAGTTTAGTTTTGAGTCAATGAAGACTTCGTCAGGAGGAAGGATAAGTGTTTCTTCAGAAAGACACTATTTGAGGTTGCTAACGTGGAAAGTATCGTGTATGCTACAAAGCTCTTGCGGTAGTTTGAGCTTGTAAGCGACAGGACCAATCCTAGCAAGGATTTCAAACGGTCCGATGTATCGTGGGTTCAGCTTTCCTCGTTTACCAAATCGTGCTACTCCTTTCCAGGGAGATACTTTGAGTAGGACCTTGTCTCCTACTTGAAACTCAAGAGGTTTACGGCGGTTATCAGCGTAACTCTTTTGTCGATCTCGTGCCGCTTTCAGTCGGCTCAATACTTGAGTTATTTTGTCAGTGGTTTCCTGGACAAGTTCGGGTCCAGATAGTTGTCTGTCGTCCAACTCTGCCCAACAGAGTGGTGATCGGCACTTGCGTCCATATAACGCCTCAAATGGTGCCATCTGTATACTCGTGTGATAACTATTGTTGTAAGAGAATTCAGCTAGAGGTAGGTGGGTATCCCAGTTACCTCCAAAGTCTATCACACATGCTCGCAACAAGTCTTCGAGCGTCTGTATCGTTCGCTCACTTTGGCCATCAGTCTGCGAGTGGTAGGCAGTACTCATATCAAGTCGAGTACCCAATGCCTGTTGTAATGTTTGCCAAAAGCGAGAAGTGAATCGTGCATCTCTATCAGATATAATGGATATTGGCACACCATGCCGAGAAACAATCTCTTTGATATAGATCTTAGCTAGTTTCTCCATTCCATCCGTTTCTTTAATAGCTAGAAAGTGGGCTGATTTCGTCAATCGATCGACAATCACCCATATGGCATTTGCTCCAGACGCCGTTCTAGGTAACTTCGTAATGAAGTCCATTGTTATTTGCTCCCATTTCCATTTGGGCAACTCAGGCTGTTGCAAAAGTCCAGACGGCTTTTGGTATTCAACCTTTACCTTCGAGCAAGTTAAACATTTGCTTACGTAGGTGGCAATATCACGTTTCATTCCAGGCCACCAGTAGAAGCCTTTCAAGTCATGGTACATCTTGTCAGCACCAGGATGTATCGAGTAGTTGGACTTATGTGCCTCATCCAAAATCAGCTTGCGTAACTCCTCTACGTAAGGTACCCAAACTCGGTTCATGAAGTACCACACCCCGTTGTCCTTTTTCTCGAGTTGTTTTTCCATTCCCTTCAAGGATTCATCCTTAAGACGTTCGGGAGTGAAAGCAAGTTCTTGTGCTTCACGAATTTGAATAATGAGGTTCGAGTGGATTGTCAATCCCAAGGCTCGAACTCTTCGAGGTTTGATTCGTTCCTTACGACTCAGGGCATCTGCTACTACGTTAGCCTTACCCGGGTGATATTTTATTTCACAGTCGTAATCGTTAAGTAGTTCGACCCAACGTCGTTGTCTCATGTTAAGTTCTTTTTGGTCGAATATATGTTGTAGGCTCTTATGATTAGTGAAGATCGTGCACTTTGTACCGTATAGGTAGTGTCTCCAGATCTTTAGTGCAAAAACAACGGCTCCCAATTCCAAATCATGAGTCGTATAGTTTTTCTCATGCACTTTTAGTTGTCGTGATGCATAAGCAATGACCTTTTCATTTTGCATCAGTACGCAACCCAATCCCTGATGCGAAGCATCACAGTAAACAACAAAGTTATCTACTCCTTCAGGTAGGGATAGTATGGGTGCGCTGCTCAGTTTCTGTTTCAATAGTTGGAATGCATTCTCCTGTTTCTCATTCCACTCAAATTTCTTGTCTTTTTGAGTTAGTGTGGTAAGTGGCTGGGCTATCTTTGAAAAGTTTGCGATGAATCGCCTGTAATAGCCAGCTAGACCAAGAAATTGTCGTACTTCCGTTGGGGTTTTCGGTGCTTCCCAGTTGTTGATGGCCTCAATTTTGGATGGGTCTACGTGAATTCCCTTGTCATTTATCACATGACCAAGGAATTGAACCTCTCGAATCCAAAATTCGCACTTAGAGAACTTTGCATAAAGCTTCTCTTTTTGTAGTAGTTCGAGAACAAGCTTCAGATGTTGCTCGTGATCCTCTTTCGATCGTGAGTATACCAAGATGTCGTCAATAAACACAATGACGAATTTATCCAAATAGGGTTTGCATACTCTGTTCATCAAATCCATGAATACTGCTGGTGCGTTGGTCAGCCCAAAAGGCATGACTAGGAACTCGTAATGACCGTATCGAGTCCTAAACGCAGTTTTCGGTACATCCTCTTCTCGTACCTTGAGTTGGTGGTAACCAGATCGCAGGTCAATTTTTGAATAATGACTCGATCCTTGTAGTTGATCAAACAGATCGTCAATGCGTGGTAACGGGTATCGGTTCTTGATAGTTGCCTTGTTCAGTTCCCGATAATCGATGCACATCCGCATAGATCCATCCTTTTTCTTAACAAACAAAACCGGAGCTCCCCAAGGGGAAAAGCTCGGTCGGATGAATCCCAAGTCTAGAAGTTCTTGCAGTTGCGTAGACAGCTCTTGCATTTCCGAGGGAGCTAGACGATAAGGTGCTCGTGCGATAGGTGCGGCTCCTGGCACCAGGTCAATGTGAAACTCAATTTGTCGTGGGGGTGGCAATCCCGGCAACTCATCAGGAAATACTCCTGGATAGTCGCGTACAATGGGCACATCGTCTATACGTCACTCCTCAGTTTTCTTTTCTACAATGTGTGCCAAAAATGCTTGGTACCCCTTTCGGAGATACTTACTGGCCTTCAAGCACGAAATCATTTTTGTGGTACTTTTTCGTTTCTCACCTTGAACCACAAGTGTTTCTCCTGTTGACAGTGGTAATCGTACCAGTTTATCATGACACATGATCTCAGCGCGGTTCTTAGATAACCAATCCATACCGACTACAACGTCAAAACTTCCCAACTTAACCGGTAGTAAGTCTATTTCGAAGAGATGACCTTCTAACTCCAAGGTACATCCCGGTACTATTTCTCCTGATTCGATCAACTCACCATCGGCTAATTCTATGGTATACTTGTTGTCTAACTTACGGGATTCAAGTTCTAATAGTGGTCTAAACTCAGTAGACACAAAACTTAAATCAGCACCCGAATCAATTAACACAGAGGCATAATGATTGTTTACAAGAAACGTACCAGTGACGGTGTTAGGGTCCTGGCGTGCCTCTTGTGCTCCAATCACAAATGCCCTTCCTTGAGCCGGTTGATTGTTGATGTTGTTGGCTCGGTTATTGTTGTTACCGCGGTTGTTGTTGTTGAGCTTAGGGCATCGGTTACGGTAGTGTCCTTGCTCACCACATTCAAAACATCCCTGGTTTTGACGCTCAGTGTTTGCTCGTGGGGGAGGGTTAGTTTTGCATTCTCGGGTCCTATGTCCCCATGCCCTACAGTTTCCACAATACCCACACCCACCTTCGTGGTGTCGGTTGCACTTATCACATTTGGGTTTGTTACCCAGATATGGTTTCGATTCGGTGGTAGTGGCAACATATGCTTTCGCATTTCCAGAAGATTTCTTGTTCTGCTGACCCTGACGATCAGCACCACTACCGTTCCACTTTCGCTTTGCACCACCAGAATTACTAACATCAGTACTGTTCGGTTCACTTTTTCCCGACACAGCTTTCTTAGTCAGATTTCCCATCCTGACTGCCTCCTCGGTCAAACTTTGTGCTAGAGTAACAGCACTCCTGAATGAGTCCGGTTTAGATGATGTTACCAGACTGCGGATTTGCGGTACCAGACCGTATATGTAGCGCTCGATACGCTTATACTCAGGTGTCACCATGTGTGGCACTAGACGTGCAAGTTCCTGAAACTTAGTGGTGTACCCAGTAATATCAGCACCAATCATGGTGATGTTCCACAACTCTGTTTCTATTTTCTGCATCTCACTGCGAGGGCAGAATTCCTCCAACATCAGATTCTTAAATGTTCCCCATGACATTGAATAAGCTTCTGGTCGACCAAGTGATTGGATCTGACTGTTCCACCAAGTGAGCGCTTTGTCAGCCAAAGTGCAAGCAGCATACTTCACCATACAGTCAGGTGAACAGTCACTAATATCCAATACCGACTCAGTTTTCTCTATCCAGTGAATCATATCAATTGCACCCTCGGTGCCACGAAAAGAAATCGGCTTACAAGCCTGAAATGTTTTGTATGAACACCCTCGGCTAGCATTCACGAGTGTCTCAGTATTAACAGGGGTAGATCCACTGTTGTTAGCTCCAGGTTCACGACTACGGCTTGCCTCATATTCAGCAATACCTTCAGCTATTCTTCGTGCGATCAATTGTTCAGTGGTTTCGGTGGGTGGTGGTGGTGGAGGCGTAGTCGTCTTTTGACTTGTTCTAGTGACTCGTCGTTTGGGAGGCATGATTCAGCTCTGCGATGAATAAAATGCAGAGTGTTAATGTTGAGATATTGAATGTGAATAGATCAAAGATTCACATTTGATAGAAATGAATGACATGAAAAGATGAATGAATAGAATTTTACAACACGTGCCATACAACTTTGAAACACCCACATGTATCTAGCATAATATAATCACGTTGGCCAGGCGTCATTATATAATGTCCAATACATATTTCTTTTCATTGTCGTTTAACACTGTAAATTTCAGAGGTTCTCAAGAATAATCAATCATCAAGCTGTAAAATGTTTCAGGGTTTACAAGAGTTGGTTACAAAGTGTCGATAAAGTATAGGTTTACTCACAAGTCGACAGTTGTAAGTGGAAATAACATGGTTGATAATAAGCATAATGAATACGAGACGTAAACCAAGCATACATTATATATTAAAGATCATAACGCTGTTACATGAGTTTAGTACAAAATGAGATGGGATTTCTAATATACCCATCGATGGTTAGCGTTATACAAAAGATGATGGGTTTCCTATACATACACCCATTCTACTAACAAAGTTCCATCCAACATACAGCTAGTCCATAATTAATACATACATATATTTCCCCAAAAGTAATAGTCTAATATGGTGTAGGCACAACCGCCATACACAGGCCTAACAGAACCATGGTAAATACATCCTAACCGCAACCATCACTGCTGCAGTCATCACACAAACACTAGCTACAATCTCTGACACCCTAGCACGCCTCTCTAAAGCTGCAACGCGTGCACTGGTGGATGCTAGACTCTGCCAGTCTGTCTGACGGTGAGTCTCCACAAAATCCATCCTCTGATGGAGCATAGCCATATCCATGTCAGTGCGGGAGGCATCACTCAGTAGCTCCATCAAATCTCTGCTCCTGCTAGATGATATCCTAAACATGGTGTGGACCACAGCCACAATGGTAGGCACAGTGAGCTCCAGAGGCTCACCAGTGAGATATGCAGATGGTGGTGAGTGGGAGGACTCTCCAAACTCAAAGGTCGAGGGAATACCCTCTAGTGATCTCCACTCTCTCAATACTCGAGGCATCCAGTCCAGATGAGAAGGTCGGAGCCTCTTCTGTGGCGGCTCGACAACTGGAACTTCAGACTCAGTCACTGGCGCCTTATCGCGCGGCGCGAGTGGTCCCCTGGGAAAATCCCGAACACAGATCCTAGCTGTCATCCGAGGTACAGGCACACGAGAGGTACTCGCAACAGGTGGTGTAGGGGTAGGAGTGACCACAGTTGCGGTCGGAGGTGGTACTAAGTAAGCATCACTAGTGTCATCAGACATAGCTCTCACATGAACTGATGACTCATCCCCTACTGTAATCGCGGGACCCTCAAAAGTAGCCTCGGTCGGCTCTTCATCCGAAGCGTAAACATGGTAATGTGATTGACTAGACATACTGTGACAAAAGAAATTGAGTGTGGCGTGTCAGTCGTATGTTAGTTGTATGCAAAGTATGTATGCATGAATGCACAAATGTTCTAGCCAAGGCTATAGTCTAGGTCTCTAAGGTTTTCAGTCACCTAAAGACTTCTAGTTCGCTATAACCAATGGCTCTGATACCAAGTCTGTCACACCCCGCCAAACGGTAATTACAATTACGTAGAGTGGTTTGCGGAAGCTTAGTGACGTGGCGGGGGTGCGAGCAGTAAAACAACTAACATTTACATACATACTCAGAGCATATGATTATCGCAGAACGAAATAGATTAAGATGCCATTAGTTAAAGTTTTACAAAAGATTACCACTTGAAAAGTAGTAACAGTAATAGTAGTGGTTGAAATCAGTATTTCATAAAATACATAATATCAAAAGTAGATTTCATAGGTATGACTGCAGTAGTTGCAGTTATACAGAGGAAATCCAAGTGTCCCAAAAGTAGTGGCATCCTAACAAGTCCAGGGTAGTCCGTCCTGATAATGCATGCAGATCTTACTTACGCTGCTAATTCCCTGAAAAACATAGAGTAAAACGTCAACAAAATTGTTGAGTGAATTCACAAGTTTGTTTGTTATGTAGGAAACACAAGTTAATCATTTAAGAATAACATTTCCAAATAAGTGTTGTTTGTCAAGTAGGAAGCACAAGTTATTAACAAATAACATTTCCCCAAATCAGTTGTAGTTGTAGTAGGAAACACAAGTTATTAACAAATAACATTTCCCAAATCAGTTATCAGTAGGAAACACAAGTTAACCTAAATAAAGATTAACATTTCCAAATCAGTGTACGTAGGAAATCCTTCCCTAATCATTAGTTTAGTGGGAATATTTAGACGGTGATCCCTCGAAAGGTGAGCTAAACCTGTCGAGTAAGGTAACCCGATCTAACCCTATAACCAAACCACAACCCTAATCTGTTGTTGTTTGCCATGCTGGACAATTAAGTATACGCTCCCAAATCCGTAGGAGGGTCGTCACGGCGATAGTACTATCCGTATACTCAGTGGCTAGAGTCACCTAGCTAATGGTTATAGTCTGTAGCCATAAGGTCTTTTATGCACTACATCGTTCAGCCTAGATCTGTACCAAGATTCGTTGCCTAAATTCCCAAAATAGTTATGAAAACATTTCATAAACCAGAGTTCAAATAGTTGTGTGAAATACCCTTTCACAAATAGTTCAAGTATGAAATACCCTTTCATAAACAGTTTAAGCAAATACGTATCGTATTTAATCAATCACAGCATGAAATCTCATTTCATCAATAGTTTAAGTAAATACATCAAGTATTTAAACAGTTGTCGCATGCAATTATACATACGATTCTATGTTTTCCACCCCGAGGTTTTAAAACATTTAAAAGGGGTTTGTGAACTCACTGTGAGTGCTCGGATGTGAATACTAGCTAGATAAGATAACGAAGCCCAAACGTAGTCAACCTATACACAACAATGTATTAACTATAAGTACTTTGTTTACTTATGTTAATAGTTTATTCGTTTGAAAAATTATCAATTTCTTAAGTTTGTGTATTTCGTTGATGTTTGTTGTTGGAAAATAAATAATATTTTTCCCAAGTTATGTTTATTTGAAGAAATGGTTCATTTCTTAACAATATAAGTTGTTAACTTTATTAATAGCATTGTGTTGAAATATTGTTATTATTTCTCTTGTCGTATACTTGTTAAGTGTACAACCCAATATGTAGTTATCTATTTATATATCGTTTGTTCGCACGAATTAAATAAGTCCAAAGTCCGTGTCTCGGATATATCACATTAATGTTTTATTAATAGTTTACAATGTCTCGTAAATGTATCGTATAATTGGAATCGTGAACGGAAGCGTTTATGTTTTAAAATAAAAGTCAGATTGTTGACTAGACACGGGAATCCGCCGTATTCAGTGGAATCCGCCGGATTCAAGTCAGAAGTCGGAATACGCCGGATTCGGGTGAATCCGCCGTATTCATCCTAGTTTTCATACGGTTTTGTTTTTGTTCGGGAATACGCCGGATTTAAATGAATCCGCCGTATTCGTTTGTGTTCACAGGTATTTCGTGTGAAGGTTTGTGAATACGCCGGATTCATTTGAATCCGCCGTATTCACCCGTGTCTTTTACTCGTTCATCGTTTTAGCCGAAGGTTTGTGTGCGGGTCAAAGGTGGGAATACGCCGTATTCAACGGAATACGCCGTATTCGACTTGTTTAGAAACTGGTTTAAGAGTAAAAACGGAGGAATACGCCGTATTCGAAGGAATACGCCGTATTCGACTGGTTTAGTAATGGGAATCCGCCGTATTCCCGTGAATACGCCGGATTCATCTGAGCTTCGGCTGGGAATCCGCCGGATTCGCTTGAATCCGCCGGATTCAAAGGTTTTGCAGGTTCTGTTCGTGCAGAGTGTATATGAACTCAAATGTTTTGGTTTCAAATCCTTTACACAACAATTTCAAGTGTTTATAACAACGTTATATGTCGTTTTTACAAGTTATTACCTCTTTATAACTAGCTTTCATCCATGGATTTGGATTTTATGTTTTTGGTTTTTAAAACCCATTTCAAGAATCAATCATCAATCCTTCAAATTTAGATGTTTTATGTTTAGATTATGATGTAAAATCAAGTTGTATACCGAAATTTAAGCAAAGAAATCAAAGATTGTAAGTTTTCTTACAAAGATGAAAATGATGAGGATGATGAACGTTTGATGATGATGATGGTGAAGCCACTGGTTTGTTACACTTCCACTTCCTGCTGTTTCTCCTGATCTTGATCAATTTCTTAGTGAATGAAAAATTGATTGAGGATGAATGTGTTTGATGAGTGTGTGTGTGTCGTATCACAGAAAGAAATGGGAAGGAGTATGGTTTAAACACCAATCTGTCTGCTCAATTATTGACGTTAGGTGCCAAAATTTGGCACCTCAATTTCGAGTACGGGTATAATTATAGCAATATAAAATTTAACATTTTATATTTTTATTTTGTAGATGCCCTCCTGGTTCGTAATATATTTTCAGAAAAATGAGATTATCATTATTTTTAGTCGTTGTACATTTTTGTACATTTTACTGCGCGCGCCCAATTGAGCGCCAGATTTCGGTTGAGTTTCGAATTCATAATTCGAAGTAATGTTCTAAATACTTGAAAACGTACTAGAAAAATAACATTTTTCAGGTTTTGACCTTTTAGGTACGTTTTAGAATTGTTTCTGTTCGTTATATAATACGTTATATGTTAAACGTATCATTGAACCGTTTTATCTATATGTTATAGATATATAAATACTCGTAATTAATAATTGAATTATTAATTATTTCATGTCACCAAATCTGGTAATTATTTTTGTCGGCTTAGTTCCGATACGTTCGTACGTAATTTATAAATACTACGTATAATGTAATACTTTTTGTATTATTGCTTTGGGCTCGCTAGACTCATATCACATCATAGGTTTAGTTTAACACAAATGCAGGGAATTAGCGTAAGAAATGCATGTAATTAAGTATAATTATATACCTAATTTGGAGGAGTGTCACAATGTCATTTCTCAAACACCTTAGCTGGAGGAAGATGATCCGGTTGTTGTCTTGCAACCTCATCAAGAGGTTCAAGTAGAGCTGCCATCTAAACACAGTATAGATATGCAACCTGGAATAGATATATGTTATACACAAGTTCAAAGTTTCCCAAATTGCGAAAAAATTGTCTAAGTATGGAAACTTGCGACAATGACCATTTTACCACTGTTCATGCGACAATAGATAACTGTGTATGCGACAATGATATTAAAATATAAAATATTACGATTTTGCAAAGTCAACGAAAGTCAAATTCTTGCATGGTACTGTTCATACGAGAATAGACTACTATTCATACGACAATTAACATTCTCGTAAAACTAGTGGTCAATGGTCAATGGTCAAACAGTCAACATTGTCATGGGTACTGTTCATACGACAATTACCATTGTCGCAAAAGCCCTAATGGCAATTATGAACATTAACTTTAATCATTTAAATCACGATTAAACATTTATTTCTAAGAGATAAAAGATGAAATATATACAAAATAAAGCAGAATTTGAAGGTGCACAAGACTGTTGGAGTAAATCTTGGTAACTCAAATCACAGTGAAAGAAATCGAAGAGAGAAGATACAGCTTGACGAATTATCGCAAAGTGTATTCTCGGAAATGAACAAGTGTTTGAAAATTTTAAAATCATTTTATTATGTACTTGCTTTATCCGAGAATTATTTTGCAAGAATCATTTTGCGATAATATCACTTCTGCAAAATAATTTTCTTAAAAAATGATTTAAACATTCTAATCAAAATAAGTATACTTTGGATTTAAAAATAAAACTAAAAATATAAAATCTTTTTCTGCTTTTTGATAAACCTATATACAAACTTTAACTAGAACAAAACAAAAACTTTTTGTGGGGTAAATCTCATGTGTTGGGATCATATTGGGATAAATGAATGTATTTTATTTTATTATTTAGAAATGAAAGTCTATTTTGATTGTTAGTATATTTATCCTCATTAAATTTACTTAGCATTAATAAAACATACTTTCTAACAAAAATAATTTTACTATGATTATTGGTATTGTTATCCACTTAAGCATTTGTGTATTTAAGTATCTATGTATTCATTATTATTAGCATGCATATTATTTTATAAAATTCATATATTAATATACTTTTGAACTAAAAATATGTTAGTATTTTTTAAGACACGCAAAAAGTCAAGTTTTTACGTGCATTAATCTCACCTTTTTAGCCCAATTCATGATGAAATTATTCGAAATGAACGTTTTATTATTAAAACTCATCACTTGGGCTAAAATATAGACAACGTTTCAAAAATCAACTAAAATGGTCGAAAAACATGATAAATCCAACGAAAACGATCATAAGCATTCTCGTTCACTTATTTTAGCACTTTTTGAGCTACACTTAGAATTATGACCTCTAACTGATGTCATTTTCTTTGTTAGGAAATTATGAAACCGTGAACGCAAGAATCACTCAAAACGGATCAACGACGAAGAAGTTA
Organism: Helichrysum umbraculigerum; assembly: GCA_949592205.1. Lineage (NCBI taxonomy): Eukaryota > Viridiplantae > Streptophyta > Magnoliopsida > Asterales > Asteraceae > Helichrysum > Helichrysum umbraculigerum. Next base: position 68,730,806 of record CATIUR010000003.1, read on the forward strand.
CGCTAAAATGAAGAAAAGAAGAACCGTAGAACCGAAATACGGCTGAACCAGACCGTATACGGCTGAGTTGGACCGTATACGGCTGGACCTGGACCGTATACGGCCTGTGTAGACCGTATACGGCCTACCCCAACCGTATACGGCCAAGTTCACCCATATACGGTTGGTGTTCACCCGTATTTGCTCCAGTTCAACCGTATACGGCCAAAACCAACTGTATCGTGCGTTCAGGCAATGAAAATCACATTTTTGTACGGGTGAGCAATACAGTTGAGCGTTTGGGGAATGGAATACGGTTGAAGAATACGCCTGAACGATCTCCATAAATACTAATCACCTCCTCACCATTTTCAATAATCCTTTGACATTTTTCTCATTTTTTCTTTCACTTTCTCTCTCTACTCTCTCTCCAGAAATAAATTAGTTAGTTTAGTATAGTTAAGCTAGTAGATTAGAAGCTTCGAGCTTATTTGTAACGGAGGTGCACTGAGACTGCGGTTACGCGAGATTTGTAATAACGCTTCGTTAGGTTTTATTATAATCTCTATCTTGTTATTTTTAAATATGTTATGTTATTGCCATGCTTATTTGAAAATGCTTGCTAGATTTATTGCCATGCTAAGCTAAACAAATATGTGTTTGCTATGATAGTCATTATGCTAGGGTAGTTATGCTTTAATCATGCGGTTACTCTGTCTGTATGCTGTTAATATATATTCGAATTTTTGAAATGAATCTCCAATGTTTATCTATCCAACTTATGTTGTGGTTAGTAACCTACTACTAAGAATTTGGCCAACTTCTAATGGTATGCCGCTAATTATTCTGTATCTGATGATCGTTAAACTCGACATGGCCGGTTTTCTCCTGGTTGAAATATACCGGAGGGAGACACGGAGCGTAGGATTAGAGATAGATTAGATTCATTTTATATAACTAATGTTTTAGAGAGAACTTTCAGAACATTTGTGACTTAACCATTTATCCAGATACTCTGCATGAAATAAATTGATCCCTGTTATGCTGCTCTACCGCATGTTCTTGTTTGATTGTTGCTCTAGGGTTTGCATGCTAGTATCACTTGTGTTGTTGGATATATGATTAGGTTTTCTGATATAGATTAATTGTGTACACCAGTTTAACATGCATAGAATAGTTATGATGATTTATATGAAATAATGATGAACAATTTGACTAGCCGTTAGACCAGACCATCCCAACTTGTTCCGGTTAGAAACCCATGTTCATGTTTTTGTTTACTCAACCATTCATGCCATGATTCGGATATCTCAAATGTCCGAGATTGGGGAACAAGACTCGAGGATGGTTGTTGGTCAAATTGGTTACTACATTTGGGACAACTTCCGGTGTAGCATACATTCCATAGCTGTTATCCATGTGACATGTTATTTATCTGATTGCGGATAACTCTTCATTAGATAGATAATAGGCTAGGAGCTGTGGCTCATTAGGAAATATATAACCAGTCTAGGATAGACAATGAGGAATCTTTAACGGAAATACTGGAAAACAGCCAAGTACCTGGTATAGCGTTGGAAACACCCTCGATGTAGTACAAACACGTGGAAGCCATGGAAAGGTTGTAGGTAGATTACTTTGTGAAATCATTGAATGTTCCAAGTTCGTCTATTTAAATCATGTGCCCGTCATCATAACTAAGTCCTTAACTAAAATAACTACCCCTAAATAGCATGTACGAATGTCATAGTAAACACACGCGTTTAATCTGTAGTTCTCATAGCCACCTCACCACCTTTACTTTACCTTAGTTTTTAAATTAGTTAGTTAGAAAACAAAACAAACCCCTATCAACTCTTGAAAACCAGCTAAATCACCAAAGATAATTGAGATCCTTAATCCCAAGCCCGTTGTAGTTTGAAGAACGACCCTAGGTCATACCTATCGCAGTACTCACCTATAACTTTAGTATACTTAGGCCCAGCAAATATAAATTATAAAACCCACTGATGTCCATGCCCAGTGGAAGGTTCGCAACGACTGGACGCGATTCCTAAACCGACCGTTCGGCGTGAATCAAGTGTTTTTGGTGCCGCTGCCGGGGACTACAATGACCGATTTTAGGAATTTAGTTATCTTAGTTATTTAGCGATCCTTTCGGAAGATCAATATCATCCGAAAGTTCATTTTCAGTTCTTTCCTTTTCCGTAACCTTTCCTTTCCAAAACTCTCTTTTCTACCAAAACCCAAACTTCCATCAGCCATGACGAATCGTATCACTCGCGCTTCAACCTACAAACCACTACTGGAGGGAAGAGGAGAACCCATCGTACTACCAGCTGACAGGAACTTTGAAATTAAGCCGACCATTATCAAATTACTCAAAACCTTCTGTCAATTTCACGGTTTTCCGCTTGATGATCCAAATTTGCATTTGGATAGATTCATCAATCTTTCTGACTCCTATGAGCAATTAGGAACTCCTAGAGATGTCATTCAACTTTATCTTTTTCCTTATTCTTTATCTTCACGTGCTCAAGCATGGTTTGATGAACTCGAACTCAATTCGGTTCATACTTGGGAGGAGTTGGCTACTAAGTTTATGGCTAAGTTTTTCCCTCCTTCCAAACAAACCAAGCTTAAAGATGACATCATAAATTTCTACCAAGGAAATGATGAATCCTTATTTTCAGCATGGGAACGATTTAAGAAATTACTTCATAGATGTACGAATCATCAGATGGTTAAGACGAATCTTATCTGCATATTCTATAACGGTCTAAACCCTCACCATAAATCAACCCTCGATACTGCTTCGCTAGGAAACTTCATGTCACACACTTCAGAAGAAGCATGGGAGCTAGTTGAGACGATGACGATGCATCAACATGACTGGGAGTCTGGAACTACTAAGGAAGTAAGGAGTACTTCCGATCCAACTTTAGAAGCTTTACAAACTCAAGTGGATAATCTTACCAAAGTCTTCAAGGATCAACAAGACTCTTCTAAACCTCAACGGAGGAATGATCCCCAAAAATCATCCATTCATAAAGGTATGGAAGAAATTCTTGTCAAAACTTTCAAAAGCCCTGAACTGAACTTTCATTCTACATCTTTTATTCAGCGGCCAACCAAAACTCCACCTATTCAACCTCTGATTACTTCACCCTCTACTCTATCCGATTCCTCCTTAAACTCTCAACAACAATATAATGAAACTTTGACCAACTTCATGATTGAACAAATGAACGTAAATCGACAAGTAATAGCTTTCCAAGATAAAATTAATACTTTACTTAGAATTTCTGAAGATTTAATCAAAAACCTGGAAGTTAGTCTTAAACAATTATTTTCATCAGGAGTATGCTTTCTTGAAGGAACCTCGCATTTACCTGTTATAATTGCAAAAGGTCTTACACCTGAAGAGAAAGCAAAACTCATCCAAGTTTTGAAGTCACATAAGAAGGCGATTGCATGGAAAATCTATGATATACAAGGGATCAGTCCAAACTACTGCACTCACGAGATACTCATGGAGAACGACTTCAGACCTTCAGTACAGAGACAGAGGAAAGTTGATGTGGCATAAAAAGTTATGTTTTTATGATCCTTATTCCTCACTTTTTGGGCCAATCTTTAGTAAAAACATCCCAAAACATTGATTATTTACTAAAATTCACTAAAGTGATTCAAAAGTAGACGTTCTGACAAAAATCACTAAAAACACTCGGATAATGCACAAAATACGGCATTTTAATCCAAGCCGATTCCTCTGCCCTCATTTTCCTATCAATACACACCTCCTAACTTCTACCATCTGTTGTATAGGTAAAATCGAAACGGAAAAATCAAGAATCAAGTGAAACGGCAAAAGAACGGAGAAGACACTGCACTTTCAGAGCAACTAAAAGTCATTCCGGAAACGCGTGAGCTCTACACATCAAATTTCCATGAAATTGGCATCATTAGAAGCGTAACGGAATTACGAAGTCACAGGCGAAAGAATCAGGTCAAACGGACGTGTAACGAAGGAGATACGGACGTTTTAAGCAACGAACAAAATCAGACGGAGCCCGTATACGGCCGTAGGCACCGTATATGGCCCTATACAGACCTTATACGGCCTTGTATATACCGTATACGGCCCTATACAATCCGTATACGGCCCCCCTTCCCCATTTGGTGCTTTGTTTGCTTGTACGTGCTGCTTCGCGAGTTTTACGTGTGATTTTGAGCTTTGCCTATAAATAGGGGATACCCCCTCCTCATTTCAAATCATCTTTCCTTCATTCTCATTTCTTCCTCCTCACTTTCTCTCTCACACACATCACTTTCTCTCTAGTTTCTCTCTCTATAAGTTTCTCTCTCTAGAATTGAGCTAGTTAGAGAGATAGTCAGGTAGAGGTAGCTTTTTGCTTTTGTAAGGAGTTACTCCAAGACTTTGTATTCGCGAAGACCTTTATGTAATAAATTCGTATCAGGTTCTATTTATAAATCTCTTACTTTCCATATTTAAACATGTGTTGCTTTGTTTATGCTTGTTTAGTATTGTATGCTAGATATATAATGTTAGGCTAGACATTTCTTTGTGTTTACTATGATATAATTATGTTAGAATAGTCAATATGTTTATGCCATGTTGTTACTCTGTCTGTGTTGCTTTAAACTTTGTATGAACTTATAAATTGAGTCTCGAATGTTTATCTATCCAACTTATGCTGTGGTTAGAAGCTTCCTGCTATAACTTGGCCAATTACTAGTGGTACGTTCTCTACCTATTCTATGCGTGATGATCAATGAACTCGGTGTGGTTGTGTTCTCTAGATTGAAACATATCATAAGAGACACGGAGCGTAGGACTCGAGATAGGTTAGATTCATGTTTATCTGTTAGGTATCTTTAAAAGAACTTTCGGGATATCTATGATCTGATTATTAGTTATTTGCTATGCTTAGGATTATGGTGTTCTGTTGTGTGTCACCCTATTGCATGTTCTTGTTTAACTGTTGCCTTAGGAATGATGCATGATAGAGTTATCCCCTTGGTTCATATTAGGTACTGTATGATTAGGTTTTTAGACACGGAATACTGATTTACACAGTAGATTAACATGCATGGAATAGTTGTGATGATTTATATGTTTAATGCTGAACAATTTAACTGACCGTTAGCTCGACTATCCCAACTTGGTCCGTGGGATTATCCCCGTTCATGTTTTTGTTCAATCAACAATTCACGCTACGATAAAGACGTCTTTGATGAATGTGACTAGGGACCAGGATTTGAGGATAGTTGTCGGTTGAATTGGTCTGTACATTTGGGAGAACTTCCGGTGTATCTGACTTCTATAACTGCTATCCACGTGACATGTTATTTATCTGATTGCGAACAACTCTACGTTAGATATCTAATAGGCTTGTAGTTATAGCTCATTAAAATTTAGAAAATCCTGGAAAGTAATGTGGAACCCTAATTAATGTAATGGAAAAACCGTAAAATGCCCTACTACTCGGTATAGTGCTGGAAACAACAGTTGGTGGTATACAAACGTATGGAAGCCGCGGAACGGTCGTAGGTACAATACTTTGCATTAATTATGTTTCTATCCTCTGCGGATTAATCATCATACCTAGTAGCCCTACCCTTGACTATTCATTAATAACATATAACGAAATCATAGTAAACACTCATGTATCCTCTGTCGTCCGAGTCTCCGTACAAACCTCTTTTATTTTATTTGCTTTTTATTAGATTAATATTTAGTTATAAAAACAAAAAACATATCCAAAGCTTTTAAAACCCTAGCAAGATTACCAAAGATAATTAAACCTCCTAGACTCCCATGCCCGTTGTAGTTTAAAGAACGACACCTGAGTCATACGTACCGCTTACTGCCTCTTTAGGTTCATTAAGTAGTATACAGCTTAGGATTCCCCAGCTTTATAAATTTTATAGCGTACTCTGCCGTGCGTCCCGGTTGGGCCGGATCAACGACCGGTGTAAAAACCGACCGACCGCTGGGATCGCGACAAGCTTTTTGGCGCCGCTGTCGGGGACTACAACGACCGATTTTAGGAATTTAGTTATCTTAGTTATTTAGCGATCCTTTCGGAAGATCAATATCACCTGGAAGTTACAGTTTCTATCCCTAGGTTAGTTAGTTTTTAATTTCCCGTCCTTAGTTAAACCTTTTCTTTTCAAACCCTACTCTCTTCTAAACAAGTTATGTCGAACCGTATCACTCTCGCCTCATCAACCCAACCACTGCTAGAGGAACGAGGAGGACCAATCATATCACCAACCAATGAAACCCTTGAAATTAGGCCACATTTTATTAAAATGCTTAGATCTCAGTGTCAGTTTCATGGTCTTTCGGTTGAAAACCCTAACGCCCATCTTAACAAATTTATCAACCTTTCCGACTCTTTCGAACAAACCAGATCAAGTATTGAAGTCACCCGACTTCACCTGTTTCCTTATTCTTTGTCTTTCCGAGCCCAAACATGGTTTTATCAACTCGAACCCAATTCGATTCATACTTGGGAGGAGATGGCTACTAAGTTCTTAGTTAAGTATTTCCGTCCTTCCCTGCAAACCAATCTCAAAAGTGAAATCATTAACTTTCATCAAGGAACTACTGAATCATTAAGCTCTGCTTGGGAACGATTTAAGAATCTGCTTGGAAGATCTCCGAATCATCAGTTGGCTTAAACGAATCTAGTCTGCACATTCTACAACAGTTTGAATCCTCATCATCAACAAACCCTCGATGCTACTTCATCTGGAAACTTCATGCTACATACTTCAGACGAAGCTTGGAAGTTGATTGAGACGATAACGATGCACCAACATGACTTGGAGTTAGATGAATCAACCTCAGAAATCAGGAATACTTCTAATCAAGCCTTAGACACTATAAGAACTCAACTCGAATCCATCTCTAAAGTTGTCAAGGACATGCAAGACTCTCCCAAACCCAAGAAGAAACCTCAACGGCTCTTCTCAAACTCAAAGTCCAAGGAAGATGTTCTCGCCACAACCAGAACCACTGATCAAATCATTCATTCAGAACCTTTCACTCAGTGGTTATCCAAACAACCTATCCCTCAATCGTTAGTTCTCTCTACACCCTCTACTTCTTTACAATTTTCTTCTCGTCTAAACAATACGATTTTCAATAACTTCATGGTTGATCAAAACAATACAAATAAACAAATTGTTGATTTTCAAAATAAAAATGATTATTTGCTTAGAATTTCAAACGATTTAATTAAGAACATGGAGGATAATGTTAAAAGATTGTTTTTAAAAGTTGAGGAGAAGTAAAAAGAAGAAGCGATCTACAATTCTGTCTTGCGTGATGCCATTCTTGTGGTCACTAGAGGAGGAAAAGAGACTAAGAAAGAGAAATCAGTTGATATTCCTTCAAACAAACCTTCTAGTTCTTCTCTACCCACTGATCCAGTACCTGTTGACACTCCTGTCACTTCTCCTGAACCAGAACCTTCTAAAGCCCCAGAAACAACTAAACCAACACGTATACCTTTTCCTGGTAAGCTTAAGAAAGAGAAACAAGAGGCCCAGTTTGGAAAATATCTAGAAATGTTCAAAAGCCTACACTTAAATGTCAGATTATTAGATGCTTTAGTTGAGATGCCTAGTTGTGCCAAATTCTTTAAGGAGCTCATATCCAACAAAGAAAAACTTAGACAAATAGTTAACTTGCCCTTAGAAGCAGAATGCTCTTTAATTATGCAACAAGGACTACCGCCAAAGCTAGGAGATACTGGCAGTTTCACTATTCCTTGTTACCTTCAGGATGTTCAAATAAGTAACGCCTTAGCTGACTTAGGAGCTAGTGTAAACCTTATGCCATACTTGCTTTATAGGAAACTAGGATTAAGCGAACTTTTGCCAACCCGTATGACAATCCAATTAGCAGATAGATCAGTTAAACTCCCTCATGGAATTGCTGAAGATATTATGGTCCATGTTGATAAATTCGTCTTTCCTATTGATTTTGTTGTTATGGATATTGAGGAAGATACCCAGGTACCACTCATCCTTGGCAGACCTTTCCTAAACACTGCCAAGGCCGTCATCGACGTAAACGAAAAATCTTTAAAACTTAGAGTGGGAACTGAGGAAGTCACCTTCAATGTCGATAAACTAATGAAACTTCCTATGGGAGAAGACCTTGGTCTTGTAGATTCTATGCAGGAAATAATTGAAGGACATTTTGAAGAAATTCTCGCAGTAAGCAGCATTAATCCGCTTCCGAATACAATCATCACTAAACGAAAAATCTGTGAAGAAGGTGCGGGTATATGCTCGGCTATCTCGGATCCTTCCACCGCATCAAGAGAAGTACTATTTCCCTTGAAGAATTCCAGCTTGCAGCCCAACAGATCTATCATTGCTGCACCGCTTGGGCATGGCACTCCAGTCACTCTCTTAAGAAGAAACCCTATTCCTGAAGTTCCTGATTCATCTCTCTCAAAAGAAGAAATTCTGAAAAGTCTTAAAGAAATGGAGTTAATGCTTAAACCATCCGATTCACAACTATCTGAAAATTGTGAAAACTTGAATCCAGAGATTACTTTTAGCACATCTTCATCAGCTCAATTCCAGAGATTCGCATTTACTGAAGACAACAATGAAATAATCACTGAAGATAATGCAATCTCTCAATCTTCCCAAGTAAGATACGAGCTAAGAAAAGATGAGCTTTCCAACAATACATAATGGGTTGAAATAGCATCTTCCAACATTCCAGAATCACCTGCAGTTGAGAAAGATTATCAGATGAAATACGGCGAACTTAAGAGAGATGAGATTGCAAGGATGAAGCCTTCCACTGAAGAACCACCCGAATTGGAACTAAAGGAACTTCCCTCACACCTTGAATATGCTTTTCTCGAAGGAACTTCACACTTACCAGTTATCATATCAAAAGATCTGAAGCCTGTGGAGAAAACACTACTCATTGAAGTCCTGAAGTCACACAAGAAAGCGATTGCATGGAAAATCTCTGACATACAAGGGATTAGTCAAAATTACTGCACTCACAAGATCTTAATGGAAAACGACTTCAGACCCTCTGTTCAAAGGCAAAGGTGAGTTAACCCGAAGATTCAAGACGTGGTTAAAAAGGAGGTTATCAAACTCCTGGATGCTGGTTTGATTTACCCAATTTCAGATTCCCCATGGGTTAGTCCAGTACAAGTCGTCCCAAAGAAAGGAGACATGACGGTCATCGCTAACGAAAACAAAGAGTTGATTCCAACACGAACCGTCACCGGTTGGAGGGTGTGTATTGACTATCGGAAACTCAATGAAACTACGCGCAAATATCACTTCCCTCTACCGTTCATTGATCAGATGCTTGAAAGATTGTCAGGAAACGAATTCCACTGTTTCCTTGATGGTTTCTCCGGCTATTTTCAGATACCTCTCGATCCAAAGGACCAAGAAAAGACGACGTTCACTTGTCCATACGGAACCTTTGCCTACCGACGTATGCCTTTTGGCTTATGTAATTGATGTGACCCAAAAAGTCATGTTTTTAAGGATATATTTTCACACTTTTTGGACTATTCTTTGGTGAAAACATTTCAAAACCATCATTATTTATCAAAAATCACAAAGGTAGTCTAAATATAGACGTTGCTGCAAAAATCAGTTAAAACGTCCAAATAACACGCAAACCGAGGCAAAACAATCACCTAAAATTTTCCGTTCTCAATGTTCTTATGGAACTAGAGCTTAATACATATTTTATGATTCCATAGGAAAATCCAAGACCGGAGGTGAAAGAATCAGAAAAAACGAACGAAAGACGGAGAAGATATGCGGTCTGGAAGCTCGTCGATCGTCATCCGGAACACGCAAAAGTTAAACACTTCCAAATTTGGCAAACTCCGTGTCATTAGAAGCGTAACGGAAAAACGAAGCCAACGGCGCAAGAATCAAGCAAATCGGAGCCCAAACGAAGAAGATACGGACGAACCAAGCAACCGAGAAACAAGCGGAGGCCAAACCAAGCACCAACCCCCCTGCCCACCTAGGTACCGTATACGGTACCCTAGGTGCTGTATACGGCCCTTAGGGTGCCGTATACGGGGTTGGTTGGCTTCTGAGGTGCCGTTTGCCCCCACCCCCTTGGTCCGCTTGCCCCGTATGCTGCTTTGATGCTTGTATCTTATGCTTCAAAACTTGTACCAAGCCTTCCATCATTTTCCTATAAATACTAACCTCCATTTCTCATTACCACACACCTCTCATCTCATTTTCTTTCTCTCTCTAAAAATTTCTCTCTAGAATTAGGTTAGCATTCTCTCTCTAGCACTACTCTTAGGAGTTAGAGGAGAATTAGTAGGTTAGAGTAGAAGCTCTTAGTAGCTTTTGTACGGAGTTACTCCGAGACTTCAGATTTGTGAAGATTTGTCTGTATTACTCTCGTATTCAGGTTTAATACAATCTCTCGCATTTATTCTTTTAATTATGTTTTCTTATTATGCATGCTTAGGAATGAATGCTAGAATTATGCTAGGCTAGACAAATCAATGTTTGTTGTGATGGGTATGCAATGTTAGGATAGTTATGATATAATATACAATTGGGGATGACACCATTACGAAACAACGAAGGTAACGTTATACGGCTTTCATTTGTATAGCGCCGGAATCATCACGAATGTGTGTAGTACGGAACGTGGAAGCTATGAAAGTCGTGGGCACAATCCGTTGTAGAAATAATGATTCCCAATTGTAAACATACTGTTACTCTATCTGTGTAGGTTTAAAACTATTTGCGAACTTATAAGCTGAACCTCTGCCTGTTTATCTATCCAACTTATGCTATGGTTTGTATCCTCCTCCCTAGAACCTGGCCAATTGCTAGAAGTAGGATTGCAAACTATTCTGTGTATGATGATCAATGAACTCAACATGATCGCTGTTCCCTTGATTGAAACACATCCGAGGGACACGAAGCATAGGATTAGAGATAGATTAGATTCACGCTTGTTTGTTGTGTATCTTTGGGACAACTTCCGGGATATCCATGATTTAGTTATTAGGTCAGTTAATATGATGACTAGTGTTCCGTCCTATTGCATGTTCTTGTTTGATTGTTGCTTAGGTACTGCATGCTAGACATACGCAAACATTATCACTGCCCTGCTAATTAGATTTTCACGAACATAATAAACATAATACAGATAGGTTAACATGCATGTAATAGTTGGGCTAATTGTATGATTAATGATGAACAATTCAGCTGACCGCTAGACAGATTATCCCAACCAGTTCCGCGGGTTAAACCCTGTTCATGTTATTGTTCAATGAACAATTCATGCCATGATACTAACGTCCTTCGGATGTATGTAAATGGGGACCTGGATTAGAGGATAATCGTCAGTTGAATTGGTCTGTGCATTTGGGAGAACTTCCGGTATACTGGACATTCTATAACTGCTATCCATGTGACATATTATATATCTGATTGCGGACAACTCTACGTTAGGTATATAGTAGGATCGTAGCTGTAGCTCATTAAGAAATACAGGAATATCTAGTGAGTAATCTGGAACCCTAATTGATATAACGGAAAAGCTGTAAAACGCCCGAGTATCCGGTATAGCGTTAACATAAATATGTGGGAAACCGAGTAAAGGTCGTAGGCATAATACTTTATCTACCAATTAAATTTCTATGACCTCACCGGATTAATCATCACATCTAGTAAACTTATCCATCCAAATAACATTGCCGAAGTCACAGCAAACATATTCCTTATATTGATTTCTCTGCGTTATCCGTACAAACCCCTGTCTTTAATTTAGTTTTTATTTTAGTAATTAGTTTAGAAAACAAACCAACCTATCAAAAAGTTTTAAAAATCCCAGCTAAATTATAAAAGATAATTAATCTTCCTAGATTCCCATGCCCGTTGTAGTTTGAAGAACGACACATGAGTCATACATACTTAGGATACTCAGCATAATAAACATAAAACCAATGCTTACTGCCCTTTAGGTCTTTAGGTTGTATCAAAACTTAGGATACCCAGCATAATAAATATAAAACACACTGTCCGCGCGCCCTTGCCGGAAGGTTCAACAACCGGAGTAAAATCTGACCGACCGTGGGGTGCACGACAAGTTTTTGGCGCCACTGCCGGGGACTACAACGACCGACTTTAGGAATTTAGTTATCTTAGTTATTTAGCGACCCTTTCGGGAGATCAATATCATCCGGAAGTTACCTGCTTTATCCTTAGTTTAATTAGGTTAATTAGATTAATTAGGTTAATTAATTTAGATTAGTTTTTCCTTTCCGTAACCCTAATTTCTACCTTACGAGTTATGACGAACCGTATCACGCTCGCCTCATCAATCAAGCCACTGCTAGAGGGACGAGGAGGACCGATCGTAGCACCAACCGACGAAACCCTTGAAATTAAGCCTTACTACATAAAAATGATTAAATCTGAGTGTCAGTTTCATGGTCTTTCGGTTGAAAACTCAAACGCCCATCTCAACAAGTTCATCAACCTTACCGATTCCTTCGATATAATAGGAACCAATAGAGATCTTCTCCGACTCCATCTGTTTCCTTATTCTCTATCTTCTCGAGCCTTAACCTGGTTTTATGATTTCGAACCCAATTCGATTCATACATGGGAAGAGATGGCTACTAAGTTTCAAGCTAAGTACTTTCCTCCTTCCATGCAAACCAAGCTTAAGACCGACATTGCTAACTTCCGTCAGGAAACTAACGAATCATTAAGCAAGGCTTGGGAACGATTTAAGAATCTTATCGGAAGATGTCAAAACCATCAGTTGGCTGAAACGAATCTGGTCTGCACATTCTACAACAGCTTAAATCCTCAGCACCAACAAACCCTCGATGCTGCTTCATCCGGAAACTTCATGCACCATACTTCAGACGAAGCTTGGAAGTTGATTGAGACGATAACGATACACCATCATGACTTGGAGCCAGATGAATCCACTTCAGAGGAAAGGAATACTTCAGATCAAGCCTTGGACACCTTGAAAACTCAACTCGAATCCATCTCTAAAGTTGTCAAGGGCTTGCAAGAATCTTCTAAACCCATGCATAAGAAGAAACCCCGAAAGTTCTTCCCAAACAGACGGGCCAACGAAGAAATTCTTGACACCACTGGTAGAAACCCTGACCAATCCTTTCATTCTAAACCATTCATTCAGCGGTTATCCACACTACCCCCATCTCAATCTTTAGTTCTCTTTACTCCTACCCAATTGACTTCTCGTCTAAACAATACGATTTTCAATGACTTCATGGTTGAGCAAAATAATACAAACAAACGAATTCTTGATTTTCAAAACCAAAATGATTATTTGCTCAGGATTTCAAATGATTTAATTAAAAACATGGAGGATAATGTTAAAAGATTGTTTTTAAAAGTTGAGGAGAAGCAAAGGGAGGAAGCGATCTACAATTCCGTCTTTCACTCATCCTATGAGCACGATGACATGCTTGTGGTCACTAGAGGAGGAAAAGAGACTAAGAACGAGAAAACCATAGATATTCCTTCCAATGAACCTTCTACTTCTCTACCCACTGACTCGGTACAAGCTGACACCCCTGTCACTTCTCCTGAGCCAGAACCTTCTAAAGCCCCAGAAGTTTCTAAACCTGTTCGAATACCTTTCCCTGGTAGGCTTAAGAAAGAGAAACAAGAAGCTCAATTTGGAAAATATCTAGAAATGTTCTAAAGCCTACACTTAAACGTTAGATTATTAGATGCTTTAGTAGAAATGTCCAGTTGTGCTAAATTCTTTAAGGAACTGATATCCAACAAAGAAAAACTTAGACAGATAGTTAACTTACCCCTAGATGCCGAGTGCTCCTTATTATGCAACAAGGACTACCCCCTAAGCTTGGAGATACTGGCCGTTTCACTATTCCTTGTTATCTTCAGGATGTTCAAATAAGTAACGCCTTAGCTGACCTAGGAGCTAGTGTAAACCTCATGCCATTATCGCTTTATAGGAAACTAGGATTAAACGAACTCTTGCCTACACGTATGACCATCCAATTAGCAGATAGATCAGTTAAACTCCCCCGAGGAATTCCTGAAGATATTATGGTCCGTGTCGACAAATTCGTCTTTCCAGTTGATTTCGTTGTTATGGATATTGAAGAGGACACCCAGGTTCCACTCATCCTTGGCAGACCTTTCCTAAACACTGCCAAGGCCGTCATTGACGTAAATGAAAAATCTTTAAAACTCCGAGTTGGAACTGAAGAGGTCACCTTCAATGTTGATAAGATCTTGGTCTTGTAGATTCTATGCAGGAAATAATTGAAGAACACTTGGAAGAGATCCTCGCAGAATACTCTGTGAAGAAGGTGCGGGTCTATGCTCAGCTATCTCGGACTCTTCCAACACACCTGGAGAGTTACTATTTCCTTTAAAGAATTCCGAGCCGCAGCTAAATTCCATCTTGACTGTTCCACTTGGATATGGCACTCCTGTCACTCTGCTACGAAGGAACCCGACTTCTGAAGTAGATAATTCATCTCTCTCAAGGGAAGAAAGTCTGAAGACTCTTAAAAAATGGAGTCAATGCTTAAAACACCTGCTTCGCAACCATCTGAAGGTTGTAAAAATCCAGAACTCACCATCAGCGAGTCTTCATCAGCTCAACTTCAGAGATTTGCAACAACTGACGAAGGAAAAGAAATTATCACTGAAGAAAATGCAATCTCTCAATCTTCCCAAGTAAAATATGAGCTGAGAAAAGATGAGCTGTCCAACAATACAGAATGGGTTGAGATAGCATCAGCCGACATTCCGGAATCACCTGCAATGGAATCAGATTATCAAACAACATACGACGAGCTTAAAAGAGACAATATTGCTAGGATGAAACCATCTACTGAAGAGCCACCCGAATTGGAACTAAAGGAACTTCCCCCACACCTTGAATATGCTTATCTTGAAGGAACTTCGCACTTACCTGTTATCATATCTAAAGAATTGAAGCCCAAAGAGAAAGTAAGGCTGGTACAGGTTCTAAAGTCACACAAGAAGGCGATAGCTTGGAAGATCTCTGACATCCAAGGGATTAGTCCAAACTACTGCACGCATAATCAGTGAGGGCTATAATCAGTGACCGTGGCACGCATTTCTGCAATACTCAATTCATGCGAGTGCTGCAGTAGTATGGTGTCACTCACAAAACTTTGACGGCTTACCATCCACAAACAAATGGGCAAGCTGAAGCGACAAATCGGGCTTTGAAAAGGATATTGGAACGAACTGTCAGAAATCATGGGCATAGGTGGGCCGAAAAATTAGACGATGCGTTGTGGGCATTCAGAACTGCCTACAAAACACCATTAGGAACCACACCGTATCGGCTAGTCTACGAAAAGGCGTGTCACCTTCCAATTGAGTTGGAATATCGGGCGTACAGGGCAAAAAACATTGCAACTTGGAAATTTCAGCAGCTGAAGAACAACGGAGAATGCAATTGAATGAGTTAGCAGAACTAAGAGACCAAGCGTACGACAGTTCGCTGAGCTTCAAAGAAAGAACTAAAAGGGTCCACGACGCTAAGTTAAAGCCCTCTAGGTTCAAACAGGGAGATAAAGTGATGCTCTTCAATTCGCGATTCAAGAAATTCTCCGGTAAGTTTAAAAGTAGGTGGAGCGGACCATTCATGATCTCAAAGGTATTTCCCTATGGCGCAATCAAACTCGAGGCTCCAGAAGGTAATTTTAAGGTTAATGGTCATCGCTTAAAGCATTATGTTGAGGACTTTCCCATCAGGGAAGACGTCTTCATCTTTGAACCCCCATGAGTCTTCAAGAAAGGTACAAAGAGTCAAGCTAGAGACTCGTAAAACAAGCGCTCTTGGGAGGCACCCCAAGCTTATCTTTACTTTTCTGTCAAATTTTTACTTCTTAGTTTATTTTTGTTAAGTATGATTATCTCTAACGAAATTTCAGGATTTGCTACTTATCTGACTACAAACTTCAAATTTTAACAAAATCAGAGATAAGAATGCAAATGCCAGAACTCTGATAACAGAAATCTTTATAAAACATCTTCACACTATCATCAGATCTCTGTGCATTTGTATTTATCATTCTATGCATTACCTTTTTATTTTGTTTGTTTCAGGATGGATAGCTCCAGTGACACCAGAGAGATCATAGCTGAGATACCACCGAGACGTCGCAGAGATCGCAAACGAGGACATAGAGCACGCAGGATCATGCCCACTATTCGCGAGGAGGACCTTACTGATGTCCCGATCACTCATGAGGAGCCATCCGCTGAGTGACCCTCATCACCTGTTCACCAGTCAGCTCCCATACCTACTCTTGAGTATGGGATTACACTAGCTGACCCGGTTGCAACCTGGGCCCTCTTTCGGACACTCCACCTTCATCATGACATCATGTCCACCCTCTGTGTGCATGTAGGGCTTCCGAGGCCCTCTGACTGTCCGTTCCATCTTGGTCCGGACCCAGGACCGTCTCGCCCGCCCTGGTCATTCTTCCCTCCTGCTGGACCGTTCGCTGCTGGACCTTCCACTGCTCCACCTGCTGCTGTTGATCCTGCCATGTCATCAGGGAGTGTATCAGCGGAGCCTTCACTTACTGAGCAGTTGATGGCTGTGTTGGATGTCTTTAGTCCACCTCACGCTCATGCTTCTGCTGGCATTACTGAGCCGAGCATGGATACGATTGAGGAGCCTACACCATCACCCACCTCAGTCCTTGCTGCTGCTATTGTTGCCTTCGATCCTGACAGCGATGATCTACTTGATGACTTTTAGTTTATTTAGTTTATTTCATTTATCTTATTTCAGTACTTAGATTTTTATAACTCTTTGTTATTTTCGAGATATGACGTTGTGTTGATGTTTATTGCAGAACTTAGCTTATTGTGGAATGGATAATCTTACACGAAACTGGTCCTCCAATCCAGCAAATCACACGCACCATTTCTACACTAATCTGGTCCTGTCCAGTAAACAGGATGGGGAGTATTTTAAACCTTTCTCCATTTTTTGATGATTTTACGTTCACTTAAGTTTATGTGTTATAATCTGTACCACATCCTAACTTATCACTAAGTGTGGGATTCTAGCCCAATTTAACACTTAGGAAACATTTTCTTACATGTTCAAACTCTAAGTGTGGGATTTTAGTCGTAAAATCTCAACTCAAGAGAACATTAGGGACAATGTTTCCCTAAGTGTGGGATGGTAGGTATGGAATACCTTGGATAAACGAATTTTATGTCTACATTGTATATCTCAGAAAATGTTCCCTAAAATTTTTTCAAATTTTTTCAAAAATATTTTTCAATAAAACTAAAATATGAGCTAAATCTTGAGATTAACTCTAAATTTTTGAGTTTTGGTATGCCTGAAAGAAATCATTTTCAAAATATGAGGAAAATATTTCAAAAACTTAAGGAAAATAAGGTAGAAATTTCCTAAGCAAGAAACGACAATCTAAGAGGGGCATCGCATGACTAGGCACATACAAACCAAATTTGCAGTGAGGTTTTGAGCCTTAAAAGCATTCATTTTTAATGCTACATTGTTCATTTCTTGTGTGTGCCGATGCATGTATCTCTGAATTAGAACTTGCTCTTGACATACGCTTCGAGACCACATTGGTGTGTACCGTACGCGGTATAGGCGCAATTAAATGACCTTGACATTCCTTAGGATTTGAACCCCCTTTTCAGCCTTCTCTTTCAAGCCCAAAACCCTTCCGATACTCATTTTTAGTATCGATGATCCGCCTAGAAAACCCTGTTGAGCCTAAACCTTTTCATTTCTTCAAAAACCCTAATCACAAACCCACTTTCCCAAATTCCCAAAGCCTTATCTTAGAATTTCTGAGGTTATGAAGAACATCTTGAAGAATATCCAACTAGATTATCTTACTCGTTCATGTTCTCCAAAAAGAATCAAACCTCTCTAAAAGTGTGGGAAAATTATCACACAAGAGAGACAAGAGAACAACGGTGCGGGAAAATTAGCACCCAAAGTAAAGACTCGAATTGATCAAGATAAGAGAAAGGACTTTCTGAAGGAGAAAAAGAAAATAAATTATCCTCGGAAGTTCTCTAACAAAGAAATTCTAAAGAAGAAAAGAAAATAAAAAATAGAAAAATAAAGAAAAGAAAAGAGAAAAAGAAAAGAAAATAAAGCTCAAGAAGCTTCAAAGTATCAACCATTCAAAGGGAGATCCGATAGAAGACGAGTAGCTACTTCATCCGTTCTACAAATAAGTTTTTCATGATTCTTGGAAAGCCTAAGATAAGCAACACCCTTACAAACCAAAAAATTCCCTTATCCATACCCCTTAACCCTCACAAAAAATTACAACCCCCGAATGTCTTGGGATAATTAGCACCGTTCTCACCTAAGTGGTGGAGATCCGATTCTCGATCAAGCCTATGACGATGAGTACTGCATGACTGGCTTTATGAGCGATTTCGTTTGAACTAGATTGATAGGAAACCCGATACACTATTGAGTGAATTGAGTGACCACCTTATGTGAGATCGCCTAGTCATGTATACTCCGAGATCACGAGAGTTGGAAGTATGCCTATGAGAATCGCTTCTTGTTTCCGAAAGGATCATCTTACTTTTCCTTGGTTTCCTGAAACTATCTACTCATACGAGAAAACGGTGACCGACGGGGATGTCATAACTCTCCTATAAAACCTGTTTTAAAAATGTTTTCAAAGGGGATGTTGATGAGTGTTGCTTGAGGACAAGCAACATCAAAGTGTGGGATACTTGATGTGACCCAAAAAGTCATGTTTTTAAGGATATATTTCCAAACTTTTTGGACAATTCTTTGGTGAAAACATTTCAAAACCATCATTATTTACCAAAAATCACCAATGAAGTCTAAATATAGACGTTGCTGCAAAAATCGGTTAAAACGTCCAAATAACACGCAAACCGAGGCAAAACAATCACCTAAATTTTCCGTTCTCAATGTTCTTATGGAAATAGAGCTTAATACATATTTTATGATTCCATAGGAAAATCCAAGACCGGAGGTGAAAGAATCAGAAGAAACGGACGAAAGACGGAGAAGATATGCGGTCTGGAAGCTCACCGATCGTCATCCGGAACACGCAAAAGTTAAACACTTCCAAATTTGGCAAACTCCATGTCATTAGAAGCATAACGGAAAAACGAAGCCAACGGCGCAAGAATCAAGCAAATCGGAGCCCAAATGAAGAAGATACGGACGAACCAAGCAACCGAGAAACAAGCGGAGGCCAAACCAAGCACCAACTCCCCTCCCCTGCCCACCTAGGTACCCTATACGGTACCCTAGGTGCAGTATACGGTACCCAAGGTGCCGTATACGGCCCTTAGGGTGCCGTATACCGCCCTTAGGGTGCCGTATACGTGGTTGGTTGGCTTGTGAGGTGCCGTTTGCCCCCCCCCCCCCCCCCCCCCCTTGATCCGCTTGCCCCCTATGATACTTTTATGCTTGTATCTTATGCTTCAAGACTTGTACCAAGCCTTCCACCATTCTCCTATAAATACTAACCTCCATTTCTCATTACCACACACCTCTCATCTCATTTTCTTTCTCTCTCTAAAAATTTCTCTCTAGAATTAGGTTAGCATTCTCTCTCTAGCATTACTCTTAGGAGTTAGAGGAGAATTAGTAGGTTAGAGTAGAAGCTCTTAGTAGCTTTTGTACGGAGTTACTCCGAGACTTTAGATTTGTGAAGATTTGTCTGTATTACTCTCGTATTCAGGTTTAATACAATCTCTCGCATTTATTCTTTTAATTATGCTTTCTTATTATGCATGCTTAGGAATGAATGCTAGAATTATGTTAGGCTAGACAAATCAATGTTTGTTGTGATGTAGCAATGTTAGGATAGTTATGATATAATATACAATTGGGGATGACACCATTACGAAACAACGGAGGTAACGTTATACAGCTTTCATTTGTATAGCGCCGGAATCATCACGAATGTGTGTAGTACGGAACGTGGAAGCTATGAAAGTCGTGGGCACAATCCGTTGTAGAAATAATGATTCCCAATTGTAAACATACTGTTACTCTATCTGTGTAGGTTTAAAATTGTTTGTGAACTTATAAGCTGAACCTCTGCCTGTTTATCTATCCAACTTATGCTGTGGTTTGTATCCTCCTCCCTAGAACCTGGCCAATTTCTAGAAGTAGGATTGCCAACTATTATGTGTATGATGATCAATGAACTCAACATGGTCGCTGTTCCCTTGATTGAAACACATCCGAGGGACACGAAGCATAGGATTAGAGATAGATTAGATTCACGCTTGTTTGTTGTGTATCTTTGGGACAACTTCCTGGATATCCATGATTTAGTTATTAGGTCAGTTAATATGATGACTAGTGTTCCGTCATATTGCATGTTCTTGTTTGATTGTTGCTTAGGTACTGCATGCTAGACATACGCAAACATTATCACTGCCCTGCTAATTAGATTTTCACGAACATAATAAACATAATACAGATAGGTTAACATGCATGTAATAGTTGTGCTGATTGTATGATTAATGATGAACAATTCAGCTGACCGCTAGACAGATTATCCCAACCGGTTCCGCGGGTTAAACCCTGTTCATGTTATTGTTCAATGAACAATTCATTCCATGATACTAACGTCCTCCGGATGTCTATAAATGGGAACCTGGATTAGAGGATAATCGTCAGTTGAATTGGTCTGTGCATTTGGGAGAACTTCCGGTGTACTGGACATTCTATAACTGCTATCCATGTGACATATTATATATCTGATTGCGGACAACTCTACGTTAGGTATATAGTAGGATCGTAGCTGTAGCTCATTAAGAAATACAGGAATATCTAGTGAGGAATCTGGAACCCTAATTGATATAACAGAAAAGCTGTAAAACGCCCGAGTATCCGGTATAACGTTAACATAAATATGTGGGAAACCGAGTAAAGGTCGTAGGCATAATACTTTATCTACCAATTATATTTCTATGACCTCACCGGATTAATCATCACATCTAGTAAACTTATCCATCCAAATAACATTGCCGAAGTCACAGCAAACATATTCCTTATCTTGATTTCTCTGCGTTCTCCGTACAAACCCCTGTCTTTAATTTAGTTTTTAATTTTAGTAATTTGTTTAGAAAACAAACCAACCTATCAAAAAGTTTTAAAAATCCCAGTTAAATTATAAAAGATAATTAATCCGCCTAGATTCCCATGCCCGTTGTAGTTTGAAGAACGACACCTGAGTCATACATACCGCTTACTGCCCTTTAGGTCTTTAGGTTGTATCAAAACTTAGGATACCCAGCATAATAAATATAAAACACACTGTCCGCGCGCCCTTGCCGGATGGTTCAACGACCGGAGTAAAATCCGACCGACCGTGGGGTGCACGACAGTAATGCACCGGCGACATTTCAAAGATGCATGGTGGCAATCTTCCACTACATGATTGAACAATGCATGGAAGTGTTAATGGATGATTTTTCGGTTTTTGGAGATTCGTTCACCACTTGTCTTTCTAACTTGGATAGGATGCTTGCCCGATGTGAAGAATCAATTCTAGTTCTGAATTGGGAAAAATGCCATTTCATGGTAAAATAAGGCATAGTTTTAGGACACCGTATATCTAAAGTTGGAATTGAAGTCGACAAATCAAAATTCGAGACAATCTCTAAACTTCCACCCCCTACTTTTGTCAAAGCCATTCGCAGTTTTCTAGGTCACGCCGGATTCAACCGTCGCTTTATCAAGGATTTCTCTACGATATCTCGACCTGTGACTCATCTATTCGAAAAAGATACTCCGTTTGTTTTTACAGATGAATGTCTCAAAGCCTTTGATTATCTGAAAGATCTGCTTATACATGCGCCGATCATGGTTGCTCCAGATTGGAGTCTCCCATTTGAGATCATGTGTGACGCCAGTGATTTCGCAGTTGGAGCAGTTCTGGGACAGCGGAAGGAGAAACAGTTTCAACCAATATACTACGCTAGCAAAACACTCACCGATGCTCAAGAGAATTACACGACAACAGAAAAGGAGCTGCTTGTGGTAGTATTCACTTTTGATAAATTTCATTCCAATCTAATCTTGTCCAAAACTATTGTCTATACAAATCACTCTGCTTTGAAATACCTCTTCAAGAAGCAAGATGCTAAACCTCGCCTTCTACGATGGATCCTACTCCTACAAGAATTCGATATAGAGATTAAAGATAAAAATCGAGCAGAAAACGTCGCGGCGGATCATCTTAGCCGTCTGGAAAATCCTTCATTGGATAAGTTGTATAAAGAGGATATTCAAGACCAATTTCCAGAAGAACAGCTCATGAACATTGGTAAGTACTATCCGGGATCAAGAACCACAAACGACCCCTGGTATGCTGACTATGCCAATTACTTGGTGGGAAAAATTGTACCAAAAGGGATGCCAACATCTCAGAGACGAAGATTCTTCCGCGACATAAAGTATTACTATTGGGACAGCCCCTTCCTCTTCAAGATCTGTCCTGATCAAATCATTAGAAGATGCATCGAAGGGAAAGAGGCAGAACATATCTTACACCAAAGCCATCACGGACCAACTGGAGGACATCATGGAGCAAAAATGACCGCAAGAAAAGTGAATGACGCCGGCTTTTTCTGGCCAACCATATTTCGAGATGCTTACGATCTGGTGAGACGCTGCGATATCTGCCAAAGACAAGGCAATATAATAGCTCGGAACGAAATGCCACTTACAAACATCCAGGCCGTGGAGATCTTCGATATTTAGGGATTAGACTTTATGGAACCATTCCCTAAATCTAACAGCAAAGAATACATCTTGGTTGCAGTCGACTACGTTCCCAAGTGGGCTGAGGCCCAAGCTCTTCCAACAAATGATGCCAAAGTGGTGACCAAATTCATCAAAAAGCTATTCAGTCGATTTGGAACTCCAAAAGCTATAATCAGTGATCGTGGTACCCACTTTTGCAACGTTCAATTCATGAAAGTTATGCAACAGTACGGTGTCACTCACAAAACGTCAACGGCTTACCACCCACAAACCAATGGGCAAGCTGAGGCCATAAATCGAGCTTTGAAAAGGATCTTGAAAAGAACTGTCGGTAATCACGGGCACAAATGAGCTGACAAATTAGATGATGCGATGTGGGCATTCAGGACTGCCTACAAGATACCATTGGGAACCACTCCGTATCGTCTAGTTTATGGCAAGGCATGTCACTTACCGATCGAGTTGGAATACAAGGCATATTGGGCTTTAAAGAATTGCGGATATTTCAGCAGCTGGAGCCATCAGAAGAATGCAGCTGAATGAGTTAGCCGGTTTAAGGGATCAGGCATATGATAGTTCTTTACACTTCAAGGAATGAACTAAACAGGCTCACGACGCTAAACTAAGGCCCTCACGATTCAAACCAGGTGACAAAGTGCTACTCTTCAACTCGTGCTTCAAGAAGTTCTCTGGCAAGTTTAAACTCAGATGGAGATGACCATTCGTAATATCAAAAGTATTTCCCTACGGTGCAGTCGAACTCGAGGCACCAGAAGGTAATTTTAAGGTTAATGGTCACCGCTTAAAGCATTATTTCGAAGACTTCCCTATTAGGGAGGATGTCTTTATCTTTGAACCACCGTGAGTCGACAGAAAGGTATAAAGAGTCAAGATAGAGACTCGTAAAACAAGCGCTCTTGGGAGGCACCCCAAGCCTATCTTTATATTCTGTCATTTTATTTCTTACTTTATTTTTATTAAGTGTGGTTATCTCTGAACTAATAAATTACAGGTTTGCTGCTTATCTGACTACAAATTACAAAATCTGAGATACGTTCCAATGTTTGACTTTTGCACTGTTAGCATTACCTGTTTATTTTATTCTGTTTTAGGATGGACGCTGTTGTCACTGATCATGTAACTGTGAGACCACGCAGACGACGCAGACCTCGTAGACGCAGAGCACAGAGAGAGACTATGTTCACCATCACTGAGGAGGACCTGACTGATGTCCCGATACTCACGAGGAGTTTCCCGAGAGAGGCCCTCATCACCTCAGCCAGCCCCAGTACCTACTTTCGAGTATGGTATCACCACGGCAGACCCAATTGCTTCGTGGGCTCTCTTCCGGACACTCTCTATCCAGCATGACATCATGTCCTCCATCTGTGAGCGGCTCAAGATTCAGAGACCTGCTGACCATCCCTACAGGCTTGGACCAGATCCGGGACCATCTCGACCTCCCTGGTCCTTCTTTCCTCCTGCTGATGCTCCTGTTGACCCTACTGCCGGGCCTTCCACTGGTCCTACTCCTGCTACTCCTGCTGCTGCGGTCACTGAGCCATCCATGTCCCCAGGATCACCCGATCATAGCCTCCTTGAGCAGATATTGGCTATGGTAGATACTCATAGTTCAGTGAAGCCCACCACCACTGATGAGATTGTGGCACAGGCTATGGCTGCTACTGACTTTTCTATCCCATCTCTGAGATCTGTCTTTGACAGGGATGCTGAGGAGTTTGATCCTCACACTGATGACCTGCTTGATGACTTTTAGACTTTATCTTTATTATTTACTTTATGTATTATAACTCTGTATTTACGCTTTAGACCTGCTACCTAGATGAGATGTTGTGATATGTGTTTTGATGTTTATTGCAGAATTCGGCTTTGTGTGGAATGGATGATCTTAAACGAGCCTGGTCCTAAAAATCCAGCAATTCACTAGCACCACTCCTACACAAACGTGGTCTATTCCAGTAAACACAAATGGGGAGTCTCTCTGTTTTTTTCCCCGTTTCATTTATGTTTTATTATGCCTATGTTAGTGTGTCTAATTTCTATGCCTCATCCTAAACTTATCACTAAGTGTGGAATTCCAGCCCAAATTAAACACTTGAAAAACATCTACTTACATGTTCAAACTCTAAGTGTGGGATTTTACTAGTAAAATCTCTACTCAAGATAACATTAGGGACAATGTTCCTCTAAGTATGGGATGGTAGGTATATAACACTTGAGATAGTGATTTTTATGTCCAAAACAACAAAACTTTCTCTCAAACTTTTTCAAAAATAAGGTCAATTTTTTTCAAAATTAATGAGTCTAACCACTCGGTTAACTTAGTTTTTGAGTCTTAGATACTACTGAGAGAAACCATTTTCAAAAATATAAGTATGATATTTCTATAGGCCTAAAGGAAATAAGGTAGAAATTGCTTAAGCAAGAATTGATAATCCAAAAGAGCATGGCTAGGCACATAAAACCTTTTGCAGTGAGGTATCTTGAGCCCAAAAGCATTCATTTTTAATGCTTCACTTTCATTTCTTGTGTGTGCTGATGCATGCATCTCTGAATTAGAACTTGCTCTTAACATGCACTTCGAGACCATATTGGTGTGTACCGTACGCGGTATAGGTGCAATTAGATGACCTTGACATTCCTTAGGATTTAGCCGATTTCTTACATATCTTTTCAAGCCCAAAACCCTTTCCGATGCTCATTTTTAGTATCGAAGATCCGACTAGTACACCTTGTTGAGCCTAAACCTTTCGTTTCTTCAAAACCCTAATTTTTACCCAATTCCCAAAAATATCCCCAAACTTATCTTAGAATTTCTGAGGTTATGAAGAACATCTTTTAGAATATCCGTTTAAAATATCCTACTCATTCGCGTTCTCCAAAAATCAAGCTTCTCGAAAATGGTGCGGGAAAATTAGCACACAAAGAGATCCAAAAGGACGATGGTGCGGGAAAATTAGCACATGGAAAAGAATCGAAATGATCAAGATAAAAGAAAGGATTTATGAAGGATTCAAAATATAAAATCTTCCTTGGAAATTCTCTCACGAAGAAATTCTGAAGAAAACAAAAAGAAAAGACAAAAGAAGAAAAAATTAAGAAAAAGAAAAAATAGCTCCACAAATAAAGCTGAAAGTTTCAAAGTACGACTCTTCATGAAAAATCCGACAGAAGCTGAAACAGCTACCATCTCTCCGTTCTTAATAAAGTTGTTCATAATCTCAGTGATTATAGGATAAGCTAAACACCCTCACAACCAAAAATACCACTATCCATACCCTTCACCCTCACCGAACATTATAACCCTCTGAATGTCTTGAGATAATTAGCACCATCCTCACCTAAGTGGTGGAGATCCGATTCTCGATCAAGCCTATGACGATGAGTGCAGCATGACTGGCTATTTTGAGCAATTTCGTTTGATCTTTATTGATAGGAAACCCGACACACTTTGAGTGAATTGAGTAACCACCTTTAGTGAGATCGCCTAGTCATGTGTACTCCAAGATCACGAGATTTGGAATTATGCCTAAGAGAATCTCTTCTTGTTTAAGGAAGGATCATCATATCTTTATTCACACTTTTAGAATAACTCACTTATCTGAGGAAATGCTAATCTTGGAAAATATTCTCTGACTCGTCCTAAAAACATGACTTAAAAATATTTTCAGAGAGTTATTACTTGAGGACAAGCAACGTCTAAGTGTGGGATAGCTTGATGTGGCGTAAAAAGTCATGTTTTTATGAGCCTTATTCCTCACTTTTTGGGCCAATCTTTAGTAAAAACATCCCAAAACATTGATTATTTACTAAAATTCTCTAAAGTGGTTCAAAAGTAGACATTGTAACAAAAATCACTAAAAACACTCGGATAATGCACAAAACACGACATTTTAATCCAAGCCGATTCCTCCGCCCTCATTTTCCTTTCAAGACAAACCTCCTAACTTCTACCATCTGTTGTATAGGTAAAATCGAGACAGAAAAATCAAGAATCAAGTGAAACGGCAAAAGAACGGAGAAGACACTGCACTTTCAGAGCAACTAAAAGTCATTCCGGAAACGCCTGAGCTCTACACATCAAATTTCCATGAAATTGGCATCATTAGAAGCGTAACAGAATTACAAAGCCACAGGCAAAAGAATTAGGTCAAACGGACGTGTAACGAAGGAGATACGGACGTTTTAAGCAACGAACGAAATCAGACGGAGCCCGTATACGGCTGTAGGCACCGTATATGGCCCTATACAGACCTTATACGACCTTGTATAGACCGTATACGTCCGTATACAAGCCGTATATGGCCTCCCCCCCCCCCCCCTTCCCCATTTGGTGCTTTGTATGCTTGTACGTGCTGCTTCGCGAGTTTTACGTGTGATTTTGAGCAATTAAAAGTCATTCCGGAAACGCCTGAGCTCTACACATACAATTTCCATGAAATTGGTATCATTAGAAGCGTAACAGAATTACGAAGTCATAGGCAAAAGAATCAGGTCAAACGGACGCGTAACGAAGGAGATACGGACGTTTTAACAACAAACGAAATCAGAGGGAGCCCGTATACGTCCCTATACATACCGTATACGGCCTTGTATAGACCGTATGCGGCCCTATACAATCCGTATACGCCCCCCTTCCCCATTTGGTGCTTCGTTTGCTAGTAAGTGCTGCTTCGCGAGTTGTACGTGTGATTTTGAGCTTTGCCTATAAATAGGGGATACCCCCTCCTCATTTCAAATCATCTTTCCTTCATTCTCATTTCTTCCTCCTCAATTTATATCTCACACACATCACTCTCTCTCTAGTTTCTCTCTCTAGAAGTTTCTCTCTCTAGAATTGAGCTAGTTAGAGAGATAGTTAGGTAGAGGTAGCTTTTAGCTTTTGTACGGAGTTAGTCCAAGACTTTGTATTCGCGAAGATCTGTCTGTAATAAATTCGTATCAGGTTCTATTTATATATCTCTTACTTTCCATATTTAAACAAGTGTTTGTTTGTTTATGCTTGTTTAGGATTGTACGCTAGATGTATAATGTTAGGCTAGAAATTTCTTTGTGTTTACTATGATGTAGTTATGTTAGAATAGTCAATATGTTTATGCCATGCTGTTACTCTGTCTGTGTTGCTTTAAACTTTGTATGAACCTATAAACTGACTCTCGGATGTTTATCTATCCAACTTATGCTGTGGTTAGAAGCTTCCTGCTAGAACTTGGCCAATTACTGGTGGTACGTTCTCTACCTATTCTATGCCTGATGATCAATGAACTCGGTGTGGCTGTGTTCTCTAGATTGAAACATATCATAAGAGACACGGAGCGTAGGACTCGAGATAGGTTAGATTCATGTTTATCTGTTAGGTATCTTTGAGAGAACTTTCGGGATATCTATGATCTGATTATTAGTTATCTGCTATGCTTAGGATTATGGTGTTCTATTGTGTGTCACCCTATTGCATGTTCTTGTTAGATTGTTGCCTTAGGAATGATGAATACTAGAGTTATCCCCTTGGTGCATATCAGTAACTATATGATTAGGTTTTCAGACACGGAATACTGATTTACACAATAGATTAACATGCATGGAATAGTTGTGATGATTTATATGTTTAATGCTGAACAATTTAACCGACCGTTAGCTCGACTATCCCAACTTGGTCCGCGGGATTATCCCCGTTCGTGTTTTTGTTCAATCAAGAATTCACGCTACGATACAGACGTCTCTAATGACTTTGACTGGGGACCAGGATTTGAGGATAGTTGTCGGTTGAATTGGTCTGTACATTTGGGAGAACTTCTGGTGTATCTGACTTCTATAACTGCTATCCACGTGACATGTTATTTATCTGATCGCGGACAACTCTATGTTAGATATCTAATAGGCTCGTAGTTATTGCTCATTAAAATATAGAAAATCATGTAATGTAATGTGGAACCCTAATTAATGTAACGGAAAAACCGTAAAACGCCCTACTACTCGGGGTAGTGCTGAAAACACCAGTTGGTGGAGTACAAATGTATGGAAGCCGCGGAACTGTCGTAGGTACAATACTTTGCATTAATTATGTATCTATCCTCTCTGGATTAATCATCATACCTAGTAGCCCTACCCTTGACTATTCACTAATAACATATAACGAAATCATAGTAAACACTCGCGTATCCTCTGTCGTCCGAGTCTCCATACAAACCTCTTTTATTTTATTTACTTTTTCTTAGATTAATATTTAGTTATAAAAACCAAACCTATCCAAAGCTTTTAAAACCCTAGCTAGATTACCAAAGATAATTAAACCTCCTAGACTCTCATGCCCGTTGTAGTTTGAAGAACGACACCTGAGTCATACGTACCGCTTACTGCCTCTTTAGGTTCATTAAGTAGTATACAGCTTAGGATTCCCCAGTTTTATAAATTTTAAAGCTTACTCTGTCGCGCGTCCCGGTTAGGCCGGATCAACGACCGGTGTAAAAACCGACCGACCGCTGGGATCGCGACAAGAGTCAACCCGAAGATTCAAGATGTGGTCAAGAGGGAGGTTATCAAACTCTTGGTTGCTGGCCTGATCTATCCTATTTCAGATTCCCCATGGGTCAGCCCAGTTCAGGTTGTCCCCAAGAAAGGAGGAATGACGGTTATCGCTAACGAAGATAATGAACTTATTCCAACACGAGCCGTCACCGGTTAGAGGCTGTGTATCGACTATCGGAAGCTGAACGAAGCCACTCGAAAAGATCATTTCCCTCTACCGTTCATCGATCAAATGTTGGAGAAATTATCGTAGAATGAATTCTATTGTTTCCTCGATGGTTTCTCTGGCTATTTTCAGATTCCTCTCGATCCGAAGGACCAGGAAAATACGACATTCACATGTCCATATGGAACTTTTGCTTATCGACGCATGCCTTTTGAGCTATGCAATGCACCTACAACATTCCAGAGGTGTATGGTAGCGATATTCCACGACATGATTGAACAATGCATGGAGGTATTCATGGACGACTTCTCAGTCTTTGGAGATTCCTTCACTTCTTGTCTTTCCAACCTTGAAAGAATGCTAGCCCAATGTGAAGAATCAAATCTTATCTTAAACTGGAAGAAGTGCCACTTTATGGTGAAGGAAGGAATAGTTTTAGGACACCGAATATCAAAGTCCGGGATTGAAGTTGACAAAGCCAAAGTTGAGACTATTGCCAAACTTCCACCACCTAATTCTGTTAAAGCCATTTGCAGTTTTCTAGGTCATGCCGGATTCTACCGTCGCTTTATTAAGGATTTCTCTAAGATTTCTTGACCTATGACACATCTTCTCGAGAAGGACACTCCGTTTGTTTTTTCAGATGAGTGCCTGAAAGCTTTCAATATTCTGAAGGATCAGCTCACACATGCACCGATCATGTTGCTCCTGACTTGAATCTCCCATTTGAGATCATGTGCGATGCCAGTGACTTTGCTATTGGAGCTGTCTTAGGGCAAAGGAAGGAAAAGAAGTTTCAGCAGATATACTACGCCAGCAAGACACTCACCGATGCTCAAGAGAATTACACTACTACAGAAAAGGAGCTTCTTGCGGTAGTATTTGCTTTTGATAAATTTCGTTCTTACTTAATCTTGTCCAAAACTATTGTCTATACAGATCACTCAGCCTTGAAGTATCTTTTCAAGAAGCAAGACGCTAAACCAAGGCTGCTTTGATGGGTTCTACTTCTCCAAGAATTCGATATAGAAATCAAAGATAAGAAGGGGGCAGAAAATGTCATTGGAAAATCCATCGATGGAAAAGCTTGATGAAAAAGAGATTCAAGATCAGTTTCTTGAAGAACAACTCATGAATTTCGGAGGCTACCAAAAGGGATCTCAATTAACTCATAACCCTTGGTACGCAGACTACGCTAATTATCTGGTTGGAGGAGTTGTGCCAAAAGGAATGCCCACCTCTAGAAAATGCAAATTCTTCAGAGATGTCAAAAATTACTATTGGGACGATCCATACTTGTTCAAAGTCTGTCCGGACCAAATCATCAGAAGATGCACTGATGAAAGGGAGGTGTTGCGCCGTCAGAGTGCTGACACAGGCGCGGTCGTTTTCCAAGGGGGGTTGGCACGACGGTCCTGCAGGCAACGACGCAACAACGTGTGAACGTGTTAGGTTTTAAATTTATATGAGCTGGGGCTCAAACTATAAGTACTACCTACTTTTGGGGAGTAAGCAGTAAGTATAACTCGAGTGTCGTTCTTAAAATCGGAGCGAATGGAACTTAAAGGGACTTACCGTAAATGAGCTTTCTGATAGGATGGGTTTATAAAAGTAGGTAGGTTTTGGTTGGTTATCTAAGCTAATACTAAATAAAACAAGTAAATTAAAAAGAGAGTAGGCAACAGGTAGAGCGTGATTGCTGAAACTTCGATGATTAGGGTTTCTGGATGATATTCATTAGACAGATGATTGGAGACTACCTTGGGCAAATCATCAGACGGACAGTCGGTGTAAACACTAGGACCCTACATTTTAGTCTAAAAGCCTAAAAGCATATGTCACTGAATCCTAGGTTATCCTGATGCTGATCAGAAACAGGTTGTTCAAACCCCCCTCACTTGCCTTGTAAGACTAAGCGACCTCTACGGATGATATATCCTGGGTGTAGGCATAAGGTAACAAACTGCAATATTCTATCTGACCTTTCTTAACACCTAAATCTATCTGAGTTTATCTAGGTAAGTACTAATTGTATGCTGTATACGTTGAGCTGTCGGTTATGTTGAGTTAAGCGGTTTAAGCATCTTGTATTACAGCCGAATACTTGCTTTCTTTTCAGAACTCATTTATTACTGGTTTAAGCATAATTAACTCCGTCATGAATTAGACCCTCCTTTGCTATCAGGCGTTCATCCCTAGGAATACTCACGGTGTACAGTGCATTTGGCATATCCACAGTGTTCCGGACTCAAGGTATACTCACGGTGTACAATGCATTTGGCATATCCACAGTGTTCCAGACTCAAGGCATACTAACGGTGTACAGTACATTAAAGTAGTTCCACGGCTGTATGTTAACCTTGGTGTACTAACGGTGTACGGTGCAGCGAGCATTTCCACAGCTGTATTTGAACCTTGGTGTACTAACGGTGTACGGTGCAGCGAGCATTTCCACAGCTTTATTGTTCCTAGACCCATATTCTAAAAGGGTGACTTCTAGGTATTCCACGATGAAATAAACCTACGGCAGTTCCTTAGCTTCCACGTATTTGTACTCCACACGAGGTGTTTCCAACGCTATACGAAGTACTGTGCCGTTTTACGGAATATTCATAGCTTCATACTGTAATATGAGATAACTATATCTACGTAGTATTAGGGTTGATCAGATCCTATCCTAAGGCAATAGTCACGTGAAAGACTGGAAAGGGTGGACACTGAATTAAGTCTATATTCATGTAAAACTCAACCAGATACACATCAAAACAATCACCAATCATAATACTGGGGACATTATTCCACAACGGATTGTGCCCACGACTTTCATAGCTTCCACGTTCCGTACTACACACATTCGTGATGATTCCGGCGCTATACAAATGAAAGCCGTATAACGTTACTTCCGTTATTTCATAATGTTTACCCCAATGAATTAAATATCATCCATAATCTTAATATCTACATTTCAACAATCACAGTATTAAACTACGTAAATAGCATGGCAATATTCGCAACACAAACAAAGATATCATGCAAACAAAACATAATAACCAGTATTTAAGCAGCATAACACTGAGTAGTACAAGCTAGAATCTTGAAAACTTCAATACAATAAAATTCCCAAGCTACAGCTATCTTCCCCACTCGAACCGTGCCTACATCTCTCTAGTTCTCTAGAGAGAGAAACTAGAGAGAGAAGCTAACCTAATCTAATTCTCCTCTAACTCCTAAGAGTAGTGCTAGAGAGAGAATGTGTGTGAGAGAGAAAGTGAGAGAATTCTATCAAGAATGGTGTGTGAAATGAGGTGAATGAGCTCTCTATTTATAGGCAAGCCATGGATCCAAGAGTACAAGCACACAAGCACACGTACAAGCCAACGAAGCAAGGAAGAGGCCGTGTGAGACCAACAGAGGCCATGTACGGCCTAAACAGGGCCATGTACGGCTTTTTATTGGTCGTGTACGGCTATAGCAAGGCCGTGTATGGCCTGGTGGTGGCCGTGTGCTAGGCCGTGTGATTTTTCCGACTTTTCTCGCATCTTCGGAACGCCGTATCTTCTTCGTTTCGCATCCGTTTGACTTGATTCTTTCGCCTACGGCTTCGTAATTCCGTTACGCTTCTAATGATGCCAATTTGGTAGAAATTGGATGTGTAGGGCCCGGGCGTGTTCGGAATACGTTTTGTAGCTTTCGGCTGCGCTGTAACTTGCATAACTTTCTCGTCCTTGATCCGTTCTGAGCAATCCTTATATCCACGTTCTCGTAATCTTCATAGCTACAAAATAATACTATTATGAGGCTCTAGTATGAAGTTTATAGTAGAATTAGGGTTAGGCTCAGAATAGTGCCTATTTAGATCAGTTTTCTGCCCTTTTTGCTTGAATTTCAAAAGACCGACAAGTTTATACCTTTCTAACAAAAGTTAATGAATAATGATGATTTTAAGATGTTTTTGTTAGAAAAGAGATAAATATGGAACAATTAATGCATGTAAAAACGTGACTTTTTGCGATACATCAAATATCCCACACTTAAGCTTTTGCTTGTCCTCAAGCAAACCTCATTTGGAAAATAGTTTTTGAAAAATTATTTTGGATGCTTAGAGTATCTTTCGCAGAAAGTCACTTTCTTCAAAGTAGATAAATCTTTTTGGAAAGTAAGCATCAACAAAAATTAACTATACTTAAACATAAAATTGATCAACCCTTTTTGGCATGCTTTGCAACTCTCGTGACGTAGATGTACATGACTGGGCGATTCTCACAAGTGGGTCACTCAATTCACTCAAAGTGTATCGGGTTACCTATAATCTATAGAAACGAAATCGCTCGTTGCCAGTCATGTAGTGCTTATCGTCATAGGCTTGATCGAGAATCGAATCTCCACCACACCTTTGAGAACGGTGTTAATTATCCCAAGGCATTTTAGCGGGTTGTGTGAGTAAGGGTAAAGTGGGTAAGGATAGGGGTAGTTTGGTCAATGGTTTTAGGGTTTTTGAACTTCAGACTCGGAGCCTTCAAAGATCAAAGCAAGTTTCACTTGAGACAACTTCTAGAGTAGACTCATCTCCTAGAGGAATAATCTCTTCTTTTGATGTTTCTTTTGAGTTCTGATAGATTTTTCTTCTTTGGAGAGTAGTCTTCTTCTTCTAGGAGCTCTCCAAGGTCTGCTTTTCTTTTTCTTTTTCTTTATCTTTGCTTTTTTTTTTTTTTTTCTTTTTCTTATTTTTATGACCTTGGAGATCCTTCGTATAGTGAGACATCTTTGACTTCTCTTTTGACAAGTACCAATTTTTCGTACTGTCTTTGGCGGATAATATCTTCATGATGAGTAATAACTTCGCTTTTGTACCGTATCTTCACTTTGGATTTCTTTCTTTAAACTCTTGATAGGTACGGAGAGATGTTTGAAGATGAGACACCAATAGAAAGATACCTCAAGCAGCCCTCACTTATGATCTATGAAGTTTCACGAGCTGGAATGGTGTTTGGTGGGAAAGTGTTTGTGTTGTGGGGAAGTGTTTTAGGGTTTAGAGAAATGAAATGGCTAAGGCGCAAAGGGTTTTCTAATTGGATCATCAACAATCTTAGAAAGAAAGTTGGAAGGGTTGGCTTGAAAAGAAATGAAAGAAATGGGTTAATCCTAATAAATGCCAAGATCCTCTAATTGCACCTATACCGCGTACGGCACTCATTGGTATGGTCTCAAAACGCATTCAGGAGCAAGTTCTAATTCAAAGACACATGCATCGGCGCACACTCAGAAATGAAAGTGAAGCATTAAAAGTGAATGCTTATTAAAGGCTCAAGTACCTCACAATCAAAGGGTCATATGCACCAAGTCATGCGATTCCTAGAGGATTTCCCAGTTTTAGTTTAAGATACGTTCTTATCTTTGCCTTATCTTACTTTCCAAAGCAATTTATTTATTTTGACAGAAGGTTTATCTCTTTAAAAGAATATTCTAAGACTTAAATCTTTTGAAAATATTCGAAATCAACCGAATGGATGTCGAACACCGTCGAGGTTTGGCTTTCGAATGTTTTGGTGATTAAAAATCTCAACCTTTTGGGTTGGTTTTGCGAAAAAAAATTTTGAAAAAGTTTGAATGAAACTGGAGGTATTACTTTGGACAGGCAAATATAAACTTGCGGTATATATATACCGTGTATCCCACACTTAAAAACAACATTGTCCTCAATGTTCATTGCTAAGACGTAGGATTTTCTTCGGGAAAAATCCCACACTTAGGTTTTGAAATAGTGGAACAATTTTTAAGTGTTTTGAAAAATTTGGTGGGATGGAATCCCACACTTAGAATTTAGGCATAGTTGGATATGTGGTAATGGTGAAAATCATGACAAAAAGAAAGGAACTTCCCTACGATAGAGACGGGGAGATGGTTTTAAGAAAGAAGCGGCGGTCTGCAGGTGATTGAAATTCCTTGGTTGAATCCATGCAGAAAGCAGTTTCTTCGTGAATGATCGGCATCTCCTTTCCTCAATTCTCATTTGCACAAACACAATTCACTTATTCTAACTAAGAAGAAAAACAGAGATAAAACATAATAAGTAAACTAAATAACTGATAATCTAAATACTAAAAGATAAAGAAACTAAACAGACTGTGTCTGATAGTTCATGTTCCAAAAATATAACAAAGTAAAGTTCCACAACCACACAACAAGTCAAAAGTATGGAATAGAGGAAATAGAAAGTATGTAGATATGGGTGCACAGATCTAGGGTGCTGGAGAACCCTGATCGGAGTCCTGAACAGAAGGCTGAACCGGTGGAGGAATTGAGGATGGTCCGGCAACTGACTGCTGACCACTGGAGACTCTCTGCTCCTCTGACCTCACCTGTCTATACTGCATCAATACATCTCTAAGGG
The DNA here is from genome assembly GCA_949592205.1 of Helichrysum umbraculigerum. Taxonomy (NCBI): domain Eukaryota; kingdom Viridiplantae; phylum Streptophyta; class Magnoliopsida; order Asterales; family Asteraceae; genus Helichrysum; species Helichrysum umbraculigerum. The sequence continues at coordinate 68,766,746 of CATIUR010000003.1, forward strand.
AGCAAGCAGGTAACTTCATCGGATCATCTAATGCCAACTGTCTGAAATCCTCAAAAGTCATCCCCTCACGCTCCATCTTGGATCTGTAGATGTGCCTAAGTATCTCCTCTGTAGGAAGCTGATCAGAAGGTATAGGGTCTAAAACCAACAATCCCTTAAACTCTGATAAGGTGAATGGATCAGTGCCCAAATGAACAACATCTGGTCGGTAGGAACCAACAGCCTCTCCTCCTGCGGACTGCTGAGAAGAATGGGCTCTACGGGCTTACACAGTAGGATGTGGGAATGCAGCATCAACCGATAAACAGTGCTCGACTGATCGTGTGGGTGGAATGGTAGTGGTAGGTGGTATGTATGGTGGTATGGTAGTAGGTGGTGGAATGGTAACGGATGGTGGAATGGTAGTGGATGGTGGAACTGGTGGTAGTGGCACACACTCGTACAGGAGTGGCTCGGGAGCTGGAATACCTAAAGCCCTAGCTATAAGTGCCTGATGCGCGTTGTTGGCAGCCAACGCGTGCAATATGAAGTACTGAGTCAAGGGAGTGACTGGATCTGTATGTCGTATCTGAGCTCGAGGACCTGATGTCCCAACCCCAGCATCCCTGACTAGTGTCCTGGTACTCCTAGGCACAGCCGATACTCTATCCACTCTATCAACAACCGGAGTCTCAACATCCTCCTCTCTGACCCTCTTCCTGGTCATGAAACATCCAGGGATAAGCTCATCAGTGTCCTTCCAGTAACACTGTCTCTCAGAACCCTCAGTGATCAAATGGATTTGCTTGCAGTAGTCCAAATCACATGGTAATGAAGTGGAAGACACTCTATACTCGGCCTCATGACTCTTTTTCAAGAGTCGCATCCCTCTCAATAATCTGGTGATGAAAGCTCCCATAAAAACATGCTTTATCAGGTCCAAGTTCTTCTCCTTTGCCATCCTCTCAGCAACAATGCAAGCCACATTGATATTCTGGCGGCTCATGATAGCATCAATGATATACAACTCATCCCCATTTATCGGCCCGGTCTCCTTCTTTCCCATAATAGATGTAACAATAAGCTTGTGTAGGAGACGTAGCTGAGGTAGAATCAAAGCCGAGGACTTGGCACCACAAGTATAGTGAGTGCCCGTCAGCTCACTCCAAATGATCCTATGGTTCCTCTCGGGATGATGAGGAATTGTCTGATGACTATGTAAGAACCAATCTTAGCTAATCTGATCCGCTGAATACAATCACAAATGTCTAGCTAAGCCTGAAATAGAGACACTCTGGCTCTTCCCTCGGTATCTAAATGTTATCTTCTTGTCATCTACAATCCCTAACTCTGGGTTAAGCTTAAATGTCATCAGAAACTCAGTAACAATCTCGGGGTATATGGGCTCACGAATGCTAAAAAGCTGAATCGAAAAGTCGAACTTATGTCCCTGAACCTCGTATCCTATCAAATTCCTCAACCTGTCCTCGATTCCAAGTTTCCCCATGTCTTCCCAAACTATGTACCGATTACTTCCAAATGCCCTCTTTAGCCATTTCCGAATCAAAGTCTTTTCTTGTGTAGTCTTGGCCAAATAAGCCAGAGTAGGTGGAATCGGGTCCATCTGTTTAAGAAAAACAAGGAAACAAATCATATAACAATAATTGGACAATATAATATTTATTCCAAATTTTCGGAAAAAATTCGAAATGTAGGCTTTAGATTTTGCAATTATCCCATTATTATTTTTATGAATTCCCTAAAAACCGCAATCATCAATCCGCAATTTATCCAAATAAACAAAACCGTAGCTTTCCTATTTTTCTAAGATTACTTAAAGATGAATATTTCTAAACATGCTAAGTAATCAAATAATCAAGCAAGCATCATGATCATAAATCATATAATTACCTTACTATGATTAAAATAAGCAAGCAAAGCGATTTTATCTACCATCCATTATTTTGGTTAAGCATAAGACTTCAATTAGAGGATAATTAATTTGAAATCTCACTAGCTTTATTAATTAAAGTAGTGCTACTCCAAATATATTTAATTGCATTTTCATGTAGCAAATTATACAAAGTTTTAAATAAATACCATTTAAAAAGATAATGATTTTAATTAAAGTAATGGTTTTTAAATAGTTTTGTATAAAAAGCCTTACTTTAATTCATAAGCATGCAATTAAATCAATCCTCTCAACTTTAATAATTACTTACTTATGTAAACTAATCATTTTAAGCGCAATTAATCACCGAAAAGTCAATCATAAGCAAATAATCATTCAAGAAAGTCAAAATAGCTAAAACCCTAACATAAAGTCAACTCCCAAAATCAAAACATCAAATCTAGCCATGGAAATCTCAATATTACTTCCGCAAACATGTTAACAATCAACAATATAGCATTTTGCAAGCAAAAAGCATGGAACTTGATGATCAAAACTCAAGATCTAAGCATAAACCCTAACTTTATAAAAGTATTCAAAATGATGATTTTAGGTTAGAATCATACCTCAACCTTGATGTAAAGATGTTCTAGATGCAAAAGAGATGAAGATATGGAAGATTTGAAGCTTGATTTGAAGAAAAATGATGGAAAAATGGAGAAATGGAGATGGTGATGGTGGGTGACGGTTTGGAGAAGAAGAAGGAGGAAGAAGAAGTTGCTTTTTACTTTTTGTAAAAAGTGGTGGAAGCCTCCTTTGCTTTATGCATTTTTAAATTGCATTTTAACTTAAATGCGAACGAAACGAAACGTATACTTGGGTTTTTAAAGTTAAAATATTTTTTATGAAAATCAACCAAAATACGCACGAAACTTTCGTATTTAAATTCGTATATTAAAAACGTAACATTAATTCGCGTGCGAAAACGTTTTCGTTTTTAAATACGTTTATTAAATCTTTTTGTGTTCTTTAAAATTCAAAAACAATCCAAATAAATTTTTCCAAAATTTAAATTAAAACTTTGTCAAATTTCTGAAACGTTTGGATTGTTCGCGAAAATTCATTTAAAAACTTACGCGTTTAAACTTTAAAGAACGTTTTTCTTCGTTTTTATAAAAGTAAATTAAAAGAAAATCTAATAAAAATTATTTTTGTCCTAATTAACAAAATATTCAAACCTTATTTACATTAGACCATCACCATTTATCTGTCAGTGCTTGTGACGGCACTTTCAGATAATCCTGAAACATGCGAGAAAGTGTGGCGAAGAACGAACGTACCTTGAAGCGCTTTAATGATGCTATGAATTAGGTCAGCGGGATTTATATAATAACGCTCAAATTCTTGTAAGAATTCTTTTTCTTCTTGACCTAATGCTAGTAACGCATCAATGAATTGGTTAAATGCTCGTCTTACCTTCCTCGGATTCGAAATACCGTCCCTGAATCCTGTGTCTATAAAGCATAGATCAAAGAGCAATTCTCCGATAACATGTTGAAATTCCTTTTCTTCTTCTGAATCAGGGTTTCCAGTAGTAGAGTGAACTACTTGTGAAATCTCTCTGATGTAAATCCTTTGTTGCTCAGTAAAAGGGAATTTAGATGTTAGTAACAACTGAGTAAGCTTAACATGGATTTTCTTCCTCTTTTGGAAGAAAGCAGAATCCATGGCTTCCTCAGTAGAATCAGGAAAAATTGATCTCAGTTCATTAATCAGATAAGTGGCAGGATCAACAAAGAACAGTTTAACGCATGGAATCAAAGTATAAGTGATAGGGGCTCTTTCAATCCAAAATTCGAGCTCGTCAATCAGGGCAGCAACATAACGATTAATCTTAATCTGTGAAACAGATGGATACTCGGTGCTAGCTATTAGATCCATTAGTAGGTCTAACTCTGATTTCAGTGATAACTCGTCTTTTTGATCGTAATTAGCACGTAGACATGTTATTATCCTATCAATCACTACAAAGGTCTTCCTCTGCTCAGTTGAAAAAGGGAAATCTGATATCTTAAGGTTTCTAAGAAAATCAGCACAGATATCTATTCTCTTACTGGGCTTGTGAAAGTTTCCTAAGTGATGCTTATTACTTGATTCTGGTGGGTTGTTACTTGATTCAGTGTTGGGTAAGGTTGGTGTTTCTAGTTCAGGATCCTCCGGATATTGGAGACGCTCATCCACTTCTACACTTTGGAAAAGAGTAGTGGGGTAGGCTCGCAATATATCTGGAAGATCATACCTGAAGTATTCATCTAAGCAATGAAGTCGCTCATTTAAATCCATCCAAGGCATTGGTGGATAGAAGAAAACTTCAATACCGAAAGGAACGTCTTCTGGTATGGTGGCAGGTCTAAGGTAATGTGGATACTTATATAAGATTGATAAAATCTCAGGGTCAAGTGTGGGTTGACCACTTAATTCAACAGTGATAGAAGGTGGAATCTTCTGCTGAGATATATCAAAACCTAGGTCTAAGGATGAATATTTGTCAATCTCAACTTCCTGGTTAACACGGACCTCTTTGTGGGAAGACACAAAGAATTCCGCATCGTCCATGATCGTTATCTCATCCATGGGAGAAATAAGATTGGAAGGAGAATTAGGGTTTTCTAGGGTTTTCTAATTTTTTTGTATTTTTCTAAATATTTAACTACTAAAGCAAATAACTTCCTAAAGTAATGAAAATCTTAAGGAAGGGTCTCCTAAAAGTCAACTATCTACGGTAATCTTAAAGTTCACTACGCTCAACCGATCCCCGGCAGTGGCGCCAAAAACCTGTTTCGCCGTCAGAGTGCTGACACAGCCGCGGTCGTTTTCCAAGGGGGGTTGGCACGGCGGTCCTGCAGGCAACGACGCAACAACGTGTGAACGTGTTAGGTTTTAAATTTATATGAGCTGGGGCTCAAACTATAAGTACTACCTACTTTTGGGGAGTAAGCAGTAGGTATAACTCGAGTGTCGTTCTTAAAATCGGAGCGAATGGAACTTAAAGGGACTTACTTTAAATGAGCTTTCTGATAGGATGGGTTTATAAAAGTAAGTAGGTTTTGGTTGGTTATCTAAGCTAATACTAAATAAAACAAGTAAATTAAAAAGAGAGTAGGCAACAGGTAGAGCGTGATTGCTGAAACTTCGGTGATTAGGGTTTCTGGATGATATTCATTAGACAGATGATTGGAGACTATCTTGGGCAAATCATCAGACGGACAGTCGGTGTAAACACTAGGACCCTACGTTTTAGTCTAAAAGCCTAAAAGCATATGTCACTGAATCCTAGGTTATCCTGATGCTGATCAGAAACAGGTTGTTCAACCCCCCCTCACTTGCCTTGTAAGACTAAGCGACCTCTACGGATGATATATCCTGGGTGTAGGCATAAGGTAACAAACTGCAATTTTCTATCTGACCTTTCTTAACACCTAAATGAGTTTATCTAGGTAAGTACTAATTGTATGCTGTATACGTTGAGCTGTCGGTTATGTTGAGTTAAGCGGTTTAAGCATCTTGTATTACAGCCGAATACTTGCTTTCTTTTCAGAACTCATTTATTACTGGTTTAAGCATAATTAACTCCGTCATGAATTAGACCCTCCTTTGCTATCAGGCGTTCATCCCTAGGAATACTCACGGTGTACAGTGCATTTGGCATATCCACAGTGTTCCGGACTCAAGGTATACTCACGGTGTACAGTGCATTTGGCATATCCACAGTGTTCCAGACTCAAGGCATACTAACGGTGTACAGTACATTAAAGTAGTTCCACAGCTGTATGTTAACCTTGGTGTACTAACGGTGTACGGTGCAGCGAGCATTTCCACAGCTGTATTTGAACCTTGGTGTACTAACGGTGTACGGTGCAGTGAGCATTTCCACAGCTTTATTGTTCCTAGACCCATATTCTAAAAGGGTGACTTCTAGGTATTCCACGATGAAATAAACCTACGGCAATTCCTTAGCTTTCACGTATTTATACTCCACACGAGGTGTTTCCAACGCTATACGAAGTACTGTGCCGTTTTACGGAATATTCATAGCTTCATACTGTAATATGAGATAACTATATCTACGTAGTATTAGGGTTGATCAGATCCTATCCTAAGGCAATAGTCACGTGAAAGACTGGAAAGGGTGGACACTGAATTAAGTCTATATTCATGTAAAACTCAACCAGATACACAGAAAAACAATCACCAATCATAATACTGGGGACATTATTCCACAACGGATTGTGCCCACGACTTTCATAGCTTCCACGTTCCGTACTACACACATTCGTGATGATTCCGGCGCTATACAAATGAAAGCCGTATAACGTTACTTCCGTTATTTCATAATGTTTACCCCAATGAATTAAATATCATCCATAATCCTAATATCTACATTTCAACAATCACAGTATTAAACTACGTAAATAGCATGGCGATATTCGCAACACAAACAAAGATATCATGCAAACAAAACATAATAACCGTAAGTAAAGGAATAAGTAATAACCAGTATTTAAGCAGAATAACACTGAGTAGTACAAGCTAGAATCTTGAAAACTTCAATACAATAAAATTCCCAAGCTACAGCTATCTTCCCCACTTGAACCGTGCCTACATCTCTCTAGTTCTCTAGAGAGAGAAACTAGAGAGAGAAGCTAACCTAATCTAATTCTCCTCTAACTCCTAAGAGTAGTGTTAGAGAGAGAATGTGTGTGAGAGAGAAAGTGAGAGAATTCTATCAAGAATGGTGTGTGAAATGAGGTGAATGAGCTCTCTATTTATAGGCAAGCCATGGATCCAAGAGTACAAGCACACAAGCACACGTACAAGCCAACGAAGCAAGGAAGAGGCCGTGTGAGACCAACAGAGGCCATGTACGGCATAAATAGGGCCGTGTACGGATTGTTTATGGCCGTGTATGGCTATAGCAATGCCGTGTATGGCCTGGTGGTGGTCGTGTGCTAGGCCGTGTGATTTTTCCGACTTTTCTCCATCTTCGGAAGGCCGTATCTTCTTCGTTTCGCATCCGTTTGACTTGATTCTTTCGCCTATGGCTTCGTAATTCCGTTACGCTTCTAATGATGCCAATTTGGTAGAAATTGGATGTGTAGGGCCCGGGCGTGTTCAGAATATGTTTTGTAGCTTTCGGCTGCGCTGTAACTTGCATAACTTTCTCGTCCTTGATCTGTTCTGAGCAATCCTTATATCCACGTTCTCGTAATCTTCGTAGCTACAAAATAAGACTATTATGAGGCTCTGGTATGAAGTTTATAGTAGAATTAGGGTTAGGCTCAGAATAGTGCCTATTTAGGTCAGTTTTCTGCCCTTTTTGCTTGAATTTCAAAAGACCGACAAGTTTATACCTTTCTAACAAAAGTTAATGAATAATGATGATTTTAAGATGTTTTTGTTAGAAAAGAGCTAAATATGGGACAATTAATGCATGTAAAAACGTGACTTTTTGCGATACATCAGGAGGCTAGAAATATTCTCCACCAGAGCCATCACGGACCCACTGGAGGACATCATGGAGCCAACACGACCGCAAGGAAGGTATACGATTCCGGCTTTTATTGGCCAACCATATTCAAAGATGCTCACGACTTGGTAAAATGTTGTGATGCTTGCCAAAGGTTTGGAAGTATCTCGGCGAAAAGTGAAATGCCACTTACTAACATCCAAGCCTGCGAGATCTTCGACATATGGGGATTGGATTTCATGGGACCATTCCCAAAATCCTTTGGAAAAGAATACATTCTAGTAGCTGTCGACTACATCTCTAGATGGGCCGAGGCACAAGCATTTCCTATGAATGACTCCCGAGTAGTAATTAAGTTCCTCAAGCAACTCTTTTCTCATTTCGGAACTCCAAAGGCGATCATCAGTGATCAGGGCACGCACTTCTGTAGTGCTCAGTTTATGAGGACATTACAGTATTATGGTGTGATGTAGTGCAAAAAGTCACATTTTTATCTACATTATTGACCCCATATTTAGGCCTTTTATAACAAAAACATTCTTAAAACATCATTATTTATCACATTTTGTTATAAAGGTGAAAACTTGACGGACTTTCCAAAACTATACGAAAAGGGATGAAAATACTCTAAAATAGGCACCAAATAGAGCCAAACCCTAAATCTGCTATAAGCTCCATACCAAGACCTCACAATTATCTTATTTTGTAGCTATGGAGATTACGAGAACATGGATATAAGGATTGCTCAAAACGGATCAAGGATGAAAAAGTTATGCAAGATACAGCGCTGTCGAAAGCTACAAAACGTATTCTTAACACTCCTGGGCCCCACACATCCAATTTCTACAAAATTGGCATCTTAGAAGCGTAACGGAATTACGAAGCTGTAGGCGAAAGAATCAGGTCAAACGAACGCGAAACGAAGAAGATACGGCCTTCCGAAGTTGCGAGAAAAGTCAGAAAAACCACACAGCCACCACAGGGCTGTACACGGCCTCCATAGAGCCGTACACGGCCTATACAAAGCCGTACACGGCCTGTATAGGGCCGTACATTGCCTGGTTTGGTCTCACACGGCCTCGTTTTTGCTTCGTTAGCTTGTACGTGTGCTTGTGGACTTGTACTCTTGGATCCAAGGCTTGCCTATAAATAGTGGCCTCATTCACCTCATTCCACACACCAATTCTTAATAGAATTCTCACTCTCTCTCACACACACTCTCTCTCTCTCTACTTTCTCTCTCTAGCAATACTCTTAGGAGTTAGAGGAGAATTAGAAAGGGTAGCTAGTTAGCGTAGCGGTAGTTGTAACTTCTGTACGGAGTCACTCCGAGACTTTGGGTCACGAGGATTTGTCTGTAATACTTATTCAGGTTATATTTATATCTCTTTTCTTTATTTCGTAAATATGATTTTCTTATATTATGTTTAAGTTGTATTGCTTACTAGAGATGCCATGCTAGGCTAGACAAATATGTGTTTGCTATAATAATGGTTATGCTTAAGTAGTTATGATTTAATATGCAATTGGGATGACACCATTATGAAATAACGGAGGTAACGTTATACGGCTTTCATTTGTATAGCACCGGAATCATCACGAATGTGTGTAGTACGGAACGTGGAAGCTATGAAAGTCGTGGGCACAATCCGTTGTGGAAATAATGATCCCAATTGTAACATGCTGTTACTCTGTCTGTGTGAATATTAAACTGTATCTGAATTTATGAATTGAATCTCAATTGTTTACGTATCCAACTTATGCTGTGGTTAGAAACTTCCTGCTAAAACCTGGCCAGTTATTAGTGGTACGTACTCTACCTATTCTATGTATGATGAAGCATTTGAACTCGACATGGCTGTATTCTCTAGATTGAAACTATATCATAAGAGATACGGAGCATAGGATTAGAGATAGGTTAGATTCAAGCTCATATATTAAATATCTTTGAGAGACCTTTCGGGATATTTATGATCCGATCATCTGGTTATGTGAAATGGTATGAACTAGGAATAGTTATCTGTGTGCCTTTCTATTGCATGTTCTTGTTTGATTGTTGCCTTAGGAATGCTGCATGCTAGAACTGAACCTCCGATTACTATATGTAACTGCATGATTAGGGTTTTCAGATATAAGTTAATGTTTGTATAAGTAGAGTGATGTGCATGTAATAGTTATGGTGATTTATATGATTAATGACGAACAATTTAATTGACCTTTAGACAAGTTAATCCAACCTATTCCGTAGGGTAACTCCTGTTCACATTATTGTTTATTCAACAATTCGTGCCATGATACCGACACACATTTGTCAGAGATTGGGGAATAGGATTAGAGAATAACTGTTGATTGAATTGATCAGTACATTTGGGAGAACTTCCGGTGTATCTGACACTATATGATTTCTATCCATGTGACATATTATTTATCTGATTGTGGAGACCTTTTCGTTAGATATTTGATAGGATCGTAATTATACGTCATTAATAATATAGGGTATCCAATGAGCAAACTGGTAGTTTGAATAAATGCTAAGGAAAAACCATAAAATGGCACAGTACTTCGTATAGCGTTTAAATACGTGGGAAAAGCTAAGGAACTGCCGTAGGTATAATACTTCGTGTTAATTTAAGTTCCTGGTTACTCAACGGATTAATCATCATAACTAGTGGCTTAAATACCCATAACTACTAATTCAAAGCATATAGCGGCATCATAGTAAACACTCTCGTATCCACTGTTCTCTAAGCCTCCGTACAAACATCTTTTTCCTTTTCTGCATTTATTTTAATAGATTAGTTATAAAACCAAACCAAATCAAATCTTATTTTAAACCCAAGCTAGATTACAAAAGATAATTAGAACGCCTAAAATCCCATGCCCGTCGTAGTGTAAGAACGACACCTGAGTCAACATACCGCTTACTACCCTAGTAACCTAATTAGGGCTGAAAGTAGTATTAGCTTAGGATTTCCCCAGCTCTATAAATTTAAAAAAACCCACTGGTGCGCTCCCGCTTCGCGAACGACCGTTTCGGGACGCATCAGATTTTTGGCGCCGCTGCCGGGGACTACAACGACCGATTTTAGGTTTTTATTTATCTTAGTTATTTAGCGATCCTTTTGGAAGATCAATATCATCCGTAAGTTCCTTTTCCTGTCTTTAGGTTAGATTTCCTTTTCCGTTTTTAGATTAGTTAAAAAAACCCATCCTTTCCAAAACTCTACTTTCTACCAACAAGTTATGACGAATCGTATCACTCTTGCCTCATCAATCAAGCCACTGCTAGAGGAACAAGGAGGACCAATCGTATCATCTGCTGACGAAAACCTTGAAATTAAGCCACACTGCATTAAAATGATTAAATCTCAGTGTCAATTTCATGGTCTTTCGGTTGAAAATCCAAACACTCATCTTAATAAATTCATCAACCTTTCTGACTCCTTCGAACAAACGGGATCCAGTAATGAAGTTACTTGACTTCACCTGTTTCCCTATTCATTAGCTTCTCGAGCACAGATATGGTTTTATGAACTCGAACCCAATTCGATTCATACATGGGAGGAGATGGCTACCAAATTCATGGCTAAATATTTCCCTCCATCCCTACAAACCAAGCTTAAAAATGATATCACTAACTTTCTCCAAAAAGATAATGAATCATTAAGCTCTGCTTGGGAACGCTTTAAGAATTTGCTCGGAAGATGTCCGAATCATCAGTTTGCTGAAAAGAATCTGGTCTGCACATTCTACAATAGTTTGAATCCTCATCATCAACAAACCCTCGATGCCGCTTCATCCGGAAATTTCATGCTACATACTTCAGACGAAGCGTGGAGGTTGATCGAGACGATGACGATGCATCAACATGACTTGGAGCAAGATGAATCAACTTCGGAGGAAAGGAGTACTTCTAATGCCCTGGACACTTTAAAAGATCAAATTGAATCAATCACTAAAGTTGTCAAGGACATGTAAGAACCTTCTAAACCCAAACACGAGAAGAAACCTCAAAAGTTATTCTCAAGCCAAAGGTTCAAAGAAGACATTCTTGCCACTACTGGTGTGTCACACCCCAAAAATCGGTAATTGTGTTTATTTAATGTTTAGCGGAAGCAAGTTAAGATTTAGCGGAAGCATCTTGTTTAAACAGTTTAACAGCGGGGTGATGACGTATCAATTGTGCATTCATCGTATCAGAGCATATGATCATACAGAACATAATATATTAAGGATGCCAGTTAAATAGTTATTACAAAAGTAGTACGACTGTGTAAGTCGTACAGTAGTAATAAAGTTTAAAACATTTAAGTTTTACAATACATATGTTAAAATAAGATTTCATGAGTATAACTGCAATGTCTGCAGTAATACCGAGGAAATCCTCAAAAGCTGTCCCATAAGTTATGGCATCCTAAGTAGTCCAGGGTTGTCATCCTGAATGCATGCGATCCTTACTTACATGGCTAATTTCCTGTAAAACATAGAAAGAAAGTCGTCAACAAATATGTTGAGTGAATTCACAGGTTTGTATAAATATGTGGTATGTTAACCAATTTATGTTAAAGTTATTGAAATGTTATTCAATAAATAAATGTTTGCAGGTTTTGCAATTTGTAAGATGTTAGGGATAATTACCCTAAAGTATAGTTTTATGTGGGTTGTTACCCAAAATGTATGTCTGGTTGTTTACCAGTATATGAATATAATCAGTAAGTATACTGACATAAAACAGTTGTAGGATATGTTTATCCTAAATAATATGTGTGGGAATACTTAGACTATAATCCCCTGAAAGGTGAGCTAAACCTCGCAAGTTAAAGTAACGCGACCTAACCCTATAACCAAACCACAACCAAATCTTATGTTTCTTGCCTGAAGGACAGTTAAGTATACGCTCCATCCATAGGAGGGTCGTCACGGCAATAGTACTATTCGTATACTCAGTGGCTAGAGTCACCTAGCTAATGGTTATAGTCTGCATGACATAAGGTCTTTCATGCACACATTTCAAGTCTGGTCCGTACTAGGATTTGTTGTCTAATTCCCAAAACAGTTGTGAAATAATATTTCATGTCAAACAGTTGTATAAAGCAATAAAGCATTTATATAATTTGCTGCATATGTTTGCATGCAGTTTCTATGTTTACACCCCTATGTTTAAAACAGAAAACATTTGTAAAGTAGGGGCTGTGAACTCACAGTAGTTTTGCTCGGTAGGAAAGCTAGCAGCCAAACAGATAACAGCCCAAGGTATGTTAACCTATACAATAAATATATTAACATAAGTACGTTTGATTTGTTTTAATCACTTATGTTAACAGTTTGTTTGTTTGAAGAAATGGTTGATTTCTTAGTAACATAAGTTGTTGACTTTATTAATGACATTGCGTTGAAATATTGTTATTATTTCTTAAATCGTATACTTGTTAAGTGTATAAACCAATATGTAATTGTTTATTTAACAGAAGGTCGTTTTGTTTTCATTTGTACATGTACTTTGTATATAGTTGTTCGTATAATTTGAACGTTATTCAATTATCATTGTTTATACATATATATTTGTGAATATATATTCTTAAGTGTCGTATGTATATATATATATATATTTAATCAATACATTGTTTACGTATATCAAAATATATATATAAGTTTTCATTTGTTTAAGAAAACGTATACGTTTGTGTCTATATATATCGTGTGTCCTCGAATATATATATATATATATATATATATATATATATATATATATATATATATATATATATATATATTGTAATACGTTGTTTCGTATTTTTAAAAAAAATTGTAAGTTTTATTTGTTATAAAACTTGATAATATATTTATCCCGTTTAATAAATATCATTTGTTTTTAATATCTTTACGTTTGTTTAATAAGTGTTAAATATCCCGATAATGTAATCGTATTCAAATTGTATAGTTCATAAAGTTCATATATATACATGTCATATATTGTTTGTTCGTACGAATTAAATAAGTCCAATGTCCGTATTCATAGTTTGTCTCGGTTTATAATGTCATTTAACAATTTATCAAGTCTCGTATACGTCTTGCACAAATAATATCGTTAACGGAAACGTTTTGTGTTTTAAAATAAAAGTCAAGGTGTTGACCAGACACGGGAATCCGCCGGATTCTATTTTAATCCGCCGGATTCTCGTTAAATGAAAAGGTGTTGCCGGATCTTCGGTTCAAGCCGCCGGGTCGGGTCAAGAATAGGTGAATCCGCCGGATTTAGTTGAATCCGCCGGATTCTTTTGTGTTCACAAAACGTTCATGCGAAGCTTTGGGAATCCGCCGGATTTAGGTGAATCCGCCGGATTCGATCGTGTCTTTTACTCGTTCACCGTTTTAGCCGAAGTTTTGTGTGCGAGTTTCATAGGGGAATCCGCCGGATTCTACATGAATCCGCCGGATTCATGTTACTTCCAGGTCCTGTCCGAACAGGGCAAAATACATACACGATCTTTTGGTTCCAAATCGTTTTTACCATGTTACCAATAGCTTATATAAGTGTTATGTGTCGTTTATACACATTATTACTTCATTTTAACAAGTTTTAGTATAACGATTTTAGTTTTAAAGTTTTGGGTTTTATAAACTCATTTTAAGAATCATCAAGTAATCATCAAGTTTTGTGTGTTATATTCTTTGATTATGATGTATAATCATGTTAGATGACGAAATTAAAGTGTAGAAATTAAAAGGAAGAAGTTTCCTTACAAAGTGAAAATGATGGAGATGATGAACGATGATGATGATCGGATGATGATGATGATATGTTGTTCTTGATCTTGTTGTTCCCTTTGAATCAAATGGAGAGAAAGAAGATTGAAGAGAAAATGATTTTTGTGTGTGTGTGTTTTGAGATCACAGAGGAAGAAAACATGGTGAAGGAGGGAGTATGGTTTAAACCTGAAAATGTCTCCTGCATTATTGGCGATGGGTGATGATTTTTGTACTGCAATTTCGAGTACGGGTATAATTATAGCAATATAAACGTAAACTTTTTACATTTTTATTTTGTAGGTGTTCTCCTGGTTCGTAATTTATAATCAGAATAATGATATTATCATTATTTTAAAACGTTGTACAATTTTGTACATTTTACTGCGCACAGTTAATTGAGCGCAAAATTTCAGTTAATTTAGGATTTCATATTTTGAGGTAATGTTCTAAATGTTATCGAATGAACTAGAAAATTTGCCTTTTTATGATTTGACGTCGTATGCGCGTTTTAGAATTATTTCTGTTCGTGTTATAATACGTTTTATGTTAAACGTAAAATTAGACCTTTATATCTATATGTTATAGATATATAAATACTCGTAATTAATAATTATATTATTAATTATTTTTGTATCACGAAACTTTTGTCATTTATTTTTGTCGGGTTCGTTCCGATACGTTTGTACGTAATTATAGTTAATTACATATTTTGTAATACTTTTTGTTTAAAAGTATTGGGCTTGCTAGGCTTACACCACGACAAAAGTTTTGTTAAAACTTACCCAGGAAATTAGCATAGTAATGCACATGCATATTATTTAATTAATACCTAATTTGGAGAGTTGTCACATTCTCCCCCCGTTAGGGAAATCTCGTCCCGAGATTTAATTTGTGTCGTGAGTCGTGGTCACGGGTTCAAATAGTTGAGGGTACTTCTTGCGTATCTCGTCCTCACGTTCCCAAGTGAACTCTGGGCCTCTTTTCGAGTTCCATCGAATTTTGACAAGTTTGATCCGACTGTTTCGGAGTTTCTGTGTTTTCGTATCCATTACTTCAAGCGGTTCCTCCACGAAGTTGAGTTTTTCGTCGACATAGATTTCGTCAGGAGGTATGATTAACGCTTCGTCAGATAGACACTTCTTAAGATTACTCACGTGAAACGTGTCGTGAATATTACTAAGTTCTTGCGGCAGTTTAAGCTTATAAGCTACAGGACCAATCCTTTCTAGGATCTCAAAAGGTCCGATGTAACGTGGGTTCAGTTTGCCGCGTTTTCCAAATCGCACAACTCCTTTCCAAGGAGATACCTTGAGTAGGACTCTGTCACCTACTTGAAACTCTAAAGGTTTCCGTCTATTGTCTGCATAACTCTTTTGTCGGTCTCGTGCCGTTTTTAATCGATTAAGCACTTGAGATATTTTGTCCGTTGTCTCTTGGACTATCTCAGGACCTGATAATTGTCTGTCATCCATATCTGCCCAACATAGTGGGGATCGGCACTTGCGTCCGTACAACGCCTCGAAAGGTGCCATCTGTATACTCGTATGATAACTATTGTTGTACGAGAATTCAGCTAAAGGGAGATGAACATCCCAGTTTCCTCCAAAATCAATCACGCATGCTCGTAGCAAGTCCTCAAGCGTTTGTATCGTTCGCTCGCTTTGACCATCAGTTTGTGGATGGTAGGCGGTACTCATGTCGAGTCTAGTGCCTAAAGCTTGTTGCAATGTTTGCCAGAAGCGAGAGGTGAAACGTGCATCTCTATCAGAGATGATGGATAATGGAACTCCATGTCTAGAAACAACTTCTTTTATGTAAATTCTAGACAGCTTTTCCATCTTATCCGTTTCCTTAATGGCAAGAAAGTGAGCTGACTTTGTCAGTCGATCGACAATCACCCATATGGAGTCCATTCCAGATGATGTTTTCGGTAGTTTCGTGATGAAATCCATCGTGATGTGTTCCCATTTCCATTTGGGCAACTCTGGTTGTTGCAAAAGTCCGGATGGCTTTTGGTACTCAGTCTTAACTTTTGCACAAGTCAGACATCTACTAACATAGGTGGCAATGTTTCTTTTCATGCCAGGCCACCAGTAAAATCCTTTCAGATCGTGGTACATCTTATCTGCACCAGGATGTATCGAGTAATTAGACTTATGAGCTTCGTCCAATACTAGGCTACGTAGCTCATCAACACAAGGAATCCAAATTCGATTCATGAAGTACAATACTCCATTTTCCTTAGACTCCAGTTGTTTCTCCATCCCTTTGAGGGATTCGTCCTTCATACGTTCTGGAGTAAAGGCTGCTTGTTGAGCATCACGAATTTGGGAAATCAGATCCAAGTGGATTGTCAGTCCTAACGCTCGAACTCTTCGAGGTTTCACTCTTTCCTTACGACTCAAGGCATCCGCTACTACATTAGCTTTGCCTGGATGGTACTTGATTTCACAGTCGTAATCATTCAACAATTCAACCCAACGTCTCTGTCTCATGTTGAGTTCTTTCTGGTCAAATATGTGTTGGAGACTTTTGTGATCGGTAAAGATTGTACACTTTGTACCGTATAGATAGTGTCTCCAAATCTTAAGTGCAAAAACGACTGCTCCCAGCTCTAAGTCATGCGTAGTATAGTTTTTCTCGTGAATCTTCAATTGACGAGACGCATATGCAATGACCTTGTCGTTTTGCATCAACACGCAACCTAATCCTTGATGTGAAGCATCACAGTAGACAACAAAGTTTTCTACTCCTTCTGGTAAGGATAGGATAGGTGCGGTGCTCAATTTCTCTTTCAGCATTTGAAAAGCATTCTCTTGCTTCTCGCCCCAATCAAACTTCTTGTCTTTTTGCGTTAGGGCGGTAAGTGGCTGAGCTATCTTCGAGAAATTCCCAATGAACCTTCGGTAGTAACCGGCTAACCCAAGAAATTGTCGTATCTCAGTTGGGGTCTTTGGGGCTTCCCAATTTTTAATCGCCTCAATTTTGGATGGGTCCACGTGAATTCCTTTGTTATTGATCACGTGACCCAGGAAATGAACCTCACGCATCCAAAACTCGCATTTAGAGAACTTTGCATAAAGCTTCTCTTTCTCCAGTAATTCAAGAATCAGCCTCAGATGTCGTTCATGGTCTTCCTTTGTTCGCGAGTATATCAAGATATCGTCAATGAACACGATGACGAACTTATCAAGGTAAGGTTTACATACTCTATTCATTAGATCCATGAACACTGCTGGCGCATTCGTTAGCCCGAATGGCATAACCAGGAACTCGTAATGACCATATCGAGTCCTAAATGCAGTCTTAGGGATATCTTCATCCCGTACCTTTAGTTGATGGTAACCCGATCTCAAGTCGATCTTTGAGTAATAACTTGACCCTTGCAGCTGGTCAAACAAATCGTCGATGCGTGGCAATGGGTATCGGTTCTTAATCGTCACTTTGTTCAGTTCTCGATAATCGATACACATCCGCATTGATCCATCCTTCTTTTTGACAAATAACACCGGAGCTCCCCACGGTGAAAAGCTCGGTCGGATGAATCCTAAATCCAACAGTTCTTGCAACTGTGCAGACAGTTCCTGCATTTCTGATGGAGCTAAACGGTAAGGCGCACGAGCAATCGGTGCAGCTCCCGGCACTAGGTCGATATGGAATTCAACCTGCCGAGGAGGTGGTATCCCTGGTAGCTCGTCAGGAAATACTCCTGGGTAGTCGCGTACTACGGCCACGTCGTCTATGCGTCGCTCCTCGGGTTTCTTATTCACAACATGTACCAAAAATGCTTGGTACCCTTTTCGTAGATACTTGTTTGCCTTCATGCATGTAATCGTTTTCACCACACGATTACTCTTTTCTCCTTGAACCATCAACATTTCTCCTGACGGTAGAGGTAACCGTACAATCTTCTCATGACAGATGATCTCTGCGCGGTTCAGTGATAACCAATCCATGCCAACCACTATATCGAAGCTCCCTAATTCTACCGGTAGTAAGTCTATTTTGAAAGAATGACCTTCTAAAGTTAAGGAACATCCTGGTACTATTTCTCCTGATTCAATCAACTTACCATCAGCTAGCTCTACTGTGTATTTGTTATCTAGCTTAAGGGATTCGATCTCTAATAGTGGTCTAAACTCAGTGGACACAAAGCTTAAATCAGCACCGGAATCAAATAACACAGAAGCAAAATGGTTGTTTACAAGAAACGTACCAGTGACTGTGTTAGGATCCTGACGTGCCTCTGGTGCTCCTAACATGAACACGCGTCCACGAGCTGGCTGATTGTTGTTGTTGTTAGCATTGTTGTTGTTGGTTCGGTTGTTGTTGTTACCGCGGTTGTTTCCATTGTTGTTGCGGTTACGAGCGTTGTTGGCGTTACGGTTTTGGTTATTGAGTCGAGGGCATCGGTTTCGATAGTGCCTCGTGTCGCCACACTCAAAACATCCTTGGTTCTGGCGAGCAGTGTTTCCCTTAGGGGCAGGGTTTACCTTACAGTTTTGGGTTTTGTGACCCCATCCCTTACAGCTGTCGCAAAACCAACACTCACCCTCGTGGTGTTTGCTACACTTATCACACTTAGGTTTGTTACCCAAGTATGGCTTCGATTCCACAATGGTGGCAGCGTAAGACTTTGGATTTCCAGATCCTTTCTTGTTGGATTGACCCTGACGGTCATTCCACTTACGCTTCTTACCTCCAGAACTACCAGCTTCAGCACTGCTCTGCTCAACCTTAACCGACACAGTCTTCTTGGTCAGTGTCCCCATTCTAACTGCTTCATCAGTCAAACTCTGCGCTAAGGTAACAGCGCTCCTGAAAGTGTCAGGTTTGGAGGACGTAACTAAACTCCTGATCTGTGGTGCCAGTCCATACACATAGCGTTCAATACGCTTATACTCAGGCGTTACCATATGTGGCACAAGACGAGCTAGTTCTTGGAACCTAGTTGTGTAACCAGTGATATCAGCACCAATCATAGCAATGTTCCACAGCTCAGTCTCAATTTTCTGCATCTCACTGCGAGGGCAGAATTCTTCCATCATCATACTCTTCAATGTTTCCCATGTCATGGAATAAGCAGCTGGTCGTCCCATCGACTGAACTTGACTGTTCCACCAAGTCAAAGCTTTATCAGCTAGTGTGCAGGCAACATACTTCACTGCAGTGTCTGGTAGACAATCACTGATGTCCAACACAGAATCCATCTTTTCTATCCAGTGTATAATACCAATAGCACCTTCGGTGCCACAGAAAGATGGTGGTTTACATGCCTGAAATGTCTTATATGAACACCCTTTGCGGTTATTCACAACAGTCTCAGCAATAACAGGGGTCGATCCACTGTTATTAATCCCAGTCTCACGGTTTCGGCTTGCCTCATACTCGGCAATACCTTCAGCTATGCGTCTAGCTATTAACTGCTCAGTAGTTTCCTCAGTGTTAGGTGGTGGAATGGTTTCAGATGTAGGAGGTACAGTTGTTTTCTGACTGTTCCTAGTAATTCGTCGTTTTGGCGGCATAGTTCAGTTCTGCGATGAATAAAATGCAGAAGTCAATGCCAAGATAATGAATGTGATGAACAAGATTTCACATTGTCTATCAAATGAATAGTATGGAGAATTTGAGAGAATAATGTTTCACATTGTATATCGCACGACTTTGAAACACCCATATGTACTTTGTACAATATAATCACGTTGGCCAGGCGTCATTATATAATGCCAAATACATATTTCTTTTCATCATCGTTTAAGTGCAATCAATGTTTTATGGAATTCAAGATAAGATAAATAATTCATAGTATGGTAGGTTTTCAAAGTTTGCAAGAAATGGTTTCAACAATTATTACGTGATAACTTTTCTATCACTTGTATATGGAGATGAATATAATTCGCACGAAATTTCGAATCGAACCTAAGTTATATTATACATTAACTAGAACGTTCTTACATCGTTTCATTACAAAACTTGATGATATCTCCTATATCCATCAAGAGTGATTTCCAATACTACACGAGTTGCTACAGTACTAATTAAACTAAACTTAGCTATACTTAGATCCTAACAAAACGATTATATTCCTACGACAGTTCTTCATCAGTTCTTTATTAAGCTATCTTTAGCTATGTTCTCTGTCGTAGTGCAGTTCTTTTTCTTTCACTCCTGGTCCAGGTTAGGAGAGGAATAATGCCTTTCTAGCATAGTCTTGTATCGTAGAGTTGGATAATAGTCCAGATCATTCTCAGTTGAGCATTTGCTCAGACGTTTAATCCAAGTCTTGACTCTCTTCTTACGATCACTAGCTACTTTCTTCCAGAAGCGAATTCTATCCCTAACTCGGACAGACATAGGCCTCTTTAGGATTCTCAACTCAGTTTCATAGTTCTTGCATTTAGATGCAAGTTCCCAGTTTTGACCATCTAGCTCTTCAGCTTGGTCTCTAACTCTCTCATATTCCTCTATGTCAATCAATCCAAAGTGGTGGTTCTCAATCTCTTCTTCCACCAGTTCCACTATCGGAATTGTTTCTGTATCGACATATTCATATTGTATCTGCTCGTCGATGGTTATGTCATCATCTGATGAATATTCACTTATGACAGGTTCTGCCATTTTTCCAGTTTCAAGAGATCTATAGGTTACAAAGACATATTTCAGTATCCACAGTTATGTAGTCTATATTGTCAATATATAATCCAATTACAACGCACAGTAATATAAACAATAATAATAAACCAAATACATACGTCATATCATATAATTGATTATAGTTAGTTCACAAGTTTTTATACAAAACATGATGGATCTATCCTAGATATCCATCGATCCAAAGACTAATCAAAGCATGACGGGTCTGTCTACACACCGTCGATCCAAATGATATACAAAACATGACAGGTCTGTCTATACCCGTCGAACCAAAGTTCCAAGTCTAATACATAGTATATATACAATCCTAAGTAGGCACTTCCCGCCCTGCATAGGTCTAACGGAAATACGGTAGAAATGATCCCACGGCTGTCCTCAACACAGCCATCACCACACAAGCACCAACCACAAGCCCTGCAATCCTAACATGTCTCTCAAGTGTCCTCACACGAGCACGTGCGGACTCAGCTATCTCCTGGGCAGTAAACACATGGTTCAACAAAAAGTGATGATGCTCATGCATACCAGCCATGTCCCCATACAGACGAGAGATCTCATCCTGTACCTGTCCAAGGTGAGAACCCCTGCTAGAAGTAATACAAAACAATGTACGCATAACAGCAACTAATGTAGGGAGAGTCTGCTCTATCGGCTCTCCAGTGGTAGACAGTGGTGCTGGGGGTCGTGAGGACTCTCCTGTCTCAAAGGTGGAGGGAAAACCCTCTAATGACCTCCAGTGCCTCAACATAGGAGTCATCCACTCTAGATGAGCAAACCTGGGTGCCCTCTGTGGAGACTCAACAGACTCGTCCGCTGGTGCCAACGGACCTATAGGAAAATCTCGGACACACATCCTCGGTGTCCTCCTATATAAAGGCCTGCGAGAAGTCTCACCGGCCTGATGGTGAATACCTGTAGTGATAGGGGTAACCTCATGTGCTGTCGGTGGTGGCGCGATGTAAGCGTCACTAGTGTCGTCTGACATGTCTCTCAAATGAACAGATGACTCATCCCCTACAGTGATCGCGGGACCCTCAAAAGGAGCCTCAGTCGGCTCTTCGTCCAAAGCATAAACATGGTAAACTGATTGACTAGACATACTGTGACAAAGGAAATTGTGTGTGACGTGTCAGTCGTTTGTTAGATGTATGCAAACGTATGTATGTATGAATGCATGAATGTTCTAGCCAAGGCTATAGTCTAGGTCTCTAAGGTTTTCAGTCACCTAAAGACTTCTAGTTCGCTATAACCAATGGCTCTGATACCAAGTCTGTCACACCCCAAAAATCGGTAATTGTGTTTATTTAATGTTTAGCGGAAGCAAGTTAAGATTTAGCGGAAGCATCTTGTTTAAACAGTTTAACAGCGGGGTGATGACGTATCAATTGTGCATTCATCGTATCAGAGCATATGATCATACAGAACATAATATATTAAGGATGCCAGTTAAATAGTTATTACAAAAGTAGTACGACTGTGTAAGTCGTACAGTAGTAATAAAGTTTAAAACATTTAAGTTTTACAATACATATGTTAAAATAAGATTTCATGAGTATAACTGCAATGTCTGCAGTAATACCGAGGAAATCCTCAAAAGCTGTCCCATAAGTTATGGCATCCTAAGTAGTCCAGGGTTGTCATCCTGAATGCATGCGATCCTTACTTACATGGCTAATTTCCTGTAAAACATAGAAAGAAAGTCGTCAACAAATATGTTGAGTGAATTCACAGGTTTGTATAAATATGTGGTATGTTAACCAATTTATGTTAAAGTTATTGAAATGTTATTCAATAAATAAATGTTTGCAGGTTTTGCAATTTGTAAGATGTTAGGGATAATTACCCTAAAGTATAGTTTTATGTGGGTTGTTACCCAAAATGTATGTCTGGTTGTTTACCAGTATATGAATATAATCAGTAAGTATACTGACATAAAACAGTTGTAGGATATGTTTATCCTAAATAATATGTGTGGGAATACTTAGACTATAATCCCCTGAAAGGTGAGCTAAACCTCGCAAGTTAAAGTAACGCGACCTAACCCTATAACCAAACCACAACCAAATCTTATGTTTCTTGCCTGAAGGACAGTTAAGTATACGCTCCATCCATAGGAGGGTCGTCACGGCAATAGTACTATTCGTATACTCAGTGGCTAGAGTCACCTAGCTAATGGTTATAGTCTGCATGACATAAGGTCTTTCATGCACACATTTCAAGTCTGGTCCGTACTAGGATTTGTTGTCTAATTCCCAAAACAGTTGTGAAATAATATTTCATGTCAAACAGTTGTATAAAGCAATAAAGCATTTATATAATTTGCTGCATATGTTTGCATGCAGTTTCTATGTTTACACCCCTATGTTTAAAACAGAAAACATTTGTAAAGTAGGGGCTGTGAACTCACAGTAGTTTTGCTCGGTAGGAAAGCTAGCAGCCAAACAGATAACAGCCCAAGGTATGTTAACCTATACAATAAATATATTAACATAAGTACGTTTGATTTGTTTTAATCACTTATGTTAACAGTTTGTTTGTTTGAAGAAATGGTTGATTTCTTAGTAACATAAGTTGTTGACTTTATTAATGACATTGCGTTGAAATATTGTTATTATTTCTTAAATCGTATACTTGTTAAGTGTATAAACCAATATGTAATTGTTTATTTAACAGAAGGTCGTTTTGTTTTCATTTGTACATGTACTTTGTATATAGTTGTTCGTATAATTTGAACGTTATTCAATTATCATTGTTTATACATATATATTTGTGAATATATATTCTTAAGTGTCGTATGTATATATATATATATATTTAATCAATACATTGTTTACGTATATCAAAATATATATATAAGTTTTCATTTGTTTAAGAAAACGTATACGTTTGTGTCTATATATATCGTGTGTCCTCGAATATATATATATATATATATATATATATATATATATATATATATATATATATATATATATTGTAATACGTTGTTTCGTATTTTTAAAAAAAATTGTAAGTTTTATTTGTTATAAAACTTGATAATATATTTATCCCGTTTAATAAATATCATTTGTTTTTAATATCTTTACGTTTGTTTAATAAGTGTTAAATATCCCGATAATGTAATCGTATTCAAATTGTATAGTTCATAAAGTTCATATATATACATGTCATATATTGTTTGTTCGTACGAATTAAATAAGTCCAATGTCCGTATTCATAGTTTGTCTCGGTTTATAATGTCATTTAACAATTTATCAAGTCTCGTATACGTCTTGCACAAATAATATCGTTAACGGAAACGTTTTGTGTTTTAAAATAAAAGTCAAGGTGTTGACCAGACACGGGAATCCGCCGGATTCTATTTTAATCCGCCGGATTCTCGTTAAATGAAAAGGTGTTGCCGGATCTTCGGTTCAAGCCGCCGGGTCGGGTCAAGAATAGGTGAATCCGCCGGATTTAGTTGAATCCGCCGGATTCTTTTGTGTTCACAAAACGTTCATGTGAAGCTTTGGGAATCCGCCGGATTTAGGTGAATCCGCCGGATTCGATCGTGTCTTTTACTCGTTCACCGTTTTAGCCGAAGTTTTGTGTGCGAGTTTCATAGGGGAATCCGCCGGATTCTACATGAATCCGCCGGATTCATGTTACTTCCAGGTCCTGTCCGAACAGGGCAAAATACATACACGATCTTTTGGTTCCAAATCGTTTTTACCATGTTACCAATAGCTTATATAAGTGTTATGTGTCGTTTATACACATTATTACTTCATTTTAACAAGTTTTAGTATAACGATTTTAGTTTTAAAGTTTTGGGTTTTATAAACTCATTTCAAGAATCATCAAGTAATCATCAAGTTTTGTGTGTTATATTCTTTGATTATGATGTATAATCATGTTAGATGACGAAATTAAAGTGTAGAAATTAAAAGGAAGAAGTTTCCTTACAAAGTGAAAATGATGGAGATGATGAACGATGATGATGATCGGATGATGATGATGATATGTTGTTCTTGATCTTGTTGTTCCCTTTGAATCAAATGGAGAGAAAGAAGATTGAAGAGAAAATGATTTTTGTGTGTGTGTGTTTTGAGATCACAGAGGAAGAAAACATGGTGAAGGAGGGAGTATGGTTTAAACCTGAAAATGTCTCCTGCATTATTGGCGATGGGTGATGATTTTTGTACTGCAATTTCGAGTACGGGTATAATTATAGCAATA
This sequence comes from Helichrysum umbraculigerum, assembly GCA_949592205.1. NCBI lineage: Eukaryota > Viridiplantae > Streptophyta > Magnoliopsida > Asterales > Asteraceae > Helichrysum > Helichrysum umbraculigerum. The sequence goes on from CATIUR010000003.1 coordinate 68,791,765, forward strand.
TAAACGTAAACTTTTTACATTTTTATTTTGTAGGTGTTCTCCTGGTTCGTAATTTATAATCAGAATAATGATATTATCATTATTTTAAAACGTTGTACAATTTTGTACATTTTACTGCGCACAGTTAATTGAGCGCAAAATTTCAGTTAATTTAGGATTTCATATTTTGAGGTAATGTTCTAAATGTTATCGAATGAACTAGAAAATTTGCCTTTTTATGATTTGACGTCGTATGCGCGTTTTAGAATTATTTCTGTTCGTGTTATAATACGTTTTATGTTAAACGTAAAATTAGACCTTTATATCTATATGTTATAGATATATAAATACTCGTAATTAATAATTATATTATTAATTATTTTTGTATCACGAAACTTTTGTCATTTATTTTTGTCGGGTTCGTTCCGATACGTTTGTACGTAATTATAGTTAATTACATATTTTGTAATACTTTTTGTTTAAAAGTATTGGGCTTGCTAGGCTTACACCACGACAAAAGTTTTGTTAAAACTTACCCAGGAAATTAGCATAGTAATGCACATGCATATTATTTAATTAATACCTAATTTGGAGAGTTGTCACATGGTGAAACCTCTGATCAAGCACATCATTCAAAATCTTTCGTTCAGAAGCCAACCGGTAGACCTTCTTCTCAATCGTTAGTTCTTTCATCACCCTCTACTTCTTCTCATTTGACTTCTCGTCTAAACACCGAAATTTTCAATAACTTCATGGTTAATCAAAATAATATTAATAAACAAATTGTTGATTTTCAAAACCAAATTGATAGTTTGCTTAGAATTTCAAACGATTTAGTTAGAAACATGGAGGATAATGTAAAAAGGTTGTTTTTAAAAGTTGATGAGAAGCAAAGGGAAGAAGCAATTAGCAAAGCTATTCATCATTCATCTTATGATTATGATGATATCCTTGTTGTCACTAGAGGAGGAAAAGAAACTAAGAATGAGAAATCGATAGATATTCCGACAAACGAACCTTCTATTTCTTCACCTCTCACTGACTCAGTACCAGTTAAGACTTCTGTCACTTCTCCTGAGACAGCACCTTCTAAAGCCCCAGAAGTTATTATTCCTTCACGTATACCTTTCTCTGGTAGGCTTAAGAAAGAGAAACCAGAAGCTCAGTTTGGAAAATATCTAGAGATGTTTAAAAGCTTACACTTAAATGTTAAACTTTTAGATGCTTTAGTTGAGATGCCTAGTTGTGCCAAATTCTTTAAAGAACTCTTATCAAATAAAGAAAAACTTAGACAAATAGTTAACTTGCCTTTAGATGCAGAGTGCTCTTTGATCATGCAACAAGGACTACCCCCAAAGCTAGGAGATACTGGCCGTTTCACTATACCTTGTTATCTACAGGATGTTCAAATAAGTAACGCCTTAGCCGACTTAGGAGCTAGTGTAAACCTTATGCGGTATTCCCTCTATATGAAATTAGGATTAAGCGAACTTTTACCAACTCGTATGACCATCCAATTAGCCGATAGATCAGTTAAACTCCCTCATGGAATTGCTGAAAATATTATGGTACGTGTTGATAAATTCGTCTTTCCTGTGGATTTTGTTGTCATGGACATTGAGGAAGACACCGAAGTTCCACTCATCCTTGGCAGACCTTTTTAAACACTACCAAGGCCGTCATTGACGTAAATGAAAAATCTTTAAAACTTCGAGTTGGAACTGAGGAGGTCACCTTCAATGTTGACAAACTAATGAAACAACCTGTGGGAGAAGACCTTGGTCTTGTAGATTCTACGCAGGAAATAATCGAAGAACACCTGGAAGAGATCCTCGCAGTAAGCAGCAATAACTCTCTTCCAAACACGGTCATCACTACCAGAAGACTTTGCTAAGAAGATGGAGGTCTATACTCAGCTATTTCGGATCCACCAACCACATCTAAGGAAGTGCTATTTCCTTTAAAGAAATCCAGCAATCAGCTTAACAGTTCTATCACAGCTGTTCCGCTTGGATTTGGCACACCTGTCACTCTCCTAAGAAGGAACCTTACTCCTGAAGTGCCCGATTCATCTCTCACAAAAAACCAAGTTCTGAAGACTCTCGAAGAGATGGAGTCAATGCTTAAACCACCTTCTTCACAATCTGAAAGATCAAATCCAGAGATCACTATCAGCACATCTTCTTCTGCTCAATTCCAAATATTTGCATTCACGGAGAACAACGATACCATAATCACTGAAGACAATGCAGTCTCTCACTCTTCAAAAGCACAATACCAGCTAAGAAAAAATGAGCTCTCCGACAAACCAGAATGGGTTGAAATAGCATCAGCCGACAATCCAGAGATCCCTGCAGAAGATTCAGAATTTCAAACAAAGTTCGACGAGCTTAAAAGAGACGACATTGCAAGGATGAAACCTTCCATAGAAGAACCACCCGAATTGAAGCTGAAGGAACTACCCTCACACCTTGAATACGCTTTTCTCGAAGGACCTTCACACTTACCAGTTATAATATCAAAAGACCTGAAGCCGGAAGAGAAAGCAAAACTTATTCAAGTGTTGAAGTCACATAAGAAAGCAATTGCTTGGAAGATTTCTGATATACAAGGGATTAGTCCAAACTATTGCACTCACAAGATCTTAATGGAAAACGACTTCAGACCATCAATTCAAAGGTAGAGGAGAGTCAACCCGAAGATTCAAGAAGTGGTTAAGAAGGAAGTTATCAAACTCTTGGACGCTGGCCTGATTTACCCTATTTCAGATTCCCCTTGGGTCAGCCCAGTTCAAGTTGTCCCAAAGAAAGGAGGAATGACGGTTATCGCTAACGAAAACAATGAATTAATTCCAACATGAGCCGTCACCGGTTGGAGGGTGTGTATTGACTACCGAAAACTAAATGAAGCCACTCGCAAAGATCACTTACCTCTACCGTTCATTGATCAGATGCTGGAGAGATAGTCGGGAAATGAATTCTACTGTTTTCTTGATGGATTCTTCGGTTATTTTCAGATTCCTCTCAACCCAGAGGACCAAGAAAAGACGAAATTTACATGTCCATATGGAACTTTCGCCCGACGTATGCCGTTTGGTTTATGTAATGCACCCACTACATTTCAGCGATGCATGGTGGCAATTTTTCATGACATGATCGAACAATGCATGGAGGTATTCATGGACGACTTCTCAGTCTTTAAAGATTCCTTCTCTACTTGCCTTTCTAACTTGGATCGGATGCTTGCCCGATGTGAAGAATCAAACCTCATTCTGAATTGGGAAAAATATCATTTCATGGTAAAAGAAGGAATAGTTTTAGGGCACCGCATATCAAAAGTTGGAATTGAAGTTGACAAAGCTAAAGTTGAAACTATCTCAAAACTTACTCCACCTACTTCTGTTAAAGCCATCCGAAGTTTTCTAGGTCACGCCGGATTCTACCGTCGCTTCATCAAGGATTTCTCCAAGATCTCTCGACCTATGACTCATCTTCTTGAAAAAGATACTCCGTTTGCCTTTACAGATGAATGTCTCCAAGCTTTTAACTACCTTAAAGATCAGCTTATACATGCACCGATAATGATTGCCCCAGATTGGAGCCTTCCATTTGAGATCATGTGCGACGCCAGTGATTTCACAGTTGGAGCTGTATTGGGACAGAGGAAGGATAAGCACTTTCAACACTATGCCAGAAAAACGCTCACAGACGCTCAAGAAAATTACACAACCACAGAAAAGGAGCTGCTTGCGGTAGTATTTGCTTTCAATAAATTTCGTTCCTATCTTATGCTGTCCAAAACTATTGTCTATACATATCATTCAGCCTTGAAGTATCTTTTCAAAAAGCAAAAAGCAAAGCCTAGACTGCTAAGATGGATTCTACTCCTGCAAGAATTCGATATCGAGATCAGAGATAAGAAAGGAGCAGAAAACGTTGCAGCAGATCATCTAAGCCAATTAGAAAATCCTACACTAGAGTAGCTTAATGAAAAGGATATTCAAGACCAGTTTCCTGAAGAACAACTCATGCACATCAGCAAATACCATCAAGGATCCACATCCAAAGATCCTTGGTATGCTGATCATGCTAATTTCCTGGTGGGAAACATAATACCCAAAGGAATGCCGACATCTCAGAGACGAAGATTCTTCCGCAATATAATGAATTACTATTGGGACGATCCTTTCCTCTTTAAGGTTTGCCCTGATCAGATCATTAGAAGATGCGTCGATGGGAAGGAAACAGAAAAAATCCTTCGACAAAGCCACCATGGACCTACTGGAGGACATCACGCAGTTAACCTAACAGCACGAAAGGTGTATGATTCTGGCTTTTACTGGCCAACCATCTATCGAGATACTTATGACCTGGTGAAACGCTGCGACATTTGCCAAAGACAAGGCAATGTGTCAGCGAGGAACGAAATGCCACTCACTAATATCCAGGCTTGTGAAATCTTTGATATCTGGGGGTTAAATTTTATGGGACCTTTCCCTAAGTCTAATGGAAAAGAGTACATCCTAGTTGCTGTCGATTATGTCTCCAGGTGGGGCAAAATGCAAGCTTTCCCAACAAATGATGCCAGAGTAGTGACAAAGTTTCTCAAACAACTATTCTGTCAATTCGGAACTCCAAGAGCTATCATAAGTGATCGTGGCACTCACCTCTGCAACACTCAATTCATGAAGGTTATGCAGCAGTATGGCGTCACTCACAAGATGTCCACCGCCTATCATCCACAAACAATTGGACAAGCTGAGATCACGAACAGAGCTTTAAAGAGAATCTTGGAGCGAACAGTCGGAAATCATGGGGATAAGTGGGCTGACAAATTAGACGATGCGTTGTGGGCATTCAGAACTGCTTAAAAAAAACCTTTAGGTACCACACCATATCGTCTGGTTTATGGCAAGGCATGTCACCTACCAGTGGAGTTGGAATATAAAGCATACTAGGCGTTGAAGAACTGCAATCTGGACACTTCTATAACAGGTTCCCATCGAAGAATGCAACTAAATGAATTGGCCGAATTAAGAAACCAAGCATATGAAAGCTCCCTGAACTACAAAGATAGAACCAAGAGGATTCATGATTCCAAGCTTAAACTCTCAAGGTTCAAACCAGTAGATAAAGTGCTTCTCTTCAATTCACGCTTTAAAAAGTTCTCTGGAAAATTCAAGATCAGGTGGACCGGACCATTCATAATCTCAAAGGTATTCCCTTATGGTGCAGTCGAACTTGATATCGCTCATTTTGTCTATATAAATCTATCGCGATATCATTATTTTGCATTTGTATTTGAGTAAATTTCATGAACTTTCGATACTTATTTTGTTTGGAAATTTATCTCAGGTCAAGACTTGGAAAGGTAATGCAAATGGTGAAGTTTTGATGAATTCTGGAGCTGAGTCTGATCCCTTTGAAATGAAGCATACCCGCCCAGGTATAGTTCTCCACCCGTCCGGGTGTGGGCTTCCACCCGTCCGGGTATATTCACGCGATCGGGTACTTCAGTTCTAAATGTTTACAGCAGCGAGCCTTGTTGGAAGTTCTATCGCCACCCGTCCGGGTAACTCTACCCACCCGATCGGGTATGGGCGGCTACCCGTCCGGGTACCTTTGCTCACCCGGTCGGGGAATTTGGCGGGGTACTGTTCACTTTCTTCGCGGATAAAAGGGGGAGCTCGATATCTGTTGGATTTTATCTGCGTGTGAGATTTTCCATGGAGATGCAATTAATGCCCCAACCATGTTCTGGTCCCAACTACTTCCCGCTCAAGAAATGTCCATTGGTTTTCTGGAATTTGAAAGGGGCCTGAGTTTTGATAACCCTAAAAAGAAAAAGAAAGAGGAGACTCCTGACAACAGAAAAATATACACTACTTTGGTTCTGTTTTTCTCTTCACTCTCAACAAAAACCACGACCAAAAAGAAACACAAATTTCACTCATCTTCATTTATCAAAAATCACGATTGTTAATTTGTGGAAAACATCAGCAACAAATATCACTGTAATTTGTGCAAGCACCTTTAGGTACAATTTCATTCCATTTTAATTTAAGTTAATTATGATTCCACTTATTTCTTGCAATTGTTTGAAGATTGTTGTCACTATGAGTGGCTAGTTACTTATATGCTTGTTTGGATGAAATAGCTAGTTGCTTAGGGGTGTGTATCTTTTGGTGTTAACTTATGTGTGAGTTTGTGAATCAACCATGAGTTTGTAAGAGTTTAGCTTGTTGTTGTTATGAAACTTTGGGCATTTTCACTAAGCGATTATAGCGAACGTTTGTTGCTTCTTAAAAGTACCTAAATAAGTTGTTTGTCAATTGTGGAACAAAGCATTTGGTAATTGTAACAACAATTAGTTAAATAAATATAAGCTAGCAATTATAGCGAATGTTTGTTGTGTGGTTGATTTGCAAACTCTTAAAATCTTAATTTATGTTAATCGGAGAACCTTGTGTGATTGAGCTTAATCTCTAGAATTTGGCCATTTGGTAATTTACTAATTGATATAGCGAACGCTTTCAACCTAGTGAATTGCTATTGATTATTTGTCTATAAACAATTGAACAAAATTGCAAACGTAACTTTGGAATGTGTCAAATGATTTAGCTAAATTGTGCAAGTTTGTAACCATGGCGAACGTCCGTTACTTGATTAAATCATAGGTTAGTTAATTGAAGTTGAACGATAGGTTTTAGCGAAGGTTGAGCTTATGTTTGATGAATGTTACCTTAGCACATGTCTTGACCGGTTATAATTCTACACCCCGAAATCACTATTGAAATAATCCAAACAAGTATTGTTTTTAATATTTGAAAGTTCCAAACAACTAATTTGACTCTTCCTGAGTCCACCTTTCTCATTGAAAGATTAAGTGTAGTTTTAAAGCATCGTGACAATTCGGTCACACAAACCAACCACATTTTACTTTCTCTCTTTAAATTGCTCACACTTACATTGATCATCCAATCTAGTTCCCTGTGTTCGAACCCGAACTTGCCATACTTTACTACCACTCGACAGGGTCCACTGCCCGGTTGTGTTTTGGTCTAGCTTGGTACTTTTTGGTTTACTTATCAACGATAAATTTAATAACTGGATTTAGCACATCAAGTTTTTGGCGCCGCTGCCGGGGAACTTGATTTGTGATCTTGATTTAAGTGTGATTAATTGATCCTTTCTAGAATTTATTTTGGAAGGTTATATTTTGTTTGTATTGCGCCGGTGCGTTGATGGTTTTATCTTTTGTATTCCTTCAGGTTTGCTTTGGTAGTGGATGAACACAAGGAGCTCCGGTAAAGAGCTTCTAAGTCCCTTGTCCAATCCGGAAAAGACCAAAAGGAGCAAACGAAGGAGGAAGCCAAAGCAAAGATCATCGGAATCATTTAGTAGTCAAACGGATACCGATACATCTTCGGGAAACACCGTTGAGGTGGAAGAGACTTTTGTGGAGGAATTTCCATCACCCGAAGAAGATCCTTCAACACCTTCCGAATGTGAAGAAGAGATGGCGGATGAGGATGATACTCCTATTTTCTCACAGGAAAGAACCGTGGCGCCTACACCGGGGTCGGCCATACGGGTTCAAGATAATGAAAATGATAATTTTTCCTTGAAGGGTCATCATATGCAACTCATCCGAGATACCCAATTTGATGGAAGGGTGCGGGCCAATCCGCACAAACATATTGCTAGTTTTCTTGAGATATGGAGTTATTTCAAGTATGGTCAAAACATGGATGAGGGTATTAGACTAAGGACTTTTCCGATGTCCTTATGTGGTGAAGCTAAGATTTGGTACCAAGAATTGGAGCCAAATACCATTAGATCATGGAACGAGATGAGAGAAGCTTTTGTGAGACGGTTTTATCCTCCGGCATTGGCCGAGCGTTTGTTGAATGAGATTAGAGCCTTCAAACCACAAGAAGGCGAAACTTTAGTAGAAGCTTGGTGTCGATTAAAGGAAATGTTGAGAAATTGTCACGGACATGGGCTATCGAAGGCGGGGATAATTACATTGTTTTACAATGGACTTGGCATTGAATCGGCTAATGTTCTTGATGCCTCCGCAGGAGCTCTATTTCTTTACAAGACACCTAATGAAGCTTGGAAGGTGTTGGAAGATAAAGTCACACAAAGCTTGAATTGGGCGAAAGTCAAAGGAGGAAAGCCGGTGAGAAAGCATGTTGCATTTGCCGAGGGTACTAGTAGTGGAGGCGGAAGCTCCAATGACTCGGCCATGATGAAAGAAATCAAGGCTTTATCTTCGAAGTTTGATGCACAATTCAAGACAATCAAAGGTGAAATCAAAGAGCTTAGAGATGGTTGCGGTAACTGTGGTGGAAATCATGCCACGGCTAATTGTGCACAAGACGATTTGCCAATGGCGGGAGATGAGGAAGATGTAAACTTTCGTCAACAAGGTAATTACCAAAGCGGGAACTACCAACGGGGTGGTTATCAAAACCGAAATTCGGGAGGTTACCAAGGAGGAAGCTACAACCAAAACAACCGATTTTCTTGGCCAAATCAACCTTACAACCAAAACTCCAATCAAAATTACAACCAATCCCAAAACCAAAATTACAATCAAAACCAACACCAAAACCCTTCAAGCCACAATAACCCACCACCGGTTCAAAAACAAGAGCCAACCCTATCGCCAATGGAGCAAATGATGAAAGACTTCATGGAAAAACAAGATGCTTGCACCGAAAGGTTGAAGACCCAAATGACGAACATAAGGTTAAGCGTGGAGCAAGGTCAAAAGAACCAACAAGCTTCCATTCAAGACTTAGAGAGGAAGATGGATAGGTTGTCCGAGGGGCAAAGTAGTAGGCCAACCGGTGGCTTACCAAGTAACACTCAACAAAAGCCAAGACAAAATCCTTCACCCTCTAGCGGTTCCAAACCTTACCAACCACCACCCGCGAGAAATGAGAATGTGAATGCTATAACCACAAGAAGCGGGAAGGAACTCCCACCACCACCTCAAGCCAAAGACAAAAATGTTTCTAACTCTTTTGTGCAGGAAATTGAGGAGGAAGACAATGAAGAGAATGTTGATGCTCCTACACCAACGGGCACACCGGTGCCACCTACTCCGGTTGTAAAAGCTTACAAGCCAAAGATTCCTTATCCCCAAAGGCTAAGGAAAGAAAAAATTGCGGCTCAATATGGGAAGTTTGTGGACATGATCAAGGGCATTCGAATCAATGTGCCTTTGGTTGATGTATTAGCCAGGATGCCGAATTATGCCAAATTCATCAAGGATTTGGTGAGCAACAAAGAAAAATTTTCGGAGGCTTCGGCAATGTTTTTGAATGAGGAATGCTCGGCACTTGTCCAAAACCAAATTCCACCCAAGCTTGGATATCCCGGGAGTTTCATCATTTCTTGTACATTGGGTAAAATCAATACTTGTGATGCACTTGCGGACCTAGGTGCTAGTATAAACTTAATGACATATTCACTTTATGCTAAATTGGCCCTAGGATCCCTAACCCTCACTCGCATGAGTATCCGTCTTGCCGATAGATCTTTCCAATATCCCGTTGGGATTGCGGAGAACATGCGAATAGAGGTAGGGCAATTTACCTTCCCGGTTGACTTTGTTATCCTCGAAATGGAGGAGGATAGTAAAGTGCCCTTGATTTTAGGACGACCCTTCCTACACACCACGGATGCCATAATTAGGGTTAAAGATAAGAAATTGACTTTGGGGGTGGGGGATGAAAGGATTGCGTTCACGGTCGATAAGGCCATGAAGCATCCTTATTCTAATGATGATTCGTGTTTTAGAATTGATGTGATAGATGATGCGGTGGAGGAAGAATTGGAAAGCTTGCTTGGATTGGAGTCGGAGCTTGTTGACTTGCTAGAGTCAAATGTTGAAGGAATGACCGAGGAGGAGTTGGTCATGAGCATGGAAGGGACAAATGATGAAGAAGAGCTCGAATGTGAGGATGCTTTTGAGGAGCTCACAAAGGATGACAATATGAGGATCAAAACGTCATTGGAGGATCCACCACGTGATTTGGAGTTGAAAGAACTTCCAAGCCATTTGGAGTATGCATATCTCCATGAGGAAAATCTCCTCCCAGTAATAATCTCTTCATCCCTTGTGAATGATGAAAAAATCAAATTGTTAAATGTACTTAAGGCTCACAAAAGAGTTTTCGCTTGGCGGACATCCGACATACCGGGAATAAGCCCATCGTTTTGTAAACACAAAATCAATTTTGTTGATAATTTTAAACCCGTTGTCCAAAGACAACGGAGGCTTAATCCCAACATGGTGGATGTGGTCAAGAAAGAAGTAATTAAGCTTCTTGATGCGAGTATCATTTACCCTATTGCGGATAGTTCTTGGGTGAGCCCGGTACATTGTGTGCCGAAAAAGGGGGGTATGACGGTTGTGGCCAATGATAAAAATGAAATGATTCCCACAAGGACCGTGACCGGGTGGCGTGTGTGCATTGACTATCGAAAGCTAAATGACGCCACTAGGAAATATCACTTCCCTTTGCCCTTCATTGACCAATTGCTTGAAAGGCTTGCGGGCAATGAATTCTATTGCTTTTTAGATGGGTTCTCGGGATACTTTCAAATCCCCATAGACCCAAAAGACCAAGAAAAGACCACATTCACTTGCCCCTTCGGTACTTATGCCTATAGGAGGATGCCTTTCGGTCTTTGCAATGCTCCCGCCACATTCCAACGTTGTATGATTGCCATTTTTCACGATATGGTTGAAACTTCCATGGAAGTCTTCATGGCTGATTTTTCGGTATTTGGCGATTCATTTGAGTCATGTTTAAAAAACTTGGATAAAATGCTTGAGAGGTGTGAGAGAGCCCACTTAGTCTTGAATTGGGAGAAATGCCATTTTATGGTGAAAGAGGGTATCGTGTTGGGACATAAAGTGTCGGGGTTGGGTATTAAAGTTGATAGGGCTAAGATTGATGTTATTGCCAAATTACCTCCACCGACCAATGTTAAGGGCATTAGAAGTTTTCTTGGTCATGCCAGTTTTTACCGTAGATTCATTAAGGATTTTTCGAAGATCACCCGCCCAATGACTAAGCTACTTGAAAAGGATGCCCCTTATGTGTTTGATGGACCATGTTTGAGTGCATTTTCGACCCTTAAAGACCATTTGACCAATGCACCCATAATTGTCTCACCCTATTGGTCCAAGCCCTTTGAGTTGATGTGTGACGCTAGCGACTTTGCCTTAGGAGCCGTCCTAGGACAAAGAGAGGACAAACATTTCAATCCTATCTACTTTGCTAGCAAAACATTGAATGGGGCCCAACAAAACTACACCACGACCGAAAAAGAGTTGCTTGCGGTTGTGTTTGCCTTTGACAAGTTTAGGCAATATCTTGTGCTTTCTAAAACCGTTGTATTTACCGATCATTAGGCCCTCAAATATCTTTTTGCCAAACAAGATGCAAAACCGCGTCTTATTCGTTGGATTCTTCTCTTGCAAGAATTCGACATTGAAATTAAAGATAAGAGGGGTGCCGAAAATCTTGCCGCCGATCACTTGTCGAGATTGGAGAATCCAAATCTTGACAAGCAAGGCGATACTAACATTGATGACTCTTTCCCGGAGGAGTTTTTGTTTCATGTAGGTACAAGCGAGGAGGACATGGATGAAGCACCTTGGTATGCCGACTTGGCAAATTTTTTGGTTGGTGGTGTGTTGAGGAAAGGGATGAGCCATCAAGAAAAGAACAAATTCTTGTCCAACCTCAAATACTATATTTGGGAAGAACCTTATTTGTTCCGGGTTTGTGCGGATGGCATGGTGAGGAGGTGTGTTTCGGGTGGTGAAACACGAAAAATTTTGGATAGATGTCACTATGGGCCCACGGGTGGACATTATAGTCCCTCGGTCACCGCCAAGAAAGTGTTTGATGCGGGTTTCTATTGGCCCACGATTTTCAAAGAAGCAAATACCTTATGCCAAACTTGTGATGCTTGTCAAAGAACCGGAAGCATCTCTAAAAGAGATGAAATGCCACAAACTAGCATCAAAGTGTGTGAAGTGTTTGATATTTGGGGCATTGACTTCATGGGTCCATTTCCTCCATCTTTCAAGAATGCATACATTTTGGTGGCGGTAGATTATGTCCAAATGGGCGGAAGCCAAGGCCTTGCCCAAAAATGATGCTCGGGTGGTGATTGATTTCTTGAAAAGCCTATTTAGTAGGTTTGGGATGCCCAAGGCATTGATTAGTGACCGGGGAAGTCACTTTGCAAATGCACAACTCGAAAAAGTCTTGAAGAAATATGGGGTGACTCACCGTTTTTCTACCTCCTACCACCCGCAAACAAGTGGACAAGTGGAGAACACCAATCGTGCATTGAAAAGGATTCTTGAGAAGACGGTGAAAGACAACCTGTCAATTTGGTCAAAGAAGCTAGAGGATGCATTGTGGGCGTTTCGAACCACCTACAAGACACCTATTGGAACGACACCCTACCGGTTACTTTATGGCAAAACTTGCCATTTACCTCTTGAAATTGAGCACAAAGCTTATTGGGCGCTAAAGAATTGCAACTTAGATTTGGTTGAAGCGGGAGAAAAGAGGATGTTACAACTCCAAGAATTAGATGAGCTTCGATTGCAAGCTTATGAGAATTCCCGCCTCTACAAAGAAAGAACTAAAGTTTTGCATGACCGGAAGCTGAAAACAAGGAAAGAATTCAAAGCCGGCGACAAAGTTCTTCTTTTTCAATCACGTTTCAATTTAAAACAACCAAAGTTCAAACCAAGGTGGACCGGTCCTTATACGGTCAAGCATGGTTATCCGTCCGGATATGTTGAACTTTTCGGTTCGGATGGAGGAACTTTTATTATAAATGGTCACCGGTTAAAGCTTTACCATGAAGAAGAAGTTGATGGCGAGTGGGAGGAGCTCGCAACTTACCCCAAGGACAACTGAATTCGGGGTCGAGTCTAGCTTGGACTCGTTAATAAATGAAGCCTGATCACGAGGAAACTCGTATTGATATCCTTTTTGTTTTATTGTTAATATTATTTTTTGGTATCATTTTTGCTACATGTCTTGTGTGTGTGCTGCTTAGTGTTGCTAAATTTGGCCTCTGATTTACCTATGTGCTCTACCGGGTTGCTGCTGTGTGAATCTGTAATTTTTAACTAAAAACGAAAGTCACCCGTCCGGGTGAGTAAACATACCCGTCCGGGTATGTATCTTCAGCCAATCGGGTATTTTTACCCGATCGGGTATTTCTTTGAAAAGGTGTCACAGCGCCGAGACTTGTGTTGAGATGACGAAATTCCACAAGGGACCCATCCGGGTATCCCGCTTGACCCGTTCGGGTAAATTATGAAACCCGTCCGGGTGTGTTTTGTTACCCGTTCGAGTATATGATGTAACCCGTCCGGGTGTGTTTTGTTACCCGTCCGGGTGTGATGTCGGCCAGCGTATTTTTGATAGAATTTAAGGGTTTCTTTATGTAGTTAGCTCATAACCCAGCAAACACCCGTGTCCTGCCCTCTCTCACTACCGACATCACGTTTTCAACACCACCAACTAAAATCACGATCTCAACCCTAATTTCTTGAAGAATATTGCAATTAACCACTTTCTAATCATGTCTAGACCTTCTAAGGTACTCATTAACTGCTTTTATTTGCCAAATCGCTCAAATTTTTGGTATGAACACTTAGATACGGGTTTAGCTTAAATCAAGTGTGGGGATGTTTTCTTGTGTGTAACTGTTGATTTCCATGCTACATTCATGTCTTTAACTTGTTTCTATCACGTTTTCATCCTTGAATTGCTTGATTTGGGTACTTTGAAAATTAGGGTTCTTATGACTAATTTTTGGGTAATCCGAATTCTGTGATAATGGCTTGTTATTTGGTAATGGTTAGCATGTGTTACATGATTGCTATGGTTATTGTTGCTCATTCGTTGATTATTTGCAGATTCTAGGAATTAGGGTTCTTGAGAAATTTGGGGAAGATGAAGTTGACTTTTCTGGTCAAAGTTTGACTGATTTTTATGACTTTCGATTATAAGGCATTGATTAAGTTCAAGTTGTGTTTATAATGCATAATTGAAGCAGATGTTTGAAATTGAAGTTATGAACTTAGGGGAACGTGAACGATAGAATTGAAGTTGATAGTACATTACATGATTAAGTATGAATTGCGGATGGACAAACTTGTTTGATTAAATTGTGTGGCATTGACATTCTTCAAGCATTGTTTTAGATTAGACTTCATACCCCTCTATGCAACTTTAAGTCTTGATTGGAAATTGTGTGTTTTTGCAAAAAGTTGATTTTGAGTTTAAGTGGTGTTGGGCATGGTGAGACTAGGAGCTGTTAGGTTATGGTGGTTGTTTTCTGTGACATTAATCGCTCATTTTGCCAAACTTGGGCTAACACTAACATCTGTTCTGGACATTTTTGTATGTTTGTTGTGTAATGTTGTGCAGAGAAACAAGAATAACCAAGGGCAAACTTTTCAGCCTCAATACCCTCTGAGTATCTTTGCAGACCTACTCCCTAGGGACCGCCACCCAAATCTAATCTTTCAGCCCCAGCACCACCGTTATATGGAGAACTGTGAGGCATTGTTTAAAATACACAAGAAAGAGTGCGAATACCCGAGAATCATCGATTGGACACCTTTGAATGAAGTCGGTTTTGCTCGTGAGATCACCCGAGCTCTTACTCAGTCTATGCGTATTGATGGTGAAGTTATTGATGTCAGAGATTTTCAGAAGTTGATTGAGATCCAGGAACCAATTTATAAGGAACTCACTATGGAATTCCTTACCACCCTGGAAATGTTCGTCATTGATGGTATCGACTGTGATTTTTTGGGTTTCAAGCTGGGGGGAAATCCTCACTTCTTGTCGCTTAGGCAACTGGCCAGCTACCTGCAAATCTACACCCGAGAGGAGTTGAACGCCGATTGGTTTGATAGATATATTCTGACAGGGGCTCGCCTAGATGAAGGCGAGGTCTCCGCTAAGGTTTGGGCTAGGTTTAGTGACAAAGAATATAAGTCTGGAAGAAGCCCCTCGAGTGCCCTAAGGAGTCCGAAAGATAAAGTCTTACAAAAACTTTTGGCTCACACCATCACACTTCGGGGGCAGAACACGGAGAAAGTATCGAAAGCAGATTTGTGGTATTTACTTAAGTTAAGGGACCGGGAACGAATAAACCTTCCGTATTGTGTAGGTAAATTTCTTCATTCGTATGCAAGCGGGCCTAAACCGGAATCCAAATTATGTGGGGGTCATTTTATCACCAGGATTGCTAAAGGTTTGGGAGTCAACCTTAGACCTCGGAACCACCCTTACACTGTTGTACACAACCCGAAACTATTCATTGGTGTCGACATGTATAGACCCACTGGGGTAGTCCGGATGCGAGGAGGAAAATACCTTCCTTATTTCCCTGCCGAGTCATCCTCACGGGTGAGGGTACCTCGGGAAGGATCACGGGGTAGACAGCATGTTTCACAGCAAGAATCTGAAGAAGAAGAGGAAGAAGACGAAGAGGATGCTGAAGAAGAGGAGGACGAGGGGATCGCAGAAACCGTAGCTCCTGGTCAGGGTTCCCAATCTGGGGAGCCCGCGTTTTGGCAGAGTTTTATGTCCAGATTCAACAATATGCAACTTGAGCAGGATTGAAGATGGGGAGAACAAGAAGAGTGGCAACGGGAGAATGTGACTTTCAGGGATGAGTCTAGGTATGAGTGGGGAGCTAATCAATACCAAAATGATTGGCTCATTCACGACCATGAGCGGATGGGCCACCATGTGCCCGACCATGGGGCAGTACTCGCCCCTCAACATCTCCTTCAACTCCTCCCACGGGAGTTTGTAAGCATTAGAGATACCCACAGTTTGGGCATGGGTGTTCCACCAGGTGAGAGCGGTGTCAGTGAAAGTACTAACGGAGAACTTAACCTTGTCTCCCTCCGCACAGTTGCAGATAAGAAATACAGATTTGACTTTCTCAATCCAGCGTACTAGACCGATAGCTCCCTCAGTACCTGCAAAGTTCAGAGGTTTGCAGTTCTGGAAGTCTTTGTAAGAACAGGGTTTGGGTTGTGGTCCATTGTTAGCTGTATCTTCGCTACCAGGAGTTGATGTTCGGGTAGCTAGGGCTTGGGCCACACTACGGGCAATCAGACCCGCAATTTCGGCTTCACTGAGGGTGATTTGCCGGCGAGGAGGCATGATGCTGAACAAGAAAAGAACAAAGAAAGAGGGATAAGATATTATGATATGTCACAAGTGTGAATGATACACGATAACAGTACGAAGTGACAATCACATTTCATTTAGATAAACAAGTTGGATACAAGGTACGGGTTTTCCAAAAGATTACAGAGTAATAGTAGTACAAAAGTGTCGGGAATTATTACATCCGGTCGAATTACGTAAATCCTACGAAAGCATAAGAAAATACAGATTCAGCCTAAGCTAATTCTGACGCAAGTTTAGTTGTGGCAGCAGTGCGTTGAGGTGGTCCACAGATTCTGCAAGTCTGTTGGCTGTTCGGAGGGCGTCCTCGGTTTCCCTTAGACGTGTCTCGCACTGGTGTGTTCTCGATTGTAGGACAGCAATCTCATTTCGGTTGCCAATCACTTGGTTGTGGACAACCTCCATGGTTTCGACTGTTCCTCCCACATGATTCTGAAGAGTGTTCATGGTGTTAACAGTGTGATCGTGATCTTCGGAGACTTGCTCGATTCGTTCCATTGCTGTAAGTCTCCAGAGTTCGCGTGTTTCTTGTAGTTCGATGTCCATCTCTTGAAGTTGCTGATCGTGGTGTTGTACTCTAGCTGCTAATTCCGGTAGAGTGGGGTAGGTGGGGTACGGGCTAGCTCGTGACAACCTGCTGTCTCTCCTAGCCACCCTCGGGTTTCGTGATCCATGTGAGTGAGAGCGTGACGAACTGGGTGGTGTGTTTGCCATTCTGAGACAAAGCGTGAAAGAAATGAGGCCTATATTCATAATACGTATAACATATAGCCTAGGGTGTCTAACACAGACACGTTCAAGTTCGGTCTCTCTCGTGGTCAGAGTCAACTAGTGTATTCCTATTCCAGTATACTCTTTCAGACTTCACATCATATTCGCTTAATTGTACATAGTTGATCAGGCTATGTTAAATTAACTTTGTATGATGTAACTTCTGAACTAATAGTACTAAATGGGAAATACTGCCTAATGGTCATAGTCTAGGCCCACTAAATGCAACCTAGTTCACTATAACCTTATGCTCTGATACCAATCTGTAACACCCCCAAATTTAATGATTTGCGGAAGCATACTTGGGTGTTACTAATCAATATACAAAGCACAAGATATACAGTAAACGACCTCTAAATGAGACGTTGTAAAACGATTTCATAGAAATATATGTTTGAAAACTTAATGTTTTCGTATACAAAAATAGTTCCCTAGAGTCCACGCGTATGGCGGGAGATTCTATTACATAATCAACATGTACAAAAGATAATGCTGAGAATCTCCGTTAAATGCAGTTTAGTTGAATTCATGCGACTCTGGCTATGTCCTGGGGGAATCCTACTGCATATGAGTACCTGAGAATACATGCTAAAAGGTCAACACGAATGTTGGTGAATCTCACAGGTTTGTAAGTAATATCAGTTTTGAACAAAAGATTTCATCAGTTGTGCCCGCAGGCGTAAATCAAGTATTTGCAATCCAGCAAATGTAAGTAAGTAAGTTATACCGTTGCTATGAGGCTCATAATCGAAGCTTAACCCGTATGTAATAATTTGCTCCCGTGACATGCTCGTAACTGAGCAAGCAGATGTAACGAATAATAGTCGCCCGTTTATACAGAACGGTTTGTGGTAGCGCTACTACCCCGGGCGGGGAGGGTCATTTCCCTAATGGATCCATTAACTAGTGTTCGCGCTTAAGTCCATAACTAACGATATATGATGGAGAGACTTCGGTGAAAAGTAAGTAACTCATGCAATCCCGTGTAGTAAAATGTATAGTTCGTACTTGTGTTCAAGAAAAGTAAGCAATGTATCTCACCCCGTATGTAAAACAGTAAAATTGGGGCTGTAAGACTCACCTGAGTCGAGTAATAAGCAGTAGCAAATGGTAGGTAGTATGTAGGTTCTCCGAACCCGTAACCTTTAAATGCCTAAACATATAAAGTTAAGTAAGTAGATGTCTCGCAAGACCATCTAGGCTAGTTGTCTACACAACTCGTTATGTCCAAGTGTTTGTTTAGTAATCCGTTTGTAGTTTGAAAACAAGTATGGCCCGTTGGTGACGGTTTGTAATAATGGTTCAAAGTGTTATCATTATATGTATCGTTGAATCAGGTTTCGTTATTTGTAAGTGTTCGACACTTGGTGTGAAAAGTATTTACAACATCTAATGACGGGGGTCCAGGGGCAGCGCCCCTGGTAGCGGGGTCCAAGGGGCGGCAGCCCCTGGCGGGGTCCAAGGGGCAGAGCCCTTCGTTGGGGTCGAGCTGTCAAGTCAGCTTGGAAAATTTTTATTCCTACTACTTTCCTTTAGTGAAAACGCATCCGAAATCTGGATTTGGGGTAAAATTAGGTGGTAAAATCTTGGTTCCGACACTTAGTAAAAATCTGTGTTTTCAAGGTTCTGGTTTGTGCGACGTCAGGTGCGACGTCGTACATGATGACCGCGACGTTGGGAATGACGTCGCTAAATATAGTATTCGCAATTTAATGCGACGTTGCGTATTGTGTCGCTATATGCGACGTTAGTTCGGTCTGCGACGTTAAGGCCTGCGTCGCTATATGCGACGTTCGCAAGTCAATGCGACGTTGGGGTGACGTCGCTATATGCGACGTTGTGAGGGTATTGCGACGTTTTTGACTACGTCGCAGAGAGCCCAGCGTCTCTGCGACGTTACGGTCTGATCGGAGGTTGGTGGCCGGAAAATGGGTCGGAAAGCTTCCGTTTGGTCCAAATCTTTTACCCAACCCATTTTTGGACATTTTAAGCATATATAAACTATAAAAACGTAAAAATGAGTAAAAACGGAGAGTTTCGGGTTTTGTCAGAAACTTACGCGGTGTCGGATTGAAAATCCGAAAAGATGGGATGGTAGATCGTGTCGCGGTGGTGCTTTTATTCCAAAGGCGTGGTATGATCCGAGTGTGTTTTAAGGTAGTATTTGGCGATTTAAGTGAGGTGGTGATTTGGTGCTTTTTGAGAGAAAAGAGGGAGGAAAAAAGAGAAAGAATTTGGGAAATGAAGAGAAAGAAAGTGAGAGTGGGAGGTTAACCTCCCATTTTCAGTCCGCGTCTCCGCGCTCCGTGTGGTGTTCGTTTCTTCCGTCGTTTAAATGTACAGTATTTATTTTACGCGCTAATTATTCATTTAATAATACAAATTTTGTTAAGTTATTTAATTGAATTATTTTTCTAAAACTTTAAATAAATTTGGGTAGTTTGTTTTTAAGTCACGAAATTTCAATTGTACGAAATAGGACAATTTGTGAGTATTATTAAGATGTTATTCCGGATGTCATATCGTTTTTTTTTAATAACGGCTCGTATTTATATTAAAAGGTTTCACCAACGTCCGTATTTTCTGAATCGAATTGCATTAAATTCTTAAAACTGTGTACGATCAAATCAAGTCGCGTATTCGTATATATTCACCGATGTATAGTTTGTTACATTAATTAGCCTAACACAGAACTAATTACATGTATTAACATAGAATTAGGCACTAATCACTAGTCCTAATTTGGCGGTTGTTACAGTAATCTTCGGTGTACGCTCGAAATTGTGTCAATTAATTCAAGTCTATTCTCTCTCGCATTTATTCCTGGTTCTTTCTATCCTTATCTATCTTAATTAATTACGTTTATATTGTTTATGCTAGATCTAGTTATTGCCATGATTAGAGAGTAGTATACTTGTTGTGTTTGCTTGCGATGTAGTTAGTTAATTATGGGATGATTTATAATTAAATATTAAAGTAATATGACGGCCCCTATTCGACTGTTACCCGGTATAGTACTGGAAACACTTCAAGGTGGAGTACAAATGTATGGAAGTCGAGGAACGACCGAAGGTAGTCATATTACGGAACGGTACAATATTATATGACAGCCCCTATTCGACTGTTACGCGGTATAGCGTTGGAAACACTTTAGGTGTAGTACAAATACGTGGAAGCTACGTAACGACCGAAGGTAGTTATAGTATGGACGAATATATATAAAATGAGAAACCCAGTTTAATTAATCTTTCTAAATAGACTTTTAAACTTTAAATTAATCTATCGTCTTTCCACCAATAAACGTGATTACAACACCTTTTTAATGACGTCTAACTAAAAGGTAGTTAGTCATCTGTGTCAACATAAATTGTTAAAGGTATGAAATCATGGAACCGCAAGGCTACATGGGGGATTACCGTAGGATAAGACATGGACAAGATTTGAAGTGACAGAACCACTTTAAGTGAGGAACGCTGTGGATAATTAGGGGATTTATTGGGTAGTCTTAAGCAAGGGCTGGTTTAAGGTCATAAATGAACTTTTTAAATACATGAATCTGTTAGGATGACGAGGAGTCGTTATATGATTCAGTTTTGTCTAGTACCTTTAGATTTTGTCTCCGTTAATAAGAAACTAACATTAAACTTAAGATTTTGCTTATTATTCTAAATACTTTGTAATGTTACCATAACCTAGCTCCCGATGTGACGTGCTAATGGGATTTTAATTAGTAGGGAATCTAGTGTTTACATCACAAGTATCCAAGAGTAACAATTAACAAATGATGTGTGTGAAAGCGTCTCATTTTATTATTTATAAAGTACAGGATATACCAAACACTACTATCACACAACCAGGCAAAAATACCCGATCGGAATAGTATAGCTATGGTAAGTCCAGGTCGAACACAGGAACGATGTTATTCAATTAAATTGGAATTATTAATAAAGCAGTAAAATAGGGGTTACATTTTAGTTCCGTACGAACGTTCAATATGAACTAATTAACCAAACCAACGACATAAAACAAGATAAGAGGAACAGATAAATAACTGGAGATAGACATGTAATTGCTCAGAGTCTTCACACTCAGATTCATATTATCCGGTTCATGTGTTTTGATTGTCTGATTATTATTTCTTTTATATTAACTTAGTTACTAATCAAAGAATCCAAGTTAAATGTATATTAGTCTCCGGTTCTGGTTAACTAATATCTACAATCTAGAGTCCCACATTAAACATCGATCCGACGTCGCAAGAATGTTGCTCTATTGCGTGCTTTTCCCTAGATTGTGCATTAAGTATTCATGACTTGTTATGATTAATCCTCGCGGTATGATTCAACAATACCTACTAATAATCTCTTATTAGCTTGCTCATTTTAGACTGATTAGTTACTATTCTCTTAACCTATAAAACTCAATATATTTAGCAATGACTATAAACCTAGATTCATAATCATCAATAATAAATAACATCAAAGGAACTCAATCTCAATGACACTATTAATCACGTTAAGTAATAACTAACAATCACCAATAACCAAGGTTCTACGGATAACATAACAATCTTCAATCAGACAATTGATCCAAAACACAATTATAACCTTCAAACAATCATAATCCAAGGTTATTAAACTAAAAAATTACAAAAAGTCTAATCTATAATTCACTCATACAAAATCAGATTCATGATCTCAAACAAAACACATAGACGATGTTAAAATTGAAATCGGAAGGTGATATGCAAACCGAATCATAAATCACGCGAAGTAGGATCAATTAGCATCGATCCCCACCTTCTTGTGCCTCCAAAATGTCATCAAAAAGCCTCTGGAACCAGCCTTAGTCGACTTAGGGTTTGTGGTGAAAGTTAGGGTTAAAATGAGGCAAAATTAACGAAGAGTAACAATTAACAAACATCTTTAAAAACAGTTTCTCCAAACATCATCCCATAACTTAATTAACGAAGTCTCAGCAAACACTATCTTTATCTTATCTGCTTTATCTTTTATTTTAATTTCGCTTTTATTTATTTACTTGCCTAAGTTAGTTAATATAAAAACCAAAACTCCCCCACTATTTTATAAACCCTTCACTAATTTGAAAGCCCTCATCTGTCACGCCTTAGTTTCAATTCTGTCGGTTTGAAGAACGACTCTAGGTCATACCTACCACTTGCTCACCCTTAAGATTAGCATTGTTAGGGAAAACTTAGGCCCCGAAATTACAAATTTAAAACACCCACTGATCGCCGTCGCCAGTAGCCGGTGCAACGACAAGGGTAAAATCCTTACCGACCGCTGGTGACCCATCAAATTTTTGGCGCCGCTGCCGGGGAACCAACTGTACGATCCATAGGCGTCAAGATGAACTTACCCGCTAGTGAACCTTTAGGATTAATTGTTCTCCTTAGACCCCTACGTCTTTCTTTATTTTTCCTTCCTTTTACTATTTTCACAATTTACGTTATCCCTATCCACTCAACTAGTCAACCACCTATCAATGAGACTATAACAGCTACACGTATAACTCTCGCTGAAGACTCTAAACCTTTGATTGAAGGTCGAGGAGGACCAATTGTCTATCCGGAAATTGGTAGAGGATCATTCGAGTTAAAGCCACACATTGTTTAGTTAGTCCAAAACCTCTGTCAATTCCGTGGCCTACCAAATGATGATCCCAACTCCCACCTTGACAAATTCATTTCCTTATTCAACTCCTTTAAGCCGATTGGGGTTAATCAGGACATAGTCTATCTATACCTATTTCCCTATTCACTCACTCTTAATGCACGAACCTGGTTTGAGGAACTAGATATTAACTCGATAACCTCTAGGGTAGAATTAGCAACCAAATTTTTGGCCAAATATTTCCCACCATCAAAACAAGCCACGTTTAGGACCAACATCATAAACTTCCATCAAGTCCATGATGAATCAATCTACGATGCATGGGGACGCTTTAAGGGATTGCTTAAGAAATGTCCAAATCATCGATTTGAGCGCTCAGACCAGTTGCTCATTTTCTACAATGGTCTCTTCTCATATCACCGTCCTTTACTTGATACCGCCTCTCAAGGTAGTTTCATAGACTGTACGGCAAATGAAGCTTTTAGCCTTATTGAGAAAATGACCGTACACAACCATGACTGGAATAGTGAAAATCACTCCTCAATAGTGAATCCACCAACTACACTCGGAAATGAAGCTATCAAAACACTCGCTCAGCAAGTGGCAGACCTAACCAAGGAGATCAAGGAATTAAAAAGTCAACCACAACAAGTCTGTCAAGTTCAAACCTGCCTTAATTGTGCTAATACGAACCACTCAACCCAAATTCCTCAATCTCATCTAACTTCACCCAATACTAACCATTCTCTTAACCCACCTAGGAATAGCCCACTAACTTACCAACCTCAACCTTCTGAACCCTCTTCCTCACAAACCTCTAGTTTTGACGACACCCTGATACAAGTCATTCAACGAATCTCGGCTAGACAAGACCAAACTGATCTCATCTTAAGAGACCAATTGGCTTTGTTAAAAGCTTTCGAATCCCAGATAGGACAATTAGCACAACGTAGTAATGCTAAACCTCAGGATAGTCCAACTAGTTGCCATAAGGAGGCTTCTCATATTCAAGACTCTCAGGTAGCACATAGCCCACCTTCGGTTTCTTCTTCAGTGAAGGAACCACCTATTGTTCCATCGACAATGGATTTAGAGTCTACACCAAGTAGGAAATTAAACATTCCATTTCCGGCTCATCTTAAACAACGACCCGACAAGCTTAAGTCTTTTAAGATTGATAGGAAATTCCTAGATACCGCATCTGAAGTTCATTCTAAAAAGTACTTCAGAAAACTTCTTACAACCAAGGATAAGGTACCCAAAGTACCCAATGTCCCGCTAAACAAGGAATGTTCAGCTATCCTGAAAAACACCATTCCAGAAAAACTCGGAGATACCGGATGTTTTACTCTCCCCATTTCCATCTACAATTCAGGAATTATCTGTTCTCTCGCCGATTAAGGAGCTAGTATTAACCTTATGCCATACTCGCTTTTCAAGAGGCTTGAGTTAGGAAACTTTCAACCTACCGAAATGAGCATTCAACTTGCTGACCAATCAGTCAAATACCCTAGGGGAATAGCTGAAAATGTTTTAGTTAGGATTGACAAATTTCTTTACCCATCAGATTTTGTAGTAATGGATATGCAGGAAGACGTACACATCCCAATCATACTAGGAAGACCTTTCATGAATACAGCCAAGGCAATCATCAACGTCTTCGCACAAACCATTAGCTTGCAGTCGTAGGAAGAAACCATCACTTTCCGTATCGACAACCCAAATGATGGAGAACAATCCGATATGTACATGATCTCCATGAAGACTGCCAAAGATGAAGAAACTGCAAAGTCAACAAGTGAAAGGAAATCTAGCAGGGAAATGGCAATCATGCCGTATTTCCCGATTGACATCCGACGAATAGGACAAGAGATGAAAAACGCATCTCCATCAGCAAACAAACCAACGACGTAAGAAATAATTAGAACAAGAAAGATGGAAGAAGAAAACAGAAGAAGCATACCGCCACCTAATCCGTTTACCACTGATGAAATGGCGCGAAATAACCACAACCATCCCACGAGAAGAGAAACACTGGAGGAATATTCCAAACGCACCAGAAACGAACCACAAACCATTGCAGATCCCGAAGTACTCAATGAAATCATCCAAAGATTCGACAAAGCGATAGGAGGAATAAGTAATGCAGTCAAATTGCTTACTCTTTCCCCCACTGAACTGCAATTCTGCCAGCAACAGAGACGGACGTATATTAGGATCTACAATGCCCTTAAAAGATCTAATATCCCTTCACCTTAACACAATGGGAGATGTTAGGATCTATTAGAGCGCATATAAAAGAGACTACTAGACATCCGAGCAGTCGTGCCGACATCTTAACGATGAATGACCTCACATCATTGCTCAACATGCTAAGTAGAGAAGATCACCTCAATTCCAAAGAAAGCGGATCTATGGTCATCAACTCCACTGTTGAAAAACAAATTGAGTTATTGATTGAAGAACTTATTGATCTTGTTTGGGAGGAATCAAGGCGCGAACGACCCTTTAGGGTTACATATGAATCACCACTTGATATCGCTACTTTTGTTACGATCCATCTACGGGAGATTCAACAACGGAAAAGTAACTCCAGAACAAAGTTCATATTTCACTCATGATGCAAGGAGATACTTCGTCAGCTTACTCTAGTTTTCTCAGAATCCGACTTTCCATTCAACGACCATCAGCACCGGCAAATCAAGAACCTGTGCACATCTATCAGAAGATTCAATGGAGACCCCAATACCGAGAACTATGAAGGCATAAAACTGCAATTCTTGGCGTTTGTATGCTCTCTCTGGCAAAACCCATCACCAAGAGAGGTTGTTAAGAAAGATACAACCACCATGACCGACCCTAGTGGGACTGTCACTAAAGCAGTTGACTACATCACCTTCGGACTTCAAGGACTTGAGAGAACAACTTTAGAGCATCTACTGAACTACAAGGCATCATCGAGAGATAGTCCACTCGAATTGATTACGACAATAATCAATCACTTTATGAGAATCTATCCACCTCGATACACTTTCCCGCAACCTAGGGCCCACAACATCAACAAAGGGGATTCCATGGATGCATCCAGCTCCATCTAGGAGAAGAGAAGTCGAGCTCTCAACTATAAAAGAGTGCTTCAGTGGAGGCAACCCGTGTTTTACATTTCCACAATTTTACTTTCCAAGAAGTGATGAAATCTCCGACTATCTTTCACACTCGGATATACAAAGAATACTTCCTCATTCAAGGAAGTATAAACATCCAAAGTATCTTATATCCGACGTGTTCACACCTACAAGACTAATCACAAGAAGACTTGATCAAGAGTGAACCGAGCAAGACGAAGTTCGGCAAACGCATACCATGGAACACTGCAACTACTGGGGAGTACTTCTATACCAATCTCTTTCTTTCGTTATAAATATACCATATCCACTATGCTTATCACTAAGTGTGGGATTCAGACCCAACACACACTGCTAAAAGAATACGTCTTAGATGTTTCAAATCCTAAGTGTGGGATCTTTACCCCAGTCAGAACTTAGAATAACATCGAGGACAATGTTCCTTTAAGTGTGGGATAGCAGTAGTATACACTACTGTAAAATGGATAATGGTATATGCTTGATTCTAAACTCGCTGCTCTTTAGACCATCCTTCTCCAAAAAGTAACTAGAAAATTTAAACAAAATTTTTCAAAATTGAGTTAAAAATATGTTGAAAATGAAAATTTTAGACAAAGAATGATTTACTTTGGGGAAGAAGGATAAATAAAATATGAATTCCTTTAAAAAATTAGATTAGTAATCCCATAAAGAGCATCACATGACTAGGCACACAACAAACCAATTTTTGATTCGTGAGGTATCTTGAGCCATGATAAGCATTCACTTTTAATGCTACACTTCTTCGATTCTTGAGTGTGCCGATGTATACGTTTAGAATCAGAACTTGCTCATGTTATGCATTTTGAATCCGAACTGGTGAGTAAAAAGGAGATCGAATCACATCATTCTTAAACTCATCCGTACACCCAAAAAGAAATACGTTATCCCTACCCTCTCAAAAGCATCACTCAAACTTCATAGTAAGTTCCAAAGATGAAAGAAGAGAAGCTACAAGGATATGACATCGAAAAATATATCTATCAAAGAAAAGAATTCCAAGAAAAGAAAGTCAATTGGAGAAAAAGACTTCTCCCAAAAATCATAAGAAAAAGGCGTCAATCCTCCCAAAAAAATTCCAGCTTTCCTCTTCACCAAAAAGAAACCCATGAAAAACCAACACAACCTCCTCTCATATCACTAACACTTCACTCCAAAAACCTTACATCACTCCTCCTAGAATGATTGTGGCTAGACTGACTTCGTGCTCACCTTAAAGGTAATGATTTAATTCTCGATCAAGCCTATGACGATAAACGATACATGACTGGCATTCTGAGTGATTGATAATATTAGAATAGGAAACACTACACACTTTGAGTGATTGGAGTGACCACCTTGAGAGGATCGCCTAGTCATGTATCCAAGATCAAAGATCAAAAGCATGCTCCCAAAGATTACAACCCTACCTTTTCAAAAGCATGAATATTTTATTTTTCCAAAACCCCCTCAGTAAAAAGTTCCGCCCTAAAATATTTCATTATCTACTTATCTTTAACCATGCTTGAAATTCGAGTTTGCTTAAGGACAAGCAAAGTTCTAAGTGTGGGATACTTGATATCGCGTAAAAAGTCACGTTTTTACTACTGATATCTCTCTCATTCTGAAACAATACTTGGCATTTAGACTCAAATAATACAAAAATCAATGAAACTTTGCCAAGAAGGTCAAAATAGAGTCGCACGAGAAAAATCAAGCAAAACGAAAGAAAAACGAAGATTCCACACACGTTTGAAGATTCAAGGCATCCGAGACAAGATTTGAGATAAAGTACCCACCACTAAGATTCCTCTTATCCAAGATCTTCGTTTTCAAAATACGAATCTAACAGAAGAAGAATCAACAAAAACGGATGAAGAATGTAGATTCTGCAAACACCGAAAGATTCAAACGATTCGTACAAGACATCTAAAGATCATAGAGACATCTCAGGGATTTCTTTTCATCAAAGTCTTTGTTTTTTAAAAACGAATCCAACGCAAAAAAAATCATCGAAAACGGACGCATAACGAAGAATATACGCGCGAAACGAGAAACGAGCGAACGTGTAGCAACCGGGACGGGCGGCCGCCGGCTGGCAGCCAGCCGCCGCCGGCCAGCAGCCAGCCGCTGCCGGCCAGCAGCCAGCCACCGCCGGCTGGTTTCCGGCCTTCCCCTTCTCCTCTTTCCATCCTTGCTAGTACTTTCCTGTTACATGTGCTACCACTTTCCGCAACTTTAGGGTACACGTGCTACCACTTTTCACGCCTTTAGGGTACATGTGCTACCACTTTACGAGAAAGTACCACCCCTCAAAACCTTGCTAACTTGCACCTTGGATGGCTAACATGCACCGGATTTCAAGTATAAAAAGAGGCATCAAGGCTTCATTTCAAGACACACCTTTCTTAGCAAACACACCATTCCTATCACACCTTCCTAGCTTATTTTTCTCACTCTAGAAATAAGATTCAACTTTCTCACTCTACATTCTTTCTCTTGATTAGTTTTAACTAGTATGTAAACTAGTTTAGAAGTTTAATTAGGAATAGAAGGAAAGTGCGGAACGCATTGTAATCTTCGGTGTACGCTCGAAATTGTGTCAATTAATTCAAGTATATTCTCTCTCGCATTTAATCCTGGTTCTTTCTATCCTTATCTATCTTAATTAATTACGTTTATATTGATTATGCTAGATTTAGTTATTGCCATGATTAGAGAGTAGTATACTTGTTGTGTTTGCTTGCGATGTAGTTAGTTAATTATGGGATGATTTATAATTAAATATAAAAGTAATATGACGGCCCCTATTCGACTGTTACTCGATATAGTACTGGAAACACTTCAAGGTGGAGTACAAATGTATGGAACTCGAGGAATGACCGAAGGTAGTCATATTACGGAACGGTACAATATTACAAAGTGATATGACGGCCCCTATTCGACTGTTACGCGGTATAGCGTTGGAAACACTTTAAGTGTAGTACAAATACGTGGAAGCTGCGTAACGACCGAAGGTAGTTATAGTACGGACTAATATATATAAAATGAGAAACCCAGTTTACTTAATCTTTCTAAATAGACTTTTAAACATTAAATTAATCTATCGTCTTTCCACCAATAAACGTGATTACAACACCTTTTTAATGACATCCAACTAAAAGGTAGTTAGTCATCTGTGTCAACATAATTTGTCAAAGGTATGAAATCATGAAACCGCAAGGCTACATCGGGGATTACCATAGGATAAGACATGGCCAAGATTTGAAGCAGCGGAACCACTTTAAGTGAGGAACGCTGTGGATAATTAGGGGATTTATTGGGTAGTCTTAAGCAAGGGCTGGTTTAAAGTCATAAATGAACTTTTTAAATACATGAATCTGTTAGGATGACGAGGAGCCGTTATATGATTCAGTTTTGTCTAGTACCTTTAGATTTTGTCTCCGTTCATAAGAAAGTAACATTAAAGTTAAGATTTTGCTTATTATTCTAAATACTTTGTAATGTTATCATAACCTAGCTCCCGATGTGACATGCTAATGGGATTTTAATTAGTAGGGAATCTAGTGTTTACATCACAAGTATCCAAGAGTAACAATTAACAAACATCTTTAAAAACAGTTTCTCCAAACATCATCCCATAACTTAATTAACGAAGTCTCAGCAAACACTATCTTTATCTTATCTGCTTTATCTTTTATTTTAATTTTGCTTTTATTAATTATTTTCCTAAGTTAGTTTATATAAATACCAAAACTCCCCCACTATTTTATAAACCATTCACTAGTTTGAAAGCCCTCATCTGTCACGCCTTAGTTTCAATTCAGTCGGTTTGAAGAACGACTCTAGGTCATACCTACCACTTGCTCACCCTTAGGATTAGCATTGTTAGGGAAAACTTAGGCACCGCAATTACAAATTTAAAACACCCACTGATCGCCGTCGCCAGTAGCCGGTGTAGCGACAAGGCTAAAAATCCTTACCGACCGCTGGTGACGCATCAATCTTGCAAAGCTTCTTTCACATTTTTTGGTTCAATTTGTGACAAAAAAACATGCCAACAAACATTCATGTGAGGATTTAATCTGGTTTCGCGTACGAACACCCTTTGACACATCACCAATGACATTCTCAAGTGGATGTTGATAAGAAGAATTAATCCTTAGAGAAGGATTATCATCAACTTCGAGATTAACACCTAGATTTGTAGTGTCATGAACACTCGAGATTTCTTCATCAGAAATTAGTTCATCAGAATGATTAACTAATTCAGTTGAAGTCTCATGAAAATTGTCATCTTGAACTTCATCATCATCAGTTGCACTGTGAGAAGAAACATTATGTTCAGGCTCTTGTTGAACATTTTCGGGAACAAGAACATCAGTTGGAGTAGAAGAAGAATTTGGAGAATCAATTGTTGCAGAAGGAGACGAAAGAACTAGTACAATTAGTTCATGATCATCTCCAAACATCCCATCAGCAGAATTCTCAACATGTGTAGTTGGAGCAAAAGAATTGAAGAATGAGTCATAGTTAAACAACCAATCTGGTCCAATCCCATTTGGGGATTCAGTATGACGTAGAAACTCTACTTCATAACATTCATCTACTCATCTTGTCACCTTATTGTAAACCCGTTTATTGTAAGAATTTACAAAATAACCAAGAAATAATCCATCACTTGATATTTCTGCAAATTTTGATAAACGATCTTTAGTGTTGAGAAGAAGACATGGACAACCAAATGGCTCAAAGAACTTGATATTTGGTTTTCTATTGTTAAGTAACTCATAACTCGTTTTGCCCTTATTCTTCACCACATGAACTCTATTGAGAACAAAACATGCAGTATTCACTGCTTCCGCCCAAAACATAAGTGGCAGTTTTGAATCTGACAACATAGTTCGAGCTGTCTCAATAAGAGTTCGATTCTTTCATTCAGCAACGCCGTTTTGTTGAGGCGTGTAAGGTGCACTGAATTGTTGTGAAATTCCATGCTGAAGACAGAAGGGTTCCATTTCATGATTTTTAAATTCGGTTCCATTATCACTCCGAATCTTCTTGATCTTCTTTGAGAATAAGCTTTCCAACTTCAGAAAGAGATATTTAAGTTTGCTGGGAGTCTAATCTTTGGTACTTAAGAAATAAACCCAAGAAAACCGAGAAAAATCATCCATAACAACCAAACAATAGGATTTCCCTCCAATACTCCTTAGAATACTGAATAAATCATTTAGAAAAGAACTCAGATTTGATATAAACCAATTTTATCAACTTTAGATAAATATATTTTGTTTTATTAAGACATGAATATAAGTTTATGTTTTTAGTTGAATGAATATTTAATCAAGACATTAAAGCTCACTGATCCACTCATAACTTAGAATATTGACTAGATCAGCTAGAAATAATCATAGAGATGAAATATACACTTAACTTGAATACATAAACATATATTCATGTGACTTTATAAAGTATAACAATAGTTGATCATAACTAACTGATTATTAGACTCGCTTATTTGATCAGTTGGAGGTAATAGATCAGTGAATATGAGCAACTAAAATGATAATTTAGTCATTTTATTTTGAAAGCATTTAAAAGTAAACAAAAATAAGTAAATAAATTCATGGAATTTATTTATTCATTTAAGTTTAGCATACCAAGTTCCCAGATAAGAAAATTAAATCTTTTCTCATCCAATGGTTTTGTAAACAAATCAGCGAGTTGGTAGTCCGTAGGAATAAAGTGAAGTTCAATATCCCCTTTCATCACATGGTCCCTAATGAAATGATATCTGACATCTATGTGCTTTGTCCTTGAGTGCATTACTGGATTGTTTGCAATGGCTATGGCATTTTGACTATCACAATAAATTGGTATTTCAGTGAAGTCAAACCCATAGTCAACAAGTTGATTTCTCATCCAGAGGATTTGAGCTGTACAGGCACTAGCAGTGACATATTCAGCTTCAGCAGTTGATGTTGAGACTGAATTTTGTTTCTTGCTAGACCAGCTCATAAGCTTTTCTCCAAGAAATTGACAGCTACCAGAGGTACTCTTTCTATCCAGCTTGCATCCAACATGATCAGAATCAGAATATCCTTTTAGTGAAAAATCTGAACCAGATGGGTACCAGAGACCAAGATTTGGTGTACCCTTCAGATATCTGAATATTCTTTTGACAGCGAGTAGATGTGATTCCTTTAGATCAGCTTGATACCTAGAACAGAGACATGTAGCAAACATAATGTCGGGTCTACTTTCAGTTAGATACAGCAGTGATCCGATCATACCTCTGTAAGCAGTGATGTTTACAGATTTACCATCAGAATCCGCATGTAGCTTCATTGCATGTGACATTGGTGTGACAAGGGATGAGCAGTTAGTGAATTCAAATTTCTTTAGTAAGTCTTTAACATATTTTCCTTGATTTATAAAAATTCCAGTTTTTGTTTGTTTTATTTGCAGACCAAGGAAAAATGTTAATTCACCCATCATGCTTATCTCATAACTTTTAGTCATGAGATCAGAGAATTCCTTGCACATGTCACTGTTAGTAGACTCAAAGATAATATCATCAACATATATTTGAACTAGTATGATATCTCTCTTATCACTCTTAATAAATAATGTGCTGTCAATCTTACCTCTAACATAGCCACATTTTATTAGATAGACAGAGAGAGTATCATACCAGGCTCTAGGCGCCTGTTTTAGTCCATACAAGGCTTTATCCAGTTTATAAACATAACCAGGATGTTGTGGATCAGTGAATCTAGGTGGCTGCTTGACATATACTTCTTCCTGCAGCTTGCCATTCAGAAAGGCACTTTTCACATCCATTTGATATACTTTGAATTTCTTGTGAGCTGCATAGGTTAAAAATAGCCTGATTGCTTTAAGTCTAGCCACTGGTGCAAAGGTTTCATCATAGTCAATGCCTTCTTGCTGACAGTAACCTTGTGCAACCAGTATAGCTTTCTTTCTTACAACTACACCGTCAACATCCATTTTGTTTCTGAATACCCATCGTGTTCCAATCACTGATTTTCCAGCAGGCTGTGGCACTAACTTTCATACTTTGTTTCTTTCAAACTAGGCAAGCTCTTCTTGCATAGCTGAAATCCAGTTATGATCAGTGAGTGCTTCATCCACCTTCTTTGGTTCCATCAGTGAAACAAAGCTAACAAACAAATAAAAGTTAGCAGTTGCTGATCTAGTCTGGACTTTGGATTTTGGATTACCAATAATCAATTGATTATCAATATGTTTTGTCCATTTAGTCATTCGCTGAGGTTCAACAGTGACTGTTTTATCCATTGTTTGTCCTGGAGACTGATCAGCAGTGGAACAGTGAGTGTTATCATTTTGCGTGCTTTGGTTTGGACAGTGAGTTGATGATGATTGATTTTGATTTGGTAAAGATGATGTTCCTGAATTATTCTCAGCTGAAGTAGAGCCAAAATTATTTTCAAGGACACCATCTTCCCTTTCAGAATCTGATGAGAAATTTTGATATTTCTCACTATTAACTTTGTTGCTGATTGAAGAGTCACCATCCGTTTTTGTTAGTTCATTAAAATCAAGTGATTCATAATCTTTTGGATCATTGAGTGACTCATCATAAGCTTCATCAAAAGTAACATCCATTGATTCTTCAATGCATTCTCTTCTTTTATTATAGACTCTGAAAGCCTTAGAGATCATTGAGTAACCAACCAATATACCTTCATCAGCTTTTAGATCAAATTTGCCTAAGTGATCTCTTTTTTTTAAGATATAGCAGGTACTGCCAAAAAATATGGAGAAAACTTATATCAGGTTTTCTCCCTCTTAATACCTCATATGTTGTCTTATCATGTCTTTTGACGATCAATGACCTATTCTGAGTAAAGCAGGTCGTGCTCACTACTTCTGCCCAGAAGTAGGTCTTAAGACCAGCATCAATAAGCATTGACCTGGCAGATTCAATCAAGGTTCTGTTTCTCCTTTCAGCAACCCCATTTTGTTGAGGTGTTCTTGGTGCTGAGAAGTTTTGAGAGATACCTTTTGAATCACAAAAGCTTTTCAGGTCAACATTCCTAAATTCAGTGCCATTATCACTTCTTATATGTTTTACCAAACTACCATTTAAGTTCTCCATTTTCTTGATAAAGGATATAATCTCGCTGGCAGCTTCATTTTTGATTTTGAGAAAGAATACCCAAGTGTATCTGGAGTATTCATCCACAATTACCAAACAATATTTTTTTTCCACCAAGATTTGGAGTGCTTACTGGACCAAATAAATCCATATGGAGTAGATAAAAATATTCAGTCACTGATGATGTCTGTTTACTCTTGAAAGATGAGATGTGATGCTTTCCTTTTTCACATGCTGAACAATGCTTATCTTTATCATAAGACAACTTTGGAAGTCTAGTGACTAAGTCATTCTTGCTTAGTTTATTGATAGCTTTTAGATTCAGGTGAGAAAGTCGCTTATGCCATAACCATTTTTCTTCTGGAACAGTTCTGGAATAAAAGCATGTCCCTGACTGGGCTGAGTCCATATTAAGCACGTATGTATTTCCCTTTCTGTTAGCAACCAACACAGCACTCCCTTTCTTGTTGTAAACCACACCAGCTTCATGATCAAATAGCACTTTATTTCTGGAATCACAAAACTGACTGATGCTCAATAAATTGTGTTTTAGTCCCTCCACATATGCAACCCGCTTAAACATCACATTGCCATTTGTCAAAACACCATAACCTCTTGTTTTTCCAACTTTGTTATCACCAAACACTACATCAGGACCTCTTTCATCTTGGTAGCCACTGAGCAGGGACTTACTTCCGGTCATATGTCTGGAACAACCACTGTCCAGATACCAGATAGTCTCTCTAAGAATGCCCTGCATCAATACACAAAGTTAGTTTAACTGGTGAACCCATCCTAAGATGGGTTCATAGTGGCTGAGCCTTAATTTTGGCTTCCACTGATTTGCATAAATGGTGTCTGAATGCTCACTGATAATCACATGTTTTAAAAATGGTGTTGCTGAGCATTCAGATGATAAGTGCTGTCTTTCACCACATTTATAACATTTTTTATTAGCATATGTGGCTGTTTTGGTTTTCTTTGGTTTAAGTTGCTCAGTTAACACTTGCTTGCAACTTTTCTTGTTGTTACTGACCTCTTGTTTCTTTGACTTTTGGTCACTGATAGATGCATTAGTGACTGAAACAGTGTCACAGAGATTGCTGATGTCTTTTTTACCATCAGTGACTAATTCAGTGAAATTTGAAATTACTGATATATTATCAGCTTTTAAACTTTCGTTTTCACAATCAGTCTTCATTATATTGCAATTATCAGTGAGAAAACCACCTTTTGTAAAATAATTTGGTTTTTGCTCACTAATGAATGATATAGGTTCAAACACGGCTTCTGGGAAACATCCATCAGAATTAAAGATAGGATCAACTTTAATTGAATCAGCGAGTGAGGCATGCAGCATCATAATCTCCTCCCAAAATAGCTTTTACTTGTTTTGGAATTTGATTCTTAATACAATGATTTATTCTCACTGTAGAGTTACACCAAGAATCCATAACCTTTTCGAGTTGTAAAAATTATGTTTCAAATTTTACTTTCTCTTGAATACACACTTGATTTGCATGCACTTGTGCTTCGAAATCTAGTTTTAAATTCTTTATTTTTAACACATTTTCATCTTGATTATGGAGTTTTGATTTTAAGTCACTGATCTCATAATTCTGTTTTCTTTGAATGTCATGAGAATTTGACAAGTCAACTATCAAAGATTCAAAGACATTATCTTTCTCAGTAGCTGAATATGACTTAAAACAATGTACCTTGTAGAGAGTTTAAGGATCCCATCCAGACGCTGAATATTTATGAGCTACTTCTTTGATGTCTTTTTGAAAAGCATCATCATCAGCCATCAGACAGTAACCTCTATCAAGGCAAATCCTAGCTTCTTCTTCATCAGATGATGAGGATGAATCAGAGTCACTAAATGATCCTTCTTCAACAACAAACCCTTTACCCTTTTTCTTTCCACTTTTGGAAAGTGCTTTAAGCTTCTTGTACTTTGCCTTGTACTTGTTGTACTTGTCATTTCTGAAGCTTTGTTTTGGTTCAGGGTTTGGAGCAATAGATTTGGATCTACAGTCAGCAGCAAAATGACCAGGCCTTCCACACTTATAGCATTCACCTTTTGGTTTAAAATTATCAGTTGCAGGAACACCAGCGAATTTTTTTGATCAGGTATTCCTTCTGAAGTTTGCAACCATCATAGCCATGTCCCTTTCCAGCTTCTCTAGACCCTCATCCTAATCATACTCTGACTGTTCCTCTGTTCCTTCACCTTCTTCATCAGCTATCAGCGACTTTGAGCTTAGCTTTGAAACTTTTGATTTCTGTCTCTGATCAATTTCATCAAGCTCAGCTACAAGGGCATTCGAGATCTTCTGACTTCCAAGTGTTGCACGAATATGCTCACTTTGATCAGCTTGCTTTTCAGACTATTCCCAGTTGAGCAAAATACCCTAGACTTGAGTAAGATTTAACATGTTATAATCGTTCCTCTGTCTTGTGCAGGTAGCAATAGTTCCCCAGATTTTTCTTGGTAAAAGTTCAAGAAACTTTTCAACCACAAATCTCTGCTCTTTACCTATACCAGCCTTTTCCATCTTATTCATCAGTGATTGATATCTGGTGTAGGTAGAGGACAGAGACTCATTGGGTTCCATTGCAAACAGCTCATACTGACGAGTGAGATTAACTTCCCTGCAACGAATAATATCAGGAGTTCCAATATATATATTCCTAAAGGTGTCCCACATATCCTTAGCAGTCCTACAAAGTCTAATGGATTCAAACATTTCACAAGGAAGTGCCATGCCTATGTAGATTTTAGCTTGTTTATCTAATCTTACTAACCTCTTGTCCTCATCAGACCATTGTTCCTCTCTCTTTGGCACAACAATTTCTGGTATAGCAGGAGTAGTTACAGTAGCTGCAACAGCAGGAACAATAATGGTCGGAATATGAGGACCATTGGTTATGATATTACAAAGACGATCATCAACAAGATCCAAAAACATCATCATCCGGGACATCCAGGTTTCAATCCTAGAGGGATCAAACGCTGGAGGTTTGGTAGTAGAACTATTTCCCTTTTAATACTCAGAGTCCACACAACTGTACTTTACTGATTCCATTACAGATCTGGTTAATTAAATTAAACCAACTCTGCTCTGATACCAATTGGTAGTCCCTGAATCACTATTGATTAGTGATTTGGAATCTCAATAAGTAAAACTTAATTGTAGAGGGGGGGGGTGAATACAATTAAAAACTTTTTCCGATTTCAACTAAGTTATTTAAACAAGTTTTAATTGTTATCAGTTGAACATATAGAAACAGAGTATCACAAACTCAAAACATAGATAAACAAGGAAGTAATAGTAGCTGAACTGTGAATCTTATTAATCATAAAACTCACTAAGTGTTGATTGCGAAATGGAATAGCCAGAGCTAATCCAAATCAAACACTCAAGCTAAACTATTACAAAAGAGATGAACAGTAGTGGACAAACACGCTAACTGTTCACTCGTTTGTCGCTGATACGTGCTTAGACTAACTACTCACTGAACACACAAGTGATTAACACGTACAACGGTTGTTTCTAAGTACAACGTACTACTCTATATATAGTACAAATGACCTGTAAATATCTCCTACAAAATAGGATCTGGAATGACACATGTCGCTGCATGATTGGCTGTGATCTCCCTGAAAATGCGGCTACCAAACATTCTGTGGGCCCTGATTCTGTTACCTAGAATATCTCATTCTTCTTCTATCCAATCATTTGCTGCCACGTAATTCTTTTAGATATTTGAGGAGCACTTGCTGATGTATATATGATGAGCGACTTGTACTTGTGTAGAAACTTTATTTGATGTAATTACTGAAGATGTAATAATTCTCCTCACTCACTATGAGCTATCGTACTCTTATAGGATGACTTGAATTATATATCTTCAGCAACTAGCTTTTATTTGAGGCAGAGACTTTTGTCTTTTATTCTTTGCAGATGTAATACTCTATCTGTTAATTCTTGAATCAGCGACACACAGAGTTGAGCATTAATCTGCTTCAGTATATCAATTTCCTTGAGAGAACAAACAGAGACCAGCGAGTACTAACTTCAGCAACAGCAGCTTTGACTTAATCATTTCCTTTAACAAGTTTATTAATTATTGAGTTGGTCAGCGACCAGTGACTCAACACATGTAACTGGTGCTCCCTTTTGAGTTCCATTACCACCAATTATATAAACCTGAAACATAAAACACTGAATAAAAGCCATACACCTAATCAAAATCAACATAAACATCATATATACACAACATTGTCATATTAAACGTCTAAACCTTAGTCTATTTGACTCAAATACACACCCATTTGGCTACCTCTACAAATGATCAAATATTCTTTTTTTTTTTAACAGGGGGCATATATAACTATGGAATATGAAATTTTCAAGGATACGTTCAGGCTCACTAATACAATGCATGTAAAAATCGCTATTAAGCATCGAAATGAGAGATGAGAGAAGAAACGTACATTTGGATATGATGCGTGCCAAAACATATCTTTATTACTATTGTATAAGTAATCATTGCTTAGCCTTATATCTGTATTGCAACCTATTACATCCTAAACTCCGGACCATGTTTGGATACGAAAAGTCATTTACCAAATTTTATTAACAAAATTATTGTATTTATATAAAAAATAGTACCGCTAAAGTTAGTGGTATGACATATATCATACTCCCTCCGTCTCATTTCTATTGTCCATTATTTCCATTTTGGGGTGTACCAAATTAATTGTCCACTTCCATAAATAGAAAGTTTAAGGAAATAAAGTTCTTTTTTACCCTTAGTGTATATATATAAGACAAAAAAATAGGTAAAAAGTAGAGGGTAAAACTGTCATTTTATCAAAAAGTAAGAGAGAGATAGTTATATTTTCTTAAACTGCATGTCTTTTTGTCTGGTGACAATAAAATTGGGACGGAGGGAGTATATGACATATATGTTCTCAGTTTGATTCTTTTCTATACGAATATCCGCAATACAAACAGTGCTATTAAAGTTTTTTGTAAATTGAAACGATATTGTGATGCTCGAAAACTGAACAAAATTTTGCCGATTAGATTCTTGTTATAAGTTTGCAACCCTTACTCACTCACTCACTCACTCACAACTAGTTGTTGTGTGATGAAATAGATTTTTAAAAATTCAGCGGCTGAAAGACTCCACGATTTGGACAGGAAGTGCACTGGTTCCATTGGTGTTTCCTTCGGCAACTACATTAATTCAATTCTACATTTATACGAACATCCCATTTGCGAAAAAATCAAATCAGAATAAGCAATAGGATCATTTGTAAAATCATTCCAATAAATCGTAATATTGGATGAAATCAAGAACAGGGAGGCGCAATACCTTATGATGATGATGATGATGAAAAAAAATGAAAAACCATGGAAGACAACAAACTAAAATCGACATGTATATGGACACCATACCTATTTCATTACGCTTTTAGTTCGAAATTACAGTGATACTCGAAATCCATGTTAAAGATTACTATTCCGTTTAATTATCAAACGAATACAATCTATCGACACGACAAAGGATGAAACAAACCTTAGGTTTAGATGCGACTGCGAAACGTATGAATTTTGGGCCATTTTCGAATTCGGTATAATGATCGCTGCTCTGAGTTGTCCGGGTCGCCATGTCTCTTATGTTTCGCCGTTCAATTCCAAACAAAAAGGGAAGACAAGGTTCAGTTATAAGAAGGGCATCTTAGTCAAAAAGAGATCTAATTTCTATGAGATTAATAAATCACTCCACTAATTATAATCAAGGGTCTTAATTAATTAGATTAAGACAATGGATGGTGGTGATTAGAGTATAAACCCTAATTTGAGGAGTGATTAATTTATTAACCTCCTCTTTTATTAGATAAGAGAGATCTTATGTATTAATATGTACATAAATCTTTGATATGGAAGAGTTCTATTCTATTAAATATTCAAATACCGATAAAAAGTGAACATTTTATACAAACAAGTTCATATAGGCTCATAGCCATGTTGCATATAGATGGGTGATGGGTCCATAGAATATAAAAGAAACAAACACAATAATAATAGCAGGAATTATTCATGGCTCATGGCTCCCTTTTTGTATAATGTACTTCCAAAAGTTTTAGCATTTGATTCCACCCCGTGAACTTGTTTTGGCATCTATATATCCACTCTCTACTAGTCTAGTCTAGGACTCTAGTCTACTCACACGTATGACGTACCTACACCTACACCTACATCTATTTTGATTAACATTATTATTGATTGATATACTTCGTAACAATATCGATTTAGAGATTTAACTCCGAAGTTTAAAGTGGTGAGTTATTAATTTATAACTTCGATCATAGTTTTAAGTTGCATATGAATTTTGATTATTATGTCAAAAAATCACGACTCTGAAGTTTAAGTTCAGAATTTCTCGAGGTGTGATAGAGTTGAATCTTGACACTTAGGGGTGTTATTCGGACTGATTATTCGGATTCGAATTATGCGGATCGGATTGTTCGGATTTTGGACAACCACAAGGTAATCCGTGATCCTAACCATATAAGAAATAGATTAATCGGATACAGATTAAACGGATTCGGATAAGTGTTCGGATTAAACGGTTTCATCCGAATTAGCTCAAGTTACGCGTGTGATATCAATAAATACTAAATCTAATAAATAGTTTACGTTCATATCAATTTTCTTAACAAACGTAAAATGTAATAATAGATCATATTATAAGATCCAAATTTCAATTTCAATTTTAACTTCTAACGTTCTAACGTACAATTTAATCCAAAATAAATTCGTAGTCACTAAATTAACTAAACACATCACCTCCAATCTAATCCAAAAAAAGAGTCCCAAAACAACCAAAAATTTTTTAATCTTCTTTTTTTGAAATTCATATTATTACAAAATTCAAAGTTCAAACATTTATTCTCTAAAACCTGAAAAGCAGTAACTCTTATATGTTTTAGTTCATACACAAAGAACCATACATAATAAGAATTGAAAACGTAAGTTTATACTTTATTAGTATATGACTATACGATACGGAGTATAATTTAAGATTTGATTTATAATTAATTTTTATACGATATATACGTAAATATATTAATAAAAGAGCGGTGATATTTCCACCTTCAATTTTGATAAATCCACAAATAATATGCATCAACAGTTTGTACTATACATGTATATAATGCACATATGTGGTGAATTTATCAAAATTGAAGGTGGATATATCACCACCTTTAATAAAAAGATGTTATTTAATTATGTAATCCTTATTCGGATATATCCAAATAATTTAATTTTGATCATTTATCCTATCCGTATAATCCATTTGACTAGTCCTTAATCCGATTAAGCAATACGTAATTTGAATAATCCTGTCTAGTTAACCTAAACTGGATTTGGATCGGATAGATTATTCGGATTAAGATAAAAGTACACCCTACTTGAGAGTGTGACTGCATGACAAAGTAATCTATGACCTGGACCTTACGCATTAAAAGTTGTACATTTGCCTTGATTCTTGGAAGAAATTTCACCCTATAAAACCAAACCTTTTCATGAGAAACTGAACCACTGTTTCATCATATCTACTTTTGAATCACTTACTAAAAAAACTTCCCAAAATGGTTTACTCTTCATTTTCTTATTTTGTACCACTTTTAATCTTCACCATTTCATGCACTCAAAACCTAAGTTTATTTGCCAATGGAGACTCCAATTTAATCCAAAAAACTTGCAAAACAACCAAATTTTACGACCTTTGCATATCGTCTCTCCAATCCGATTCAACAAGTCCACAAGCCGACACAAAAGGGCTCGCGATTATAATGGCCAAATTCGCAATAACAAACGCCACTGACATCAACTCTTACTTATCATCCAACCTTTTAGAGAAGAATACTAATGGCACTTTAACCAAAAAGGTATTAAAGCTATGTGCCGATAAATATTCAGCCGCGAGTAACTCATTACAAAACTCGGTTCAAGATTTGAATTCGGAACTATATGACTATGCTTATATGCATGTCATGGCGGCTTCTGACTACGCGAATGCGTGTCATAATGCATATAAAAGGTACCCGAATTTGGTTTATCCACCGGAGATTGCGGCTAGAGAGGATGGGTTGAAGCGTATTTGTGATGTGGTTATGGGAATTATTGATGGTCTTACTAGTAACACGTTGAATTGATTCATGGAAGTCTTGTAATATACAATTTCGATAATTGATATTGATTTTGGTTATGTATGATGTGTGTATTTGTGTATCGTACATTTGTACAGTATGTGTTTTTAATAATTGGTGTTTGTTTTATCAATAACTTTATTTGATTCATTGTTAACAAGGTTTTTGTGATGACTCATGGACTACTAAGGGGCTGTTTACTTTTTTTCCTATTAAGTGCTGTTTACATGTGATGTCTGTCTGGATAAATATGTCTGTTTATAACAAGTGCTGTTTATGTAAATGTAATTTTTGTTTTGACCAAAATGATGAACTTAAATGATATAAAGTTTGAATAAAAAATGACGTGTTCAAATTCTATTAGAGAAAAAATGTTGAAAAAAATGTATATTTATCATTAAGTGCCTCTTTTTGGTAAGGGCTTCATTTTTCCTCATATTTCAGAAACAGACATTCCTTTCAGATTAAGTGAAAAAGAAACAACAATTTATCTGTCTGGATTAAGAAGTGTCTGAAAACAGACCGTTAAGTGGAAAGTAAACAGGCCCTAATTATGCTTAGTGTTATGTTATACTATGATATTATTTAATACTATTAATATTTATATATAATGAAAATTTTGATGATATACGAATTACTATATATATATTTTTTAATGGTTACGATGCATTTCAGAAATGTGATTTAGATTAATTCATTAATTGGGAAACTTGGTATTAGATTATTGTTCGAGAGAATTACAAGTTGTATGGGATTGTGAGTCCCACGTGATACGGTCAAGAAAGTAATTCGATCCCTTAAATCACGTGCTACCTAATCCATTAAATTGTTTTTAGTAGGATGTTTCATGGTGTGGCCGAAACTATTTAAACCGGTCGAACCAAATTGATTTTTGAGGTTTGGCAGGGTTTATTTTTTATAATGGTTTGGTTTGCAGTTTCAAGGTTCAAACCGGCCGTCTAAATCAAACCGGACCGCATTATGCTTTCTTATATAAAAAGTATATACGTTTAACTTAAAAGATTGAGTACGTCTTTAACAAACAAACTCCAAATTTGCTTCTTATATAGTGTTCAAATTATGCAAATCACTAGACTGATTATGCAACTAATTGCAAAGAAAACTTCTAATTATGTAATAATGTTATGAAATATAATTGGTCTAGTGGTGTGGATATTTTCAAACCTTCATATATGGTTCGGTTTGTGGTTTCAAGGCTCAAACCGGCTGTCTAAACCAAACCGGACCGCATTGTATTATCTTTTTAAATCGTGAGGTATATACGTTTAATTTAAAAGATTGGGTATATCCTTAACAACCAAACTCCAAATTTGCTTCTTATATAGTATTCAAAGTGTTCAAATTATGCAAATCACTAGACCGATTATGCAACTAATTGCAAAGAAAACTTCTAATTATGTAATAATGTTATGAAATATAATTTTTATTGAATGATATTGTTCAACTTTTCTTAATATTGTATAATGTTTTTATTTACACATTTAAAACTAGTAAGATAATTACAATTCGAATGATTATTCGTATTATGCAACTTAAATGTTAGATTAACATATTTTTTTAAAAATCAAATAAAAAAGGAATTGGTTCAAACCGTCAAACCAGACGAACCAAACCGTTTCAACTACTTTAATTGGTTGGTTTAACACAATAAATTGGACGGTTTGGTTTGCGATAACGTCAAACTGTATTTACCGGTTTGGTTGAAATTTAATCTTCAAACCACCCAAACCAAACCATGAACATCCTTAGTTTTTAGGGCAAGGTTAATCTTACATAACGTGTCATTAAATTAAGGATTTCGTTTATTAATAAGAGCTTAAGTAAAAAAAAAATGGTTTGTATTATTTGAAAATCCCAGCTTAAATATAATATACGTAGTATAAAACATGTTTAAGACGTCATCAATTTATAAATTTTAATTAATCAATTAAGTCATCTAATTTTCATTAAATATAAAAGACCACCCTAATACTTAATAATACTAGCAGTGTACTTTACAAAATAGGAATAAAACGGAGTGGTGACGGCCTAAACACAGTGTTCTGAGTGAGAATTTTGTGACGAGGATTTTGTGGAGTGGTAACAGTGTTCTGGACAGTGTTCTGGAGTTTTTGTGGAGTTTTTTTTTTTTTTTAAATCCACCGTTAATACTAAAAAAAAAAAAAAAAAAAAAAAAAAAAAAAAAAGGTATTAAAATATTGAGGATTTTGTTCGGAACAGCGTCTGGCAGAGGATTTTGACGCAAAAACACCGACGAGAACGGCGTTGAGAACGCCG
Organism: Helichrysum umbraculigerum; assembly: GCA_949592205.1. Lineage (NCBI taxonomy): Eukaryota > Viridiplantae > Streptophyta > Magnoliopsida > Asterales > Asteraceae > Helichrysum > Helichrysum umbraculigerum. The sequence continues at coordinate 68,836,244 of CATIUR010000003.1, forward strand.
TAACGGAATGGGTGAACGCCGTTTTACGGCGTTCTCGACGGAGGATTTTGATGAGGATTTTGCCACTCCGTGTCCAGAACACTGTTACCACTCCACAAAATCTTCGTCACAAAATTCTCACTCAGAACACTGTGTTTAGGCCATCACCACTCCGTGTGCTCTTAGTAAACCAATCCATGCTTACTATATTTTCATATTACTTAAATTACCCACTATAAATAATTAATAAATTTACTCCCTCCGTCCCAAAATAATTGTCCACCGACCAAAAACACGCAGTTTAATAAAAGTACAATCATTACTACTTTCTCTTTCCTACTTTTTGCAGAATGACAGTTTTACCCTTAAGCAATTAATTACCACATTCTATAAAGTTTGTAATAACAATTTGAAGAAAGGGTAATTTGGTAATCACTATCAAAATTTCCTTTCCATATTTGGATGTGGACAATTAATTTGAGACGTCCGAAAAAGGAAACGTGGACTATATTTTTGAGACGGAGGTAGTATGTTATTATCAATGAGAAATCACAAACCTCAATTTTATTAATATAATATTTGCGTAACATCACATTTATTTATAAATACGGGGTTGAAAATATGTTAACAATATATGATGATTATTGTAAGTTTAATCCGCATGATATGATTGATAACTAAAAATTTTAAAGCACTTTAAATAGGAATAACTTATAGGGTTTATGGTACGAATCGCCAACGTACTTTACTTTTTGTTCCAATGTCATCAATGAACCGATTATATTACCAATGTCGGCAACAAACTTTTACTTTTTGTCCGAATGACACCAACGAACTTATGTTATTACTAATGTCGACAACAAACTTGTTAAAAATGTTTCAAGTTCACCAAATACTTTTTTTTTAATGACTACATTATGAATTTGTTGATGTGTTGTTGCCATGTCATTTCATTTATGTGAACAGGCTTCCACATAAGCTAAACATGTACATGTATGGTTAACTTCATCTTCTCATTTCGACTAAAAAGTAATTTTCGGTTACATTTTCGAAAGTAGGAATTGCGTTTAGATTCGCAGGAAAAAGTGGTGATTACCATGGAAATAACCGAAAATTACATGTTAGTCGATCGGAGAAGATGAAGTTAACCATAAGTGTACATGTTTAATTTACGTGGAAGCCTGGTCACAAAAATGAAATGACATGGCAACACCACATCAATAAATTCAAAACATAGTTCGTTAGAAAAAGTATTTTGGTGACCTCGAAACATTTTTAACATGTTCGTTGTCGACATTGGTAATAAAATAAGTTCATTGGCGATATTGAGACAAAAGTAAAAAGTTCGTTACCGACATTGGTAATAAAAACGGTTCATTGGTGACATTGGGACAAAAAGTAAAGTAGGTTGGCGATCCGTACCATAAACCCTAACTTATAATAACTATGGAATCAACAATTATTAATTATTGTACATATACCGTATACCTTTATATATTTTGTTTGTAAGTATCAAAGCACACAATCATATACATTCAATTAGAGATATGCATTAATTTAACTCATAAATATATTTTAGAATAAATGGCCCATGCGTACATGAGTGTTAGAAAACTAGTGTATAAACATTGTACTCAGGCACGAGTCCTCTGGTGAATGTTTGAACATGTTAAGAATAATTTCATAAATTGTCCAAAGTGGTTTATATCTACTAGCAGGGTACCCGCGCAATGCAGCGGTACAGAATTTATAAAATAATGTTATTTTATGACGACGATAATAGTAGTCAGCATGTCAAACCGATAAAGCTATATAAATGATAAAAGTGGAATGATTTTAGTAAAAAATTGTGTTGATTGTGATTTATTTTAATTTTTATCCTTGAAATTGTGATTAGTTTTATGATTTGTTTTATTTTTAGTATGTTGGAAAAATTGTGCTAGTTGTAGGAATTAAATATATAGATAATTATGTTGAAGGGGTAGTTTAGGTACTTTTATTATTTTTAAGAACTTCAAGATTCAACATTAGAGATGTTTTATAAGTAGTTATAGATTAACAAAATTGACACTATACTATACTTTCTCTTTTCACATGTCCAGTCTTATAATAGTGTACGGTTTTGATCGAAAATGCTCCATTCTCCACCTAAAAAATGACTAAAATACCAATTCTCTTGTCAATTTCAATTTTTTAGATAGTCATGATCTAAATATATAAAAGGTACTTATTCATTAAAATTCCAGATTGTGTATTGTATTCGTATGTATTTTCAATGTAATACATCAAGACATATATATATATATATATATATATATATATATATATATATATATATATATATATATATATATATATATATATATATATATATATATATATATATATATATAGATTGCTAATCTAAGCCCTAAAGCCCATTGTAGAACATGGGCTTAACCTAATATATGTCTAACACACCCCCCGCAAGCTAAGGGCAAGTAACGACCTGTAGCTTGGATCTTAGAAAGAGAAATCGAGGAGTCTGTAACGGCTTTGTAAAGATATCAGCAATCTGATCGTCTGTGGATATAAATTGTACTCGAAGATCCCTTTGAGCAACCTTTTCGCGAACAAAATGAAAATCAACTTCTACATGCTTTGTTTGCGCATGGAATATTGGATTGGCCGATAAGTAGGTTGCACCTTGATTGTCACACCACAAGATAGGAACTGTGTGACACCCCCAAAATTAAGCTTTGCGGAAGCGAGTTTTGGGTGCCACTAATCAAATATCAAAACACCAAGATTACAACAAACGACTCTACATGAGACGTTATAAATATTACAAAAGTATTACAAAGTTTAAGTTATAAGTTTGAAACATAGTAGTGAGTTCGCAAAATGATTTCAAAAGATTTTAATACATAACCATTATACAAAATATAATGCAAGAAAATCTTCATGTCTAAATGGATGCATGCGACTCGTGATAGCTAGCTTATCCTGTAGGCCATTCCTACTGTTGATGAGCACCTGAGAATACAACACTAAAAGGTCAGCTATAAAGCTGGTGAATCTCACAGGTTTTAATATAAACATTGATGTGATCAACATGATTATCCGACGATAATTAAACAATGTAAACCGAACAATGATAAAGAATGTAACCGAACAATGATAAACCTATTAAGATTTCCGACCCATGATATAACCGACACTTGTATTGCACTGAGCTATGATTCAAAGCCTAACCCGATCTTTGCCTCACGATTTGGTGACACACCCATGACAATTACTAAAGTGCCCGTTTTTAACTTGGTTGTAGCTAGCAACCCGGACTGGGACGTCACTCCCATGATAGTACTATCCTTTAGTAACCGCGCCTTATTAAGTTAATGAATCATACACTGTTGAGGACTTTTACCGAATTAAAACACTCGTGCATATACCGAACAATGAAAATCAAGACCGACAATGATAACCGAACAATGTACCAAAATGGTAAACCGAATGCAAGTAACAATGCAGTTAATTAAGTTAACAACTAAATTAATTAACCAAATAACAGTGATCACGAAAATAGTTTGTGTTGCATCTCCCCCGAATTTATAAAAACAGTAAACAGTGAAAATGGGGCCGTGAGACTCACCTGAGTCAATCCGAGCAATGAATATATTCGACGTGGAATAAACAATCTTTGAAATCCCTTAGAGTCCTAAACACGCGAGATTCTAATGAGTAAATGGATTATCCAATGTATTGTTTAATGTTTATGTTTGAGTTTACAAAATTTGGTACGAGTCTGAAAACAGTAATCTGCCATTTTCGGCCCCTAAACGACCCCGGATGGCCTAAAACTGACAAGGCTAAGGTACTTGCTAAGGTACTTAGCCTTGATCATTGGGTTGTTTTTGAATGACCGAGCGAATTTGAGCCCAATCCGTTATAATAAAATTTTCATCGAGAAGCTACCCTGTTTTAAGTTGTTAAATCGTCGACGTTTTCGAAAATTTATTTGTTCTGTTTTAGCTAGAATTCACAGGGCTAGTTTATTGATCCGTTGGATTATGAAATATAACGGGGGAATCCGCCGTATTGGTTTGAATACGCCGTATTCAATGGTTTAAAAGGGAATACGCCGTATTGGTCTGAATACGCCGTATTCATTGGTTTCGAAGGGGAATACGCTGTATTCCCTTGAATACGCCGTATTCCGAAGAGGCGCGGAAAAAAAATGTTTTCTGTGCGGGAATACGCCGTATTCCCTTGAATACGCCGTATTCCGAGGTCTGGTTCGAGTCTGTTCTTGCAGAAAACATCCAAAACCAGTTCTAAATCCTATTTCCGCATACAACAACCTAATACAAAGCTAATACATGCTATATAATGTATTATAAACATAAAATTAACGGGTATTGATAAGTGTTCTTACGTAGCGAAATTTGAAACCGTGAGGATGATGATGAGAATGATCCGATGATGAAGATGATGATTTTGAAGCTAGATGATGATGATGATGTTACTGATCTTTGTTGATGTTGTTAAAATGAAATAGAGATCGAGAGAGAGTGAGAGCCGAGAGTGATCAAATGTGTGCGTGTGAGTGATAAATAATTGAGGTCGGTTGATATAACCGGCCTCAATTATTGAGGTGGTTGGGTATTTCCCGACCCGTGTTCGCGTACCCGATCGTTATTTAGTATAATCTTTTAAAATGATAATTTTCTAAAAATAGAATCGTATAAGTTTTTAGTTGAAACATTTTATAAAAATGTTTTTACGGATGTATCAAATTGTATCTTTGTTTTACTCAAAATGTACGGATAGTTTTCTGTATCTAAAATGTATTTAAATTTCAAACTGAGTATGTAATTATTATTCTTAATAATAATACTTGATGTAAAAATGTTTTTCGCTCGCTTTCATTTTGAGTTTCCATGTTTTGTTAAATTCGTGTATTTGCGATTATTTAAATAATCGTTTCGGATTATATATATACATATATATGTAATACTTGAATGCTTATGTGTTAACACGTATATAATACGTGATTTAAAAGTTTAAATTGGGACCCAATTTTGGGTTATTTTGACCGGGTGTCACAAACTGAAGGTGCATGAATGCCAAGTTCACGAAGAAGTGCTTGAAGCCAAGTAAGTTAACAACAGTATCGGCGAGAGCTTTGTATTATGATTCAGTAGAGGAACGCGAGACTGTCCGTTGCTTACGAGCGGTCCAGGAAATGAGATTAGAACCTAGATAGATAACAAACCCCCCTGTGGATCGTCGATCATCTAGGCTGCCAGCCCATTCAGCATCAGAAAAGGCTTCAAGAGAATATAGTTTCTCAGATAAACTACCTTGCCAATTAGCATCAGTGAAGGCTTGCAGATTGCAGCCAGAAGCCCGATAAATAAGCATGCCATGGTCGACTGTACCATGAAGATATTGTAAAATCCGTTTGACCTCGGACCAATGATTCTCGGTTGGGGCATGTATGAATTGACAAACTTTGTTAACAACAAAAGTAATGTCCGGCCGAAAGAGTGTAGCATACTGAAGAGCACCAACAACTTGGCGATATTTGACAGGATCTGAGAAAGCAGCACTATCAGCAAGGTGAAGCGAACTAGAGGTGGTCATTGACGACATTGGTTTGCAATCGGATAGGCCAACCTGTTACAGCTGAAACGGTCGTTACGCAACAGCTGCAACGGTGTAGTTTTGAATTTATAATTGCCGGAACCTAAACCTTCCGAACAACCTACTATTACTTGGTACGAGTACCTGATACTAGTAAGTGGTAAGGATGATCCAGGGTCGTTCCTCACGACGGTAGAATTGAAACAGAGCTCACTCAGATAACTTAGTAATTAAGCTGGGTTTTGAATAGTTGGATAGGTTTGTATTTGGTTTTCTAATTTATTTAAACTAATAAAACATAAAATAAAAGGGGAAGCTAGCATATTTGCAACACTTAAGGATGACGGAGACGTGGCTTATCATGATTTAGGTATGATGTTCAATATGGGGCACATCTAGGTAACAGACAAATAAACTACAGATGTAAACACTAGGACCCTACTTCTTTAGATAGATTCTAAATCAGTATGTCACTGAGTACCTAGGCTATCGTGATTCTGATCAGAACAGGCTGCTCAACCCCCCTCACTTGTCTTTGTGGAGACAATGACCCTTAAAGGGTGCAGGAATAAGGTAACAGACTGCCCATTGGGTTATTCTGACCGTTCTTAACACCTAAGTCTAAATGTTATTATCTAAACGTGTACTGATCATTATCCTTGTATTCTAAACTATCGGTTTTGTAGAGTCTAGGGGTTTTAAGAATCCTGAACCACTGCTGGGCTTGACTTTCATCTCTAGACTCATTCCTTACGTTTGATTAGCTCAAATACTTCTGTCATGATCTAGACTCTCCTTTGCAATCAGTCATTCAGCCCTAGGAACACCAGCGGTGTACAATGCATACTCATTCCACAGCGTACCACACTAGGCACCGTTCACGATGTACTACACTTAAACAGTTCCACAGACCCTCGTAACCAGGGATATGTTGTAGATTTTATCCCTAGGTACAGGTACGGTGTACTATGTCGAAATGTTTCCATAGCTTCAGTTCCAGGGGTGGACAGACGGTGTACTGTAACATTTCCACAACTATATTGGTTCCTAGGCCATATTCTAGGGTCTCTAGGTAATCCACAGTGTTGGCACATACGGCTTTTTCCGGAGCTTCCACGTTGTACTCCACCAGTGGTGTTTCCAAAGCTATACTCAGTATTTCAGCCGAATTATAGTGACAGACACGGCTTCGTACAAACATACAGATAACATATCTACCGTAACTTAGGCCTACAGCTAAGGTGATAGTCACGCGAAGGACTGGAAAGGGTGATCCATAACTAAGTCTAGATACATGATAAGTTTAGACAGATACAGAGTTTAACAATTCCATTAATCATACCTAATCATGGCAAACATACAAGAAACTACTCACAAAGCATGGCAATAAACATTTCCAACATTAATAGATCACAAATATCAAACAAGAACATTATGACAAATTAATATAAGAAAGGATAGATATTACCGGTAAATAAATGCGAGCAGAATAACACTTGTATTTCTCCGAATAATATCCCAAGTATTACAAATGCTAGCTTCTACGAATTACATTACATAGCTACTCCTAAAGCGATGGATTCTCTCCCTAATCTTCTAACTAGTTTCTAGAGAGAGAAACTAGAGAGAGAGACTAGAGAGAGAACCTAACTACCTACTATTTCTCCTCTAACTCCTAAGAGTAGTGCTAGAGAGAGAAAGCTACTAATTATTCTAGTGATAGATGAATGAGTATTGAAGTGTGTGTTGTTGGTGTAGAATGTGTTCAAAATGATGAAATGAGGCTTGTATATATAGGCAACGCACAACCGTATCCGTAGACCGTATCCAAACCTTCAAATGCACAACCGTATCGCAAACCCGAATAAAAGTCTGATTTTTATTGACCAAACGCACGATACGGTTGAGCTAGGGCAAATACGGTTGAACTGGACCGTATACGGGAGAGCATAGGGTGAATACGGGAGAACACAGGCCGTATACGGCTGTGCTAGGCCGTATACGGTCTAGCTAGGCCGTATACGGTCTGTGCTAGGCCGTATACGGTCTAGTTTGGCCGTATACGGTCTAGTTCTCCCGTATCCTGATTCCTCGGTTCTTCGTTTCTTCGTTCGGGCGTAATTTCTTCATCCGATGTCCGTTTTGAGCGTTCTTTATATCCCTGAAATCGTAATTGAAAAACGAAGACAATGAGATAAGTTAGAGGTCCTAACTCTATGTCTTGCTCAAAAAGTGCTAGAATACGTTAACCGGAAGATTCAATGATTGTTTGTGCTCTATTTTACTCATTTTTAGGTTGTTTTTGTTGATTCTTGAAACATCGTCTATATTTTAGCCCTCTTGATGAAATGTGACATTTAAGTTCATATTCAAGTGTTTTCATTAATAATATGGCTAAAATGGTGAGATAATGACGCATAAAAACATGACTTTTTACGTGTCATCAAATATCCCACACTTAGACTTTGCTTGTCCTCAAGCAAAACTCAAAATTCTCACTTGCTTTTTAGGAAAACATTTTGAAAACACGAGTTTATTTTTGGGGTGAATCAAAACATCTCAAAAACAACCATCTCCATATACAAGCAACATATCCTGGAAATAAGAGAGAATAAGGTATTCCTTTCAGAGGTATAAAATGACTTTCTTAGGCACGCTTTCAATTCTCACGATCTTGGAATATACATGACTAGGCGATCTCACAAGGTGGTCACTCAATTCACTCAAAAGTGTTTCGGGTTACCTATCAATCTAATCAAACGAAATCGCTCATAAGCCAGTCATGCGACATCCATCGTCATAGGCTTGCTCGAGAATCATATCTCCACCACTTAGGTGAGGACGGTGCTAGCTATCCCAGGACATTCAGAGTGGGCTGTAATGGCAAGTGAGGGTTACGGGGTATGGATAAGTGGGATTTTTAGTTGTTGTAAAGGTTTTTGCTTATCTTAGGACTTCCAAACTTTTGAAAAACATTATTTAAACAACCTTTTTAATGAAAACGAAAATGGATAACAGTAATGGAAGAAGATAGCTATTTTGACTTCTATCTTTTGAAAATACACAAGGGAATTTATGTCTTTACAAGAGCGGGAATTTTCGAGAGATTCAAAGCACTTAGCTTTATTCTATTTTCTTTTCTTTTTCTTTTGTTTCTATTTTTGGGCTTTTTTAGGAGTTTTATTTTGTTTCTTTCTTTTGCCCTTTTGAAATCCTTTTCTTTCTTTCATCTTTTTCACCTTTTTGATGACTTTGTATTTACTTGGTGTCAATTTTTCACACCATAAAATCTCAACTTTTTGATTTTCATCAAGGGAACGCACGCGAGATATTTTTAGTAAACACCAGTATTTGTGATTTGGGGTGAAAGCAAAAAGGACATTTAAATGACATTTTCCAAAAGTTTAAAAATTTCTAAGATAAGATTTTTGGTGGGTGTGGAATAAGTGGGTTAAGATTTAAAGGGTTTTGAAAGAAACGAACAGGCTAAGGCTCAACAGGGTTATCTAAGCGGATCATCAACACTAAAGATGAGTGTTGGAAGGGTTTTGGGTTTGAAGAGATATGATAAAAATGGGTTAAATCCTAAGGAATGTCAAGGTCATCTAACTGCACCTATACCGCGTACGGTACTCTACCAATGTGGTCTCGAAGTGCATACCAGGAGCAAGTTCTAATTCCGGATACATGCATCGGCACACTCAAACAAACGAATAGTGAAGCATTAAAGATGAATGCTTATATTGGCTCAAGATACCTCACTGCAAGTTTTTGGGTTTGTTTGTGCCTAGCCATGCGATGCCCCTCTTAGATTATCATTTTAGACCTAAGAAATTCCTATCTTATTTACTCTTAATTTCCAAAATACCCTACTCATATATGAAAATGCTCCTTCTTAAGACATTTTAACTCAAAAATTTTTGAAAATTTTTAGCAAAAGTGAGTTTTTTTTTTTTTTTTTTTTAAATAAATTGAGGAACATTTTCCGAGTTTGCTTTTTGGAAACAAGAGTCTAACAAGTAATCCTAAGGTATTCTATACCGCTATCCCACACTTAGAGGAACATTGTCCCTAATGTTCTCTTGAGTTGAGATTTTACTGAAAGTAAAATCCCACACTTAGAGTTTGAACATCGGAAAATGTTTCTCAAGTGTTTGTTTTGGGCTGGAATCCTACACTTAGTGATAAGCTTAGGATATGGTATAGATTATTAAATGGTAAAAGTAAAACAAATATGATCATAACAAAAAGGAGATAAGAACGAGCTGAGCTGAGGATCTGAAGGTAGACTGCGTCGGCACCAACATATGATGGGTCAGACTCCGTCTTCATGAAGTGCACTCGAGCTCAAGCGGTATACTCATCATTCAAAACCATCCACCAACTTCTCTCAAGCATAACTCAGACTAAATGGATAGATTGTAGAAAATGAAGTGATAACATAATCAGGATGCAGGTAGAATCAACCAAGATGCACCAAATACTTGATAGAGATAACTGTCGAGGATCCTAATCATCGTGAGCCACTGATGTAACTTAACAGCTTATGATGATTTGAAAGTGCTGAATCCTATGGCCCTAATCACCTATCACCAAAGATCTTCTCCGACGAACTGATGAAATGAATGTAATGTTGTTCTTGTCAGACGAGATCTCCAGCTTCCATTTCCATCCCGTCTTTAATCTCTTGATATCCAATCCTTGATCAAATTATATTCCTAAGGTTTAGCAATGAATACTTTATAAGCTGGAAAATACAACTAGCGTTGTGGTGGTTTATGGTCCCCAATGGTGGTAAGGATAAGTGTGAATGGGTGGATGGGTGGGCGGATGTGGCTATGGTGATGGTGGTCCTGGGTTCCATGAAACGCCCTTCTAGCAACCAAGGATGTGGCAAGGTATGGTTGGATTATGGAATGTTGGGAACATTTGGTGGATGTCGAGGTCATTTGCTTGATGAACAATTCCGAGAGAACCAGAATGTGTTCATCTTTTGTCTCCTGAAGATATATCATTTCCCTAAGCAATGCTCCAAATTTTCCAAATCTAATGAACGATAATGCTCCCCTTGTCATTTCTCCATTATACTCAAAGATTCTCCATCCATAGGCGCTAATCCCTGTCTGTTAGACATTTGTACAAACAAGAGAGCAGACAAATATAATCTTATAGACATGTGGTTATTCTCTAGGTCATAGACTCACTGGTTTTTTGAAAGATTTTTAAAAGTGAAGGTTTTTGAAGAAAATAAACCAATGTATGACTTCGAGTCTAATCACATATTAAAAGTGTTAGCCGCCTACAATTTTCTTTCAGCATAAGCAATAGATATGGAAATACAAGTAGATTCAGTTAATCAGGTAGCCAAGTATAAAGATTTCCAAAGCACATATTTTTTAAACGAGTTCAAGCATAATACACACATGGACATACAAATCATGTTATAAGGCATTGGAAGATCTCATGTATGTTCACAGAAATATATGTAAGTACCTCAAATGCTCGAAATATGTGAGTGGTGTTTATGATGACTAAGGCACCTAGATAACCAAGTTGCTAGCAGGGTTCCATGTTTGCAGATGCATAGAACTTTAGATAATGGTGAAACAGATATAGCAATGAAATCCAAACAAGTGGGAGAGGGAAAGTTTCAGGTTTTTAGCAAAAGATTGACTTTAAAGTTCAAAACCGTGACTTCAGTGAATATGAAATTTAAGTTCCAAGTCATTTTTGAAAATCATTCCCTTTTTGTTCACATAAACTTAAGAAAACTTTTAAACATGCTTTTAGGGTTTCATTTTCTACTTATTGGGGTTAGTTAAGTATTACTGATACTAAGTTAGACACGGGTTGCCTCCCGAGAAGCGCTTGTTTTTGTTCGAGTCTCGAGCCTGACTCTAACGCTATATTTCAGGAAATCCTCGTTCACTTGTATCCATCAGTAGACACAAGTGATAGTGTTGGCACATACCTATGTAGTTAAAGCAGGTTATTCCTAGGGTATGTCCAATCAGATTAGAAGGTACGTCGAAGTGAGTGATTTGTTTTACTTGAGGTATAATAAATCTCTCAGCTTCTTGTACTTTCTCAGTTTGGTTTTTCAGAATGGGCAGGTCAAGGAGGTCCTTATCTCTCGATGAAATGTATGTCATTATGTAGTTGAGAGATGGTTTGTAGGGCAACCTTGACGCAGAACCCACCTTACTTCTTATGGTCTTTGGGTTGATGATAATGTTGTACTCTGGGCATGGAGGTGGGACAGAGTCCATTGACGTCTCCAGTCTTGTAGCAACATTCTCATCAATTACTTGGGTGACTAGGTTATCTAAGGCAATAGAAGGTTTAATTAGATCAAGGAGTGATTCATTCTGAAAGATATGTGGGAAAGTGTCAACCACGTCAGTTTGAGTTGGGATGAAATCACTTGTAAGAGTCGGTGCATATTCCTCCCGTCCTTCTGAGTCTTCTTTGTAAATCTCCTCTTCCGGGCTCTCCATTTCTATTTCCTCGTCTACCTCGTCAAACTCGTCACCCTGGCCAGTAGTTTCGAGTTGCAGTGGTTCGGAGAGCTCCTCTAGAATGAACTCTTCGTCGGTCTTGGACGTTGATAGGTTAAGAATAGGTGGAAATGAGGATTTAGAAGATTGGGTGGGTGTAGGAGAAGGTTTGCAACCAGACTCATGAAAATGAAAGTCTGTGTCAAGTGAGGTAGATGTGGTGTGTGTGTTCATATCATCTTTCTGCAGCCTAAAGTTGGTTCTATCTTGATTCTCATTTCCCTTACTACTTACTTGTTTTCGTATTTCAGACAGCTTATTAGAACTTCTTCTAAGCATGTCTTCTTGTTCTTTTAGTAATTGTTCAAGTGAGTTAGAAGAGGGTGAGAAAGCAGCATTACTGCTGAGAAAGGTCAAAGACGTATCTCTCAAGTCAAAACTCTCGTACGGTTGAGGTTCAGATACAGGGTAAGATGAATATGGGTAGACTTCGAGTGGTTTAGGGTAGTAAGGTTGGTATTGATTTTGGAAAGCGTGAGGGTCATATTGATTTTGTATTTGAGGATCTAGGTACCCTACGTTATCCACATAATTCCTATTATATCCTTGACATTCGTTGTCTAAGTGGGAATTACTCCTACATCTATCTTGAACAAGACTATCAAATTGATCTATTAATTGTTGAACATTTGCCATTACCCAAGTTTTAGATAACACAAGAAGAAGGTTTAAGAATTAAAGTTGTAGTATGGAGGGAAGTTATTCTAAGCTACGCTAAGCTAAACTACGCTAATCTACGGGCATAAAGTAACTTCGGATAGGGATGGTGAGTCCCAATCCAAAAGGATCTCTTAAAAACTAAATTTGTCTAAACAAGCTCCAAATCGTACTACCGTCCCCGGCAGCGGCGCCAAAAACTTGTTACAGCTGAAACGGTCGTTACGCAACAGCTGCAACGGTGTAGTTTTGAATTTATAATTGCCGGAACCTAAACCTTCCGAACAACCTACTATTACTTGGTACGAGTACCTGATACTAGTAAGTGGTAAGGATGATCCAGGGTCGTTCCTCACGACGGTAGAATTGAAACAGAGCTCACTCAGATAACTTAGTAATTAAGCTGGGTTTTGAATAGTTGGATAGGTTTGTATTTGGTTTTCTAATTTATTTAAACTAATAAAACATAAAATAAAAGGGGAAGCTAGCATATTTGCAACACTTAAGGATGACGGAGACGTGGCTTATCATGATTTAGGTATGATGTTCAATATGGGGCACATCTAGGTAACAGACAAATAAACTACAGATGTAAACACTAGGACCCTACTTCTTTAGATAGATTCTAAATCAGTATGTCACTTAGTACCTAGGCTATCGTGATTCTGATCAGAACAGGCTGCTCAACCCCCCTCACTTGTCTTTGTGGAGACAATGACCCTTAAAGGGTGCAGGAATAAGGTAACAGACTGCCCATTGGGTTATTCTGACCGTTCTTAACACCTAAGTCTAAATGTTATTATCTAAACGTGTACTGATCATTATCCTTGTATTCTAAACTATCGGTTTTGTAGAGTCTAGGGGTTTTAAGAATCCTGAACCACTGCTGGGCTTGACTTTCATCTCCAGACTCATTCCTTACGTTTGATTAGCTCAAATACTTCTGTCATGATCTAGACTCTCCTTTGCAATCAGTCATTCAGCCCTAGGAACACCAGCGGTGTACAATGCATACTCATTCCACAGCGTACCACACTAGGCACCGTTCACGATGTACTACACTTAAACAGTTCCACAGACCCTCATAACCAGGGATATGTTGTAGATTTTATCCCTAGGTACAGGTACGGTGTACTATGTCGAAATGTTTCCATAGCTTCAGTTCCAGGGGTGGACAGACGGTGTACTGTAACATTTCCACAACTATATTGGTTCCTAGGCCATATTCTAGGGTCTCTAGGTAATCCACAGTGTTGGCACATACGGCTTTTTCCGGAGCTTCCACGTTGTACTCCACCAGTGGTGTTTCCAAAGCTATACTCAGTATTTCAGCCGAATTATAGTGACAGACACGGCTTCGTACAAACATACAGATAACATATCTACCGTAACTTAGGCCTACAGCTAAGGTGATAGTCACGCGAAGGACTGGAAAGGGTGATCCATAACTAAGTCTAGATACATGATAAGTTTAGACAGATACAGAGTTTAACAATTCCATTAATCATACCTAATCATGGCAAACATACAAGAAACTACTCACAAAGCATGGCAATAAACATTTCCAACATTAATAGATCACAAATATCAAACAAGAACATTATGACAAATTAATATAAGAAAGGATAGATATTACCGGTAAATAAATGCGAGCAGAATAACACTTGTATTTCTCCGAATAATATCCCAAGTATTACAAATGCTAGCTTCTACGAATTACATTACATAGCTACTCCTAAAGCGATGGATTCTCTCCCTAATCTTCTAACTAGTTTCTAGAGAGAGAAACTAGAGAGAGAGACTAGAGAGAGAACCTAACTACCTACTATTTCTCCTCTAACTCCTAAGAGTAGTGCTAGAGAGAGAAAGCTACTAATTATTCTAGTGATAGATGAATGAGTATTGAAGTGTGTGTTGTTGGTGTAGAATGTGTTCAAAATGATGAAATGAGGCTTGTATATATAGGCAACGCACAACCATATCCGTAGACCGTATCCAAACCTTCAAATGCACAACCGTATCGCAAACCCGAATAAAAGTCTGATTTTTATTGACCAAACGCACGATACGGTTGAGCTAGGGCAAATACGGTTGAACTGGACCGTATACGGGAGAGCATAGGGTGAATACGGGAGAACACAGGCCGTATACGGCTGTGCTAGGCCGTATACGGTCTGTGCTAGGCCGTATACGGTCTAGTTTGGCCGTATACGGTCTAGTTCTCCCGTATCCTGATTCCTCGGTTCTTCGTTTCTTCGTTCGGGCGTAATTTCTTCATCCGATGTCCGTTTTGAGCGTTCTTTATATCCCTGAAATCGTAATTGAAAAACGAAGACAATGAGATAAGTTAGAGGTCCTAACTCTATGTCTTGCTCAAAAAGTGCTAGAATACGTTAACCGGAAGATTCAATGATTGTTTGTGCTCTATTTTACTCATTTTTAGGTTGTTTTTGTTGATTCTTGAAACATCGTCTATATTTTAGCCCTCTTGATGAAATGTGACATTTAAGTTCATATTCAAGTGTTTTCATTAATAATATGGCTAAAATGGTGAGATAATGACGCATAAAAACATGACTTTTTACGTGTCATCACAACCTGTTGTAGAAGCTCCAAGATGTATTTCCGTTGAGAAAGAATGATTCCAGAATCATGTGGAACTATCTCAATGCCTAAGAAATAATCAAAAGAACCAAGATCTTTCAATGAAAAAGCAAACCCAAGTCGACGAACAAGATCCTCGATAGCCACATTATTATTGCCAGTAACAATGATGTCATCCACATAAACCAAAATATACATAACAGTTGATCCAAAGGAGTAGATGAATAGTGATGGGTCTGTCTTAGATCCTGTAAAGCCCAAATCATGAAGTGACTTCGAAAGTCGTTGAAACTATGCCCGTGGCGCCTATTTTAAGCCATAAATAGACTTATGAAGTAAACATACATGATCCGGTCTTTGTGGATCAACAAATCAGGTGGTTGTTTCATGTAAACTGTTTCTTGGAGGTTACCATGAAGGAATGCATTCTGAACATCGAATTGCCTAAGTGGCCAATTATGTGTAACCTCAAGAGAAAGAACCACCCTTATAGTTGTAGATTTGACAACAGGGCTAAATGTCTCGTGAAAATCAACGCCCGGTTGTTGACGAAAACCTTTTGCAACAAACCTCGCTTTGTAGCATGTGAGAGCACCATTTTTGTCTCGCTTCAACCTGTAAACCCACTTACAATCAACAACGTTAGTGTGTGGTACACGAGGAACAAGAGACCATGTGCCGTTGTTAACAAGAGCAGAGTATTCATTAGCCATGGCATGATTAGCTGAAGGGTTAAATGGGACCCTTTGTTTGGGATTTTGATGAAGATTAGGTGGATGCGG
Organism: Helichrysum umbraculigerum; assembly: GCA_949592205.1. Taxonomy (NCBI): domain Eukaryota; kingdom Viridiplantae; phylum Streptophyta; class Magnoliopsida; order Asterales; family Asteraceae; genus Helichrysum; species Helichrysum umbraculigerum. The sequence goes on from CATIUR010000003.1 coordinate 68,852,448, forward strand.
ACGATGAGGTGGCGGTGGGGGGTGGCGGTGGGGTTGGAGTGGATGTTGGCGAGTCCGATGTAGAGTGATCGGTACCGAAAGATGAAAGATTTGGAGATAAAGGTGAGGATGGAGACATTGGAGAAGATGACAAATTTGAAGAGTCGGAGTGTATAGGTGAACTAGCAGGTGGGTCTGCGTTAGGAACCACATGAGGTGAGGCCGAGGAATAGTAGGGCTTTGATGGTGGGATTGTTGTTGGAGAAGGTGATTCAGGAGTAGAGAAAGGGAAGGTTTCTTCATTAAAGCGGACATGACAAGCAATGTAAAGGCGCTCGGTGGATAAGTCAAGGCATCGGTAGCCATGATGAATAGGATTGTAGCCAAGAAAAACACATGAGGTGGATCTGAAATCCATCTTGTGGCGATTATATGAACGAAGATGTGGAAACCATTGACAACCAAAGACTCGATGAAAGGAATAGTCAGGAGAGCGTTTGAAGAGATGTTCAAAGGGAGACTTGGTAGTGGATGTGCGAGAAGGCATACGATTAATTAAATATACAACTGTATCGAATGCATAATGCCAAAAATGTTGAGGAACGTTAGCTTGAGCAAGAAGGGTAAGGCCAGTTTCAACGACGTGTCGATTGCGACGTTCAACAAAACCATTTTGCTCACTGGTGTGAGGACACGATCGTCGATGAATAATGCCAAAGGAGGAGAAAAATGAGTTAAGTTACGAAATTCACCTCCCCAATCAGTTTGAACATTTTTAAGTTTGGTACTAAATTGTCTTTCAACCATGTTAACAAAGCGTTTGAAAGTATCATATACATCAGACTTTTGTGCTAATGGATAAATCCACATGTAACGTGAATGGTGGTCAACACACAACATAAAGTACCGATGACCATCAAATAATAAAACAGGTGTGGGACCCCAAACGTCACAATAACCAAATCCAAAATATTATTACTACGGAAAGTTGAAACAGGTAGTGATAGCTTTGTAGATTTACCCATTTGACATGTAGTACATAATTCGTAACAGGAAGAGAAAATCTAGAAAGCATAAAACGTAAAAGACGTTGATGAGGATGACCAAGCCGCCTATGCCAAGTGGTAGAGGATGCACGATCAGCTGAAAAGGAGATTTTGTTGACTGATTTAAGTTGAGGAAGATGGATGGTGTAGAGACCGTGTTCACTGGGGCCGGTGAGCAGGATAGTGTGTGTAGACTCGTCCTTCACAACAAAAAAAGTAGAGTGAAATTCAAAAAATACATGATTATCAAGACAAAATTTTTGAACTGAAAGAAGGTTCTTTTTGATTTTCGGTACATGAAGGAGATCCGAAAGACAGAAGATTTTGTGTGGTGAGTAATTTTGGAAGAGCCAATATGAAGTATAGGGAGACCCTTACCATTGCCAACATGGAGTGAGTCATTGCCATGATATGCCTCTGAATAATCCATGCTTGCTAAATCAGGCGTGACATAACTGTTTGCTCCTGTGTCTGGAAACCAAGTAGTAGATGTAGTAGATACAGTAGATGAGGTGTGACTATCAGCAAAAATAGCGGTTGGTCTAGCATGAATAGTAAATGGGTCTCGATTAGGGTAATCTGATGGAATGTGACCAATCCCACAACGATTGCAGGTGCCATAGACCGTATTTTGATTAGATGCCCAACTGAATTGGTGAGCATCAACACGACTGCGGTTATTGTTACCACGAGAATTTCCATGTCTTCGAGTTCCACGGTTGTTGTTATTAGGTTGAAGGGAACCGTAGAAATCTTGAGAGCCCGATGGTGCCTTGGGCACGATCTGAAAACCGAGGGAAGCCAACTGTTGTTGAGTGGCTAGAAGTTGAGGCTGCTGCAATGTACTACTTGGTGCTGAACTAGTAGAGCGATTGAGATCTCCCATGGTGGCAGTAAAGACTTGACTAACGGACGAAGTGGATGCACGATTCTTTCCAAGCATGTAACCGTGATCACTGAGAAGACCACAAAGTTCACTGAATGTGGTCGGGAAATTTCGTGCAGTGATGGTAGACTTGAGACCATTATACTCTTCTCGAAGACCAGAAACAACGAGCATAACAAGGTCTTTATATTTGACGGCTTCCCCAATGGCAGCAAGTGCATCAGCATACTCTTGTGCATGGTTCAAATAAGTATCAGGTGTTTCATCACCACGCATCTCAATCTTTAAAAGTTGATATATTAAAGGTGTATTCTCTTGAGCATGTGTGAGGTGCATAGGCTTTCTCTAGGGCAGGCCAGATATCTCGAGCAGTTTCTCCTTGAACATGTCGAAAGGAGACTTCTGATATTGTTGATATAATAAGCATACAAACATGTGCATCATTGGAAATCCAGATTAAGTAGTTCGGTGTAACACCCCAGAAATTCACTGTTTTGCGAAAGCATAGTTTGGGGTGTTACTAATTAAATATCAAAGCACAAGATATACAGCAAACGACCTCTAAATGAGACGTTTTGTAAAATAATTACATTTCATAATTAAATCATTTGAAAACATATAGTTTTCTTTACAAAAATATGTAAGCCTAGAGTCCGCGTATGTGGCGGGAGATTCTATTACTTAACCATAGTTACAAAAGATAATGCCAAAGAATCTCCGTTAAATGCAGTTTGGAAATCATGCGACTCTAGCTAGTAATCCTGGAGTGATCCTACTCCGTAAGTGTACCTGAGAATACATGCTAAAAAGGGTCAACCAAAAGGTTGGTGAATCTCACAGGTTTATCAGTAAATAATCAGTTTGAACACAAGATTTCATCAGTAGTGCCCGTAGGCGTATATCAAGTATTTGCAAATCTCGCAAAAGTAAAGTAATCAAGTTATACCGTTGCCATGAGGCTCATAATCGAAGCTTAACCCGTAAATAATCAGTTGCTCCCGTGACATGCTCGAAATTGAGCAAGCATAAGTAAACGAAATAATAGTCGCCCGTTTATACATAACGGTTCGTGGTAGCGCTACTACCCCGGGCGGGGAAGGTCATTTCCCTAATGGATCCATTAACTACTGTTCGCGCTTAAGTACATAACTAACGATATATGATGGAGAGACTTCAGTAAATAGTAAGTAACTCATGCAATTCCGTTTGGTATAGTAAACAGTTTAGTACTTGTGTTCAAGAAAATCAGTAGCATGCATCTCCCCCAATAAGTTAAAACAGTAAAAGTGGGGCCGTAAGACTCACCTGAGTCTTTGCAAGTACGTTTATATCAATAAACGAGTAAGTAATATCAACCGTAGGTTCTCCGAACCCGTAACCTTCAAATGCCTAAACATATAAAGTTAAGTAAGTAGATGTCTCGCAAGACCATCTAGGCTAGTTGTTTACACAACTCATTATGTCCAAGTGTTTGTTTAGTAATCCGTTTGTAGTTTGAAAACAAATATGGCCCGTTGGTGACGGTTTGTAATAATGATTCAAAGTGTTATCATTATATGTATCGTTGAATCAGGTTTCGTTATTTGTAAGTGTTCAACACTTAGTGTGAAAAGTATTTACAACATTTAATGACGGGGGTCCGGGGGCAGCGCCCCTGGTAGCGGGGTCCAAGGGGCGGCAGCCCCTGGCTGGGGTCGAGCTGCCAGGTCAGCTTGGAAAAATTTTTTTATTTCTACTATATTACTTTGACGAAAAACGCATCTGGATCTGAATTTGGGTAAAATCAGGTGTTATAATCTTGGTTCCGACACTTAGTAAAAATCTGTGTTTTTCTAGTTTCTGGTTTGTGCGACGTAGCATGCGACGTAGCATGCGACGTTGCAAGCGACGTAGGGTGCGACGTGGGCTTGTACGTCGCATGATGCGACCTTCGCAAATCAATGCGACGTAAGGGGCTGCGTCGCTAGTGCGACGTTGAGATTTTTGTGCGACGTAGGTCGCGACGTCGCTAAGTGCGACGTTGGCCACTTAATGCGACGTTGGTAACGACGTCGCTATGTGCGACGTTGTGAGGTGTATTGCGACGTTTTGAGCTACGTCGCAGATAGCCCAGCGTCTCTGCGAGGTAGCGGTCTGATCGGAAATTGGTGGCCGGAAAATCGGTCGAAAAACTTCCGTTAGGTCCAAATCTTTTACCCAACCCATTTTTGGACATTTTAAGCATATATAAACCATAAAAACGTAAAAATGAGTAAAAACGGAGAGTTTCGGGTTTTGTCGGAAACTTACAAAACGTCGGATCGAAAATCCGAAAAGATGGAAAGGTAGATCGGGATGCCGTGGTTCTTTTATTCCAAAGGAGTGGTGTGATCCGGTGTCGTTTCGTGTTGTTATTTGGCGATTTATGGTAATGGTGGTGGTTTTTAAATTAGAGAGAAAAGAGAGAAAGAAAGAGAAAGAAATGAGAAAATGAAAAGGAGAGAAAAGGAGGTGGGAGGTTAAGCCTCCCATTTTCAGTCCGCGCCTCCGCGCTCCGTGCGGTGTTCGTTTCCTCCGTCGTTTAAATGTTAAATCAAGCAGTTATATTTTTAAAAGGTGACGGGAATATTTTAATGAAATACCTTGAAATTAATTATAAAGACATTTGTCGAAGTATTAAAATTTTTAACTCGCGTTTAATACGTATTCGTTAAATTATTCAGAATGTCGTCGCGATATTATAAATAATGTTTGTTCGTTGTGTATTTTATATAATAAAATACGTTCTCATTATTTAGGTAAGTTTCTGTCACCAACGTCCAAGTAACTGTGTCGGACTCCGTCCGGTTAATTCGTACGATTAATCCAAATCGCGTAAGTACACTCATATATATATAAATCACCTTATATATATACAAATAGAGTCTGCAATTAGTCCTATTACATACTAATTACAACTAGTTACAATTAATTAGGCATAATTAATTATCCTAATTTAGCAGGTGTTACATTCTCCCCTTGTTAAAGAAATTTCGTCCCGAAATTAGCTTGAGTGCACGGACGGTGCGTTGTCTGGGAAGAGATGTGGGTATTTCTGTCGCATTTGGTCTTCCCGTTCCCAGGTGAACTCAGGGCCGCGCCTAGAATTCCACCTGACTTTTACGATGGGAATACGACTCTGTTTCAATTGCTTGACCTCTCGGTCCATGATTTCCATAGGTTTCTCGACAAAATGAAGCTTATCATCGATTTGGATTTCGTCGGGCGGTATAATCAGTGTCTCGTCAGACAGACATTTCTTCAGGTTAGAAATGTGGAATGTATTATGAACGCTGCTAAGTTCAGCAGGAAGTTGCAGGCGGTATGCCACTGGGCCAATCCTTTCAAGGATCTCGAATGGTCCGATGTATCTAGGGTTTAGTTTGCCTCGCTTTCCGAATCGAATGACACCCTTCCACGGTGCCACTTTGAGAAGTACTTTGTCCCCTACCTGGAACTCAAGGTGTTTGCGTCTCACGTCAGCATAACTTTTCTGACGATCACGTGCGGCTTTCAGCCGGTTTTGAATACCGATGATTTTCTCAGTAGTTTCATGAATGATTTCTGGACCCGTGAGTTGGGGATCTCCTAACTCAGTCCAACAGATAGGTGATCGACACTTACGCCCGTAAAGTGCCTCAAAGGGTGCAGCCTTTATGCTGGTATGGTAACTGTTGTTGTACGAGAACTCGCACAACGGTAAGTGATTTTCCCAAGAAGTACCGAAGTCAACTACGCAGGCTCGTAGCATATCCTCCAGTGTTTGAATAGTTCGCTCGCTTTGGCCATCGGTTTGCGGGTGATAAGCAGTACTCATATCCAAACGAGTACCCAGAGATTTCTGTAGTGATTGCCAAAAGTTAGAAGTAAAACGGCTGTCCCTATCCGAGATGATCGAGATAGGTACACCGTGTCGCGAGATGATTTCTTTGACATAGATGCGAGTCAGACGCTCCATCTTGTCGGTTTCCTTGATGGCCAGAAAATGAGCAGATTTCGTGAGACGGTCCACGATCACCCAAATGGTATCGCAACCACTCAAAGTTTTCGGTAGTTTGGTAATGAAGTCCATGAAAATCTGTTCCCATTTCCATTGAGGAATTTCAGGTTGTTGGAGCAACCCCGAGGGTCTTTGGTGTTCGGCCTTGACTTTGGAACAGGTTAGGCATTTACTGACGTACAAGGCGATGTCAGCTTTCATGTTAGGCCACCAATACAACCCTTTGACGTCGTGATACATCTTGTCAGAACCAGGATGTATAGAGTATCGAGATTTGTGAGCTTCAGCCATCACCAAATCTCGCAAGTTTCCGAATTTGGGTAACCACACCCGGTTAGAGAAGTATCGAGTTCCATCGGGTTTGATTTCGAATTGTTTATCCAAGCCTCGCAAGGCTTCATTTTTCAAGTTTTCATCGTTGATTGCTTCGAGTTGAGCGGTAAGGATTTGAGCAGGAAGCTCGTTACGAATTGTCATAGAAAGTGCTCGGACTCGAAGGGGTTTCACTCGTTCTTTTCGGCTTAAGGCATCGGCAACTACGTTAGCCTTGCCCGGATGGTATTTGATCTCGCAGTCGTAGTCACTAAGTAACTCAACCCAGCGACGTTGCCTCATGTTTAGATCTTTTTGATCGAATATGTGTTGGAGACTTTTGTGATCGGTAAAGATGGTGCTTTTCGTACCGTAGAGGTAATGTCTCCAGATTTCAATGCGAAGACCACAGCACCTAACTCGAGGTCGTGGGTCGTATAGTTTTTCTCGTGAATTTTTAGTTGTCGTGAGGCATAGGCTATGACTTTTTCCCGTTGCATTAACACACAACCAAGTCCTTGGTGTGAGGCGTCGCAGTAAACTACGAAATCGTCGGTGCCCTCGGGTAAGGACAAGATTGGTGCACTGCAAAGTTTGTTTTTCAATAGCTGGAAGGCTGACTCCTGTTTATCCGTCCAATCGAACTTCTTATCTTTCTGAGTCAGTGTGGTTAGGGGAACAGCTATTCTTGAAAAGTTTTCGATGAATCGGCGGTAATAACCAGCAAGACCTAAGAATTGTCTCACTTCGGTTGGAGTGGTCGGTGACTCCCAGCCCTTGATTGCTTCAATCTTGGCGGGATCAACATGAATTCCTTGGCTGTCAATCACGTGCCCGAGGAATTGAACTGTTCGAATCCAGAACTCACACTTAGAGAATTTGGCATATAACTCTTCGTGTTTCAGAAGTCCTAGAATGGTTTTCAGATGTTGAGCATGTTCCTGCTCGTTGCGAGAGTAAATCAGAATATCGTCGATGAACACAATGACGAATTTGTCAAGATATGGTTTGCACACCCGATTCATAAGGTCCATGAATACGGCCGGTGCGTTGGTTAAACCGAATGGCATCACTTGGAATTCGTAATGCCCATAACGAGTTCGGAAAGCTGTCTTTGGGATATCATTGTCACGGACTCGGAGTTGATGATAACCCGACCGTAGATCAATCTTTGAGTAAACACTCGATCCCTGGAGTTGGTCAAATAGGTCATCGATTCTAGGGAGTGGGTACCGATTCTTTATGGTTAGCTTATTCAGCTCTCGGTAATCGATACACATGCGGAAAGATTCATCTTTCTTTTTCACGAATAAGACCGGAGCTCCCCAAGGCGAGGAACTTGGTCGAATGAATCCTCTGTCCAGGAGTTCCTGTAGTTGGTTAGACAACTCCTGCATTTCGGATGGTGCTAAACGGTAAGGGGCTCGTGCCACGGGTGCAGCTCCGGGCACAAGTTCGATTTGAAATTCAACTTGTCTAGGTGGCGGAAGTCCGGGCAAGTCTTCAGGAAAGACTTCCGGGAAATCCCGCACGATTGGAACATCTTCAAGTCGCTTCTCCTCCGACTTCTTCTCCATTACATGTGCGAGGATGGCTTGATACCCTTTTCGTAGATATTTTCTAGTTTTTAGACAGGATACAATATTCAGATTCCGTCTGCCGGTCTCCCCTTGTAGGACTAAGGTTCCACCGGAGACAAGAGGTATGCGAACGAGTTTGTCATGACAGATGATTTCAGCTCGGTGCTTGGACAACCAATCCATACCGACAATAATATCGAAGCTGCCGATCTCGACAGGGATTAAATCAATGGGAAACGTTTCGTTCGTGAGGTTAAGTGTACAGTTGTGTATGATGCTATCAGTCTCAATCAGTTTGCCGTTAGCTAATTCTACAATGTATTTAGCATCTAAGGCAGTGGGAGTAATATCAAGTAAAGGGCTAAACTTCTCAGAAATGAAGCTTCTATCGGCACCGGTATCAAATAACACAGAAGCAGTAAGGTCGTTGAGAAGGAACGTACCCGTCACGACGTTCGGGTCTTGTCTGGCTTCCCCAGCCTTGATAACGAATGCTCTACCGCGAGCAGGGTTATTGTTGTTTTTCAGCTTTGGGCAATCTTTCTTGAAATGCCCTGTATTTCCGCACCCAAAGCAGGCCTTTGGTGCATTAGTGTTGGGGGTAGGAATGTTGGTTCGGCAATCCTTGGCTAGATGCCCGAATCGTTTGCAGTTGGAGCAAGGGCAAGAACCGTCATGGTGGCGGTTGCATTTGGGACAGTAGGGTCTGCTCCCGCTGTACCCTTTCTTCTCCGAAGTTCCAGATGAATAAGCCTTAATGTACTCTGACTTTTTGTTGGAGGTTTGGTTGGATGAGTTGGGGTTTCCTTCCCACTTGCGTTTGTTGTTTGCAGATGGGGTTGAAGTTGTGCCACGGCGGACAGAATTTGCCATTAGTTCATGGGCCATACGGATGGCGCTCTGAATAGTACCCGGTTTGGAAGAAGTTACCAGGTCTTGGAGTCTCTCAGGAAGACCATCAACAAATTTCTCGATCCTCTTGTACTCAGGATCGACCATGGTTGGGCACAGAAGTGCCAGTTGGTGAAAACGGTTTGTGTATCCGGTGATGTCATCACCCTGCATCTTGTGGTTCCAGAATTCCACTTCTAGTTGTTTCAATTCATCCCTGGGGCAATACTCGCCCCTTAACATCTTCTTCAACTCCTCCCACGGGAGTTTGTAAGCATTAGCAACACCCACAGTCTGGGCATATGTGTTCCACCAGGTGAGTGCGGTGTCAGTAAAAGTACTAACGGAGAACTTAACCTTGTCTCCCTCCGCACAGTTGCAGATCAGAAATACAGACTCAACTTTCTCGATCCAGCGTACTAGACCGATAGCTCCCTCAGTACCTGCAAAGTTTAGAGGAACAGTTCTGGAAGTCCTTGTAAGAACAAGGTTTAGCAGTAGGGGTTTCAGCGGCATCGCTGTTCCTCGTGGAACTTGGTGGAGTATTCCGAGCCAAGGCTTCAGTAACAGCCTGGGTTATAAGGGAGGTAATCTGGGCATCTGTGTAAGGTCTTGTCTTTGGCGGCATGATTCTTCAATAAACAAAATGAAGATACATGAGATTTTGTAGGAACTTGTAATTGTCACAGATGTACATGTATAAAAGCAGTAATACATAACATCAACATGGAAAATGACAATTAATGTGAGTTGAAATAACAAGGAAAGTTTGATAGATAGTGTGAGTTCAAAGGTTACATCCTACAGAGATATTACAAAAGGTGTCGGGAATTGTTACATCCGACTAGTTTATAAAGTAGCGCTAGATAGTCATTAGATTACGAGATAGATTACAAGACAAGGACTACACTAGTCTTCCTGTAGATTAATTTGTTCCATCAGCGCGACAAGGCGGTCCACGGTTTCTGCTAGTCTCTTTGTTTGCCTGGCGTTATCTTCCACCAAGGCCAGTCGTTGTGTTAGTGCTCGAGAGTGATCCTCAGTCTCCTGTGAACGCTGTTCACATTCCCCTAGTCGGTTTCTTACAAGTTCATCCGCACCTAATTCGGCGGTCATGGAATCCTGAATTATGCTTACAGAGAGGTTGGTATCCTCTTGTTCTCGCTGGAGTTGGGATATGTGATCAAGTGCTTGGCGAAGCAGGTAGGTCATTCGGTGTTGTTCCCGTTCGAGACTTTCGAGCCTTTGCTCTTGACGGCGGAATTGGGTAGCCAACACTGGCAACGTGAGATGTGTCGAGTCCTGAGAGTTATGAACAGGATAGGGGCTGTTTCGAGGTGACCTTGTGTTCCTCCTGGCTACTCGTGGATTCCGTGACCCGTGTGAGTGAGAGTGTGACGGATTAGGTGGTGTGTTTGCCATTCCTGTGGCAGAGTGTAAGTAAGACGAGGCTAATATATATATACATATATCATATCCAGCCTAGTGTCTAGCACGTATCAAGTAATGGTCCGGTTCTCTCGTGGTCAGAGTCAACTAACGTATCCCCGTTCAACATAATCATTTCAGGTCTTACATCATCTTTCCTTAATTGTACATAGTTGATCAGGCTATGTTAAATTAAAGTCGTATGCTGTAATTCCTGAACCAGTCATGTCTAATAAGAGAATACTGCCTAACGGTCATAGTCTAGGCCCACTAAATGCAACCTAGTTCACTATAACCTTAGGCTCTGATACCAATCTATAACACCCCAGAAATTCACTGTTTTGCGGAAGCATAGTTTGGGGTGTTACTAATTAAATATCAAAGCACAAGATATACAGCAAACGACCTCTAAATGAGACGTTTTGTAAAATAATTACATTTCATAATTAAATCATTTGAAAACATATAGTTTTCTTTACAAAAATATGTAAGCCTAGAGTCCGCGTATGTGGCGGGAGATTCTATTACTTAACCATAGTTACAAAAGATAATGCCAAAGAATCTCCGTTAAATGCAGTTTGGAAATCATGCGACTCTAGCTAGTAATCCTGGAGTGATCCTACTCCGTAAGTGTACCTGAGAATACATGCTAAAAAGGGTCAACCAAAAGGTTGGTGAATCTCACAGGTTTATCAGTAAATAATCAGTTTGAACACAAGATTTCATCAGTAGTGCCCGTAGGCGTATATCAAGTATTTGCAAATCTCGCAAAAGTAAAGTAATCAAGTTATACCGTTGCCATGAGGCTCATAATCGAAGCTTAACCCGTAAATAATCAGTTGCTCCCGTGACATGCTCGAAATTGAGCAAGCATAAGTAAACGAAATAATAGTCGCCCGTTTATACATAACGGTTCGTGGTAGCGCTACTACCCCGGGCGGGGAGGGTCATTTCCCTAATGGATCCATTAACTACTGTTCGCGCTTAAGTACATAACTAACGATATATGATGGAGAGACTTCAGTAAATAGTAAGTAACTCATGCAATTCCGTTTGGTATAGTAAACAGTTTAGTACTTGTGTTCAAGAAAATCAGTAGCATGCATCTCCCCCAATAAGTTAAAACAGTAAAAGTGGGGCCGTAAGACTCACCTGAGTCTTTGCAAGTACGTTTATATCAATAAACGAGTAAGTAATATCAACCGTAGGTTCTCCGAACCCGTAACCTTCAAATGCCTAAACATATAAAGTTAAGTAAGTAGATGTCTCGCAAGACCATCTAGGCTAGTTGTTTACACAACTCATTATGTCCAAGTGTTTGTTTAGTAATCCGTTTGTAGTTTGAAAACAAATATGGCCCGTTGGTGACAGTTTGTAATAATGATTCAAAGTGTTATCATTATATGTATCGTTGAATCAGGTTTCGTTATTTGTAAGTGTTCAACACTTAGTGTGAAAAGTATTTACAACATTTAATGACGGGGGTCCGGGGGCAGCGCCCCTGGTAGCGGGGTCCAAGGGGCGGCAGCCCCTGGCTGGGGTCGAGCTGCCAGGTCAGCTTGGAAAATTTTTTTTATTTCTACTATATTACTTTGACGAAAAACGCATCTGGATCTGAATTTGGGTAAAATCAGGTGTTATAATCTTGGTTCCGACACTTAGTAAAAATCTGTGTTTTTCTAGTTTCTGGTTTGTGCGACGTAGCATGCGACGTAGCATGCGACGTTGCAAGCGACGTAGGGTGCGACGTGGGCTTGTACGTCGCATGATGCGACCTTCGCAAATCAATGCGACGTAAGGGGCTGCGTCGCTAGTGCGACGTTGAGATTTTTGTGCGACGTAGGTCGCGACGTCGCTAAGTGCGACGTTGGCCACTTAATGCGACGTTGGTAACGACGTCGCTATGTGCGACGTTGTGAGGTGTATTGCGACGTTTTGAGCTACGTCGCAGATAGCCCAGCGTCTCTGCGACGTAGCGGTCTGATCGGAAATTGGTGGCCGGAAAATCGGTCGAAAAACTTCCGTTAGGTCCAAATCTTTTACCCAACCCATTTTTGGACATTTTAAGCATATATAAACCATAAAAACGTAAAAATGAGCAAAAACGGAGAGTTTCGGGTTTTGTCGGAAACTTACAAAATGTCGGATAGAAAATCCGAAAAGATGGAAAGGTAGATCGTGATGCCGTGGTTCTTTTATTCCAAAGGAGTGGTATGATTCGGCGTCGTTTCGTGATGTTATTTTGTGATTTTGTAAGGTGGTGGTGGTTTTGTTAGTTGAGAGAAAAGAAAGGAAGAAAGAGAAAGGAAATGAGAAAATGAAAAGAAAAGAAAAGAAGGTGGGAGGTTAAGCCTCCCATTTTCAGTCCGCGCCTCCGCGCTCCGTGCGGTGTTCGTTTCCTCCGTCGTTTAAATGTTAAATCAAGCAGTTATATTTTTAAAAGGTGACGGGAATATTTTAATGAAATACCTTGAAATTAATTATAAAGACATTTGTCGAAGTATTAAAATTTTTAACTCGCGTTTAATACGTATTCGTTAAATTATTCAGAATGTCGTCGCGATATTATAAATAATGTTTGTTCGTTGTGTATTTTATATAATAAAATACGTTCTCATTATTTAGGTAAGTTTCTGTCACCAACGTCCAAGTAACTGTGTCGGACTCCGTCCGGTTAATTCGTACGATTAATCCAAATCGCGTAAGTACACTCATATATATATAAATCACCTTATATATATACAAATAGAGTCTGCAATTAGTCCTATTACATACTAATTATAACTAGTTACAATTAATTAGGCATAATTAATTATCCTAATTTAGCAGGTGTTACATTCGGGTTATCTTTTGGAGCAGCATTGGCTTCAGTTGGTTGCAAGTGTTTGGATGGACAAGGAATTGTACCGTCAACATACCCAAACATGTTGTTTGTAACTAAAAACGGTTGAATCATTGTTTTCCAATAACCATAATATGTAGATGAAAGTGTAAAAGCAAACTTGTGAGAATTACGAGATGTTTTCTCAGCAGTAGTAAAGGATGCAATAAGGGCCATGGAAATTTTTTTTTTTTAATTCCGACGACTTTAGGGCTCCGGCGACGGCGGTGGGAATAAGTTGTTTATAGTCGGAATTTGTCAAGGATTACAATGGTATAAGTATTGGTTTGAAAAACACCAGAAAAATTGTGATTTCTGGCCAGAACAGAAAAATTCCGGCGAACACCAGTGGCGGCGCGTGGCAGAGCGTGGCTGATCCAAAGACGACGAAATTTTTCGGGTTTAGTCGGATTTGTGTTCCGAACGTAGTGGTGGTGGAGGTGTTATGTGATTATTTGCAGAAGAAAAGTAGATCTGAAATACAGTTTCCAGATTTTGGAATAATGGTTGCCGGATTTATGGCCGGGAAACGAGCTAGTTTGACCTAAGCTCTGATACCATAAAATTTCAGATTGTGTATAGTATTCGTATGTATTTTCAATGTAATATATATATATATATATATATATATATATATATATATATATATATATATATATATATATGTGTGTGTGTGTGTGTGTGTGTGTGTGTATATATATATATATATATATGTGTGTGTGTGTGTATATATATATATGTGTGTGTGTGTGTGTGTGTGTGTGTGTGCAGATTGCTAATCTAAGCCCTAAAGCCCATTGTAGAACATGGGCTTAACCTAATATATGTCTAACATTCATTTTAGGTGGATGAGGAACCATTTTTGAATTAACCGTAAATTCAATGGACTGAAAAGGTGAAAGGAAAATATATAGATGATTTTTGTAAATTGGTGTAAACTACAATGAGATCATTTATGAAATTTACTCACATTTTAAAAATAATATTTAAATTGTGACCATCACTTTTGTTGTATTATCAAACTAGATTATAAACCAGTGTATACACACGGGCATTTGATGCAAAGATTTTGATAAGATGATTTTTATATATTAATTTTGACGTTTATATCTTATATATAAGGATGATGACAAATTCAACACATTGAATTAAAATAAAAAATTACGAACATTATATCCATGATAAAACATAAACTTCGATAGTAGGCTATTATAATATTGGATTAATGCATATATATTGTCAAGTAGATGTATATAAATGTTAAGCATGATTAACCATTTATACAACAAAGTTTAATCATTTAAGTAATATTATTTATTTTTTTTAGTATTCTTACACCTATGCACATATATAGTATAAATTAATACAAGTTTTAGAACTTAGTAAACAATATTCTTCACGAATGTCTTTCTTAATCTGTTAGTGTTATTGTAAATATTATGTAATCGAATATGCTTTGTTAGAAAGTTTGAATGCTTAATAAAACATAAAATCCATTTATGTGATTGTATTTAACATAATATGTAAATAGACATTTTTTAGTAGTTATATTTAACCACTTGATTTTTCATTTCACGTTGTGGATGTATTTATCCGAAGCATTACGTGATAACAACTTCTTTTAGTTTTTAAACCTGTGTATATAGCAGATCGTTGAATGTTAATATGTCGATAAGATTATTTTTTGTATTGAACATTAATTGTTAAAGTTTGTGTAGGTAATTTGAAATTGAATTAATATAATAAAGAGAACGTTTGATCGATATTATTTTAAGTATTTAGGAGGTGGTTTTATTTGTGTTAATTTGTATAGACTTTTTTTTCTCGAAAAATCAAAAGTGTGAAAGAAATATGAAATGCTCTTTTGGTACTAAATATATGATGTTTACACGTCAAGATGAGCTAGTGGCACTTATGTAGATGTATTGTACGGAGTATAAAAATACAAGTTTTGCAAATTAGCAATAACATTTTTTCACACGTCTTTCGTAAATATTGTGTAACAGAATATAATATTTGTAGTGAATATATAATATTTTTTAATCTGTTAGTGTTATTGTAAAATATATACTCTATTAAGATATTTAAGATATGTTTTATAAGAAAGATCGAATACTTAATAAAACATAAAATTTGTTTATATTATTAATTAATATCATCATTATCATCATCACTATTATTATTATTATTATTATTATTATTATTATTATTATTATTATTATTATTATTATTATTATTATTATTATACCATAGACATACGAAATATTTTAAATATAATATAGGAAGCGGGCTTAAGGCATCCAATTTTAAACTTAAAGTCCAATTAACCAATCAGAATTTAGTTTTATTAATTTATTATTATTTAATTTTATTTGTTTTTTAGTTTAATTAATTTAAAAAAGCAACTTGCATCTATCATCTCCCATATGAAACTAGCTAGGAATCCTAAACCTAATATTTTCTTTTAAATATAATATAAGAAACCCTTGATAATGTCATCAAAAATTTAATTAGCGAATAAAATTGTTAAATTATATCAAATTAGCTAAAATTAAGGATATGATAGACATCAAAAATAATAATTATAATTAAATCAAAATTTTAATAAAATACAAATAAATACTTCGTAAGATTAACTTATTCACTATGTATTCATGTTGTAACTGTGTATGAAGTGGTTTGAATAATTAATTTATAAGGGAGAGTTATTGTAGAATCATTTCTTATGATTGACACCGTAGGAACGACCTTTTTCATTTTTAATTTCAACATATGTATACCGGTTAAAAAAAAATGCTAAAATTATTAAAATTTTATCCTCTTAGATATTAAATCGATTTAAAAAAAATCATATGTTATATACAAATTAAAATCGTGTATCACAACTTTTATGTGTGATACTGTAATACACACTAAATTTTTTATGATGTATACCACATATTTTTTTAAAAAAATTCTCATATTAAAAAGTATAAAATTCTAATAATTTAGATATAATTTTCAATCAAAAAAATTAGTTAATCTTGAAGTTAAAAATAAAAGTGTCCGCTCCTACCGTTCCTACTATTCCCACGATAAGAAGTATTCATATTTGAAACTTCCCCTAAACTTATAATAATTCACCAATGTCAATGTGGACTTTTTAGTTATTTTATTAAATATTGATTGCATATATAATTAATTTCCCTTTTAGTTAAACTTTTTTTTCCTTTTTAATAATATATGTCGTACATTGAGTTGCTTTGCTTTAGTCATTCAATTTATAGTTTTTTATCTGGCAAAAAAAAAAAAAATGTCATGTTCCTAACTTACATGCCTCAAAAAAATTGTTCATTTTTAAATATAAGTTTTAAAAATCATCAAACTCCTCAATCTATTTTCATTTATTAGTCTCAATAACTTTTTTTTTAAAATAAAAATAAGTTTAGATAACTTATTCGCATATGTATTTTTTGTAAGTGCAAGTTTATGTTAAACATGATTTACCTTTTGTTTTATATGATGATGTATGGTTACTCAATGCTATCGTATGATGAGTATATAACTATAATTAAGAGCACGTCATTACATTTTTCATAGTCATTCAATTTATAGTTAGTTTGTTATTTATTGCTCACATGTCTCAAAAAGTCAAAAATACTATTTTATCTATCTAAAAAAATATTGTCCATTTGTAAAAAATAGTTTTAAACATCATCAAACTCCTCAAGTTATCCTCATTAATACTCTCACTAACTCATATTTTGAAATATTATGTCAAAATTAACTTAAATGTATAGGTAAAAATTACATTTACGTGCATGACTTGAAATTTTTTGGGATAAAAGGAGTAATCGATGTTTGTAGAGAAATTGTAAATATAATAAACAATACAACCGTTACTTTATATTACAACTTTTTTTTCTAAAATTGTCATTCTTATATTTTGACTAGCATTATGCTCGCACAATGCGGCGGAAATTTTTCAAGAGAAATTATATGTATGAGCATGCTAGAAATTTCAATTAAATTATTCAATAGACTAATAATATTGCTAGGGTGAAATTGTAATTTCCATATTATAACACACTACACAATACACAAACTCGAAACTTAGATTTTCGAACATTGGATTCGATTACCAATATATTAACACCTCTAGGTGCAAGGAATGTCAGTTTCGATGACAACTACAATTAGAATGTTAAAAATTGAAGTCTTTTGGTCAATTGATTTGTCGCAATAATTAAATGACGACACAGTTATAATGTAGCTGATTAGTTGTAAATATTTAATATTATATCAACGTTTTGATATAACAGATAAATCTATATTATGGAAATGATTGTATTGACCTTTTGTAAATATGTGGTCTAATTCTACACTATCAAATCCAACGTTTGTATACACTAACAATAGATAGATGTATTATGGAAATGAATACTTACTATAATAGATGAATGGATATCAATAGATACTCTCTCCGTCCCAAATTGTTTGTCACCAAGTTAAAAACACACATATAAAGAAAATCACATTAAATGCAGCTTTGACATTAGTATAATGACAACTTTAACCCTCAATCATTAATTAAATTGTTTTCTTTTTAGTATGTGTAGTTTTAAAGTTAAGGGTAATATGGGAAATCTAATCATTAATGCATATTTAATTTTAGAAGTGGACAATAATTTCGGGACAAATATAAATAGTAAGGTGGACAAACAATTTGGGACGGAGGGAGTAGATGATATAGGGGTAAGTTAGGAATTTTAAATTTTTTAAGTAGTCTAAGACTCAACAATCAAAAACTCTTTATAAGTAGTTATAGATTATATTTTTTTAACTTTTATTTGCAAGTGAATATGACTTTTCATATTTAATTCAACAAGAGAGTTTGTGAAACTTTTTTGTACATGGTCTTTAATCGATACTTAATAATACAAATATTGGTATTATTTTATTTTCAATTGAACCTTTCTAAATTTAACAATAAAAAATCCATTTATCAATTTTTCACCCATTTATCGAAATATTGTAAATGGCCTGTGTATATACACGGGTCTTAGAGCTAGTTGGAGTAATATAATACACGGGTTTTTTTTAAATAAAAAATTGTTTCCATGAGATAGTGTATACACACGAATGTCGAATCAAACAACCTTTTACTTTTTTATTTTTTTAAATTCATGTATACACATGGATGTCGAATAAGACTATCTTTTGTTTATGTGAATATTAAAATCATAAATACACATGTATGTCGAAGCAAATTATCTTTTATTTATATGAATGATAAATCAAACCGAGAATACACATGGATTTCATTTGAAACTCTCTTCACTTATATGAATTTCAAATCCATGAGTGAAAAAATGTAGAAGAAGAATACATTATACTCCGTTCTATAACTATAGTTTTAACTAATATTAATAGTTTAATAATACAATGAGATAGTGAATAATCTTATAAATATAATATAAGAAGGAATCTATGATGCCATCAAAAATTTAGTTAACCAATCAAATTGTTTAATTTTGTTAAATTAGCTAAAAGTTTGGAAACTATGACATTATAAATAAATAATAAATTAAACATAGAAGATGGTTATGAATATTTAATTACCCGTATACATTTAAATGGGTCATTACCCGTATACTAAATAAATACAAATAGTAAGATTAATTTAACACAAACTATATGTCGAATATACATACTACATTGTATAATTTGATTTTAAATTTCATTGCATATTTTTCAACTCGGATAATGTCGCACCCCCAAAACACGTAGCAGCGGAAGTATGAGGTGTCACGGGGGCGCCGACCAAATTGAATATCACAACACAAAGATTAAAGCAAACGACCTCTATATGAGACGTTTGTAAAACATTACATTCCATAAATCAAATGTTTACAATTGTTATCCCAAAACATTGGAGTTCGCAAAAATAGTCTAGATATTTCTAATACATAATTGTTGATACTAAAGATTGTAATGCAATTAAATATCTTATTTGAAAATATGCGACTCGAGCTATGCTTTCAAAAAGCATCCTACTGTCTTGATTCCTGTGGGTAGTCCAACTGCGTCTGTAAACCTGAGAATACATACTAAAAGGGTCAACATAAAGTTGGTGAGTTCATAGGTTTGTTCTGTAAAGTATTCATGTGAACACCATGTTTTCTGTTTGTAAAATAAGTTATGGATCATAATGATCCTGTATAAGTAAGTTCTGTAAAACAGAGTTCTGTATAACTAGGGTTCTGTAAAAATAGAGTTTCTGAGTAAATCAAGTTCTGCATGGATCCAGTTCTGTATATTATTGCCATGAGCTCATATATTCGAAGCTTAACAAATTCTGCTGCCTCTATGTGTCTAATCCGGGACACATCCTGATTCAAATAATTATGCGCCCGTGGGTTAGTTGGAGCGACCAGCTCGGACGGGATTGTCAATCCCAATAGTACTATTCACAATTATTCGCGCTTGAAAAATTAACGAACCATGAAATTGAGGACTTATTAGTAGATTAGTTCTGCTACTCATGCAATAAGTATATGTTATGTTTCTGTTTAAGTTCCTGTTTCTGTTTCTAGCAATCATAAGTAAAATCCGTAAAAGTTTCTGCTTCTGTTTAAGTAAAAATCTGTAAAAGCATGTGTATGTATTCTCACCCCAAAACAGTTCAAAACAAGTAAAAGGGGGCTATGAAACTCACCTTGGTTAAGCAAGTAGCAAGTAGCAAGCAAATATCAAATAAGCAAGCAAATGTTCTGATGTGCAACCTCCTAACGTCCTAAAAATGTATAAGCTTGTGTATAAGTAGATGTCTCAAAAGACCATCTATAGCGATTGTATAAGTGGGGTTAATGTCCACTTAAGCCAATCGTGTAGGTGGAGGGTTAATGTCCACCTAAGGCTAGTTGTCCATTCAATTAGTTATGTCCAAATAAGTTGTTCAAGTTCGTTTATCAAAAACGCGTACGACCCGTTGGTGAAGTTTGTAATAATAATTCATTTAGACATTATTATTAAGTTTGTTTTGTTGTATACTATTCATTAGTACATAATGTGTGTTGCAAACAGATTATTTAGTTTGTAAAAACCTTAAACCGTAGGCCAAGTTGGTTAACTCGTTTGTCAAAGTTGGTGGTCAAAGTTGGTCAAACCCGGTCAAACTTGTCAAAGTTGGTCAAACCTTAGCAATACTTCCTGATTTATGAGACACTTGCCAATTTATGAGATACTTGCCAATTTATGAGACACTTCCCAATTTATGAGACACTTACCAATTTATGGGTTAGAGTATTTGGTTCAAGTGTTCTAAGTGTCGGTTTCTAATTCGGGAAACTTTCCATGTTTAGTTTTAGGTCCAAGTTACTAACTAAGTCACCCAAACTCATTTTTGTTACCATTTTCCAAAAATAGTAAGTTTTGTCATTTTTAGAAACCGAGTCGTTTTTGTTGACTTGGTCAAACCTACACGGGTTGACCCGAAACTTTTACCTAACCCATATTCCAGTTAATAAATCTTATAAAAATTGTCGGTTTGTATCGGTGTTATTTTGAGATGTCGGTTTTTAAAATACATGCCAAAACTTCAAAGTTTCATGATTTCGGTTTTTGTCGGTTTGTTTCGCCACACATTTCTACACTTTCTGTTCCAAATTAACGTCTACAATTTTTACCAACTGGTCTCCTATGTATCCAGTATCTAACATAAGTTGTCTGAGATTTATAGTGTCCATTTCGATAGTCAATTAATTCCGCGTAACAACCCAACATATTTATCGAACATTTTCAGGTCAGTCCCAAAGATCAGTTTATACACAAAAATACGTACAGATCTGGAAAAAATGTAAAACACAAAAGTTGTAGCTCTTTTCAATACGCAACTTTTAAAAAAAATTCGTTGTCTAACTCTTAGTAAAACTCAAGATATGATCGTTTTAGTGGACTGAGTTTTTGAAGATAGATTCTGCCTTTTTATATATGTGTTATAAAAATATGTTTTAACATGATATTTGGACATTATAGTGTTAGATGAACAACTAGACACATAAATAAACATCATGCAAGTATATTAATCAAGAGTTTATGTGATTCTTACAAATGAAGTAGTGAGGGAGTTGAAGATGATGAAGAAAATGATGTTCTTGAGCTTGCAATTCTTGAAAAACCCTAGCAAAGTGGTGGTGGATCTAGATGTTTGTTTGGTGGATTATAATGATGTTCAAGAGGTGTTTGAAGGTTGTTTTAGGGCTGGAGAAACTCAGTTGTTTTGAAAGAAAAAAAGTTGTAAGTAAGTTAGAGAGAAATTATGAAAGAATAAGGTAGAGTGTAAATGGAGCAAATGAAGGATTTGACATATTTGCATGTAAATTAAGTGGACAAAGAAAAAGGAAATCATTTGCTCATATGGGGGAAGGAAAGGAACGACCAAGGGGGCCCACAAGGGTCAAAAATCAGTTAAATTTTTGTCTATTAAGTTTAGGTTACGTATTGTGTTCGTTTACCCGTTATTTTCGCTAAAACGTTAAATCGCGTAACGTTATTTTATGTCGTGTAAATTAATGATATGTTTGGGATATTTTTAAATTGAAGTGTTATTAAAATACTTTGATTTTATTTGTCAAATTAATTATTGACGTTCGTTTGGGTTCCGAATTCGATTCGCGCGATTTCATTGCGTTTGAGACGTTTTAGCCAAAACGTCTAGTTTTTTTTTCCGTGTATTATTTTAACAAAATAATAAATAATGATAAATAACTTCTAAAAATAGATTCAAGTTATTTATAGAAATGTTTTCACCAACGTCGTATAGTTTGTCGAACTCCGTCCGGTTGTTTCGCGTAATTACAACTAATTACGTAAGCGTAATATAAAACAATTACGTAGGTGTATAATCACAATAATATACAAATAGTTACAAGTAATTACAAGTATTTAGCCTAAATCACATCTAAATACACGTAATTAGGGTTTCGGTTAAGTTTAAAAGTTAATCTAAATTGCCGGGTCTCACAGATAAAGTTAAAAATTACATCATATACATATCGTACATACTTATACAAAAAATATTTTACTTTTTTTTTCTTTTTATGGTCTAGATTTTTTAATCACCTTTACGAAGGAGGTGGGCGGCTGACTCAAGTGCCCCCCGAACCGCGCGAAATGGTCCCAGGAGGTGAGAAGAGTTGAGAACAAAGTGGCGAACGGGTGTGCAACACGTGGGAATCTGCTGAACAGTTCGGGCCAAATCCTGAAGAAAGCTAAAAAGCGTTGTTTGATGAGCATGCGTAGTATTAGGTAGTTGGTCACGTAATGAAGCATCCTCTTCTGCGCACAATGGAGCGGGACCGTCCCATCAAGGACGAGATGAAGCAGTACTCCCCCGGAAAATCAAATACAAATTTATAGGCCCGTGTACACACGGGTTTAAAATATAATTTAATTATATCATGAAAATAGTGAGTTTAGCCGTAGATGGTATATTGCCGTGCTCAAAGAGAATTAATAACTATTATGCTTTATTTTTTATTTTAATGTAAAGAAAAGTATAGGTTAACTTGGAATGATGGTATCTATCAATTTCATCACGATAGAAGATAAACTATTTTTTTAATTAATAATAGTAGAGAACCCGTGCGATGCGGTGATTACATTTTATAATTGGTAGCGATGTTGCGAAAACGTATTTATAATTGATAGTGATGCGGTATAATTTTCCATGAACAATACAATACAAGTTTGTTTATATAGTGAGTGGTAGTTCAATTTTGATGTATATCTAGGGAGTTTGTATTGATACAGAAGTTATTTTCGATTGTGAGGTATGAACATTAATTATGCAATAATAATAATAATAATAATAATAATAATAATAATAATAATAATATTTATGTAGTACTAAATTTATTGTGTGAGTAACAGCTGCAAAACGTATTTACATGGTAGTTTCTATATTATATTGTATTAGTTTACAAACTTAAATTGAAGACGTACGTTATTAAAGTTAGGCAATATATTGTTTCCATAATCTTCCCTCTTGAATTACATGCACTCTACAATTCTCACTTTTCATATTCTAGCATTTTGAAAAATCTTAAATTAATGTCAATTATCAAGATTTTAATGGAAGGGGTATTTTGAGGTTTTCTCATATTCGCTTTACTAAGTTTAAGGCAAAATATTGTAAATGTTTAATAAGGGATTTAGATTAATAAATTAATAATATGCAGGTTTCCATTATTTGGAAAATATGTATCCCCTGATTTTTTTGATCCATACATTTAAATGGGTCATTACCAGTATACTAAATAAATACAAACACTAAGATTAATTTAACACAAACTATATGCCGAATATACATACTACATTGTATAATTTGATTTCAAATTTCATTGCATATTTTTCAACTCGGATAAAGTTAAAAATTATATCATATACATATCGTACATACTTATACAAAAAATATTTTATTTTTTTTTCTTTTTATGGTCTGGATTTTTTAATCACCTTCACGAAGGAGGTGGGCGGCTGACTCAAGTGCCCCCCGAACCGCGCGAAATGGTCCCAGGAGGTGAGAAGAATTGAGAACAAAGTGGCGAATGGGTGTGTAACACGTGGGAATCTGCTGAACAGTTCGGGCCAAATCCTGAAGAAAGCTAAAAAGCGTTGTTTGATGAGCATGCGTAGTATTAGGTAGTTGGTCAGGTAATGAAGCATCCTCTTCTGCGCACAATGGAGCGGGACCGTCCCATCAAGGACGCGATGAAGCAGTACTCCCCCGGAAAATCAAATACAAATTTATAGGCCCGTGTACACACGGGTTTAAAATATAATTTAATTATATCATGAAAATAGTGAGTTTAGCCGTAGATGGTATATTGCCGTGCTCAAAGAGAATTAATAACTATTATGCTTTATTTTTTATTTTTATGTAAAAAAAAAGTATAGGTTAACTTGGAATGATGGATTCTATCAATTTCATCACGATAGAAGATAAACTATTTATTTAATTAATAATAGTAGAGAACCCGTGCGATGCGGTGATTACATTTTATAATTGGTAGCGATGTTGCGAAAACGTATTTATAATTGATAGTGATGCGGTATAATTTTCCATGAACAATACAAGTTTGTTTATATAGTGAGTGGTAGTTCAATTTAGATGTATATCTAAGGAGTTTGTATTGATACAGAAGTTATTTTCGATTGTGAGGTATGAACATTAATTATGCAATAATAATAATAATAATAATAATAATAATAATAATAATAATAATAATAATAATAATAATAATAATAATAATAATAATAATTATAATAATAATAATAATTATAATTATAATAATAATAATAATAATAATAATAATAATAATAATAATAATAATAATAATAATAATAATAATAATAATAATAATAATAATAATATTTATATAGTACTAAATTTGTTGTGTGAGTAACAGCTGCAAAACGTATTTACATGGTAGTTTCTATATTATATTGTATTAGTTTACAAACTTAAATTGAAGACTTACGTTATTAAAGTTAGGCAATATATTGTTTCCATAATCTTCCCTCTTGACTTACATGCACTCTACAATTCTCACTTTTCATATTCTAGCATATTGTAAATGCATTGCATTAATCAATTAATTTGAAGTTTATTTTGAAGTTTCAACCAACTATTATAGCTTTCTTTGAATATCATGGATACTGTTACATATTTTAAAATACATAAATACTAAAAGATTAATATTCTTTATATGATTAAAAATTAAAAGTAAGCATACCATTAACTTCTATAGTCAAACGACCCATGTAGCTGGTCAGCCGTATCATTACTAAGCTCCAATCTGCCAATAGTAAATATATGTATAGAAGAACAGGGACATCATATATTACCAAGTGAGCTTAGTATAAATTTACCAAGTGAGCTTAGTACAAATTTCGAAACAACTTCAAAAAAGAAAAAGAAAAGTTTTGAACTACAGCAACTGCAAATTAGTAATACTAATAGTTATCACCTTATCCTCTCGACACACCCATTGTGACTTGTTTTCCAGTCCTTCCCGCCTACTCATGTATTGATTATATTCTTAAAATTATTGAAAATTTGTGGCCCACATTTTGTTGACCCCAAACACTTTGAATCAAGAACTTCGAAAAATATAATATCCAGAAATGAATAACTTAGCTTAAAAAACAATTGCAGTCTTATATGCTTAAAAACTAAAGCAACACATATTAATCACTTCTTGTTTCATAAACAAAAACGTTAACACATTACTTGCTACCTTAAACATTAGTTTGCAAAAAAATACATTATGTATACCTCTGTTTAGGTAGCTCTTGAAGAGTAGTCTGTTACATGTCGTGACATTAAGTACACGCCATGCTGCTAAATCCTTCTCCTCCATTGCCTAGCATATTTGTTCTCTATGGCAGCTTGCTGAGACTCCATTTCAACTTCCATATTTTAGTCTCTATCCCACCCATCCACTGAACACCCATAGCAGAAACCTATCAACTGAGCCAATCAAGTTCAGTTTTAGAATAAGGTAGAAACCTATCCAATAACTAACAGTTATTTTGTTTCATCTTACAATAAAAGAATAAATTCAATTTCAATTCATGACTAAAGTCGTTACCAATCCACTTATGAGCGAATATTGATTTTCATTAGCTAACATAAATTTAAAATGGAATTTAAGTAGCACCTTGTTGACCTTTATTGGAGTGGCAAGTGAACTACTACCAGATAGCTATCGCCAAATATCAGCCTTCCATGGTGCACCACGGTACATATGAAAGATTTAAGAACCAAACCACATTTATGATTAAAATCTACAACACCCCTTTGATTGTTAACCTTAAAACGTAGCCATTGACTTTTTCTTCTTCAAACTTGCATCCACCTGTACATATCCAAAACAAACAAAAGATTTACCACAATTTGATTATTATCACAAAATATATGTATGTTGGTATACTGTTAAGGCATGCCCCATTACACCAACAGAACAGGTATGAAGACTAAAAAACATTACCATGAGAATAGAGTAATAGACATTCCAATAGATCATAGCTATTGTGCTTACCATGAATACTTGATCATTCCTGTTTCTGAAATGAGCCAAAGAGCAGCACTTGAATCTGGGCTAAACGACTTTTTACTGGACTTGTCTCATTAGAAGGAAAATAAACATCGTATAACGATAAACTTAATTTATAAGAATATTTAAGATGCATTCATTTTAAATTACATTCAAATTGAGCAAGAAAAAGCATCCCATTTGTTGTGAAAAAATGCATACTCATCGATATAACACCAATTGTCAAGCCCAATTAACATCGAACCTGAACCACCCAACCCTTTAGACCCACCCATTTCGTCACCTATAAATTAAAGTGTCTTAAATGGGAAGGATGGAGCTGGTGCAGAATGAATAGATAAACTTACATATAAATAAGCACAGTCATTGTGAGCCATTAAATATAAAATATTGTATAGACCTCGATTTAGAGAATACCTTTGGTCAAAGAACACATTTGGTATGGCCTTATTCTGACTGAATTGGCATTTTATCAGTTCTACCTTTGAAACTCAAACAGCCATGCTACAAAACACTACAAATGATTAAAGAGTACCTTCCAAATCAATTTCATAGTTTTGTGATTTTTCTAGGACCACACAACCAAACTTACTAACTTTCTTATAAATGAATCGGGTAAAAACTGTTTCTGGTAAACTCAACCAACAAACAAATGCAAGATCAAAACTGATAATTTGATCCAACACCAGCTGCAAGCTACACAAATTGGGAGGTATAACATTTGCAATTAACACCACCTGTTAATAAATGACCCAGTACCAGTTGCAAACTTGCAGCTACAAACATTAACAAAAAAAATCATGAATAGATTGTTTGTGACAAATAAAGAGACCATTCAACCCTTTCCTTGTTGGAAATTTTTTACTAATTTAACCTATTCAGCAAATACGCAGCAAAATTAACGGTAGATATCAGCAACACAGGTGTATTAAGCTCACACTAATAAATAGCATAGACAGAGTGAGAAGGACAGCAAACATGCAGTAAAAAGCCAGCAAACATGCTGCAAATTTCCAGCAAAAAAAACTGCACGTATATGCAGTAAATAAGTGCATAAAAACAGCATATGTACAGTAAAAAAATGCGTAAGAATGGGCCGGTTTTGTGCTTTATCTCTAAGATAAAAGAATATGTAAATTTTGAGTGTACCCTATGTGTCGGAAGTCCTCCGAAGTGGATAGATGCTACAACTCCATATAACAAAAACATGCAAGTTGAGGTAAGAATTTACCTCCCTACGTTTCTCAGAATGTTTAGCGCTTCTAAATGAGATAGCTACTCCAACCGTTACTCCTGGTACTCGTGATCTCGCCATCGGCAAAAAGATCATATCACCATATTATACTCTCAGATGAAGGATAATGTTGATATATGTGTTAGAAACTGACTATGTTTGCTTTAAACTTGAAAAATCTGTTAACTTAATGTATATACTTCTAATAATCCATGCATTGATATCGGAAATGAATCAATATAATAAAGTGAATACATAAGCCAAATTGGCCAAAGCTTAATGATTTTCTTTCATCATAAGTCTATTTCAGATGATGAAAACCAATTTCAGACCTTGCAACACAAATTCAACATATAAAATTCACATTTATTAAATCAGCTCAAGATCATATCCATATATATATATACATATATATATATATATATATGTATATGTATATATATATATATATATATATGTATATGTATAGATATATATATATATATACATATACATATACATATATATACATATACATATACATATACATATATATATATATATATATATATATATATATATATATATATATATATATATATATATATATATATATATATATATGCATATGCCTATTATAAAGTAGATAAATAGTAGTAATTTAACAATCATACAAATAAGGAAGAATTAAACGATTCTGAAACCAATTTATGATACAATTCGCTACAGGTTGCAATTTGAGGGGAAAAAAAGCCAACAAATCTTGCATATGAGTTGATGTGTTCCGATCCGCAATAAGAAGCTAAAATACATTAGACCTCATGATCCACCAACCCCTGTTAACAAACATAAGCTACTCAATTCCACAAGAAAGGTATTCTTTTTCATGGAACTTATGAAATTTTATACGTGACAAAGTATAAGGTACAAGAAAGTCTATGGCTTTGTTTTCTTATGACCAAATATCACATAACAGATTTTTTCGGTCGATATGCATTTGACAGAACTTACTTCTGAAATCAATGTTTAAGCCTTGAGAAAGGACTTTGTGTATCCACTATGGTACACATTGTAAAACTTAAGATAATTGCTAGGCGGAGTACGTTGTAAAGTAAATGCAAGTTGAGGTAAGAATTTACCTCCCTACGTTTCTCAGCATGTTTAGCGCTTCTAAATGAGGGAACTACTCCAACTGTTACTCCTGGTACTCGTGATCTTGCCATCTGCAAAAAGATCATATCGCCGTATTATACTATCAGATGAAGGATAATGTTGATATATGTATTAGAAACTGACTATGTTTGCTTTAAACTTGAAAATTCTGTTAACTTAATGTATATACTTCTAATAATCCATGCATTGATATCGGAAATGAATCAATATAATAAAAGTGAATACATAAGCCAAATAGGCCAAAGCTTAATGATTTTCTTTCATGATAAGTCTATTTCAGATGATCAAAACCAATTTCAAACCTTGCATCACAAATTCAACATATATAAATTCACATTTATTAAATCAGCTCAAGATCATATCCATATATATATGCCTATGCCTATTATAAAAAGTAGATAAATAGTAGTAATTTAACAATCATACAAATAAGGAAGAATTCAACGATTCTGAAACCAATTTATGATACAATTCGCTGCAGATTGCGATTTGAGAAAAAAAAAAGGCCAACAAACCTTGCATATGAGTTGATGTGTTCCGATCCGCAATAAGAAGCTAAAATACACTACAGCTCGTGATCCACCAACCCCTGTTAACAAACATAAGCTACTCAATTCCACAAGAAAGGTATTCTTTTTCATGAAACTAATGAAATTTTAAGCACATTTAGAAGCTTACCATTGAATATATTAAACAAAGAATGTAAAAACGGTTACATGATTCATTTTGCATTCAAGAGATAGAACACCAAAAGTTCCATCTTCATAATAGTCTTTCATTGAAACGCAAGCTTTAAACTCTCTTTGGCATTTTATCAAACACATAGAATGCATACATTATATATATATATATATATATATATATATATATATATATATATATATATATAGATCACCTTCCAACAACTAATCATGTCACCTTAATTAACTAAGATCAGGAAACTTTTAAACCAAATTTACAACGCTTATATAAACCAAATTTAAGCAGTATACATCTATGTATATACAATTAAATAATTCAATTCAATTGTATATAAATGTAAAAAGCCTAACCTTTTGATGCCGAAATCTTTGACGGGAGTGAGATGAACGGAGTTGTAATCAACGATTTGTAGATCGATGTTTAAACGATTGCTTTCAATTGTAATGTCTTCCATTGACATTACAGCCGCCATGGTTACACAAACCCTATTTGAACTGAAATTAAAAGAGATTAGGGTTTGTGTAGAAGAGGAGATTTGCGAGAGAAGTTCTGAAAATCATATTATTGAGGGAATTTGTGGGAAGAAGAAGGTGAAAGTGATGTGAGCAGGGGCTAGGTTTTTTCTGCTTCATCTCACGACGATTTTTATTATTATTACTAGTTTATTGACCCGTGTATACACGGGTTTGACAAAAAATATAATTATAAAATCAATTGATATATTTTCTGTCTATAACTAAATACACAAATAAGTTTTCTTTATTAAATTTCTTATTATAACATTTTGTATGCATTTTATTGATACATTTACGCAATGATCAATATAGGACAAACAATAGCAAATTAACATACTCAAAAATACACGGCAATTTGTTTACCCCTTAATAACTTTATTTTATAGTCAAACTATCCCATTATTTTTGGAACCTTCCAATCTTCAATGCCTTCCAAAAATCTACAATATGCTCATATTATATCTGTCATATATTCTCATATTCTTTCTGTCATATACACTTTGAATCCATAAGTCAAACTGTACATTTTCTTCATCTATAACAAACTTATACATCCAATTTCATACTTGATTTCTCTTTCTTTTCTCATCATTCCACCATCCTTATTTATGGTGAAATGCTATTTGTCACATAATTAATACACTCTTCAACTACAACGTCTTCGATGCAGTCATTATCTTTTAGCCTCTAATATTGTTTTCATTAACCAACAATATGTTAGTATTTTGCTCAAGGAAGATAAATGTGTTTATTTGCACACGTAGATTAGATTTGAATAGCCATGAGTCCATCACCCCTGAAACACTAAAAAATAGAATAGATAAGCCATTTGCACAAGTAGAGTAAATTTGAATAGCCATTTTATTGGAATACATCAATGATACGAATAATATAAAATAGACATCAAGTTTAAACGCCCCCTAACTTTGACATGTGCCCACCGTCTAATGCTAAAGCTCACCGAGCATTGTTAAAAAAAAATAAGCTGGCAGGACCTATACAAACAATAAAATGATTGAAAGAAATAAAACCGACAACCATATGTACTACTTGAATCTATTGATAAAATGGCTTACATTTTCAACTGGTAGCTCCCTCACAAACTCAAACAAACAAAAAAAAGGTGTAACTTTTCCAAAATAAAAAAGCCAACTGAATTAATACTGCTTGCTTAAAATAATACTTAACTAAATTAACATTGTTTGAAGATTGCATCTTCTGAGGATCACTTACAGCTACATGCATAAAAGGTTTCACCCTCCATAGAGGAAAAATACCCATCATGAACCAATGAAGTTGCATCAGTCATATCAGTCATATTATATGTGAACTATTACTACAGCTTGACGCATAAATTATTTAAAAACCGGAGATATAGGCTACATCATTCTATTTGATCACATTTTGTTTTGTGGACATAACAGAATTATTATGGCAAAAAGAAAATGCATGAACATTTCAATGACGGCACGTGCAATTGATAATAGTCAGATCTTTGAGAAATAGAAAGATAGAAAAGAAAGTTTACCATGAGATCTTTGACAAAGAGTGCACGAGGGATCAACAGTCCATTTCCTGTCATAACAAGCAGCATTGAGAAAGATGACAAACCTTATATGTTTAAACTATATCGATGAGAACCACCAATTCATTTATAGTAGCTGCTATTGTCTTATGTACAACACCGATTCGACCACCATAACAGCAACAGTGTGAAACTGAACCATCGTGTGACCCAAACGTACAAACAAAACTAATATAAACTTTTGAGCCAAAAAGGCAGATGCAATTGACAATTTAAGTAGTGTTATACATCATCAACTCCTTAGTTAAACCAAGAGTCCTATTCAAAGGAGAGCATATAGGAGAAAATAAAAGATTAGAATATCTTTTTTGCAAATGGGCTGAATAATTTTGGCCATTTCAAATCATTATCTTACCTTCAGCCGAATCATCCCATGCCAAACATGCTAATAGTAGAGGCTGCAGCAATTCCAACTTAAATCCTTGCAGTATCTTTGTAGTCCTCTTTAGAAACAACCCAGCTTGGTTGCGACTGTAATAACGTATATGTCCAAATGTTATCACAAAGATGGTGATAAATACTTCAATGCATACATCAAGTAATTAATATCAAATGATCGATTGAATTCAGACACAAATTTCCCACCGTTAGTATTTTTGGTAATAGATAAAACATAAACAGATGCCCACTTATAATAACTCTATACATACCTTAGTAATTAAACAATATAACTCTAATTTTAATGGGTGGTCGCAGATTCCCATTCGACCAACTTGCCACAATGTCCACCTGTAACTCCTATTTGACGTGACCCACCAACCATTTCTTTTAGGTGATACCGTTCAGCCCGAAAACCTTATCTTCTGTGTCCCCATCTGCAGAAGTATCAGTCCTTATTATAGACTTATATTCAGATTATCACCTTATCAATCACAAACACGTCAGGCTTCAACCATTATAATTTATATTCATCATTTTATATTAACTAAAACAGCATAAAACTACTATAACTCTGGACATATCATTTTATAATTTATATTATCAAATAATATAAATGAATCTTACCTTCATCGAAATGCTCTTCTCTAAATGGATTCCATTAGTAATTCCAAAGAAGGATGCTATATAAATGAGTCGTTTATGTTAGAGGTGATGATTTCGAACCATCAACCTATAAATTAGTCAATTTGGGTAATGTTTAAATCTCTAACGAGTCAAATGGGTTATGCTACAAAAGTAACAAAAATAAAATAAGTCAAACCAGTAGAAAGTCATCCATAATGAGTTCAAATGCATACATAGATCCATAATAAGACCCCTAATGGTATTTAGTCATGGATTCAAACTTGTAGATCACATTATTGTTTTTGCAATCATAGTTACCACATTTTATACTTTTATAAGACCCATAGATTACCATAAAGCACACCTTACTACACTTTGAGTAGGTATGTCAAGTAGATATGTAACTAATAATATGAAACAATTTACCTTGTTTCTCATTTCATAGACATAGGCTTCCACGGCGTTCTCTTTGTCCTTGGTTTCTTCAATAACTCGGTCCTGTAAGGCCATTTCAAACACTCTTTCCACTGCATTCTGCACATCTGCAGTTAGCATTGCCCCGTAAACCACCTCCGAAACAGGTACCGATTTAGGTCAACTACAGTAGCGATTCAGTTTTGTCCCAAATTTTGCATCACAAGCGATAAAGCAATCCATCTGAGCAGAAGCATCTCCTGTTTCAGGAGCACCATTCTCAGCCCCGAATGCATCCTGCATGTATACATCGCTTTCATTTGCTGGCGCATAGCTAAAGCCGTATCAACGTCCATCTTCGTAGTCTCTTTTGCCACTGGACCATCAATTTCCTTTTCCTCAATAAGCTGCAATTGTAAAGCAAATAAGAAAAGTCAAGAGTTACATTTTACACCCAAATGGCCCACATGGCCAATGCTCGACTTAAATGAGATCCTATTACCACCAGCCTGTGCAGACTCCACAGTAGTCATACTACTCAACTTGGTGATACTGGTTTTTCTGAGATTATAACTTCATCTACACACTAATGTTGGCAAAATTTACCATATGTACACAAATATGCCTCATGCTTGACATGTGAATTGAATATAATCATAGAATAAAAGGGAGGGTTTAAACTTAAAACAAAGAAAAAATAAACTAAAAGAATTGGACCTTAAAATTATTGAATACCAGCCTCACTTATAATCCTCATTTTCTTGACTTCCTTCCATCTTTTTCTTTCAGATTGAGGTGATTAACAAACCAAGCTGCAAAAGATAATACACAACAGAAAGTATATACAAAATATCACAAATTATGTATTAGTCACATTGCATTATTAACTCAATCATAAATCGAATTCAAATTCCTTTTATACATGTAAAACAGAAAATGACATAGTGATGCCCAAGAGACTAACACCTACCTTGCGATACCCAGAAACCAGCTCATAATCTAGCTACACTTGATTTTGAAAATTGACAAAAGGGTTACCTACAATTATTGGTGCTAAATTGACCATTTTCCTAGCATAAAATTTTTCTATGACACCCACAGAAAACATATGAAAATCATTGAATAGTTCTTTCTCTGAGACATTTCATCAAATACTTGTTGACCACTTCATCAAAACACTTATACCTTCTAATCTTGTCCCTCTGGAATTGATGCCTACATCAACAACCTACATATACCGACATCAAATAAAAACTCAAGACTTTATAAAACTGATACAGATTATCGGAGTCCTTAACATGTAACACGAAAATAATTTCACCAACACCAAACCGAATAGTATCTCAATACCAAGTAAAAAAAACAAATAAAAGAGAAAACAATAAAAATAGGTGTAATACCTTGATTTATAATTTCTGAATGTTTTTCATCATCATTATCTTCATCTTAGAAACATCCATTTTACTTCAAGATTGAGCCCTAAAATGAAAAGAAAAAAAAAAACCCGACGGAGAAGAAATAATCAGGAGAAAATTGATGAAGCGGATGACATAATGGGGTGAAAATGGTTGGATGGTTTATCAACCAAATAAAAAAACCACAATGATTTACCTAAACCAACACATACAAGCCCTGACAAATAAAGTCTGAGAGTGGATTGAAAAACAAAAATCACAAATATAAATCACCAATTAGATTGCGAAAATAAAAATAAAAATAATGGATAAGTTTGATTATTACCTGTACTTGGTGATAAAGCTCAGAAGTGAAAAAATACCAGAGAATGATGGTGATTGAGAAGATGAAAGTGTGGAGATGTGGAATGAATGAATGAGTAAATCAGAGAGAAATTAGAAGGAGATAAAAAGTTTGAATTCCACCAATGAAGAAAAGAAGGCGTGAGTAGTTATATTTTCAAGATTTGCACGGGTATTCCAACCAATAGATATTATTGAGCATCGTGTACCCAAAAGACTTCTGAGAAAACATGCAAGCGTGCATGGAGGGAATGGTGACTAAGAGATAACAGGTAACCAGGAAAAAATAAAATAAACAATTTACAGAAAAATCAAAATTACCACAAAATTCCTTGCACCATATTGTGCCACGTTATCATCAAAAATAGCCTAAGAATTTGACAACTCAGCTTCATGACATCAACATCAACTGCCCTTTAATATATAATATAGAATATAGAATAGATATAGATTATTATAATTATAACTTTTAATAAAAAATGTTTTTTATTTTTTTTTACGTTTTTTTTTCTAAAATAAACTTAATTAAATTAAATTAAATTAATTTGTAATATTTAAGGAGGGACAATTATGACTTTTGAGTAATACACATTTATTATTTAGGTTGTCATTTACATAGAAGATTATCAATGGCTTTAATTATAAATGGTTAATCAATGGAGGGTTGAGATTAGATTAGAGTTTTCTAAATTAAAAATGACAACCTAATATACACTCTATTATAATATATTAAAGAGAAGAGATTATATTTATTTATAGATTAGACTCCCGTAAGCTCTCGTAAACTTCCTTTCAAAAAAAATTTACATGGTGGTCTTCTATAAAATTTATAATTTACTTATGAATCGAATGTGGTAATAAACTTGACCGACACACTCATTACCATTCTTATGTCGTTTGCCTTTTCTGGTTATGAGTTGTTTGTAATGTTCTGATTTTTATTGTTCATATATATACACAAATAAATAAGGAAGTCAACCACGGGCCCGGCCTTATTGTAAAATACAAAAATTGTGAGTTGTATTGGGCCGATAGTCCCTTTCTGTAGGCCCAATCCATCAACTGTTTAAAGTCCACAATCTATTTGTCTCCTACGGTAGGAGTCCTACCTAGGGGTGTTCACAGTTCGCATAAAACCGAATTATTTAATTGGATAACTCGGATCGGACCATATGGTTTGGATAATTGGATTTTCGGATCGGAACGGATCAAAACCAAACTTATTATTTTGGATCACGGATTGGTTTTGGTTAGTTTATTACAAACCGGATTATCCAAAAAAAACATATAACAAATAAATATATATTTTTCAAACATTATATATATGCATGCACATACAAAATAGTTTGCTAAATTATTAATATTCTACAAATATCCAAAAATAATACGTAGTTTATAGTTTACAAAATTGTTTACTTATATATGTAAGAAATTTATAGTTTCGTTTTGCATTTTACATGTATTGGGAGGTTCAAATAAGAACCATCCATTTTGTATAATATTATTATAATATCTAATATATTTTTATTAGATATTATATATATTTATATATGTGTTTGGATATCCAAAAACCAAACCGATCCATCCAAATAATAATTCGGATGGATTGGTTCGGTTTTATAATTTGTTTGGACGGATCGGATTCATATTTTCGAAACCAATATCCATTTGGATTCATGTATACGGATTGGTTTTGAACCAATCCATCCATTTGAACACCCCTAGTCCTACCCAAGTGAGATTCCTTTTAGTGATAACTACAACAATATATAAATGGTTCTCATATATCGACAACATAAGTATTAACATAAATTCTTTAGAACCATAGAATGTTGCAAGTCAGTTTTTTTTTTTTTTTTTTTAGAATGTTAGTATTTTAACAAACAGCTTTGATGTTTTACCAATAATATAGTAGAAAAAACTAAATTGATCAACTATATAGTAAGCCAATCATATTTGATTATTGATGTAATGGCTCGGAATGTATTAAATTAATTTTACATTTTTCGTTGTCATATGCGTTTATGTTTTAGAAATCTTTTTGTGTGATTGAAAATTTTTAAATGTCGAATGTATGTATTTACGTCAATACTCAATAGAATGTTTTTAGAAAGTTTCGTACATACATTATATTAGACACTACATACAATATATACATTACATTTTTAAAGGTGTTATATACACATAATACACAATTTCTAAGTCATGAATAGGTGTATATTCTAATAAATCCTCATATCATTGACCATTGAAAATGATTTATCTTATTTTTAGATACACACAAACACAAATTATCATCTTTGTTATGATTCTTTGGAAGTTAAATCCAACAAGAAACATGAAGGAACAGAAAAGGACTAGAGAGAGAGGAAGTGAGAAGGTCCATGAAGTTGGTCGTTGCTACACCATCACCACAAATACAATTTGACCTTTTAGGAGTATGTGATAATGAACATGCACGAGCCAACACAATCAATTTCTTGATTATCATGAAGATAAGAGCATAATTATAAATATAATTTATTTTTATAGGAATTTATTAACTATACTCTTAAGCTATGATTAAGAAGAATACCTACAATAAATTAACAAGCTCAGTTAGCGTTTTTACAAGAGAAAATTACTAAAATTTTCATATTTACGCAGCATACAGAGTACTCCGTATGTATTACAGAATTTATACATCTACGGAACCATGCAAAGTTCTAATTCGATTCGACGACTATCTTGAGTTGTATATAACATTGACTCGTACATATAACAAGCCAAATTCACGTTTACAAGATTTCAAGAATCTTTTATCTAACCTTTCGACTTTGGGTATTTGTATCTTTAAACGAACAAGGAAAAAAAAATCTATTGGTATGATAAATGATAGATCAACCAATCAAATTTATATACCAACAGATTATTATTTTTTTCCTCATTTTTTTTCATAAGATATAATGAAAATTGGTTAAATGACCATATCTAATGTATTTGGTGATCATAGACGAAAAAAACTTCTCACATTGACCATTTCACCATATGATAAAAATTTAATTGGTTGAAGGACCATATCCATAATCTTCTCATTATTATTACATATTACATATATAGCAAATAAGTGATGAAAGCTTTGATAATCCTTAATCATGACTTGACTATATTTAAATGTGATTAACTAGTTTTACTATAAGACCACTCCTAACCGTTGTTGTATCAATTGTTTCAACTCAGCGCCACCCCAAACTGACAAATTTCCGACATAACGGTGCTAACAATGACTATGTCACTTCAATTGTTGGGGTCCACATTTATTAATACACATTTATTTCTATACAATAAATAAATAAACAATAAAAAAAATTAATAAGGGACGCGTTGGTTTTTACGTCGGGAAAACGAAGCATAGGGAGGGACACACCAAAGCGACACGGTGGTGCCATAGGTGTCACTTTAGATATATACGTTAGTTGCAAACTCACTTGCGTCGATTCCAAGCGATGGGAGTAGTCTAACAGGTCAAATGAATCTTGACTTTTGAGTGGCTTTATTTACAAGAGGTTAAGTGCACCAAAATGCAAATTAACTAAGTTCTGATATTCGTAGTGTGCATCTAACTATTCGGGCGTACATTGTATATAGGAAACTTGTTATTTGTTGCTAATATATGTCATCTAAGACCTTTTATCACGTGTCATCTATATAAGGTGTCACGTGACATCCCTACAAGTTCACACGTCACCAAAATACATATAATGACGATAAATAATAAGTTTATTACACACAATGCACACTTGAATAACTAAGTACACGTTACGTATGTCAGAATTTAGTTAATTGCATTTTCATGCACTTAACCCAAAATTTATAGTGAAATTATAAATTTTCTGGCATTTACCGTTAAAACGTAACACTATAAAGGGCTTCTCCGACTCCGACCATAATCCTCAAGACCTCAACCACCAGCTCCATCTACAACTTGTAGTTGTAGCTACAATTACAGCTAATTGTTACCGAACATACCCAAAGTTCCTAGTAAAAATCCTTTGAAGAAAAAAAATACTAGTAATAAAAACAAAAAAGTTGAACAAGTAAACCATTTAAGTGGATTGAGCAAAGGTGACAAGTGTCACATGTATAAACCTTATATCTATATATCCCCTGAAATCCACGTTAAAACCTCCCTTCTTCTTCATCCCCCTTTTCGAGTTTCTCCCTCCAAAATTTCACTAACATTAATTTTCTTCAATTCAATTAATGGCGGTTGCACCTGCTTCTTCCTACACTAAAACCCATTTACATGACTCCTTATTATCCAGTAATCATTATGTTTCTTCTTCTGCTCGTAATATCTCTTACCACCGTCATTTAACTTTCCGACATCTTCCTCGTACTACCACCACCACCGCAATTCGATGTTCTGTTACCTCCGAGTAATTAACTATTCAACCTTGATTCTGTCTTAATTTTACTTGTAATAACAACTTGTACTTACCGGAAAATTTGCTTCTTCTTTTTTTTTTTTTTATTAATTTTGTTCGTTGTTGTTTGATTGTAGCAAAATTGAAGCACCGGTTGGAATTGATCCGAAACCAAAGGCTGAATGTTATGGTGTCTTCTGTCTCACTTATGATCTCAAGGCTGTAAGTTTACCTTTTTAATAGTTATATTATATGCAGCAAACATCACAGGTTAGTCGCTAGTAGCTTTAAAATATGACTGATCTTGTGTAAATGGATCGAGAAGTTAAACTGTCAAAATGTGAACTTCTTTATTTATAGCCCTTACCCGTTTCGGTCAAATATCATCACTAAATACACTATTCACCGATCAAATATATTCTCTCCCCAATAAAATCTCTGTTTTAAACGGTTGAATTATGAAGTAGACTTTTATTCTAGGACAAACGAAAATATCAAGCCGGAGTTGTGGATACTTCAAAATGGGACGGAGGAGTACCTCTTTACTCTTTAGTTACTATACTTGCTACTTTTATGTCATTTCGTATGAGAATATGCTACATTTTCTAAAGGTTTTGTAGAAAGAGTTTGTACAAGATTGATGGTTACATAAAATTATGAGCTATAAAGAAAGACGTATTCAACATAATTTGTCAACTTCTTGTGTTACATCACTTTGGATGGGATTATTTGTAACCAATTTAGTCAGCCATAAACTATTGATTTTAATAATTGGTCAAGTATATTTACCGAACTTATGAGAACAGCATTTAAGCATATTAAACTTTCAACTGCTATTTTTGTAAAACAAATGAAATGCCGATGAGTAAATCTTTCTTACATAAGTTTGACGTGAAGAAGAAAATTGATACTCCTGTACTATTTCCATCATTGTTTTTGTTTTGGATGCATTGAAATCACACCATCCTTAATCAACATTTGTTTCCTTCTTATTTTGTCTCTTAGAATTTGATCATTTTACCCCTACAAATTTGTCCTAAAATGCAGTTAATCTGGTTTGCCCCTCTGATCCTCCACCAAAAAAGAGAGGGAAATAGTATAAAAAGATGGGAGATGATGATATACATGCATCAATATCGTCCATACATAAACATAACAAAAACTTTGAGATAAATTGATGATAAACTGTAAAAGTATAATCACTCATTCACTCCGTGCATGTAACAACCTTTTATGATCGCCCTATGGCTATCGTTAATAAAACCCAAAAAAATATGTCTTTTTTATTAATCAATGTGAGTTAAGGTATTTCCTTCTCGATGATAAGAAAATTATACTTTTAGTGCCAAAAAACTTCTTATTGATGGTAAAAATAAAAATAAAAAGGTAGTCCACAACTCTCTAAAATGCATTCTTTGGGTCAATTTTGCTTTGTGAAGTCGTTCTTGTTGGAACAAAAACCTAGGATACCGTAAATTGATTATTACTATTTTTTGTAGAGTACAAGAAATGGAAATTTGGCTGAGTAGCTTTTTGTGCCAATTACTTCCAAAACCTAATGTATGTATCGATTATTTAACATAAGGAGAATTCATACAACATGTTGGAGCGAAAGTAAAGTTACAAATTTTAGTAAAAGTATTAATGGACAAGAAAAGTAAATTCGAATGAAGATTTACCATAAAAATTAAATATTGTTCACAGCTTCTATTAGACAACCCAAATGAACTGTTGTATCTTTCTTGGGGAGGGAGGAGTAACATAATCATTGGAGCTATTACATATATGACCATATTCATATCAGCATCTATCATTAATGTAAAAGGATAGAAATCTAAGATCACTGTAGGAGTTGTATATAATGATATTAACAGTTGGAGAATACATTGTTACTGTCTCCCACCCAATTGCTCGACATCAGCTCTTTTTCGACCTTCACTACTTTCAATACTAGTTATGATTGTCGGATTTATCAACGTTGATTAATGTTGAATTAAGAAATATATAAATGCTTATTACCTGTTTTTGGACAAGTTCTAATGTGTGGTTGTACTATATCAGGAAGAAGAAACAAAGTCATGGAAGAAAATGATCAATGTTGCAGTTTCAGGTGCTGCTGGAATGATATCAAACCATTTACTCTTTAAGGTAACAAATCCTTTTGTCTTTTTTGGAACCAGAATATCTGAAAACGGTATTTACATGACATCTTGTGCCCTTCGTACATTAGGGTGACCGGATACTTTAGTAAAGTCGTCTCTTAATTGGACAGTTTAGCCCATTGTGTTTTTATTTTTTTAAGAGATTCATCAAGTGTTCTACACTGCAAATATATATATATATATATATATATATATATATATATATATATATATATATATATATATATATATATATATATATATATAAAAGGAGAGGTTTGAAAAGACATCGTCTACAGATCTGATCAATATGATTAAATTTTGTATATACAGCTTGCATCGGGTGAGGTATTTGGTCCGGATCAACCTATCGCCCTGAAACTTTTGGGATCTGAACGATCATTTGGAGCTCTTGAAGGTAATAACACATTAGTTAGTAGCAACGTAACGATTGCATCCCAATCTTATATAACGAATTGTCAAATGGTAACAATGCAGGAGTGGCAATGGAACTGGAGGATTCGTTGTATCCTTTATTGAGAGAGGTGAGCATCGGGATAGATCCATATGAGGTATTTCAAGATATTGAATGGGCTCTTTTGATTGGAGCAAAGCCTAGAGGACCAGGAATGGAACGAGCTGACTTGTTAGATATTAATGGACAAATCTTCGCTGAGCAGGTTCTTTTAATCTTTTCGGCTTCTGTAACTCTACAATATCGATAATTTTTCCATAAGTCTTATTAAGTAATGGAGATATGACAGGGTAAAGCTCTCAATGCCGTTGCTTCACGTAATGTCAAAGTCATGGTGGTGGGTAACCCCTGCAATACCAAGTATGCAAAACTAGCGTTTACGTCTTTTAATCTAAAGCACGAGATTTATATCTACTTTAAAAGATTGAAGATTTACTTTCATGGTTATAATATATTTTTTGTATGTTGTTTGCAGTGCTTTGATATGTATGAAAAATGCCCCAAACATACCCGCAAAGAATTTTCATGCTTTAACTAGACTAGACGAGAATAGAGCTAAATGCCAGGTATTAAACAGTTTCAAAAGAAACTTCAACTTAGTACTTTAAAATATTTAAACTTATTCTTTCTGCAGTTGGCTCTCAAAGCAGGGGTTTTCTATGATAAAGTCTCTAATGTCACAATTTGGGGAAACCACTCAACAACTCAGGTTACTGAATAATTTAGTTGTCTTTTATTTATCCGTTTTCATATTTTTCTTCCATTAGTTAAATGTAGTTTGTTTGTGTTAGGTTCCAGACTTCTTAAATGCTAAGATACATGGAATCCCTGTCCCGGAAGTTATTAGAGATAGGAAATGGTTAGAAGAGGAATTTACACACATTGTTCAGACGGTAAGTCTAATATTAGGACATACTTATGTACATTCTTTTTGTTTTTCACCCTTTTTTGGATT
This sequence comes from Helichrysum umbraculigerum, assembly GCA_949592205.1. Classification (NCBI taxonomy): domain Eukaryota; kingdom Viridiplantae; phylum Streptophyta; class Magnoliopsida; order Asterales; family Asteraceae; genus Helichrysum; species Helichrysum umbraculigerum. The sequence goes on from CATIUR010000003.1 coordinate 68,894,910, forward strand.
TATAAGTTATTGAAAATGCTGGGCAGAGAGGTGGAGTTCTAATAAAAAAATGGGGAAGGTCTTCAGCTGCATCTACTGCAGTTTCTATTGTGGATGCGATAAGGTCTCTTGTAACACCCACACCCGAGGGTGATTGGTTTTCAACTGGAGTAAGTTTCTCCTTGCATGATTTATTCTTAAGAGTACATCAGATGTCGAATCCTATTATGGAACAAAGTAAACATTGAAGTTTTTGTGTCTTTCTGCTTTCATAGTGGTGGCAATTTTATCCCGTTTACTTATGATTGAATTGATATTGGTTATGTTCTATCTCAAAAGGTTAAATAGGCAAATCAAATGTAGCTAAACAAGTCAAAGTGTCGAAAGTCACCCCAACTGTTTTTTATGCACACAATCTCCTAAGTAGCGTTGTTTAGATAATCATGTCAAAATCAGAATAAGATAATAAAGAAAGTGTTTGCTTTTCAGGGCTGAAAGGTCATCATTTTTGGTAACTAGGCTAACATTATACAATGGAAATAAAATGCAGGTTTATACAAATGGAAATCCTTATGGTATAGCAGAAGGTATTGTTTTCAGCATGCCCTGCAGGTCCAAGGTACAGTGCAAACCCGATTTTTAATCTTCATCTAATATGCGTGTTCAAATTTTGTTATAAAAGGTAATTTTCTGTCAGGGGGATGGTGACTACGAGCTTGTCAAAGATGTGATATTTGATGACTACCTTCGTAAGAAAATCAAAAAGGTACTCAAACTATAGACTTTTATATCTTATTATTTCACTCTATGAAGTCTGGTTCTAAAATTTGGGTGCTATTATCTTTTCCAGTCTGAGGATGAGTTGCTTGCAGAGAAGAAATGTGTAGCACACCTGACGGGAGAGGTGAGTACCAGTATATTTGCTACTTGCTTGGGATTTAGAAGTGGAAAGTTTGGGTAACAATTAGCATATGCCGGAATGGGATGGGTTGGGTTGGGTCGTTATACCTTTTGTGCATTAATCTATAAAAAGTACCTTTTACAGTTATTTTTTTAAATATCAAGGAGAACTTAAAAATGATTTAAGAGGTTTTTTGCATTATAAGCAGCACTTTGGGTAATTTCACCCTAATTCATCTTGCATAAAGTTTTATATTCAACCCGTTTAGGATAATATAGAGAAGTCGACCCATTTGTAAGTAAATGGGTCAAAAGCTTCACATGTAGTTCGGATCATAGAACCTAGAAACTTGGTAGATAATTAGTCGTGAAAAAGTTGCAAGATCGTGGAACTGTGAAACTTAGCAGTTCATCCTTTTTAACAATTAAATACTCTTAATTTTATCAGGGAATTGCTGTCTGTGACCTACCAGAGGATACAATGCTCCCCGGAGAAATGTAGAACAAGATATATTCAGTAATTGATCAAATATCGATCGGGCATACCATCCCAATAGTGAGATCTCCAGGAAACAGAATTAGAATCATGTTCCTATTATTGAACAAATATAGTTGCCAATAATGGGCAATTTGTGCCATTTTACTAGTTTGAGATATAACTCGAGAAACACATGTATGCTATGCAGTTCCTATTTTTTTTTTTTTTTCCCAGAAATTGGTAAAAGATATAAAATCATTATCTGTGGAGGATCCGAGGGCGTGCCTCATTTGCAATGATTTAAAAACTGGGTTGAACCGGCCGGTCGGACCGGTTCAACCGGAAATTTTGAGGTTTCCGGCCGGTTGTAAACCGGTTTGGCCGGTTCAACCGGAAATTTTGAGGTTTCCGACCGGTTGTAAACCGGTTTTGACCAAGGTTTGATCAGTCAACGAACCGGGCGGTTCGGTCAAAACCGGACGATTCAACCGGGAACCGGACTGGTTCAACCGGTTTTTAATTTTTTATTATTTAAAAAAAAAAAGGTTTTTGACCGGTTTTGGGACGGTTTGGCTGGACCGGTCGGACCGGTTCAACCGGAACCGGAGCCCTCTCCGGTCCGATTCGGTTTTCAAAACATTGCTCATTTGAGCCTTTGAGGGTAAGCGCAGGACAATTTATTGCATTTTAAGACACAAAATTTGTGACTTAGAGTACTCATTCTCACAACACTACATTCTACACAATTTTGTCCTAAAATGTAGTAAATTCGATTTGCCCTTCCTCTCCTTCAAATGCTGCTTGCCCCTCGTAACCTTACCTATCATTGTCTTGGGTATACCATTGGCAAAATATACAAAACACAAACCAAATCTCCAGAAATTATATAACACAAATCAATTAAAATGTCCAACGTAGGTCTGTTAACGAACCGAGTCGATTCGAATATCCTGATGCTCGACTCGACTCGTTTGAAAAATATTATGTTCGAGTTCGACTCGAACTCGATTAATTTTTTAAAACCATATTCGAGTTCGAGCTTGAATAATAAATTGGTGTTCGAGCTCAATACTCGTTTAAGTTTTTGACAATTTACAAAAAAAACTAGTTAATTAAGTTCAAAATATTTATTTAGAAGCTCAAGCTCGATAGACTCGTAAATAAGCTCTATAAAAAGTATACTAACTATTTTTGTAAGACTTGAAATAAAGTTTGTAAATTATATTTACACTTAATTAAACTTAAAGTGTGTAAGTTTAATTAGTTATCATCAAATCATCAAACACTAATAAGCAAGTATGTAATTAGATTCTTGATCTTTATATTTATAGTGTGTTCATCTCATCCTATATGTTTTACACATCCAATGTGGGATGCAAAAAGAATAAGAAGTTTGTCCCACATTTAGGAAAAGAAACCAAGTTAAAGAAAAAAGAGTACTAAAAAAACAAAGTCTCATAGATGAGAATGTGGAATCAACTTATGTGTTCTTTCAACTATAAATATGGTGTTAGTACAATATTTGTGTTTCTAGATATAATATTAAGTAAAAATAAAAATCTTATTACTATCATATCTTTTAAGTTTTAAATTATGTAATTATTATGATAATAGATATTTTCGTTTAGCTCGTTCGACTCGACAAGCTCGACTAGTTCGTTCGGCTCGAGATCATTTTACGAGCTTTCGAACGAGCCGAGCCGAATTTATTGTTTTGAAGCTCGGCTTGTAAAACTAATCGAGCAGTCTTTTTATGTTCGAACTCGACTCGAGCTCGAATAGTATTATGCTCGAATTCAAGATAAATGAGTTCGAACTCGGGTAACTCGTTAACTGCCCGGTTCATTAACAGCACTAGTCCAATAGAACATTATGCTGCAAGGACGTTTGATCATCATAGTTGACAAAAGCTGTTGGCGGACCTACCTTATCACTAGGGTATGGACTTGCATACCCTGCCACCCAAAAAACTAGTATTAATTATTGGGAAAATTTCATATATATCCCTAGAAATTCTTGAAATTACATATATATCCAACCAAACTTCATAATTACATATATATCCTTACAAACTATCTAAACTCTCATATATATCCAATCCTCTAATTAAATAAATACAATTAAATGCTTAAAAACTATTCAACTGAAACAAGATGCTTTGGTGAGTTTTCTTTAGATATAGAATTACAAATGTATTGATGTCATTTGGGTGTAATTAGATTCGTGTAGCTATTTTTAGTAGTTATGGGTCTGCATTTTTTTAGTGTTGGATTAAATATGTCGAGTTTGATTAACCTTTTTAAGCATGGAATTACAAATGTTGATGTCTCTTTGAGTTTAATCACATCTGTGTAGCTACTTTTAGTAGTTACAGGTACACTTTTTTTGATGTTTTTCATGTTTCCAAATTTCGTATATTAGTATTTATTTTAATTATAAAAGGATTGGATATATATGAGAGTTTAAATAGTTTGTAAGGATATATATGTAATTATGAAGTTTGGTTGGATATATATGTAATTTCAAGAATTTCTAGGGATATATATGAAATTTTCCCTTAATTATTATTTCTTCTAAAAAAAATACTCCCTCCGTCCCAAATTAAATGTCCTGTATCAGATTTGGAGGTCTTTCTTTTTCAACTTTGACCTTAAATATTTTTGTTTGTGTTATATATTACTTTATGAAAATTATACCAATGAAAATATATTAAAAATCCAATCCATACATATATTTTGCATCAAGTATTATATAACACAAACAAAAATATTTAAGGTCAAAGTTGAAAAGAGAATACTCAAAAAGTCAAACCAGGACATTTAATTTGGGACAGAGGGAGTAATATATAGGTAAAGAATGCATGCCCTAGAAAGTAGAAAATAGTTGTGACTACCCAAGTAGGCTGAATTCTAACAGTCCAGTCCAATAATGAATTCTAACAGTCCAGTCCAATAAACCTAACTAAAATCTTAAGCCCAAGATTAAAAAATACTTTAACAACTAAAGCACATTAAAGCAAAAATCGGATCTTTAGTATTACGTACGTATCAATTAAATTAACATACCAAAAGTTATATTGGCCCATCCTCATATCATGATTTCAAACAAAACTCGGTCCATGCTCTTTTTACTTTTTTTTTTACACTTCTCTGCTCACCCACGAATTTTGTGAAGAACAAGCTACGGAATAGTATCGGTGATGAGACATTAAAAGATAGTTTGGTTACCTTTATAGAAAACGATGTGTTCTCTCAAGTTAGTGACAATGATTTCATGAATTGCTTTCAAAGAAAGCAAGATCAACGATGACAATTGTAAATTCGAATTATGGGAATATGGTTTGGAAGTTGTAAGTTTAAAAATATGGATATATAGCATGTATTTTGCTACTTAATGATACTTAACAGTACTTTAATTTGTTGATAATCAATTTGAATGAGCTGAATCTAAGACCAGATCTAATTTCCCGATAATAACCGAATCAACTATAGTAGAAATATATTTTTCACTAAAAAGTGCATATTTTAGTACAAATTTCTGAATCCGCCACTGGAATCATGTTTAGTGGTTAGTATATTGGAGCTGTAAATTGATGACTGTATTATTAAATGAAAGCTATTCAAAACCAAGCATCTTCTGAATTAAAGAAGATAAAGGCTTTTTGGTGGGAGAAAAATCAGATAATGGAAGCCTTATGGACCTATGTGCAAAGAAAAACCATACACTAGCTTTCCAAGTGCTGTGAAACGAGTTTTTACTTGTAATAAACCCTAGTCTTCAATAGTTTTTGATTCATGAGATCCTCTTCATGTTTAAACAAATCTCCAGTGTAAATACAGCCGATGGTCTCGCATCTTGTAGGAAATGACTCTGCAGGAGTTCAGGACAGCAAAAGAAAGCAGATACATGATAGTAAATAATGACGGTTATAACACAAACATCAATATGAACAAACTTAAGTTAGTTTGTCTATAGATAGATCCTAAAACCCAGTTTAATGGTTCTCAACACAATATCTCAAGTCATGAACAAGAAGTCATAAAGTACTTAGAACGTCATATTCCACCACAATTATTCTTTTTCAAATACCTGCTGAAAAACCAAGTAAATAAGCTTATATGGTCAAGAACACTTTCTTAATTTTGTTACTATAGATAGATTGATCATTCAGCTCATGAATGACCTAGAGCATACCAAACTCCCAATCTTAAAGCTCAAAGAAAGCACCAGAATCCACACAAACGCACAGTAGAACCAACTTCGAGACGCAATTGAATTGGCCTTCCCAGCTTGATGTGAGATGGCAGAACTGACCTCCCTTTGTCCCAATCCAAATGATAGAACTATATTGAGTTGAGTGTGCTTGCCCAACGATAAGTCCACCGCACCACCATTGAAAGAGACGTTCCCAATATGAATCATACCAGATGTGACATTGACCGAACTTGAAGCTTGAGATGCAGAAGCCATGTATTTTGTAGGGAACTCTGATGCAAATGCAGGTGGAGCAGTAATGTTCCCCAACATGTAACTCGCCTTTTTGAGAAATGGGTATCGAATATCTGTATACCAGCAAAGAAAAAGGTTGAGTATGAGATAGTCGCAGCAAAAACAGATCCAAAAGAGGAGACATTTTTTTACCTGTTTCCTGGTCTTGATTTCCTTGCTTTGGAGCAGCCAAATCGTCATTCTGTCCGTCAAAGAGCTGGCTTGTTTTGGTCACTTGATGGCTTCCACCATCCACACTCTATCAGTAACAAAAAGAACATATCGTTAGCATAGTGTTGAGGTGGCAAGATGAGTGTGTCAGACAGCAATTCACAACCAGGCAAGGTCGGGTTAGGTTGATCACAAATTGTCTCCATTAGTTATATATATAACTGATGTGCTAATTAAGATTACAAAAACAATAGTATTACAACAATAATCTAAATTGTTGTATAAAAACCAAATTGGGAGCCAGTTTTGACCAGTTGGCCTACAAGATACAAATTTCAACTTAACTCGTTTGAGATAGAAGAACACAACCCAAAATAGACCCACTCATAAATATACGGATAAAAAATGCCACCTCTATTAGCAAACAAAAACAAAGGAATTTTTGCTTTAAGAGTGTTACCACCTCAAGAGTTACAGATGAATCAGGGAGAGTGTTCTTGTTTCCAACCGGATCAAAATAGAAGTTGTCAACTTCTGGATTGAAGAACGGGGTATATTCATTGAGTATTTCAAGGCCAGAATCTGTCTCCACAGCATTTTTAAGGTCATCAGCTTGAAAGAATAAGCTTTCATCGAGTGAGAAATCCCCGTTAGCATCAAAATATGGTTCCTCAAGCAAATAATCAATGTCAAAATTCACGTTATTGCTAGATTCTCCCACATATCCATAGTTCACAGACTCAGTATCCAACACAGTCTGCACAGGCAAATCAAACGACGTGGATCCATCATTTTGGTCAACATGAGGTTCACATTCACTTGCACCCACCAAAGAATTTTGAGTATCACTAGTCACTATTGTGGATACATCAGCATGATTCATGTTATCCCCCAGGTAGACACTTGGAGGGAGAGGACCATATTCTTCTGCTGTGTTAAGAATCTGACAGAAAACAGTAAAAGAAAGAAGAGAGAGCACCCTTATGATTATATCAATACCAATAATAATATGTTTAAGTAAAATAAATCGTTCATAACATGATACTCAAATTTGACTGGGATATGTACCAATAAGAAATCAATTTAGAGATTTTTTCTTTTAAATCCCCTCAAATTAGATGCAAACAAATATTCTGCCTAATCACAAACCTAAAAAGATTGTATAACGAGAAAACACAATTCTCTGTGTTTAACCAAAACTTAAAAAAAAAAAAAAAAAATAGACAAGGTTTGCTATAAAAGCATCCACCTAGAGACAAAACAAGTGCTGACAAGAAATATTATGCATTTGCTGCTTATAGCCTAATAGTAATGATATAAATACTTCGATTAGGATTTTTTAAAAGGCATAAGTTGAATATATAGCATAAGTGCAGGAGATCTACACCAACTTACATAGACGTAAGTATATAAATATAGTTTATGTATGAGCGATTACATGCATCAAAAGATATGCTAACTATCAATTAAACAATCTTTTAGTATTTGAGAATACCATTCTGATAAACACTAGACCAAAAACATTTACTTTCGTGGAAACAGTTTTCTCCATCCTTTTGCAAGGATGGATATAACACTTTGCATTTTAGACAAAGGTAACAAACAATTCATGTATACAGGTTAACAACATTTGAAATTTCTCCCTGAAGCTTGAAAGTCCACTAGACAGTAATTATCAAAACTGAAGCATAGAAGAAGTACAAACCTGCTCAATGTCATTAGGATCTAGATAAGAATCCATATCAATAGGTAATTCCTCAGTACAAACTTCCTCCTTGGGAACATATACCGTCTCCTCATCTTCCCACTCTTCCTCGATAAACGGCGCCCCATATTTTTCACCATTCTTAGGTCCAGAACCACTTTTGAGAAAAATCCGACACAGGACAAATGCGTCCTGCCATCCCAAAGTCCAGGGTAAAAGAAAATAAAAGACTACGATCAAGATCATACAAAGAAAATCTAAAATAAGGTGAAAAACATATTTCAAAAAAACCCTATTTAGAAGATGAGAATCTATCAAAGAATGATAAGTCACATCCAATAGTTCAAGACATCACATCCCACGTCGATTGTAAGTCAGATTCGACATCCCGCCATATGGGATTGCATTAATTTGCGCTTGGGCCATAACATTTACACACTAGTAAATAACTATTGTCATCTTTGTTATTATGTCGCTGTGACAATCCGTGTGTAGTCTTGAACACACATCGACACATATAAATGTTTTATCTTTTTATTAGATACATATGAATTTCCACTAAATAATCATATCCTCCTCACCTGCACAATCCCAGCATTTTTGAGCTCCTGATCAATGAGCCTGTATTCATGCATAACCCAGTTTGTCCTCTCACCTTTTGGGGCACGGCCACTATGGTAGACCAAAGTTTTCTTCATCCCAACCTGTTGAGACCTATGGTGTACAACTCGGTCCTTTCCAGTAGTCTTCCAGTACCCCTTCTCAGTAGCCCGATTGGTCCGGGATCCATTCCCATATTTCTTATCAAGCACGCTGAAAAAGTACCACTCCAGGTCTCTGGTCCTCAACCTCGACAATCCTATAGCCCATAATCAACAAAATCACACAAACAACATCACATATGCTTACATTACCATGATCCTTGTAAATATACTACAAAAACTACACAATAGTACAGCTCCTGGACTGATCGATTTATTATCAAACCTTAAGTCCCCTAAACCAATTGACAAAATAAAACACAAGCATCATCACATACTCTAACATTACATGATCTATAATAAACTTATGATGATTAACATCATAAACCTCAATTTCAAATAGCATGAACCCTAAACTACATAATCAAAAGCAATACAACAGCTAAAATATATAATTCACTACATAACCCTAAATAAAAAACAAAATTCAAAAATTGAAAACGAACCGAAAAGGAAATTTAACCTGGAAGATCCCAGGGCTCAACTTTATAAACATCAACATCAGAAATCGCATCAAATCGAAACGGTTTACCGCAAACCTTACGCCTGAGATAGTACCGTACAAGTTCTTCATCGGTCGGATGAAACCTAAATCCAGGAGCAAGTGATGAAGCTACTGGTGAGGAATCAATCTCTAATGCCATAAAACTAGGGTTTATTGGTTGTAATTATGAAAAAGATTGAAGCTTTGAGGTGAAAAAAAGTGAGGAATTATGAATTAGGGTTAGGGTTTCAATTAGGGTTTCGACATTGAGGTTGGAGTCCCATCAGGGAAAAATTGAAATTGAAAAAAGAAAAAATTGTGATTACTCGGTTGTTATATGGTAGACGTGTTTGCGGGAAAGACTTTGGGTTTCGTGCATCTACACGTCACTCCTTTGACTCGTACGAGTCAAACCCATATCAGAATTTTATAAAATTATTTTTCAGAATTATCCAAACTTATTCCTAGGTAAATCGAATTCTATTTAACTTTATCTTTTATAATTTAATCGTATCGTATGTGTGTGTCACAATAAAATGAGAAATTGAAAAAAACAAAACGAACTATTGTATAATTATTGATTGATTCTAATAATCAGCTAATAACATTATTAGTAATGAACATGCTCGTTTATGAGTACTCAGAGTCCCTAAGCGAAAAAAAGTTAACAGCTGATTTGAGGCTCTAAGATAAAGATTAAAAAAACAGTTTTATTATTCAAAATGTTATAATCGTAAAAAAGGCCTTATAATTTGACCAAACTAAAGTTATGTGTCGATTAAATTTTTTTCTTTGATTATATATGAAATGTAGTGTAAATTTTGTATGACCCAGTTAGCTTCAATACAATCAACAATCATATATCATAGTACATACATAGAAACACATATTTTGTAGGTCCCTAAAATTTTGGAGGTCCTGAGCGGTCCACCCTCAAAGACGGCTTTGGTAACGGAAGCTAACTCGTGATTTATTAGCAATATTATATATTTGAAACGTCATTTTTTATTATCATTTTCTAAGTAATATGTTGTTGAATTATATACAAGCTACTGGTAGATTATCACTGATGCTTTTGATAGTTGATTTTTTAATCAATTATTATCAGAGAATGGTTTTGTTTTTGTTTTATGCGATTTGCCTAATAAAAAAGCTTTATTGAACTTTCAAAAGTTAATAATGTTATGTGTATTCACTGTATTTTAATAATGGTGATATTATAAATATAAATATATGTTGGTTGTAAATAATGTTACATCATCCTTTAAGTCATTATGGCCGGTGCTCACCATAGGATAATTAAATAATACTGTAGGAATTAAGATAGATAGATAAAATAGTTTAAAATTAAAAGTTTAATACTTGGTTTGTTCAATATAAATATATACAATAACAACTGGGGCTCTTTGTATACTAAAATTTTGGTCGCTATTCCATTCCATGTTGCAATTCAGAGGAAACCTCCTATTCGCTTCTTTCCACCTTTTTCAAAGTTTTGTCATTTGGATATGATCTACTGCATTCTCAAAGTTTCTCCTTTATCATACTTTCCACTAGGAATGTCATTTTTCTCATATTTTCAACCAAAAACTCAATCTTGAGACTTCAACAACCACACCCTCCTTGGTCCTTACTCTCTTGCCAACGGCCAACCAAGTGCATCTTCATCTCTTTGATCACCCGATGTTTACCAACTATCTATTTTTAGTAGTCCAACATATGATTTACACCGTGTTCTCTCAAGTAAGAACCTATAGATATAAGGAAAATATATAAAAATGAACGAGGTTTTATTCTCATCAGCTTTAATTTTCAGAGATGTAGATTGCAAGCAAGCAAATGTATCTTCAGCAAGTATCTTCTCGATCTCCTTTTCAATATGAGAACTTGCATTACTTTTGTTCATTCCAATTTTGTTGCTAGAATGACTGGTTAATACAGGCGCGATAATTGTTGGGAGAACATAGCTTTGAGACCAAGGCCCATTGGAAGCTTTTGTGCTTGATCTTTGATATTACATCCATCCAACACGAAACTTCATTGTTGAAGGCGAGGTTATTGTATGCAAGCCATACATACAAGATTGTACATGGCCCGATGAGTTTCCATCCCTTACGAATACTTGGCTTCATACCTTCGTTCTCTCTAACAAAACTGATGGAGACTTTGAGGCATGACCCAGTTAATGCCCCACCAAGAAAAGAGATTCTTTCAAATCTCGCTTGTCTACTGACAATGAAGTAATAGACAAGAAACAGTTTCCATGTTTACATGACACCAATACCAGGGAGCTTCTTGAGGATTCAACAATATGTGTATGTTTTAAAACATCTTTCACCGGAATAGCATCATGAAGAGCTAGCCATTGTAAGCATTGTACCCTCGGGGGAACATGTTTGAAACATATGAACCGTGACAATGTAGATTAATGAGATGACAATGTGTCCATGTATTGGACACTAAAAAGACTAATACATTGTGAATGGTCTAAAATGAAAACAAAATCGATATAAGATGACTTTCTATATTTAAATTCAAATTCAAGATAAATCAGGCATTCATCCCAATGTTAACATGTCTGTCTATATAACACCCCATATATATATATATATATATATATATATATATATATATATATATATATATATATATATATATATATATATATATAATCCGGAAGCGTTCATCTAAAACATACATCATATATCATAAAATACTATACATGACATTGTAATAAAACTTCGGACATATCCAAGTCTTATAAAATACAAGATCATAATCTTGGTGTTATATTAAAACAACTTTACTATTAATTTATAATCAAAAACAAATCAAAGTAACAGGTTCCCAAACATTCTTCCAGCCCAAACTTCTTGATTTTAGCATCACAAAATTAACAATCTGTAAGAAGTTAAAGCGGTGGGATTAGCACTAAGCTAAGTGAATAGACTTATAGCTAACAGTCTAACTTAGCAATAATAATTCAGTTTACAGTCCATAATATGGTAAACACAATATCAGAGAGGATCGGTGGTTCTTGAGGTAACCCTCAAGCCGCGGTGGCCCCCAAGAACGCTTATAACCAACTGTATTTGGCCGATACAGGAAACCGATAAGCTAATGTACTATTTACTCACACAACACAGTTTCCACAACAACACATTTGTAAGAATCTGTGTTGGCCAATTAATAGCAGCCTTAAGCCCCAAAAACATATTGACCTCTCAATAATCGCATATATGCACATGGCGATATAGCATAGAATTAATAATAACTTGGCATCATGTCAGACAGCAGTATAATACAGTAAACCACATTTACCCATTGTAACCTTAATTGTTACAACCAAATTATACTAAGAGTATAAATCCACTCACCTGTCTGTCAAAAGTTCCAACTCAAAAGTCTTATATTATTGAGTCTTCGGATTATCTGGAAATACCACAGAATAATACAAATCAGTAATTTAGTCTAAATATCGACACTTGAGGTAAAAGTGCATTAATTATTCAACTATAACAATTTAATTGCATATACATTAACATATACACATATATATATCATTTCCTAATTTTATTTGTTATTACATCATATCATATTACTAGTTCATTAATCAGATAAACATGTAATAGAATAGTTAAAACTGAATTCAAGATCAAAATCTGATTTTTGCTGTAAAAGTTCTAGGACCCGCCGGCTGGGGCATACTACCCGCCGGGTCCCCTTATCAAGCAGCCGGGTCGAACCTATTAGCCACCGGGTACAACAAGTTTTTCACAAACAGAAACAAGTCTCGTTTTAAAGGCTAAAGAAGCCGCCGTTTTGGGCACGGAAGCAGCCAGGTTGGCTTAGAACCCGTCGGCTGGGTACAAGGACCCGTCGAATTGTTCATCAGATACAGCACAAGCAGATCAGCAACCCAAACTACGAACTTTTAACACTTAAAACCCCAAACTCAGGTCTCAACTTCAATTTTAATCAACAAAAACGGACCACAATCATGTAGTAACATCAACTAACACTAAACAAACACTTTTCATGCTCTAATTCCTATCAATTCAACAACTCATATAATTGAGCCCTAACTCATTTAATCAAATAAAGTTTGAAGAATAACTCAATAGCTTGATTACTAGCATCATATACAATCAATATCATCATGTAATCATCATTCAAACTCAATTATTTTCCTAATCTCTATCATACTCACATATTCAACAAAGTATGAAGCAAGAATTAAAACACTTACAAATTAATAGAAACAAGCAAAGTGATGATGCTGTTAATAAAGATGAAGAACTTAGAATTTCAGCTTCAACTTGATTAATCTTGTATATGATTTCAACAACATGTAGGTATTTAGGTTTTTTAGTTCATAGGAAATGAGTTAGAAAACTCACAAGTGAAGAATCAAAATTGGTAAAGAAAATAGGTCGGCCCTTTCATATTAAACCAACTCCAAAAAGTGGGTATTTTATACCCGTTTTAAATCTATTGTCTGGAACCTAAATACCAAATTGCGAGAAACTTATTTTATTGTACCGTCAACTATAACTATTTAAAATGAATAGTAATTCACTAGTCACAATTAACCCTTTGACTAAATTTCTAAATTTTACACAAAACATATAAATGCACATAATTACTTATACTATATCAAATAATTATGAAAATAAAAAGGGAAATTACCGTTTTACCCCTAGGCCCAAGGAGTGGATGTTACAAATCTCCCCTCCTTAAGGAGATTTCGTCCCCAAAATCTCGCCATGCCCAAAAAGAGTCGGATAACGAATTCTCATGCTATCCTCCGTTTCCCAAGTAAGATTAGAGCCAAGAATATGCTTCCATTCGACCAAAACCATAGGAATTTGTTTCTTTCTAAGTTTGATCACTTTTCTATCTAATAATTTGACAGGCTCTTCTACTAACTTCTTATTTTGGTCAACTCTTAAGTCTTGCAATGGAAGGATTTGGGATTGATCCTCCGCATTACATTTCCTTAAATAACAAACATTAAAAGTATTATGTCTTTTGGTCAAAAATTACACTAGGCAATTAAGTGATCAAATTTAGAAAAGTGAGGTTTTAGTACTTGAAGTTACTTTCAAGATAATTACTTGGAAACACGATTATCTATATTAGTAAATAATAATTTTGAATAAAAATGCGGTTTATATCTATATAAACGCTGATCCTTGTTAAAGAGATGATTAATAACGAAAACAAGTGTTTGTGAACAAGATTATTCCAAAAGTTTAAGTAAAATGTAAAATATTTTAAGGATAATGCAAGTTATGCAATAAAAATATGATTACGATCAATAAAAATGCATGAAACAGATTGACAATGCAACTTTTATGATAAATATGTGATCACAAGCAAGATAAATACGTATACTTATGATAAAATCAGGATAATGCAGAATTTATGATCAAAAGATCAATAAAATGCGAATTAAACGACGAAAATATAAAGTAAATGCGATCGACACAAGGATATACGAGGAAAGCCCTTGATCTTGTTAGATCGTCGGCATAAAACCTCGGGAAGGAACAACCGTTCCTTGCCTTTGTTACTTTTATTACTCAAAATCAGGATAATACAAAGAAAGAGCGCAATAGTGATCGATCTAAGTGTTTTTGTGATGAACCAGATGAAAAAGATGAATTAAAGTGTGTTTTGATCGTGTTGAGAGTAGTAGCAGAGTGTTGGAAGTGAATAATGGTCGTCCTATTCGATCATATTGCCTCATATTTATACTAAGGCTAAATAACAAACAATTCCTAAAAATCAGGGATCCTCCGAGATCTTCGGGATCCTCTCTGAGATATCTTGAGCTTCTACAACGTTCATGTTGACCAAATGTGGAACACATGCTGAATTATCCTTGAAATAGTCTCCTTCCAAGAATTTCGGAGGTGGTTATCCATCCCTCTAACCGCGTATGACCTGGTCAAAAAGAAAGAGAACAACAACGTAGTAATACATGATCCTGAATATATCCTGGATCCTGATCACCCGGGATCCTGAATATCCAAGATCCTGAACATAAACTGACAAAATAAATATTAGTAACATCTGATCCCGAGATACTTAACGTATTCGGGATCCTGACCATCTGAGATCCTAAACATATGTGAGATCCTGAGTATGTCTAAGATTTCTATAGTACTCAAGATCCTAAATACTCATCCATAACCGGAATCCTTGATCCAAGAAGGATCCTAGATATATCTAAGATCTTAATAACCTGTATCATAGAATCTCAGGATCCTTAGTCTTAGCTTTATCCTGAACATATGCATGATCCAAGATATAATTTTCAATATTAACTAGAGACTTCAGGATCCTGTATCCTAACTCTAAAATTTAGCCCCAAACAATTGCCCCCAAGTTGTGTTATCTTCCGGACCTTGAAGGTGACACAACTTCTAAAAATAAACATTAGATAAATGAGGCAAGATATTACCGTGCATTGGCAACCATGCCCACGTTGATTGATTTTTTGATAAACATAAACCCTTTCATACCTCATTTGCATGACTTCAAACTTTATAATGGCTTTGGCTACCTGTTCTTCGTCAAGTTTCTACGGAAAATACCACAACAATTTTAATAACCAATAAACATACCTGAATCTTAGGTTTGATCTGATGTTAATATTGCTCGGTTGAGATCCAGTGAAACATTTCCATGCGATACAACCCTACGGGTTTGTTTCCTTGAGCTTCCTTTCACCATTTTCTTGATTATTCTATGTGAATCAACTATCTTCATGATCCAGAAGGGATGCCCCATTCCTGTCAATGTTATACATACTTGGGCTGTGCCAATAATAAGGTCAACCTAACACGGTTAGCCATGGAGGTGTTCAAGTGGTTTATGTTGACCACTTAGTCTTTTTGAGCCTTCCAATTTCCGCTTGTGGAACTTTTATCCAGGATAAGCTAATCCCGAGTGTGGATTGGCTTGGTTCGATTCGTTACACTCCGTAATTTACGTGGATAACCCATTAGAGTGTATTGAACGACACTAAGGGTGGTGTGAATCGAATGGATACCATCTAGTGAGATGGGTTTCAGTGATGAGCAAGGCTCAAACTTGGATGATGAATGTAGAGAGAAAGAGGGAGAGAGCATGCAGAGGCTCCTCTTGATTCCCATTGAACAATCTTTTATCTCAATGATACTAGGGAGATTCCCTCAATATATGTTTATTTCATCCATACACTCGAAATCCTGAGGAGATTCCCTCAAGATATATTTGAAATAATCCTGTTCCAAGGATTCTAATATTCCAGGATCCTGGAACAGACTTTCAATCGTAAAATTTCTAAGTAACGTCAGAATCTTGAAAAGTTATTCAAGATACTGAAAGAACAAGGAAGCCAAAGAAACCAAGGCTATCAATTAGGATTTATATATCCCTTGTCTTCAAGATACTGGAGAGATTCCCCCAGTATGTATCTGTTCTATACTTATGACCAGGATCCTGAGGAGATTTCCTCAGGATGTACTAGAGATAACATGTTTTTAGGATATTGAGGAGATTCCCTCAATTTATTTAATCCTGATTACCAGGATCCTGAGGAGATTCCCCCAGGATGTACTAGAGATAATCCGATTTTAAGATACTAGGGAGATTCCCCCAATACATGCTTATTCTGATCATATATGTAGGTCTTCCGAGATAATGGGAGGATTCCCCCATCACATGCTTACTTTACTTATACCTCAAGGATTCTGAGGAGATTCCCTCAAAAAACTTGAAATAACTTCTTACTCAGGATTCTCATATCTCAGGATCCTGAAACATACTTCAGATTGAGAAGCATATTAAAACCATCAACAATGATGATTATATCCTGTAATATGACAATATCAAAGATTTCCAAAGTAACGTGAAAACATTACTAATATTTTATAATGACACAATAGTGTCAAAGTCTTTTGAATAACCTGTAAACATCATGATCATTTTTATGATCTTTGACTCAGAATCCCTGTATCTCAGGATCCTGAAACAAATCTTGATATGTTCAAAGAAGATATCAGGATCTCTCTTGGGATAATTCAATGATCCTGATATATAATATTGTTATATGATTTTGATAACATGAAAACATTCATGTTATGTCCATAGTATCAAAATATTATGATTTTTATTTATCTTTAAAAATGACATAATCGTTGTCAAGATTTTTAAGCAATACAAAAATATTGCAATTATTTTTGAAAATGTCAAAAATTTTGAATAACGTGAAAACATTATTGTTTTCAACATAATCTTTGGATTAAATCAGAAAGATATTTTGGTAATGTGTAAAACATTACAAATCTTAAGAAAACTTTTAATAAATCAATTTTCGTGAGAAGTAAATGCCAAACCATTTGGTAATGTGAAAACATTACAACCGTTTGATTCGTGGGCTAAGCCATTTGAGACATGAATATGCCTAACCAATTGGTAATGTGAAAACATTACAAACCTTGCGTAATAGATAATGTAAAAACATTACAAGCCTTGTGTACTTAGTGACGTGAATACGCCAAAACCTTAGGTAATGTGAAAACATTACAAACCTTAGAGTGACGTGAAAACGACAAGAACCTTAGGTCGACACCTAGTGCACTCAGTGTCGACAATCGGAAGAGTTTGATCTATAGGCCAATGGAAATGAAGTTGTCGGGTACCAGAGGCATCACCGATTCCCTAACCGTGGCACTATAATCAAACATCGTGCACACCCGGTGAGGTGTGGAAACCCAAATTCTTAGAGAGGTGTTTATGCGTCAGCAAACCTCTAAACCTTAGAGAATCGCTGGGATTCTTAACGGAGGAGAGGTGGCCAACCCCTAATCTTCATTCCATGATCCTCAAATGCATGAACTACAAAAAATACAAGATCTTGGGTAAAGGTTGGTGTTAGTTTTCCTAACACTCATCCGATGCTTAAGTCAGTGTCAGATTCGAATGAAAATAATAATTATGAAAGATTTTCATGCATATAATTATGATACAGACATACATATATAGTAAAGAATATAAAAATTAATAAAAAGTTAAGGATCATAGGTGTACCTTTTTATGTTGAATATAAATACTCAACTCACACATGATAAATCTTTAAGCACATTGTATTTCAGGATCTTGAAAGTAGTTCTCTATCAACATGCCCCCGTTTTCCAGCATCCAAGCCAATCAGGCATTGATCACAGATTGATAATTGGATGCATCGGTTCTGAACGTTTCCATGTATGCCCCCAGGATAGTTTCTGCATATTCCTCTGTGCATATCCTTTAGTTTTGCTTATGCTTCAGGATCCTCAAAATATCGCAACAATAATGATCCTTCTGCAAAAATTTTAATAATTGACTACATCTATGATCCTGACTTGCCCCCAGAACCTGATGTGTCCAATTATCCTTTCAGGATCTTTAACTTATGCAGCATCGTTCATATTTCGGGATATCGCCACATTTACGAGTAATGATTTACCAATTAGATTTGTATTCCACCACCACGTTTGCCAAGATCAGGAATCTTGCTTCCTTGAACATATCAGCACGCAATAACATTCGTCCTATCCTTTTCCTCCTTAGGATCCTCAGAATGGAGTCGCACTTCTTTGATACCTTATCTGATTGTAGCCAAGATATCCCATGCCTTTTTCCATTGATTGCTATGCTGATGGAGGCTCAGTAGTAGATTTCATTGATGTTGTGTAGCAACCCTTGGCATATCTTTTAGCTGCAGAGGAAGACGTGCCACATATGTCAGAAACACCAGATAAAAAATTTATTACCTTAGCGTCAGGCGGTTGGAATCTTGCTGTGTGCGGGATCCTGTAATTATCCTAAACTCCGGGATCCCGAGCCTCCTAAGGATCCTTAGTGAGATCCTTTCCTTCCGAGCAGTTCCCTTAAGTATCCCTTGCTAAATAAATGGTTGAATTCTTTTCTAAGAGCTATACAATTTTCAGTGACATGACCATAATCCTCATGGAATGCACACCATTTGGATTTATCTTTCCAAGCATTATTCCTAACTTTTTTCTTTGGCCATCTCACTTTCTCTCCAAGATCTTGCATCGCGTACATAAGACATGATGATGATTTCTTTTTCCTATTCGACTTGTCATAAGTTGATGGCATTTCTATACTTTTTTGATTCATAACATCCTCTTCAAGCCTTATGAATCTCAAGGCTTGATTCCTGACCTCATCCAAATTCTCGCACGGATTTGTCATAGGATCTTGATAAAGCAGTGAATCTCTCTTGATCCCCATCTTGAAAGCTTGGACCGTTGTTGTTGTATACAGATTCGGAATATCCAGAGATTCACATTCAAATCTTTCTACAAAATTTCTAGGAATTTCATTAGGCCTTTGAACAATTCTGTAGAGATCACTAGTTAGTTTTTCAAAAGTTATACTACATGAAAAATGATTATTAAACAAGTTAACCAAATGAGCAAAGGATGTAATAGAGTAAGGATGAACATTCATTAACCACTTTAGTGTGGATCCTGATGTAACCTAAAAAGTCATGTTTTTAGGCACATTATTCAACACTTATTGGACTTATATTTGGTGAAAACATCTTAAAACATCTATTATTTACTTGAAATCACCAAAGTAGTCTAATTATAGGCGTTGCTGTTAAAATCACCAAAAACATCCGTTTATCACGCAAAACGAGGCAAATATTGTCACCTTAAATATCCCCTTCTTAATTTACTTATGGAATTAGATCTTAATTCATATTTTATGATTCCATAGGGAAATCCAAGACCGGAGGTGAAAGAATCAGAAGAAACGGACGAAGAACGGAGAAGATGTGCAGTCTGGAAGCCCGCCGATCGTCATCCGGAACACGCAAAAGTCAAACACTTCCAAATTTGGAAAACTTAGTGTCATTAGAAGCGTAACGGAAAAACGAAGCCAACGGCGCAAGAATCAAGCAAAACGGACTCCAAACGAAGAAGATACGGACGAACCAAGCAACCGAGAAGTCAACGGAGGCCAAATGGAGCACCAACCCCCCCCCCCCCCCCCCCCTACCTCCAAGGGTGCCGTATACGGCACCTTAAGTGCAGTATACGGTACCTAGGGTGCCGTATACGGGGTCTCTTGCCTTGTTGGGTGCCGTTTGACCCCCCTCCCCCTTTGGTCCGCTTGCCCCGTATGCTGCTTTGATGCTTGTATTTGGTGCTTCAAGGCTTGTACCATGGCTTTCCTACTTCCCCTATAAATAGTCACCTCCATTTCTCATTTCCACACACCTCTCATCTCATTCTCATTCTCTCTCTAGAATTAGGTTAGCATTCTCTCTCTAGCACTACTCTTAGGAGTTAGAGGAGAATTAGTAGGAAATTAGCATCCTCTCTCTAGCACTACTCTTAGGAGTTAGAGGAGGATTAGTAGGGTAGCTTTTGTAATAGAGTTGGAACTCTTGGAGGATCTCCTTTGTAATATTGCTCAAGATATTTCGGAGCTCTGTCCGTGTAATCTTTCAACAACTATTCAATCTACGCATTACTTTCGGTTAATTCTATCCTTATCTCTCATAATGTTGCATGCTATTATTATGTTTGATTTAGGATACATTGCCATGATTAGTGAGTAGATTAGCTATTGTGTTTGTTGTGATGTAGTTAGTCATAAATTGGGATGATGTCATTAGGAAACAACGGAGGTAACGTTATACGGCTTTCATTTGTATAGCGCCGGAAACATCACGAATGTGTGGAGTACGGAACGTGGAAGCTATGAAAGTCGTGGGCACAATCCGTTGTGGAATAATGTTCCCAACTATATATTATAAATGAAAACTCGGTGCTTTGATTACACGTTCCATCCATGATCTTAAATCAATTAATACCCTTCCACCGATAAACGTGGTTAAAACCTTTTTGATAAGACGTCATATCATGGGTAATTAACTATCTGTGTTTTGTTATAAAGCTGTTGAAATACTAAACTAGTAGTGTACACTGTGAATAACTCTTGATTAAATATCTGAGTTTAAATAACATGGTCTAGTTTTGAAGCCGTGGAAATACAGTTTTAAACAAGTATTGTACACTGTGATTAAACTAGGGATTTATTGGTTAATATCAAGTGAGGGTTGGTTTAAATCATAAATGGAGAAACTCTGATCTAAAATACAAACTTAGTTTATGAATCCAGATAGGAAGACGTTGAATCATTAAGGATTCTAACCCTTGTCTATCACCTCTGGATTCTACATAACCATTGATGGAAAGTAATCAAACACCAACCATGTCTTAATCTTAAATGTTTTATTCAATTAAGTATTACTGTGGTGTTAAGAACGATCGGACCGTTAGCGGGTCTGTTACTCTATTCATGCACCCAGGAATCTTTGTATTCCAGAAAAGGGTCATTGTTCCGTCATAAGGGCAATGTTGAGAGTCGAACAGCCTCCTCCGATCAGAATCATAACAGCTTAGTACTCAGTGACATGTTGATTGAGCAATCAATCAGTAGGGTGCTAATGCTTACACCATAAATACTTAAGACAAATAAAATACAAATCTTTATAAAGACGTTTTCATAACTTAAACTAAAACATCATCCCAATGCAAGGCTAACGAAGTCACAACAAACACCCCCTTTATCCTGACTGCTTTCCATTTAATTTACTTTATTGCCTAATTTAAATTAGTAGTATAAATTAGAAAACCAACAAAAACAAATTCCCAACTATTTTCTAAAAAACCTTCACTAGCTTGAATCGGACATCGTGATTACTTTGTTTCACAATACAGTTGATTTTAAAGAACGACCCTAGGTCATACTTGTCGCTATACACCTCTAGGTCACATAGTACTAGTAAACTTAGGCCCCAGCATTTACAAATTTAAAACTCTCCACCGACACGCCACTGGTGGCCGGTCCAACGACAGGGTAAAACTTGACCGACCGCTGGTGGCGCGTCAAGTTTTTGGCGCCGCTGCCGGGGAATCAACCGTAAGACTCAGAGACGTCATGATGAACTTTCTTTCTAGTGAACCTTTAGGATTATTCTCTCTTCTTAGCCCCCTAAAAATTCTTTCAACCTTTCCTTTCCCGTATCCCGAAGACGACATCCTGCCCATCCGACAAGAAAAACCATCACCTTCCCACAATCCTACAACCACCACACGCATCACTCTCGCTGAATACGGAAAACCCTCGATTGAAGATCAAGGAGGACCCATACGCTACCCGGAGATTGAAGGAGCATCATTCGAACTCAAACACGACGTAGTGCAGCTAATCTCGAATCGTTGCCAATTCAACGGACTACCGAACGATGACCCTTACTACCATCTAAAAAAATTCATCACCCTATCCGACTCTTTCAAGCAAAATGGGGTTGAGCAAGATACAATCCGACTATATCTGTTCCCCTACTCTCTCTCTACGCACGCACAGTCTTGGTTCGAGGAATTAGAAACCAACTCTATCTCCTCATGGGCGGAAATGAAAACCGAGTTCTTAACAAAGTACTTTCCCCCATCCAAACGAATCAAGCTAAAGAAAGACATCTTAAACTTCCGACAGTTTGATGATGAATCAATCTACAGTGCGTGGGAAAGATTTCAGAGGTTGCTTAAAAGATGTCCTAACCATCAAATCGAACGATCAACCCAGTTATGTACGTTCTACAATGGTCTTGCACCACACCATAAGCCAATGCTCGATACCGCTGCTCGAGGAAACTTCACGCGTTGCACAGACGACGAAGCCTGGAACCTGATTGAGAGCATGACCATGAATCACAATGATTGGAACACTGATGAGCATTCCTCATCAACGGCACCGCTTGCCCTTCCCAATCCCGTGCAAACTGAGGCGATCAAATCTCTCACGAAACACATCGGAACGCTGACCGAGGAAATAGGAAAGCTGAAGAAACCTCCTCAACAGGTCTACCATATTCAGTCCTGCCGGAACTGTACTAATCTACAAGCTACGAACCCTGTTGATGGAACAGCCTACTATGACCAGTTCCGAACTCATCCACGTCCACCTGATTATACTCAAACCTCTCCCCCTCGAGCCAACCCAGCCTACCCACAACCACCTCAACTCGGTCATAACCAACCACCGTTGCTTTCTGGATCCGCACCTGAGATGGCCCAACCTTCTGAACCTACCAGACCAATTACTAGTTTAGATGACACCCTCACACAAATCATCCAATCGATTACGGCTAGGCAAGACCAGGTTGATCTCTTCTTAAGAGAACAGCTAACCTTACTGAATAGTCTTGTGACCCAAATGGGCCGACTAGCAGAACGTATCGACACTAGACCACAGGGTAGTCTTCCTAGTAACACCTTCACCGAAGAAGCCAACCAAATGACCAACCAAGACTTCAAAGTGGCACCGAGCCAACCTTCAGTTCTTTCTCCGGTGAAAGAACAATCTCCTGTCACACAGACTATTGAGAAAAATTCTACTCCTACTTCTAAAAAGGTGCGCGTACCATTTCCAGAACGTCTCAAGCAACAACCTAACGAAGTCAAATCTTTCAAATACGCCAAATATGTTAGGAGACTCATGTCAACCAAAGACAAGGTACCCGAAGTGCCTAATCTCCCGCTGAATGCCGAATGTTCAGCTATCCTCCAAAATCGTCTACCGGAAAAACTAGGAGATACCGGACGTTTTACCCTTCCTTGCTCAATCAACGAATCTGGTGATATTCGCTCTATAGCCGATCTAGGAGCAAGTATTAACCTC
The DNA here is from genome assembly GCA_949592205.1 of Helichrysum umbraculigerum. NCBI lineage: Eukaryota > Viridiplantae > Streptophyta > Magnoliopsida > Asterales > Asteraceae > Helichrysum > Helichrysum umbraculigerum. The sequence goes on from CATIUR010000003.1 coordinate 68,918,633, forward strand.
ATGCCACATTCACTATATAAAAGATTAGAATTAGGAGACTTAAAACCTACTAAAATGAGTGTCCAGCTAGCTGACCAATCCATTAGATATCCTAAGGGAATAGCTGCGAACATCATGGTTAAAGTCGACAAATTCCTTTTCCCAACTGACTTTGTGGTTATGGATATTCAGGAAGATATAAACATCCCTATAATCCTAGGTAGACCTTTTATGAACACAGCCAGAGCAGTCATCGACGTACACTCTCATACGATCACCTTGCGCGCTCACGGAGAAAGCATCACATTCAAGATCGATAAGACCGACCGTGCTTCGATTGAGAATAACGAGCTATTTACTGTCTCAATTAGCCAAGTCACGTCAGATGACGATACCTCTTAATCAGCAGCTGAGCAGGAAAAAGAGATGAAGGAAGAAAAGGAGCCTCTTGCCAATGATACTTTTGCTTGTACCCTCGAAGGAATGGTCAATCCTTTCTTGGATCCAACAAAACCACTCACCCGCCCTCTAGAAGACATCGAACAGACTCTTTTACGCAATCTGAAGAAGATCTCTGACTTAAAAGCAAGCAGAACAACTAGCTTACAACCACCTATATCTCCTCAAGGGATTCAAACCCTTGTTTCATCCGAACCTCAAACACAGTTTGAGATAGGAGGTATATCTGGGTCTGATTATTCTTATTCGCGTAACAAGAGAGACACTCCAAAACTATCTTCTGATCTGACATCCAAGTTCACTAACGAATCTCAGTCACCACCCAACGTAGTTGAGCTCCCAGATCTACATAAGCTTGATATTCATACTACGGATAGTGACTCAGAAATCATCAGTATCCCAATCGTCTCTACTCATGAGCAGATGATTTCTGTGATAGAACGTTATGATGGTAACCCTCACCTCATAACATCAGCTATCAGAAATTCTACCAGTGATTACTCTCTGCATCAAAAATGGCTGATAGCGGTTATTGAAGGAGCAGCCGATATCTATCTCGCTAGCAATGGAACCCAAGATCCGCTCAACCTTAGGCACTGCATCAGAACATTCGCCGATGAACTCAAATCCCAGCTCAAGGAAGAAAGGAATAACTCAGAAGAACTACTCTTCTACATTGAACGAAAACAAGTATACCGCAAGGTGTATGATGTTCTCATGAGTTCTGCATTCCCTTATTCTACAAAACAAATGGAAATGTTGGGTGCTATACGAAGAAATATCGAAGATGCTGACTTCATGGTAATGGAAAATCTACGGGCATTCCTTGACTTACTAGCTGAGAAAGATCACTTGAGTACCAAAGGAAGCAATCGATTTATCATCAAGTCTACTCTAGAACATCATCTCAAATTGATAATCGAAGAGCTTGGGTACATCATTAGGGACGAAAGCAGGCTTAATCAACCTATCATTGTTAAAAATATATCTCTACTCGACGTTGTCATTTTTTTGATAACTCGATTACATGAGATATTGAATGCAGAATACGCCGAGAAAGTAGAGTCTATCTTCCATGCAGGATATCGCGAGATATTAAACAAATTGATTCATATTTTCAAAAACTCTGGCTTTCCTTTCACCCTTTATCAGGAAGAACTAATTAGTAGCTTGTGCCAGTCTGTAAGCACAGTCAGAGGAGATCCTTACGCTAAAGAGTTCGAAGATCTGAAGTTTAAGTTTCTGGCACTTATGGCCTCCATCAAATTCAAGCATCCGATGAGGGAAAACATCAAGACAAGAACAACCACAGTGATTGATCCTAATGGGCCAGTCACTAAAGCGGTTGATTACATCTCCGAAGGATTGCTAGGTCTATCCAGAGCTGCCTCAGATCACTTCCGGAGCTTCAAAGTGGATGCCATGGAACCACCAGATCTAATCTCAACCATGGTATGCCACTTCCAAAGGATCTACCCTCCGCGCTACTCATTCCCACAGCCTAGGGCACATAATATCACGATCACTTGCCCTAGGAACTCCTTCCCCAACATCTAATCTTAAAGGAGCAAAGTCGAGCTCTCGACTCTAAAAGCAGCGCTTCTCGGGAGGCAACCCGTGTAATAAAGTCAGGCTCTCGACTATAAAAGCAGCGCTTCTTGGGAGGCAACCCATGGAATAAGAAGTAGAAGAGAGTAAAGTATTGACAAGTGAAGAAAATCTCTGACTATCCTTCACACTTGGATGAACCCAAATGTTTTCAAAACATATTCTGAAATATAACTCGTTTTGCAAATAAACCACTGGTCTCAGAAAATATGAAATCACTTTTTTAACAAATAATTCATATGTTTCGAGCATTTGAGGTACTTGCATACTACTTCTATGCATTATGCTCGAACTCGTTTAAAAACGCATGTTTTATGAAACTGAATTGTAGTAGAAAATATCTTTTCAAAAATCTGAGACAGTGATTTCTCTTCATTTGCAAAAACAAAACCGAGTTTGTACAAAGGGTACATCCAACGTGTTCACACTTAAGAGATTAATTCACGAGAAAAAGAATAAGAGTTGATGAAATGAGGAAAATAATTGCAAGACGCTTGGAGCCGAGCCGATCATCACAAAGAATGCAGAAGAAGATCCTAGCAACATCTCTTTCAGCAAAAATCTCAGCTCCTATGCAACTCGCTATCGGGGGAGTATCTGATCTTTTCCTCTTTTATCTGTTTTATCATGATTCATATTTATTTGTTTTGTTAGTGTGTTAATAAAAGTAGTCTATACTCTATCCTAAACTTATCACTAAGTGTGGGATTCCAGCCCAAAACAAAACACTTGAGAAACATTTTCTTACATGTTCAAACTCTAAGTGTGGGATTATACAATCTCAACTCAAGAGAACATTAGGGACAATGTTCCTCTAAGTGTGGGATAACAGGTATAGAATACCTTAGTTTGTTTTTATGATTTTAGTTCAAAATAGTAAACACATAAAATGTTCCTCTAAAATTTTTCAATTTTCAAAAAGAAAAACGAGTTTAATCCCCCGATTAATTCTAAATTTTTTGAGTTTTGATGTTTTTAAGAGAAGTCATTTTCAAAATATGAATAAATTGTTTTAAAATCTAAGGAAAATAAGTTAATAATTGCTTAAGCAAGAAATGATAATCTAATAAGAACATGACTAGGCACATAAAACCCATTTGCAGTGAGGACTTGAGCCTTAAAAGCATTCATTTTTAATGCTACATTGTTCATTTCTTGTGTGTGCCGATGTATGTATATCTGAATTAGAACTTGCTCTTGACATACGCTTCAAGACCACATTGGTGAGTATCGTATGCGGTACAGATGCAATTAGATGACCTTGACATTCCTTAGGATTTAACCCACTTTTTAGCCTTCTCTTTCAAGACCAAAACCCTTTCCGATGCTCATTTTTTAGTATCGATTAGTAAACCCTGTTGAGCCTAAACTTTTTCGTTTCATACACCCACATGTTAAAACCCTACTTTCCCAAATATTTCCAAAAAAAATTATCCTAGAATTTCTGAGGTCATGAAAAACGCTTTTAGAAACATCCCTTCAAATTGTCTTACTCTCTCGTGTTCTCCGAAAAAAAAAGATCCTTGGTGTGAAAAATTGACACCATGAAAAGACTCGAAGAAGAAAGATAAGAAGAAGGACTTCTGCATTTAATAATCCTTGGAAGTTCTCTGGCAAAGAAGTTCTGAAAGAAAAAGAAAAGAGAAAAAGAAAAAAAATTAGAAAAAGAAAATAATTAAAAAAAAAAAAGAAAAAAAAAAGAAAAAAAGAAAAAGAAGTTCCGAAAAATAAAGCTTAGTGCTTCGAAGTATCGCCCTAAAAGAAGAAGATCCGATAGAAGACAAAAGCTACTTTCATCCGTTTCTAAATCAAGTTTTCCGTGACCTTAGGAGTCCTAAGATAAGCAACACCCTTACACCTAAAATTTCCACTATCCATACCCCTTAACCCTCACAAACATTACAACCCCTGAATGTCTTGGGATAATTAGCATCGTTCTCACCTAAGTGGTGGAGATCCGATTCTCGATCAAGCTTATGACGATGAGTACTGCATGACTGGCGATTTGAGCGATTTCTTTGTTTAGAATGCTAGGTAACCCGAAACACTTTTGAGTGAATTGAGTGACCACTTTAGTGAGATCGCCTGGTCATGTATACTCCAAGATCACGAGATTTGGAAGTATGCTTAAAGAGAATCATTACTTGTTTCTGCAATAATTATCTTATCTTTCCTGATGTTTTTAGAGCAAATATATGAATATGAGGAAATGATAACTTTTAGAAATGTTCTGACTCACCCCAAAACCAGATTTTTAAATATCTTTTTCACAAGGCATGGATGTGTTGCTTGAGGACAAGCAACGTCTAAGTGTGGGATACTTGATGTAACCTAAAAAGTCATGTTTTTAGGCACATTATTCAACACTTATTGGACTTATATTTGGTGAAAACATCTTAAAACATCTATTATTTACTTGAAATCACCAAATTAGTCTAATTACAGGCGTTGCTGTTAAAATCACCAAAAACATCCGTTTATCACGCAAAACGAGGCAAATATTGTCACCTTAAATATACCCTTCTTAATTTACTTATGGAATTAGATCTTAATTCATATTTTATGATTCCATAGGGAAATCCAAGACCGGAGGTGAAAGAATCAGAAGAAACGGACGAAGAACGGAGAAGATGTGCAGTCTGGAAGCCCGCCGATCGTCATCCGGAACACGCAAAAGTCAAACACTTCCAAATTTGGCAAACTTAGTGTCATTAGAAGCGTAACGGAAAAACGAAGCCAACGGCGCAAGAATCAAGCAAAACGGACTCCAAACGAAGAAGATACGGACGAACCAAGCAACCGAGAAGTCAACGGAGGCCAAATGGAGCACCACCCCCCCCCCCCCCTACCTCCAAGGGTGCCGTATACGGCACCTTAAGTGCAGTATACGGTACCTAGGGTGCCGTATACGGGGTCTCTTGCCTTGTTGGGTGCCGTTTGACCCCCCCCCCTTTGGTCCGCTTGCCCCGTATGCTGCTTTGATGCTTGTATTTGGTGCTTCAAGGCTTGTACCATGGCTTTCCTACTTCCCCTATAAATAGTTACCTCCATTTCTCATTTCCACACACCTCTCATCTCATTCTCATTCTCTCTCTAGAATTAGGTTAGCATTCTCTCTCTAGCACTACTCTTAGGAGTTAGAGGAGAATTAGTAGGAAATTAGCATCCTCTCTCTAGCACTACTCTTAGGAGTTAGAGGAGGATTAGTAGGGTAGATTTTGTAATAGAGTTGGAACTCTTGGAGGATCTCCTTTGTAATATTGCTCAAGATATTTCGGAGCTCTGTCCGTGTAATCTTTCAACAACTATTCAATCTACGCATTACTTTCGGTTAACTCTATCCTTATCTCTCATAATGTTGCATGCTATTATTATGTTTGATTTAGGATACATTGCCATGATTAGTGAGTAGATTAGCTATTGTGTTTGTTGTGATGTAGTTAGTCATAAATTGGGATGATGTCATTAGGAAACAACGGAGGTAACGTTATACGGCTTTCATTTGTATAGCGCCGGAAACATCACGAATGTGTGGAGTACGGAACGTGGAAGCTATGAAAGTCGTGGGCACAATCCGTTGTGGAATAATGTTCCCAACTATATATTATAAATGAAAACTCGGTGCTTTGATTACACGTTCCATCCATGATCTTAAATCAATTAATACCCTTCCACCGATAAACGTGGTTAAAACCTTTTTGATAAGACGTCATATCATGGGTAATTAACTATCCGTGTTTTGTTATAAAGCTGTGGAAATACTAAACTAGTAGTGTACACTGTGAATAACTCTTGATTAAATATCTGAGTTTAAATAACATGGTCTAGTTTTGAAGCCGTGGAAATACAGTTTTAAACAAGTACTGTACACTGTGATTAAACTAGGGATTTATTGGTTAATATCAAGTGAGGGTTGGTTTAAATCATAAATGGAGAAACTCTGATCTAAAATACAAACTTAGTTTATGAATCCAGAAAGGAAGACGTTGAATCATTAAGGATTCTAACCCTTGTCTATCACCTCTGGATTCTACATAACCATTGATGGAAAGTAATCAAACACCAACCATGTCTTAATCTTAAATGTTTTATTCAATTAAGTATTACTGTGGTGTTAAGAACGATCGGACCGTTAGCGGGTCTGTTACTCTATTCATGCACCCAGGAATCTTTGTATTCCAGAAAAGGGTCATTGTTCCGTCATAAGGGCAATGTTGAGAGTCGAACAGCCTCCTCCGATCAGAATCATAACAGCTTAGTACTCAGTGACATGCTGATTGAGCAATCAATCAGTAGGGTGCTAATGCTTACACCATAAATACTTAAGACAAATAAAATACAAATCTTTATAAAGACGTTTTCATAACTTAAACTAAAACATCATCCCAATGCAAGGCTAACGAAGTCACAACAAACACCCCCTTTATCCTGACTGCTTTCCATTTAATTTACTTTATTGCCTAGTTTAAATTAGTAGTATAAATTAGAAAACCAACAAAAACAAATTCCCAACTATTTTCTAAAAAACCTTCACTAGCTTGAATCGGACATCGTGATTACTTTGTTTCACAATACAGTTGATTTTAAAGAACGACCCTAGGTCATACTTGTCGCTATACACCTCTAGGTCATATAGCACTAGTAAACTTAGGACCCAGCATTTACAAATTTAAAACTCTCCACCGACACGCCACTGGTGGCCGGTCCAACGACAGGGTAAAACCTGACCGACCGCTGGTGGCGCGTCAGATCCTGTTAAAGTGGATTCAAATCCTCTACATAGGCATGCTTCCTTAAGGTTTACCGGAATAGGAATGATCTCCATTCTTTCCCGATATTGCACCACATGATCCTCAGGATCCGTAGTCCCATAATATAGCTTCATATTTGGAGTCTGAAATCTTTTCGGGATCTCAACATCACAGATAGGAGGTGAGAACTTTGAGATCCTCTGAGCTACTAGAGCAGCTTCCGGTATAGGTTGCACCATGCCAGGTACACTCGAGATCATATCCTTGAGCTTTTGTAATTCCCTTTCCATAACAGAGCTCACGCAAGGATCCTGCAAAATGTTAGTCCCAAAAGAATAACCATAAGATATATTACCACTACTGTTAGGCGACATGATTGAGGATCCTGGAGTCTGCCCAGGATCCCGAGGTGTCAAGATCCCAGTAGTTCCTTGCATGGCAATGCAATCTGCTCCAGTACTTGCAAATGCTGGAGTGTTGAAATCCAGGATCCTGCTCCGAATTGGAGTAGTATCCTGATTAACGGGAGTGTTAATTCTTCTGCTCAAGCTTTCAACATCCTTCTTCAGGGCCTCGTTACTCTGTTCCACACGTCCTAATTGCTCTTTCACCTGTGAAAACAAAGCCATAAAAATCCTGTTAGAAATAACAACGGGATCCTGATCTGTGATCCCGGATCCTGAGAAGGTAGATCCTGTGGAAGCCATCCTCCTATAGATATACTCTGGTCCCCGTTGTGATGATGATGGAGGTGAAACAGGAGGTAGATTAGTCATCATAGATGTCGGTGATGGCACAATAGAAGATATAGGTTGTCCTTGTGTCGTCTTTTTTGACAAAAACCTTTGAAAAAAGTGATTTAACAAGGATTTTAACAAGAATTTGATTATGAAAAGCACCACTTGCCCCACGGTGGGCGCCAAACTGTTTTGGTCAAAAATTACACTAGGCAATTAAGTGATTAAATTTAGAAAAGTGAGGTTTTAGTGCTTGAAGTTACTTTCAAGATAATTACGTGGAAAAATGATTATCTATATTAGTAAATAATAATTTTGAATAAAAATGCGGTTTATATCTATATAAACGATGATCCTTGTTAAAGAGATGATTAATAACGAAAATAAGTGTTTGTGAACAAGATTATTCCAAAAGTTTAAGTAAAATGCAAAATATTTTAAGGATAATGCAAGTTATGCAATAAAAATATGATTACGATCAATAAAAATGCATGAAACAGATTGACAATGCAACTTTTATGATAAATATGTGATCACAAGCAAGATAAATACGTATACTTATGATAAAATCAGGATAATGCAAAATTTATGATCAAAAGATCAATGAAATGCAAATTAAACGACGAAAATATAAAGTAAATGCGATCGACACAAGGATATAAGAGGAAAGCCCTTGATCTTGTTAGATCGCCGACATAAAACCTCGGGAAGGAACAACCGTTCCTTGCCTTTGTTACTTTTATTACTCAAAATCAGGATAATACAAAGAAAGAGCGCAATAGTGATCGATCTAAGTGTTTTTGTGATGAACCAGATGAAAAAGATGAATTAAAGTGTGTTTTGATCGTGTTGAGAGTAGTAGCAGAGTGTTGGAAGTGAATAATGGTCATCCTATTCGATCATATTGCCTCATATTTATACTAAGGCTAAATAACAAACAATTCCTAAAAATCAGGGATCCTCCGAGATCTTCGGGATCCTCTCTGAGATATCTTGAGCTTCTACAACGTTCATGTTGACCAAATGTGGAACACATGCTGAATTATCCTTGAAATAGTCTCCTTCCAAGAATTTCGGAGGTGGTTATCCATCCCTCTAACCGCGTATGACCTGGTCAAAAGGAAAGAGAACAACAACGTAGTAATACATGATCCTGAATATATCCTGGATCCTGATCACCCGGGATCCTGAATATCCAAGATCCTGAACATAAACTGACAAATAAATATTAGTAACATCTGATCCCGAGATACTTAACGTATTTGGGATCTTGACCATCTGAGATCCTAAACATATGTGAGATCCTGAGTATGTCTAAGATTTCTATAGTACTCAGGATCCTAAATACTCATCCATAACCGGGATCCTTGATCCAAGAAGGATCCTAGATATATCTAAGATCTTAATAACCAGTATCATATAAGCATAGAATCTCAGGATCCTTAGTCTTAGCTTTATCCTGAACATATGCATGATCCAAGATATAATTTTCAATATTAACTAGAGACTTCAGGATCCTGTATCCTAACTCTAAAATTTAGCCCCAAACATTATGGATACCAGATAAGTCAGGAGGAAGATCTAAAGTAACCGTTTGGTCATTAACAACTCGTTTAACTTTAAATGGGCCAATAAATCTAGGGGCAAGTTTTCCTCGTTTTCCAAAACGAATAACACCCTTCCATGGTGAAACTTTCAAGTATACCATTTCATCTTCAACAAAAGATACCGGTCGATGACGAGGGTCAGCATATTGTTTTTGCCTATCTCGAGCAGCTTTTAATTTTTCTCGAGGAATAGCAACTTTATCGGCGGTAATTTGAACAATGTCAGGACCGGCAAATTGTTTCTCCCCCGCTTCGAGCCAACAAGTAGGGGTTCGACAACGTCTCCCATATAACATTTCATAAGGCGGCATACCAATGCTGGAATGATAAGAATTGTTGTAGGCAAATTCCACAAATGGTAAGTGAGAATCCCAAGAACCGCCATACTCGAGAATACAATCACGCAACATATCCTCCAGTGTTTGAATTGTTCTTTCTAATTGACCATCTGTCTGAGGATGATAAGCAGTACTTAAATTCACACGAGTTCCCAATTCATGCTGAAGACTTTGTCAGAAATGATAAATAAATCGAGAATCACGATCAGAGACAATCGATAAAGGAATACCATGACGTGAGATAATCTCATTGATATATAACTGAGCCAATCAAGATAAAGATGCCGTCTCACTGGTAGCTAGAAAATGGGCGCTTTTTGTTAATCTGTCGATGATAACCAGACCATATCATTACCACGCGGTGTTTTAGGAAGTTTGGTAACAAAATCCATAGTCAAATGCTCCCATTTCCATTCAGGAATCTCTAACTGCCGCAGAGAACCATAAGGTTTTTGATGTTCAGCTTTGACTTGGGAACAAATATGACAAGATTCAAAAACTCTTGCCACGTCAGTTTTCATTGTTGGCCACCAATACAAAGGTTTCAAATCTTGGTACATCTTTGTGCTTCCTGGGTGAATCGATAACTTAGACTTATGGGCTTCAGTCAAAATCAAATCTCGAAGACCACCCAATAATGGAACCCAGACACGAGATTGAAAAGTCTTCAAACCTCGGGAATCATCAATCAATAAATCTTTTCTCTTTAACATAATCTCAGACTTCAAATTATGATTAGATAATGCTTCTAACTGTGTAGCCTTTAACTGATTTACCAAATCTGAGGAAACTTCTAAACGCATAAAATAAATTCTATCAGAAGTACCTTTTCTGCTCAGTGCATCCGCAACTACATTGGCTTTACCCGGATGATATCGGATTTCACAATCATAGTCTTTAATTAATTCTAACCAACGGCGCTGTCTCATATTCAATTCCTTTTGAGTGAACACATACTGCAGGCTTTTATGATCGGTACAAATCACACACTTGGTGCCATATAAGTAGTGCCTCCATATCTTCAAGGCAAATACAACAGCAGCTAACTCCAAATCATGTGTAGGATAGTTTATCTCATGAGTTTTCAATTGCCGTGAAGCATAAGCAATCACTCGATCTCGTTGCATTAAAACTGCACCTAATCCAGCATAGGAAGTATCGCAGTAAACGACAAAATCTTCAGAACCATCAGGTAACGCCAAAACTGGAGCCTGACACAATAACTGCTTTAATGTCTGAAAAAAGCTGATTCTTGCTAATCACTCCACTGAAATTTAACATCTTTGCGAGTTAACTTAGTCAAGAAACCCGCAATTTTAGAAAAATCTTTGATAAACTTTCGATAATACCCAGCAAGACCGAGAAAACTCTTAATTTCCGAAGGATTCTTGGGAGCATTCCAGTGCATTATGTAACATCCTCAATTTGGACCTAGTAGTATTTTAATATTTCCTAACTTTAAATGATTATTTAATGCGTTAGGAGATAGTGTTGTTTGATGTATTTGAAAATAATTGGAAGAAGAGCTAAATATCCAATTGTGACAGGTAATTTATTAATTATTTTAAATTAATAAAGTTGTCAGTAAAATAAAATTGTCGTAAAAGTAAATAGTTTTTAGGTTCCAGACAATAGGTTTAGAAGGGGACAAATTAAATTAAAATAGATGTTGAGTCGGTGTATGGGATGGGCCGACTTACTCCCTTTAATTTCCAATTCTCCTTTATCTTCTTCATTTAGACAAACAAAAATATATATATATATATATATATATATATATATATATATATATATATATATATATATACACACACACAGTAAAAAGAAATGGCAATAAAGAGAAAAGAGATTTACTTGTATGGTTCTAGTTCAATCTCAGATTATTCTCATCATGATCATATCAATTTCCTTCTTCTTTGAATGGTAAGTATGTTCTTATTATATTAAATCTCTATATTTCAATATTGGTAAAATTTACATGAGAAAATGATTAGTAGGTGATTGAAGTTGGAATAAAAGATATATATGATGTTATAAGGTGCTTGTTGAGGGTAATTGATGTAGTAGTTGAATTTAAACCATAGTTGTGTTGTGTGGATTATGATTTGATTCAATCATACGAGTTATAGAAATTTAAGTTTAAATATGATTTTAGTAATTTTAGTAGTGTTTATTGATGTTTACTTAGCCTTATAAAGGTTGTTAAATCAATTTGGTAACTGAGCTTGATGAGTTGTGGATTAAAATTTCGGGTTAAGGTTTGACAGGAAGGTGGCGGGTACTACCCCACTGGTTGGTCAAGCTTGGTTTTAATTTAAATGTGTAACCACATGTTAGAGTTAAATAATAACATAATCGATTATGAATTAAGGAGTTGTATATTATTATGAAAGTTTAGTCTAATCGAGTAATCTAACAATTACTCACAATTCGATAATTAATTGTTATATTGATATTGTATATATTGAAATGTTGATTTTAAAATGTTATTAAGTAGTCACCAGTTTGAGACAAACTAAATATGAAATAATGAGTAGTTCATCATTATTATTAACTTATGATTTGATTAAGTTATTATAACTGGTTATTGTTTAGTACTTTGATACTAATTGTTGAAATATGATTTGATTAAACCAGTTAAGTGATGCTATAACTTGGTGACTATTTATAATTTGATATTATTGAATTAACCGAGTTATTTGTTATGAACAAGATAATAACTCATTATTTAATTGTTGTATTCTCAAATATGGAGAAGGCTCAGTAATATTAGACCTTTAAGCTCGTGGCTGAGGTAACGGTGAGTGGATCTTTAATCCTCGGTGTGGTTTAGTTGTAACAGGTTTGGTTACAACAAGTAACGTATTATTACTGTTCTAGTTTGCCATGATGATTATGGTTGTTAGTAATAATACTGTTGATATACTGCTTAGTCTGATGTGTGACCTGATGAATATGTGGATATGTGATCACGTGATATATTTGGCCTTCGGGCATCAGTTGTTAATGAGGTCAATGAGTTGAACTGGTTGGTTGGGCTAGTAAGTTATTATGTGAATTACACAGGGTCTTGCTTCATTTGTTGTGTGTATAGAACCTGTGTTTGAGTATAATAGCCACTAGCTATCGGTCTCGTCCGTTATGGCCATACGGATATGGTTGGGTAAGTGTTCTTTGAGAGCCACCGTGGCAGTAGGGTTTCTCAAGAGCCACCGATCCTCAATATTGAATTGTGATGTTGTTGAATTGTTGCATTGTTGAAAAAGTTGTATTAAGTACTTATGTGTTTAAGGTTAGTTGTTGTACACAAAGTTGTTATGCTAAGTTGGACTGTTGATTAATTATTCACTCACTTAGCGTTATGCTAATCCCCCACATTCACACTTCTTGCAGGTTATGGATATAATATGGGTGGGCAAGAAGCTGATTGACTGGATGAAATGTTTGACCTGGCGTACACTCTGATATTGGTTTGATAACCAAAAGTTATGTTTTGAATTATATAACACCCAGTTGAGTATACTCTGTTTTGAAAAAGTATGAGTTTAATTATATACATAATAAGTAATGTGAATTGATAAAGCTCATTTAACCTACGCTTCCAATGTAATACATATTTAAATAATGTATTGAAATGAGGGGTGTTTTACATTACTGCTTCAACCTTAGATGGATCCACTTTTACTCCATCTTTACAAATAATGTGACCCAGAAACTGAACTTCTCGAAGCCAGAACTCGCATTTGAAAAATTTTGCATAAAGATGTTCTCTTTTCAAGGTTTCAAGAACTAATCGCAAATGCATGGCATGATCAGATTCCGACTTGGAATAAATTAAAATATCATCGATAAATACAATTACAAGCTTATCTAAAAATGGTCGACAAACCCGATTCATTAAATCCATGAAGACTGCAGGGGCGTTAGTCAACCCAAAAGGCATAACCATAAATTCATAATGGCCGTACCTGGTACGAAAAGCTGTTTTTGGAATATCCTCATCACGTACCCTTACTTGATGATATCCTGATCTCAAATCAATTTTAGAGAAGTAAGATGATCCCTGTAACTGATCAAACAATTCATCAATTCGAGGCAAGGGATATTTATTCTTTACCGTTCTTTTATTTAACTCCCGATAATTAATACACATGCGAAGGGTACCATCTTTCTTTTTAACAAACAGAACAGGAGCACCCCAGGGAGAAGAACTTGGTCTAATAAAACCTTTATCTAAAAAATCCTGTAACTGATTCATCATTTCTCTAATTTCAGAGGGAGCTAATCTATAAGGAGACTTAGCTATAGGATTCAAACCAGGAATTAAATCAATGTGGTATTCTACATCTCTTACAGGAGGTAACCCGGGTAATTCATCAGGAAACACCTCCGGGTATTCAGAAACCACCCGAATTTCAGAGATAGATTTCTTTTCTAATTTAACATCTACCACATAAGCCAAATAAGATTCACAGCCTTTAGCCAGAGATTTTATAGCTTTCATTAATGAAATTAAAGGAATATGGCTGCCTTCCCGGTCGCCTCGAGCCACGATATATGACTCATCGGAAATTGGGATTTTCACAAGTTTCTTATGACAATCTATATTCGCCTTATTATGGCTTAAGCAATCCATTCCCAAAACCGTATCAAAGCCAGAAATAGGCATTAATAAGAAAGAAATCGGAAAAGTATAACTTTCTATTAAGATATTTTCTCCAGTTACCGAGGTGGTAACAGGAACCAATTTACCACTAGAAACCTCTACTTCAATAGGATTGGTAATCACAGAGGGAATCAGATTCAGTTTATCACATAAACCAACATATATAAATGAGCAATTTGCTCCAGAATCAAATAACACACGAGCTGGTACTGAGTTTATAAGAAAAGTACCAGTGATAACATCATCAGTGTGAATAGCCTCATCCACCGTCATCTGAAAAGCATGACTTGTTGCAGGAGGCGGATTCTTTCGTTTCTGACCAGATGATGACGACTCACCAACCACTCCCGATCCATCATTCTTTGCCTCAGGACATTGACCAACTCGGTGCCCCTCTTTATGGCAATTCCAGCACACGTGTCTCGGGAAAACACAACTCTGTATATCATGACCAAAACCTCCACATTTAACACACCTTTTAGTCTGTGGAGTACAAGGTCCAGTGTGTCGAGCTCTACAGTTATTACACCAATTTGGACGATTTCCAGAACCACTTTCAACACTTTTTCCTTGGCCTTGTTGTCGACCTTGCCAGTTCTGCTTCCCTTTTCCAGAATTACCACTTTTAGAGCGTTGTGAAAACCTTTCCTTATTTTGTTATGCTCGAGCTCTTATATCACTATCAGCCGCACGAGCCAAATTAAAAGCCCGGGGGAGAGTACCAGCAAGTCTTACAGTGGTTCGGTAATGTGGTGGCAGAGTTCCTACAAAATGCTGAATCTTTGTTCTTTCATCGGGAACCCACTGATCTACAAACCTTAATTTCTCTGAGAATTGATTAATTAAATCATCTATTGACATTTGCTCCATTAGTTGCAAATTTATAAATTCCTGTCGAATTCTAGTCATATCAAATTCGGAACAGAATTGCTTACAAATCTCATTATGAAAGTCTGTCCATCGGATTGAAGCTTTCTGTTGTGGGGTCAAAGTAGCAGTAACAGAATCCCACCAAGACATGGCTAATCCTTTTAACAACTGGACAGCATAAGGGACTTTGAGCTCTTCTTCATATTGAACTACCTCAAATTTTCGTTCAACATCTCGAAGCCAATCCAATGTAACGGCTGGATTAGAAATCCCGAAATACTCCGATGGCTTGCTTGACATAAAAGTTTTAAACGAACAACCCTTTTTCTGAGGTGATGGTATCTGTAAAAACTGTGGTGATGATCTAAACTGTTGATCTTGTAAATACTGTTGCCTCAAAGCTCTAAGTCCGATCACTTCATCCTCTAATTTATGCATATACTCATTCTGATCAACATCACTTTCGGTCGGAAAAGAAGTACCCGCTTGATCATGATTTCCTGGAGGTACCTCAGTCCCTGTAGTATGGTTATGAGTGGTGGTTGGTTGTACATTATCTGCCATCTGTATTCAAAACAACAAACTTACAGTTCGTTAATTGTTAGCACCTAACATACTAACAAATTGCTAATCCATAACTAATCCCCACACCTTAGAATGTTTGGCT
This sequence comes from Helichrysum umbraculigerum, assembly GCA_949592205.1. Lineage (NCBI taxonomy): Eukaryota > Viridiplantae > Streptophyta > Magnoliopsida > Asterales > Asteraceae > Helichrysum > Helichrysum umbraculigerum. The sequence continues at coordinate 68,934,315 of CATIUR010000003.1, forward strand.
TACACAAATAGGTTTGGGATTGCACACCATACCAATGTACAATTCTCCCAAGCCTATGCTCTGATACCAATTTATAACACCCCATATATATATATATATATATATATATATATATATTTTATAATCTGGAAGCGTTCATCTAAAACATACATCATATATCATAAGATATTGTACATGACATTGTAATAAAACTTCGGACATATCCAAGTCTTATAAAATACAAGATCATAATCTTGGTGTTATATTAAAACAACTTTACTTTTAATTTATAATCAAAAACAAATCAGAGTAACAGGTTGCCAAACATTCTTCCAGCCCAAACTTCTTGATTTTAGCATCACAAAATTAACAACCTGCAAGAAGTTAAAGCGGTGGGATTAGCACTAAGCTAAGTGAATAGACTTATAGCTAACAGTCTAACTTAGCGATAATAATTCAGTTTACAGTCCATAATATGGTAAACACAATATCAGAGAGGATCGGTGGTTCTTGAGGTAACCCTCAAGCCGCGGTGGCCCCCAAGAACTCTTATAACCAACTGTATTTGGCCGATACAGGAAACCGATAAGCTAATGTACTATTTACTCACACAACACAGTTTCCACAACAACACATTTGTAAGAATCTGTGTTGGCCAATTAATAGCAGCCTTAAGCCCCAAAAACATATTGACCTCTCAATAATCACATATATGCACATGGCGATATAGCATAGAATTAATAATAACTTGGCATCATGTCAGACAGCAGTATAATACAGTAAACCACATTTACCCATTGTAACCTTAATTGTTACAACCAAATTATACTAAGAGTATAAATCCACTCACCTGTCTGTCAAAAGTTCCAACTCAAAAGTCTTATATTATTGAGTCTTCGGATTATCTGGAAATACCAGAGAATAATACGAATCAGTAATTTATTCTAAATATCACACTTGAGGTAAAAGTGCATTGATTATTCAACTATAACAATTTAATTGCATATACATTAACATATACACATATATATATCATTCCTAATTTTATTTGTTAGTACATCATATCATATTAGTAGTTCATTAATCAGATAAACATGTAATAGAATAGTTAAAACTGAATTCAAAATCAAAATCTTATTTTTGCTGTAAAAGTTCTAGGACCCGTCGGCTGGGGCCTACTACCTGCCGAGTCCCCTTATCAAGCAGCCGAGTCGAACCTATTAGCCACCGGGTACAACAAGTTTTTCACAACCAGAAACAAGTCTCGTTTTAAAGGCTAAAGAAGCCGCCGTTTTGGGCACGGAAGCAACCGGGTTGGCTTAGAACCTGCCGGCTGGGTACAAGGACCCGTCGGCTTGTTCATCAGATACATCACAAGAAGATCAGCAACCCAAACTACGAACTTTTAATACTTAAAACCCCAAACTCAGGTCTCAACTTCAATTTTAATCAACAAAAACGGACCACAATCATGTAGTAATATCAACTAACACTAAACAAACACTTTTCATGCTCTAATTCCTATCAATTCAACAACTCATATAATTGAGCCCTAACTCATTTAATCAAATAAAGTTTGAAGAATAACTCAATAGCTTGATAACTAGCATCATATACAATCAATATCATCATGTAATCATCATTCAAACTCAATTATTTTCCTAATCTCTATCATACTCACATATTCAACAAAGTATGAAGCAAGAATTAAAACACTTGCAAATTAATAGAAACAAGCAAAGTGATGATGATGTTAATGAAGATGAAGAACTTAGAATTTCAGCTTCAACTTGATTAAACTTGTATATGATTTCAACAACATGTAGGTATTTAGGTTTTTTAGTTCATAGGAAATGAGTTAGAAAACTCACAAGTGAAGAATCAAAATTGGTAAAGAAAATAGGTCGGCCCTTTCATATTAAACCGACTCCAATAAGTGGGTATTTTATACCCGTTTTAAATCTATTGTCTGAAACCTAAATATCAAATTGCGAGAAACTTATTTTATTGTACCGTCAACTATAACTATTTAAAATTAGTAGTAATTCACTAGTCACAATTAACCCTTTCACTAAATTTCTAAATTTTACACAAAACATATAAATGCACATAATTACTTGTACTATATCAAATAATTATGAAAAGAAAAAGGAAAATTACCGTTTTACACCTAGGCCCAAGGAGTGGATGTTACCGTCTATAAATCTTCAAACCGAATAAAAAAGTTACAAATGTGTAGCACATATTTGCAACTTCATCTCATGATTGTGTTTCATGTTAATCGAGTAAATTTCAGAAAATATAACGGAAGTTTCAGAAGAACTCGATATAGGTAATGTGACATTTTGCCCGTTAAAGGAACAGTAAGCTCGGTGTTTTTCTAAACAAAGTGAATAAGGATTCCTCACAGTGATGAGTATATTGCGAATAAACGTTTTACACGCACCAAGAATCGACTCCATACAGTGCAATCGCAGCAACAACATTCACTACTCAGAAACCATCTTCAGGTTCTAAACATTCATATGATAGAAAAAAGGGAGACACAATTCAACAGTCTCGACATAACATTATTTAACTAGACTCACAGGCACAAGCCATTATCAACAGCCAGGCAAACAGTTTCTCAACATTACAAGCTACATGTTACAGACAAAACGAGCACCCACATAGCTAGCTAGCCACCAGTCCTGAACCCACCGTTCTCTTTGGTTAAATCCTCAATCTGTGACTGCAGAATATCAATCATGGCTTGGGCCCGCATCACCTCAATCTTCAACGTCTCTTTCTCCATTGAAACATTGAGAAGCTCGTTTTCCAAGTTACTTATGAACTTCAAGTAACCAGGAGGAACAGACTTCTCGAGTGTTGCAGCATCAAAAGATGGCAGGGTGGTTGGTGGGTGACATTCTTTGGCTTCGATTGACTCGAGTAGAGGGAATTCTAAGAGTGCTCTTCGTGGATCTTGACTTGTGGTGGTTGAATCTTCTGAACCGTTTGCATTGCTGGAGTTTGGATCACTTACCTTCGATCTTTTGTTGTGAAACAATGAGAATGTTTCGAGCTCAGGTTCACAATTTAATGCATGATCTTCTGTTCTTTCTCTCTTGCAAACAAATGGAATGGTTTGTGGATCATCGGTTCGATCAAGGATCTGCTTGGCAGAAGTTTCCTGCAAAAATGAGTTCTCTGTCATCAATTAGTTGTGCATGATTTGTGACTTTAGGTGTCAATCCGAACCTAACCATACGAGGCTGAGCTTACACGGGGGTCATAGCAATTGAACCGCTCAAAATGAACAAAAGTTTCTATAAACTTCTAGTATTTTCCAAAATGCTCTAGCATTTCTTGCAGTATGTAAAAGAACCGTCTAAAGTACATTCTATACTTGTAGAGAGGTTTTGAAAGAAAAAGAAAAAATAAAAACGTATCAGAGACTTAATCCAAGAAGACGGATATCCCTGCAAAAATGTGGCATCTGACCATCTCCCTCATTTGTAATCCATCCGAGAATATTGAAGTAATACAAAGACGTATATCTATACAAACAGTCAACAATGATCGCTATTTATGTGTTCCTTTTTCCACTCAAGTCCCTTCTCGAGTATTTTCATAATATGTTGGTACTCCATATATGTTAAAGTACTGTGGCCTAAACTAAAACCACGACTTAATCTTGTATTTGAATCAGCCATTTACTAACAAACAAAAAACAAAATTATCTATCATAAATTAATCTGACTGCACAAAATCTGGACTCTGGAGATTCTGGTCAACGACCACCCAACTGGTATAGACACAGTTCTGAACACAGAACTCTGGATATATGTTGTAACAGGGCATACTTTTTTTATAACACAGTATAATCACATATAGCTTGTTTGCAATACCATGATTGCAGGGTTTTAAGTTTAACTTAAAGTTGGTTTTTGTTAAAACTAACCCCTTTACTCAATAGACTAACCAGGTTTCACTTTGACAAATAAAATTCAGTTATTTACCACAAGCCCAATCAAACCAAACCATAGTCCACCAGATCAGCACATACTTCATAGACCGTATGGTTCCATATGAATAAGTAAAAACTAGTAGTAACAAATCAGATTATAGTTCTAACCAAAACCGAACCTGCTCGAGCGCGTAACCTTTTAGGAAGCCAGAATACAACACATTTGCATATAATTTTTTGTATAAATTTTATGAATATATATCCATAATACCTGCACAGTGTCATTTCCTTCGGCACGAGTATCGTCACCATTGGTCATATCATCATCTGCTTCACCACCAGGCACTACCATTTGGGCTGCATCATCAGTCCATTCTTCTTCAAGAAATGGTGCATAACGATCCCCATTTGGTGGCCCTAACCCACTCTTTTGAAATATCCTGCATAGCACAAACGAATCCTTTTCCCCACCACCACAAAACAATAACAACAACAATCAACCAATAAGTTCAAAATCCTGAAATAGGCATGTTGTTAAATGATCAAGAATTCTTCAAACCTGTGATACTCCAACACGTAGCAGTTCATTATCCAAAAGCCGATACTCATGCATAACCCAATTAGTCCGTTTGCCATCAGGGGCTCGACCACTATGGAACACAAGTGTTTTCTTCATCCCTATGGTCTCCGTTTTATGGCGTACAAACCGGTCCTTTCCAGTTGCCTTCCAATACCCTTTGCCTGTAGCACGGTTTAACCGTGAACCATTGCCATACTTCCTATCTACAGGGCTGAAAAAGTACCATTCTTGATCTCTTGTCTTCAATGATGAATAGTCTACAATACCCATAAGAATCACAAAGAAAATCAAAAGTGACTTTAAGTAATTAATTTTTGTATATATATGAAAATGCATTTTTTTTGTTCCCTGTTATTGCTTTTGATTATATGTGTTGATCTTTGGTGTTAATAAAAACTCAACTACTTCTTACATTTTCCCTGAAATTCAATCATTCCTGCAACCTTTTCAAGATTGCTAGTCAATCATGAAAACATTAAAAATTATAGATTTGGGAAACCTCAAATCAAGTGTAATCAACAACTTTCTACAATTTTACCCTAAACTTTCTAAGCAAGTTCACATTTTTATTCAATTCCCTTCATATCAATTGGCTAAAAATCAAAACTTTATCCTTTAAAAAACATTAAACATAAAAAAGAACACATAAAACTTTAATAAAACAATCAAGTTTCAACTACAATTGCAAAATAGACAAACCCCAACCATAAAAATCAAAACTTTATCCATTAAAAACCATTAAACATAAAAAAAGAACACATAAAACCTTAATAAAACAATCAAATTTCAACTAAAATTGCAAATTAAACAAACCCCAACAATAAAAATCAAAACTTTATCATACCGGCAAGTTCCCAGGGCTCAGATTTATAAACATCAATTTCAGTAACAGCTTGGAACCTAAAAGGTTTCCCACAAGCTTTCCTTCTCAAATAATACATCACAAGTTCTTCATCGGTGGGATGAAACCGGAATCCAGGTGCAAGTGACGTCGGCGGCGGTGATGGTGCCGGAGTAGCTGCCGCCGGAGATGTTACAGCCATAAGTTCATGACCCATCTTGTAATTTTTCCGATCTATAACCAAGAAATAAATAAAATTGGAACTTAAATTAGATAAAGATTGTGGATGAAGTAAGTAAGTGGAAATGATATTATGAATTGCCCGTGAGTTAAGAAACCTCCGATCAGTGGATGCTTGATGGACACGGAAATCGAAAACGCAGCTAAAAAAAAAAGATATATATAGTAAATATTTTTATTTTATAAATGTAAATAATCTAAATCTAAATAAATAAAAAGGTAAAGGATATAGATATACATGTGTGTGGTTAGGCTTTACTTCTTTGGTGGATTTTTCTTTTCTTGCTTAAATTAGGTTTTTTTTTTTTTATTTGATAAGATTTTGTAGCAAGCTTTTTTACCAACCTTAATCATGATATCTAGGGTTTTTGTTACAAGACATTTATCAATATTAATAATCATTGTTTTAGAATAATTTAAAAAAAAAGGGTAAAATTGATTTCACGGTTATTATAGGAGAGGTAAATTGTGTAACATGTGATTAAAGGATCACTGACCCGTCTCACAATTAACATAGAAGAGGTAAATTTTTGTAACCCATAATTAAAAAACATGAAAATATGGATTGAATCAATTACCTTCACATTTATGTTACACGTTCTCACCGCTAAGCTACTATCACAAGACTGTTTTACATAAAATTATATTTTTGTTGTAATTAAATATTATAGGTTTTTTTTTTAAATTTAACAAAATGATGCTTTATCTTTTCTTTGGAATTATATGTCATTGAGCTATTTTTTATGATTCACAATAAGGTTGTCAAGATCGGGATCCTAAGCAGGATAGTTTTTACCTTTGCAAGATCGTGATCGTAAGATCGGATCGGGATCGTAAGATCCTACCAAAATATCATTATTTATTTAAAGATATCCAAATTCGTGTAGGATACTAACAATTAGATAAATTAATGGAACATTCAAACTTTTATATTAGAAAAATGATGCAATTTGTCAACATATATTTCTAGAACGATAAACTTACTAAACAAAAGATAGTAGCATAGTTTAGTTGCACCAATAGTCATAACTCATAACAAGTTTAAGAGCATACAAGCCTACAAATGAAATTACTAATCTAAGATATCAATTGTAACTTCATACGGACCATCAATGTCATTGGACTTTGGACTATGGTATGAGCTTTATAAATATTTTAGCCCAATTGTAAAAATAATAATAATAATAAAATAAATAAATAAATAAATAATTAGCCTATTTGTAGGATCGGATCGTTCACCGATCTTACGAACCTACGATCCTAACTCCTGAGCGATCCTACTCCGATCCTGCACGTTTTCACTAGATAAGATCGTACCGATCCTACGATCAAGATCACGATTCTGAACAAAACTTTTTTTTTTATAAAGGATGTAAAAAGAGGTTTTGTTTGTGGTTGAAGTATTTGACCACGAAAGTGGAAGGCATCATCTATTTATTTGCTCAAAAACACTTTCTTCAAACCCACACACTCTTTCACACTTCACAAGATACATCACTCTCCACCAGTTTGTTTTCTTGTGGAACATGACTTGAATGATTGATTATCGAAACTTTTAATTTTCAATATTAAATTCTGGCAATCGTTATCTTTGAAAGAATTTGTTGATATTTTCAATTTAATAATCTACATGTTGAACACTTGAGCCTATCTATCTATTTATTTATATATTAAAAGAAAAATCTTGAAAGAATAATGACCATTAGATGGAAATCAAGAATCAAGATCCAACCCTTAATTTATTTAGTGACATCATTAATCCTATTTTTATGTGACTAAAAGACTAATTTACCCTTCAATATTTACAATATAAATCCTCTGTTTTATTTAATTGTAAATAATCCCTCAAATATTTTATGGAATTTTTAATGTAATATCTACTATCTTTTTTTCAATAACTTAAACTCTCCGTACAATCTTCTTTATTTTATTTTTTCCGACATAAGCCCCAATAAGTTATTCTCAATTATAAAAAATTCATGACTTCATTCCATCTCCCAGTGATTTATATTCGTATACGGCCGTCTGTTTTACCACTTTTATCAATTTCTAACTTACAATTCTTGGATTATGTGTGACACCCGTCAAATTAGGACTAGAAATTAGTTCCTAATCATTATGTAATATATGTAGTTAGTGCTATGTATTAGGCTAATTGTGTGTATCAAATATGTATATTGTTGAATATATATATAAATCAGTACGCGATTATATTTAATCATGCAATTTCAAATCGGCTAAATTTCCGATTCATATATATCTACGGCGTTGGTGAAAAACAAATATTAAGTAATATGAAACTATTATTTAATAACTCATTATTTATTATATATTATTATTTACATAATATATAAAGTATTTCGTATCGTACAAATCAAATGGTCATGACAAAACTCATAAGTAATGTATTATTATTGGAAATAAAAATTACTAATCACTTCGATTAAAATAAAACATATTTCGTTTTATATCATTTTACTCAAACGCGACAAAACTAATTAAATTATATCCGTCTCTCAAACATAAAACAAAGATATATTTTTAATCTCACAAAAAGTATTTTTATACAATACTTCAAATAAAAATAAATACGATTTCATTTTTAGAAATTTATCAATTTAAAACATTATACTACTTTTACGATCGGGTAAACAAACACGGGTATTTTGTACTTCGAATTAAGCCAACCAACTCCAATAATTGGAGTTGGCCGGCTATACCCAAACGCACCCTTCATTCTTTCATTTCATTTTCTTCTTCATTTCTCAATCTCTCGGCTCTCTCTCGAATTACACAAACAACAACAACAATTCACAACAACAATCAACTATCATCACCATCTTCATCTTCATCATAGTGATCATCATCATCATCGTCTTCTTCGTTCACCATCATCATCTCCATCTCCGGTCTCCATTTTAATTGTAAGGAATCGTTTACGTTTTTGTTAATTTTACATGTTTAAATTGCATATATTAGCATGCTTAGATGTTATATGAACTGATTATGCCCAAAGATTAGGCTTAGAATTTGTTTTGCGGATTAATCTCACGAACAGACCCTGAAACTGGACCATGATCCGGCGGATCAACATCTGATCCGGCGGATCAAGTAGTGAAATGGCGGATCACTCAAATATGCCACGATCCGGCGGATCACTTTCTTGATCCGGCGGATCCTCCCCAAAATATCCCGATCCGGATCCCACACGAAATCACTCAATCCGGCGGATCAACACATGATCCGGCGGATTCCCCCGTTATATTTCATGATCCGGCGGATCAACAAACGGATCCGGCGGATCCCAGCTAAAACAGAACAAATAAATTTTTGAAAACGTCGATAATTTCAAAGTCTTTTTAACGTGCTTCTCGATGGAAAATTTATTATAACGGATTGAGCTCAAATTCGTAAGGTCACTCGGAAACGACCCAATAATCAATGCTAAGTATTTTAGCCTTGTCAGTTTTAGACCATCCGGGGTCGTTTAGGGGCCGAAAATGGCAGATTACTGTTTTCAGACTCGTACCAAATTTTGTAAATTATGAAATAAAGTGTAACGGATATAATGAACTTGATTAACAACTAAACCTATACGATACGACTTATATATGAAACACATACACTTTTATAAACACAACAAATCATGTATAATAATAATAGTTTGAAATTATTATTACAAACCATCACCAACGACCCGTATACATTTTCAAAACTCAAACATAATCGACAACCAAAGTATTTGGGCATAACTAGTATACCTTTATAATGAAAGAAATACTTATTCTTTTGACAAGCTTTACGTAGAATTCTTTCTGATTTAATAAATAAAAGTATAACAATGAACTTTTCTATTTTAGAAAAGATAGAGTATATGTATTATAAGAGTATAGACAAAATCTTCTCTATCTACAACCCTTATAATGGGTTTTCACTCTTGACCTTAAAGAGATATCCAAAATTACAATTATACTCTCTCTTATTATGGCAATGGGTAAAGATTTATGGCAACTTTTTATTATTTGTTAACATCATTTTAATTTTAATTCTGTTGACTTTTATTGATAATTTATTTTTCTACCTACTTTGTATCGACATTTTCTTTTTCAATAGCCAATTTTCTGTTAATGAGTTTTTGTATTTAATTAAAATAGATTAATTTAATTTCAATTTAAATAATCATAAGAAATTAAATATACACATTAGAACTATCAAAAAAGCAGTTTAGTCTATACTTATTTCAATTTTTAAAGGTAAAGAACGTACAATAATGCTAAATTATATATTTTAATTAAATTATTTTAGCAAAACTTAATTTCAGTGCTGCTAACTGCATATTTGCTAACTGTCAAAATTAGGTATGTATGTTTCAAGATAATACTACGTCATTTTTATATAATCATCATAATTTACGGTATCCATTTGATTTCTTAAATGTCCGTCGCATTACGCGGAAAACTTACGATCATGTTTTATTTCACAACTTAACACCCAAACAAGAAAAAGAAAGCATGCAACTATCATCAAGTAACAAGCTTGTACATTGTTGCATAGTGCAAAAATAATGATAGTTTCAAACAAATGTTGTTTTTTTTTTTCAAGAATTAATATATAACCAATTGTTTAAAGTATATACACTCAATTTGAAATAATGCCTACACATTTAAAAAACTACACTGTAAAAGTGCTGAAAAAATATAATATTAGAATATCTGAAATACGACATCAACTTTTCTTTTTATAAAAACGTACCTGTAACACCTGCTAAATTAGGATAATTAAGTATGCCTAATTAATTGTAACTAGTTGTAATTAGTATGTAATAGGACTAATTGCAGACTCTATTTGTATATATATATAAGGTGATTTATATATATATGAGTGTACTTACGCGATTTGGATTAATCGTACGAATTAACCGGGCGGAGTCCGACACAGTTACTCGGACGTTGGTGACAGAAATTTACCTAAATAATGAGAACGTATTTTATTATATAAAATCCACAGCGAACGAACATTATTTATATTATCGCGACGACATTTAAATACTGTAACAAATACGTATTAAACGCGAGTTAAGAAATTTAATATTTCGACAAATGTTTTTATAATTAATTTCAAGGTAATTCATCAAAATATTTCCGTCACATTTCAAAAATATAACTGCTTGACTTAATATTAAGAACGAAGGATTAAACGACGGAGAAAACGAACACCACACGGGGCACGGAACGGGGACTGGGTGAGGTGAGGCTTTCACCAACACCCCACCACCCCCATTCTCTTTCTCATTTCTTTCTCCCTCACTCTCTTTCTTCCTCTCTTTTTCTCTCAATAATCACATCATCACCAACATCACGAAAATCACAAAATACTACCACTAAACGCTCTCGGATTTCCTCGCTCATTTGGAAGAAAAGCATCACCATTTCACGATCTATCATCCTATCTTTTCGGATTTTCAATCCGACACTTTGTAAGTTTCCGACAAATCCCGACGTCTCTCGTTTTTGATCATTTTTACTAGTTTATGGTTTTGATAGGCTTAATATGTTCATATAAGGGTTGGGTAAAAGATTTGGACCCAACGGAAACCGGGAAATTCGTTTTCGACAAAAATTCCGGCCATCAGACCGCTACGTCGCACCAGGCCAGGGGCCTCTGCGACGTCGCGGCCTACGTCGCACAAAAATCCCAACGTCGCACTAGCGACGCAGCCCCTTACGTCGCATTAATTCGCGGACGTCGCACGTAGCGACGTAGACTTTAACGTTGCAAACCGAAGCAACGTCGCATTAGCGACGTCGCCCCCTACGTCGCCCCCTACGTCGCATTGATTTGCGAAGGTCGCATCATGCGACGTACCTGCCTACGTCGCACCTTACGTCGCTTGCAACGTCGCATGCTACGTCGCACAAACCAGGACCTTGAAAACTCACATTTCACTAAGTGTCGAACTTTTACAACTTCAAATCCTTATACGATACGACTTATAAAACACTTTGGGACACTTTTGTAAGTGCAAAACATCAATAATTTGATAATAATACTTAAAGTTTATTATTTCAAACTCATCACCAACGGGTCGTACACTTTTATACAAACGATAACGAACCAACATTCGGACACATTGGGTTGTATGAACAACTAGCCTAGATGATCTTGCGAGACATCTACTTACTTGACATTACGTGTTTAGGCATTTGGAGGTTACGGGTTCGGAGAACCAACTGTTGATATTACTTACTCGTTTATTGATATAAACGCACTTGCAAAGACTCAGGTGAGTCTTACGGCCCCACTTTTACTGTTTTAACTTATTGGGGGAGATGCATGCTACTGATTTTTCTTGAACACAAGTACTAAACTGTTTACTATACCAAACGGAATTGCATGAGTTACTTACTATTTACTGAAGTCTCTCCATCATATATCGTTAGTTATGGACTTAAGCGCGAACAGTAGTTAATGGATCCATTAGGGAAATGACCCTCCCTGCCCGGGGTAGTAGCGCTACCACGTACTGATTTACACGTATAAACGGGTGACTATTATTTCGTTACTTATGCTTGCTCAATTTCGAGCATGTCACGGGAGCAACTGATTATTTACGGGTTAAGCTTCGATTATGAGCCTCATGGCAACGGTATAACTTGATTACTTTACTTTTGCGAGATTTGCAAATACTTGATATACGCCTACGGGCACTACTGATGAAATCTTGTGTTCAAACTGATTATTTACTGATAAACCTGTGAGATTCACCAACCTTTTGGTTGACCCTTTTTAGCATGTATTCTCAGGTACACTTACGGAGTAGGATCACTCCAGGATTTCTAGCTAGAGTCGCATGATTTCCAAACTGCATTTAACGGAGATTCTTTGGCATTATCTTTTGTAACTATGGTTATGTAATAGAATCTCCCGCCACATACGCGGACTCTAGGCTTACATATTTTTGTAAAGAAAACTATATGTTTTCAAACGATTTAATTATGAAATGTAATTATTTTACAAAACGTCTCATTTAGAGGTCGTTTGCTGTATATCTTGTGCTTTGTATATTGATTAGTAACACCCAAGTATGCTTCCGCAAATCACTAAATTTGGGGGTGTTACAGATTGGTATCAGAGCCTAAGGTTATAGTGAACTAGGTTGCATTTAGTGGGCCTAGACTATGACCGTTAGGCAGTATTCCCAATTAGGTATAACTGGTTCAGTGATTATATCATAAGAGTTTAATTTAACATAGCCTGATCAACTATGTACAATTAAATGAAGATGATGTGAGATCTGAAAGGGGTTATGTTGAACAGGAATGCACTAGCTGACTCTGACCACGAGGGAACCGAGACTCTTACTTGTTATGTGCTAGACATACACTAGGCTATTGTGTGATATACGAGTATATACATACACAGGCCTCACTCACTGACTATACTACTAGGCTATTATATAATGAATATATATGAATAGGCCTCACACGTAAACACACTCGCTATAGAGATAGCCGACGTTTCTCTGGTGACACTTACGAATTTCTCTCAGCGGTTTACACCGACCATGACAGACATGATTACCGTCACACCACCTTGTGGCGCACTCTAATGATTTTATGAAAATCACATCTAACACCCGGAAGCAACGTACTTCCAAGGACTAAAATCCTCTCTCTGTCATTTCTATAGAACTCAAAGCCGCGAATTCCCAAATGGACGACTACATGTCTGATAGTGACCAAGTCCACGAGGAACAAATCCAGTACACGTATCTCGATGAGGACATCGTACCAGAAGAAGAAATCATGCTGGAGGGAAATGAAAATCAGAATTTCGGAATGACTGGCATCGACATTGAAGAATATGAAAGAGTGCGAGATCAGGCCGTGGGACTAGACGGCCGAAATTGGGCACTTAAGCGTAAGTGCATAGACTATGAACAAAGATTGAGAATCTCAAACCGATCTGTCCCTACACGAATCAAAGATAAGATCCGTTACTGGAAGAAAGTGGCCACCAACCTAACCCGTAGGACCAAAACATGGATCAAACGTTTGGGCAGGAAGTCAACGGAGGAGAGTAGGTACCGCTCCACGACTCAAAGATACAGGGACATGCTTGAGGCACGCTACCACCCACACGACCTGAACCTGGAGTCGGAAGACGAATCCGAAGGCCAGGAACCCTAACTAAGAATGACCCAACGACAACCAGAATCAAATTTTGTTAAACCCATGTACAGCGGATGTGTAATCGCGATGTATCGTACTAAAAACTCTATTCTGATGGCTATATAGTGATACCATCACATTCTGTATTAGGTTCCTTATGTTCAACCGGATGTAACAATTCCCGGAGCATTTTGTAAACTCTAACGTTTGTAATCTGCATGTAAACGGATTATAACCTATTATGTATAACCTATCTATATTTCATGTTTTGACACGTTTTCCCAAAATCTACACAACTGTGATAACCGTATCTTTCATGCGTTCCCCCGTACCATTATCAAAGACGTATAAAAGTCACATGAATTAAACACGACTAGACGGATAGATGTACCATCACGAACAAACCCAACGCTAGCAGTATTATAACTGATGCACTCTTCATTAAGACACGCCATCGTATTGACACCCCCCAAGGTTATTGGTCAACCACAACCCCTACGTATTGGAAACATCTTCCAACCATTGGACGAAACCCACCGGTTAATATTTGACTCGATTCGCAATTTAACCGTTCAATTCTCAACTGGATTAGTGCCGTGAGGGACACTCACGATGACTAAGTCCACCACTATTCCCACGACAAATCGATCATTCTGATCACTATGGCAATAAGGACTTGCCGCGACGGGACTACTCACTACTCATACCGAACGTTTGTTCACCTCGAAATAGTAACACGGTCGCAATTCACTACTTTTCAAACACGATCCGATCATTGATATGCCTACGTCTAACCAAATTTAACAAAACGTAAGTTCGCTACGACCCCCATCGCTGCTGATCAAAACACCTATTTAAATCTCACAATTTACTCATATACAAATTTAAAATACCTAAACAAAAATTTTCAGTACAAACATACAACCCAACCCTTGTTATGATATTCGCTTTTAATTCCATCACTTCATATTCACCGTATAACAAACAACAACTAGCTAGTAGCGGGAGACGAAACACGACGTCGTTCGAACCTTCATTCACCGCTCCTTTACGTCAATTTCCCCATTTTACCGCCAACAACACCCGACAACTGCTTTTCGAAAGACGGCAGTTTCCCTACGTAGTAATCCACTCACTTTGGTACTGATCGACCCTACAAACCGGATATCTCGCAAACAAACTCGTCATCGTCGAATATGGATTGATATCCAAGCATCGTGACATGAGCCCCTTACCGACTAGCCCCATCCGAACTTCAGGAGTTGTCTACTCGGTTACAGGAACTCCTGGACAAGGGATTTATTCGACCAAGTTCCTCACCTTGGGGAGCTCCAGTCCTGTTCGTGAAAAAGAAGGACGGTTCTTTCCGTATGTGCATCGACTATCGTGAACTCAACAAGTTAACTGTCAAGAACCGTTACCCACTTCCTCGTATTGATGACCTGTTTGACCAACTTCAGGGGTCGAGTTTTTATTCCAAGATCGATCTACGGTCAGGTTATCACCAACTCCGAGTTCGTGACGAAGATATTCCTAAAACGGCCTTCCGAACTCGTTACGGGCACTACGAGTTCCAAGTGATGCCCTTTGGTCTAACCAACGCACCGGCTGTATTCATGGACCTTATGAATCGGGTGTGCAAACCTTACCTTGACAAGTTTGTTATCGTCTTCATCGATGACATCCTGATCTACTCGCGCACTGAACAAGAACACTCGCAACATCTGAAAACTATCCTGGAGCTGCTCAAACACGAAGAGTTATACGCCAAATTCTCTAAGTGTGAGTTCTGGATGCAAACCGTTCAATTCCTTGGACACGTCATTGACAATCAAGGGATTCATGTCGATCCTTCAAAAATCGAGGCTATCAAGGGTTGGCAAGCACCTACAACACCAACCGAGGTACGCCAATTCTTAGGACTCGCCGGATACTACAGGCGATTCATTGAGAATTTTTCGAAAATAGCCCTACCTCTCACTGCACTGACTCAAAAAGAAAAGAAGTTCGATTGGACTGACAAACAAGAGTCAGCTTTTCAATTAATAAAACAGAAACTCTGCAGTGCACCTATCTTATCTTTACCCGAAGGCAACGATGACTTCGTGGTATACTGTGATGCTTCACACCAAGGTCTTGGTTGCGTGCTGATGCAACGAGACAAGGTTATCGCTTACGCCTCTCGACAACTCAAGGTCCACGAAAAGAATTACACAACTCATGACCTAGAGTTGGGAGCTGTTGTATTCGCTCTGAAAATCTGGAGACACTACTTATACGGTACCAAGTGTACAATCTTTACTGACCATAAAAGTCTCCAACATATCTTTGATCAAAAGGATCTCAACATGAGGCAACGTCGATGGGTCGAGTTGCTCACTGATTACGATTGCGAAATTCGCTATCATCCAGGCAAGGCGAATGTTGTCGCCGATGCCTTAAGCCGAAAGGAACGAGTGAAACCACTTCGAGTTCGAGCTCTCAGTATGACCATTCACAACGACCTCATCAATCAAACTCTCACCGCTCAACTTGAAGCACTCAACGATGAAAACTTGAAAAATGAAGCCTTGCGGGGCTTGGATAAACAATTCGAAATCAAACCTGATGGAACTCGATACTTCTCTAACCGGGTGTGGTTACCCAAATTCGGAAACTTGCGAGATTTAGTGATGGCTGAAGCTCACAAATCTCGATACTCTATACATCCTGGTTCTGACAAGATGTATCACGACGTCAAAGGGTTGTATTTGTGGCCTAACATGAAAGCTGACATTGCCTTGTACGTCAGTAAATGCCTAACCTGTTCCAAAGTCAAGGCCGAACACCAAAGACCCTCGGGGTTGCTCCAACAACCTGAAATTCCTCAATGGAAATGGGAACAGATTACCATGGACTTCATTACCAAACTACCAAAAACCTCGAGTGGTTGCGATACCATTTGGGTGATCGTGGACCGTCTCACGAAATCTGCTCATTTTCTGGCCATCAAGGAAACCGACAAGATGGAGCGTCTGACTCGCATCTACGTCAAAGAAATCATCTCGCGACACGGTGTACCTATCTCGATCATCTCGGATAGGGACAGCCGTTTTACTTCTAACTTTTGGTAATCACTACAGAAATCTCTTGGTACTCGTTTGGATATGAGTACTGCTTATCACCCGCAAACCGATGGCCAAAGCGAGCGAACTATTCAAACACTGGAGGATATGCTACGAGCCTGCGTAGTTGACTTCGGTACTTCTTGGGAAAATCATTTACCGTTGTGCGAGTTCTCATACAACAACAGTTACCATACCAGCATAAAGGCTGCACCCTTCGAGGCACTTTACGGGCGTAAGTGCCGATCACCTATCTGTTGGACTGAGTTAGGAGATTCCCAACTTACGGGTCCAGAAATCATTCAGGAAACTACTGAGAAAATCATCGGTATCCAAAACCGGCTGAGAGCCGCACGTGATCGTCAGAAAAGCTATGCTGACGTAAGACGCAAACACCTTGAGTTCCAGGTAGGGGACAAGGTACTTCTCAAAGTGGCACCGTGGAAAGGTGTTATTCGATTCGGAAAACGAGGCAAACTAAATCCTAGATACATCGGACCATTCGAAATCCTTGAAAGGATTGGTCCGGTAGCGTACCGCCTGCAACTTCCTGTTGAGCTTAGCAGTGTTCACAACACATTCCACATTTCTAACTTGAAGAAATGTCTGTCTGACGAGACACTGATTATACCGCTCGACGAAATTCAAATCGATGATAAACTTCATTTTGTCGAGGAACCTATGGAAATCATGGACCGCGAGGTCAAACGATTGAAACAGAGTCGTATTCCCATCGTAAAAGTCAGGTGAAATTCTAGGCGCGGCCCTGAGTTCACCTGGGAATGGGAAGACCAAATGCGACAGAAATACCCACATCTCTTCCCAGACAACGCACCATTCGTGCACTCAAGCTAATTTCGGGACGAAATTTCTTTAACAAGGGGAGAATGTAACACCTGCTAAATTAGGATAATTAAGTATGCCTAATTAATTGTAACTAGTTGTAATTAGTATGTAATAGGACTAATTGCAGACTCTATTTGTATATATATATAAGGTGATTTATATATATATGAGTGTACTTACGCGATTTGGATTAATCGTACGAATTAACCGGGCGGAGTCCGACACAGTTACTCGGACGTTGGTGACAGAAATTTACCTAAATAATGAGAACGTATTTTATTATATAAAATCCACAGTGAACGAACATTATTTATATTATCGCGACGACATTTAAATACTGTAACAAATACGTATTAAACGCGAGTTAAGAAATTTAATATTTCGACAAATGTTTTTATAATTAATTTCAAGGTAATTCATCAAAATATTTCCGTCACATTTCAAAAATATAACTGCTTGACTTAATATTAAGAACGAAGGATTAAACGACGGAGAAAACGAACACCACACGGGGCACGGAACGGGGACTGGGTGAGGTGAGGCTTTCACCAACACCCCACCACCCCCATTCTCTTTCTCATTTCTTTCTCCCTCACTCTCTTTCTTCCTCTCTTTTTCTCTCAATAATCACATCATCACCAACATCACGAAAATCACAAAATACTACCACTAAACGCTCTCGGATTTCCTCGCTCATTTGGAAGAAAAGCATCACCATTTCACGATCTATCATCCTATCTTTTCGGATTTTCAATCCGACACTTTGTAAGTTTCCGACAAATCCCGACGTCTCTCGTTTTTGATCATTTTTACTAGTTTATGGTTTTGATAGGCTTAATATGTTCATATAAGGGTTGGGTAAAAGATTTGGACCCAACGGAAACCGGGAAATTCGTTTTCGACAAAAATTCCGGCCATCAGACCGCTACGTCGCACCAGGCCAGGGGCCTCTGCGACGTCGCGGCCTACGTCGCACAAAAATCCCAACGTCGCACTAGCGACGCAGCCCCTTACGTCGCATTAATTCGCGGACGTCGCACGTAGCGACGTAGACTTTAACGTCGCAAACCGAAGCAACGTCGCATTAGCGACGTCGCCCCCTACGTCGCCCCCTACGTCGCATTGATTTGCGAAGGTCGCATCATGCGACGTACCTGCCTACGTCGCACCTTACGTCGCTTGCAACGTCGCATGCTACGTCGCACAAACCAGGACCTTGAAAACTCACATTTCACTAAGTGTCGAACTTTTACAACTTCAAATCCTTATACGATACGACTTATAAAACACTTTAGGACACTTTTGTAAGTGCAAAACATCAATAATTTGATAATAATACTTAAAGTTTATTATTTCAAACTCATCACCAACGGGTCGTACACTTTTATACAAACGATAACGAACCAACATTCGGACACATTGGGTTGTATGAACAACTAGCCTAGATGATCTTGCGAGACATCTACTTACTTGACATTACGTGTTTAGGCATTTGGAGGTTACGGGTTCGGAGAACCAACTGTTGATATTACTTACTCGTTTATTGATATAAACGCACTTGCAAAGACTCAGGTGAGTCTTACGGCCCCACTTTTACTGTTTTAACTTATTGGGGGAGATGCATGCTACTGATTTTTCTTGAACACAAGTACTAAACTGTTTACTATACCAAACGGAATTGCATGAGTTACTTACTATTTACTGAAGTCTCTCCATCATATATCGTTAGTTATGGACTTAAGCGCGAACAGTAGTTAATGGATCCATTAGGGAAATGACCCTCCCTGCCCGGGGTAGTAGCGCTACCACGTACTGATTTACACGTATAAACGGGTGACTATTATTTCGTTACTTATGCTTGCTCAATTTCGAGCATGTCACGGGAGCAACTGATTATTTACGGGTTAAGCTTCGATTATGAGCCTCATGGCAACGGTATAACTTGATTACTTTACTTTTGCGAGATTTGCAAATACTTGATATACGCCTACGGGCACTACTGATGAAATCTTGTGTTCAAACTGATTATTTACTGATAAACCTGTGAGATTCACCAACCTTTTGGTTGACCCTTTTTAGCATGTATTCTCAGGTACACTTACGGAGTAGGATCACTCCAGGATTTCTAGCTAGAGTCGCATGATTTCCAAACTGCATTTAACGGAGATTCTTTGGCATTATCTTTTGTAACTATGGTTATGTAATAGAATCTCCCGCCACATACGCGGACTCTAGGCTTACATATTTTTGTAAAGAAAACTATATGTTTTCAAACGATTTAATTATGAAATGTAATTATTTTACAAAACGTCTCATTTAGAGGTCGTTTGCTGTATATCTTGTGCTTTGTATATTGATTAGTAACACCCAAGTATGCTTCCGCAAATCACTAAATTTGGGGGTGTTACAGTACCGCCGCATTGCGCGGGTACAAGGCTAGTATTATTCTAATAGAGTAGCCCTTTTTCCTATTTGGCTAGTTCTATCTTTCGCCACCTAAGAATTGTCATACGTGTCAATGTTCTATTCACCACCTACCATCTGTTTCACACGTGTCACTATTCCATCTACTTTCTAGATTTGTCATACGTGTCAATGTTCTATTCACCACCTACCATCTGTTTCACACGTGTCACTATTTCATCCACTTTCTAAAAATATTTGACACATCATCATCAATTAATCTTTTTTAATTATTATTATTATTATTATTATTATTATTATTATTATTATTATTATTATTATTATTAATAATATAATAATCTCTATATATTAATTCCTTATAATATAATACGGAGTACATACTTAACAAAATAAATAAATGCAAATGCAAATGCAAATACAAATACTAAATATTTAATTCTTAATCGGACCATGTAGGCTATGTGACACCCGTCAAATTAGGACTATTAATTAGTGCCTAATCATCTGTAATACATGTAATTAGTTCTGTGTTAGGTTAATTTGTGTATCAAATAATATATATTGTTGAATATATACAATTATGCGATTTGATTAAATCGTACGCAATTTAAAACGAATGAAATTCGTTTCAAGTAATACGGACGTTGGTGAACAAAATTATTAAATAATATAACATTATTTAATGACACAATTATATCCAAAATATTATTTTGATAATATTTCGTATTTATTTCGTATCGTACAATTAACAGTTTCGCGATTAAAATATTAAACGCGCAAAAATCAAAACGAAGCTAAGTTATATCTTATAACTCAATCATAAAGTATTTGATGAAATACTTCAGTAAAAATACCGAATAAATATTCGTATTTTAAAACTTACAATTAAACGCGTATTAAATTATTTGAATGTTTAAACGATCGAGAAAACGAACACCACACGGAGCACAATTGCAGAGACTGAAGATGTGGGGCTTTCATCAAAACCCCACCCCCTTTCTTTCTTTTTCATTTCATCATCACCTACTCTCTCTTTCTCTCTTTCTTTTCTTTCATTCTCACCACCACACCACCACCACCTTCAACTCCCAAATAACACCTTCAAACCTCATCAAATCATTCCGCTCATTTGAAGAAAAAGAACCACGACATCACGATCTACATTTCTATCTTTTCGGACTTCTCTCGCGTTAATTAGTAAGTTTCCGACAAATCTCTAAACTCTTCGATTTCAATTATTTTCGACTTGTTGTTTATCTAAGCTTGAAATGTCCAAATATGGGTTGGGTAAAAGTTTCGGGCCTAACGGAAACCGGAAAACTCGTTTTTGAACTCAAAATTTCCGATTAGATGTAAGTATCGCACGGACCAAAGCAGTGATGCGTCACTTCCTTAAGTGACGCATTAAGTGTCGCTAAAAGCCCTAATTTTGCGTCACTTGCCTAAGTGCCGCAAAAAGCCTTCTTTTTCCGTCACTGCTTAAGTGACGCAAATTCAATACCCGACATTCCTAACCGGCACTCCTAGCGGCACTTATTTAAGTGTCGCCTCTAATTGAAATCTGATTTCATACGACACTAGCCTTAATGACGCATGACCCTGATACCGACACTGACACCCGACACTTCCTTAAGTGTCGCCCTCTGTGCGTCACTTCTGCAAGTGACGCCACTAAGTCAGAATTTACCATTTTATGCGACACTTCCTGAGTGTCGCCTAAACCCTAAGTGTCGCTAAAAACAGAAAGTTGCAAACCATTTCTATACTAAGTGTCGAACTTATATAACCTCGAACTCTTATACGATACGACTTCTAAAACACATTGGGACATACTTTTAAGTATAACACTTCAAAATCATAATGATAATGACGAGACTATTATCACAAATAATCACCAACGGGCCGTACACGTTTTACAAATATTCAAACAATCAACCAAATCGTGGTAATTTGGACATTCTAGTTGGATGAACAACTACAAAGGTAGTCTTATAGATACCTACTCACGTTTATAACCATCGCGTGTCGTGGACACCCTCAGGTTACAGTCTTCGGATATCTCTACTTGGTTAAGCAAACTCACGTTTATAGAGATAAACGCACTCAGACTCAGGTAAGTCTCATGGCCCCTCTTTTACTGTTTTCTCAGGGGGTGTGATATACTGCTTGTTTTATTTTACAATATGAACGCAAGTACAAACTTTTCATATACTACATGAGTTATTTTCACTAATCATTTTAAAGCCGTCCATCAGCATAGTTTGGTAATACGTTGTAGCGCGAATATTAGTATATGGTACCATATAGGATTGACCCTCCTCGTCCGGGTTAGCATGCACTAACTGGTTAAACAGACGTACTAATATTTATTCAGACGAGTGTAGATTAGGCACTCGTGGGAGGCACCTCGATCAGGTCCTTGAATGTGGATCCTGACCCCTCGAGTTAAGCTCAGACTATGTGCTCATGGCTGTATACATCATTATTTGCTTGGTTGCAAATAAGTATTTAAATCTTGCGGTTCATACGATACTATTTGATATACAAACCTGTGAGCTCACCAGCGTTTCGCTGACCCATTTTAGCATGTATCACAGGTACTCAGCAGTAGGATTGGACTGCCCTCAGGATCACTATAGCTCGAGTCAGCATGCAGACAATTAGAGATTTTCTTGCATTAATATATTTTGTAAAAGTATTTATGTATTGGAATCTCTCCTTTTCAGAACACGAGCTATGTATAGTTTCAAATGTTGTAAAACATTTATTATATCAATATATTTTGTTAAAACAACGCATATAGAGGCGTTTGCTATATCTTGTGTGCTTTGATATTTGATTAGTCGCGCCCGACCCGAACCGCTTCCGCATCATAATTTGGGGGTGCGACAGGCTATTTCTTGTAACACCCCTAAAATACGTAAGTTTTTATAGTTTAATATATGTTTACGTTTCAGTTTTATATGTATTTAATATGTTAAATGTTTAAAGTAACAAAAAGTTTAGAATTTGGTTAGAGGACTAACCAATTAAAAGAAATCTTGTTAGAGGGACCATATGTGTAAAGAATTAAAGTTCAGGGGGTTAATGTGTAAAATGTCAAAAGCTTAATTCCTACAGATTCTAAAAAGTTCCAGATTTATTTTCATACGTATGTGTGCGTGAGTTTGAGAGGGAAAACAAGAACAAAAGTAAGAAATCAGAAATTTACATAGGGTTTATGTGATTGAAGTTTGTAATCATCAAATTAAGCTTCTATAAGGTATGTTTGATCTTTCTTTGAGCTTAATTTAAGTTAGGGTTTTAGTTTCATAAACCCTAGATGATAGAAAGATCATGTATAGTAATTAATTTGATTAATTAGTGTTCCATGTGTGTTTATGAGTTGTATGCTATGCTTAGTTCATGTTAGTTTAATTAGAAGAATCATGTTCATATGTAATTGGGTTTTTATAGGTTATGAGTTTATGAGAATCTAAGAATTTAGATCAATTAATGATGATTATGAATAGAGAAAAGATGAACACCCAATTACATGTGATTAGAAAGCTAAATCATGGAACACTAGTGATGAATGATAGGTGTTAGTGAGTAACACCTAGTTATAAGATTAAGTTAAGAAAGTAAAAGGTTATGTGAATTGATCATGCTATATGTTTGTATAGGTGATCAAGCAAGAGAAGTTATTTCAAGTTGTTTAAAGTTTCAAGATAAAGGTAAGTAGATGGATATGAATGTGGAGTCAAGTAATGGGTGAGCCATTAGCTTGACGGTTTTCCAAGTAATGGATCATGACCATTAGCTTGGTATAAATGTTAACTAGTATTAGTTAACATGATGATGTTTAGGGATCCTTAATATGATGATGTTTATGTTTATGTTAAAGCTTCCATTACTTACTAAGCATTAGCTTACGTGTTATGTTTAAATGTTTCAGGTGAGCCAAGTGTCAATAGAGGGGACTTGGGTAAAGGGCACGTGTGAAGCCTTTGGTGGAGCTTGTTGCACGGTTTTGGTAACAAGCTAATCCCTCTTAATCATGCTCATGATACGTACACCCCCGTTGTAAAGTTTAAAGCTTGTAGATTGATGTTTGAAAACAATATGTAGTCTCACTTGTAGTATATGTGATGTTTTGAGAAAAGTCAACTCTGTGGTCAAAGTTAAAGTCAAAGTCAAAGTTGAGGTCAAGATAGTGAGACTTGTATGTTTAAAGTTTGAATTAGTAATGTATGTATAAAAGTTTAACATAAAAGTGAAATGCGGCTTTTATGAGTATAATGGTTAAAGGTTGATGTATATGAGTTGATTGGACTTAAATTAGTCAATTGAATGTGGTTTGACCAAAAGAGATGGATCAATATGGTTAAAGACCCAATCGGGTCGTTTGGTGCCCAAATGGGCGACCAATAGTATAAAGAGTTAAAATGAGTTATATTTGGTAAAAGTCAAATGTAATTAAGCCCCTAAGTCCTAAATGTAGTAATGAAATTATGGTCAAAAGCTTGAGGTCAGATTTGAAGTGGTTTGAAATTTAAAGTGTCACAAATTTGGTGAAAAATGGTCGAAAACTAGCTTACGAGTCAAAACGAGATTAAATGCGAAATATGAAAAAGTGAAAAAGTAGAAACGTTTATATGGTCAAATTGAAGTTGACTGCAAAATTTCGGGTTCCCAGGTATTATCGTTTAAAAGTTATGCACGTTTGAAAGTCGAGTTTTGGTCATAAAATGTGCAGACTGCTGGAACTGGGGAATCCGGTCGTATTCGTCGGAATACGGTCGTATTCATGGGAATACGGCGTATTCCCAACCGTATTCAATAACGTATTCCTTAGTTTCAGTTCTGCCACCGAGTTGAGCTTAAATTTCTTGGGAATACGGCGTATTCGTTGGAATACGGTCGTATTCAATTGAATCCGGTCGTATTCCAGGGAATACGGCGGATTCAGCAAGGTTTCAGAAAATATTTGTTTTAGCTTCTAAGTTAAATGTAACAAGGGATAGAATGATTGTGTAATAAAAGCCTGTAAGTAATAACATGAAAAGAAAGAATCAATGTGTTAAAAAAAAAAAAAAATGGTACGTTTTCGGGGTGTTTCATTTCTCAAGAAAAAAAAAATACCACTCAACTAAATAATCTTAATAATGTTAATAATCTTTATATAATAATTCCCTAAAATATATATTTATCAAAATAATTAAATTAAAATCTCATTACTCCTCTTTTTCTACAATTGGACCATACACTTTCTCTCAATAAAATAGAAAATAAAATAAAATAAACAAATAAAAAATATAATTATTTAAGTAATACAATCTTCTATACTAATTTATATAAGTAAGAAACGAATATCCCTATTTTTAAAAATATATTTACCCTTCTATGAAATAGTGTTAGAACATGAAGTTCTAACATTTTGTGACAATAGTTTGGATAGACTTTTAAATTAGATTGTTTGTTTGTGAATAACAACACTTTGGAGCTCCGAATGTAGCTGAG
The DNA here is from genome assembly GCA_949592205.1 of Helichrysum umbraculigerum. Classification (NCBI taxonomy): domain Eukaryota; kingdom Viridiplantae; phylum Streptophyta; class Magnoliopsida; order Asterales; family Asteraceae; genus Helichrysum; species Helichrysum umbraculigerum. The sequence goes on from CATIUR010000003.1 coordinate 68,959,951, forward strand.
TCCGAAAGTACTAGTCTCGGATTGCTTAGTCTCGGATGGCATGAGATTCGGATTTATACTTCTAGTATAAATAGGAGTGTTGTAATTCATTTTACAAGACTTTTGCAACTCTTTCATTTGTAACACTTTCACTTCCAAATCTAGAGAGAGAATTCAAGCTAATTTTGTATACTTTGTGACAAAGAAATAAAAGTTCACAACTTTTATTTAGCTTTTGCATTCCGATTCCGATTTCGTTATTGATTCACGTTTATATTTGTGATTGATTTCCGCTCAATTACAAAGATTCGATCAGCTGTAGATCCAGCGGGTTTTTCAACTGGTATCAGAGCTGGAACAGCATTTCGAATGGATTAAAAACGTGATTTGACGTTGAATTTTGACGCTTTTGCTTCGGTTTCGTAATCGGAAGCTATGGATTGCATTTTACGTTGAATTAGCTTGAGATTTTGAATCGAATTGATCAGTGTACGTTCCTGGCACATTACGCATCAATTAATTAAGTGTTTTCACGGATTAATTTGAAGAATTTGTGTGTTCTTCATTCGATTTTTACGTATACGTGCGGATTTGGTGTTCTTCATAAATTCAACATCATTTTACAGTGATTCTTCTTGTTTTATACCGGATTATCATTACTGCATTGATTCCGATCAGTTTGCAGTTGATTTCATCGGAATTGAACAAGTTTTGAGTGTTTTTTGAAGAATGCACGAACTGCTACAGTGAATTCCGAAATTCATGCTACAGTAGTCCGAACTTCTCACAATAACCGTCTTTTTCCGAAAGTCTTAGTTTCGGATAAACAGTACTCCGAATTTCTTAAATTCGGACAAGTCTTACTTTCGGACCAGGCTTACTTTCGGATAGTGTCAGATTCGGACTTACTGACTTTCGGATAAACAGTACACACTTCAGTTTTGGATGAACAGTGTATATCAATATTCGGAGTTCAGCACTTTTGGAGTTTAGCATTTTCGAATCAAGTGTTTGCAAAAAAAAAGAAAAAAAAGGTTATTTGGCGGGAAACGTCCGAAAAATTTTGTACTTCCAAAATTTTTTCTAAGCCTTAAAAGTGATAAATTTTGGCTTTGAAAAAGTTTCATTTTACTCGGACGTTTTTGAGCGTTTTTGGACGATTTCGAACGCGATTTTGGAGGGAAAATTATGAAAACTATCCATGGAGTGGAGTGACTATTCTGAATCTCCTCTTCCCGCCTGCTGTTCCATTCAACTACATTTCTTGTTACCAAATTTTGTTTCTAGGCTTAAAACAGTTCATTTTTATCTTGAAAAAGTTTCATTGTATCCGAGAAATTTTGGATATTTTTGAACGACAATTTGGTGGGAAAATTCAAGAAAGGTAAAGAATGGCATCTTCAAAGTTTGAGCTTGACTACTATGGAAACCTCCAACCTCCAAGATTCTTCTGTAATAATGATTACACTAGTTGGAAGACTAGATTTGAAGAATTTATTGTGTTCAGTAATCCTGAGTTGTGGATTCCCATTACCGTTCGGTATGAGAGGCCGAAAGCAAAGGGAACATACTTTGGTGTTATTCCGTTTAAATCGGTGAAACTAATGGATGAACAAGAACGCAAGGAGTTTGACAGAGATAAGAAAGCCTTTGAAACAATTAAAAGTTGTTTACCGGAAGATGTATTTCGTGCTTTTACAAAAGCTGAAACTTCTTACAACTTATGGGTTGCTTTGTCAACAAGGTTTGGGGGAGGAAATTTGTAGAAATTGCCAAAAGCTGATGATGGAATTAAAGAAGAATCCATAAAGACAGAAAATGAGCTTAAGGCATTGCAATCTCAAGTCCTAATCATGCAAACTGAATGTGAAGAAATGCATTCAAAGATTCAGAAAATGGAAGAAAGAATTCTTGAGCTAGAAAATCAACAAACAGGGCTACTCCAGCTTCATGAAGATCATAGTCTTGCTTTGAGAGCTATTCAAGATCTTAATAGTCTTGCTTTGAGAACTATTCAAGATCTTCGTAAACAACTCTCTCACGATTCTCACTCCATAAAACAACCTGCAAAGGTTGTACAACCTGCAAAGGTTGTGAAAAAGATGTCCAAAAGTAAATCTTCGTGTGACAAAAAGATTTTTCAGTTTACTAATTATTCTTTGCAAAAGAATAAGAAGTATTCTAAGAAATCACAATCAACCAGAACATTCGTTTATCAAAAGGTTGATGTTCAAGACTCTATAACGGTTGAGCATGTCAAGCAATCGGTTTCAGGATATCAAAAGAAGACAAAAAGAGCTTCTACAGCACCGATACGACCTTTTTCAGAATCAAGACAAACAAAATCTTGTGCATACACACGGGCACAAATGTTTGCATTAGCACCTTCACGATGTTATCGTACGGTGTTAAAGCAACCTTCAGATTTTGTTCCTTTCTCCCAAAGGCGAACTCCTTCATAATCTGTAACACCCGCCAAATTAGGACTAGTAATTAGTGCCTAATCATATGTTAGTACATGTAATTAGTTCTGTGTTAGGCTAATTAATGTATCGAATTATATATATTGATGAATATATACGAAAGTGCGATTTGATTAAATCGTACGCAATTTAAATCGAATGTATTCGATTCAATCTAATACGGACGTTGGTGACCAATTTTATTAAATAACGCTTTTATATCAAAAGTATTATTATGATAATATTTCGTATTCATTTGGATCATACAAACAAAACTTATATGATTTAAAAATGTAAAACGCGCAAACAAACTAACTTACATTTTATAACTCAAATATAAATTGATTAGTAAAATATTTAAATAAAATAACGCGTAATAAATTATATTTTAAAACTTACCATTTAATATGTAAAATAACTATTTAACGTTTAAACGACGGAGCAAACGAACACCGCACGGAGAACGGAGACTGAAAAGTTGGAGGATAACCTCCAACTCTCCCCTCTCTTTCTTCTCATTCTCTTCCACTCACTCTCTCTCTCTCTCTTACTCCCTCATCTTTCTTTCTCTCTAAACTAAACCACCACCACCATCACTCAAAATCGCAAAATAAACATACTAAACCCGCTCGGATCACCTCGACGCTCATTCTCTTCCACTCAGCTCGACCCCAGCCAGGGGCTCTGCCCCTTGGACCCCGCCAGGGGCTGCCGCCCCTTGGACCCCGCTACCAGGGGCGCTGCCCCCTGACCCCCGTACTTAGATTTCGTAGACATGTTTCACACCAAACAGCAAACTTGTATAACACTTTGAAACTAACAAAATAACGTCAAGATCATTATTACCAATAATCACCAACGGGCCGTACGAGTTTTCAAACACTTAAACTATCCACCGAAATGGGGAACATTTGGACATTATAGTTGGACGAACAACTACCAGGTAGTCTTATTAGATACCTTCGCATATTATAACCATCGCGTGTCGTGGACACCCTCAGGTTACAAGTCTTTGGACTTCGATTCTCGGCTAATCATTCTCAGTTTATTTTCATAAACTCAACGACTCAGGTGAGTCTCATAGCCCCTCTTTTTACTGTTTTACTCAGGGGTGTGATATATTGCTCATTTTAACATATGAACGCAAGTACAAACATTTCATATACTACATGAGTTTTTACTCTAATCATTTAAAGTCCTCCGTCAGCATAGTTGTTAATACGTTGTAGCGTGAATATTAGTATATGGTACCATATAGGATTGACCCTCCTCGTCCGGGTTAGCAAGCACTAATCGGGTAAACGGACGTACTAATATTTGGGAAGACGAATGTTGATTAGGCATTCGTGGAGGCACCTCGCCCGGAATTCTCTATAGGGGACCCGGCCCTCGAGTTAAGCTCAACTATGTGCTCATGGCTGTATACACGATTACTATCATTTAATTGCTGGATGCAATTCATTATTTAAATCTTGCGGTTCATACTATATTAACTGATTTCAAACCTGTGAGCTCACCAGTTTTAGCTGACCCATTTAGCATGTATCGCAGGTACCAAGCAGTAGGATGTTTCTGCTTCAGGATTTTAGCTCGAGTCAGCATACAGACGATTGAGATTTTCTTGCATTAGTATATTTTGTACAAGTACTTATGTACTGAAATCTCCTTTTATTCAAAACTCGAGCTATGTAAAGCTTTAAATGTTGTAAACATTTAAATTATCAATATATTTTGTTAAAACGACGCATATAGAGTCGTTTACTATATATCTTTGTGCTTTGTTATTGATTAGTAACACCCAAATCAAGCTTTCGCAAATCATCAAATTTGGGGGTGTTACATAATCGATTCCTCGTCAACAAATTAGATCTGAAACACCGCGTTTCTTTTCTAGATGGAATTCGATATCCTTGGATTATGTAGACACAACTTATCGATGGCTGTCAGGGTTGTCTAAGCCTGTTGGAACCATGCTCAGGTGGGTTCCTAAAGTTGTTGCTACTTGATTGATACAAGACCAAGGAAGATAAAATCTACTGTTTAGGGGGAGTTATGATATATTCTGATGATATCAGAATATGGAACAATTAGATTTTGTGAAGGTTTGGATGCTTGAAGATTATTCTCTCTCTCAAGAAGCTTATCATCAGTCAAAGCTAAAGTTGAAGATTCGAAGAACTATCCAACCTATTGTCAAGGGGGAGTTTGTTAGAACATGAAGTTCTAACATTTTGTGACAATAGTTTGGATAGACTTTTAGCTTAGATTGTTTGTTTGTGAATAACAACACTTTGGAGCTCCGAATGTAGCTGAGTCCGAAAGTACCAGTCTCGGATGGCTTAGTCTCGGATTGCTTAGTCTCGGATGGCATGAGATTCGGATTTATACTTCTAGTATAAATAGGAGTGTTGTAATTCATTTTACAAGACTTTTGCAACTCTTTCATTTGTAACACTTTCACTTCCAAATCTAGAGAGAGCTTGAGAGAGAGAATTCAAGCTAATTTGGTATACTTTGTGACAAAGAAATAAAAGTTCACAACTTTTATTTAGCTTTTGCATTCCGATTCCGATTTCGTTATTGATTTAGGTTTATATTTGTGATTGATTTCCATTATGATATATTCTGATGCTATCAGAATATGGAACAGTTAGATTTTGTGAAGGTTTGGATGCTTGAAGATTATTCTCTCTCTCAAGAAGCTTATCATCAGTCAAAGCTAAAGTTGAAGATTCGAAGAACTATCCAAGCTATTGTCAATGGGGAGTTTGTTAGAACATGAAGTTCTAATATTTTGTGACAATAGTTTGGATAGTGTGACACCCCCAAATTTAATGATTTGCGGAAGCTTGATTTGGGTGCCACTAATCAATATACAAAGCACAAAGATAATAATGAACGACCACTATATGCGTCGTTTTAAACTTGTATTAATAAAGTGAACGTTTACATCAAAAATAATATAGTACTAGCTCGGTTCCTGAAATTGAGAGATTACATGGCATAATTACTTTTACAAAATATAATAATGCAGTCCAATCTCTAATTGTATGTATGCTGACTCGAGCTAGAAATCCCTGCTTGTGCAGTCAACCTACTGCTGGGTACCTGTGATATATACTAAAATGGGTCAGCGAAAACGCTGGTGAGCTCACAGGTTTGGAAGTCAATGTATAATTGTCAGAACCGCAAGATTTATAATGAATTTAAAATGCAATTAAGCAAAATAAAAGTTATACTGTCCATGAGCACATAGTCTGAGCTTAACTGATTTGTCAGGCCCAATTAAGGAAACCTAACTGATTTGCCTCCTACGAGTGCCTAATCAACACTCGTCTTCCCAAATGCTAATACATCCGTTTGACCGATTAGTGCGTGCTAACCCGGATGAGGATTGTCAATCCCATATGATATCATATACTAACATTCACGCTATAAGATACTAGAGACTATGCTTATGGAGGACTTTAAATTGATTAGCTTGAAACTCATGTAGTATTTGAAGTTTGGCACTTGCGTTCTACTTGTAAAACAAAATCGAGTAGTAATATCACACCCCTAGTTGTAAAGCAGTGAAAATGGGGCTATGAAACTCACCTGATTCCTGATGTGTTTAACTTAATAAACTTGAAGTAATTAGCAGTGTGTTGGTGTCCAAAGACTTGAAACCTGAATGTGTCCACGACACTTGAATTGTTATTAATTGTATTGGTATCTCGAAAGACTACCATTGAAATTGTTTGTCTAACTTAATGTCCAAATTTCCCCGATTTGGTTGATTGTATTGTTACAAGTTACTACGACTTGTTTGAGTGTTGAAGTATGTTTTGAAAATGCGTACGGCCCGTTGGTGACGGTTGTAACAATAGTTCAAAAGGTTATTATATAGTTGCTACAGTGAATTGTTACCGTAACTTTGACTTTGAAAATTTCGAGTTTTGAAGGTTCTGTTTTTAGCGACGTAGCATGCGACGTAGGCTGCGACGTAAGAGTTTTGCGACGTAACGGGTTACGTCGCTAAGGTCAACAGTGCTAAGTCAATAGCGACGTAGGGTGCTACGTCGCTTATGCGACGTAGGTTCGTTTTTGCGACGTTAAGGTCTGCGTCGCTATGTGCGACGTTCGCAAGTCAATGCGACGTAGTAGGCTGCGTCGCTGTATGCGACGTTGGGGATATAATGCGACGTAGGTCGCTACGTCGCATCTGCTCCAGACCAAATGCGACGTACGGGGTCTGATCGGAGTTTCAACTCCAAAAACGCGTTTTCCGGCCATCGATCGGCCTAATATTTTTACCCAACCCATTTTAGGACATTACAAGGTTATACAAACAGCTAGTAAGTTATAAAACTTAAAAACGAGAGTTTTCGGAGTCGTGTCGGAAACTTACAAATCGCCGAAATGAAATTCCGGAAAGGTAGAAGTGTAGATCGTCGCGAGGTGGTCGTTTATTGTAAAAGGGGTTTGAAGATCCGAGGTCGTTTGAGGTGTTTATTTTGCGATTTTGATGATTTTTGTTTGGTGGTTTGTTTGAGAGAAATAAGAGAGGAGAGAGAGATAGAAAATGGAAAATGAAAGAAAGTGAAAAAGGTGGGGAGGTGGTTAAGGGATCACCTCCCATTTCCAGTCCGCGCACTGCGCTCCGTGCGGTGTTCGTTTACTCTGTCGTTTATACGTTAAATGTTTATTTTCTTTGTTTTAATATACGTTTTAGAATACGAATAATTACTCAGTATTTTTGTTAAAGTATTTTACTAACTTTTAATAATCACATTATAAAAGGTAATTTGTTTTGTTTGATTTGCGCGTTTACATTTTATTCGCGTTTATATAATTTGTGTGATAAAACTTGTCTACAAAATATTATGGACATAATATTTTTAAGTACAAAAATGTTATTAAAAATCTTTGTATTACTTAAATCAATTGTTCACCAACGTCCGTATTTATTTAATCGAATTACATTTGATTTGAACTCGTACGATTTAAACAAATCGCATAATTGTAGATATATATTTAACAATATATATGAAAATTGATACATTAATTAGCCTATCACAGAACTAATTACATGTACTAAAACTTGATTAGGCACTAATTATAGTCCTAAATTGACGGTTGTCACATTCTCCCCCTGTTAGAAGAATTTCGTCCCGAAATTTAAGCCGAAGTTGTGTTTGACGTTGAATCAGTGAAGAGTTGAGGATACTTGAGTCGCATCTGGTCTTCCCGTTCCCAGGTAAATTCCGGACCGCGCCGCGAATTCCACCTAACCTTGACAATGGGAATACGACTTTGTTTAAGTTGTTTGACCTCACGGTCCATGATTTCAGCGGGTTCCTCAACAAAGTGAAGTTTTTCGTCAACACGAATTTCATCTAGTGGAATGATAAGTGTCTCATCAGACAGACACCTCTTCAGATTTGAAACATGAAAAGTGGGATGCACGCTGCTGAGTTCAGATGGCAGCTGCAATCGGTAAGCCACTGGACCAATCCTTTCGAGGATCTCGAATGGTCCAATGTATCTGGGATTCAACTTCCCTCGTTTGCCAAATCGGATGACGCCTTTCCAAGGCGATACTTTGAGTAGAACTCGATCCCCAACCTGGAACTCGAGTGGTTTGCGTCTCACATCAGCATAACTTTTCTGACGATCACGTGCGGCTTTGAGTTTGTTTTGAATTTCTACGATCCTCTCGGTTGTTTCGTGTATGATTTCTGGACCCGTGAGTTGGCTATCCCCAACTTCGGTCCAACAGATAGGTGAACGGCACTTACGACCGTACAGTGCCTCGAAGGGAGCAGCTTTGATGCTGGTATGATAACTGTTGTTGTACGAGAACTCGCACAATGGTAGATGTTTTTCCCAGTTTACACCGAAGTCTACTACGCAGGCCCGTAGCATGTCTTCCAGTGTTTGAATGGTTCGTTCACTTTGGCCGTCGGTTTGAGGATGGTATGCGGTACTCATATCCAGTCGAGTACCCAGAGATTTTTGAAGTGATTGCCAAAATTGTGAAGTGAAACGACTATCTCTATCGGAGATAATGGAGATTGGAACACCGTGTTTGGTCACGATTTCTTTCAGATAAATGTTGGTGAGGCGTTCCATTTTGTCGGATTCCTTGATTGCTAGGAAGTGAGCAGACTTGGTGAGACGATCCACGATCACCCAAATGGTATCGCAACCGTTCGAGGATCGAGGTAGTTTGGTTATGAAGTCCATGGCAATTTGTTCCCATTTCCATTCAGGAAGACTGGGTTGTTGAAGTAAACCAGAAGGTTTTTGATATTCGATTTTGACTTTGGAGCAAGTAAGGCACTTGCTGACATAGGTGGCGATTTCAGATTTCATGTTTGGCCACCAGTAAAAGTCCTTGATACCGTGGTACATTTTATCGGATCCCGGATGGATAGAGTATTTGGACTTGTGAGCTTCATCCATCACTAAGTCTCGTAGGTTCCCAAATTTAGGCAACCAGATTCGGTTTGAGAAATACCTAATCCCGTTAGGTCTGATTTCAAGCTGTTTATCCATGCCCCGCAAGGCTTCATCTTTGACATGTTCGGGTTTTAAGGCTTCGAGTTGAGCAGTGAGAATTTGAATGTTTAAATTGTTGTGAATGGTCATACTGAGGGCTCGAACCCGAAGTGGTTTCACTCGCTCTTTTCGACTGAGGGCGTCAGCAACAACATTTGCTTTGCCTGGATGATATTTGAGTTCACAGTCGTAATCGGTAAGCAACTCGACCCATCGACGTTGCCTCATGTTGAGATCCTTCTGATCGAATATGTGTTGAAGGCTTTTATGGTCGGTAAAGATTGTACATCTGGTGCCATAAAGGTAATGTCTCCAGATTTTGAGGGCAAAAACGACAGCTCCTAGCTCGAGGTCGTGGGTGGTGTAATTCTTTTCATGAATCTTGAGCTGTCGGGAAGCATAAGCTATGACTTTGTCTCGTTGCATGAGCACACAACCGAGACCTTGATGAGAAGCATCGCAGTATACCACGAAATCATCGGTGCCTTCGGGTAATGATAGGATAGGAGCACTGCAAAGCTTTTGCTTTAAGAGTTGAAATGCCGACTCTTGTTTCTCAGTCCAGTCAAACTTTTTGTCTTTCTGGGTCAGAGTCGTGAGTGGTATGGCTATCTTGGAGAAATTTTCAATGAAGCGTCGATAGTATCCGGCCAGTCCCAAAAACTGCCGTACTTCGGTCGGAGTGGTTGGCGATTGCCAATCTTTGATAGCCTCGATTTTTGACGGGTCAACGTGAATCCCCTGACTGTCAATCACGTGGCCAAGGAATTGAACGGTTTTGATCCAGAACTCACACTTAGAGAACTTGGCATAGAGCTCCTCGTGTTTAAGCAGTTCAAGGATGGTTTTGAGGTGTTGCGCGTGTTCTTCTTTGTTTCGTGAATATATAAGGATGTCGTCGATGAAGACAATGACAAATTTGTCAAGATAAGGCTTGCACACCCGATTCATAAGATCCATGAATACCGCCGGTGCGTTGGTTAGGCCGAATGGCATCACTTGGAATTCGTAATGCCCATAACGGGTTCTGAAAGCGGTTTTTGGAATATCGGCATCGCGAACACGCAATTGGTGATAACCGGATCGGAGATCAATCTTTGAATAACAACTCGACCCTTGAAGTTGGTCGAACAAATCATCGATTCGAGGGAGTGGATACCGGTTCTTGACAGTTAACTTGTTCAACTCTCGATAGTCGGTACACATTCGAAAAGAACCATCTTTCTTCTTAACAAATAGGACCGGAGCTCCCCAAGGTGAAGAACTCGGCCTGATAAACCCTCGTTCCAGGAGTTCCTGTAACTGGGTGGACAACTCCTGAAGTTCGGATGGAGCTAAACGGTATGGTGCTCGGGCCACAGGCGCAGCACCTGGTACAAGATCGATTGAGAACTCAACCTGTCTTGGTGGTGGTAGACCAGGTAGTTCTTCAGGAAAGACTTCTGGAAAGTCTCGAACAATTGGAACATCCTCAGGTCGCTTCTCCTCCGACTTTTTCTCCATGATGTGCGCGAGGATTGCAGGATAACCCTTTCTCAGAAATTTTCGGGTTTTTAAACAAGATATGAGGTTGAGCCTCGTCCCTCCGGTCTCCCCCTGTATGACTAGGGTTCTACCGATAGTGAGAGGTATGCGAACAATTTTGTCGTAGCAGATGATTTCGGCTCGATGTTTGGACAACCAGTCCATGCCTACGATGACATCGAAACTTCCTATCTCAATAGGCATAAGATCTATGGGGAAGGTTTCGTCGGCTAGATTTAAAGTGCAATTAGGTATCACACTGTCGGTTTCTATCAGCTTGCCATTTGCTAGCTCTACGGTGTACTTAACGTCTAAAGCAACAGGTGTAATGTCAAGTAGAGGGCAAAATTCATCGGAAATAAAACTCCTATCGGCACCAGTATCAAACAGAATGGAAGCAGTTAAATTGTTGAGGAGGAACATACCCGTGACCACATTCGGGTCCAGACGGGCGTCCCCTGAGTTGATCACGAAAGCAGTACTTTTGGCGTTGTTGTTGTTGCGGGAGTTGTTGTTGTTGTTGCCCTTATTCTTCAACTTTGGGCAAGAATCCCTGAAGTGTCCTGGGTTTCCACATTCATAGCAGGACCTAGGTTGTCGGGTATTTCTGTCAGAGGGGTTGCTGTTGGATTTGGGGGATCGGCAATCCTTAGTCAAATGCCCTTGCCTCCTGCAGTTGTTGCAAGGAGTACCGCACTGACCAAAATGATGGTAGTTACACTTGGGACAATAAGGTCTGCCCCCGGTGTAGCTGTGGGTGGTTTCAGAGTTGGAGGTGTAGACTTGGATGGCGTTGTTTTTCTTGTTTGAGTTGTGGTGGTGTTCAGTGGATTTGCGTTTGTTGGAGGATGAGGTGTTGGAGGTCTCACGGCTGACAACTAGGGCCATGAGTTCGTGGGCCAATCGAATGGCACTCTCAGTAGTGGTTGGTTTGGATGAGGCGACGTTTCCCTGGATGTTCTCGGGGAGTCCACGAATGTATTTCTTGATGCCCTTACTTTCTGGTTCGACCAAACCCGGGCATAATAAGGCAAACTGCTGAAACTTGGTGGTATAATCAGCGACATCATTTCCCTGCACCTCCAGATGCCAGAATTCTTCTTCCAGCCTGTGCAATTCCTCTTCAGGACAGTATTTCTCTGTCAGTTTCTTCTTCAGTTCGGCCCAAGGAAGTCGGTTTGCAACCTCAAGGCCTACAGAGTTTGCGTGGGTTTTCCACCACGTGGATGCACCTTCCTGAAAGGTGTAAACAGCGAATTTGACCTTGTTGTTCTCAGTGCAGTCGCAGAGACTGAAAACAGATTCCATGCGCTCAATCCAACGGATCAAGCCAATGGCACCTTCCGTGCCCTTGAAGTATAGTGGTTTACAGCTAAGGAAATCCTTATAGGAGCAGGGTTTGGGTGGTGGAGTATTGGTTGCGGTGTCCTCACTAGTGGGTGGTGTTCGGGTAGCCAAGGCTTCAGTCACACTGCGGGCAATTATTCCCGCGATCTCAGCTTCGCTAAGGGTAATTTGACGACGTGGAGGCATGATGCTGAGTAAGAAAGAACAAGGAAATGAAATAAGATACTAGTCCGAGTATGATGAACTAGTGGTGTGTTTGTCATTCCGAGACAAAACGTTTGAAAGAAAGAGGCCTATAATCATATAATATAATATAATATAGCCTAAAGTTGTAATGAGGTCTATTCATGTAAATATATGTATATCACATAATAACCTATTGAGTGTCTAGCACAGAAGTGTTTTTGAGTCCCGTTTCTCTCGAGGTCAGAGTCAACTAATGCATTCCTGTTCAACATAGCTCTTTCAGATTTCACATCATCTTTCTTTAATTGTACATAGTTGATCAGGCTATGTTAAATTAAAGTCGTGTGATGTAATCCCTGAACTAGTCATAACTAATAAGGAATACTGCCTAACGGTCATAGTCTAGGCCCACTAAATGCAACCTAGTTCACTATAACCTTAGGCTCTGATACCAATCTGTGACACCCCCAAATTTAATGATTTGCGGAAGCTTGATTTGGGTGCCACTAATCAATATACAAAGCACAAAGATAATAATGAACGACCACTATATGCGTCGTTTTAAACTTGTATTAATAAAGTGAACGTTTACATCAAAAATAATATAGTACTAGCTCGGTTCCTGAAATTGAGAGATTACATGGCATAATTACTTTTACAAAATATAATAATGCAGTCCAATCTCTAATTGTATGTATGCTGACTCGAGCTAGAAATCCCTGCTTGTGCAGTCAACCTACTGCTGGGTACCTGTGATATATACTAAAATGGGTCAGCGAAAACGCTGGTGAGCTCACAGGTTTGGAAGTCAATGTATAATTGTCAGAACCGCAAGATTTATAATGAATTTAAAATGCAATTAAGCAAAATAAAAGTTATACTGTCCATGAGCACATAGTCTGAGCTTTACTGATTTGTCAGGCCCAATTAAGGAAACCTAACTGCTTTGCCTCCTACGAGTGCCTAATCAACACTCGTCTTCCCAAATGCTAATACATCCGTTTGACCGATTAGTGCGTGCTAACCCGGATGAGGATTGTCAATCCCATATGATATCATATACTAACATTCACGCTATAAGATACTAGAGACTATGCTTATGGAGGACTTTAAATTGATTAGCTTGAAACTCATGTAGTATTTGAAGTTTGGCACTTGCGTTCTACTTGTAAAACAAAATCGAGTAGTAATATCACACCCCTAGTTGTAAAGCAGTGAAAATGGGGCTATGAAACTCACCTGATTCCTGATGTGTTTAACTTAATAAACTTGAAGTAATTAGCAGTGTGTTGGTGTCCAAAGACTTGAAACCTGAATGTGTCCACGACACTTGAATTGTTATTAATTGTATTGGTATCTCGAAAGACTACCATTGAAATTGTTTGTCTAACTTAATGTCCAAATTTCCCCGATTTGGTTGATTGTATTGTTACAAGTTACTACGACTTGTTTGAGTGTTGAAGTATGTTTTGAAAATGCGTACGGCCCGTTGGTGACGGTTGTAACAATAGTTCAAAAGGTTATTATATAGTTGCTACAGTGAATTGTTACCGTAACTTTGACTTTGAAAATTTCGAGTTTTGAAGGTTCTGTTTTTAGCGACGTAGCCTGCGACGTAGGCTGCGACGTAAGAGTTTTGCGACGTAACGGGTTACGTCGCTAAGGTCAACAGTGCTAAGTCAATAGCGACGTAGGGTGCTACGTCGCTTATGCGACGTAGGTTCGTTTTTGCGACGTTAAGGTCTGCGTCGCTATGTGCGACGTTCGCAAGTCAATGCGACGTAGTAGGCTGCGTCGCTGTATGCGACGTTGGGGATATAATGCGACGTAGGTCGCTACGTCGCATCTGCTCCAGACCAAATGCGACGTACGGGGTCTGATCGGAGTTTCAACTCCAAAAACGCGTTTTCCGGCCATCGATCGGCCTAATATTTTTACCCAACCCATTTTAGGACATTACAAGGTTATACAAACAGCTAGTAAGTTATAAAACTTAAAAACGAGAGTTTTCGGAGTCGTGTCGGAAACTTACAAATCGCCGAAATGAAATTCCGGAAAGGTAGAAGTGTAGATCGTCGCGAGGTGGTCGTTTATTGTAAAAGGGGTTTGAAGATCCGAGGTCGTTTGAGGTGTTTATTTTGCGATTTTGATGATTTTTGTTTGGTGGTTTGTTTGAGAGAAATAAGAGAGGAGAGAGAGATAGAAAATGGAAAATGAAAGAAAGTGAAAAAGGTGGGGAGGTGGTTAAGGGATCACCTCCCATTTCCAGTCCGCGCACTGCGCTCCGTGCGGTGTTCGTTTACTCTGTCGTTTATACGTTAAATGTTTATTTTCTTTGTTTTAATATACGTTTTAGAATACGAATAATTACTCAGTATTTTTGTTAAAGTATTTTACTAACTTTTAATAATCACATTATAAAAGGTAATTTGTTTTGTTTGATTTGCGCGTTTACATTTTATTCGCGTTTATATAATTTGTGTGATAAAACTTGTCTACAAAATATTATGGACATAATATTTTTAAGTACAAAAATGTTATTAAAAATCTTTGTATTACTTAAATCAATTGTTCACCAACGTCCGTATTTATTTAATCGAATTACATTTGATTTGAACTCGTACGATTTAAACAAATCGCATAATTGTAGATATATATTTAACAATATATATGAAAATTGATACATTAATTAGCCTATCACAGAACTAATTACATGTACTAAAACTTGATTAGGCACTAATTATAGTCCTAAATTGACGGTTGTCACAGATAGACTTTTAGCTTAGATTGTTTCTTTGTGAATAACAACACTTTGGAGCTCCGAATGTAGCTGAGTCCGAAAGTACCAGTCTCGGATGGCTTAGTCTCGGATGGCTTAGTCTCGGATTGCTTAGTCTTGGATGGCATGAGATTCGGATTTATACTTCTAGTATTAATAGGAGTGTTGTAATTCATTTTACAAGACTTTTGCAACTCTTTCATTTGTAACACTTTCACTTCCAAATCTAGAGAGAGCTTGAGAGAGAGAATTCAAGCTAATTTTGTATACTATTGATTTCTTTTACTATTAATTAATGTTATTATCTTAATAGATATCGAACTCCATGGCTATCACCACCATAATGAAGATAAATCAAAAATTACAAAATCAGTCTATCAAAGTTAGAGTGTTACATACTGGCATCAACCACCTTGGGGTAGAGCTGAAGAGACAGTGAAGTATATATATTTTATTGTAATTAATCTCTTGATTATTTATTTATCTATGAATTTCATAAAAAAAAAAATTTTGGTTCCGTGTAGAATGACTATATTCAACCATCAGTTAAGCTTAAGTTGCTGCCAAATGTTCAAACTAAATTACGGAGTATCACTTTAATAGAAGATGGATCCCTTTATCGGTGTGTTTCGCAATGGCTACTAATAAGAGTTAAGACCAATCATTGTCAAATGTTGGATTACTTCTAAAGAAGTCTGTTTCCAGCCATGGACAATTGTACGTTGCTCTATCACGTGCAAAGAGTCGGAGTGCGGTTTTTGATATATGATTAAGTAAGCAAGATTACAGATCATACAACAAATGTCATTTTCGAAGAGATCCTTCGAGATTTGTAATTTACTTATATTTCTTATCTTTTCTTAATAAACTATTTTCTTTGTCCTTCTAATTATTATTTTTGGCAAATTGAATCAACTTTTCATTTTATAATTTAATTTAATACGTTTTTATCATTAATAATTAATATCTCTAACCGTACAACGGACGAGTTCAACACTAGTTACATATATACAAGCTTCAAGTCTTCAACTACCGACTATTTTTGACGAGTAGACCATTAATCCTTTTTCTTTTTTTCCTTTGTTTTGTTTATTATATTAATAATTAAGAGCTTGATTTTACAACTTAGCTTTCATTTTTTAAAGTTCGAGTAGCTTACCCGTGTAATACATCGGAAAACTTAATGCATACCGATTAAAAATGATGTGATCACCCGTTAGAGCATCTCCAATGATACATTTCCTAAAGCTTTTTCTAAAGCTTTTTACTATTTAAAAAAGCTTTATAAAAAGTTTTTCAAAAAGCTTTTCAATATTTAGTGTAAATGTATTAGAGCATAGGGAGTGGATGGTGTTCTCACAAAATTCTCCATCCAACACAGTGTTCTCCCATTCCGCCTCAGTGTTCTCGTCAATGTTCATCAATCAGTGTTTAAAATGAGATGTTGTTCCATACAATGTTCTCATTTTTTTTAGATTTTCCCCACACAAACAATAAATATAAAAACAAAAATAAGTTTTGAGAACACTGTCCAGAACACTGTTACCACTCCACAAAATCCTCACCACAAAATTCTCACTCAGAACACTGTGTTTAGACCGTCATCACTCCGTGTGCTCTTACAAAGCTTGAGATTTAGTAAGTTATAGGTATAGTAGTCCCTATGTATTTGGATTATTTTATTAGCATTTGGTGAGATTTATGTACTATAAAACTTTTCTAAAGCTTTTTCTCATTGAAGTAATAACTTTTAACAAAAAAGCTTTTGAATGAAAAGTTTTACATAATGTATTATTGGAGATGCTCTTACAAACCTGATGCAAAAAACATGACTAAAATTAATTAAGTAAACGATAATATATTAAAATAAATAAATTTATGATGGAAGTAAGATGAGTGACTAATATGTTTTGAAGATCTTAGAACACCTCCAATGAAGACTTTTACTAAAGTTTTTATTCATTCGAGGAAAAACTTCTCTTTTCTAAAGCTTGACATTTCTCAAGGTTTGCAAGTAAAGCTTTTCTCATAGTTTGTGATTATGGTTTATACAATAAAAGGTTTTGAAAAGCTTTTTCTCATTGTAGCAAAAGTTTTTTTTCGAAAACTTTCCTTAAATAAACTTAGGTGCCATTGTAAAAAAGCTTTAGAAAGCTTTATACATTGGAGATGATCTTAGTAGAAAGACAATTCTGACTTTCACATTAAGTTTGAGATTGATAATAATTGATTTTCGATTTCCAATAATTATTTTCGACTAATTAATAGTAAATTTTATATAAGTTGTATGTAGAAGTATATTATATAGTTTTCATATTAATATAAATTTTATATACTTACCATATTTGTTAAGTTAATGTTAAAGTAAAAGAGTTATTTCCGATCTTGAAAATATATATTTGTAAGATAAAAATAAAAATGATTTATAAAAATTTATAGTTAGCAGAATATATGGTAGATCGAAATGAAACCAATTGTAGTTAATCTTCCTTTATATTCTTGTTTTATTCAAATAATCATACAGGGAAACAAACAAACTAATTTTAGAGAAGCAAGACTTATATAAAAATGTACTCGTAGTTGTTTAGTAAATACTAATTATCAAAAGTACGTATGATAATTGATTAACTATATATTCTAAATAATACTTCCTCTGTCTCACTTAAAATGTCTACGTTACTATTTTGGGGTAGGGTTCAAATGAGAATATGAATTTGTGTGAGAATGAGGGAACCAATGATATCAAGCCATGTGTACAAAGAGAATGTTCCACATGTACAAAACCCATTTACCCCCAACATCAATTATCTCACAAACGACAAATCGAAAAATTATGAAAATTGCACCATTAAATTCGTCGTTTTCTCCTCTTCGATTTGCCGTCCCTCAAGACATACTTTCGAAAAGTTTTTTTTTTTTCATTTTTTTGGTGGGTTTCACATTTACTAACACATGTGTTAAAGTGTTGCGTTTAGGGTTTAGGGTTTGGGGTTTAGGGGTTAGGGTTTAGGGTTTAGGTTTGAGGTTTGGGGTTTCTCCCCGAAACCCCAAACCTCAAACCCTAAACCCTAACCCCTAAACCCCAAACCCTAAACCCTAAACGCTTTACAAAATGCTAAACCCTAAATCTTTCTAAACCCTAAACCTTGAACCCCTTCTAAACCCTAAACCCTAATAAACCCTAAACCATAAACCCTAAACCTAACCCTAAACCCTAACCTTAACCACAAATTAAATGTACAACTAATCACTAACACATGTGTTACTAATTTGTGAAACCCACCAAAAAATGAGGAAAAAAAAAGTTGTCAAAAGTATGCCTTGAGGGACGGCAAATCGAAGAGGAGAAAACGCTGAATTTTATGGTGCAATTTTCATGATTTTTCGACTTACCGTTTGTGAGATATTTAATTTTTAAAAATGTGGAGGAGAGAGAATAAAGTGTGGAGGAGAGAGAATAAAGTGACACATGGCAGAAATCTGTTGGTTCCCTCATTCTCACTCAAAATTGATGTACTAATTTGAACCTTACTCTACTATTTTGGGTTGTCCCAAATAAGTGTTCACTTTCATGTTTCAACCCATCGAAATAGACTTTAGTGGGTATATATGTTATTTGAATGGTGAAAAATATAGTTAGTGAAAAATTCTAAAATGCTAAAACTATGTGTAAAGTCAAAGTGAATATTTTAACTAAGATGAATGAAGTATAATAATAATAATAATAATAATCATAATGATAATATGGATTATATTATAAAAAAAATAGCGGACCCAATGAGTTTACTTACCTCCTTAACCATAAAATAAATATAGCAAACAGAGAGTTTGGAGGGGAAGTCAAGCAACCTGTTTGCCCTTCGTTCAAGAAACCAATTGACGTTGATACCAATGACGACCCCATCATGGGAGGTGATAATTACAACACGATAATTGATTTATACACCAAATTTGTGTTGTGATATGTTTGTACTGTAAGCTTCAACAGTTATACAGTTTGTTGTATGAAACAATTAGTTTGTTGTATCTATCACTTCCCATCATTTATCTCAAACTACGGATACTATCAAACAACCTATGGGTTTACAAGTTTTTTTTTTTTAAAGACTAAATTTCATAAATAGTCTTTGGGTGTGTTTGGAAGAGGGGCTTCCAGGTCTTTTGTGGGCTTGAACTTCTATTTTTAATAAGCCTCAACTATAAGCTTTTGTTTGGCAACACAAGAAAATGGGAGTTCTTGAAAAAATAAGCCTTTAAACATGAAGTTTTTTGAAGTGACTTTTAAATAGAAGCCCAAACCCCAGCTCCAGTCACAAGCAGCTCCAGCTCAACTCCAGCCGCAACTCTAACCCGTTGTTGCCAAACACACCCTTTATGTTTTACGCGAATATATAAATATCGTTCATATATTTCTTTTCTTAACATATTCAGTGAAATAATTTTCTTAACATATTCAGTGAAATAAATTTACGATTTACTCGAAAACAGTTTTCCAACAACTACAAAACATACTTTGCTACAATTACTAAAGTGTACTTTAGCAGCGGATGAAGTGTTTTCGAGCAAAAAGTAACTTATTATACTGAAAAAGGTGAAAAAAGTATATAGATGATTTTTTATAAATCGATTTAAACCACGTGACCATTCATATAATTTACTCTTTATTTATTTGCAATTATTTTGCATTCTTGGATAAAATACTTGCACAAGAAGTTAGCTTTCGTACCCGTACGATCCACGAGTATGAAAGGATGTCTACTAATGATCGAAATACATAACATAACTCTTGAGAAATGATTTGATTACATAAATTTTACATAAATTTAGATACATAATGACGTGGCACCAATAAAATAAAGAGAGGGAAAGAAAAGAGAGAATAGATGAACCAATGTGACGATGACAACTCATTATGTAAACATTTTGTGTATGCATTTGTGTGTAAGCATAGCATTGCTCAAACAACAAACATAAAAAAGCAAACATTTTGATAAAAACGTAATATTATTTTTTAAATTACAAAATACATATTTTTTCGGTAAACATCAAAGACGTCGCACCAAGTGAACAACATAGAAGATAACTGAAACTACCCTCAACTTCAACTAATCTTCCTGGACGGGAAAATATAGTTGACATTATATGAAGATAATGACTGTCACAAAATCTTACGAACACAAGATGTTTACTTGACGATCAGTGCACTTATTCGTTCATCAAATTTAACTTGTTGCTTGTAGACCGTCTGAACCTCTGATTCTTGAAGTGTCGTTTTAATTGGTCAGATCATCTGTATCCAATATATGTTAGATCAAATCCAAGCTTCTTCTCTTACATGGATATCAAACAGGTATAAGTTAACTGTAAATCAAGAATGGCACTGGGGATGGGAAATCAAGAATGACAATGTGGATGGAAAATCCAGAATACCCAACCCCAAATATATATACTAGTGTATATTTTATATACGCATCTGTGTATAATAGATAGTTGTCTATTACACCAACCAATTATCACGATATCACACATTATAAACACCTAAAAAGTAAATTACCTAATACAAACTCATACATAAACTATATAAATAATCATATAACATAAACATAGCTAGATCTATATTTCTTGTAACAATTATATGTAAATGTAGTAGTTAATCTAATTACAAATCACATGAGAGTTTATTTGAAGTATTTTGTTGACATTGTAATTTCGATTTGTTCATAGACATTTTAAGTAGGTATTGATTGTGAGAAAACAGACCCTCAAGTCCTCGATTCCCATTAAGAATGGGGATCGGTAATGAAATATTCAATACTCTCAGCCCTTTGACATCCCTATCAGTGGTTAAGTTAAACCAGAATGTGAAAACAAATAATCAATCATCATCAATAAACCAACTGATCTAATATCCTTAGAATAAGAATTAAAAGATCACTTAACGAATATATGCACCGATGTTAGATTGATTTGTCATCACCCCCATACATGCACCTGAAGGAAAACAAATTTTGTAACTTTCCATCAAGCCTTCCTTCCTTGCAAGGTCTACAGAACAAGCCTTACAAGGCTGTTCTCTCACTACAACTTTTGAAAACTGCTTTTTTCATATTAATACACAGTAACAAATGTTTTCGATTATATCCAACTTGCTTGAAAAGCAAAAAACAAACTGACAAAACATACTAATAATCTGATAGAAAATCGAATTTCGAGAGGTCGATCGGCTCTCCCACAGGTTATATTCGAGAGGTGAGCTAAACCAACTCTCTAAATGAATCCAGATTCAATTCTCAATAAGCATGATAAGAACTACAACTAAAGCTCATATGAACTAAAATAACATAATAAATACAATATCTATCTGAGTATCGTTATCTAGACCTAATATGATAAGGCCTAGAAATAGACCTAATTCATTCATCATCTAACACATTTCTCTCATTTATCCATTACTAATAATTTTTACACTTGTACCAATCATATAGTTAAGCCTATTTTTAAGTCTATGTTTGGACATACCGATCATTTTCCTATCTAGAGGGTGTTTGGGGGGGCTTATTTTCATTGCTTATTTGCTTAATAGGCTCACATATAAATGTTTGGATAAGCCCATTTTGTGAAGCTTATTTGCTTATTTGTGATTCTTTGTGAGGGGAGCCAAAATAAGCTAGAAATTTCTAGCTTATTTGCTTATAAGCAATAAGCAACTCAAATAAGCTCCCCCAAACACCCGCCTAATAATAAAAAAGCATCCTAATAATAATAGAGAGTAATAAGCTAAGGATCATTAGGTTCCAAGGCATTAACTATTCCAATAAGCTCACAAGTGAAAAGCTCTTTTAGCTTGTAGACTCGGGTGCCTTTGTACTCAATAAAGATTTATTAACATTATGATATCTTTGCATAAATTAAGCTTGATTCAAAGTTGGTTTTTTTTTTTTTTTTTTTTTTACAATAAGGCATTTTACTTTTTGATTTATAGTCAAGAATTCTCACTTAACTACACGATAATTGTACCCTCCAAATTACCTTTTCTGAACTACACTACATATCAAACATTCTATTGTTACATACAGTGGGAGTGTGTTAAGTTAGTTACAGCTAGTCTGCAACAAGAAACAAAACTTCAAATTTTAATACCATTGATTCCCTAAACTTACCATTGATCATTGCCCCAAAAAAATAAATATAGATAAATAAAATAATAATAATAAATCAATGTGCAGTTCACTATGGCGAAAAACATATTCCCATTTCAGTGGTAATCTCATATCTCATATGATAAATAAAATAAAAACTAGAGATATCCTGATACTCGAGTCTACTTATATGAAGCATTTATAGAGTAGCATGCAACAGACAATACTGCAGCTAGCAAATTGAGCACATTTACTTATGATTACACATTTACACCAATTCATACTATGTTTTATCTCTAATGGGTCAAACTGTAAATCATAAAAAATAGCTAGTAAGTATATGTGTCCATACGATCGCCCTCGAAGTGTAATTTTAACGGCCAACAACATCCTAAATAGTTTCATTTTAATCCTTCAAGTTTCAATTCTTTAACGTTTTGACCATTCAAGTTTTTTTTACCTAAGGATTTAGGGTTAAAGTACTAAGTTTTTGAAAGTTAGACGATTCAACTAGATAATTTAGAAGGGTAAAATCATTATAAAAGATAAACTTAAGGACCATCGAACATTTAGAATACAGAGTAGATATCCGCGTTAAGGTTACTACCAAAATTTAAAACTTGATGGATTAAATCATGTTGAAAAACACTTGAAGGGTTAAAAAAAAAATTGAAACTTGATTAAAACATTATTAACCCTTTGATTGGAAAGGATGAATTTTTTCTTAAAAAAAATATAAAATGACAATGTTTGTAATCATATCTAATCCACTAAGTATTTAAAAACAAATATATACATAAAATGTATGATTATTTGGGCACAAGGCGTTTCGGGTCATCACATTCTCATTTGACCCATTTAGACTGGTACAGTACAATATATCTTAATTATTTGTTTTGACATGGCATGTATAAACTGAATATATAACCCCTACAATAACCAAATCTTTGAAACTATAATTACTTCTTATTTCATGTAAGGGTTAATAATGGTTTAATCCCTAAAGTTTCACTTTTTTTTCGTTTTAACCACTCAACTTTTTTTTGAATGTTTTAACCACTCAACTTAGGGTCAATAATGGTTTAATCCCTGAACTTTCAATTTGTTTTCGTTTTAACCACTCAACTTTGTTTTAAACGTTTTAATCACTCAACTTATGAGTTGACCATACTTTAACCACCAAAGTTCATTTACCCATTTAAAAAACCCTTTCGTTAACTTATAATGAAAGTTTAGATCGGGATATATAAACTTTGAACTGATTTTTTTATCGACTAAGGTTGTCAAGAGAGAGATCTTACCTATAATCGTTTTTGTATTCACAAGATCGAAATCGTAACATCAAATCGGGATCGTAAGATCCTACTCATACATTATGATCTCATAAATGTGTATTAT
Organism: Helichrysum umbraculigerum; assembly: GCA_949592205.1. NCBI lineage: Eukaryota > Viridiplantae > Streptophyta > Magnoliopsida > Asterales > Asteraceae > Helichrysum > Helichrysum umbraculigerum. The sequence goes on from CATIUR010000003.1 coordinate 68,983,308, forward strand.
AATGCATATAAAAGATTAATTGCATGACAAATAATAAGCCTATTAACCTTTTATTGGACAAAAATTAACTAATTTATATTTTCTTAACTTATATTCATGTTAAGTAAGATCGGATCGGATCGACATCGTAAGATCCTATGCTCAAATCGAAATCGTAAGATCTTACGATCCCGATTTAATCTTACGATTTCGATCTTGTGAAGACAAAAACGATCCTAGGTAAGATCTCTCTCTTGACAACCTTGGTCGATAAAAAATCAGTTCAAAGTTTATATATCTCGATCTAAACTTTCATTATAAGTTAACGAAAGGGTTTTTTTAATGATTAAATGAACTTTAGTGGTTAAAGTATGGTCAACTCATAAGTTGAGTGGTTAAAACGTTTAAAACAAAGTTGAGTGGTTAAAACGAAAACAAATTGAAAGTTCAGGGATTAAACCATTATTGACCCTAAGTTGAGTGGTTAAAACATTAAAAAAAAAGTTGAGTGGTTAAAACGAAAAAAAAGTGAAACTTTAGGGATTAAACCATTATTAACCCTTCATGTAATGTTTATCAGTTCTGAACACCCGAGTATTGTGGCAAGTATACAGGATAAAGGCAACAGACAGGAGTTGATAAATGAAAAGTACACTCATTGATAGTAAAACATACCGGTGCAAATAATATTGCCGACGAAAAATATATTAGCTCCAATAGTTTCTCTCATTTTCTATATCTTGATTGAAATGTCCGCTACGATGGAACTCCATATCCATGCTTACACATCAGCCCTAACACCCTATAAAGTTTATCTTGATACCCTTCTTCTTGATCCGAATAGGCCTTGTACAATATGATAAATGTTCTTTTCGAGCACCTGAAGTTATACTTATCCATCTCAACCAGAACTTGTTCCATCTCCTCAAACCGCTTCTGTGTGGCGAACAGCGTCAGCAGCCCATGGTACAGCGAGCGGCATATTCTCCACCCTGAATCCCCAGCACGTGTTACATACTTTGCTAGCCGGTCAACGGCATTGTTCCGAAAATAAGTCGCAGTAATAGCACGCATAGTTCTCACAGTGTTGACACTTGTATTTCGGTCAAATGCCTCTTCTATTGACCTATCCATTTGGTCAACCAAATTCTCGTCAGCATACACCTTTATAAGTAATACATTTAACCAAGGTCGGTACTCGTTTTCAGGGATTAGACTCATTAGCTCCTCAATCCTTTTGACTCTCTTTGTATAGGGACTTTTACAATATGCACATATCATAGCTCTAATTAAAGCAATATGCTTTACACGAATGTGGGGTCCCACCATATTATATATCTCTTCCATTTTCTCTATATTACCTGAATGAGCATACCCACGAAGCATTAGTAAGTCTGTATTGAGATTAGGGCGAACGGGTCCTGTCTCCATAATACGATAAGTATTTTCCATACTATCCCACATCCATGCAGTGAGATAACCTGCCATCAAATTATTGTATGTGGTCAAATCAGGGGGGATATGGGAATCTTTCATTTCTTGAAACGTTGCTTCCATTTGATCTATAAGAACCCTACGGCCATATATTGATATGAGCATGTTAAATGTAACAGATGTGGGGCAACAAGTGATATCCTGCTTTAAATCACGATAAACTGATTGGCATTTTTCACTAAGGCCATTACACATATACACACCCATTAGGGCATTGTAAGTAGAGGTATTTCGCATCCTTTTGGTTGTAGCATCCATGAAAATTTCAACAGCTAGATCTACATCCTTCATTCTACCAGCAATTTTAATGCCTTTCGCATACTCTTCTGATGACATAGGCCTCGTGTTATCTTCTTTTTTTCTTCTCCAGTTAAAAACCTGACACAAATATTTTGAAACACTAAAACAGAATTTTTTTTATATATATACACCAAAAGAAAAAAAATAACAGCTAAAAGAAACCAATCTTTCCTTTTTCCAAAGAACGGACTAGAAAACAATCTTTTATTTTTCTTATTACACTGAAAAGAAACCAACATTTTGTTTCAGGGTACACACACAAATACACAATCAGCGAAAAGACCACAAAGGTTAACCTCTACTAAAATAGAGGCGCATCAAGAAACTTAATAGCAGATGAATTCACATAAAAAGATTTGAGCATAAAACTGTTGAGGTCATCATTTACACACGCAACTACTTCTAATAACCATCAGCCTATTCATTGCTAGTTCCGCACTACAAAAACTCATCTCTCAAGACTGCTGCTGAAATTTAATTAGTATCACTTCACCAAAACAGACTTGGTACCCAAAAATAGCTTATAAATGTTGACAACTTGAGGTTAGCTCAAAATCTACTACTAAAACGTGATGTGGTGTCAGTCAACCTTTTCTTATTATTATAATATGTTATGAGCTGGATCTGAACATGGCAGAACTGAAGATTTACTAGCCGGCCTTAATTATCTATCTATGCTGCTTTTATTTAATTGTTTATCATTAATTATTAGGAGAAGTTATTTACTGTTTAGGAGCAGTTTTTTAAAAAGCAGTTAGTGTTTTATCTTTATATGTAAGCCACATGAAGTCTAATGGGCAGTCAGAAAATTCAGCTTAAAGTTTGTCTTTAAGAGATTGGTTATTCGTTTTTGGGTTATTCGGGTTCTAGTGGCCGAATAATCTTTGAATTCTGGTTTTTCAGGTTCAGTTTCGAGTTAGCTATTCGGGTTCGGTTATTTGTGACACCCCTAGTGAAACGCCCCGATATATATATATATATATATATATATATATATATATATATATATATATATATATATATATATATATATATATTTTATAAGTCATTATTTCTCAAACAAAAGGGAACCATACACAAATGATTCAAAATTATACAACTGGGGTTTTCTCTGTATAGAGCATGATTAAATAAGGGATTTGACTTACTAATTACATAGCAAGTCCCACCAGAAGTCGTCTCGGATCTTCGTCTCATATCAATATTATCATCAGCTTGTACCTACAACACATCACACAACAATAACATAGTAAGCGATAACGCTTAGTAAGTAATGGTTAACTCTACCACCATCTCAACTATAGTATGAAATCTAAATCTCAATTTGATAAACCATAACCACATTGATCATACACAAAGGAACAACTCTAATATGGGATATTGATCTTACTCAAAAGAGTAGTTACCACAATGTTTGTCACACTCAGGTGACCCAATAACACCAAACAGTGATTACGCTCGAGTGATCAACTGCCACCCTATTAATTACAATAATAGTTTATCACACGCAAGTGACTGATGTAGCACAAAAGTCACGTATTTACCTACATTATTTACCCTATATTTAGGCCTTTTATAACAAAAACATTCTTAAAATATCATTATTTATCACATTTTGTTATAAAGGTTAAAACTTGATGGACTTTCCAAAACTATACGAAAAGGGGTGAAAATACGTTGAAATGGGCACCAAATTGAGCCCCACCTTAAATCTATTGTAAACTCCATACCAAGACCTCATAGTTGTATTATTTCGAAGCTATGGAGATTACGAGAACGTGGATATAAGGAAAGCTCAAGATGGATCAAGGATGAAGAAGTTATGCAAGAAACAACACAACTAAAGACTACGAAACATATTCTAGACATGCCTAGGCTCCACACATCCAATTCCTACCAAATTGGCATCATTAGAAGCGTAACAGAATTACAAGACCGTAGGAGAAAGAATCAAGTCAAACGGACATGAAACGTAGAAGATACACGCGAATTAAGCAACGAGAAAAGCCGAAAAAAGCACACGGCCTAGCACACGGCCACCTTACAGCCGTATATGACTTGCAAGAGGCTGTGTACGGCCTATACATAGCCATGTATGGCCTGTATAGGGCCGTGTACGGCCTGGACCCCCCCTCCATGTGTTCTCGTTTTGCTTCATTTGCTTGTACGTGCGTGCTTGTGGACTTGTACACTTGATTCCTTGGATGCCTATACATAGCGACCTCCTCATCCTCATTTCACACACCTCTCATCATCTAATTCTCTCAATTTCTCTCTCACACACTCTTTCTTTCTCTCTCTAGAGTCTCTCTCTAACTTTCTCTCTCTAGAGTTAAGCTAGTAGACGAGCTAGGTTAGCGTAGCGGTAGTTGTAGCATTTGTACGGAGTCACTCCGAGACTTTGGGTCATGAAGATTTGTCTGTAATACTTATTCAGGTTTTATTTATATCTCTCTTCTTTATTTCGTAAATATGATTTGCTTATATTATGTTTGCGTTGTATTGCTTGCTAGAGATACCATGCTAGGTTAGACAAATCTGTGTTTGCTATGATAATGGTTATGTTTGAGTAGTTATGATTTTATAACATGCCGTTACTCTGCCTGTATAAATTTAAACCGTATCTGAATTTGTGAGTTGAATCTCTATTGTTTACCTATCCAGCTTATGTTGTGGTTAGAAACTTCCCGCTAAGACCTGGCTAGTTATTAGTAGTATGTCCTTTACCTATTCTATGTATGATGAAGCATTTGAACTCGACATGGTTGTATTCTCTAGATTGAAACTATATCATAACAGATGCGGAGCATAGGATTAGAGATAGGTTAGATTCAAGCTCATATGTTAAATATCTTTGAGAGACCTTTCGGGATATTTATGATTCAATCATCTGGTTACATGAAATGTATGAATTAGGAGTAGTTGTCTGTGTGCCCTTCTATTGCATGTTCTTGTTTGATTGTTGCCTTAGGAATGCTGCATGCTAGAGCTGTCTCCCTGATTACTATATGTAACTGCATGGTTAGGGTTTTCAGATATAAGTTAAAGTTTATACAGTAGAGTAATGTGTATGTAATAGCTATGATGATTTGTATGATTGATGATGAACAATTTAGTTGACCATTAGACAAGTTAATCCAACCTATTCCGTAGGGTAACTCCTGTTCATATTATTGTTAATTCAACAATTCGTGCCATAATACCGACACACATTTGTCAGAGATTGGGGAATAGGATCAGAGAATAACTGTCAACTGAATTGATCAGTACATTTGGGAGAACTTTCGGTGTATCTGATACTATATAATTGCTATCCATGTGACATATTATTTATCTAATTGTGGAGACCTTTACGTTAGATATTTGATAGGATCGTAATTACACTTCATTAAGAATACAGGATATCCAAAGAATAATTTTGTTGGGACATAGATTGTGACAACAGATCTAGCTTGAAATAGGACTAGTGTAATTATTATTATGTTTGTATATTGGTTTAGATTTGTAAATGAATATTTGTTTTGTTAGTGATATTCGTTAAACATATTGTTTTGCTAAGTTAGACGAATGTTAAATACGAAATAAATAAACAGACGTTTGATGCGAGGCGAGTCGAGATCTCAGGTCGCAGCAAGTTGAGCTGTGAGGTGAGTTCTGAATTCGCGAGGTATCAGTCTGGCGAGCCGAGCTCCGAGTTGGGCTTGGGCTGCGAGTTGGACCGAACTCGCAGGCCCATGCGAGCCGAGCCGGACAGAACTATTTAAACGATTTTCCTTAGAAAATCGTTAACAACTTTTGCATATTCCAAACCTGCGATTCCAGCAAACCAGAGAAAAACATAACCTATCGACTAGGCTTTGACGATTCGTTGTTTAAAGCTAAGTCTAGTTAAACGCAATACGAACATATTCGTTGTTAGTAAGATAACACCGTATTGAGGGATTCCGCACCTTAATACTACAGATAACGAAGTTATCGATCCTAAAACTAGGGGACTTACATCTGGTATCAGAGCTTTCGGGCTAGATACGAGTGTGTTCGTGAGTTTTAGTTTATTGCGTTTTTGATTCGGGTCGTTTTTACGTGCATTATTGCAATACTAACGATCAAAATCATTCTCTGGAAGTTTTAGGGTTAGTTTACAGTCGAATTTCTCAGTTTCGTTCGTAAAAATACCTTAAAATTCGTTTTTTCGGGTTTAACAGCCGTTTCGCGAGTCGAGATTAGGGTTCCAGCGTCGCCTGCGAACCGAGTTGAACTAGCGAGTCGAACTGAGGCTTGCAAGTCGAACCGAGATCTCTCGCGAATCGACATCACTTGCGAATCGACATCTTTTAGCAATCCGAACTGAGGCTTGCGAATCGACAAATTCTGCGAGTCGAGCTGAGATTGCGAGTTGAGCTGAGTCTTGCGAGTTGAGATTTCTGAATTCGCTGAAACAGTTTAATTTTACGTTTTTAAGATGTCTGACTTAAGTAGAATGATCGAAATGGACCACGAGGTGGGAAAGTCAAACGTTCCACCTAAGTTGTTAAGAATCGAGGATTACTACAATTGGAAGGACAGATTTGAATCTTACTGTAGATTCCATGATCTGTCTATCTGGATGTGTATCAAGAGTGGATACACCCCACCTACTCAAACTGTTCAAAATGCTACTGTAGTTCTTACCTATGCAAACATGAGTGATCAAGAGAAGGAAGCGTACAGAAATGAGAATAAATCACATTCTTGCATAAAGATGTGTCTTCCTAAATCCCTTGCTCATCAACTCAAGTCTTTTCATACTGCTAAAGCGCTCTGGGAAGCTTTAGAGAAAAGAGGTGAGGGAAGTCCACAGGTGAGAGCTGGCAAGAAGAGTCTTCTTAAAAAGCAGTTTACTATGTTTAAAGCTTTAAAAGGAGAAGATCTTGATGCCTATGTTACACGATTCTACCATCTGCTAAGTGAATTAGAATACCATGAAATTTTTGAAGAAGAAGTATCTAAAACCGACAAGTTCCTTGAGGGTTTGCCTTCTAAATGGGAAATGTATGGTGTTATGATTAAGGATAACGAAACTAGGTATTCTACTATGACCTTAGAGCAAGTCATTGACAAGCTGAAAGGTTATGATTTCTCCAAGAAGTCAAGAGATAGTGATTCTGATCAGGTTCAGAACCCTGGGCTGTATCATGGAAAGTCAAGTCTTTCGACTGCGTCATCAAGTTCGACCACTGCACTGTTAGTTGGTGATACTAATGAAAATGGAGAGATGATCACTGAAGATCTGTGCTTTATTTCCTCCTCTGGTGATGAGACAAAGGGAAAGAATTCTGAGAAGTCACCTCAAGAGCATCAGAAGATGCCGATGAGTGTGAAATCTGCTGAACAGCAACTGTCTGTTCTTGCTTCCTTTGTGGCATCATATGAGAACTACATAGAAGGAAAGATCAATGATCCTATTCTATTTGATGAGGATTATGAGCAGATAGATTCTGATTATCTTGAGGAACTGGAACTTCAAGATCAACTAGCGTTGATATCTAGAAAGGTGAAGAATTTCCTCAAGAAAACTGGTAGAAAGGTGTTGGGCAATAGATCAGGGTTTGATAAAACCAAGGTCAGATGCTTTAACTGTCAGGGTATTGGTCATTTTGCTAGAGAATGCCAAAGACCTAAAGTAGAAGCACAAGGAAAACAAGGTTCGGGAAGTACTCTTGCTTCCAAAGCCTTAGTGGTGAAGCAGTTGGATGGCTCGTATGATTGGCAAGCTCATTCTGAAGAAGCTTTGATGGCCGACATCGAAGAAACAACTGCTGGATCAGTGTCCTACATGCCCACTGACATGGAACAGAGAGTAGAGGTGGCTGAGTCTGAAAAAAGGGCAAGTGATGATGATGTGCTATATATGGATTCAACTCCAGATATGAGTCCTGAAGAATTAGTGGCACGTATGGCTGAATTACAAACTGACAAGAAGAAGGTATGTTTAGATATTCTTAATCTTGCTGATGTTTGTTACTTAGTTACTGATTTACAGTCTCAGAATAGTGTCTTAACTGTGTCAAATAGTAATCTGTCATCACAATTAAATATGGATAAGGAATCTTATAAGACTGTTAGATCTGAACTTGATCAAGCTATTATGGATGTTCGTAGATTAAGTGATGATAAACAGGTCTTAAAAGATAAAATTAAGTCTGATGCGTTGGATAGAACAAAACTTAGAGATACCATAAGTGAAAAATCTGTTGTCATAGATGGTCTCTATATGAATATCAAAGACTTAAATGAGACGATTGCTAGTAAGGATCAGGAAATAGTGAACCTTAACTTAAGGTTAATTGAGCAAAACCGTAAACTTGAGAATTATAGGACATCTCAAATGGATAAAATGTTAGATGCTCAACGTAGTGTAAAGGACAAGACTGGGTTAGGTTACAATGATGTATCCCCGCCTTTTAATGCCAATTACACTCCTATTCCTGAGGACTCTGAGATGACTGAAGTTAATCCTGAGATTTTAGTAGCTGATAAACCTGAACAGTCAGAGGCACAGAAAGATGTTATTAAGAACGTATCATTAGATAATAGCAAGGCTTCTCAGTTCACCAAAATACATTTTGTATCGGGTGGAGTGATTAACGATGCTAAGATTAATGATAAAGTTGATAAGGAACAGCTTAAACCTTTAGTGCCTAAGACTCCGGATGAGAAAGCAAAAGTGAGCAAATCACGCAAGCAGATGTCATGTTTCAAATGTCATCAAAAAGGACACGTGGCTTCGTGTTGTCCTAACAAAAAGCCTGAAGCACCACATAAGCTTGTGATTGAGGAAAAGACACAGACCGACTCTGATATGACTGTAGACGGGTTAGATACCAAACCTAAGTTAGGTAATAAACCTGTGAACATTCTTAAAAGAGATGGTAAGCATAGTGTCTCCCCACCTAAACCTAAACGGTCATATACTCAAAGTGATAATTATGTCCATAAGTCTAGGGATGTGACACCGTCGAGGTTTAGAACTCCAAGTAGAGGCCATAGTCATTATGAAAGTGGCACTACTTCGCGATCACATGAGTTTAATTATAATTATCATAATAGAGCTCATACTTTTGTGCCTAAGAGGTTCTCCTCAAATTCACCTCTTAAGGCTGATCGTCCACAAACTCAAGCTACTTCGAAAGTAACCAAAGCTCCTGATGGGAAGAATGGTTATTTTAAAGAGCTTAAGTTTGTTGATGATAAGGGACAAACCAAGACCGTAATGGCTTGGGTCCCTCTTGATAACTGATCGTGTTTTGTGTTATGTGCAGGAGCATGCTGTGAACAAGGACAGTTGGTGGTATGTAGACAGTGGATGCTCGAGGCACATGACCGGTGAAAGAAGTCTACTGAAGGACTTCAAGGATAGTCTCAAGCAAAAAGTAAATTTTGCAGGAGATAAAGGAGGAGTAATTTCGGGAAAAGGAAAAGTTTCAAATGGAACTTTGACTCTTGAGGATGTGAACTATGTTGAAGAACTTACACACAACCTAGTGAGTGTTTCCCAAGTCTGTGATAAAGGTCATCCAATTTATTTCAATGAAAAGGAGGCCTTAGTCCTGAAGCCAGGTTTTAAAATTCCTGATGAATGGATATTGATGAGGGCGCCAAGGAAGAAGGACATCTATGCTATCAACATGGGTGTTCCTAACTCTTCAATGGTGTCTACATGTTTATTGTCCAAGGCTTCGGAAACAGATGCTCTGTTATGGCATAGGAGAATGGCACATCTAAACTGGAGAAAGATGAATTATATAACCAAAAATGGTTTGGTTCTAGGTGTACCACAAAAACGTTTCGAGTCTGAGGATAAGTGTGTTCCTTGCATGAAAGGAAAGCAGCACAAGAAACCACACAGACCTAAGACTGAAAACTCTATCTCCTCGCCATTTGAATTGCTACATATGGATCTCTTCGGCCCTATAAGCAAGAGAAGTCTAGGTGGCAAATGGTACTGTTTGGTTGTCACAGATGACTATTCTAGATTCTCATGGGTATTCTTTTTGGGATCAAAGGATGAGACTCCTGGAATTCTAATTGAGTTCTTTGATCTAGTAGAGAATGTCTATAAAAAGAGAGTTAAGCGTATTCGTAGTGACAATGGAACAGAGTTTAAGAATTCAACGTTGAATATCTATTGCTTAAGCAAAGGGATATTACATCAATTCAGTGCACCTTATGAACCTCAACAGAATGGTGTTGCTGAAAGGAAGAATAGAACGTTGATTGAAGCTGCTAGAACAATGCTTGCTGATTCAAAGCTTCCGGTCATCTTTTGGGCAGAAGCAGTGAATACAGCATGTTATGTTCTTAATAGAGTTCTTACGGTTAAGAGACATAACAAGACTTGTTATGAGCTTTTGAACAATAAGAAACCTAACTTAAAAGGGTTTGAACCCTTTGGAGTTTCATGCACCATATTAAAGACTGGACATCAAGCAAAATTTGGTGAGAAGGCTGACGAAGGATTTTTCCTAGGTTATATGCCCAATTCGCCAAATAAGAGAGTCTTTAATAAAGTCACAGGACGTTTGGAGGTAGTTTATAATATTGAGGTTACAAGCTATTCACCGGATGTTCATAAGGGCTTAGATTGGCAATTTGATTATTCTGATCTTTTTGCATCATTTAAAGTTCCTATTAGTGACTATGTCAGTGATTCAGAGATAGCTGAACATTTAGTGTTTGAAGATGAGAATATTGGTCCCGCTTCAACATCGAGTGTTAAGCAGTCTGGAATCAAGACTACTGTTGACTCAGATAAAGCTTCCACAAGTGAGTCACAAAAACCTTCAGAGGATAAGTCTCTAGAAACAGAAGATCTTGATGATCTTCATACAAAGTTTGATGACATACTTACTCCTTTGAAACATCTAAGAATATCTTCAGCACGTACGGAAGATGTACCTGAATTGGAAGAAATTGGTACTAATTTGGAAGATGAGATACCAGTTGAACCAGTTACTACAACTAGAACGAGTAAGAATCATCCAGTTGAAAACATCATCGGTGATATTAATACTCCGGTTCAAACTAGGCATCAATCCAGAACTAATACGTCTGAGAATTCTGAATACCAAAGCTTGTATACTGCAATGAAAGAGACAGGGATTCCTAATCAATGTCTATATTCATGCTTTATCTCACAAGTCGAGCCTAAAAATGTTCAAATGGCTTTAAAAGAAAACTCGTGGGTAGAAGCAATGCAAGAAGAACTATCTCAGTTCTCTAAATTACAAGTATGGGAGTTGGTTGACCTACCAAAGGGAGAATATCCAATTGGAACTAGATGGGTATTTAAGTGTAAGAGAGATGATAAAGGTATCGTTACTCGCAATAAAGCTCGTCTAGTGGTTCAAGGTTTTAATCAACAAGAAGGTATTGATTACAATGAAGTGTTTGCACCAGTTGCTAGGCTAGAAGCAATTAGAGTATTCTTAGCATTCGCATCATATTATGGTATAAAAGTGTATCAGTTGGATGTTAAGAGTGCCTTTTTGTATGGCAAAGTGGAAGAATTGGTGTATGTTTCACAACCGCCAGGGTTTGCTAATCCTGAGTATCCAGATAGAGTATATCGTTTGAATAAGGCTCTATATGGATTACATCAAGCACCTAGGGCATGGTATGGAACACTATCAACGTATCTACTTGAGAATGGATTTACAAGAGGATCAATTGATAGTACACTATTTGTGAAGTGGAAAAAGAAAGACTTTCTTCTTGTACAAGTGTATGTTGATGACATTATCTTTGGATCGTCTGATGAAAAGATGTGTCAAGAATTTGAGAAAGTCATGAGAAAAAGGTTTGAAATGTCTGCAATGGGAGAGTTGAATTTCTTCTTAGGATTACAAGTTGATCAAAAGAAGGATGGATTCTTTATTCATCAATCTAAATATACATATGAGCTATTAGAACGTTTCAAGATGGATGAAAGTAAGGTCTACAATACTCCAATTCCAGTCAATCATGGATTAGGTCCAGATACATCGAGTGATAGCGATGTGGATCCAACTCTTTATAGAGCCATGATCGGATCACTAATGTATCTTACAGCCTCTAGGCCTGACATCATGTTTGCTGTTTGTTTATGCGCAAGATATCAGGCTAATCCGAAAGAGTCACACATGCAAGCTGTTAAACGAATCTTTCGTTACCTCAAAGGGAAACCTAAGCTGGGTCTTTGGTATCCGATTGATGGAGACTTAGATCTCGTAGCTTATACTGATTCGGATTATGGAGGATGCAATCAGAATAGGAAATCTACGACTGGAGGATGTCAATTCTTAGGAGGTAGATTAGTATCCTGGCAGTGCAAGAAGCAAACCTCGGTAGCCATTTCTACATGTGAAGCTGAGTATGTTGCAGCTGGCAGCTGTTGCTCGCAAGTTCTTTGGATTCAACAGCAACTGCGGGATTACGGGTTAAATATAACCAATACTCCTATGATGATTGATAACGAATCTACTATGTCGATCACCAATAATCCAGTAAAGCACAGTAAAACTAAGCATATTGATATTCGACATCATTTTATTAGAGATTGTGCTGAAAAGAAATTGATAAAGTTAGTTAAGGTTCCATCATTGGATAACTTAGCAGACTTATACACAAAGGCGTTCGACAGAGCAAGATTTGAGACGTTGGTTCAACTAAACGGAATGAGAAATCCAGAGTGATTAGTCTTCCAAGGGTATTCTTGTAATAGTTAGTATTTATGTGTTTATTATTAAAAAAATATAAAAAAAAAAAAAGGGGCGTATGGCATTCATTTGCTTGTTACCTAAGGGGAATCGCCTTCATTTAAGTTTTTATTTGCAAAAACTACGGGAAATGATAGTACATTAGGAGAATAAGCTTCACAATAATAAAGCTTAAGTCCTAAGTATGATATGGTAGTAGGTTCAAATAAAGTTGCTTTAGAACTACAGCGGTTCTATCAGGTATGTGTTTATATTTATTTGATTATACACCTATATCCACAAGTTATAATTTGTCTATTTTTAGTAAAATTTTAGATGGCTTCATCATATGATGTACTGGTAGGCAAATTATATGAAATTTTCTAAGTCTTAAGAATTTAATTAACTACTTGTTTATTATTTTGTGTAACTATTCTATGATGTATGACATTAAGTCTTAAATGTTGAATGATGGTATTACCATACACTGTTATCATGCATTTTAATTAAAGTGACAAATAGTAGCAATATGGGTATTAATTTAATTACTGGTAACTATGTTGTACTATGTACAGAACTGAAACCTTTAATTAAATTAATATTCTCAAATATATTTTGAATTATGCTAGAAGGAATCTTCTGTTGTACTACGTACAGACTTAGATAACATAGCATATTCAAAGTATGTTTGATATTTGTCTAACCTTAAAAATTCAAGTGTATGTTATATGTTTCGAAAAGATACATCATTTAGTAACCGCTACCTTGAAAATTTAATGATGCAGTGTTATGTGTTTTACTTGAATTCTTCAGTATGTCATATAATAGGAAGCACTTGATAATTCTCATACTAACAATAAAGAGTTTGCTTAGAAAATTGAGTATAATTTGTTTATGTGGATCATATACTGGTAATCGTCTTGAACTATCTATAATTAAAATATTTACTTTATGTGCGTAATGCATTTATTAATTATGCTATGTGGATAAAGGTACCTAAGATATAGTTTTATAAATATAAATGTATAAATGATATATTTAGTTGTAATTTTATAGTAATTTATTTGAATTTCATGAGGTATGTATACTACCAATCTGCTTAAACTTTTTAAATATATCATGAATTGCTTATTCTTACTAATATGATCCCTAAGCAGATAAATTCTTATTCATTTTGTGTATGTATTTTATTTTGTTTCAAGTGTTTAATAAAATGGTACTTGATACCTATGATTATGTAATTTTGTTTTAGTTTTTAATTTTTGTGTTAATTATGCTTACCCTTCGGAATTAAATCATACTGAATGTTTTTGAGTTGAACAACGTGACAAATACAAGTGAAAATTAATTATAATTTAGACTTGTGAAAATATCGGGTTTTTATTTATACTTAGAATTAAAATTCGCGTTTTTAATTATTTCTGCGAGTTGACTTCGACTTGCGAGTCCGCTTCAAATCTCGCGAATCGAATGTAAAGTATAAAGGTGGTCAAACGAGTCAGACCAACCCACCGAACCCACATACTTCGCGAGTTCAGTAAAGCTTGCGAATCCGTCAACAAGGCGAAACGAGGCGATTTATTGTTTTCGTTTGATTTCGATTCTTAGATTACGGGAACGAGTTATTCAATCCGAGGACTTTATACACCTTCATATTGCGAACATTTTGAGGTATAAACCAACGGATTTCACCGTGTAAATAACAAGAAATTGAAGTTTTTATAAAACTTAGGGTTTCGGGTTAAAAACTAAACGATTTGCGTCGATTACGATGTTATTGGACATAGATCTTTAGGGTTTATGTTAAACGAACATTAATGAACGTGAATCAATCGATAGATCATGTTAAAATTACAAGATTAATCGATTTTAAGTGTAACCTCGCGACGGCAGTTCATCGAACGAGTTGACATTTTGAATCAACTCGCAGCGAGTTGACTAGCGAATCCATGAGATTAGCGAGTTCACTTAAATAACTTTAGCGAGTTGATCAATGTAGCGAGTTTATAAGTTTAGCGAGTTCATAAGCAAAACGAGTTGACCTCACCTCGTTAGGCCAGTTTATGCGAGTCCAGTACTTAGAAAAATTTTATTTTTTAAAGTAGTGATATAAATGTTAAGACTTTTTAAGTAATAACTTTTATGAAATGGATTTGTGTTAATTCTTATATGATTATATCGAAAGTCTACTAATTTAAGAAGAAAATTAGTGGCGTGTCCTAATTTCACATTAGCGGTATAATTTTTAACGTTAACGACTTGAGATTTTTATTAAAATAACAAGTACCTAACGTGATTTAAATTAGACTTAAGACTTTTTAGTTATAAGTAAAATTTTTATATACGACTTGAGATTATTTTTGTATCAAGTTATATATAATTACAATTTTAAACTAAGATGTTTGATGAATCTCGATTCATAATACATAATAGTTTAAATATTTTTTATCGTGCATTAAATTATATCTGTTGTTTGTATTTATTACAGATATGGCTAGAGCATTTGATAAGGGTCACAACATCCTGGTTGATCTGAACCTTGAGGCCAAACGGGCTGACAGGGTTGCTGATATATTACGTTTTCTAGCACGATCAAGGATTAGATATGCCATTACGGCCAATCCTCCTATCTCACAGACTATACTGAACGATTTCTGGACGGATATTGTTTATGACGAATCTGTCACTCCGCCAGAGATTCGAGCTACAGTTGGTGGACAACCTGTTACCTTTTCAGCTGGTAATCTTCGTGAGATTTTGCAGCTAGGTACGGTAGAACAGGAGAACGGGGATATTGAGTATCCTATGGACTTTATTGAGGGTGCTATTGGACGTATGGGATATACAGGAGACAGGCGTGGACGTCAGTTCCAGAAGCCTCTGGTCATTGGTCAGTGGAGGTTTCTTTGGCACGTGATGAATATAGTCTTCGCAGCAAAGAAAGGTGGCTTTGATGAGTTGAGCCCTGCGATTCTATCGGCTGTACTGTCACTGGTTTACAATAAACCATACAGTTTTTGTGATTACATTTTTGGAGAGATAGCTAGACAGATATCGGGTTCTGTTAGATCTAGATTTATGATCTACCCGAGGTTTTGTATGCTTATCATACGTGCGCGTCTACCGAACTTGGTTATTCCTGAGCCGTTTTTATCGGTGAATACCATTGATCAACGTGGTTATAATGCCATGTTTATGCAGACGATTAGGAAGGAAGGAGTGGTGAAACCGGAAATTAGACCACTTTTTGGATATATTGTTGATCCGAACTACGTTGCACCGCCAAATCATGGGTGGTTGGACGTAGCTCCTGCTGCTGTTGTTGCTCCTGCTGTTGCTGATGTTGTACCTGCACCTGTAGCTGAGGAAGCTCAACCTGAAGATCCACAAGGGCTCCTTGAGGATGTTCTTATTCAGGCTGGTCAGGTGGATCAGCAGGTGAATCAAGAGGTTGCTGCACAGGTTGTGCAAGAAGTTTTGGAGCAGAATGATGATGAGACAAATCCTTTGCTTCAAGACATTGAGAGTTACTTGGCACCACCTGAGGTAATCTGTTACTTATGTAATAATATAGATGCTTAGTTGATAGATTGTTTTTATTGATCATAGATGCATAATATTATTATATAATGATTCTGATATTAGATATTTAGTAAATTGGATATTATTTCTGATTTTAAAAATATAAATATCATTATACGAACAGGAAGCTGAAGCTGAGGCTGCACATCCAGAAGTTATATTACTTGAGGATGAGCAGATACAGCTTGATAGATCAGTTGTTGTACCAACTGAGGTATTATATCTGATTAATCTTAAATATATAGAACTTGTATGATAGAGCTTACGCTAATCATAAATGTTTAATATATTTAAAATTTAGGATCCTGTTAGATCATCTAGAGGTCGTGATGGTGAGACGGCTTCAGATGAAGTTTCTGACAATACACCTTCTCCTCCTCCATCTGCTTCTGAAAAGAAGAGGAAGGGTAAGAGTATTCTGGAGGAAGGTACTGAGGAAGTTGAGATTCCCTTGATGAAGCGTCCGAGAACGCTTACAATTCGAGAAGGTTAGTATTAATTAAAGTTAAATAATCTTAACTTGTTGTTTATCAGGAGTTGAACTGAGACAGTTAATTCTGTATACAGTTTCTCAGGATACACCACAGGTAGAGAGGGTTGCACCGGTGGTTACGGAATCGATGTCTTTACCGCTTCAAGTATGAGATATAAATTCTATAACTATGAGTGTTATGCAATTAATTAGAGTTTGAGACAGAGTAATCTGTAACAATAACTGATTTTAATTGTGTTTAACTTTACAGCATGAGGTTGCTGATTTAGTTCGTGGAGCTAATTTTCCGACGAACAAAGCAGCTAGATTTGCGACAAGTTTGCTTACGCAAGCTTTGTCTCAACCTCATACACCGCTTACCAGAGACTGGCATATTGAGTCTCTTACACCGCCTGGACCAAGAACGATACCTGTTACTCCAACGACTGATGCAGAAAGGATTACATCCTTAGAGTCGAGGGTAAAGGATTTGGAGAAGCTTACTTCTCAGATTCCAGAGCTGGTGTCGAGCAATCTTCTTCTTTCACAACAGATTCTCAAGCAGAGTGAATCGTACAATCTGTTGATGAAGACTCATGAGACTTTGCTTGCGGACTTCAATGTACAGAGACTGAAGTTATCTTCTTTAGAGAGTCTGGTCTTGAGATCGCATTCAGGACAGCCTGCTCAGGGGGAGATATTGGTATATCTGGAGTCTTGCAAAGAGGATGAGCTAAGGAGGAAGAGAGATTCAGACAAAGACGATGATCCCAATGCATCGAGTGGTGAGCAGACTGGTCCTTCAAAGACTGGTGACCAAGCTACTATTCAGGGGGAGTCTGGTGCTGGTGCTAGTGGTTCTGGAGCTGGTACAAATGCTGATAAGACTGCACAGGTTGATACAGAAGCTGGTAAGATAGCTTAGTATTAGCATAGTGTAGTAATTATTGGTAGTAATTTGTACAGAATAATTGTAACTTAATATTGTGATAATATATTCGGCTTGAGATTTGTAATTACAAGTTAAATGTATTAGATATTGTTAAGTTATTTGATTTTATAAATGTTAAGATAAAATAGTGATCGAAAGACTTCCGACTCATTGAGTAGTCGAGCGGCGTGTTCCGATTAATTTCGGCGGTCATAATTTTATGATAACATATGCATTTTAGATTTGATTATGGACTTAAGACCGTAAGGTATATAAGTAATTAACAAGTTAAAAATGTATTCGTATTAACTAGACAAATGATATATAATTTAAAGGTTAAATTGATAATGAATGAGATCAATTAACACTTGGAATTATATAAGTTGATTAATAGTAAATTTAAATGTTTGGTGATTATTCACAATGCATTAGAATTTAAAATTAATTAATATTTGTTAAGTAGACTTAAGAAATTTTGGATTGATTCAGGGCAATTAATAAAAATTTTATAAGTTATATGTATATTGCGTTTATATGTTAGGTTAAAACATACAAAAGAATTAATAAAGAAATTCTTAGATTGATTCAGGGAAATCACTGAAGAATTTGAATTATTAATATATTTGTATTTAAATTTTTTTCTCTAGGAATGGAAATGCTAGATCTATCAGATTCAGAAGATGATATTTTGGATGAGATAGATGAAGAGATTGATTATGATATTGAAGAAGGAGAGTTCAAACTTCCTGAAGATTGGACTGCAGTATTTGAATCAGTGATAGATGAAGGTGTTGATCTGGATGCAAATGTAGATGAACATGTTGTGAATCCATCAACGACTGAATTTGTTTTTGTAAATGAACAAGGAGAATCAGTTATTGATTTAGAAGCTTTTGAGAATGCTTCTGAAGATTCAGATACTGAAGTTGAAGAAATAGAGGACAAATACAAACATATGGTTGGTAATCCTATGTTTATCCAAGAAATGCTGAAAAGGAAAAAGGAAAATAAGCCACGCATTTTGAAAGAAGTTGATATTACTGGAAAGCGTGTACTTAAAACTGGCATTATTGGATGGTATTATGACTCTGACCTGAAGCTCTTCGCGATCAAAAGGTTTGACGGAGTTCAATATTTTGAGAAGAAGCTTACAGTGTTTAGTTCGTTGCCTCGATATGAGATTCGAGACTTGGCTAGATTAGATATGATAAATCCAAGTGATGATGACTATGCTAAGTATGTTGAGCGTATCATTAGGACTGAAGGATTATCTATGAAGTTCTCGAAGATTAAGCCAAGGAAAGGTAAAACAATAAAGCTGAACGAACTCAGTCAGAGAACTGGAAGAAGAAGAAGAAAGAAGGTTTATCCAGCGGTCAACTGTATTAAGCAAATACCTATGAAGACTATGCCTCAGAATATTTTGGGAAAATTGAAATATTGGGGGGTAGATGCTGGAACAGGGGAAGCCTTTATGATTGAAGCTGATGATGATTATCCTGATGGTGAAAAAGAAATTCTTCGTGTATATGATCACAGACATCTGATGAATTTATCAAAGGAAGATTTGATTATGTTGTACAAGAACAAGATCATATCTACTGTTGGTTGGGGTGATTTAGCACGAGATTATCATAGGATGGTTAAAACATGCATCAAGCTTAAAATTTTTGCAGGAAGTAAGATTTACAAATGAAGACCAAAGACAGCGTGAAGATAAAGACGCTAGAGCTATTGTCAAGGGGGAGTCTGTTGGGACATAGATTGTGACAACAGATCTAGCTTGAAATAGGACTAGTGTAATTATTATTATGTTTGTATATTGGTTTAGATTTGTAAATGAATATTTGTTTTGTTAGTGATATTCGTTAAACATATTGTTTTGCTAAGTTAGACGAATGTTAAATACGAAATAAATAAACAGACGTTTGATGCGAGGCGAGTCGAGATCTCAGGTCGCAGCAAGTTGAGCTGTGAGGTGAGTTCTGAATTCGCGAGGTATCAGTCTGGCGAGCCGAGCTCCGAGTTGGGCTTGGGCTGCGAGTTGGACCGAACTCGCAGGCCCATGCGAGCCGAGCCGGACAGAACTATTTAAACGATTTTCCTTAGAAAATCGTTAACAACTTTTGCATATTCCAAACCTGCGATTCCAGCAAACCAGAGAAAAACATAACCTATCGACTAGGCTTTGACGATTCGTTGTTTAAAGCTAAGTCTAGTTAAACGCAATACGAACATATTCGTTGTTAGTAAGATAACACCGTATTGAGGGATTCCGCACCTTAATACTACAGATAACGAAGTTATCGATCCTAAAACTAGGGGACTTACAAATTTGGTGATTTAAATCAATACTACGGAAACACCATAAAACGGCAAAGTACTTCATATAACGTTTAAATACGTGGGAAAGCTAAGGAACTGCCGTGGGTATAATACTTCGTATTGATTAAAGTTTCCAGTTACTCAATGGATTAGTCATTATAACTAGTGGTTTTAAACACCCATAACTACTCACTAAAGACATATACCGGCATCATAGTAAACACTCGTGTATCCTCTGTTCTTTGAGCCTCCGTACAATCTTTTCCTTTCCTTTACTTGTCTTTTAATTTCGTAGATTAGTTATAAAAACCAAAACCAAAACCAACCTTATTTAAACCCTAGCTAAATTACAAAAGATAATTAGAACGCCTAAGATCCCATGCCCGTTGTAGTGTAAGAAAAACACATGAGTCAACATACCGCTTACTACCCTAGTAACTTAATTAGGGCTGAAAGTAGTATTAGCTTAGGATTTCCCCAGCTCTATAAATTTAAAACACCCACGGTTGCACGCCCGTTGTGATAACGACCGCTTCGGGACGCAACAGTGACCAAGTACGATACCATTAAATAACTCATATATGGTATATACTCTTGTATCTTGGTAATAGTCACTAAATATAGATCACATATAAAAGATCTTATTTAAATACAAATACTCTACTATAATTTCCAAGTTATAACTCCACTTGTATTTAGTGCAACTCATACAACAGTCAATATAACTCAAACAGAATTAAAACCCCTTTTCTATTGATATAGAACTCGTTCATAAGTTTGTTAAGTCTGTACATCACTCAGATTGTTAAACCATAGCTTAAATCAAAGATTTCTAGAAACATGCAATTACTCGCCGGATAGTAGAAGTACCCGCCGGGTACCCATCCCAAGCAGCCGGGTAACCCAACTAACAGCCGGCTGAATTAAATTCTTCGGTAACAGCAAGAAGTCTTCGTTTTAAAACTCTAGTAGCAGCCGGGTCACTTGACTACCAGCCGGGTAGCCAAGTTACCCACCGGGTACACATGTCTACCAGCCGGGTAGTTCATGCTGTACCAGGCCTGCACAAGTTCATACCAAACCATGAACTTTGGATGCGCATAACTTTTTACTCGTTTAGGTTTATGACACAAAACTTGGTGGACACCTCCGCAATATTAAAACGAACCTTTCTCTTTTTACACTTTTTTAAATTTCACAAAAATGAGGAATTTGGACGTAGGACTAATTTATCGCCCGTTTTGGATCATTTTTGGTGACGACCAAGATCACAACCCACATACAATCTGATTCGAACCTTTTTCCCACCTAATAAACAACTCAAATGGAGTTTAAAACTCTCAACATATCAACCATACAACAAATACAACTCAATATAACGTAAGTGCCAAATTACGGCCCATATATCCCCTTTTTGACCCGTTTCACAATTTGACTCTTTTCAACGCTGGATTTGCCATCAAACTCAAACTCTTTATCGATATAATGACTTGTCAACAATAATAATAATCAAATACTCACTGATATCAACATATTTAGTTTATTGCCCGATTTCTCTCTTAAGCATAATATAATCTCATTACGCAACTCTTTTATTCAAAAGATTCAACCTCATGATATCAAGGCATGATCATTGAGGTTTCTCAAGTCTCGAGATCACCCTTGAATTTCACTATTTAAGATTCATACATTGAGCACTCGCACATGCCTTAATGCTAATACTTAATTATACTTATTTGCATTCTCTTTAATCTCATTATATAAAAGCACTAATCAACTATACTCATCACATAGTCTCATACAAGACACAATTATATATATCAAGTTTGGGGAATCATTACTTACCTCGGCACTTGGATGATTAGTTAGCACAAGCATTTGCTTCAACACTCCTTAACCACCTAGTCACATAATCATACACGTAAACAATGTTATTCACTACTCAAAGTGACAACCATTAACAATCTTTCTCCTCTCTTATCACTAACTCAAGAGTGATGTAATTACGACTCTTAAACAACTTTAAGAAATACTATACTAGTACTCTAACTCAAGCTCATTAAAAACTAATTTCAATAAGGATTAGACACTCAAATTAATCATTATTCACAACTCAATTACATCATATTTTCTTTGTAAATTATATTGACTGTTGTATGAGTTGCACTAAATACAAGTGGTAATTGTGTTATAAAAAGAAATGTAGTGTCATTGTTCTTAATCATTATTCAAAGAATTTTTCATGATAACGCTTGTGTTTAGGATTAGGACACTAATATTTAGTCCAATAACACAATTTCTCATAATTTCACATCAATAACAATAACACAATACAAACAAGCAAAAATCATCATTTCTCTCAAGAATTATCATGCGTAGATATAATTAACTCCTCTTTTCGTCATATCCACCTAATAACAACAATTTATAATTATCTTCATCATCAATAAACTTTGCTAGTTAACCAAGGAATAACAAAGCTCAAGAACAATGACACTACACCTCCCTTAATACATACTCAACTCATCTATACTCATTAATCATTAACTAATACTTCTAATTAACAAAATCATCATTTTTCATCAAGAACCCAAAATATATGAGGTGTGGGTAAAATTAAGTGTATCCGACTTGGACTATTATCCTATTACACCCCTGTAGTCTCAGTATTTAAGTTTTAAAACCGTAACGCTCATTTTCTCTCATTTAAACTCTTTACTTGAATAAAAACGTAAATACTCCGTATTAATAATATTTATAATTATTTAACTCTTTGTAAATATTAAAATCGTGAACTTATAAAATTTGGGGTGTTACACCTATCTAGTGCAAGTTATTATCAATGACATACATGAAAATTCTCACAAAAATAAAAAACAAAAAAATAAAATAAAAATGAGAATGCAAATAAATGAACCAAGTTGGGTCGTTAATCTGCTCTAGATTTTGTCTCGAGGTATACAACCTTTATTATTAAGAAACTAGTACACCAGTGAGGCAAAGAAATTGCGGTAGTTCACTATTTCAATGTACGATCCGATTTTCAAAACATTGACAAAAGTTACATACGTCAACAAAATGCAATTGTGGTGCATAAAATTGTTCAATTTTCTTACATTCTTGATTATTGATTCACCAAGTTCAACGTAGAGACTACAACCAAAGGTGTTCTAACAGATCGATCTTCTTTTTCTTTGTAAATCTATATAATATACTAAAGGGGAGTTGCTTAAGAATCTGTGCAAGCTCCCCTTCCCTAATCATGCCACGTGTCCCACTCCCCTTCCCTAATCATGCCACGTGTCCCATCCAAAAAAATATCAATTTTAAATCATGGGTATTATTTTTTAATCAGGGGTATTATTTTTTAATTAGGGGTATTTTTTAAAACCCGTGTAAACACGGGTCCCTATACTAGTTATAAATATAGAGAGTACAACCAAAGGTGTTATTGTAGAGAGTATAAATCATGGGTATTATTTTAGTATTATTTTGTTCTTGTAAATCATGGGTATTATTTTGGTTGTAGAGAGTACAACCAAAGGTGTTCTAACAGATCGATCTTCTTTTTCTTTGTAAATTATAAATATTTTCAATATAACAAGAAATGTGGTAATGGTAGTGTTTAGACAAGGTACCGCTAATTACATCATATTAATCTCTCTTGGTATTTGCATTTTCTCTGTATATTTATTTTTATACTACATAGTATACAGTTCGGCAATATATCACTTTACTTTTATTGTCTTTAATTAAAGTGTCCACCCAAGGGACAATGAAGGGTATGTAAAAGCAAAATTCATTGTTAAGGCTACAAATAACTCAATAGATTCTGAAGTAGAGGAGGTATAGTTATGTTCAAAATATTTATATCGCGAGTAGCTATTTAATATATATCCACCAAGTGAATTTTCAAACTTATATATGTATCTTTTCATGTAGATTATGTTGAAAAAGGAAGTTAAAGTTGTTCCATATATTCTTATGTTCAAAATGTTCATATTGCGTGTAGCTATTTAATACAATTATATTAATTTGTAAATATAATACTGTTAACTAAAAAATGCAATTATCATTGAAAATGAAAATGATTAGTAACATAAATCAAACTATAATGGATGGTCTTATATTTATTTTTTAGCAATTGATATATCAAGTATGATGTAGTCTCATACTTTCCTTAAGAGCATCTCCAATGTATACACTATTTTAGTGTAGTAAATTGCACTATTTTAGTGTAAAAAGAGAATTATTTGAGAATATGTTTGCACTAAAAAAAAGTTGCTCCAATGTGTTGCACTAAATCTTTACACTAAATCATTTTTGACTGATTTAGAATACACAATTCAACAATATAATACTAAATTTTTTTATATAACTATTAAATTATTATAAAAGATACAATAACAATTATTATATTGAAAATTTTCAAGAAAAAATATGTAAATTTTATAAAAATTAAAAAGTTTTTCTCATATATATAATAGCAAACATTATATTTACTGATTTTAGATATATTAAATGCAAATATATATTTAATACATCATATTAATACATTTTAAATATTATAAATATTATTATATAATGTGAATAGTGTTTAGTGGAGAGTTTAGTGCATCACTAAATTTGGTGCTGCACTAAACACTATTTGCCATTGCACTATAATAGTGCAGTGTTTAGTGCTAACATTGGAGTGACTTTTTTACACTTTTGCACTATCTTAGTGCAAAAATGTACGTTTAGCGTAAACATTGGAGATGCTCTAAGAGTGGTTAGAATTTGGGCCTCTGCCCACTTCTTACTGTAATACCGATCTCACAAAAAAAAAAAAACAAAAAAATAATAAAAATGAGAAGGCAAATAAATGAACCAAGTTGGGTCGTCAATCTGCTCTAGATTTTGTCTCGAGGTATACAACTTTTTTTATTAAGAAACTAGTACAACAGTGAGGCAAAGAAATTGCGGTAGTTCACTATTTCAATGTACGATCCGATTTTCAAAACATTGACGAAAGTTACATACGTCAACAAAATGCAATTGTGGTGCACAAAATTGTTTAGTTTTCTTACATTCTTGATTATTGATTCACCAAGTTCAACGTAGAGTGTACAACCAAAGGTGTTCTAACGGATCGATCTTCTTTCTCTTTGTAAATTATAAATATTTTCAATATAACAAGAAATGTGGTAATGGTAGTGTTTAGACAAGGTACCGCTAATTACATCATATTAATCTCTCTTGGTATTTTCATTTTCTCTGTATATTTATTTTTATACTACGTAGTATACAGTTCGGCAATATATCACTTTACTTTTATTGTCTTTAATTAAAGTGTCCTTCCAAGGGACAATGAAGGGTATGTAAAAGCAAAATTCATTGTAGAGGCTACAAATCACTCAATAGATTCTGAAGTAGAGGAGGTATAGTTATGTTCAAAATATTCATATCGCAAGTAGCTATTTAATACATATCCACCAAGTGAATTTTCAAACTTATATATGTATGTTTTCATGTAGATTATATAGAAAGTAACAACCATCAGCTGCAAAATTATGTTAACTTTTAACACATTTAAAGAGCATTTGCGATGCACAGTAATTAAAAAAATTAATAACTAATAATTATTATTCTTACAAACAGTTTGACCAAGTGAGGTTTAAAATGGAATATTTTAAATCATTTTGAAAAAATTTTGTTAACGTTTTTTTAATAGCTGTTTTAGTTTCATTTATAGTCTAATTAAAGTAGTATATATGGCATATGCTATAATTTTTTTTAATTGTTAATTTGCATTAATATTATGTCACATCATATCTCTACTCCTTATAAAATATATCACACTCTCTCTCTTACATACTTAAAATACTAATTATGCACAATGTACAACTCACAAAACTTATTCACAATACAAAACTTTATGCTTGTTAATGATGATTTTTTATGTTTTAAGTGTTAGTCATCATATTACTTTATATTATTATTATTTTGTTCCATCTAAGATGTATCATTTAAATCAATATCTTAACACTTAATCACTTTTTTTAACCGAGTTGAATTTGTTTCCGCCGCATTGCACGTGTTACTAGCTAGTTTTTAAACAAAAGATTAACATAAAGTGGCCACGTAACAATTTAAGACCTTGTTTTATTAGAATAGAAGATATAACAAATCGGGAAAATGTGTGTCAAAATCTTTATAGAATACGTTTTTACTTGTTACGGGTAGTGGGCGGATCCAATTTTTTTTTTTTTACTGGGGGCTAAAAGGAGTACCTGTATCACAAAAGTAGCAATAAAATATCATGATATGGATTTTGTTTTAGCTTTCTAATAGTCCCCTAGGCGATCTTGATCGAGTCAAGCAATCCAATCGAAGGCAGAATCAACGATGAGATAATAACAATATCAAACAAATCAAACGAACACAATAATAATCAAAGCTCTCGTTGTATTAATGATATTAATCGATCAGCTTACAAGGGATTTTGACTAATTGCGTTTAGGGTTTTTCATCAACCCTAAAACTGAATACGTAAAACGTATTTATACAAAAGTGCTGCGACATTACACACAATGTCGCAAGCCCAGACCCATGCGACTTAGCCCATGTCGCAAGCCCACAATACAATGTCGCTAATGCGACATTGAAGCTAATGTCGCCAAACACAGAAAACATAAAACGAATTACAAATTCAACTACGAGCTATGACCAACTGACAGACACTCTAATATGCACCAACAAACTCCCCCGTGTCTTCAGCTTGGTCTTCAAAAAAATCTTCAATCAAACCCAGCCCGCAGGAAACTTTCCATCTGCATGGATTCCATAAGTAACACAAACTTCAACAACTTTCTGAAATTTATCTGCAAGCTTCTTGTTGAACTCATTATTTGCATTAACTCGAATCCTATTATCGAAGATTTTTCTTAAATCCTTTTCATAGAGATTTATCAAACTCATAGGATCAAATACTCGGAATGCAGCCTTTCTCAAATTCCAAATGCCTCCAAATTCTGGCTGCGGCTCTGAATCAGGAACGAATATAATCACCGCTTCACCAGTATGTGGATCAAGTTCCCAATGAACAAATCTGCGAAGAAAATTGTATGGAACTGACTCCAGAGGTATCTCAGTCAGACAGTCAGCTGGCGGATAATGTACTTTGACCATAGGCTGCCCTGTCGTCGGATCCAGCTTCTTCTTGAAGGTATACTGAGTACCTAGCGTAGGTTTCAATTTGTTGTATCTTTTGCTTCGAACCTCTTGACGCAAGGTTCTCTGAATGTACTCAGCTTAATCATTATCAAAAGGATTAATCAATTTAACTGAGCTAATCTGTTGATTTCTCCTTTAGGCAATGTACTTAATTGTTTGAACCTAAGCTTGAAGTACTGAACACCATCCATTCTCTTAATCATAAACATTTTTCTTTGAACTTTCCAGCTTTTAATCAAACCCGTATAATCTCCACGATTAGGGTTTCATTGTTATTATTAATAATTACATAGTCACAAATACAAATATCAAATCCTAAACCCTAAACCTTAAACCTAAGATACAAGGCGAATCTTATGAATATTCACCACAATTATATCTACAAAGTAACGTCTAATGGATCTGAAGACATCAGATACCATTGAAGCCAAAAGGATCATGTCCCAATGATCGAGTATCATGTCCCAATGATCGGACATTATATCCCAATGATCGGACATGAGCTTTGAGACGCTTGATCGACTGATGAAGCTCTCAAAGCACCAGAAAACCCAAAAGACTCCACAACTGGAAGAGAATCCTCGAAGTCGTGGAGTTAGAAGTACGTAACATCCTTTGGGCAGAAGCAGTGAACACAGTCTTTCTTAAGTAGTTAGAAACTGAAAGAAATCGCCTGCCATTGCTGGACGAAGATGGACAATTAGAAATAGCGACACAAATGTGTATATCACTGTTTTGTGCGACGTCATGGTTGACGTCGCACACTAAATAGCGACATTGTTACAAGGTCGCACATAAATTGGTTCAAAATCGCAAGCGACATCAAAGTTAAAGTCGCATAAAAGTAATGCGACGTTAAAGATGAGGTCGCATTTTGCAATTTATTGTGAATTTAATAACATTTTCTTTATGTTGCGACGTTGTGAACGTGGTCGCAGGTGAGGTCACAAGAAATGCGACGTAGCATTTGAAGTCGCAGAGAATTCAGGAAATGCGACGTAGCATGTGAGGTCGCAGAGAATGTGACGTAACATGTGAGGTTGCAGTGTATCAGCAAATTACCAAATAATGTGACATTGGCTGCTACGTTGCAGCCGACATCGCAAAGATGAACAGACGTCCCAACCCAGAAAACCTATGATCTAAAATTGGTGTTTTTCATGACTAATGATACTACGAGATGTGGTGCAATCAGGTGAACACAAAAACATATATTATACCGCATCTAACAGTCGTTATCGTGTCCTATTTACCCAAAAACTGAAACCCTTAAAACTGTAATATATAATCGATGATTAAACACAAATTACGCGGTGAAAGTAGGTAAAGAAGGTACCTAAATGTCGACCAAATGGAGTAGAACAAGAAGACATGAGTGGATTGGATCAAAAGCCGCTAGAAATTAAGATCAAATCAAAAAAGTTTCGTATGTCACGATTGTAACACCCCCAAATTTGATGATTTGCGGAAGCTTGATTTGGGTGTTACTAATCAATAACAAAACACAAAGATATATAGTAAACGACTCTATATGCGTCGTTTTAACAAAATATATTGATAATAGAATTGTTTACAACATTTAAGCTTTACATAGCTCGAGTTAAATAAAAAGAGATTTCAGTACATAAGTACTTATACAAAATATACTAATGCAAGAAAATCTCAATCGTCTGTATGCTGACTCGAGCTAAATCCTGAAGCAGAAACATCCTACTGCTGGGTACCTGCGATATATGCTAAAAGGTCAGCTATAAAGCTGGTGAGCTCACAGGTTTGAAATCAAGTAATATCGTATGAACCGCAAGATTTAAATAATGAATTGCATCCAGCAATTAAATAATGAATTGCATCCAGCAATTAAATGATAATCATCGTGTATACAGCCATGAGCACATAGTTGAGCTTAACTCGAGGGCCGGGTCCCCTATAGAGAATTCCGGGCGAGGTGCCTCCACGAATGCCTAATCAACATTCGTCTTCCCAAATATTAGTACGTCCGTTTACCCGGTTAGTGCTTGCTAACCCGAACGAGGAGGGTCAATCCTATATGGTACCATATACTAATATTCACGCTACAACGTATTAACAACTATGCTGACGGAGGACTTTAAATGATTAGTTTCGAAAAACTCATGTAGTATATGAAAAGTTGGTACTTGCGTTCACATGTTAAAAGTTTGAGCAGTATATCACACCCCTGAGTAAAACAGTAAAAGAGGGGCTATGAGACTCACCTGAGTCTGAATGCGTTTAAACAAACGTATGTTGATTAGTGAGTAATGAAGTCCAACGACTTGTAACCTGAGGGTGTCCACGACAAGCGATGGTTATAAACATGATTGGGTATCTCAACAGATCACCCTTGTAGTTGTTCGTACAACTATAATGTCCAAATCTCCACTATTTGGTTGATAAGTTTAAGTGTTTGAAAAGTGTACGGCCCGTTGGTGACGGATTTGTAATAATAATCTCAATTATTACTATTTTGATTTCGTGGCGTTTTACTTGAAAAAGTGTTTTGATTGTGTTTTAGAAGCCGTTACGAAATCTAAGTACGGGGGTCCGGGGGCAGCGCCCCTGGTAGCGGGGTCCAAGGGGCGGCAGCCCCTGGCGGGGTCCAAGGGGCAGAGCCCCTGGCTGGGGTCGAGCTGCCAGGTCAGCTTGGAAAATTTTTATTTCTACTATATTGCTTTAAGGAAAAACGCATCTGGATCTGAATTTGGGTAAAATCGAGTGATAAATTTCGAGTTTCGACACTTAGTAAAAATCTGTGTTTTTGAGGTTCTGGTTTGTGCGACGTTGGGTGCGACGTCGCAGGTAGGACTGCGACGTTGAGTATGACGTCGCTAAAGGCGACGTTTCGCAATTTAATGCGACGTAGGGTGCTGCGTCGCTAATGCGACGTAGGTGATTTCTGCGACGTAGGGGCTTGCGTCGCTAAGTGCGACGTGGCGAGGTATTGGCGACGTTAAGGCTGACGTCGCTATATGCGACGTCGCAATTTAATGCGACGTTGTGACTGACGTCGCACTATGCGACGTCACGAGGGGTTTTGCGACGTAGAAGCTGACGTCGCATAAATTCTGGGTCAAATGCGACGTAGCGGTCTGTTGGCCGGAAAATGTGTCGAAAACGAGTTTTTCGGTTTCCGTTCGGTCCAAAACTTTTACCCAACCCTTATAGGGACATTATAAGTTGTTACAAACTACTAGAAAGTGAAAACACTTAAAAACGAGAGATTTCGGGATTTGTCGGAAACTTACAAATTGTCGGATGAGAAATCCGAAAAGATAGGATGATAGATCGTGTCGCGGTGGTCGTTTTCTTCCAAAGTGATAATGAGATCCAAGGTCGTTTGATGTTGCTATTTGCGATTTTTAGTGAGTTTTGGTGATGAAAGTTTGAGAGAAAAAGATGAAGGAGAGAGAGAGGAAAGGAAATAAATGAAAGAAAAGAGGAGGTGGAGGTGGGGTTATCCCCATTTCCAGTTTTTCGCCCCGCGTTCCGTGTGGTGTTCGTTTGCTCCGTTGTTTAGACGTTAAATAATTATTTTACGTTTTAATTATAAGTTTTAGATTACGAATTTTTACGCGATAGTTTGTTTAATTATTTTACTAATCACTTTATTTTGAGTTATAAGTTGTAATTTATTTTATTTGGTTTGCGCGTTTTACGTTTTAAATTATGTAATTCCTGATTGTACGATACGAAATATTATAATAATAATATTTTTGACATAAACCGTTATTTAATAAAATTTTGTCACCAACGTCCATATAAAATAGAATCGAAATACATCCGATTTAAATTGCGTACGATTTAATCAAATCGCATTTTCGTATATATTCAACAATATATATAATTCGATACATTAATTAGCCTAACAAGGAACTAATTACATGTATTAACATATGATTAGGCACTAATTACTAGTCCTAATTTGGCGGGTGTTACAACGATGTCGCAGTCACCGCAGCTGACATCGCACACGATGTCGCAAGTGAAAAGTGAATAGTGTAACGGACGACGTCGCTGGTAAGACCTATATATAGTCTAACCCTAATAGCGATGTCGAATGCGACATTGAGAGCAACATCATAGACGATGTCGCATGACAGACTTGTGGCATTTTCAATTTAATTTTGATTTTTAGTTTTCGACGCACGATTTGAGAGTAATATGTGACTTGGTTAAATAAAACTAAAGTAAAATAAAAGAACTTTCACTAAATGATTAAAAGTAACAAAAATAAATAAATGAACACACCAAGCACATTATTTTTGGTGACGGGATTGTTTTGGGTCTGGTTAGGGATCATATCAGTATAACATGCAGTTATTAGGAAGTGATAAGTGTTATTTCGATCATCAGTATATTTGTCCACTTTAAATTTACTTGATATAATTAAGAGAACTTTTTATTAAAATTAGTTCAAGACGATCACTGGTATTATTAGTCCACTTAAACATATTACATCCGTATCTGTGAGCTAACCTTTATTGTTAGTATGAATATTAGTTTTGTGAAATCTATTATATGATATACTGATAAACTTTAGTAAAACTCATAACGCTGCATACTTTACAAACAAGGTAGAGATTACAAGCCCAAGTTTTTCTCGGCTATCTCGTAACATACACTTGATATTGAAATTTAGGCATACATCAAACCTATTATGAAGATACTAGTGAGATCTGTACTTAGTACAACAGAGAGTCCCTTAGTATGAACAAAACATGTTTGAGACTATTTGCATAACTAATAGATTCCGGTCTGTACGTTAGTACAACAATAGTCACCATTAGTTAAGCTAATAATCATATTATTACTATATGCCAATTTTGCACTTACATAATCATTATGACAACGTATGGTAGTACCTTCATTCATCAATTAAGACTTATGTCATACATCATATAACAGTTTTCACAAAGTAATAGACAAGTTTTGATATTACTTCTTACTCACTCACAGACCGGTGTGTATCATGCCTACCGATGCATCATATAATGAAGCTAATGTTTATAAAAGCTATGTTAAATATACCAGATAAACCTACTGACACATCAAACATAAACCTTAAAATTTCCATTTTTATGCATGTCACCCGATGTACTATCATATCCCAAGTTGTTTACAGACACAACCCAACATCTTTTTATAAATTTAGCAACCTTGCATTTTCTTTAGTACTTACAAGTATAAAGAATGGTTGTTGCCTATTTTTTTTTTTTTGTTTTAAATAAAAGCACATATAAAAGCAAGTAAATATACAAAAATTAACTTTCCAAGTCACAAATCACTTTTTAGTTGAAAGAACCTTAAACCAATCATGTTGACCAGTTCATCAAATCGAGAGCGCAAAAAAGCTTTTGTGAATAGGTCGGCGTTTTGCTTGAGGGTGTCTATATGAACAAGGTCTATCTAATGTTTTTCATAGCAATCCCGTATAAAGTGGAACCTAAGTTCTATGTGTTTAGTCTTAGAGTGCTGTACGGGATCACGTGTGATAGATATGGCAGCAGTGTTATCTATATGAATAGGAGTCATAGTAAGAAGTAACCCATAATCGCGTAGTTGATGCTGAATCCAAAGAACTTGGGCACAGCAGCTCATAGCAGCAACGTACTCAGCCTCTGCTGTAGAAAGAGAAACCGTAGTCTGTTTCTTGCACTGCCAAGAGACCAAACGCGATCCTAGAAATTGACATCCCCTAGTAGTTGACTTCTTATCAGTATTGCAACCGCCATGATCAGAATCCGAATAAGCAGTAAGAGCGAATGTTTTATCATTTGAATACCATAGACCAAGAGTAGGTTTAACTTTGAGATAACCGAAAATTCACTTTACCGCCTTCATATGAGACACCTTGGGCTTAGCCTGATAGCGTGAGCAGATCGACACGGCAAACACGATGTCCGGCCTAGAGGCATTCAAATACATAAGAGAACCTATCATAGAACGATAGTTCTTTTCTTTGCAATCTTCTTCGTCCTCAGCAGGTCTAAGATTGTGATTAAGCTCGATAGGAGTTCCATAGGTTTTACAATTGAGCAAGTCATACCTAGTCAACATGTCATTGACATATTTTGACTGATGAATATAGATACCTTTAGCAAGCTGCTCAACTTGTACACCTAAAAAGAATGTTAGCTTCCCCATCGCATTCATCTCAAACTCAGACTTCATGATTTACTCGAAGTTCTTGCACATTGCCTCGTTTGTAGAACCAAAGATGATGTCATCCACGTAAACCTGCACGAGTAACATATCTTCTCTATCCCCATACTGTTCTCTAAGGATGAATAGAGTGCTATCAATGTTGCCCCTAACGAAACCATGTTTTATCATATGAGTAGTGATGTGCTCACACCGTGTCGTTGTTTTTCAAATGATGATGCGAGAGCAGCAGGGGTTTTAAATTTATATTTTGAGGGGCTTAAATTAACCGTACTACCTACTTGATTAGTAAGCGGTAAGTATAACCTAAGATCGTTCTGTGAATCCAAACGTGTGGGCGATTAAAGTTGACACTTTCAGTAGAGAAGTATTTAGGATGGCATAAAGTAGGTAGGTTTGGGATTTAAAGACAGATAATTAAAATGCAAGAAAGTAAATTGCAGGAAATTAAAATGCAGGAAAGCAGATAAAGATAAAGATGTGATTGCTGAGATTTCGATGATTAACATTTCAGGATGACAGAACAAATAGGGTTGATACTAAATGTGGCGGTTAAACTACTAGGTGTAAACTCTAGAACCCTACCAACTCGGTTTCCCATTGGCGTGTCACTTGGAACTAGGTTATCGTGATTCTGATCGGAGAAATACGCAAACTTCCAATACTCATCTAGTTGAAAGATGAGCAACCTATTTTGGTGTTATACCGAGGTGCATGAATCAGTAGCGTATCGTCTCATAGGTCCGACCGTTCTTAACCCCTAAGGTAGTTTACTACTCTATTAGCACGAAGATTAATAGCTTTGTATGTTTAGACCGCCGATTATGTAAGACTTAGTGTTTTATGAACTCTAGGTAACTAGGACTTTGTTCTATTCCCTAAGTCTCGTCTTTGTTTAATTAAGTTCTAATTACTTCGACTTATGACTTAAGTTCTCCTTTTCAAACAGTTATACATCTCCAGATTATTCGCAGTTTGATAAAACGTGTTTCATATGAGGACCATGCCTTTCAATAATAGACAGTGTACTTTACATGAGATTTCCACTGCTTCTTATATCCAACACGCGGTCAAGAGTAATTGACAGTGAAAGTGACACTCTAACTAATTAAATGTAAAGCAGTGCAGAAAAGTAAACCTAATATATACAACGAGTGATTTCATTGTGTCTTACTTATTGCATGTCATGGGCACAGATAACTACTTACCATAATTAAGGTTGATCAGGTCCTAATTACTAGGTTGCAGTCACGTGGATAACTGGAAAGGGTGCTCCATAAACTAAACTTAAATTCATAAAGTCCTAACGGTACAAAGATTATTATCTCCTATTTTATCTGAACGTGTTTTACGAACATTATTTTATAATGCATTGATTCTCGTAGGATACACCAGTTAGTTGTGTAGTTGTATTATCCTTTCGGAGTTCCAACTTTTGAACCAGAGCTGATTTCAATGATATAACTACCTTCGGTCGTTTATCGGCTTCCGTACGTTTGTACTTTGCATGAAGCATTTCCAGCACTATACCGAATAAACAGTTGAATAGGGGCCGTTATATCATTTTACGATTATCGTGCATTGATTGTGTAATGACATCCTTACTTATAATTATCTACATCATCAGCAATCACAATAATAAACTACTCGCAATTCATGGCAACAAATAAATCACATACCAGGCAATAATACATATTCAAAATATGAAATGAGACAAGTATAATAAAAGTTTAGATATCACCCGGAATTAAATGCGTAGCAGCGTATTATTATAATTGACAAACTCTTTCACACGTACAAAGATTGATCTCCGAATCTCTAGTGTTCGCCCTAACTTCTACGTTAGTCCGTGGACTAATTACAATATTCCTAGAATGAGAAAGACTAAAAGACTACGAAAGATTTTCTAGTGAGAAAGAAAGAGTGAAATATGCTAGAATGTGTGCATATGTGGTGTGTGTTTCAAATGAACCTCAGCCTCCTATTTATAGGTGAGCTTTGGCTCACATTAGCACCAAGAGGTGCATGTTATTAAAAGGTGGCCAAAAGGGTGCACCAGGTACCGTACAACACGAAAAGTAGGCGCACCGGGTACTGTACAACACGAAAAGTAGGCGCACCAGGTACCAAAAGTTACCAAAAACGGAAAGCGAGGTGGGGCAAGGGTGGCCGGCGGCGGTGGTGACGTGGCCGGCGGCGGCTGGCCCACCCCCGCCCCGTTTCGCCGTCTTTTGCTTCGTTTCTTGATTCGTGCGTATTTTCTTCGTTATGCGTTCGTACGAATCATTTGGATCTTCCGGCAGGCGTAGAATCTTCATTCTTTATCCGTTTTAGTTGATTCTTCTTCTGTTGGATTCGTATTTTGAAAACGAACATCTTGGATAGAATGGATGTTGGTGAAGGGCATTTTAGTCTTGAAATCTCGTTTTGATGCCTTGAATCTTTAAACGTGTGTGGAATCTTCGTTTCTCATCCGTTTTGCTTGATTTTTATCGTGCAACCTTGTTTTGACCATCTTGGCATAATGTTATTGATTTGTACTATATTTGAATTAAAATGCCAAGAATCGTTCCAGAATGAGAGGGATATCGGTAGTAAAAACATGACTTTTTACGCGATATCAAGTATCCTACACTCAGAACTTTGCTTGTCCTCAAGCAAACTCATTCATAAAAACTTCTGGAAGGATTCTAATTGCATCATTTTCTAGAAATACTATTTTCAGAAAATATAAAATTATGGTTATGAAAGAGTTTTTTTTACTGGAAACTAAGGGTTTATAGAACTTGATACCTTCTTCGGGCAACTTATAAGGTGATCATGACTAGGCAATCCTCACAAGTGGGTCACTCAAATCACTCAAGTGTTTAGGGTTTCCTACTTACTAGTGTCAATCACTCGGATAGCCAGTCATGCAGCATTCTCGTCATAGGCTTGATCGAGAATCAAATCTCCATCACTTTTGATGAGGATGATACTAACCTTTCGAGATATCTTGGAAGGAATCGGGTTTTTTGGGTTGAAGAAGGTAAGTGGTGAGGGGTGTGATGGTTTTCCTTGTATTTTCTTGAAGCTTTTCTTTGAAATTCCTTAGGTTTTTGAAAGGACTACATAGCCTTTCTTCTTTGGATTCTTCCTTTTTCTTGGCCCTTTTTATGATTGTGTCGGCGTGATTCTTTCGATTTCTTTTCTTTTATTCTGCCGATCTTAGTAATGTACTTCGTGGCCTGGAAGGATTTTAATGATTTGGGTTATGTTGGCTTTTCTTGCAAAGGTCTTAGGAATTCGGGAGTGTCTCTGAAGGTTTTCGGGTTGATGAGACTTCTGTAGGTTCGGGATAAATGACAGGAGATCTTCATTGGGTGTGAAGAGTGGGTGTTGAGTGGGTGAATGTTTGATGGTGGAAAGGTGTTTTGGATTCCTTGGAAGCTATCAAGATAGGTTGTACCTATGCCACGTGTGGCATTCATCGATGTGATCTCGAAATGCATTACAAGAGCAAGTTCTAATTCAAATGCATACATCGGCACACACATGAAACGAAAAGTGAAGCATTAAAGTTGAATGCTAATTATGGGCTCAATCCTCACGAGTCGAATGTTTTGGTTAGTATGTGCCTAGCCATGTGTTGCCTTTTTCGTCCGTATCTTATTCTAAAACAGTTTTGTTTCTTTGTTAAAACTCGTTTCTCGCTGTAATTCATAGTTTTGAAAGATAAGATTTCTAAATAGATGTTTTTGAATCCGAAAAATTTGAAATTTTTTCCATTTTTAGCCTTTTGATGAAAATATTGTTTGGCTTACGGACAAGAGGTAAAACTTGCGGTTATAGACCGAATATTCCACACTTAGAGGAACATTGTCCCTAATGTTCGAATCTATTTGTTGAACACCTCTTGACGAAGTATCCCACACTTAGAGATTCTACTTATCTTTGGGTTGTTTCATAAGTGTTGTGTGGTATTAAGGATTCCACACTTAGTGTTGGAATATCGGGTGAGATAATCGAAGCTTTAAACGAATAGAGGGTTTTGGAACGGTGTACCACTTTTGCTGTATGCGTTGTTTGCTGATTGCCAGGAGTTTGAGTCTGCGGCTTGTAGCTTATGGCTCCAGAATTCTCCACCGTGGGGGTCTATTGCTTCCTTTGATCCGGTCTTCGATAAATAGTCGTTTGATCAAACAAGCAGTCCATTCAACAATCAAATAATAGCTGCTAATAAGAAAAATAAAGTGAAAGCATAATAAAATAGTAAATAGATAGATGTGATGTCGAAGCATCAATCGTACATCAATACAATAATAAAATAGTAAATAGAGTTTTGGTAGAAAGTAGAGAGAAGTCAGAAAGTGGAGCAATCCATTGCTCTGCTGATGATCATGCTGCTGCAGTAGATGTGGTAGGTCCAGGAGAAGTCTCGTCTGATGAAGAGTCATCATGCTGATCGTTGGTGCCTTCGTTTGATGCATCATGGATAGCTTCTTCGTCTGGCATACCGATTGTAAAAGCTCCTAGATCTACTAGTTGATCGATTAGTGGCCCTGATGGTATTTCGAAGCTGTCGAACGGGAACATGGCTGATCCTTGGTGTGTGTTGTCTTGGAAGAGATCTGTCTATCTGTGAGAGGAGACCGGCACAGGTATAGTAGCTGAAGGGATGGTATGTCTGCCAGTCCTGGGGCTCTGAATTGTGACAGTCCGTGTAGATACTCTAGATGTCCTGCTGCTTCTCGATGTGTGTACTCTAAATGACCCAACAACTGACGGAATAGTCTGTCTAGTGAATGGGACCTGCACTGGAGGTAGCTGTGGTCTAGGAATGATGATCCGAGGTGGTATAACATGCCCACGGCCTGGCGGTGGTCGAGGTGCTGGAGTAGGGACTACAAGTGAATATATGTGTGGTGGTGCTCAGTCCATCCCACATGGTAAGTGTGGTAGTGGAGTCATGGGCATCCCAGCTGCCTGCTGTCTCATGGCTATATAGATCCTAATCTGCATCTGCATAGACCAATACCAATAATCTGGACCTGGAGGTGCCCCGTAGTGGTAGATGTATGCGGGCACTCGTGGTCTTGGGGCAGGAGTGGAAGGTCCTGTCCTAGTATGTGGTGGCATCACTGGTGGTGGTGGTGGGATGTCATCATCATCATCCTTATCATCGTCATCCTCGTCATCACTATCATCGTCATCTGTATCTGAATCACTAGGTCCTTGCTGGCGTTTCCTTTTCTTTGTTTCCTTTGGCAGAACCAGGTCTGGTATCAATTTGTCAACGCTGTCAGGATCCGCTGCCTGTTCTTTGATGTAAACAGCACCATCTTTCGTGATTTGGAGTATTTCCATACTCCTAAGAAAATGGTAGTCGAGTGGCTTAGAGCTCCATCCTGATTTAAATTTCTCGACATCTGTTGTCCGAAGTAATCCCATCTTTCGTATCAATCTGGTGATTACTGAGCCCAAGTACGATCTTTTCTTTCCAAAGCCTTTTTCTTCTAAAAGTCGCTGAGCAACTAAATAAGCAACCTGTATGTTTCTCTTGTCGAGAATACATGCCATAAGAGCGACATCAAATCCATAAAATCGACCGCTAGTCGTATGCTTTCCGTCAAATGAACAAGCTATGAGCTTGTGTAGGATCTGTAGGACTGGGTCTCTGAGTCGGGTTGCCTTAATACCCGAGAAGTATGGTGCAGGTGACCATTGACTCCATGCTTCAGCGTGTGTTGTCGCGATGGAAACAGAGGTGGCTCCAGTGATGAACATAGGTGATTGTATCTCTTCTGGTGTGTACAAATCTAGGTGGAGCGAGAACTGGGCGAGTGATAAAGTGTGCGGGCTACCCATGTACTGAAATGAGATCGAACATTCTTCAATTCTCTCCTTCTTCTGAAATTTGAAGGTGGCCATAAATTCAGTAACCATCTCTACATATACTGGCTCATCAATACTGAATAATCTCTTGAATGATTCAAACTGCTGCCCATATGTAAGTATGCTTTCGAGTCTTTGCTTAAATCCTAATGCTTGCATAATATTCCAGTCAATGTGCCTGAGACAACCAAACTTCTTGTCTCTCCAGATACGTGCCATCTTGTCGTAAGCTGGTGTGGCACTCATGTATGCTAAGGATCCTGCAAGGGGTCGTGCTGGGTTTAATTTCTTCTTTCGTGCCATTGTACCTGAGAACATTTAAAGTAATGGATCCTTTGAGAAAGATAAATTTTAAGCACGCTTCAAAGAATTTCGAAGTGAGGGCTTTAATTTCTTGGCAATCTAAAGATTACATTGAACATTGATGCGCCCTCAGCCGTCGGTGTCGTCGGTGCTGTTGTAACGACCGAGGG
The DNA here is from genome assembly GCA_949592205.1 of Helichrysum umbraculigerum. Taxonomy (NCBI): domain Eukaryota; kingdom Viridiplantae; phylum Streptophyta; class Magnoliopsida; order Asterales; family Asteraceae; genus Helichrysum; species Helichrysum umbraculigerum. The sequence continues at coordinate 69,022,848 of CATIUR010000003.1, forward strand.
TGCGATCAGGGTGTTTTAAAATTTATTTTGCTCGGGGCCTAAACCTCCGAACTACCTACTGGTACTAGGCACAAGTACCTGATACTAGTACGTGGTAAGGATGATCAGGGTCGTCTCCAGACGGTCGAATTTGAAACGGAGCTCGTTTGGATAATTCAGTCCTCAAGATTGGGTTCAGATAGTTGGTTTTGTTTGGTTTTTATCTAATTAAAATAACTAAAGCAATAAAATTAAAAAGAACTAGCTAGCATATAAGGAACAACTAAGGATAGGGAAGACGTGGTTTACCATGACTTGGAATAGTATAATATCGGGATTGTGTTTATGATGGGGACACTTTCAGATTAATAGATTGACAGACTTTGGTGTAAACACTAGAACCCTACCAATTAAATTCCCATTGGCATGTCACTAGGAACTAGGTTATTGTGATTCTGATCGGAGCAATACGCTAAACTCCCAATACTTACCTAGTTGAAAGATAAGCAACCTATTTTGGTGATTAACCGAGGTACATGAATAAAGCAGCATATCGTCTCATAGGTCCGACCGTTCTTAACACCTAAGCTTATCTCTCGTTCTTCTAATAGTATATCTAATTATTAACTTGTTATGTTTAAAGAATCAAACATGTAAAATCTAGGGGGTTGATAAATCTAAATCACTTGGACTTTCCTCACTAGACCTTGTTAATAAAGCTCCAATTACATTGATTTATGACCTAGACCTCTCCTTTTCAAACAGTTATACATCTCCAGATTATTCACAGTTTGTTTAAAACATGTTTCATATGAGGACCATGCCGTTCAGTAATAGACAGTGTACTTTACAGGGTAGTTCCACGGGTTCTTACGTCTAACATGCGTTCGAGAGTAATTGACAGTGAGGTTGACACTCTAAACTAACTAAATGTAAAGCAGTGCAGAAATGTAAATCTAATATATACAACGAGTGATTTCACTGTGTCTTACTTATTGCATGTCATGGGCACAGATAACTACTTACCACAATTAAGGTTCCGGACTCCCTAATATCTAGGTTGCAGTCACGTGGATAAATGGAAAGGGTACTCCATAAATTAGGTCAGGTGTCATACATTTAAACAATAACAAAGTATAATAATTCCCATTCATATAAGTTTCTTTTTATGAGTTTAGACTATGTTGGAATGAGTTGTTTTTACGATCCTATCAACTAACTAACGTAGAGTTGTCCGCAATCAGATAGAAGATATGTCACATGGATAGTAAACACAAACAATTACAATACACCGGAAGTTCTCCCAAATTTACTGAACATATCGGCTAACAACTACCCTCGAATCCTATTCCCCAATCTCGGTCGTCAGAGATGTCCGTATCATGGCATGGTCTATTGAATAAATAGTCACATAAACAGGTTTTACCCTACCGGAATAAGTTGGGGTAGTCTGGTCAAAAGCGGTTGGCCAAACATGCCATCATTCGTTCATAATGTTATAATTAAACTATAAATAGAAATTCATTTAGCACATTTAAAGTATTGGTCCGTAATATAACTACCTTCGGTCGTTCTCAGACTTCCGTACGTTTGTACTCCGCCTAAAGCGTTTCCAGCACTATATCCGAGAACAGTCGAATAGGGGCCGTCATATTACTTCACAACATTTATTATCATCCCATTATAACTATCTAAATCATGGCAAACATATAAACAACTACTCGCATATCATGACAATAAACATTTCCAATATTAATAAATCATAAACATCAAACAAGAACATTACAATTAATTAATAAGAGAAAAGGATAGATATTACCCGTAATTATTGCGAGCCAAACGATGCTTATATTACTTCCGAATAATCCAAAGCGTTACATTGATAAGCTAGCTACTACTAACTATTACATAATTAATCTCATACTTATCTCTCTCCAAATTAACTTAGAGAGAGAAAGTAGAGGGACCCTAATCTTCTCTCTAGTTCTCCTCTAACTCCTAAGAGTAGTGCTAGAGAGAGAGAGAGACTAGAGAGAAGAACTAACTACAAGAATAATTCTCCTCTAACTCCTAAGAGTAGTGCTAGAGAAAAAATTCTAGAGAGAGAAAGAGAAATATGCAAGAAAGGAGGTGCATATGGTGTAAGTTGAAATGAAGCCTCAAGCCCTCTATTTATAGGAGAGCTTTGGCTCACATTAGCATCAAGGGGTGCACATTAGAAAGCTTTCCAAAAGTGGTGTGTACAACACGAAAAGTAGGCGCACCGGGTACTGTACAACGCGAAAAGTAGGCGCACCGGGTACCAAAACTTGCCAAAAACGGAAACCGGGACGGGGGTAGGGTGGCCGGCGGCGGCTGGCTGGTGGCCGACGGCGGTGGGCCCCATCCCGCCCCGTTGCGTGATCTTTTGCTTCGTTTCTCGATTCGTGCGTGTTTTCTTCGTTATACGTCCGTTTGAGTTGATTCTTTTTTTGTTGGATTCATAATTCAAAAACGAAGATTTTGACATAGGATATGCGTTAAAATGAGGTCCCTAGCTCCAGATATTGCGTACGGATCGTTTGGATCTTCCGGCGGGCGCGAAATCTTCATTTTTCACCCGTTTTGGTTGATTCTTCTTCTGTTGGATTTGAATTTTAAAAACGAACATCTTGGAAATATTGGATGTTGATGGAGGGCACTTTAGTCTTGAAATCTCGTTTTTAAGCCCTGAATCTTCAAACGTATGTGGAATCTTCGTTTTTCGGCCGTTTTGCTCGATTTTTATCGTGCAACCTCGTTTTGACCATCTTGGCATAATGTTACTGATTTGTGCTGTTTTTGAGTTAATATGCCGAGAATCGTTCCAGAATGAGAGAGATATCGGTAGTAAAAACGTGACTTTTTACGCGATATCAAGTATCCCACACTTAGAACTTTGCTTGTCCTCAAGCAAACTCATTCATGAAAAGCCTTTGATTCTAATTGCATTAGTTTTTAGAAAGACTATTTCTAAAGAATATAAAATCACAGTTATGAAAGAGTTTTTACTGGAAACTAAGAGTTTATAGAATTTGATACCTTCTTCGGGCAACCTGTAGGATGATGATGACTAGGCAATCCTCATAAGTGGGTCACTCAAATCACTCAAGTGTTTAGGGTTTCCTACTTACTAGTGTCAATCACTCAGATAGCTAGTCATGCAGCATTCTCGTCATAGGCTTGATCAAGAATCAAATCTCCATCACTTTTGATGAGGACGGTACTAATCTTTTAAGATATCTTAGAAGGAATCGGGTGTTTGGTTTTTGAAGATGGTGTGTGATGAGGGGTGTGATGGGTTTTCTTTGTATTTTCTCGAAACTGGGGTGCTTTTCTCGAGAGAGTCTCTTTTGAAATTTCTCAGATTTTGAAAGGACTTCATAGCCTTTTTCTTCCCTTTTTCTTGGATTTTTCCTTTTTCTGGACTTTCTTTGGGTAGTGCCGGCATATACATTTGTTGTTTACTTTCTTTTTCTCATTTGTCTTCTCTTTCCTTGTATTATGCCGGTCTTACCGATGGATATTTTATGGTCCGAAAGGTTTCTTATGGTATTGGGTTGAAAGGTTGTGTTGGCTTTTCTTGTGGAAATTGGGAAATTGAGAATGTCTCTGAAAATTTTGGAAGACGTGACTTCCATAGGTTCGGAATGAAGATATAAATGGAGGTTTTGGTTGGTTTGTGGGTGTGATGAGTGAGTGATTATTTGGTGGTAAGAGGGTGTTGGGATTCCTTAGAAAGTATCGAGATAGGTTGTACCTATGCCACGTATGGCACTCATTGGTGTGATCTCGAAATGTATTGCAAGAGCAAGTTCTAATTCAAATGCATACATCGACACACACATGAAACGAAAAGTGAAGCATTTTAAAGATGAATGCTAATTATGGGCTGAAACCTCACGAATCGAATGTTTTGGTCTGTGTGCCTAGCCATGTGTTGCCTTTTTCGTCCGTATCTTATTCTAAGAGAACCGTTTTGTTTCTTTGTTAAAACTCAATTCTTTCTGTAATTTATATTTTCGGAAAATAGAGGTTCTAAAGAATGTTGCTTTTGAATCAAAAATTTTGAAAACTTCTTCATTTTTAGCAAAACTTCTTCATTTTTAGCCTTTTTAATGAAAATATTGTTTATTTTACGGACAAGAGGTTAAACTTGCGGTTGCAGACCGTATATCACACACTTAGAGGAACATTGTCCCTAATGTTCGAATCTGTGTATTGAACACCTCTTGTCGAAGTATCCCACACTTAGAATTTCTACTAATTATGGAAAATACCTCTTAGTATTTTGTGGTTTCTAAGGATCCCACACTTAGTGTTTGGAATGGGATATAGGTCGATATAATCTTGCAAAAACAGATAGATAAACTAGAGAAAGGAACGCAGAACTACCTATGACTGTGAGCTGAGGATCTGAGTGGTTGACTGTGTTAGCTCCAATGTTTGCTGAACTTGGTTGGCATCAGCCTTCATGTATTAAACTCTAGCTCCAACGGTATAACCTTTCTTCAGCACCTCAACTATTTTTCTCGCGAAAATAACTAAGAACTAAAGGATAGATTGCAGAAAATGAAGTGATGTCGCCCTCCGGACATAAGCATAATTAACCAACAAATGATGAGTATTGAGTTGGTCAACTTGATGAACTAGTCTTAGACAACTAGAAATCATCTTCATATCTAGAAGTGTCATCACTTGTCCCCTGCAAAGCAATGCTCCAAAGATTCTCATACTCAATGAACTGTAAGCTCCTCTTGTCGTCTTTCCATTATCTTTAAAGATTCTTTATCCATAGGCGTCAGTCCCTGTCTGTTACAAGTAGATCAAATAAACATGATCTAACAAACAAGTGATTATCCTCCAAATCATTAATTCACTGGTTTACGAAGAACCTATCAAAGTGAGTACTTTGTAGATGAAACAAACCAGTGTATGACTTTGATTTTAATCCTACACAAAAAATGTTAGTTGCCTATAATTTCACCGCAGCACAAATAGCAGACTTGGAAATACCAGTATTATCAGTTGAATCAGGTAGCCAGGTATAAAGATATCCAAAGCACATATTTTTAAACAAGTTCGAGCGTAATACACATATTGTCATACAAATCATGTTATCAGATTAAGCATTAGTATCTCATGTATGTTCACAATAATATATGTAAGTACCTCAAATGCTCGAAACATGTCAGTGGGTGTTTAGAATGACTAAGGCTCCTAACTCCTAGTAGGTTTCCATTTTTTGTGAGTGAAAGGGATAACAAGAACTTTTAGAAAATGGTGACAAAATTCCAAACGACTGGGAGTAGGAAGTATTAAGGTTCGACAAAAATTTGACTTTTAACGAAGTAATTCCGCAAACCATCCATTTTTGTTCATAAAGATAGAAAACTTGGAACATTCATTTTAGGGTTTCATTTCTGCTTATTGGGGTTAGTTCACTACTTAAACTACTTTAACTACTATGGATAATCCTATGTTAGACACGGGTTGCCTCCCGAGAAGCGCTTGTTTTTGTTCGAGTCACTAGCTTGACTCCAAACCTATTTCTCAGGAAATCTAGGGGGCTCCCTTGCATCCATCAGTAGATACAAGCGGAAGTATTGGCACATACCTAGGGGATTAAAGTGGACTATGGTCAGGGTATGTCCAATCAGTGGAAGAGGCGTGGTAAAGTGAGTGATTTGTTTTATTTGAGGTAAAACAAAGCTCTCGAATTTTTCTACCTCTTGAGTTTTGGGTTGTTCGGGTTGGTCAAAGAGTTCCTCATCACTCCATGACGTGTACGTCATTATGTAAGGGATAGATGGTTTGTAGGGTGCTCTTGATGTAAAACCCTCCTTGCTTCTTAAAGCCTTTGGTTGGATGATAACGTTGTACTCTGGGCATGGAGGTGGGACAATGTCCATTAGTGTCTCCAATCTTGTAGCAACATTATCATCAAATACTTGGGTGTTTGTCTCCTCTAAGGTACTAGTGGAGTCGATTAGATCAGGAAGTGAATCAATCAAAGGGATTTTTGGGATACAGTCAACCACAACTGGTCGAGGGACGTGTTCAACCATATCAGTTTGAATGAGTTTACTACTCAGAGTCGGTATGTATTCCTTTAGTCCATGTGAAGCCGAGTCTTCTATGTAAATCTCCAAATTTGGGCTTTCCATCTCGATCTCTTCGTCTACTTCGTCATCCTCGTCACTCTGGCCAGTAGTTTCGAGTTGCAGTGGTTCGGAAAGTTCTTCTAGAACAAACCCTCCGTCGATCTTTGACGTTGATAGGTCGGGAATAGGTGAAATTGTAGGTTTAGAAGATTGGGTTGGTGCGGGAGTCGAAGGGATATTGAAACCGAACTCATGAAAATGTAAGTCTGTATCTGGTGTGCTAGATGTGGTGTGTGTGCGTCTCTCAACTTTCTGTATCCTAGAGTTGGCTCCAGCTTGACTCCTACTCTCCTCACTACTCTCTTGGGCTTGTTGTAACACCCCCAAATTTAGTGATTTGCGGAAGCATACTTGGGTGTTACTAATCAATATACAAAGCACAAGATATACAGCAAACGACCTCTAAATGAGACGTTTTGTAAAATAGTTACATTCCATAAATTAATCGTTTGAAAACATATAGTTTTCTTTACAAAAATATGTAAGCCTAGAGTCCGCGTATGTGGCGGGAGATTCTATTACATAACCATAGCTACAAAAGATAATGCCAAAGAATCTCCGTTAAATGCAGTTTGGAAATCATGCGACTCTAGCTAGTGATCCTGGAGTGATCCTACTCCGTAAGTGTACCTGAGAATACATGCTAAAAATGGTCAACCAAAAGGTTAGTGAATCTCACAGGTTTATCAGTAAATAATCAGTTTGAACACAAGATTTTATCAGTAGTGCTCGCAGGCGTATATCAAGTATTTGCAAATCCAGCAAAAGTAAAGTAATTAAGTTATACCGTTGCCATGAGGCTCATAATCGAAGCTTAACCCGTAAATAATCAGTTGCTCCCGTGACATGCTCGAAATTGAGCAAGCATAAGTAACGAAATAATAGTCACCCGTTTCTACGTGTAAATCAGTACGTGGTAGCGCTACTACCCCGGGCAGGGAGGGTCATTTCCCTAATGGATCCATTAACTACTGTTCGCGCTTAAGTCCATAACTAACGATATATGATGGAGAGACTTCAGTAATTAGTAATTAACTCATGCAATTCCGTTTGGTATAGAAATCAGTTTAGTACTTGTGTTCAGGAAAAATAAGTAGCATGTATCTCCCCCAATAAGATAAAACAGTAAAAGTGGGGCCGTAAGACTCACCTGAGCCTAGTAGTAAGCAGTTGAAAACTGTAAGTAGCGTGTAGGTTCTCCGAACCCGTAACCTTTAAATGCCTAAACATGTAAGGTTAAGTAAGTAGATGTCTCGCAAGACCATCTAGGCTAGTTGTCCATACAACCCGTTGTCCAAATGTTGGTTCGTTATCGTTTGTAATAAAGTGTTCGGCCCGTTGGTGATTCGTTATGATTAAAGTTTTATCACTTATAACGCGATTTAGAGTGATTGCACTTGAAAAGTATGTTCTATTATGTTCGATATTTCGTATTGTATAAGTATTTTTGAAATTGTACAAGTTTGACACTTGGTGAGAAATGTGCTTATGGAATCTAAGTACGGGGGTCCGGGGGCAGCGCCCCTGGTTAGCGGGGTCGAAGGGGCGGCAGCCCCTGGCGGGGTCCAAGGGGCAGAGCCCCTGGCTGGGGTCGAGCTGCCAGGTCAGCTTGGAAAATTTTTATTTCTACTACTTTCCTTTAGTAAAAATCTGAGTTTTCAGGGTTCTGTTTTATGCGACGTTAGGTGCGACGTCGCAAGCGACGTAAGGTGCGACGTGGGCGTGTGCGTCGCATTATGCGGCCTTCGCAATTCAATGCGACGTAGGGTGTTGCGTCGCTAAGTGCGACGCTAGTTCGGTTTGCGACGTTAAAGTCTACGTCGCTACGTGCGACATCCGCAAGTTAATGCGACGTAATGGGCTGCGTCGCTAGGGCGACGTTGAGATTTTTGTGCGACGTAGGTCGCGACGTCGCAGAGGCCCCTGGCCAGGTGCGACGTAGCTGTCTGATGGCCGGAAATTTAGTCGAAAACGAGTTTCCCGGTTTCCGTTGGGTCCAAATCTTTTACCCAACCCTTATATGAACATAATAAGCCTATAGAACCCATAATTTAGTAAAAATGATCAAAAACGAGAGATGTCGGGATTTGTCGGAAACTTACAAAGTGTCGAAATGAAAATCCGGAAAGATGGAGTTGTAGATCGTGAAGTGGTGGTGCTTTTCTTCCAAATGACCGAGTAAAACCGAGTGCGTTTTGAGGTATTATTTTGTGAATTTAATGAGGTGTGGTGGTGTTTAATTTGAGAGAGAAAAGAAAGAAAGTGAAAGAAGAGAGAGAGAGGGAGTTAGTGGAATGAGAAAGAAGAGGGGAAAGTTGGGGGTTTTGATGAAAGCCCCATTTTTCAGTACACGTGCTTTGCTCCGTGCGGTGTTCGTTTTCTCCGTGTTTTACCTTAACTATTTATTTCTACCCGTGAATTATCCTTTTTTAAAATACGAAGGTTATTAAATAATTTACTTAAATTATTTCTTTAAATCTTTAATTGTTTGAAATATAATTTAGTTTAAATACGTTTGAATACTTTTGTTTTTAAATCGTGTAAACTTTAACCAAGTGATACGAGATAATTTCTAATTATTAAAAAAATAGCATTTTGGGTCATAATTGCTTTATTTTAGTTTATAAACATTTGTTCACCAACGTCCGTATTAATCGAATAGAATTTCATTCTATTTAAATTGCGTACGATTTAAGTTAAATCGCAAAGTTGTATATATTTACCAATATATAATCCGATACATAAATTAGCCTAACACAGAACTAATTACATGTATTAACAAAGAATTAGGCACTAATTCTAGTCCTAATTTGCCGGTTGTTACATTCTCCCCCTGTTAAAAGAATTTCGTCCCGAAATTTAAGTCGAAGTCGCGTTCGGGGTAGAATTGGTGAATAAGTGGGGATACTTGAGTCGCATTTGGTCTTCCCGTTCCCAAGTGAATTCCGGACCACGTCTAGAATTCCACCTGACTTTGACCATGGGAATACGACTCTGTTTCAGTTGTTTGACCTCACGGTCCATAATTTCGACTGGTTCCTCAACGAAATGTAGTTTGTCATCGATGCGAATCTCATCAAGGGGTATAATGAGTGTCTCGTCAGACAGACATTTCTTTAAGTTAGAAATGTGAAAAGTAGGGTGCACGCTGCTAAGTTCAGAGGGCAGCTGCAGTTGATATGCCACTGGACCTATCTTCTCGAGAATCTCAAAAGGCCCAATGTACCTAGGGTTTAATTTTCCGCGTTTGCCGAATCGGATTACGCCTTTCCAAGGCGATACTTTTAAGAGTACTCGATCCCCAACTTGGAACTCGAGTGGCTTTCGTCTCACGTCAGCATAGCTTTTCTGACGATCACGCGCGGCTTTGAGTCGGTTTTGGATTTCAACGATTTTCTCTGTGGTTTCATGTATGAGTTCAGGACCAGTGAGTTGACTATCTCCCACTTCAGTCCAACAGATCGGTGATCGGCACTTACGACCGTACAGTGCCTCAAAAGGTGCAGCCTTTATGCTGGCGTGATAGCTGTTGTTGTACGAGAACTCGCACAACGGTAGATGTCTTTCCCAATTTGTACCGGAATCAACTACACAGGCTCGTAGCATGTCTTCCAGTGTCTGAATAGTTCGTTCGCTCTGGCCATCGGTCTGAGGATGGTACGCGGTACTCATATCGAGATGGGTACCCAGTGATTTTTGGAGTGATTGCCAGAAGCGAGATGTGAATCGAGCATCCCTGTCAGAGATAATCGAGATAGGGACACCATGTTGGCAAATGATTTCTTTGATGTAGATTTGTGTAAGGCGTTCCATTTTGTCGGTTTCTATGATTGCCAAGAAATGAGCCGATTTGGTGAGCCGATCGACGATCACCCAAATGGTATCGCAACCGCTCGCCGATTTAGGTAGTTTGGTTATGAAATCCATGGTAATTTGCTCCCATTTCCATTGAGGAATTTCAGGTTGTTGGAGCAATCCGGAAGGTCTTTGGTGCTCGGCCTTGACCTTGGAACAAGTTAAGCATTTGCTGACGTACAAAGCAATGTCAGCTTTCATATTCGGCCACCAGTAAAACTCCTTGATGCCGTGATACATTTTGTCGGATCCCGGGTGGATAGAATATTTGGACTTGTGAGCTTCATCCATCACCAAGTCCCGCAGGTTTCCGAAATTAGGCAACCAGATTCGGTTAGAGAAATACCTAACTCCGTTGGGTCTGATCTCGAATTGTTTATCCATGCCTCGCAAGGCCTCGTTCTTGAAGTCATCGGGTTTCAGGGCTTCGAGTTGGGCAAGATGTATTTGGGTGGTGAGATCGTTATGAATGGTAATACTGAGTGCCCGGACTCGGAGTGGTTTTGTTCGTTCCTTACGACTGAGAGCATCAGCAACCACGTTTGCTTTGCCCGGATGATATTTGATCTCACAGTCGTAATCGGTGAGTAATTCAACCCATCTACGTTGCCTCATGTTAAGATCTTTCTGGTTGAAAATGTGTTGGAGACTTTTGTGGTCGGTGAATACAGTGCTGCGGGTACCATAAAGATAATGTCTCCAGATTTTTAAGGCGAATACCACGGCCATTAGCTCGAGGTCGTTAGTTGTGTAGTTTTTCTCGTGAACTTTAAGTTGTCGGGAGGCATAAGCAATGACCATGTCTCGTTGCATCAGCACGCAACCGAGACCTTGGTGAGAAGCATCACAGTATACCACGAAGTCATCGGTGCCTTCGGGTAGAGATAGAATGGGTGCACTACAAAGCTTTAGTTTCAACAGCTGAAATGCTGACTCTTGTTTATCAGTCCAATCGAACTTTTTGTCTTTCTGAGTCAGTGTCCTGAGTGGTATGGCTATTTTTGAGAAGTTTTCAATGAATCGGCGATAATACCCCGCCAATCCCAAGAATTGGCGTACTTCGGTAGGAGTGGTTGGCGCCTGCCAGTTCTTGATGGCCTCGATTTTTGATGGGTCTACATGAATTCCCTGACTATCAATCACATGCCCAAGGAATTGAACGGTTTTTATCCAGAACTCACACTTAGAGAATTTGGCGTAAAGCTCCTCGTGTCTAAGTAGTTCTAGGATGGTCTGAGGTGTTGTGCGTGTTCTTGTTTGTTTCGTGAGTATATGAGGATGTCATCGATGAACACAATGACAAACCTATCGAGATAAGGTTTACACACCCGATTCATAAGGTCCATGAATACAGCCGGTGCGTTGGTTAGACCAAAGGGCATCACTTGGAACTCGTAGTGCCCGTAACGGGTTCTGAATGCGGTTTTTGGGATGTCAGCATCACGAACACGCAATTGGTGATAACCCGATCGAAGATCAATCTTTGAATAACAGCTTGATCCTTGAAGTTGATCGAACAGATCGTCGATTCGAGGAAGTGGGTATCTGTTTTTGACGGTTAGTTTGTTCAACTCTCGGTAGTCAATACACATTCGAAATGAACCGTCTTTCTTTTTGACAAATAAGACCGGAGCTCCCCAAGGTGAAGAACTCGGTCTGATGAATCCTCTATCCAGAAGTTCCTGTAACTGAGTAGACAACTCCTGAAGTTCGGATGGGGCTAGGCGGTACGGTGCTCGGGACACATGTGCGGCACCCGGCACGAGATCAATCGAGAACTCGACCTGTCTAGGTGGAGGTAAACCAGGTAGTTCTTCTGGAAAGACTTCGGGAAAGTCTCTAACGATTGGCACATCTTCAAGTCGCTTCTCCTCCGACTTTTTCTCAGTGATGTGCGCGAGAATTGCTGGGTAACCCTTTCTCAGAAATTTTTGGGTTTTTAAACAGGAGATTAAGTTTAGTCTCGTCCCACAGGTCTCCCCCTGTATGATCAAGGTACTACCGGCGGCGAGAGGAATTCGGACGATTTTATCAGAACAAACAATTTCGGCCCGATGTTTAGACAACCAATCCATACCCACGATGACGTCGAAACTTCCTAGTTCAACAGGCATAAGATCGATTGAGAAGATTTCGTCGGCTAGGTTTAAAGTGCAATTAGGTATCACACTATCGGTTTCTATGAGTTTACCATTTGCAAGTTCTACGGTGTACTTAACATCTAAGGCCACGGGGGTGATATCAAGTAGTGGGCAAAACTCATCAGAAATATAGCTCCTATCAGCACCAGTATCAAATAATACTGAAGCAGTAAGATCGTTGAGAAGAAACGTACCCGTTACAACATTCGGGTCTTCTCTAGCTTCCCCAGCTTTGATGACAAATGCTCTGCTACGAGCAGGGTTGTTGTTCCGTTTGTTGTGGTTGTTGTTGCTGTTCTTCTGCTTAGGTCAATTATTCTGAAAGTGCCCAGGACTTCCGCACCCATAACAAGTCTTTGGGGCACTGGTGTTTCGACAATCTTTGGCCAGATGCCCAAAACGTTTGCAGTTTGTGCAAGGGCAGAAACCGTCATGGTGACGATTGCATTTGGGGCAGTAGGGTTTGCTTCCAATGTACCCTTTCTTTTCTGAAGAGCCGGATGAATAAGCCCTAAGGGGCTCAGGCTTTCGGTTGGTGATTTGGTTGGATGAGTTGGGGTTTCCTTCCCACTTTCGTTTGTTGTTTGTAGGTGGGGCTGAGGTTGTGTTACGGCGGATAGCGTTTGCCGTAAGTTCATGGGCCATACGGATGGCGTTCTGGATAGTACCTGGTTTGGACGAAGTCACCAGGTCCTGGAGTTTCTCGGGCAGTCCATCAACATATTTCTCGATCCTCTTGTATTCAGGATCGACCATGGATGGGCACAGAAGTGCCAGTTGGTGAAAACGGTTGGTGTACCCGGTGATATCATCACCTTGCATCTTGTGGTTCCAAAATTCCAGCTCCAGTTGTTTCAGTTCATCCCTGGGGCAATACTCACCCCTTAACATCTCCTTCAACTCCTCCCACGGGAGTTTATAAGCATTGGCAACGCCCACAGTTTGGGCATAGGTGTTCCACCACGTGAGTGCTGTGTCAGTAAAAGTACTAACAGAGAACTTAACCTTGTCCCCCTCCGCACAGTTGCAGATAAGGAATACCGATTCAACTTTCTCAATCCAACGTATTAGACCGATTGCTCCCTCAGTACCTGCAAAGTTCAGAGGTTTGCAGTTTTGGAAGTCCTTATATGAGCAGGGCTTGGGTTGTGGTCCATTGTTAGCGGTATCTTCGCTACCAGGAGCTGAAGTCCGGGTAGCTAGGGCTTGGGCCACGCTACGGGCAATCAGACCTGCAACTTCGGCTTCAGTGAGGGTGATTTGTCGACGAGGAGGCATGCTGCTGATCAAGGAAAGCACAAGGAAAGTGGAATAAGATATTTGCATGAAACTTATGATATATCACAAGTGTATATAATAAGATACACGATAACAGTACGAGGTGATAATCATATTCCATTTAGGTAAACAAGTTGGATACAAAGTTCGGGTTTTCCAAAAGATTACAGAGTAGTAGTAGTAGTAGTAGTAGTAGTACAAAAGTACCGGGAATGGTTACATCCGGTTGAATTACATAGGTCCTAATTAAGTAGTTAACTGGTTACAAGTTACAGACTGATCTAATCTTGATGCAGATTAATCTGCTCCATCAGCGCGATAAGGCGGTCCACGGTTTCTGCTAGTCTGTTGGCTTGCCTGGCGTTATCTTCAACCAAGGCCAGTCGTTGTACTAGCGCTCAAGAGTGATCCTCAGTCTCCTGTGAACGCTGTTCACATTCCTCTAGTCGATTTCTTACGAGTTCATCCGCACCTAATTCAGCGGTCATTGAATCCTGAATTATGCTTACAGAGAGGCTGGTATCTTCTTGTTCTCGCTGGAGTTGTGATATGCGGTCAAGAGCTTGGCGAAGCAGGTAGGTCATTCGGTGTTGTTCCCGTTCGAGATTTTCAAGCCTTTGCTCCTGACGGCGGAGTTGGGTAGCCAACACTGGCACCGTGAGATGAGCCGAGTTCTGAGAGTTATGAACAGGATAGGGGTTGCTTCGAGGTGACCTAGTGGTCCTCCTGGCTATTCGCGGGTTTCGAGATCCTTGCGGATGAGAGCGTGATGAATTGGGTGATGTGTTTGCCATTCCTGAGGCAGAGTGTAAGTAAGACGAGGCTAATATATATAATTATATAATATCCAGCCTAGTGTCTAGCACATATCAAGTAATGGTCTGGTTCTCTCGTGGTCAGAGTCAACTAACGCATTCCTGTTCAACATAACCATTTCAGACCTCACATCATCTTTCCTTAATTGTACATAGTTGATCAGGCTATGTTAAATTAAAGTCGTATGATGAAATTCCTGAACCAATCATGCCTAGTAAGGAAATACTGCCTAATGGTCATAGTCTAGGCCCAGTAAATGCAACCTAGTTCACTATAACCTTAGGCTCTGATACCAATCTGTAACACCCCCAAATTTAGTGATTTGCGGAAGCATACTTGGGTGTTACTAATCAATATACAAAGCACAAGATATACAGCAAACGACCTCTAAATGAGACGTTTTGTAAAATAGTTACATTCCATAAATTAATCGTTTGAAAACATATAGTTTTCTTTACAAAAATATGTAAGCCTAGAGTCCGCGTATGTGGCGGGAGATTCTATTACATAACCATAGCTACAAAAGATAATGCCAAAGAATCTCCGTTAGATGCAGTTTGGAAATCATGCGACTCTAGCTAGTGATCCTGGAGTGATCCTACTCCGTAAGTGTACCTGAGAATACATGCTAAAAATGGTCAACCAAAAGGTTGGTGAATCTTACAGGTTTATCAGTAAATAATCAGTTTGAACACAAGATTTTATCAGTAGTGCCCGCAGGCGTATATCAAGTATTTGCAAATCCAGCAAAAGTAAAGTAATTAAGTTATACCGTTGCCATGAGGCTCATAATCAAAGCTTAACCCGTAAATAATCAGTTGCTCCCGTGACATGCTCGAAATTGAGAAAGCATAAGTAACGAAATAATAGTCACCCGTTTCTACGTGTAAATCAGTACGTGGTAGCGCTACTACCCCGGGCAGGGAGGGTCATTTCCCTAATGGATCCATTAACTACTGTTCGCGCTTAAGTCCATAACTAACGATATATGATGGAGAGACTTCAGTAATTAGTAATTAACTCATGCAATTCCGTTTGGTATAGAAATCAGTTTAGTACTTGTGTTCAGGAAAAATAAGTAGCATGTATCTCCCCCAATAAGATAAAACAGTAAAAGTGGGGCCGTAAGACTCACCTGAGCCTAGTAGTAAGCAGTTGAAAACTGTAAGTAGCGTGTAGGTTCTCCGAACCCGTAACCTTTAAATGCCTAAACATGTAAGGTTAAGTAAGTAGATGTCTCGCAAGACCATCTAGGCTAGTTGTCCATACAACCCGTTGTCCAAATGTTGGTTCGTTATCATTTGTAATAAAGTGTTCGGCCCGTTGGTGATTCGTTATGATTAAAGTTTTATCACTTATAACGCGATTTAGAGTGATTGCACTTGAAAAGTATGTTCTATTATGTTCGATATTTCGTATTGTATAAGTATTTGAAATTGTACAAGTTTGACACTTGGTGAGAAATGTGCTTATGGAATCTAAGTACGGGGGTCCGGGGGCAGCGCCCCTGGTTAGCGGGGTCCAAGGGGCGGCAGCCCCTGGCGGGGTCCAAGGGGCAGAGCCCCTGGCTGGGATCGAGCTGCCAGGTCAGCTTGGAAAATTTTATTTCTACTACTTTCCTTTAGTGAAAACGCATCCGAAATCTGGATTTGGAGTAAAATTAGGTGGTAAAATTCTGGTTCCGACACTTAGTAAAAATCTGAGTTTTCAGGGTTCTGTTTTATGCGACGTTGGGTGCGACGTCGCAAGCGACGTGGGCGTGTGCGTCGCATTATGCGGCCTTCGCAATTCAATGCGACGTAGGGTGTTGCGTCGCTAAGTGCGACGCTAGTTCGGTTTGCGACGTTAAAGTCTACGTCGCTACGTGCGACATCCGCAAGTTAATGCGACGTAATGGGCTGCGTCGCTAGGGCGACGTTGAGATTTTTGTGCGACGTAGGTCGCGACGTCGCAGAGGCCCCTGGCCAGGTGCGACGTAGCGGTCTGATGGCCGGAAATTTAGTCGAAAACCAGTTTCCCGGTTTCCGTTGGGTCCAAATCTTTTACCCAACCCTTATATGAACATAATAAGCCTATAGAACCCATAATTTAGTAAAAATGATCAAAAACGAGAGATGTCGGGATTTGTCGGAAACTTACAAAGTGTCGAAATGAAAATCCGGAAAGATGGAGTTGTAGATCGTGAAGTGGTGGTGCTTTTCTTCCAAATGACCGAGTAAAACCGAGTGCGTTTTGAGGTAGTATTTTGTGAATTTAATGAGGTGTGGTGGTGTTTAATTTGAGAGAGAAAAGAAAGAAAGTGAAAGAAGAGAGAGAGAGGGAGTTAGTGGAATGAGAAAGAAGAGGGGAAAGTTGGGGGTTTTGATGAAAGCCCCCATTTTTCAGTACACGTGCTGTGCTCCGTGCGGTGTTCGTTTTCTCCGTCTTTTACCTTAACTATTTATTTCTACCCGTGAATTATCCTTTTTTAAAATACGAAGGTTATTAAATAATTTACTTAAATTATTTCTTTAAATCTTTAATTGTTTGAAATATAATTTAGTTTAAATACGTTTGAATACTTTTGTTTTTAAATCGTGTAAACTTTAACCAAGTGATACGAGATAATTTCTAATTATTGAAAAATAGCATTTTGGGTCATAATTGCGTTATTTTAGTTTATAAACATTTGTTCACCAACGTCCGTATTAATCGAATAGAATTTCATTCTATTTAAATTGCGTACGATTTAAGTCAAATCGCAAAGTTGTATATATTTACCAATATATAATCCGATACATAAATTAGCCTAACACAGAACTAATTAAATGTATTAACAAAGAATTAGGCACTAATTCTAGTCCTAATTTGCCGGTTGTTACACTTGTGTTGGTAGTTCAGTAGAGAATTTAGACATATTATAAGTTTGACTTCTAAGTATGTCCTCTTGTTCTCTAATCATTTCTTCAAGTGATTCGGAAGGAGGTGAGAAAGCAGCATTACTGCTGGGATAGGTTAAGGGCGTATCTCTCAAGTCAGGATTCTCATAGGGTTGTGGTACACTTACAAGGTGAGGTGAGTGTGGGTAGATTTCGAGTGGTTGGGGATGAAAAGGTTGACATGGATGTGGTTGGAAAGTGTTTGGGTTATTTTGATACAGTGTTTGACGATCTAAGTACCCTAGGTTATCCGAATACATCATACTATGACTTTGGCATTCTCCATCTACGTGGGTATTATCGCACATGCTACATCTATTTTCGATTGAATTAACAAGACTTTGCATTTGATCTAATAGTTTCCATTGATTTAACATTTCCCAAGGGTTCATAATGGATGGCATAAGGAGAAGGTTTCAGAATTAAAGTTGGGGGTGAGAAGGGAACTTAATCTAAAGTAATACTAAGGAATTCCTAACTACGCTAAACTACGTGTAAAATGTAACTTCTGATAAGGATGGTGAGTCCCAGTCAAAAGGATCTCTTAAAAACTAACTTATCTAAACAGGCTCCAAATCGTACTACCGTTCCCCGGCAGCGGCGCCAAAAACTTGATGCGCCCTCAGCCGTCGGTGTCGTCGGTGCTGTTGTAACGACCGAGGGTGCGATCAGGGTGTTTTAAAATTTATTTTGCTCGGGGCCTAAACCTCCGAACTACCTACTGGTACTAGGCACAAGTACCTGATACTAGTACGTGGTAAGGATGATCAGGGTCGTCTCCAGACGGTCGAATTTGAAACGGAGCTCGTTTGGATAATTCAGTCCTCAAGATTGGGTTCAGATAGTTGGTTTTGTTTGGTTTTTATCTAATTAAAATAACTAAAGCAATAAAATTAAAAAGAACTAGCTAGCATATAAGGAACAACTAAGGATAGGGAAGACGTGGTTTACCATGACTTGGAATAGTATAATATCGGGATTGTGTTTATGATGGGGACACTTTCAGATTAATAGATTGACAGACTTTGGTGTAAACACTAGAATCCTACCAATTAAATTCCCATTGGCATGTCACTAGGAACTAGGTTATTGTGTTTCTGATCGGAGCAATACGCTAAACTCCCAATACTTACCTAGTTGAAAGATAAGCAACCTGTTTTGGTGATTAACCGAGGTACATGAATAAAGCAGCATATCGTCTCATAGGTCCGACCGTTCTTAACACCTAAGCTTATCTCTCGTTCTTCTAATAGTATATCTAATTATTAACTTGTTATGTTTAAAGAATCAAACATGTAAAATCTAGGGGGTTGATAAATCTAAATCACTTGGACTTTCCTCACTAGACCTTGTTAATAAAGCTCCAATTACATTGATTTATGACCTAGACCTCTCCTTTTCAAACAGTTATACATCTCCAGATTATTCACAGTTTGTTTAAAACATGTTTCATATGAGGACCATGCCGTTCAGTAATAGACAGTGTACTTTACAGGGTAGTTCCACGGGTTCTTACGTCTAACATGCGGTCGAGAGTAATTGACAGTGAGGTTGACACTCTAAACTAACTAAATGTAAAGCAGTGCAGAAATGTAAATCTAATATATACAACGAGTGATTTCACTGTGTCTTACTTATTGCATGTCATGGGCAGATAACTACTTACCACAATTAAGGTTCCGGGCTCCCTAATATCTAGGTTGCAATCACGTGGATAAATGGAAAGTGTACTCCATAAATTAGGTCAGGTGTCATACATTTAAACAATAACAAAGTATAATAATTCCCATTCATATAAGTTTCTTTTTATGAGTTTAGACTATGTTGGAATGAGTTGTTTTTACGATCCTATCAACTAACTAACGTAGAGTTGTCCGCAATCAGATAGAAGATATGTCACATGGATAGTAAACACAAACAATTACAATACACCGGAAGTTCTCCCAAATTTACTGAACATATCGGCTAACAACTACCCTCGAATCCTATTCCCCAATCTCGGTCGTTAGAGATGTCCGTATCATGGCATGGTCTATTGAATAAATAGTCACATAAACAGGTTTTACCCTACCGGAATAAGTTGGGGTAGTCTGGTCAAAAGCGGTTGGCCAAACATGCCATCATTCGTTCATAATGTTATAATTAAACTATAAATAGAAATTCATTTAGCACATTTAAAGTATTGGTCCGTAATATAACTACCTTCGGTCGTTCTCAGACTTCCGTACGTTTGTACTCCGCCTAAAGCGTTTCCAGCACTATATCCGAGAACAGTCGAATAGGGGCCGTCATATTACTTCACAACATTTATTATCATCCCATTATAACTATCTAAATCATGGCAAACATATAAACAACTACTCGCATATCATGACAATAAACATTTCCAATATTAATAAATCATAAACATCAAACAAGAACATTACAATTAATTAATAAGAGAAAAGGATAGATATTACCCGTAATTATTGCGAGCTAAACGATGCTTATATTACTTCCGAATAATCCAAAGCGTTACATTGATAAGCTAGCTACAACTAACTATTAGATAATTAATCTCATACTTATCTCTCTCCAAATTAACTTAGAGAGAGAAAGTAGAGGGACCCTAATCTTCTCTCTAGTTCTCCTCTAACTCCTAAGAGTAGTGCTAGAGAGAGAGAGACTAGAGAGAAGAACTAACTACAAGAATAATTCTCCTCTAACTCCTAAGAGTAGTGCTAGAGAAAAAATTCTAGAGAGAGAAAGAGAAATATGCAAGAAAGGAGGTGCATATGGTGCAAGTTGAAATGAAGCCTCAAGCCCTCTATTTATAGGAGAGCTTTGGCTCACATTAGCATCAAGGGGTGCACATTAGAAAGCTTTCCAAAAGTGGTGTGTACAACACGAAAAGTAGGCGCACCGGGTACTGTACAACGCGAAAAGTAGGCGCACCGGGTACCAAAACTTGCCAAAACCGGAAACCGAGACGGGGGTAGGGTGGCCGGCGGCGGCTGGCTGGTGGCCGGCGGCGGTGGGCCCCATCCCGCCCCGTTGCGCTATCTTTTGCTTCGTTTCTCGATTCGTGCGTGTTTTCTTCGTTATACGTCCGTTTGAGTTGATTCTTTTTTTGTTGGATTCGTAATTCAAAAACGAAGATTTTGACATAGGATATGCCTTAAAATGAGGTCCCTAGCTCCAGATATTGCGTACGGATCGTTTGGATCTTCCGGCGGGCGCGAAATCTTCATTTTTCACCCGTTTTGGTTGATTCTTCTTCTGTTGGATTCGAATTTTAAAAACGAACATCTTGGAAATATTGGATGTTGATGGAGGGCACTTTAGTCTTGAAATCTCGTTTTTAAGCCCTGAATCTTCAAACGTATGTGGAATCTTCGTTTCTCGGCCGTTTTGCTCGATTTTTATCGTGCAACCTCGTTTTGACCATCTTGGCATAATGTTACTGATTTGTGCTGTTTTTGAGTTAATATGCCGAGAATCGTTCCAGAATGAGAGAGATATCGGTAGTAAAAACGTGACTTTTTACGCGATATCAAACATATAATGTTCTCAAGCAACGAACAATTAAATTTTAACAAGGTAATATCATCATTCAGAAAAATATAGTCATGAAATGGCAACTGCTTTATTGTGAAGTATTACAAAGCTTGGCGTTAACCAAGTTTGAAATGTCAAGAATTCACAATTTATGTTAACATCATTACTGAAAGGGGTTTGACTTTGGGAGTACAAGTTGAAGTAAGGTTTTTGAATAAAATACAACAACAACAACAACAACAACAACGCTACCCAATCCCGCCGAGGGCGGGGTATGGGGGAGGTAAGATGTAGACAGCCTTACCCCTACCCAATGGTAGAGAGACTGCTTCCAGAAAGACCTCCGGCAGACTCGAATACGTACAAATAAAATGTAGGACGTAGTAATACAAAATAGACTAATAGTAATAACAGCTACAATCAACAGCAACCAACATCATCAAAAGCAATCGCAATAGTATCAGCAACATCCAACAGCGTCGAAAACGGCATCGGCAGTCGCATTAGCATCCAGCAACCGCAAACAACAACTGCAGCTAGCAAAAAAAAGACAGCAGATAATAATAATAATAATAATAATAATAATAATAATAATAATAATAATAATAATAATAATAATAATAATAATAATAATAACAACAACAACAACAACAACAACAATAATAACAATAATAATAATAACAATACCACCACCACCACTAATAATAGTACTAATACTAATAATACTATTACTAATACTAATAATAGTAATAAAAATGTTATCTATAACGATTATATTTATCGATTTTATTTATTATAATAATACTATTACTAATACTAATAATACCACCACCACTATAAAAACGCCATCTATAACGATTTTATTTATCTGCCCCTTACCTACGCTATTTATTTATTTTATATCTCTATATACTTACATATCTAACTGAAAAATCTATATATCTAGAAACAATATGCGTCATCTATCCCGATTCTACCTATATACCCCTGCATAAAAACAATTAATTTATTATATAAAATATCTCTATAACACTTACAAAATAAATATTATCTAAAAACATTCTACTCATCCTTCCTAATTCTATCCATCCGTTCCAATTCTATTCCTCCACAAATTCCTATCTAAGGTCATGTCCTCGGTCAAGAGAAGCTCATTCATATCGAGCTTCAATCTATCCTCCCACCTACGTCTAGGTCTACCCCTTCTCCTCGAACCATCTACAGTGAGAGTTTCCACTCTCCTAACTGGTTCTGTGAAAGGTCTCCTCCTAACATGTCCAAACCATCTAAGTCTTCCTTCTCTTAACTTATTGGTGATGCTCGTGACTTCTAATTCACCCCTAAAAGCTTCATTTGGTATCATATCCAACATTGTTTTACCACAAGTCCATCTTAGCATTCGTATTTCCGCTACTTCCATCCTCCTTTCTTGCGTCTTAGTCATCGGCCAACACTCTGATCCGTACAACATAGCAGGTCTAATTGCAACCTTATAAAATTTCCCTTTCAGTTTACGGGGGACTTTTTTATCACACATGACGCCTGTCGCTGCTCTCCACTTCAACCAGCCAACCTTAATCCGGTGGGTCACGTCTTCGTCGCTCCCCCCTGAACAATGTAGCACTGAACCCAAGTATCTAAAAGTCTCTTGTGGAAGTAGGATCTGATCCCCGATGCGGATGTTCACTTCATCATGCTGCTCGTCAATCCTGTCGAATTTGCAATGCATGTATTCAGTTTTTTGTCGACTGATTTTTAAGCCGTGGTCTTCTAAGACCTCCCTCCACTGCTCTAGCCTGCTATTTAGCCCATCCTTGGTTTCCGAGACAAGAACGATATCATCGGCAAAAATCATGCACCACGGGATGCTCTCTTGTATCCTATGAGACAACTCGTCCAGGATTAAGGCAAAAATGTAAGGGCTAAGGGTTGATCCTTGATGTAAGCCTATATCAACCGGGAAAAACTCTGTGACACCCATCGGAGTTCTAACACAAGTCTTCGCTCCTTCGTACATATCGCGAATAGCTCTAATGTATTCAACGGGGGTTGCCTTATCATTTAGGGTTTCAATACTTAGGTTTTTGAATAAAATGTTTTGTCTTAAAATTTCAATACTTCAAGTTGACTTTTTAGGTTAAACTTCTCTTCAAATGATATTTTCAAATATCCGCATGCCATGATTGTAACCTATACATGATCTAACTTATTTGAAGCATTCCCTAATTGGTAAACAAACTAGGTTGTGCACAAAAAGTTATCATGCCCATGTACTTGGTGTGGTCCAAGACTTCATATTCAAAGATGATGGTTCTCTAGTTAAATTGCCTAGTTTGACTAGTCAAGTAAGTACAAGTGTGGTCATGCAATTTTCAATCTATCATATTGTTCATGCAAGCTAGCCAACTTGTTGATGACTTTCAAAAGTCAAACTTACTAACCCTAATTTGTTCACATAGAGCAATTAACATAGAGTGATTATGCAAAACACCATAATTACTAAGACACTTAGCATACTAACACTTAATTAAGAAAAGTTCTAGACTAAATCAATTGATCAAAGTTATTTCTGTTGAAACAGTCAAACATATGGGAATTCGCGTGGGTAAGTGGTAGGAACATGTAGTACCTAAGCATTTAATCAAGAAAAGCTCTATTTTCTAGTTATTAACAATCTTTTCCAAGTTCAAAGTGAGTTTTGTGATCATACCTTGCTTTTAGTCAATGAAATGCAAAAACGAAAGTACAACCGCGAAGTATATGCAACAAGGAGCTCGAAAGGACAAGAGATTATGTAATTTGGTGGAGTTTTGATGGTGGATTTATGGTGGTCATGGCATGGCCGATTTTTTTGAGGGAGGTGGGAGGAAGATGAAGTTTGTTAGATGATTTGAATTATGGGGAGTTAAGGAGGTTCATAGTGGTCCTTTAGGGTACATGTACTCACCCTAAGTACTATGGTACTCATATGGTCCCTAAGGTGAATTGAATGTCAAGTATTAATGTATTGGATTAATTTCCAATGTCCCACTAATAATGATGAGGAATCTTAAATGTGTTACTTGTAACTAGTTACTTGTTAGTCTCTTGTTACGTTGTAAATAATTTAAGAAACGCGTAAATTTTTGCGGAACAATCAAAATCAACTTTAAACATTAAACTCACGCTATTTTTGGTGTTTAAAAATCTTTGTCTGACGTGGGTTTATAGAATGTACTACTGTTTCGGCAGAATGCTAAAAAGGTGTACTGATATCGCATAAAAAGTCATGTTTTTACTACCGATATCTCTCTCATTCTAGAACGATCCTTGGCATTTTCACTCAAATATAGCACAAATCAGTAACATTATGCTAAGATGGTCAAAACAAGGTTGCACGATAAAAATCAAGCAAAACGGATGAAAAACGAAGATTCCACACACGTTTGAAGATTCAAGGCATCAAAATGAGATTTCAAGACTAAAATGCCCTCCACCAACATCCATTCTGTCCAAGATGTTCGTTTTCAAAATACGAATCCAACAGAAGAAGAATCAACTAAAACGGATAAAGAATGAAGATTCTACGCCCGCCGGAAGATCCAAATGATTCGTACGCAATATCTGGAGCTAGGGACCTCATCTCAGGACCTATCTTATTTCAAAATCTTCGTTTTTGAATTACGAATCCAACAAAAAAAGAATCGACGCAAACGGACGCATAACGAAGAAAACACGCACGAATCGAGAAACAAAGCAAAAGACGGCGAAACGGGGAGGGGGTGGGCTAGCCGCCGCCGGCCACCCACCAGCCGCCGCCGGCCACCATAGGGGCGCCACCGGCCACCCCGTACCCACCTCGGTTTCCGTTTTTAGCAACTTTTGGTACCTGGTGTGCCTACTTTTCGTGTTGTACAGTACCCGGTGCGCCTACTTTTCGTGTTGTACGGTACCCGGTGCACCCTTTTGGCTACCTTTTACTAACATGCACCTCTTGATGCTAATGTGAGCCAAAGCTCACCTATAAATAGGAGGCTTAAGGCTCCATTTCAAAATGTCCCATATGCACTAGTCATATTACTTTCTTACTTTCTCATTCTACTTTCTTACTTTAAATTTAGCATTAGATTTGTTTAGCACTTTGTTTAGAGTAGAAAGAAAGCTAGGAACATTTTGTAATCTTTGGTGTACGCTTGGAGTTACGCTCATTAATTCAAGTCTATTCCTTCTCGCATATTAATCTCGGTTATCTTTATCCTTATCTATCTTAATTAAATATGTTTGCTTTAATTATGTTAGATATCGTTTATGCCATGATTAGCGAGTAGATTACTATTGTATTTGTTGTGATGTAGTTAGTATATATAATTGTGGGATGACTTTAAATACGTCGTGAAATAATACGATGGCCCCGATTCGACTGATTACTCGGTATAGTATTGGAAACGCTTTTGAGCATAGTACAAATATATGGAAGCCGGTAACGACCGAAGGTAATTGTATTATGGATCGACGTTATAAAATTGGAAACTTTGTGAACGGACTTATCTTGTGATTTTAAACCTAAAACTTACATTCGCCTTTCGATTAACAAACGTGATTGTAACCCTGTAAAGAGGAGTCGCGAACCTCAACACTCGGTCAATAGTTATCTGTGTAAAAACTATGTTTTAAATTTTAACGTCATGCAAACATTATAAAATGCAATGTGATTATGTGGACTTGCCATGAGTATTGTACACTTCTGATCACAATGTACTTATCATGTAAACATCGCGAAGCAATTAAACTCACAACGGAAACATCGGTAAACGATTAAATACGATGTGAGCTACCATAGCATTTTCCGACATGGTCTGGGTTTAACTTTCTGTAAAAAGCCGTCAGCATTTTAATTAGTTGTTTTAGTTTAGATTAGATTAGATTAGGTAGGCTATAGGCTAAATGATCATTTACGAAAACCTAGGGATTTGTTAATTGTATTAAGAAAGGCAAGTTTGAAATCCAACTTAAACTAATACTTTTTCCTAAAAACCATGAAACCTAAAGTACGATATGCAAGAAACCTAAATGCTTTCCCTCGTTTATCACGCTTAAGTTTCACTGGTAGAAATTGATAAAATAAGTCCGGACACAAGTTCTAAGTTAGTTGTTTAATGGATTCATAATTGTTGTGGTATTAAGAACGGCTAGACATGTTAAGGACTTGCTACTCTATTCCTTCGCCCACGAGCGAATACGTTCAGTAATATGGGCCACTGACTCCCTCACAGGAGAGTGTGGAGAGTTGAGCATTGTCTGTCTGGTCAGAATCATGATACCTTAGTTCCTCGTGACATATTAGTTGATAACCGACTAATAAGGAATCTATTGGTTATACCATAAGTTAATGAATCTCATAAGCAACCCAATTTAGTTAATCGTTTTCCCGTAAGAGTCATCATCCCATGATTATTAACTAACGAACTCACAACAAATACTACTTTGCATTATCTGACATTTTATTACATTTTATTCGCTTTATTTAGTTTACTTAATTAACTGAACCAAAACCCCCAACGCACTCTTTTAAAACATTTACTAGAAAAGAAAGATTGATTGGATCACCTCCGTTTCAATTCAGTTTCTCTTTAAGAACGACTCTAGGTCCAACTTACCGCCTACTAACCCTTTGGTTCAGTACTAGTAAGTCACACTTAGACCCCAGCAATTATAAATTTTTAAACCACCCGTTGACAACGTCAACATGTACGTTCTTTTAGAAGTGCGTGCGTTTTCAGACAATAATTAAAAAAACGTTTTCTATTAAAGGGAACTTTCAAAAATTTATTATATATATGTATTAAAATATGCTCATTTAAAGTTGTGAGCCCCGACCTTTTCGGAGAAAATTGTTTTATGATTCGTTCCGATCCCTCCAAAGGGAAAGGGTCGAAATTTGCT
This sequence comes from Helichrysum umbraculigerum, assembly GCA_949592205.1. Lineage (NCBI taxonomy): Eukaryota > Viridiplantae > Streptophyta > Magnoliopsida > Asterales > Asteraceae > Helichrysum > Helichrysum umbraculigerum. The sequence continues at coordinate 69,049,476 of CATIUR010000003.1, forward strand.
CCCTTAATTGAACATTTTTCGGTACAAAACATTTTGATAGCTCCCAGATGACATTGTAAACTAGAAAATGACGATCCTCTAAACCTCCTAGGATCTCTCGTTCCTCATACCCTAAATTGACAAGATCATCAATCAACTTATTATACGCCTTCCTTATCTTCTTGGGATTTGATAGACCGTCGCGTTCTCCTTTGTTTTTGTAGTTCAGATTGTGAGTAAGTTTATTCACAGCTTCCATAAACGCATTCTCTTCCGGTGAATCAGGTTCTCCGGTTGTAAGTTTAACTAGCTTACAGAGTTCACTAATTTCGGCTTTTTGTGTGGAAGTGAAGGGGTATTTGGTGAAGGTGAAGATTCGAACAAGTTTGACGTGAAGGTCTTTCCTTTTTTCAAAGAAGCTTGTGTCGATTCTTTCCTTTGTGGAATTGGGAAAAACCTCTCGCAATTTTGAGATTAGGTAAGAAGCGGGGTCAACAAAGAACGGAATTTTACCAAGAAATGTGATAGGAATCATCGGGTTTTGTTCTATCCAGAACTCAAGTTTGTTGATCATTGTGGCGACATTGTGATTTATTAATATCATAGATATTGGAAGGTAATCCATGTCGGCAAATGATTCGAAGAGAAGATCTAAATCTTCTACAAACTTCAGTTCTTGGTCCTTGAAATTTGTGGAGTGGATTTCACATTCTTGGTTTGACAGACGAAGAAGAAGGTTTACTTGTTTTTCTAATCCAGCAATCGTTTCTCGTTGGTTAAAGGAAAACGGGAGATTGGCATAGGTTAATTGCATGACGAATGCTTTATAGACGTCCGCCCTTCGGGAAGGATTGAAAGAAGCACCAAGGTGGCATTCTTTAAAACAAGGTTGTTCTATTTCGACGGATGGAACCTTATCCACCACTCGGTATATGGTGTATTTAGGTTCGTATGAAGAGAATGGAAAGATATTGTCATTGTGAGAATCGGATATAGTTTGGGCATATACCGATATCTCAGGAATGAGGGTAATTTGGTCACACGTTTTCGGAGGCTTTACTTCATGATTTTCTTTGGGAAGATAATTGAAGTAGACAGAATTTGACACTTTAGGCATTTGCAAAGTTGGAGAGTGATCTTCTGGAGATGATGCCAGGTCAGGTAGCTGATCCGTGACATCAAAGTCCAGGAAATGGTTTGGAATGGAATGTGGGATCCTAAATTCTTCTAGGGAAGCATATAATTCATCCTTTGAAGTACAAATAGAAGTGGGTTTTTTAGATGTCATGTTTAAACTAATATTATCCTAATTAACACTAAATTAACAGCAAATTAAATTAAAACTGTTTAAAGTAACTTTCGAGAGATTTCTAAGAAGGTGTCAATCGGAAGGATCTCCTAAATACTACTACTTAAGGTGGCTTTAAATCTACGTTTGTGATTCCCAGGCAACGGCGCCAAAAACTTGATGTGCTCACACCGTGTCGTTGTTTTTCAAATGATGATGCGAGTGCAGCAGGGGTTTTAAATTTATATTTTGCGGGGCTTAAATTAACCGTACTACCTACTTGATTAGTAAGCGGTAAGTATAACCTAAGATCGTTCTATGAATCCAAACGTGTGGGCGATTAAAGTTGACACTTTCAGTAGAGAAGTATTTAGGATGGCATAAAGTAGGTAGGTTTGGGATTTAAAGACAGATAATTAAAATGCAAGAAAGTAAATTGCAGGAAATTAAAATGCAGGAAAGCAGATAAAGATAAAGATGTGATTGCTGAGATTTCGATGATTAACATTTCAGGATGACAGAACAAATAGGGTTGATACTAAATGTGGCGGTTAAACTACTAGGTGTAAACTCTAGAACCCTACCAACTCGGTTTCCCATTGGCGTGTCACTTGGAACTAGGTTATCGTGATTCTGATCGGAGAAATACGCAAACTTCCAATACTCATCTAGTTGAAAGATGAGCAACCTATTTTGGTGTTATACCGAGGTGCATGAATCAGTAGCGTATCGTCTCATAGGTCCGACCGTTCTTAACCCCTAAGGTAGTTTACTACTCTATTAGCACGAAGATTAATAGCTTTGTATGTTTAGACCGCCGATTATGTAAGACTTAGTGTTTTATGAACTCTAGGTAACTAGGACTTTGTTCTATTCCCTAAGTCTCGTCTTTGTTTAATTAAGTTCTAATTACTTCGACTTATGACTTAAGTTCTCCTTTTCAAACAGTTATACATCTCCAGATTATTCGCAGTTTGATAAAACGTGTTTCATATGAGGACCATGCCTTTCAATAATAGACAGTGTACTTTACATGAGATTTCCACTGCTTCTTATATCCAACACGCGGTCAAGAGTAATTGACAGTGAAAGTGACACTCTAACTAATTAAATGTAAAGCAGTGCAGAAAAGTAAACCTAATATATACAACGAGTGATTTCATTGTGTCTTACTTATTGCATGTCATGGGCACAGATAACTACTTACCATAATTAAGGTTGATCAGGTCCTAATTACTAGGTTGCAGTCACGTGGATAACTGGAAAGGGTGCTCCATAAACTAAACTTAAATTCATAAAGTCCTAACGGTACAAAGATTATTATCTCCTATTTTATCTGAACGTGTTTTACGAACATTATTTTATAATGCATTGATTCTCGTAGGATACACCAGTTAGTTGTGTAGTTGTATTATCCTTTCGGAGTTCCAACTTTTGAACCAGAGCTGATTCCAATGATATAACTACCTTCGGTCGTTTATCGGCTTCTGTACGTTTGTACTTTGCATGAAGCATTTCCAGCACTATACCGAATAAATAGTTGAACAGGGGCCGCTATATCATTTTATGATTATCGTGCATTGATTGTGTAATGACATCCTTACTTATAATTATCTACATCATCAGCAATCACAATAATAAACTACTCGCAATTCATGGCAACAAATAAATCACATACCAGGCAATAATACATATTCAAAATATGAAATGAGACAAGTATAATAAAAGTTTAGATATCACCCGGAATTAAATGCGTAGCAGCGTATTATTATAATTGACAAACTCTTTCACACGTACAAAGATTGATCTCTGAATCTCTAGCGTTCGCCCTAGCTTCTACGTTAGTCCGTGGACTAATTACAATATTCCTAGAATGAGAAAGACTAAAAAACTACGAAAGATTTTCTAGTGAGAAAGAAAGAGTGAAATATGCTAGAATGTGTGCATATGTGGTGTGTGTTTCAAATGAACCTAAGCCTCCTATTTATAGGTGAGCTTTGGCTCACATTAGCACCAAGAGGTGCATGTTAGTAAAAGGTGGCCAAAAGGGTGCACCAGGTACCGTACAACACGAAAAGTAGGCGCACCGGGTACTGTACAACACGAAAAGTAGGCGCACCAGGTACCAAAAGTTACCAAAAACGGAAAGCGAGGTGGGGCAAGGGTGGCCGGCGGCGGTGGTGACGTGGCCGGCGGCGGCTGGCCCACCCCCGCCCCGTTTCGCCGTCTTTTGCTTCGTTTCTTGATTCGTGCGTATTTTCTTCGTTATGCCTCCGTTTGCGTCAATTCTTTTTTTGTTGGATTCGTAATTCAAAAACTAAGATTTTAACATAAGATAGGCCCTGAGATGAGGTCCTAGCTCCAGATATTGCTTACGAATCATTTGGATCTTCCGGCGGGCGTAGAATCTTCATTCTTTATCCGTTTTAGGTGATTCTTCTTCTGTTGGATTCGTATTTTGAAAACGAACATCTTGGATAGAATGGATGTTGGTGAAGGGCATTTTAGTCTTGAAATCTCGTTTTGATGCCTTGAATCTTCAAACGTGTGTGGAATCTTCGTTTCTCATCCGTTTTGCTTGATTTTTATCATGCAACCTTGTTTTGACCATCTTGGCATAATGTTATTGATTTGTACTATATTTGAATTAAAATGCCAAGAATCGTTCCAGAATGAGAGGGATATCGGTAGTAAAAACATGACTTTTTACGCGATATCAAGTAGTAAGCCGCTCATACCAAAGCCTCGGAGCTTGATGAAGATCATATAATGCCTTGTTCAATTTGCAGACGTATTCCGGATGCACAGGGTCTTCAAAACCTAGAGGCTGCTTAACATACACATCCGTATCCACTTGTCCATACAGAAAAGCACATTTTTACATCAAGTTGATTAACGCGAAATCCTTTGAAGGAGGCGTATGCTAGGAAAATGCGAATTGACTCCAATCGAGCAACAGGAGCAAATACTTCATCATAGTCCAAACCCTCAATTTGACTGAAGCCTTGAACTACCAAACGTGCTTTATTACGAATCACAATGCCCCGATCATCCATCTTATTTCGATATACCCAACGAGTGCCTGTGTCGCACCCCCAAATTTGATGTTTAGCGGAAGCAATCATTGGGCGCGACTAATCAAGTAATCAAGCACATAAGATATATAATGAACGACTCTATATGAGACGTTTGAAAAATACATTACATAAAGTAATAACTTTTACAAAACAACTTGAGTTCGCAAAATGATTCTAGAGATTTCACTACATGACTTATATTACAAAAATAATGTAAAGAAATCTTCAGCTAATTGTATGCATGCGATTCGAGCTAGGATCCTGATGGGCCGATCCTACTATAGCGATGTACCTGAGAATGCACACTAAAACGGTCAGCTATAAAGCTGGTGAGTTCACAGGTTTTGTCAGAAAATAGTAATATATGTGATAAACCATTTCATGGCGTATATAATCTATATGTTAGTAACATCAGTGGTTGAATCTATGAAATCTTGTTTAGAAGTATAAACATTAATGTTTCTTAAAATCTTAACTCACATTCTTGTTTATCTAGTTTCTAGTTTCTTGAAAGTCTTGTATTCTAGTATAAACCAAATAGTTTTCTAGTTTCTTGAAAATCTTGTATTCTAGATTCCAGTTCTTGAAATTTCTTGAGTTCTTGCACATAAGTTTCTTGCACAAAATTTCTTGATTCTTGATTTCTTGCACATAAGGTTCTTGCACAAAAGGTTCTTGAATTTCTTGCATTTCTAAGTTCTAGGATTCTTGTATTCTATTCTTGTGATAATCTCGTATTCTAATCTCTTAGTATTCTTGTATTTTAGTCTTGTAATATTCTTGTATTTCAATCCCAAACATTCTTGAATTCTTAGATAGTAATCTATGAATTTCTTGTATTCTTGTAATCTTAGTCTATAGTGATCTAGAGTTCTTGAAATCCTATAAAAGTATTCACAGTAATTCTTATACACATAAGAGATACAAACATTCAAAAGCTAGAACAAATACACATCAGATAATCACACAATGAGAAACTAGGATAAAACACACATCACATAAGAGCTACCGAAATATAATTCTAGCATTCTAGTAGTAAACAACCTAAGTGATAATAATGATAGTTTCTAATAAACCAATGTTTATAAAAGCAGTGTGCATGCATTCTCACCCTGAAAACAGTAAAACAGTTGAAAGAGTGGGGCTATGAACTCACTTGTGAGTGCTAGCGTTCCTAAGTACGTGTGTTGCCCGGTAGTAACCTCCTAGCGTCCTAAACGCCTAAGGTTATATGTATAAGTATGTGACAAATCAGTCGGTCTAAACTAATTGTCCACTCAACGAGTTATGTCCAAATAGTTTGGTTGTTTGTTTGTATTTTTGAAAATACGTACGGTCCGTTAGTGAGTTTTCGTAATATTAATTTCAAAGTATTATTATGTGTTTCATTGATTTGTATACTTATAAAAGTATATTCGTATCCGAGGGTATATATACATTTACATATATTTCCAAAAGTAAATGTATATATATATATAAATGTCCGAAAGTTTGTACTATCCGAAATTTAGTTAATCCGAAAGTTTATTATCCGAATGTATCTATATATTTAAGTCCGAAGGTTAGTGATTCCGAATGTATAAATATTTAACGTTTTGGGCCAAAACACTGTTCATAAGAAATTTCAACTCCGAAAGTTGACTTTCGGAGTCAAAAATTCGAATTTAGCACAAAAGTCCGAATTTAGCTTGAAAATCCGAAAGTCAACAAAAGTCAAAGTTCGGAGTAAAATTAGTCCAAATTTGTGAATTTTATTTGACAAAGCAAACGTTATCGAAATGTTACGAAATTTTTACACGACGTTTCCACATTTCTTATGTACTTCCTATAATTTTTTTATGACTTTTGGAGGTCGTTTTATATTTTTAAAAAATCACAAAGTATCACAGTTCAGTTTGGTCCGAATTTTAAACCTTTGCTCACAAATCTAATTTTATGGAAACATTAATGTATTTTTAGAACGAGACAGAAGAACTTTTTGTAGTCAACATCCATACGAAGATTGTGGCATAGGTTTCATGCGTTTATTTGGTCTAGAACTCAAGTTATGGCTCCGAGAAGGAGGTACAACTTTCTGTCTCCAGAAGACAGAAAGCATATGTCGTCGGAGAAAATTATTCTCGGGTAATAAACGGAGTCAAAATGCTATGAAACAAATTTTTTTAGAAAGCTTACTTCTTGTACTACATTTTAGACTTAAGAAACGTCTATTTTCATGTTGAAATGATTTTTATAAAAATCGTGGAAGTGAGGGTATTTTTCTGGTCAGAAAAATGTTAATATATATGTGTATGAAAAACGTATTTTAAGCTTTAGGATTTCTTACAAGAAAATTGTGATCTTGAGAGATGATGAAGGCGTTTTGCTCGGTTTGCTCTTCCTCTTCGTTTCCTTTGCTTTTCTTCCTCCAAAATGATGATGATTTCTTGTGATTTTTAGAGAGGAATATTGAAAGAGAGAGTGTCGATTGTAGAGAGAGAGAGAGATGAGAGGAAATGAAAGAAATAAGTTGATGATTGAATGAAGAGTATGATGTATGTGATTTAGTTATTTGGTCAAGGTACTATAACAACAAGATCTACAAATCGTGGATCTTGTTTCTCTATGTTTTGAAAACCGATTGGGGATGGCCCCAAATAATAGTGGTTGTCTCCAATTTTTGTTCCCCGAGTTTGCGCTCCGTGCGATGTTCGTTTCCCCGGTCGTTTAAACGTTTATTTATACGTTATATGTTATTCGTAGATGTTTTAAATAGCTGTCAAAATTCGATATTTTTAGTTGAAGTATTTACTCAATAATACTTGAATACATTTATGCAAATGTTTAGTTCAGGTGTCGGCTTCAGTTTACGTGCTTGTTTTACGATGGTTCAATCGTGTGACGTTTAAATTAAACGTTTTTGTTACCGTTATAAATTTCAATATTTATAATAGTAATATTGTATCAAAATACTTTGTTTGAAGTTATAAAAATATAACTTGAAGTTATTTGATTTGTCGGGCGCGTTTCGCTCGTTTTTGTCGCATACGGTCACGTTTTAAGCAAAACGGACATATTTGTTATATTATAGAAATAATATAAAATGATTTTCAATGTTATTAAATAATATCATATTATTTAACAAGTGTTTCACTAACGTCCGTATTTTGTGTTGTCGGATATTATCCGATTCATTTATGTGTGATTCAAATTAATCGCGTATGTTTATATATATATATATATATATATATATATATATATATATATATATATATATATATATAATTATATGCAAAATCTTGAGTACTTAGCATTAATACGTAACTAAATGAAAGTACTTAATGTTTAAATTAGGCGTGAAAATTTGTCCTATTTTGTCGGGTGTCACAGCCTGTCAGATGGGCACCTTTGGGTAATGGAACTATTTCCCAAACTTGCAACTTCTTAAATTGTTGTAGTTCCTCTTGCATGGCCTCGACCCAGGATGGGTCTTTTAAGGCCTCTTCAACCTTCTTTGGTTCGATTTGAGATAGATGACATGAATTTATGTTAGCGACAAGACTCAAAAGTTGCTGAGTTGGAGTCTGTTTCACTTGATGTCGTGTTTGAACTGCAGCATGAGGATCACCAATAATATTTTCAATGGGATGATCCTTATGTACAGGAGTCACTGGAATTGTATCCGGCACAAGGTCCAGTTCCAAGTTGTTCAAATATCCCTCAGTTGCAGGAGCATCTTCTTTCTCTAGAATAATAGCAGTTTCGGTTAAAGAAAGATTCCGTGACGCTTCATCATCTTCATCGTCATGAGTATAGAACTAAGAATAGTTCGTCTCTTCTTCTTCCTCTTCCTCTTCCTGTAAAGGAGGCATGTTTGGATCAAAATGAAGCTCCTTTGTATAGATAGTTTTAGAAGTAGAAGGAGCATCCGAAGATGGTGTAGTGAAAGATGGTACGGTTGTTGTAGAAGCGGGTTATGAAGGTGTAGATGTGGAAGCGGATGTTGAAGTAGGTGTAGAGGCGGACGTTGATTCGGGTCTAGATTCTGGGGTTGGGTCGGATGGTTTGAAAGTTGGAGCGGGTGTATCTTGAGTAAGATCAATTTCATGAAGTAAGGTGACCAACTCTTCCACATGTTCTTCTTTCGGTATGTTGAAAGAATTAAAGACATCTTCATAATTGAAAAACCAATCAGCACCTGTTCCCTGAGGAGGGTCCGTGTAGAGTAGACATTTGATTTCAAAATGCTCCTCTATCCTGTTTGTTGACTTGTTAAAGACTCTTTTATTCGGAGACTTGACAGAGTATCCAAGGAAAATTCCCTTGGTAGCCTTATCACCAAACTTAGAGACTTTATCCTTTGTAATCATAATTAAACAAGGACATCCAAATGGTTCTAGAAACTGCAAATTTGGCTTACAGTTATTAAACAACTCATAACAAGTTTTATTTCTTTTCTTAACCGTAAGGACCCGATTCAGAACATAGCAGGCCGTGTTAACAGCCTGGCCTAGAAAATAATGGGTAGCTTAGAGTCAGCTAACATCATTCTGGCTGTCTCAATGATTGTTCTGTTCTTCCGTTTAGCAACCCCATTATGTTGTGGAGTTCTTGAGCACTAAATTGATGTTCAATCCCTTTTGAAGCACAGTACATCTCGAGAGTTGAGTTTCTGAATTCCGTTCCATTATCGCTTCGTAGTCTTTTGATACTCAAGCCGCTTAAATTTGCCAATTTATCAAACAGATACACTAATATCTCAGCAGCTTCATCCTTTGATGCAAGAAAATAAACCCAAGAAAATCGTGAGTAATCATCAGTAATTACCAAACAGTACGATTTTCCACCAATACTCCTTGTGGATATCGGCCCAAACATATCCATATGTAATAGCTCCAATGGTGGAGCAATGGAATTCACTGACTTAGACTTATGGGAGTTCTTATGAAACTTTCCTTTGTGACAAGAGATATAGTCATCCTTCAAAGCAAATGACTGTTTTGGTACCCCAAGCACTAGATCATTCTTGGTTAGAAAATTCATTTTACGGAAATGAATGTGTCCCATTCGTCTATGCCAAAGCAGTTAATCATTTTCTGAAGCCTTAGACAAGAGACATGTATACTCATTTGTTGTCTCAACAGTTCTCATATTCAGAATGTATGTGTCATCTCTTCTTGGTGCTCTCAGCAACACCCATTCTTCAGGAATGACATACCCAGGCTTCAAAATAACACATTCTGTTTTGGTGAACGATGTTGTGTAATCCTTATCATAGACCTGTGAAACACTTAACAAATTGTGCTTAAGCTGTTCCACATAATTCACATTCTCAAAGCTAACATTTCTATTAGTTAGCGTTCCACGACCAGTAATCATACCACCAGTATCTCCCGCAAATGCAACATATCCCCCATTCAATGGTTGAACATCAGTTAGAAGGGACACATTACCAGTCATGTGTCGCGAGCAGCCACTATCCATATACCATTCACTATTCTTAACTTGTTCAGACTGCTGCAACACAAAAGAGGAGAATATTAGTGAGAAACGGAGACCCAAGCCTTTACAGACTTAGGTCTTCCAGAGTCATCAACAATAATCGCATCAGACATAATTTTATTTTTAAATAAATCAGAATTTTCATCTGATGTGTTATTGTTGACAACAGAAGAGTCAACATTGAACTCTTTTCGTTTCCAAACTTTTGATGGTTCAGAGGGAGGTTTTCGAGTGATGTTGAGCTTTGGTTTTGGCAAAGGTTTTTGCTCAACATTACTCTTCTTCTCAATAGGTTTGGGAGAGTTTGCATAATTCCTAGGTGGTGAATGAGAAACAGATTTTCTAAAAACAGTTGTCCTAGGCATATCTCTCCCAAAACGCTGATTTGAGAGTTTTGGACAATCACGAATTAAATGTCCCTGTCTCTTACAATAGAAACAGGAACTTTGTTCAACAAACTGTTGAGGCTGAGGATTGACAGAGAAAGATTTAAAAGGAGCAACACTTTCAAAACATGCACACTGATGTGTACAAGCTTTTACAGGGGCTTGCATAGGTTGAGAACTTAAAGGTTTTTCATTTGAGGTTCTTTTCAAAATTTTCACAGGAGTCTGTGATACTGTTTGAGAAGTTTCTTTGAGAACCTGTTCCTTACCCTTTTTAGATTGAACCTTAAGTACAGGTTCATTTTTCAAAAACACCTTTTGAGGTTCGTTCTCAACCTTTGCAATATTACCATATTCTTGTTCTGTTATATCCTCAATCTCAATTTCCTCCTTAAACAAAACTGGAGGTGAAGTAGTAGGCTTAAAAAAATCAGGTAAAGGGTACTCTGCCTTTTTGGCTTTCTCCTTTACTCGTTTTTTGGTACTAACTGACGCATCATTGTTAGTACTTGTCTTTGCTTCTTTATCAGTTTTTGTATCAGCCTTTGATGCACAGGCAGGTACAAAATCTTTGGTGCCTTCTTTAACAGGCATAGGACAGAAATTAGTAGGAAGTGGAACTGATTTATAACCTAGTCCAGCGTTACTTTTTGTATCTGTCCGTTGCTTGCTAACGATTTCATCAAAGATAGTAGAAGTTGTTGCATAATTTGAGATTTTACGATTCAGATCTACAACCTCAGCCTGTGAGTTAGCAAGTTCTTTATTTAACAAAGAAATTTCTTTAAGATAACTGTTTATAGCATCTTGCTGACTAAAAACTTTTGCTTTATAGGTCTGAGTGTCTAACTTATAGGCCTCAAGTTTTTGATCAAAAATTTTTTCATTAGCTTTCAAATACTTGTTTGACTCCATAAGTTTTTCTACTTTTTCTCTTAAATTAGCATTATCTACTTTATAACTTTCTAAAGAAGTAGACAATTGTATGCATGAAGTACAAGAGAAGGGTTCATTATTAACCTCATAAATGATGTGAGCCATGAGTCCGAGCTGATATTTCTCAGCTTGTGCTGTCCAATCAGTGTTTGTAGGCTCGAACACTACTAGAGCATCAGAAGCTCCAGTCTTCGGTACTTCCTTTTCCGGAGTCTTGGCTGGAGATGGTTTGGTGAGACCTGAAGATGGCATCTTAGGTTTCTCACATTCTCGGGCAAAATGTCCCAAGTTCTGACAATTATAGCAACGAACCTTGCTCTTATCAAAACCAAATCCAGATATACCAGCTCCTTCCAAACTCTTGCGTCCAGTTCTTTGCAAGAACTTCTGCACTCTCCTAGTATGCATAGCTATATTCCAATTAAGATCCATTTGCTCAAGATCATCGTCATCTAATTGAGCATAATCCTCTTTGGTCATTTGCAGTGTAGTATTTGGTTGTGAAACCAAATCCTTATAGGAACTCAGAAAAGCTGTGTAAATAGCAGCTTGTTCCTCAATAGCTGGTGAAATAGGAGTTTGCTGAGATTGTGAACCTTGTGAAGTTCCAGCTGAATAAACCGATGAGTGAACCCCAGTGGAGTTTGGTTGTGAAGTTATATCTGAAACAAAGGCCATTCCACCATAGATTTTCCTTGAATTTACCTTTCCACCATAAAGAGATGGATCTTGAACAAAACCTTCTGACTTGCACTCTTTCTTCTTTAACTCCATAGCGTGTGCCTGGAGTATCCCAATCAAGTCATCTAACTTCATCGTACTCAATTCTTCACTTTCTTTCAAAAATTGGACTTTAATTTCCCAGGCTTTTGGCAGTAATCCAACAGCTTCTTGTTAACCTCACTTTCAGTAAAGGTATAACCACCTTCAGTCAACTCACTGACCACCTGTGAGTATCGAGTAAACAACCCAGAAGCAGTCTCATTTGGAAGAATATCAAAAAGATCATATTGCTTCTTGATTAGTTCCAGCTTACCTTCCTTGTACTTCTCATTGCCACCACCTCGGGTTTCAATAGCCTTCCAGAGATTGATGCATCCTTTTTCGGATGATCGGTGGGTGCTTTAAATTTGTATTTGCTGGGGTCTAAGTATGACTTACTAATACTGAACCAAAGGCTAGTAGATGGTAAGTATGACCTAGAGTCGTTCTTAAAGAGAAACTGAATTGAAACGGAGGTGATCCAATCAACCTTGCTTTTCTAGTAAATGTTTTAAAAGAGTGCGTTGGGGGTTTTGGTTCAGCTAACTAAGTAAACTAAATAAAGCGAATAAAAGATAATGATAAATCAGATAATAAAAGGAGTATTTGTTGTGAGTTCATTAGCTTATAATGTGGGACGATGACTTTTAGGGAAAACGTTTACTGAATTCGGGATGTTCACTAGAATTGATAGTCCATGGTATAACCAATAGATTCCCTATTAGTCGGTTATCAACTAATATGTCACGAGGAACCGAGGTATCATGATTCTGATCAGACAGACAATGCTCAACTCTCCACACTCTCCTATGAGGGAGTCAGTGGCCCTTATTGTCGAACGCATTTGCTCGTGGGTGAAGGAATAGAGTAGCAAGTCAACAACAAGTCTAACCGTTCTTAATACCATAAAGTCCATAAATCTAGCAAACAACTAACTTCATCAAATATGTTCGGACTTAGTTGATCAATTCCGATTAATGAAGTTTAAGCATGGTAAGCGAAGGAAAGTGTTGAGGTTTCTTGCGTACCTTACTTTAGATTTCATAGGTTAAGGAAAAGTATCGTTTTAAAGTGGATTTTAAACTTGCCTTTCTCAATACAATTAACAAATCCCTAGGTTTTCGTAAATGGTTATTTAGCCTGTAGCCTACCTAATCTAATCTAATCTAAGCTAACTAATCTAATTAAAATGCTAATTAAAATGCTGACGGCTTTTTGCATAAAGTTAAACCCAGACCATGTCAGAAAATGCTATGGTAATCCACAATGTATTTAATCGTTTACCGATGTTTCCGTTGTGGGTTTAATTGCTTCGTGATGTTTACATGATAAGTACATTGTGATTATAAGTGTAGAATACTCATGGCACTTCCACGTAATCACATTGCATTTTATGATGCTTGCATGACGTTACAATTAAAACCATAGTTTTTACACAGATAACTATTGACCAAGTATTAAGGTTCACGACTCCTCTTTACAAGGTTACAATCACGTTTGTTAATCGAAAGGCGAATATAAGTTTTAGGTTTAAAATCATAAGATAAATCCGTTCATAAAGTTTCCATTTTGACGTCGATCCATAATAAAACTACCTTCGGTCGTTACCGGCTTCCATGCGTTTGTACTTTGCTCAAAAGCATTTCCAGCACTATACTAAGTAAACAGTCGAATAGGGGCCGTCATATTATTTCACAACGCATTTAAAGTCATCCCACAATAATATATGCTAACTACATCACAACAAATACAATAGTAATCTACTCGCTAATCATGGCATAGACGATCTCTAGCATAATTAAAGTATGCATATTTAATTAAGATAGAAAAGGATAGAATTAACCGAGATTAATATGCGAGAAGGAATAGACTTGAATTAATAAGAGTTTCTCCAAACGTACACCAAAGATTACAAATACGTTCCTCACCAAGGATTACAAGCTCGTTCCTTGCTTCTATTTTAACTAGCCTAATACTACTTTAAAGTAAGAAAATAAAGAAAGAAAGAAAAGCTAGAAGCTATAGAAAGAAATTGTGTTTTTCCAAGGTATGGATGGTGCATCTTGCAAATGAGCCTCATGCCTCCTATTTATAGGAGAGACTTGGTGCATTTTAGCCAGTTAAGGCTTACAATAGCAAAAGGTGGAAAAGGTGGTGGCACAGGGTACGTAAAGTTGCGTAAAGGTGGTGCACGAGGTACGTAAAGTTGCGTAAAGGTCTAGCACCGGGTACACGTAAGGACCAAAAAGCGGGAACCGTGCAGGGGGTGGCGGCCGGCGGCGGCTGGCTACTACCTGCACCGGTTCGTCGCCTGTTGCCTCGTTTCTCGATTCGTGCGTGTTTTCTCCGTTATGCGTTCGTTTGCGTCGATTCTTTTTTTGTTAGATTCGTAATTCAAAAATGAAGACTTTGATGAAAAGATATCCCAAAAACATGTCTCTGGATTTTAGATGTGTCGTACGAATCGTTTGGATCTTCCGGCGTACGTAGAATCTTCATTATTCGTCCGTTTTTGTTGATTCTTCTTCTGTTGGATTTATAATTTGAAAACGAACATCTTGGATGAGACAGATGTTAGTGATGGTGTAACACCCCCGAAATTCACTGTTTTGCGGAAGCATAGTTTGGGGTGTTACTAATTAAATATCACAGCACAAAGATAAAGCAAACGACCTCTAAATGAGACGTTTTGTAAATTAGTTACATTCCATAGATATAATGTTTGAAAACTTAGTGTTTTCGTATACAAAATGTAGTTTCCCCTAGAGTCCACGCGTATAGCGGGAGATTCTATTACATAATCAAAATATACAAAAGATAATGCTAAGAATCTCCGTTAATGCAGTTGTGTTGAAATCATGCGACTCTAGCTAAAATCCTGGAGTAATCCTACTCCATCCGGGTACCTGAGAAAACATGCTAAAAAGTGTCAACCAAAAGGTTGGTGAATCTCACAGGTTTGTAATTAATATCGGCTTTGAACACGAGATTTCATTAGTAGGGCCCGTAGGCGTAAAATCAGCCATTGCAATCCAGCAATCGTAAAATCAGTATTTGCAATCCAGCAAATGTAAATAAATAAGTTTATACCGTTGCCATGAGGCTCATAATCGAAGCTTAACCCGTAAATAATATGTTTGCTCCCGTGACATGCTCGTAAGTGAGCAAGCATCAGTAACGAATAAGTTGTCACCCGTTTATACGTGTAAATCGGTACGTGGCAGCGCTACTGCCCCGGGTGGGGAGGGTCATTTCCCTAATGGATCCATTAACTACTGTTCGCGCTTAAGTCCATAACTAACGATATATGATGGAGAGACTTCTGTAAATGGTAATTAACTCATGCAATTCCGTTTGGTATAGAAATCAGTTTAGTACTTGTGTTCAGGAAAAATCAGTAGCATGTATCTCCCCCAATAAGATAAAGCAGTAAAAGTGGGGCCGTAAGACTCACCTGAGTCTTTGCAAGTACGTTTATATCAATAAACGAGTAAGTAATATCAACCGTAGGTTCTCCGAACCCGTAACCTTCAAATGCCTAAACATATAAAGTTAAGTAAGTAGATGTCTCGCAAGACCATCTAGGCTAGTTGTTTACACAACTCATTATGTCCAAGTGTTTGTTTAGTAATCCGTTTGTAGTTTGAAAACAAATATGGCCCGTTGGTGACGGTTTGTAATAATGATTCAAAGCGTTATCATTTATAACGCAATTTAGTGTAATTGAAATTGAAAGTATGTTCTATGACGTTTGTTAAGTCGTATGACATAAGTATTTGAAGTTGTGTAAGTTCGACACTTAGTAAAATCTGACTTTTCAAGGTTCTGGTTTGTGCGACGTAGCATGCGACGTAGCATGCGACGTAGGGTGCGACGTAGGAAGGTACGTCGCATGATGCGACCTTCGCAAATCAATGCGACGTAGGAGGCGACGTCGCTAATGCGACGTTGGTTCGGTTTGCGACGTAAAAGTCTACGTCGCTATGTGCGACGTCCGCAAGTTAATGCGACGTAATAGGCTGCGTCGCTAGTGCGACGTTGGGATATCTGTGCGACGTAGGCCGCGACGTCGCTAAATGCGACGTTGGCCACAAAATGCGACGTTTTGAGCTACGTCGCAGAAAGTCCAGCGTCTCTGCGACGTAGCGGTCTGATCGGAATATGGTGGCCGGAAAATCGGTCGAAAAGCTTCCGTTCGGTCCAAATCTTTTACCCAACCCATTTTTGGACATTTTAAGCATATATAAACTATAAAAACGTAAAAATGAGTAAAAACGGAGAGTTTCGGGTTTTGTCAGAAACTTACGAAATGCCGAAATGAAAATCCGGAAAGATAGCGTGATAGATCGTGATGTGGTGGTCGTTTTCTTCCAAAAGGGTAGTATGTTTCGCGTGCGTTTAGTGGTAGTATTTTGCGGTTTTGTGAGGTTTTTGGGTGGTGGGGTTTGAGAGAAAAGAAAGGAAGAAAGAGAAAAGAAAAGAGAAAGTGAAAAGAAAAGAGAAGAAGGTGGGAGGTTAAGCCTCCCATTTTCAGTCCGCGCCTCCGTGCTCCGTGCGGTGTTCGTTTCCCCCGTCGTTTAAACGTTATATTTTTAAAAAAAATGACGGGAATATTTTAAATGAAATACCTTGAAATTAATTATAAAAACATTTTTCGAAGTATTTAAAATTCTTAACTCGCGTTTAATTCGTATTCGTTAAATTATTTAAAATGTCGTCGTGATATTATAAATAATGTTTGTTCGCTGTGTATTTTATATAATAAAATACGTTCTCATTATTTAGGTAAGTTTCTGTCACCAACGTCAAAATAATTGTGTCGGACTCCGTCCGGTTAATTCGTACGATTTATCCAAATCGCGTAAAAACACACATATATATATAAATCAACTTATATATATACAAATAGAGCCTGTAATTAGTCCTATTACATACTAATTACAACTAGTTACAATCAATTAGGCATAAATAATTATCCTAATTTAGCAGGTGTTACATTCTCCCCTTGTTAAAGAAATTTCGTCCCGAAATTAGCTTGAGTGCACGGACGGTGCGTTGTCTGGGAAGAGATGTGGGTATTTCTGTCGCATTCGGTCTTCCCGTTCCCAGGTGAACTCAGGGCCGCGCCTAGAATTCCACCTGACTTTTACTATGGGAATACGACTCTGTTTCAATTGCTTGACCTCACGGTCCATGATTTCCATAGGTTTCTCGACGAAATGAAGTTTATCATCGATTTGAATTTCGTCGAGCGGTATAATCAGCGTCTCGTCAGACAGACATTTCTTCAAGTTAGAAATGTGGAATGTGTTGTGTACGCTGCTAAGTTCAGCAGGAAGTTGCAGGCGATATGCCACTGGACCAATCCTTTCGAGGATTTCGAATGGCCCGATATATCTAGGATTTAGTTTGCCTCGTTTCCCGAATCGAATAACACCTTTCCACGGTGCCACTTTGAGAAGTACCTTGTCTCCTACCTGGAACTCAAGGTGTTTGCGTCTCACGTCAGCATAGCTTTTCTGACGATCACGTGCGGCTTTCAGCCGGTTTTGAATACCAACGATTTTCTCAGTAGTTTCTTGAATGATTTCTGGACCCGTGAGTTGGGAATCTCCTAACTCAGTCCAACAGATGGGTGATCGACACTTACGCCCGTAAAGTGCCTCAAAGGGTGCAGCCTTTATGCTGGTATGATAACTGTTGTTGTACGAGAACTCGCACAACGGTAAGTGATTTTCCCAAGAAGTACCGAAGTCAACTACGCAAGCTCGTAGCATATCCTCCAGTGTTTGAATAGTTCGCTCGCTTTGGCCATCGGTTTGTGGGTGATAAGCAGTACTCATATCCAGACGAGTACCAAGAGATTTCTGTAGCGATTGCCAAAAGTTAGAAGTAAAACGGCTGTCCCTATCCGAGATGATCGAGATAGGTACACCGTGTCGTGAGATGATTTCTTTGACATAGATGCGAGTCAGACGCTCCATCTTGTCGGTTTCCTTGATGGCCAGAAAATGAGCAGATTTCGTGAGACGGTCCACGATCACCCAAATGGTATCGCAACCATTCGAAGTTTTCGGTAGTTTGGTAATGAAGTCCATGGAAATCTGTTCCCATTTCCATTGAGGAATTTCAGGTTGTTGAAGCAACCCAGAGGGTCTTTGGTGTTCGGTCTTTACTTTGGAACAGGTTAGGCATTTACTGACGTACAAGGCGATGTCAGCTTTCATGTTAGGCCACCAATACAACCCTTTGACGTCATGATACATCTTGTCAGATCCAGGATGTATTGAGTATCGAGATTTGTGAGCTTCAGCCATCACCAAATCTCGCAAGTTTCCGAATTTGGGTAACCACACCCGGTTAGAGAAGTATCGAGTTCCATCGGGTTTGATTTCGAATTGTTTATCCAAGCCTCGCAAGGCTTCATTTTTCAAGTTTTCATCGTTGAGTGCTTCAAGTTGAGCGGTAAGGATTTGAGTAGGAAGCTCGTTACGAATTGTCATGGAAAGTGCTCGGACTCGAAGGGGTTTCACTCGTTCTTTTCGGCTTAAGGCATCGGCAACTACGTTAGCCTTGCCCGGATGGTATTTGATCTCGCAGTCGTAGTCACTAAGTAACTCTACCCAGCGACGTTGTCTCATGTTTAGATCTTTCTGATCGAATATGTGTTGGAGACTTTTGTGATCGGTAAAGATAGTGCTTTTCGTACCGTAGAGATAATGTCTCCAGATTTTCAATGCGAAGACCACAGCACCTAATTCGAGGTCGTGGGTCGTATAGTTTTTCTCGTGGATTTTCAGTTGTCGTGAGGCATAGGCAATGACTTTTTCCCGTTGCATCAACACACAACCAAGTCCCTGGTGTGAGGCGTCGCAGTAAACTACGAAATCGTCGGTGCCCTCGGGTAAGGACAAGATTGGTGCACTGCAAAGTTTGTTTTTCAATAGCTGGAAGGCTGACTCTTGTTTATCAGTCCAATCGAACTTCTTATCCTTCTGAGTCAGTGTGGTAAGTGGAACAGCTATTCTTGAAAAGTTTTCGATGAATCGGCGATAATAACCAGCAAGACCTAAGAATTGTCTCACTTCGGTTGGAGTGGTCGGTGACTCCCAGCCCTTGATTGCTTCAATCTTGGCGGGATCAACATGAATTCCTTGGCTGTCAATCACGTGCCCGAGGAATTGAACGGTTCGAATCCAGAACTCACACTTAGAGAATTTGGCATATAACTCTTCGTGTTTCAGAAGTCCTAGAATGGTTTTCAGATGTTGAGCATGTTCCTGTTCGTTACGAGAGTAAATCAGGATATCATCGATGAACACAATGACGAATTTGTCAAGATATGGTTTGCACACCCGATTCATAAGGTCCATGAATACGGCCGGTGCGTTGGTTAACCCGAATGGCATCACTTGGAATTCATAATGCCCATAACGAGTTCGGAAAGCTGTCTTTGGGATATCATTGTCACGGACTCGGAGTTGATGATAACCCGACCGTAGATCAATCTTCGAGTAAACACTCGATCCCTGGAGTTGGTCAAATAGGTCATCGATTCTAGGAAGTGGGTACCGATTCTTTATGGTTAGCTTATTCAGCTCTCGGTAGTCAATACACATGCGGAAAGACCCATCTTTCTTTTTCACGAATAAGACCGGAGCTCCCCAAGGCGAGGAACTTGGTCGAATGAATCCTCTGTCCAGGAGTTCCTGTAGTTGGTTAGACAACTCCTGCATTTCGGATGGTGCTAAACGGTAAGGGGCTCGTGCCACAGGTGCAGCTCCGGGCACAAGTTCGATTTGGAATTCAACTTGTCTGGGTGGCGGAAGTCCGGGCAAGTCTTCAGGAAAGACTTCCGGGAAATCCCGCACGATCGGAACATCCTCAAGTCGCTTCTCCTCCGACTTCTTCTCCGTTACATGTGCGAGGATGGCTTGATACCCTTTTCGTAGATATTTTCTAGTTTTCAGACAGGAGACAATATTCAGATTCCGCCTGCCGGTCTCCCCTTGTAGGACTAAGGTTCCACCGGAGACAAGAGGTATGCGAACGAGTTTGTCATGACAGATGATTTCAGCTCGGTGCTTGGATAACCAATCCATACCGACAATAATATCGAAGCTGCCGATCTCGACAGGGATTAAATCAATGGGAAACGTTTCGTTCGTGAGGTTAAGTGTACAGTTGTGTATGATGCTATCAGTCTCAATCAGGTTGCCATTAGCTAATTCTACAATGTATTTAGCATCTAAGGCAGTGGGAGTAATATCAAGTAAATGGCTAAATTTCTCAGATATGAAGCTTCTATCGGCACCGGTATCAAATAACACAGAAGCAGTAAGGTCGTTGAGAAGGAACGTACCCGTCACGACGTTCGGGTCTTGTCTGGCTTCCCCAGCCTTGATAACGAATGATCTGCCGCGAGCAGGGTTGTTGTTGTTTTTCAGTTTTGGGCAATCTTTCTTGAAATGCCCTGTATTTCCGCACCCAAAGCAGGCCTTTGGTGCATTAGTGTTGGGGGTGGGAATGTTGGTTCGACAATCCTTGGCTAGATGCCCGAACCGCTTGCAGTTGGAGCAAGGGCAAGAACCGTCATGATGGCGGCTGCATTTGGAACAGTAGGGCTTGTTCCCGCTGTACCCTTTCTTCTCCGAAGTTCCAGATGAATAAGCCTTAATGTACTCAGGCTTTTTATTGGAGGTTTGGTTGGATGAGTTGGGGTTACCTTCCCACTTGCGTTTGTTGTTTGCAGATGGGGTTGAAGTTGTACCACGGCGAACAGAATTTGCCGTTAGTTCATGGGCCATACGGATGGCGCTCTGAATTGTACCCGGTTTGGAAGAAGTTACCAGATCTTGGAGTCGTTCAGGAAGACCATCAACAAATTTCTCGATCCTCTTGTACTCAGGATCGACCATGGTTGGGCACAGAAGTGCCAGTTGGTGGAAACGGTTGGTGTAACCGGTGATATCATCACCTTGCATCTTATGGTTCCAGAATTCCAGCTCTAGTTGTTTCAGTTCATCCCTGGGGCAATACTCACCCCTTAACATCTCCTTCAACTCCACCCACGGGAGTTTGTAAGCATTTGCAACGCCCACAGTTTGGGCATATGTGTTCCACCACGTGAGTGCGGTGTCAGTAAAGGTACTAACAGAGAACTTAACTTTGTCCCCCTCCGCACAGTTGCAGATAAGAAATACCGATTCAACTTTCTCGATCCAACGTATTAGACCGATAGCTCCCTCAGTACCTGCAAAGTTTAGAGGTTTGCAGTTCTGGAAGTCCTTGTAAGAACAAGGTTTAGCAGCAGAGGTTTCAGCGGCATCGCTGTTTCTCGAGGAATTTGGTGGAGTATTCCGAGCCAAGGCTTCAGTAACAGCCTGGGTTATAAGGGAGGTAATCTGGGCGTCGGTGTATGGTCGTGTCTTTGGCGGCATGATTCTTCAATAAAAGAAATGAAGATACATGAGATTTTGTATGAACTTGTAACTGTCACAGATGTACATGTATAAAAGCAGTAATACATAACATCAACATGGAAAATGACAATTTATGTGAGTTGAAATAACAAGGGATAATTGATAGATAAAGTGAGTTCAAAAGTTACATCCTACAGGGATATTACAAAAGGTGTCGGGAATTGTTACATCCGACTAGTTTATAGAGTAGCGCTAGATAGTCATTAGATTACAAGATAGATTACAAGACAAAGGCTACGCTAGTCTTCTTGTAGATTAATTTGTTCCATTAGCGCGACAAGGCGGTCCACAGTTTCTGCTAGTCGGTTGGTTTGCCTGGCGTTGTCTTCCACCAAGGCCAGTCGTTGTGTTAGTGTTCGAGAGTGATCCGCAGTCTCCTGTGAACGCTGTTCACATTCTGCTAGTCGGTCTCTTACAAGTTCATCCGCACCCAGTTCGGCGGTCATGGAATCCTGAATTATGCTCACAGAGAGGTTGGTGTCTTCTTGTTCTCGCTGTAGTTGTGATATGCGGTCAAGAGCTTGACGAAGCAGGTAGGTCATTCGGTGTTGTTCCAGTTCCAGGTTTTCGAGTCTTTGCTCCTGACGGCGGAATTGGGTAGCCAATACTGGCAACGTGAGATGTGTCGAGTTCTGAGAATTTTGTACAGGATAAGGGCTGTTTCGAGGTGACCTTGTGTTCCTCCTGGCTACTCGTGGGTTCCGTGACCCATGTGAGTGCGAGTGTGTCGGATTAGGTGGTGTGTTTGCCATTCCTGTGGCAGAGTGTGAGTAAGACAAGACCAATACATATGTACATATATCATATCCAGCCTAGTGTCTAGCACGTATCAAGTAGTGGTCCGGTTCTCTCGTGGTCAGAGTCAACTAACGTATTCCTGTTCAACATAACCATTTCAGACCTCACATCATCTTTCCTTAATTGTACATAGTTGATCAGGCTATGTTAAATTAAAGTCGTATGATGTAATTCCTGAACCAATCATGCCTAATAAGGAAATACTGCCTAATGGTCATAGTCTAGGCCCACTAAATGCAACCTAGTTCACTATAACCTTAGGCTCTGATACCAATCTGTAACACCCCCGAAATTCACTGTTTTGCGGAAGCATAGTTTGGGGTGTTACTAATTAAATATCACAGCACAAAGATAAAGCAAACGACCTCTAAATGAGACGTTTTGTAAATTAGTTACATTCCATAGATATAATGTTTGAAAACTTAGTGTTTTCGTATACAAAATGTAGTTTCCCCTAGAGTCCACGCGTATAGCGGGAGATTCTATTACATAATCAAAATATACAAAAGATAATGCTAAGAATCTCCGTTAATGCAGTTGTGTTGAAATCATGCGACTCTAGCTAAAATCCTGGAGTAATCCTACTCCATCCGGGTACCTGAGAAAACATGCTAAAAAGTGTCAACCAAAAGGTTGGTGAATCTCACAGGTTTGTAATTAATATCGGCTTTGAACACGAGATTTCATTAGTAGGGCCCGTAGGCGTAAAATCAGCCATTGCAATCCAGCAATCGTAAAATCAGTATTTGCAATCCAGCAAATGTAAATAAATAAGTTTATACCGTTGCCATGAGGCTCATAATCGAAGCTTAACCCGTAAATAATATGTTTGCTCCCGTGACATGCTCGTAAGTGAGCAAGCATCAGTAACGAATAAGTTGTCACCCGTTTATACGTGTAAATCGGTACGTGGCAGCGCTACTGCCCCGGGTGGGGAGGGTCATTTCCCTAATGGATCCATTAACTACTGTTCGCGCTTAAGTCCATAACTAACGATATATGATGGAGAGACTTCTGTAAATGGTAATTAACTCATGCAATTCCGTTTGGTATAGAAATCAGTTTAGTACTTGTGTTCAGGAAAAATCAGTAGCATGTATCTCCCCCAATAAGATAAAGCAGTAAAAGTGGGGCCGTAAGACTCACCTGAGTCTTTGCAAGTACGTTTATATCAATAAACGAGTAAGTAATATCAACCGTAGGTTCTCCGAACCCGTAACCTTCAAATGCCTAAACATATAAAGTTAAGTAAGTAGATGTCTCGCAAGACCATCTAGGCTAGTTGTTTACACAACTCATTATGTCCAAGTGTTTGTTTAGTAATCCGTTTGTAGTTTGAAAACAAATATGGCCCGTTGGTGACGGTTTGTAATAATGATTCAAAGCGTTATCATTTATAACGCAATTTAGTGTAATTGAAATTGAAAGTATGTTCTATGACGTTTGTTAAGTCGTATGACATAAGTATTTGAAGTTGTGTAAGTTCGACACTTAGTAAAATCTGACTTTTCAAGGTTCTGGTTTGTGCGACGTAGCATGCGACGTAGCATGCGACGTAGGGTGCGACGTAGGAAGGTACGTCGCATGATGCGACCTTCGCAAATCAATGCGACGTAGGAGGCGACGTCGCTAATGCGACGTTGGTTCGGTTTGCGACGTAAAAGTCTACGTCGCTATGTGCGACGTCCGCAAGTTAATGCGACGTAATAGGCTGCGTCGCTAGTGCGACGTTGGGATATCTGTGCGACGTAGGCCGCGACGTCGCTAAATGCGACGTTGGCCACAAAATGCGACGTTTTGAGCTACGTCGCAGAAAGTCCAGCGTCTCTGCGACGTAGCGGTCTGATCGGAATATGGTGGCCGGAAAATCGGTCGAAAAGCTTCCGTTCGGTCCAAATCTTTTACCCAACCCATTTTTGGACATTTTAAGCATATATAAACTATAAAAACGTAAAAATGAGTAAAAACGGAGAGTTTCGGGTTTTGTCGGAAACTTACGAAATGCCGAAATGAAAATCCGGAAAGATAGCGTGATAGATCGTGATGTGGTGGTCGTTTTCTTCCAAAAGGGTAGTATGTTTCGCGTGCGTTTAGTGGTAGTATTTTGCGGTTTTGTGAGGTTTTTGGGTGGTGGGGTTTGAGAGAAAAGAAAGGAAGAAAGAGAAAAGAAAAGAGAAAGTGAAAAGAAAAGAGAAGAAGGTGGGAGGTTAAGCCTCCCATTTTCAGTCCGCGCCTCCGTGCTCCGTGCGGTGTTCGTTTCCCCCGTCGTTTAAACGTTATATTTTTAAAAAAAATGACGGGAATATTTTAAATGAAATACCTTGAAATTAATTATAAAAACATTTTTCGAAGTATTTAAAATTCTTAACTCGCGTTTAATTCGTATTCGTTAAATTATTTAAAATGTCGTCGTGATATTATAAATAATGTTTGTTCGCTGTGTATTTTATATAATAAAATACGTTCTCATTATTTAGGTAAGTTTCTGTCACCAACGTCAAAATAATTGTGTCGGACTCCGTCCGGTTAATTCGTACGATTTATCCAAATCGCGTAAAAACACACATATATATATAAATCAACTTATATATATACAAATAGAGCCTGTAATTAGTCCTATTACATACTAATTACAACTAGTTACAATCAATTAGGCATAAATAATTATCCTAATTTAGCAGGTGTTACAGATGGGCACTTTTGTCTTGAAATCTCGTTTTGATGCCTTAAATCCTCAAACGTGCGTGGAATCTTCGTTTTCTACCCGTTTTACTTGATTTTCATCGTGCAACCTTGTTTTGACCATCTTGGCATAATACTATTGATTTGTACTGTATTTAGGTTAAAATGCCAAGAATCATTCCAGAATGAGAGAGATATCGGTAGTAAAAACGTGACTTTTTACGCGATATCAGAGATCATACGTTATTTCATGATGCTTGAATAACCTTAAAACATCCTGAGTTAAACACATACAAATAGCTGAATGTGATTTACGTTTAATATCGTACTCCTTACGTTCTTCAGGAGTCATTGCCTTGTAGGTCTTGGCTGGAGGAACGCTTCTATAATTACCTTCTGCAACAGGCTTTTCATAACGTTCAGTAAGAGGACCCCATAGTTCAGGACAGTGAAAATCAACATATTGCTCAAATCTAGATCTCCAATAAGCATAGTCCATATCAGGTGAAAACTGAGGTGGTTTATTACTAGAAGCAACATCACTACTTTGCTTAAGCATGTCTCTAATGTTTTGACGACTGTCCCTATCAGTGGCCATTGAATTATACATAGACAAAAATTCAAACAGTCTGAAACTTGCGACACAGAAGCTAATGTTGCACCAAAATCAGCGACATCACAGACAATGTCGCAGAATACTGATGATTCAATTAAGAATCCGAAAAGGCGACGTAGAGTATAACGTCGTAAATTATGTCGCAGATTAACACAATGTCGCAACGAGATGTCGCAAAGACCAATTAAGGTCAGGGAATTAAAGTCGCAAACGACGTCGCAGATAAGGTCGCAACTAATGTCGCAAAGTCACAAAGTCACAAACAGCTGTGGCCAGAAACCCTAATTTTCGAAAAAACAAACCCTAATCGATTTCTTCAATCTCCAAACGAACAAACCCTTCAGAATATCCCAGAAAATGCAATTTCAAACCTGTAAATCTGAAAAACAAGAATAACCACACGAAAAACAATATGATTAAACGTTAGTAAAATCCAAACTCGATCCGATGCTACCCAAAACGAGCTTCTCCTTGCTCTGATACCAGTTGATAGTCCCCTAGGCGATCTTGATCGAGTCAAGCAATCCAATCAAAGGCAGAATCAACGATTAGATAATAACAATATCAAACAAATCAAACGAACACAATAATAATCAAAGCTCTCGTTGTATTAATGATATTAATCGATCAGCTTACAAGGGATTTCGACTAATTGCTTTTAGGGTTTTTCGTCAACCCTAAAACTGAATACGTAAAACATATTTATACAAAAGTGCTGGTTCCTGCGACATTACACACAATGTCGCAAGCCCAGACCCATGCGACTTAGCCCATGTCGCAAGCCCACAATACAATGTCGCTAATGCGACATTGAAGCTAATGTCGCCAAACACAGAAAACATAAAACGAATTACAAATTCAACTACGAGCTATGACCAATTGACAGACACTCTAATATGCACCAACAGCTTTCCAATAAAAGTTAGAAAACAATGGTTATATTTGATAGATTATAGTACTCTTTCGAGCTAAAATGGATATTGAAATAGAAATGGGGGCTTTGTATGAAACTCGTATGAAAAGAATATACGTGGAATCGATAGAGTTCTCTTCTCCAAGTTTCCCCGCAACTTCAATTTCATCCATTATAATGTCTGCTTTAGCTTCTTTTTTTTCTTTCTTTTTGTGTTTTCCTTCTCCATTATAAGTTTGAGTAGAGAGTTTAACAATAAGAGATTGGGCTGTCATATGTCAACTAGATTATATTACATGTATATTAGAGGTGTTTGTTTCATGGTTTTTGGAATGAGTTTTGAGACTTGGAATGAAAAAAAATGTTGGGATTAAAACATGCATATGTACGCAAACAATTTGGTATCTCTAGTTGTAGGTACAATTATAAAAATAAATATATCGAGGAATATCCATATGTTTGCGAGTTAAAGGAATCCACGAACACATGTCGTGGCTAGATTAGATTGCTACTTGTGACTTGCGGGTAGGGATGACAATTGTTATCCGATCCAGTGGATATCCACTCGATTCATCCACTTAATGGTGGATATGAAAGATTAAAATGGATGAATAGTTGATATGGATGATTAGTGGATCGGATATGGATGACTGATGTGACCCAAAAAGTCATGTTTTTAAGGACATATTTCCACACCTTTTGGGCTATTCTTTGGTGAAAACCTTTTAAAACCATCATTATTTACCAAAAATCACCAAGGTAGTCTAAATACAGACATTGTTACAAAAATCGGTTAAAACGTTCAAATAACACGCAAACCGAGGCAAAACAATCACCTTAAATTTTATTTTCTTAATATTCTTATAGAAATAGATCTTAATTCATATTTTATGAATCTATAGGAAAATCCAAGACCAGAGGTGAAAGAATAAGAAGAAACGGACGGAAGACGGAGAAGATATGCAGTCTGGAAGCTCGCCGATCGTCATCCGGAACATGCAAAAGTCAAACACTTCCAAATTTGGCAAACTTAGTTTCATTAGAAGCGTAACGGAAAAACGAAGCCAACGGCGCAAGAATTAAGCAAATCGGGCTTAAAACTAAGAAGATACGGACGAACCAAGCAACCGAGGAGTCAGTGGAGGACAAACGGAGCACCAACCTCCCCCCCCCCCCCCCCCCCCCCTCCACTCTAGGTACCGTATACGGTACCTAGAGGGCCATATACGGTAGGCAGGGTACCATTTGGTGCCCTGTTTGCCTTAATAAATGGTACTTGGGTGCCGTTTGACCCCCCTGTTGCTTGCTCGGCCCGTGTAACGCTTTGACGCTTGTACTCTATGCTTCAAGGCTTGTACCTCAAACCCTAACCTTCTCCTATAAATACTCCCTCCATTTTCACATTTCAACACACCTCATTCTCTCATTTTCTTTCTCTCTCTAAAATTCTCTCTCTAGTTTATTTCTCTCTCTAGAAATAAGCTAGTAGGTTATAGTTTAGGGTAGAAGCTTTTAATAGCTTTTGCACGGAGATACTCCGAGACTTCAGATTCGTGAAGATTTGTCTGTATTACTCTCTTATTCAGGTTTAATACAATCTCTCGTATTTATTCTTATAATAATGTTATCTTATTATGCATGCTTAGTAATGAATGCTAGAATTATGCTAGGCTAGACAAATCAATGCTTGTTGTGATGTATGCAATGTTAGGATAGTTATGATTTAATTTTCCATGTTGTTACTCTACCTGTATGAGTTTAAACTGTTTGTGAACTTGATATCGCGTAAAAAGTCACGTTTTACTACCGATATCTCTCTCATTCTGTAACGATTCTTGGCATTTTAACCTAAATACAGTACAAATCAATAGTATTATGCCAAGATGGTCAAAACAAGGTTACATGATGAAAATCAAGTAAAACGGGTAGAAAACGAAGATTCCACGCACGTTTGAGGATTCAAGACATCAAAACGAGATTTCAAGACAAAAGTACCCATCACTGAAATCCGTCTCATCCAAGATGTTCGTCTTCAAATTACGAATCCAACAGAAGAAGAATCAACAAAAACGGACGAAGAATGAAGATTCTACGTACGCCGGAAGATCCAAATGATTCGTACGACACATCTAAAATTCAAAGACATATTTTTGGGATTTCTTTTCATCAAAAGCTTCGTTTTTGATTTACGAATCCAACGCAAAAAGAATCAACACAAACGGACGGGTAACGAAGAAAACACGCACGAATCGAGAAACGAGGCAACAGGCGACGAACTGGTGCAGCTAGCAGCCAGCCGCCGCCGGCCAGCCACCAGGCCGCCATCGGCCAGCCACCAGGCCGCCTCCGGCTGTCACCTAGCCACCGCCAGATGCCACCTTTACGCACCTCGTGCACCACTTTTACGCAACTTTACGTACCCGGTGCTAGACCTTTACGCAACTTTACGTTTTTGGTCCTTGCGTGTACCCGGTGCTAGACCTTTACGCAACTTTACGTACCTCGTGCACCACTTTTACGCAACTTTACGTACCCTGTGCCACCACCTTTTCCACCTTTTTCTATTGTAAGCCTTAACTTGCTAAAATGCACCAAGTCTCTTCTATAAATAGGAGGCATGAGGCTCATTTGCAAGACACACTCACACTCTCATTTTCACACTCATACACATACTCTCACTCTTCCATTTTCACTTTCTCACTCTAGAAATTCTCTTATATTTTAGTCTAGGATTATTGTAATTAATCTACGGATTAACATAGAGGCTAGATCGAACGTTAGGAGTTTGGAGATTCATCTTTGTACGTGTGAACGAGTTGTCAATTATAATAATACGCTGCTACGCATTTATTTCCGGGTGATATCTAAACCTTTATCATACTTGCTTTACTTTAATCATGTGTTATTGCTTGGTATGTGATATATTTATTGCCATGAATTGCGAGTAGTCTATTATTGTGATTGTTGATGATGTAGATAATTATAAGTAAGGATGACATTATATGATTAGTGTACGACAATCGTAATGTGATGTGACGGCCCCTATTCGACTGTTTATTTGATATAGTATTGGAAATGCTTCAAGCGGAGTACAAACGTATGGAAGTCAATAAACGACCGAAGGTAGTTACATCACTGGAGTCAGCTCTGGTTTAACAGTTGGAATTCCGAAAGGATAGTACAACTTCACAACTAACTGGTATATCCTACGAAAGTCAATGCACAACAAAATGATGTTCGAAAAACACGTTCAGATAAAATAGGAATTAATGACCTTTGTATCGTTAAGACTTTATGAACTTGAATTTAATTTATGGAGTACCCTTTCTGGTTATCCACGTGACTGCAACCTAGTAATTAGGACTTGATCAACCTTAATTATGGTAAGTAGTTATCTGTGCCCATGACATGCAACAAGTAAGACACAGTGAACCCACTCGTTGTATATATTAGGTTTACATTTCTGCATTACTTTACATTTAGTTAGTTTAGAGTGTCACTTTCACCGTCAATTACTCTTGACTGCATGTTTGATGTAAGAAGCAGTTGAACTACCATGTAAAGTACACTGTCCGATTACTGAAAGGCATGGTCTGCATATGAAACACGTTTTTATAAATTGCGAATAATCCAGGGATGTATAACTGTTTGAAAAGGAGAACTCAAGTCATAAGTTGAAGTAACCAAGCCTTAACGCACAAAACAA
This sequence comes from Helichrysum umbraculigerum, assembly GCA_949592205.1. NCBI lineage: Eukaryota > Viridiplantae > Streptophyta > Magnoliopsida > Asterales > Asteraceae > Helichrysum > Helichrysum umbraculigerum. Next base: position 69,079,582 of record CATIUR010000003.1, read on the forward strand.
GACTTAGGAATAAGAGTAAAGTCCTAGCGACCTAGAATCCTTAAAACACTAAGTCTTACATAATCAACGGTCTAAACATACAAAGTTATTAATCTGCATGCTAATGGAATAATAAACTATTTTAGGGGTTAAGAACGGTCGGACCTATGAGACGATACGCTACTGATTCATGCACCTCGGTATCAAGCCAAGATAGGTTGCTTATCTTTCAACTTGATAAGTATTGGAAGTTTGCGTATTGCTCCCATCAGAATCATGATAACCTAGTTCCTAGTGACATGCCAGTGGGAAACTTAATTGGTAGGGTTCTAGAGTTTAAGCCTAATAGTTTGTCCATAACATTTAGTATTGTCCCTGTTTAATCTGTCATCCTGAAACATTAATTATCAAAGTCTCAGCAATCACATATTTATCTTTATCTGCTTTCCTGCACTTTAATTTCTTGCAATTTACTTTTATGCATTTTAATTACTTGTCTTTAGTTTAAAAAACCCCCAAACCTACCTACTTTGTTCCATCCTAAATATTTCCCTACCGAAAGCACCAGCTTTAATCACTCACAAAATTTGGATTCATAGAACGATCTTAGGTCATACTTACCGCTTGCTAACCAGAGTAGGTAGTACGTATAATTTAAGCCCAGCTAAATATAAATTTTAAAACCCCTGTTGGCGCCCGATTAGTTACCATCAACGACACCGACGTTTTCGGGTGCCATCAAATTTTTGGCGCCGCTGCCGGGGAATCACAAACGTACGATTCAAAGCCGCCTTAAGTAATAGTATTTAGGAGATCCTTCCGACTGAAATCTTCTCAGATATCTTTCGAAAGTTAAATTAAGTAATTTAGTATTAATTATTAGTTTATTGTTAATTCAGTTAATTAGGATAATATTAGTTTAAACATGACATCTCAAAAACCCACTTCTTGGGAAGAATTGTACGCTACCCTAGAAGAATTTAGGATCCCACTTTCCATTCCAAAACAATTCCTGGACCTTGATGACACAGACCAGTTACCTGACCTTACATCATCTCCAGAAGATCACTCTCCAACTTTACACTCGCCTAATTTACCAAATTCTGTCCACTTCAATTATCTTCCCGAAGATGAGGTAAAACCTCCGAAATTTCATGACTTAATCACCCTCATTCCCGAGACAACAATATATTCCCAAATCCTGTCCAATTCTCATAATGACGGCATACTTCCATTCTTGTCACATGAACCCAAATACACCATTTATCGAGTGGTGGATAAGGTTCCATCAGTCAAGTCAGAACAACCTTGTTTTGAAGAACGCCACCTCGGTGCTTCTTTCGACCCTTCCCGTAGGGTAGACGTCTATAAGGCATTCGTCAGGCAATTAACCTATTTCTTACAAACAACGAGAAATGATTGCCAAATTAGAGAAACAAGTAGAATTCTTGCTTCGCCTGTCAAGTCAAGGATACGAAAACCCTTCCACGAATTTCAGAGATCAAGAACTAAAATTTGTAGCAGATTTAGATCTACTCTTTAAATCATTTGCCGACATGGACTATCTCCCAATATCATTGATATTAATCAATCACAATGTCGCCGCAATGATCAACAAACTTGAATTCTGGGTAGAACAAGATCCGATGATTTCCATCGTCATTCCTGGTAAAATTCCTTTCTTTGTTGACCCCGCCTCTTACTTGATCTCCAAATTACGAGACGTTTTTCCTGATTCCACCAAGGAAAGAATCGACACAGTTTTCTTCGCAAAAGGAAAAGACCTTCACGTCAAGCTTACTCGAATCTTTGCCTTTACCAAATACCCTGTGACACCCGTCAAATTAGGACTAGAAGTTAGTGCCTAATCAAGTTTTAATACATGTAATTAGTTCTGTGTTAGGCTAATTTGTGCATCAAGTATTATATATTGTTGGATATATATACATACAAGTATGCGATTTGGTTAAATCGTACAAGTTTCAAATCAAATGTAATTCGGTTCAAATAAACACGGACGTTGGTAAACAATTTAATTAAATAATATAAACGTTATTTAATAACACAATTATGACCAAAGTATTATTTTTATAATATTTCCTATTCATTTTGAATCATACAATCAATGGTCATGCGATTAAAATAATAAACGAGTAAATAAAACAACATAAGTTAAAAGTTATATTTTATAACGCAATTATTAAAATACTTCAACAAAATATTTGGGTAATTATTCGCAACTTAAAAAGTACATTTAAACGCGTAAATTGATGTAAAACGATGGGGAAATGAACACCGCACGGAACGCAATCGCGGGGAACAAAGTTTGGGACACACCCACATGGGGTGGGCCCCACAAGAACCTGCCAAAGGGAGGGGACATCACCCCCCTCACCTCACTCTCTTCTCATTCTCACACTCTCACTCTATTTCTCCCTCTCATTTTCTCTCTAAATCACAAACCTCCACCATCTCACAAATCCACAAAATAACACCCTTAAACGTACTCGGATCATATCACTCGTTTGGAATAAAAGATTCACGGAGTCACGATCTACATTCCTATCTTTCCGGTTTTTCACGGCATTAACTTTGTAAGTTTCCGACAAAAACTCGAAACTCTCCGATTTCGCTCATTTTTTACGTGTTTGTTGTTTATATAAGTTGATAATGTCCATATATGGGTTGGGTAAAAGATTTGGACCAAATGGTCGCCGGAAAACTCAATTTTGGCTCAAAAATCCGTCAACAGCTTTAAGTGTCGCAACGATGACTGCAGTATAGCGTCACTTCGTGCGTCACTTAAGTGACGCACTGAGTGTCGCTAAAAGCCCTAATTTTGCGTCACTTGCCTAAGTACCGCATTAAAAACCCCTTTTTCCCGACACTTGCCTAAGTGTCATAAATTCAATACCCGTCACTATAAACCGACACTTATAGCGTCACTTGTTTAAGTGATGCCTATAATCGAGAACAGATTTCATCCGTCACTAACCTTAGTGACTCATGACCTTTATACCGACACTTACAACCGACACTTACAACCGACACTTCCTTAAGTGTCGCCCTCTATGCGTCACTTGCACAAGTGACGCCATTAGATCAGAATCCGTCATTTCATGCGACACTTCCTAAGTGTCGCCTAAATCCTAAGTGTCGCTATAAGTGACGCTAAAAACTGAAGGTTTGCCACTCATTTTTACTAAGTGTCGAGACCTGAATTTTATCACTTGATTTCACCCAAATTCAAGGCCAGATGCGTTTTTCACCAAAGCAATTTAATAGAAATAAAAATTTTTCGAGCTGACTTGGCATCTCGACCCCAACCAGGGGCCAGCCCCTTGGACCCCGCCAGGGGTTGCCACCCCTGGAACCCCGCTAACCAGGGGCGCTGCCCCCGGACCCCCGTCACCTAAAAGTTTGTAAACATTTTAAGTGCAACACTTCAAAAATCAAAATAATAATGTTGAAAATTATCATTACAAACAATCACCAACGGGCCGTACACACTTTCTAAACACAAGTTAATCAACCAAATCGTAGTAATTTGGACAAGTCAATCAACCAAATGGGGATAATTTGGACATTATAGTTGAACGAACAGCTACAAAGGTAGTCTTTTAAGATACCTATTCAATTAATAACCATCGCGCGTATTGAACGCCCTCAGGTTACAAGTCTCCGGACATCAATTCAAAAGCTAATCAATTCAAGTTTATTTCCATAAACACGCAAGGCTCAGGTGAGTCTCACGGCCCCTATTTTACTGCTTTTCAATCAGGGGTGTGATATTATTGCTCGTTTTATTTTACAAGTTGAACGCACGCACAAATCAAATCAAATACTACATGAGTTTCAAGCTAATCAATTTAAAGCTCTCCATAGCATAGTCTGGTAACACGTAGTAGCGTGAATGTTAGTATATGATATCATATAGGATTGACAATCCTCGTCCGGGTTAGCACGCACTAACTGGTCAAACGGACGTATTAGCATTTGGGAAGACGAGTGTAGATTAGGTACTCGTAGGAGGCACCTCAGTTAGGTTTCCTTAATTGGACCTGACACTCAAGTTAAGCTTAGACTATGTGCTCATGGATGTATAACTTTTATTTTGCTTAATTGCATTTTAAATTCAATTATAAATCTTGCGGTTCATACAAATATATGTTGACTTATAAACCTGTGAGCTCACCAGCGTTTTCGCTGACTCAATTTAGTATGTATCACAGGTAACCAGCAGTAGGTTGGACTGCTCAATCAGGATCAATTAGCTCGAGTCAGCATGCAAACAATCAGAGATTTAGCTGCATTATTATATTTTGTATAGATTAATTATGTACTTAAATCTCTCAATTTCAATCGAGCTAATGTAACTATATTTTGATGTGAACTCTGATTTTATCAATACAAGTTTGTAAAACGACGCATATAGTGGTCGTTCATTATACCTTGTGTGCTTGATATGTAATTAGTCGCGCCCCGACCCGAACCGCTTCCGCATCATAATTTGGGGGTGTGACATACCCCTTCACTTCCGCACAAAAAGCCAAAATCAGTGAACTCTGTAGGATAGTTAAGTCTGCAACCGGAGAACCTGATTCACAGGAGGAGAATGCATTTGTGGAAATCATGAATAAACTCACTCACGATCTGAATTACAAGGACCAAGGAGTACGCGACGGTTTGTCAAATCCCAAAAAGATAAGGAAAGCGTATAATAAGTTGATTGACGATCTCGTCAATTTAGGGTACGAGGAACGAGAGATCCTAGGGGGATTAGAGAATCGTCATTATTTAGTTTACAATGTCATTTGGGAACTTTCAAAATGTTTTATGCCAAAAAAACGTTCGCTTAAGGGAGCAAATCTCGACCATTTCCTAATGGAGGAATCGGAACGAATCTTAAAACAATTCTCTCCGAAAAGGTCGAGACTCGCGACTTTAAAAGAGCATATTTTATTATAAATATAGTAATATAATAAAATTTTGAAAGTTTCCTTTAAAAGAAAAACGTTTTTAAATTTTTTTTTTGCCTTAAAACACGTGCGCGACAACAAGAACGTACAACGTTAAGCTTTTTGCTGAAACATGTACATTCAACAAGTCCACGTCAGACAAATAATTTTTAAACACCAAAAATAATTTAAGTTTAATATTTCAGGTTAATTTTAATTATCCCGTAAAAATTTGCACCTTTCTTAAATTGTTTATAATGTAACGAGAAACTAACAAGTAACTAGTTACAATAAATACATTTAAGATTCGTAGTCATTATTAGTAGGACATTAGAAATTAACCTAGAACATTAGGCTTAGTACTAATTAAGTACTCTAGGGACCATATGTAAGGAATAAAGTACATAAGAGTATGACAAATATTCTCATGGACCACCAACCTTCCATTTGATCCCATAATTCAAAAACAAAAGAAAAAGTTTTCTTCTCCTTCCTTCCTCTCCCAAAAACCGGCCAACCCATCACCACCATGTAACCACCATCAAATCTCTACCAAAACATATGATCTTGTGTCCTTTTGAGCTCCTTGTTGCATCTTCTTCACGGTTGTACATTCTTTTTCACGTTTCAATCATTAAACTAAGGTATGATCATAAGAAACCTACTTTGAACTTAAAATATCTTATTCTATGAAGTTAGCTAAGTTAGTAACTAGGAAATAGGACTTTTCTTGGTTAGATGCTTAGAAACTACATGTTACTACCACTTACCCACACTAGTTTGACTCTTTCAAAAGGATGTACTTTGACCTATTGATTAAGTCTAGAATTTTGCTTGATTAAGTGTTAGTTGTTAAATATTTAAGTAATTGTGGTGTTTTGAATGATTGCTCTATGTTAATTGCACAATGCGGATAAATTAGGATTAGCAGGTTTGACTTTTTAAAGTCAACAAAAAGTTAACTAGCATGCATGATTAGGATAGTAAATTAACATTACTTGACAAACTCTTGCTTACTAGGATACTTGTACTTGCTTGACTAGTCAAAATAGGCAATTTAACTAAAAAAATCATTATTGTGAAAATAAAAGCCTTGAAAAAAACCAACACATGGGTGACATAATTCCTTATGCATGACCTAGGAAATGCTTAAAATAGGATAGTTCATATTTACATGTATAGGTTATAACTTTGGTATTCGGATACTTGAAATTATCATTTGAAGTACGCTTTGACCTAAAAAGTCAACTTGAAGTGTTGCATTTTTTAAACAAATCAATAGCAATTTTTATTCAAAAAAAACCTTACTTCAACTTGGGCTCCTAAAAAGTCAAAACCTACCATGTGGCTATAAATTGTGAAATAATGACGTTTCAAACTTGGCTAACACCAAACTTTGTAAACGACATTACTGCACAAATAAGTTACCGTCATTCCATGACTATATACTTTCACATAATAATGATTGCCTTGGTATTGTTAAAAAAAAAAAAAAACCTGATTATTAGTCACTTTGGGAACATTTTATATTTACTGTAATCTTTGGACTGTCAAGAATTTAAAGCCCTCATTTCGAATTTTCCATTAGAAATTTCGGGAAGCGCTTTAAATTTCCCCTTTCTTAAGACCTATTACTTTAAATCTCTCATGCTCTCAGGTACTATGTCGCCAAAAAAGAAGAAGCTAAACCCAGCACGTCCACTTACAGGATTTCTTGCATACCTTAGTGCCACACTAGCATACGACCAGATGGCACGAATATGGAGAGACAAATCATTTGGCCGTTTTAGATATGTAGACTGGGAAAAGCTGCAGACATTGGGATTCAGGCAGAGATTAGAGAGTCTACTCAGTTACTCAGTAGAGGGTCAGAAGTTTGAGTCTCTCAAAAGACTATTCAGCATTGACGAGCCGGTGTATATGGAGATGATCACCCAGTTCATGATCACCCAGTTCATGACCACCTATACGTTTCAGCCAAGGAGTAGAGTTGGAGATGGGGTGATCACATTTAGGTATATGGGGAGCTTATTCACCTTGTCATTGGCTCGATTTGCACGTCACCTAGATCTCTACACTCCAGAAGAGATCGATTCACCTCTGTTTACTAGTGGAGTCACCACTGTTTCCCTCACGACTACTACAGCAGAGGCATGGAGTCATTGGTCACCAAAGCCGTATTTCTCGGGTATTAAAGCTACCCAGCTCACAGACCCAGTTATGCAGATTTTGCACAAGCTACTAGCTTGTTCGCTTGATGGGAAACATACATCTAATGGACGAGTCTCTGTGTTTGATGTTGTGATGATGACATGTATCCTCGAGAGGAGGAACATTCAGGTTGCCCATCTAGTTGCACAACGAATCTTGGAAGAAAAAGATTTTGGTGCAAGAAGATCATTCATGGGCCCAGTGATTACCAGGTTGATTCGAAAAATGGGGTTGATTAGGACGACAAAGATAGAAAAATTCAAGAGCCTGCCAGAATGGAGTGCCCAGCCGATAGACTACAATTTTCTGAGGAGCATGGATATACTTCGGATTTTGAGGGATGGCACCGTTTACATCAGGGCACGATCATCAGACCCTGAGAATGTTGATACATTGGTAGCAGGTCTAGTCCTACCTAGGGAATCCAGGAAAAGGAAACAACCAAGAGATCCCCGCAATTCAGACTCCGATTTAGATGAGGATGAGGATGCACATGATTCTGATGACCCAGTTGCACCGCCACAGCCTACTAGGCCAGGACCTTCTGTCCCGGCCCCTAGAGCTCAGATACCAGCTTACATATACCATTACGGGACACCTCCAGGGCCAGACTATTGGTATTGGCTGATGCAGATCAGAAGTTATAGAGCTGTGAGGCAGCAGATTGCAGGGATTCCAGTGAGCCCATTGCCAGACATACCGTGTGGGATAGGCCGAGCACCACCACGCTTATATACCCATGTAGCTCCTACCCCAGCACCTCACCGACATCTAGCTCGTGACCATGGCCAGGGTTTACCACCTCGCATAATTCCACCTAGACCACGAGCACCACCAGCACAGGTTCCGCCCCCAAGACAGCATGTTCCCTCAGCAATTGAGTCAGTCAGGGGTCAGACTTCAAGGAACAGCAGGATATCCAGAGTTTCCATGCGGGCCACCATTGTTCAGATTCATAGGATTCTCAGGAGTGTTAACCCTGTAGCTGCACCGATTGATCCAGTATCCTCTCATAGACAGACTGATTTATTCAGAGGACACTCTCAGCCGAGGACACCCAAGATCCCATTAGATAGCTTTGACATGCCCGCAGGGGAATTCGTTGATAATTTGATACAGCATAGAGTATTCACTACAGGTACACCAGATGCAGAGGCTGATCGAGATGCATCAGACGAAGGCACCCACTATCAGCACGATGATTCTTCATCAGATGAGACATCTCCTGGACCTATAGTATCTTCAACAGCAGTATCACCACCAGCCAAGCACTAGATTGCTCCGCTTTCTGACTTCTTTCTATTTTCTACCAAGACTTTATTATTATTGTGTGTATTCGATGTACTTTGGATGCATAGACATCACCTCTATCCATTTACTGCTTTATTATGTTATCATTTTACTTTTCTTATTAGCAGCTATTATTTAATTGTTGAGTGGCATGTTTGTTTGATTCAAACACTATTTATAGAAGATCAAAGCAAAAGAAACTGTGGACCTCGCCATGAAGAACACTAGGAGACGTAAGCTACAAACCACGAGCCAGCAGACTTCTAACGAGTAGCCGACAACGCGCGCAACAAAATCGGTACACCATTCCAAAACCCTCTACCCGTTTAATGCGCTGATCATCTCATCCGATATTCCAAAAACTAAGTGTGGGATACTAAAAACCACACTACACTTAAGAAACAATCCGAAAATAAGTAGAATCTCTAAGTGTTGGATACTTCAACAAGAGGTACTCAACAGATAGATTCGAACATTAGGGACAATGTTCCTCTAAGTGTGGGATATACGGCCTCCAACCGCAAGTTTTACCTCTTGTCCGTAAGTCAAACAAAATTTTCATTAAAAGGCTAAAAATGGAGAAATTTTCAAAATTTCCGGATTCAAAAGCATTATTCTTTAGGAATCCTATCTTTTAAAACTATAAATTACAGCAAGAAACGAGTTTTAACAAAGAAACAAAACCGTTTTAGAATAAGATACGGACGAAAAGGGCAACACATGGCTAGACACACATTGACCAAAACATTCAATTCGTGAGGATTGTGCCCATAATTAGCATTCATCTTTACAATGCTTCACTTACATTTCATGTGTGCGCTGATGTACGCATTTGAATTAGAACTTGCTCTTGCAATGCATTTCGAGATCACACCAATGAGTGCCATAAGTGGCATAGATACAACCTATCTTGATAACTTCTAAGGAATCCAAGCACCCTTACACCACCAAACTTCCACCCACTCAACATTCACTCTTCACACCCAATAAAAACCTCCTATTGTTCATCCCGAACCTACAGAAGTTTCATCTTCTAATAAATTTTCAGAGACACTCTCAATTTCCTAAGACTTTTGCAAGAAAAGCCATCACAACCCAATACCATTGAAAAACCTTCAAAGGCCATAGAATATATATATCAATGAGGTCGGCACGATAAAAGAAAAGAAAAAAAAAAGAAAGGAAGAAAAGAATTATGCCGGCACGACCAAAAAAAGGGCCAAGAAAAGGAAGAAAAATCCAACGGAAAGGGCTACAAGTCTTTCCAAAATTTGAGAAATTCCAAAAGAGACTCTCTCAAGAAAAGTACCATAGTTTCAAGGAAATACATGGAAAAACTCATCACACCCCTCATCACACACCTTCTTCAAAACCAAGCAACCGATTCCTTCCCAAGATATCTCGAAAGGTTAGTATCGTCCTCATCAAAAGTGATGAAGATTTGATTCTTGATCAAGCCTATGACGAGAATGCTGCATGACTGGCTATCTGAGTAATTGCCACTACTAAGTAGGAAACCCTAAACACCTGAGTGATTTGAGTGACCCACTTGTGAGGATTGCCTAGTCATGACCATCATACGAGTTGCTCGAAGAAGGTATCAAATTCTACAAACCCTTAGTTTCCAGTGAAAACTCTTTCGTAACTGTAATTTTATATTCTTTGGAAATGGCATCTCTAAAAACTAATGCGATTAGAATCCTTCCAAAAGCTTTTATGAATAAGTTTGCTTGAGGACAAGCAAAGTTCTAAGTGTGGGATACTTGATATCGTGTAAAAAGTCACGTTTTTACTACTGATATCTCTCTCATTCTGGAACGATTCTTGGCATTTTAACCCAAATACAGTACAAATCAATAGTATTATGCCAAGATAGTCAAAACAAGGTTGCACGATGAAAATCAAGTAAAACGGGTAGAAAACGAAGATTCCACGCACGTTTGAGGATTCAAGACATCAAAACGAGATTTCAAGACAAAAGTGCCCATCACTAACATCCGTCTCATCCAAGATATTCGTTTTCAAATTACGAATCCAACAGGAGAAGAATCAACAAAAATGACGAATAATGAAGATTCTACGTACGCCGGAAGATCCAAACGATTCGTACGACACATCTAAAATTCAGAGAATATTTTTAGGATTTCTTTTCATCAAAAGCTTCGTTTTTGATTTACGAATCCAACGCAAAAAGAATCAATGCAAATGGACGCATAACAAAGAAAACACGCACGAATCGAGAAACGAGGCAACAGGCGACGAACTGATACAGGTAGCAGCCAGCCGCCGCCGGCCAGCCACCAGACCGCCGCCGGCTGCCACCCCCTGCACGGTTCCCGCTTTTTGGTCCTTGCGTGTACCCGATGCTAGACCTTTACGCAACTTTACGTACCTCGTGCACCACCTTTACGCAACTTTACGTACCCTGTGCCACCACCTTTTCCACCTTTTTCTATTGTAAGCCTTAACTTGCTAAAATGCACCAAGTCTCTCCTATAAATAGGAGGCATGAGGCTCATTTGCAAGACACACTCACACTCTCATTTTCACACTCATACACATACTCTCACTCTTCCATTTTCACTTTCTCACTCTAGAAATTCTCTTATATTTTAGTCTAGGATTATTGTAATTAATCTACGGATTAACATAGAGGCTAGAACGAACGTTAGGAGTTTCGAGATTCATCTTTGTACGTGTGAATGAGTTGTCAATTATAATAATACGCTGCTACACATTTATTTCCGGGTGATATCTAAACCTTTATCATACTTGCTTTACTTTAATCATGTGTTATTGCTTGGTATGTGATATATTTATTGCCATGAATTGCGAGTAGTCTATTATTGTGATTGTTGATGATGTAGATAATTATAAGTAAGGATGACATTATATGATTAGTGTACAACAATCGTAATGTGATGTGACGGCCCCTATTCGACTGTTTATTTGATATAGTATTGGAAACGCTTCAAGCGGAGTACAAACGTATGGAAGTCAATAAACGACCGAAGGTAGTTACATCACTGGAATCAGCTCTGGTTTAACCGTTGGAATTCCGAAAGGATAGTACAACTTCACAACTAACTGGTATATCCTACGAAAGTCAATGCACAATAAAATGATGTTCGAAAAACACGTTCAGATAAAATAGGAATTAATGACCTTTGTATCGTTAAGACTTTATGAACTTGAATTTAATTTATGGAGTACCCTTTCTGGTTATCCACGTGACTGCAACCTAGTAATTAGGACTTGATCAACCTTAATTATGGTAAGTAGTTATCTGTGCCCATGACATGCAACAAGTAAGACACAGTGAACCCACTCGTTGTATATATTAGGTTTACATTTCTGCATTACTTTACATTTAGTTAGTTTAGAGTGTCACTTTCACCGTCAATTACTCTTGACTGCATGTTTGATGTAAGAAGCAGTTGAATTACCATGTAAAGTACACTGTCCGATTACTGAAAGGCATGGTCTGCATATGAAACACGTTTTTATAAATTGCGAATAATCCAGGGATGTATAACTGTTTGAAAAGGAGAACTCAAGTCATAAGTTGAAGTAACCAAGCCTTAACGCACAAAACAAGACTTAGGAATAAGAGTAAAGTCCTAGCGACCTAGAATCCTTAAAACACTAAGTCTTACATAATCAACGGTCTAAACATACAAAGTTATTAATCTGCATGCTAATGGAATAATAAACTATTTTAGGGGTTAAGAACGGTCGGACCTATGAGACGATACGCTACTGATTCATGCACCTCGGTATCAAGCCAAGATAGGTTGCTTATCTTTCAACTTGATAAGTATTGGAAGTTTGCGTATTGCTCCGATCAGAATCATGATAACCTAGTTCCTAGTGACATGCCAGTGGGAAACTTAATTGGTAGGGTTCTAGAGTTTACGCCTAATAGTTTGTCCATAACATTTAGTATTGTCCCTGTTTAATCTGTCATCCTGAAACATTAATTATCAAAGTCTCAGCAATCACATGTTTATCTTTATCTGCTTTCCTGCACTTTAATTTCCTGCAATTTACTTTTATGCATTTTAATTACTTGTCTTTAGTTTAAAAACCCCCCAAACCTACCTACTTTGTTCCATCCTAAATATTTCCCTACCGAAAGCACCAGCTTTAATCACTCACACGTTTGGATTCATAGAACGATCTTAGGTCATACTTACCGCTTGCTAACCAGAGTAGGTAGTACGTATAATTTAAGCCCAGCTAAATATAAATTTTAAAACCCCTGTTGGCGCCCGATTAGTTACCATCAACGACACCGACGCTTTCGGGTGCCATCAGAACTTATAAGCTGAACCTCTGCCCGTTTTATCTATCCCACTTATGATGTGGTTTGTATCCTCGTCCCTAGAATATGGCCAGTTGCTAGAAGTAGGATTGCCAACTATTCTGTGTTTGATGATCAATGAACTCAACATGGTCGTTGTTCCCTTGATTGAAACATATCTGAGGGACACGAAGCATAAGAGTAGAGATAGATTAGGTTCATGCTTATCTGTTGTATATCTTTGGGATAACTTCCGGGATATCCATGATTTAATCCTCAGGTCAGTTAGTGTAATACTAGTGTTCCGTCCTATTGCATGTTCTTGTTTGATTGTTGCTTAGGTACTGCATGCTAGACATACATAACCACTATCACTGCCCTGCTAATTAGATTTTCATAAACATAATAAACATAATACAGGTAGGTTAACATGTATGTAATAGTTGTGATGATTGTATAATTAATGATGAACAATTCAACTGATCGCTAGACAGATTATCCCAACCGGTTCCGCGGGTTAAACCCTGTTCATGCTATTGTTCAATGAAGGATTCATGCCACGATACGGACGTCCTCCGGATGTCTGAGACTGGGGACCTGGATTGGGGACCTGGATTAGAGGATGGTTGTCAGTTGAATTGGTCGGTGTATTTGGGAGAACTTCCGGTGCACTGGACACTCTATAACTGCTATCCATGTGACATATTGTGTATCTGATTGCGGACAACTCTACATTAGGTATATAATAGGATCGTAGTTGTAACTCATTAAGAAATATAGGAATATCCAGTGAGTAATCTGGAATTCTAGTTGGTGTAACGGAAAAGCTGTAAAACGTCCAAGTATCCGGTATAGCGTTGGAACCACCTCTGGTGTAGTACAAATACGTGGAAGCCTAGTAAAGGACGTAAGCATAATACTTTACTACCAATTAGGTTTCTATGACCTCACCAGATTAGTCATCACACCTAGTAGCCTTATCCCTCATAACTATCCACCTTATAACATTGCCGAAATCACAGCAAACATATTCCTTATCTTGATTTCTCTGCGTTCTCCGTACAACCTCCACCTTTAGATTAGTTTTTAATTTTAGTAATTAGATTAGATAATCAAACCAACCTATCCAAAAGTTTTAAAAATCCCAGCTAAATTGCAAAAGATAATTAATCCGCCTAAGATCCCATGCCCGTTGTAGTTTGAAGAACGACACCTGAGTCATACGTACCGCTTACTGCCCTTTAGGTTTTTACGTTGTATAAAAACTTAGGATACCCAGCATAATAAATATAAAACCCATTGCCGTGTGCCCTTGCCGGACGGTTCAACGACCGGAGTAAAATCCGACCGACCACAGGGGCTAGGTGTTCAAAATAGACCGAAACCGGAAAACCGAACCGAAAACCGGTTGAATTGAACCAATTTTCGGTTAACCGAACCGAGTTTTTTTCGTTTTTCGGTTAACCGAACCGAAGTTTTTTTGGTTTTTCGATTTCGGTTTCGGTTCATGTTTTTGAGATAAACGTGAAAAATGGTTAACCGAAAACTTTATACATACCTTATAATATATGTATATATATTGTATATATTATATTTATATATAGATATTTACACTTGTATTTTGATGAAATCAATTATATTTCTTTTCCACTCATTTTAATGTAATTTACTAGCTTAATTTTAGCTTAGTATTGTAAGTATTACTACTTAGTTCTAATTATATTTGAACGATTTACGTACGTATAACATAAATACACAATTATAAAGTGTAAAATTATTATCGTTTGAAACTTTTATTGTCCAAATATTTTAAAAATAGTGAATACTTAATAATGAATGTATATTTGTGTGTTACTAATTACATTTTAAATAAGTTTTAAATAGTAAACGGTTAATTTGGTTAACCGATTAACCGAACCAAAAAATCGGTTAACCGATTACCGGTTAACCGAATTTTTCGGTTTCAGTTTAGGTTCAAAAAAATATCGAACCGGGACTCCGGTTATCCGGTCTCCGGTTAACCGAGTCCCCGGTTAACCATCCGTGAACACCCCTAGCTGGGGCTGCGACAAGTTTTTGGCGCCGCTGCCAGGGATTACAACGACGTATTTTAGGAATTTAGTTATCTTATTTATTTAGCGATCCTTTCGGAAGATCAATATAATCCGGAAGTTACCTGCTTTATTAGGTTAATTTAGTTTAGATTAGCTTTCCTTTCCGAAACCCTAATTTCTACCCTACGAGTTATGACGAACCGTATCACGCTCGCCTCATCAATCAATCCACTGCTAAAGGGGACGAGGAGGAACGATCGTAGCACCGACCGACGAAACCCTTGAAATTAAGCCTCACTACCTGAAAATGATTAAATCTGAGTGTCAGTTTCATGGTCTTTCGGTTGAAAATCCAAACGCCCATCTTAACAAATTCATCAACCTTACTGACTCTTTCGAACTAATAGGAACCAATAGAGACCTTCTTAGACTCCATCTGTTTCCTTATTCTTTATCTTCTCAAGCCTTAACCTGGTTTTATGATTTCGAACCCAATTCGATTCATACATGGGAGGAGATGGCTACTAAGTTTCTAGCTAAGTACTTTCCTCCTTCCCTACAAACCAAGCTTAAGACCAACATTGCTAACTTCCGTCAGGAAACTAACGAATCATTAAGCAAGGCTTGGGAACGATTTAAGAATCTTATCGGAAGATGTCAGAATCATCATTTGGCTGAAACGGATTTGGTCTGCACATTCTACAACTGCTTAAATCCTCAACACCAACAAACCCTCGATGCTGCTTCATCCGGAAACTTCATGCAACATACTTCAGACGAAGCATGGAAATTGATTGAGACGATGACGATGCATCAAGATGACTCGGAGTTAGATGAACCCACTTCAGAAGAAAGGAGTACTTCAGATCAAGCCTTGGACACTTTGAAAACTCAACTCGAATCTATCTCCGAAGTTGTCAAGGACTTGCAAGAATCTTCTAAACCCATGCAAAAGAAGAATCCACAAAAATTCTTCCCAAACATACAGGCCAACGAAGAGACTCTCGCAACAACTGGTAGAAACCCTGATCAAACTTTCCAATCCAAACCTTTCATTCAGCGGTTAACCACACGACCTACTTCTCAATCTTTAGTTCTCTCTACTCCTACCCAATTGACTTCTCGTCTAAACAATACGATTTTCAATAACTTCATGGTTGAGGAAAATAATACAAACAAACGAATTGTTGATTTTCAGAATCAAATTGATTACTTGCTCAGGATTTCAAATGATTTAATTAAAAACATGGAGGATAATGTTAAAAGGTTGTTTTTAAAAGTTGAGGAGAAGCAAAGGGAAGAAGCGATCTACAATTCTGTCTTTCACTCATCCTATGAGCACGATGACATGCTTGTGGTCACTAGAGGAGGAAAAGAGACTAAAAATGAGAAAACCATAGATATTCCTTCAGATGAACCTTCCACTTCTCTACTCTCTGATTCGGTACAAGTTGACACCCATGTCGCTTCTCCTGAACCAGAACCTTCTAAAGCCCCAGAAGTCTCTAAACCCGTACGAATACCTTTCCCTGGTAGGCTTAAGAAAGAGAAACAAGAAGCTCAATTTGGAAAATATCTAGAAATGTTCAAAAGCCTACACTTAAATATCAGATTATTAGATGCTTTAGTAGAAATGCCCAGTTGTGCTAAATTCTTTAAGGAACTTATATCCAACAAAATAAAAATTAGACAGATAGTTAACTTACCCTTAGATGCAGAGTGCTCTTTAATTATGTAACAAGGACTACCCCCAAAGCTTGGAGATACTGGCCGTTTCACTATTCCTTGTTATCTTCAGGATGTTCAAATAAGTAACGCCTTAGCTGACCTAGGAGCAAGTGTAAACCTCATGCCATTCTCGCTTCATAGAAAGCTTGGATTAAACGAACTCTTGCCAACCCGTATGACCATCCAATTAGCAGATAGATCAGTTAAACTCCCCCGTGGAATTGCTGAAGATATTATGGTCCGTGTTGATAAATTCGTCTTTCCAGTTGATTTTGTTGTTATGGATATTGAAGAGGACACCCATGTTCCACTCATCCTTGGCAGACCTTTCCTAAACACTGCCAAGGCCGTCATTGACGTAAATGAAAAATCTTTAAAACTCCGAGTTGGAACTGAAGAAGTCACCTTCAATGTTGATAAACTAATGAAACAACCCGTGGGAGAAGATCGTGGTCTTGTGGAGTCTATGTAGGAAATAATTAAAGAACACTTGGAAGAGATCCTCGCAGTAAGCAGCATCAACCCCCTTCCTAATACTGTCATCACTTCGAGAATACTCTGTGAAGAAGGTGCGGGTCTATGCTCGGCTATCTTGGAATTTTTCCAACGCATCTGGAGAGTTACTATTTCCTTTAAAGAATTCCAAGCCGCAGTTAAACTCTATCATGACCGCTTCACTTGGATATGGCACTCCTGTAGCTCTTTTACGAAGGAACCCGACCTCTGAAGTAAATCATTCATCTCTCTCAAGGGAAGAAATTCTGAAGACTCTTAAAAACATGAAGTCAATGCTTAAACCACCTACCCCACAACTATCTGAAAGTTGTGAGAATCTTCATCCCGAATTCACCATCAGCAAGTCTTCATCAGCTCAATTCCAGAGATTTGCAACAACCAACGAGGGAAAAGAAATAATCACTGAAGAAAATGCAATCTCTCAATCTTCCCAAGTAAAATATGAGCTGAGAAAATATGAGCTGTCTAACAATACAGAATGGGTTGAGATAGCTGCAGCCGACATTCCGGAATCACCTGCAATGGAGTCAGATTATCAAACGACATACGATGAGCTTAAAAGAGACGAGATTGCTAGGATGAAACCCTCTACTGAAGAACCACCCGAATTGGAGCTAAAGGAACTTCCCCCACACTTTGAATATGTTTTTCTTGAAGGAACTTCGCGCTTACTGGTTATCTTTTCTAAAGAATTGAAGCCCGAAAAGAAAGCAAGGCTGATACAGGTTCTAAAGTCACACAAGAAAGCAATTGCTTAGAAGATCTCTGACATACAAGGGATTAGTCCAAACTACTGCACGCATAAAATCTTAATGGAAAATGACTTCAGACCATCAGTTCAGAGGCAAAGGCGAGTCAACCCGAAGATTCAAGACGTGGTTAAAAAAGAGGTTATCAAACTTCTGGATGCTGGTCTTATCTACCCTATCTCATGTTCCCCATGGGTTAGCCCAGTTCAAGTCGTCCCAAAGAAAGGAGGCATGACGGTCATCGCTAACGAAAACAATGAATTGATTCCAACACGAACCGTCAACGGTTGGAGGGTATGGATCGACTATCGAAAACTGAATGAAGCAACACGAAAAGATCATTTCCCTCTACCGTTCATGGATCAGATGCTTGAAAGGTTATCAGGAAACGAATTATATTGCTTCCTCGATGGCTTCTCAGGCTATTTTCAGATACCTCTCGATCCAAAGGACCAAGAAAAGATGATGTTCACTTGTCCCTATGGAACATTTGCTTACCGACGTATGCCTTTTGGTTTATGTAATGCACCGGCGACTTTTCCAAGGTGCATGGTAGCAATATTCCACGACATGATTGAACAATGCATGGAAGTGTTCATGGACGATTTGTCAGTTTTTGGGGATTCATTCACCACTTGTCTTTCTAACTTGGATAGGATGCTTGCTCGATGTGAAGAATCAAACCTAGTTCTGAATTGGGAGAAATGTCACTTCATGGTGAAAGAAGGCATAGTTCTTGGACACCGCATTTCAAAGTCTGGAATTGAAGTTGACAAAGCAAAAGTTGAAACTATCTCAAAGCTTCCAGCCCCTACTTCTGTGAAAGCCATCCGAAATTTTCTAGGTCACGCCGGATTCTACCGGCGCTTTATTAAGGATTTCTCTAAGATTTCTCGACCTATGACTCATCTTCTCAAAAAAGATACTCCGTTTGACTTTACAAATGAATGTCTCAAAGCTTTTGACTACCTGAAAGATCAGCTTGTACATGCACCGATCATGGTTGCCCCCGATTGGAGTCTTCCATTTGAGATCATGTGCGACGCCAGTGATTTCGCTGTTGGAGCTGTATTGGGACAGCGGAAAGAGAAACACTTTCAACCAATATACTACGCTAGCAAAACGCTCACAGATGCTCAAGAGAACTACACAACTACCGAAAAGGAGCTGCTTGCGGTAGTATTTGCCTTTGATAAATTTCGTTCTTATCTAATCTTGTCCAAAACTATTGTCTATATAGATCACTCCACTTTGAAATACCTTTTCCAGAAGCAAGATGCTAAACCGCGCCTTCTACGATGGATTTTGCTCCTACAAGAATTTGATATTGAAATTAAAGACAAGAAAGGAGCAGAAAACGTCGCGGCCGACCATCTCAGCCGATTGAAAAATCCATCAATGGAGAAGTTGCACGAGGACGATATTCAAGATCACTTCCACGAAGAACAACTTATGACTATTGGAGGATGCCAACAGGGATCACATTTTACACACAATCCTTGGTATGCCGACTACGCCAATTATCTGGTAGGAAACATCGTACCAAAAGGAATGACAACCTCTCAGAGACGGAAATTCTTCCGCGATGTCAAGAACTATTATAGGAACGATCCTTATCTCTTTAAGGTTTGTCCCGATCAACTTATTCGAAGATGCGTCGATGGGAAGGAGGTAGAACAAATTCTACACCAGAGCCACCACGGACCTACTGGAGGACACTGTAACACCCTGTTTCTGGAACCGAAAATAAATGATTATTTAATAAATGAGAAATAGTTTAATTGGTTTATTTGGAAATAAATAGTTAAAAGAGTCATCGATTTTATTGTGATTAATAAAATCTTACTTATTTTAAAATATTAAAGTTGAGGGTAAAATAAAAGTATTTTGGATCACAGGTATTTTCGGGTTCCAGACAATAGGTTGGGAAGGGGGTATAATTTATACTGTGTTTTAAGCTGTAAAAGGGATTAAAAATCTGAGAGGTCGACACCTCACCCCAATTGTGACACCTAAACTCCTTACTCGTCACCTAACTTTATTTGATTAAGATTTGGTTCTTCATTTTCCTTTTTCTTCTATACTCTCTCTAAATTCTACAAATAAAAGAAAAGAAAGATTAGTTTATTTTTGGGTTTAAGAATTGAAGAAATCAGATTCATCATCATCTTGCCTTGTTGAATTACATTGTAAGCATTGTGTTCTTAATTTCATTTCTTTGAATTTGGGTAAAAGATGAATATGGCGATTTTGTGTAAATTGGAGTTTATAAGTTTTTGTTACTGATTTGTATGATGATATTATGATAGATATATGATGATTCTATGTTGAAATCTTGTGTTCTTTATGTTTGTTGGAGATTTGCAAATTAGGGTTTATGTAAATAAAAATTGGGGATTTGAAAGTAAATAGGTAATCTATGAGATATAGATGTATTTGTTGTGTAGAGTTGTAAAGATGAATTGTTTTGAATGTTAATCTTGTTGAAAATCAGTCCCAAAAGTGTTGTTTGAGTTGGATTTAATCAATAAAAGTGTTTTGAACATATTTGAATCGATTTGGCATGATTTTGGTAAAAATTCGAAGTTGGACAGCTTGTAGTGCAGAAAATAGGCTGTTTTCAATAAATCATAACTAAATAACCGTAACTCCGTTTTTGATGTACAATATATCGTTGAAAAGGTGAGAAAGTCTATTTTCTGTGGTTATGGCCTTGGTGCCCAGATCTGAATTTAAGTTGGACGAAAAGTGAGTTGAACAGCTGCTGTCCAGTTTTTACAAAACATACTAAAGTGTTGTAAAAGTGTTTATCAAATGTAGTAAGATGTATGAATGAAAGTTAGCTTATAATGATGGATTAAGAGAGGTAAATTGGTAGGTAAAGTGGTGACTTATATAATCATAGCGAAGCTTGGATTAAATTGACAAAATTGTGATGAAGTTAACTTTGAAAGTCAAACGGGTCGAATAAAAGAGTAGATTTATGAGAAAGAGTTGTATGTGTGTAACACCCCCAAAACTTAATGGTTTGCGGAAGCGAGTTTTGGGTGTTACTAATCAAATATCAAGCACAAAGATTAATAGCAAACAACTCTAAATGAGACGTTTTAGAATATACATTACATTTCAAAAGTAATACGAGTAAAATCTCCAAGTATGTATGCATGCGACTCATACTAGCTTAGCAAACAAGTAGATCCTGCTGGGCCATCCTACTGTGGCTGCGTACCTGAGAATGCATTACTAAAACGCGTCAACCAAAAGGTTGGTGAATCTCACAGGTTTGTAGTAAGTAAATCAATTGAACACAATTTGAGTATAACAGTTCACAAAAGCAGTAAATCAATAATTGTATTTGCACAGTTTGAATAACTTAGTAACGGTGATTGTACGTATGTAATCGGTCAGCAATCAGTCATTGCATCAGTGAAATCGGGTAATAACCCATGGTAGTAAGTACATAGTAATCTAGTAATCAATCATTGCAACCCTGCTATCGGGTAGTAACCCATAGCAGTAAGTAAGTAGTAATCCAGTAACGTAGTAAGTAATCATTGCACGAATGCAATAGGGTGTGATATACTTTGCTGTGAGCATCATAGCCGAAGCTTAACAAGTCTGTAAGTTGTGCCCCCGTGAGTGCTAATCCACAAACACTCATATGTAACGAGTAGAAAACGCCCGTTTATACGTGTACGGTTCGTGGTGGCGCTACCACCCCAGGCGGGGATTGTCAGTCCCATATGGATCCATATACTAATACTCGCGCTTAAGTCCATAACTAACAACTATGATTCAGAGGCCTTCATTGGATTAAACGTAACTCAAGCAGTACAGTATATCAGTAAGTCTGTAAGTCTGTAATTCAGTAAGTCGGTAAAGTCTGTAAGCCGGTAATCAATAATTCAGTAAGTCGATATGTCAACAAACAGTATCTCAGTAAGTTGATTAGGTAAATAGTGAATCTGTAAGTCTGTACGTTTGTAAAGTTTGTAAAATAACAATTTGGTGAAGTATAAGTCAAACAAGTAATTTAGTAAAACAGTAACTTCAAGTATTCAAGTAAATCAAGTAATGCATCTCCCCAAAACATTAAAACAGTAAAAAGGGGCCGTGAGACTCACCTGCAGAGTAATCAATTCTAAAGTGCGCGCGTATACCAAGTGTAATCTCCTAGAGTCCTAAACACGCGAGATTATATATTAATACGTATCATTTGCATAAATGCATAAGTTTCAGTAATTTGCAAAAGTGCATCGATCCGAATGTATATGTACATACTCGTATTATTTTGTTATTGTGTATATATACATAAATATATATTTATATATACAACCTATCTTTTTTTTAAAAAATGTTAATATTCATTAATTATTAGATAATTAATAAATATTAATAACTTGTTAAAAATGGTAATTTGCCATGTTAAATTATCTTTAAAAATAAACAGAATAATAATTGATAAAAATATTTTTATATAAAAAAAACAATTGTCACAGGGCTCGAACCCGTGACCTCTAGCTCACTAATGTCACCCATTTACAACTAGGCTAAATGATACATTTGATTAAATGTTGTAACTTTGTGTACATATGCATTTATATTAAGTTATCCAAAAAAATAATTGTACTTAAAACAGGTCATTGGGGATCGACCCCCTGACGTTTAGATTCCATCCACAAGACTTAACAACTAGATCATATGACTTCTTTGTTTCTTATTTACCAAAATATTGATTTATATTGTGTTAGGAAGTAATTATAATATGCTACATCTTCAAAGGTGATCCCGATGGTCTCCATAGATAGTGTTTCACATCCACGACTCACAAATCCATTTTGAACAAATTTTTAACTCTAAATCTCGATGTAGCAAAAAAAAAACATAACACTAATTTATAATCATATAAGCTCTAAAACCTTAAAATAACTTAAAGAAAATGGGGTTGCTCACGGTGGTGATGGGTGCCGACGGTGAGGGTGGTGGTCTCAGTGGTGGTGCCGAGAGATGAGATGAAGAGACGATAGATGATGATGTTCGATGATGAGTATGATCCTCTTGGTGCTGCTGCTACCAATTATTGTTGTTGATCGAATAGATGATGATGATGGTGGTTCGAGTGATGGTGGCCGACGGTAGTAGCGACCGAGAGAAGGAACGAGAGGGTTGATGATGATGATGATAATCGATTGATGATGGTGATGGCTTGATGTTGTTCTTGTTGAAGATTTAGAGATCGAGAGATAGAGATTTGAAAGAGGGATAGATGAATGATTTAGTGATGGTGAAGATGAAGAAATAAAACAAATGGGGTGTTTGGTCGGCTTTATGAAAAAGGAGCAGACAAGATCCAATTTTTGTGGGAGATAATTGAGTGTGGTCTCCCAATTTACAGTATAAAATACCCATGTTTTCGTACCCGATCGTTATGCAGTATAATGTTTTCAAATATTAAATTTCTAAAATTATAATCGTTTATAATTTTAATTGCAGTATTTTATAAAAACACTTTTAACTAGGATATAAAATTATACCTTTGCTTCACCTTGAATATACGGATAGTTTTCAGTACATAAAACGTATTTAAATTTCTAACGGAGTAATTAAATATTATTCTTGACAATAATATTTTGTTTGGAAATGTTTTGCACTAACATTCGTATTTTAGATTGTGCGTTCTTTAAGATTTGTCGGTATACGATTATTATATAATCGTTTCATGTTATTTATATATATAATTATATAAATCGTACCCGATTACTTCGGCATCATACTTAAATAATACATGATTTGAAAGTTTAAATTTGGCGCGAAAAATGCCCTTTTTTGACTGGGTGTCACATTCTCCCCTTGTTAGGAGAATTTCGTCCCGAAATTTGTTCGTAGTAATTATTGATGAGTCGAAGTATTGGTCGGTGCATATCCTAAGTAAGTTTGTGAAATTTTCATAAGTGACACACTCGTCTATCTAAGATTGTCTACCTCCCCTTGTTGAACTATTGCTCTACTGGCAACGAAAGGAATAAAGGAAATGAGTTTTGATATCTTAGACAATTTTGTCTGTGAGAGTAAATTCAGTAAGTCAGCCAGTTGCTAAGGTGTAGCTACTCTTTGCACTAGTAGCCTAAAGTAAAGCAGTAACTTCCACTGCGTTCGTACAGTTTGTAACAGCAAGTAGTATCGTAGCATAACTTAGACTCTATCAGTCTCATATATAAACTAAGTGGTTTAGCACAAATTAGTTTTATGGGGATGTTACCCACAATATAAAAATTAACCGATATGTTTTTCGGTATAAGGCAGTGTAGGATCTGTTATTCCTATTTATATGAGCTAAACCTCGTCTCGTATATAGAAACTATAGAAACTAAATTGTCATTTTTCCCTAACCCTATCGTGCACTTAGAATCTAGGGAAAATATAAAAGATATCAGGCAGTAAGTAAGATCTATCAAAGTAAATAGTGCAAGGGCAGTCAGGTTATTAGTGAGTGACCATACCCGTGTTTAGTAAGTCAAGTTATTGTTTTCTAACCCTAACATATTTTAGGATTTAAATCACAGAATGTAACAGTAAGTAACAATTAAGATTCAGTAAGGCAACTAATCACAAAATAGTTAGACTGTTTAAGAATGAGAACACCCACGCCCTCATTCGAGATTTGACAAATTTTCTTATAGGGGCAAGGATGTCATTGTTTGCTGTGTAATTTTGTTGACCATCCAGAGTTTGATATTTGCATAAAGTCGCGTATTGTAAATAAGTTTACACAGTTATAAAATTTTGAGAATTTTATAAAACATTTCGTGAGAATTTTGTAAAATTTTATTAAAATACATTTGTTAGAAAACTATGATGGTGAAAGTCTGTTAAAAACTTGAGTTCCGATGAAAATTGAGTCGATAATTGGTTCGGTTGAAACTCTTGTCAGCGACAAAGTTGTGAAAATTTTGTTTATCAAAATCTGTTCAAAAACAGAAGTTATGAAAATTTTCGGGGTAAAGGCTTGTTGAAATTTGTTGAAAACATTTTTCCTACGGAACACCTAACGGTACAGTGGAGTGCGTTGTAAAATGTTATAGATGTATAATTAGGTAGGAGGTAGTAAACAAATACAAAGTTCCGTTCTTCATATCAGGGGACGCTGGAGTAGTTATATTTGTCGTTTTCGGTGAGGTAGGTAGTAACGAGAGTATCATCGTATAAGGCCTATTCACATATCTTCAATATATAATAACCTAGAGCATAGTATGTAATCGAGGCCTATGTATGTATATATCCCTATATCACATAATAGCCTAATCATATTTGTATATATCTTATATACCTATATACTCACCTAGTGGTGTCTAGCACAAAGCAATTAGAAGTCCCGGTTCTCTCGTGGCCAGAGTCAGCTAATGCATTCCTGTTCAATATAACCCCCTTTCAGATCTCACATCATCTTTATTTAATTGTACATAGTTAGCTACGCTATGTTAAATTAAATTAGTATGATGTAATCCCTGAACCAGTCATACCTAATAAGGAATACTGCCTAACGGTATTAGTCTAGGCCCACTACATGCAACCTAGTTCACTATAACTTTAGGCTCTGATACCAATCTGTAACACCCCCAAAACTTAATGGTTTGCGGAAGCGAGTTTTGGGTGTTACTAATCAAATATCAAGCACAAAGATTAATAGCAAACAACTCTAAATGAGACGTTTTAGAATATACATTACATTTCAAAAGTAATACGAGTAAAATCTCCAAGTATGTATGCATGCGACTCATACTAGCTTAGCAAACAAGTAGATCCTGCTGGGCCATCCTACTGTGGCTGCGTACCTGAGAATGCATTACTAAAACGCGTCAAACAAAAGGTTGGTGAATCTCACAGGTTTGTAGTAAGTAAATCAATTGAACACAATTTGAGTATAACAGTTCACAAAAGCAGTAAATCAATAATTGTATTTGCACTGTTTGAATAACTTAGTAATGGTGATTGTACGTATGTAATCGGTCAGCAATCAGTCATTGCATCAGTGAAATCGGGTAATAACCCATGGTAGTAAGTACATAGTAATCTAGTAATCAATCATTGCAACCCTGCTATCGGGTAGTAACCCATAGCAGTAAGTAAGTAGTAATCCAGTAACGTAGTAAGTAATCATTGCACGAATGCAATAGGGTGTGATATACTTTGCTGTGAGCATCATAGTCGAAGCTTAACAAGTCTGTAAGTTGTGCCCCCGTGAGTGCTAATCCACAAACACTCATATGTAACGAGTAGAAAACGCCCGTTTATACGTGTACGGTTCGTGGTGGCGCTACCACCCCAGGCGGGGATTGTCAGTCCCATATGGATCCATATACTAATACTCGCGCTTAAGTCCATAACTAACAACTATGATTCAGAGGCCTTCATTGGATTAAACGTAACTCAAGCAGTACAGTATATCAGTAAGTCTGTAAGTCTGTAATTCAGTAAGTAGGTAAAGTCTGTAAGCCGGTAATCAATAATTCAGTAAGTCGATATGTCAACAAACAGTATCTCAGTAAGTTGATTAGGTAAATAGTGAATCTGTAAGTCTGTACGTTTGTAAAGTTTGTAAAATAACAATTTGGTGAAGTATAAGTCAAACAAGTAATTTAGTAAAACAGTAACTTCAAGTATTCAAGTAAATCAAGTAATGCATCTCCCCAAAACATTAAAACATTAAAAAGGGGCCGTGAGACTCACCTGCAGAGTAATCAATTCTAAAGTGCGCGCGTATACCAGGTGTAATCTCCTAGAGTCCTAAACACGCGAGATTATATATTAATACGTATCATTTGCATAAATGCATAAGTTTCAGTAATTTGCAAAAGTGCATCGATCCGAATGTATATGAACATACTCGTATTATTTTGTTATTGTGTATATATACATAAATATATATTTATATATACAACCTATCTTTTTTTAAAAAAATGTTAATATTCATTAATTATTAGATAATTAATAAATATTAATAACTTGTTAAAAATGGTAATTTGCCATGTTAAATTATCTTTAAAAATAAACAGAATAATAATTGATAAAAATATTTTTATATAAAAAAAACAATTGTCACAGGGCTCGAACCCGTGACCTCTAGCTCACTAATGTCACCCATTTACAACTAGGCTAAATGATACATTTGATTAAATGTTGTAACTTTGTGTACATATGCATTTATATTAAGTTATCCAAAAAAATAATTGTACTTAAAACAGGTCATTGGGGATCGACCCCCTGACGTTTAGATTCCATCCACAAGACTTAACAACTAGATCATATGACTTCTTTGTTTCTTATTTACCAAAATATTGATTTATATTGTGTTAGGAAGTAATTATAATATGCTACATCTTCAAAGGTGATCCCGATGGTCTCCATAGATAGTGTTTCACATCCACGACTCACAAATCCATTTTGAACAAATTTTTAACTCTAAATCTCGATGTAGCAAAAAAAAACATAACACTAATTTATAATCATATAAGCTCTAAAACCTTAAAATAACTTAAAGAAAATGGGGTTGCTCACGGTGGTGATGGGTGCCGACGGTGAGGGTGGTGGTCTCAGTGGTGGTGCCGAGAGATGGGATGAAGAGACGATAGATGATGATGTTCGATGATGAGTATGATCCTCTTGGTGCTGCTGCTACCAATTATTGTTGTTGATCGAATAGATGATGATGATGGTGGTTCGAGTGATGGTGGCCGACGGTAGTAGCGACCGAGAGAAGGAACGAGAGGGTTGATGATGATGATGATAATCGATTGATGATGGTGATGGCTTGATGTTGTTCTTGTTGAAGATTTAGAGATCGAGAGATAGAGATTTGAAAGAGGGATAGATGAATGATTTAGTGATGGTGAAGATGAAGAAATAAAACAAATGGGGTGTTTGGTCGGCTTTATGAAAAAGGAGCAGACAAGATCCAATTTTTGTGGGAGATAATTGAGTGTGGTCTCCCAATTTACAGTATAAAATACCCATGTTTTCGTACCCGATCGTTATGCAGTATAATGTTTTCAAATATTAAATTTCTAAAATTATAATCGTTTATAATTTTAATTGTAGTATTTTATAAAAACACTTTTAACTAGGATATAAAATTATACCTTTGCTTCACCTTGAATATACGGATAGTTTTCAGTACATAAAACGTATTTAAATTTCTAACGGAGTAATTAAATATTATTCTTGACAATAATATTTTGTTTGGAAATGTTTTGCACTAACATTCGTATTTTAGATTGTGCGTTCTTTAAGATTTGTCGGTATACGATTATTATATAATCGTTTCATGTTATTTATATATATAATTATATAAATCGTACCCGATTACTTCGGCATCATACTTAAATAATACATGATTTGAAAGTTTAAATTTGGCGCGAAAAATGCCCTTTTTTGACTGGGTGTCACAATGTGTATTATTTGATTTCTAAATATGTTGTTAAATTATATGTTATATGTATATGAAATGAATATCAATGTTGAATTATTACTGATTTATTGATGTTTGTATTTCCAGATAAGCGGTCAGCAACTCAGTGACATTAGACAACTGAGTTCAGAGGTTCAGATATCGGTGAGTGGTTACTGTAATCCTCGGTTCAACCCAGTTGTAACGGGTTCGGTTACAATGGGTAAACCAGGATAGTTTTGGATATATTATGTTATTGTTGTTTGGTTTATACTGTGATATTGGTTATTTGATTTGTAGTTGCTGATTGTTATTGGTTGTTGATTGTTGGTTGCTTGGTTGGTTGACTATGTGTTGATTCAGAGGTCAACGTTGGTTGGTTGGGCTTGTGTACTACTGTGTAGCTATCTGAGTCTTCCGATACACAGAGTTGAGGATGTACTCATGTCAGTGAAGGTAGTACTCAAGCTATCGGTAGGTTTCTGTGATGGTATACCAGGAACCTCCGATCCTCTTGACGATACGTGCTTAAGTGTTTACTTGTTGCAGTTTATTAGTTGTAAGACTTGTTACTTGTGGGTTGAACCGTTGGTTACGGTTCCATTCACTTAGCGTGAGCTAATCCCTCGTTGATATTCTTTTTGCAGATTTTGGTTAGTTATGGTTCGGGTCATGGGCGATTGACGGGATGTTTGACTAGGTGCGCTGACTCTGATCTTTTGATAAATATATGTTTGGAAAAGTTTTAAGTAACACCCGTTTTAGTTAATATGGTTTGTAATTATATAATGGTAGAACAGTTTGCTTTGGTAAATGTTTGGTTTAAGTAAATATCGGCTAATTATGTTTTGGGACTTGCGCTTCCTATAACGAAATATAATATAAATATGTTTGTAGAAATGTCGGGTGTTATAGACACCATGGCAACAAAATGACTGCACGAAAGGTTTACGATGCCGGCTTTTATTGGCCAACCATATTCCGAGACGCTTGCGACCTGGTGAAACGCTGCGATATCTATCAAAGGCAAGGCAATATCTCAGCTTGGGATGAAATGCCACTTACTAATATCCAGGCCGTGGAGATCTTTGATATCTGGGTATTAGATTTTATGGGACCATTCCCTAAATCTAACGGCAAAGAGTACATCTTAGTCGCAGTCGACTACGTATCCAGATGGGCCAAAGCTCAAGCTTTTCCGACCAATGATGCAAAAGTAGTAACCCAATTCCTCAAAAAGCTGTTTAGTCGATTTGGAACTCCTAGAGCTATAATCAGTGATCGTGGCACGCATTTCTGCAATACTCAATTCATGAGGGTGTTGCAGCAGTATGGTGTCACGTACAAAACTTCAACGGCTTACCACCCACAACAAACGGGCAAGCTGAAGCGACAAATCGAGCTTTGTAATGGATATTGGAATGAATTGTCGGAAATCACGGGCACAGGTGGGCCGAAAAATTAGACGATGCATTGTGGGCATTCAGAACCGCTTACAAAACGCCATTAGGAACCACACTGTATCGGCTAATCTACAGAAAGGCATGTCACCTTCCAATTGAGTTGGAATATCGGGCGTACTAGGCATTAAAACACTGCAACTTGGATATTTCAGCAGCTGGAGAGCAACGGAGAATGCAGTTGAATGAGTTAGCAGAACTAAGGGACCAGGCGTATGACAGTTCGCTAAGCTTCAAAGAAATAACTAAAAAGGTCCATGATGCTAAACTGAAGCCTTCTAGGTTTAAACCAGGAGATAAGGTGCTTCTCTTCAATTCGCGTTTCAAGAAATTCTCCGGCAAATTCAAAAGTAGATGGAGCGGACGTTCACGATCTCAAAGGTATTTCCCTATGGCACAATCGAACTCGAGGCACCAGAAGGTAATTTTAAGGTTAACGGTCACCGCTTAAAGCATTACATTGAAGACTTTCCCACCAGGGAAGATGTCTTCATCTTTGAATCTCCATAAGTCTTCGGTAAAGGTACAAAGAGTCAAGCTAGAGACTCGTAAAACAAGCGCTCTTGGGAGGCACCCCAAGCTTATCCTTATTTTATCTTATGT
Source organism: Helichrysum umbraculigerum (assembly GCA_949592205.1). Taxonomy (NCBI): domain Eukaryota; kingdom Viridiplantae; phylum Streptophyta; class Magnoliopsida; order Asterales; family Asteraceae; genus Helichrysum; species Helichrysum umbraculigerum. The sequence goes on from CATIUR010000003.1 coordinate 69,109,877, forward strand.
CATTTTTACTTCTTATTTTATTTTAATCTAGTGTGATTATCTCTAACAAGATATCACAGGTTTGCCACTTATCAGACTACAAACCATATTTTTACAAAATCAGAGATAAGTTTCGATTTCGCGAATGCCAGGACTCCGATGACACGAAAATCTTTATAATCATAACTTAAAAAGTGTCATCCGTGCTCTGCGCATTTGTGCCTATCATTATCTTGCATTACCTGTTTATTTTGTTTATTTCAAGATGGACAGTTCCAGTGACACTCGAGAGCATGTTATTGAGAGACCACCTAGACGTCGCAGACATCGCAGACGTGGAGATCAGAGTCAGGGAGACCCCATTCCACGCCGACAGAGACGCAGAGCACGCAGACAGAAGAGTACCATGCCCACCATACCAAAGGAGGACTTGGTTGACATCCCGATCATTCATGATGAGCCACCCGTTGAGATGCCCCCATCACCTGGCCGTCAGTCAGCTCCTGTACCCACTTTCGAGCTGACCCTGCTGCAGTGTGGGCCCTCTTTCGGACGCTCTCTATTCTGCATGATGTCACGAGCGCCCTCTGTGAGCATGTGGGATTTCCGAGGCCATCTGTCCGTCCGTTCCATCTTGGTCCGGACCCAGGACCGTCTCGCCCACCATGGTCATTCTTCCCTCCTGCTGGACCATCTACGGCTGGACCATCCACTGCTCCGCCTGTTGCTGCTACTGACCCCACCAGATCTCCAGGGAGCTCATCCACTAGCCACTCACTCACTGAGCAGCTAATGGCTATACTGGATGTGCCTAGCCTGCCTCCTACCTCTGCCCCTAGCATTGCTGTTGAGCAATTTTGGGCTATGATGGAGTAGCATGCTCTCTCACCCACATCTGTCCTTGCTGCTGCTGTTGCTGACTTCGATCCTGACAACGATGATCTACTGGATGACTTTTAGTTTATTTAGTTTATTTCTTTTATCTTGTTTCAGTACTTAGATTTTACAACTATTTGTTATTTTCGAGATATGACGTTGTGGTGATGTTTATTGCAGAACTTAGCTTTGTGTGGAATGGCTGATCTTACACGAGCCTGGTCCTCAATATCCAGCAAAACACGCGCACCACTTTTACACGAATCTGGTCCTGTCCAGTAAACAGAATGGGGAGTATTTTAACCTTTCTCTCCGTTTATAATGATTCTATGCTTACTTTAGCTTGTGTATTTATAATCGATGCCTCATCCTAACTTATCACTAAGTGTGGGATTCCAGCTTGAAACAAACACTTAGAAAACATTTGCTTACATGTTCAAACTCTAAGTGTGGGATTTTACTTGTAGAATCTCAACTCAAGAGAACATTAGGGACAATGTTCTTCTAAGTGTGGGATGATGGTATAGATTGGGTAACGATTTTTATGTCCAAAAGTACATCTCAGAAAATGTTCCCTAAAATTTTTCAAAAATATTTTTCAATAAAAATAAAATATGAGCTAAACCTTGCGATTAACTCTAAATTTTTTGAGTTTTGGTATGCCTGAAAGGAACCTTTTCCAAAATATGAGGAAAATATTTCAAAAGCTTAAGGAAATTAAGGTAGAAATTTCTTAAACATGGAGCAATAATCTAAGAGGGGCATCGCATGACTAAGCACATACAACCCAAAATTTGCAGTGAGGTTTTGAGCCTTAAAAGCATTCATTTTTAATGCTACATTGTTCATTTCTTGTGTGTGCCGATGCGTGTATCTCTGAATTAGAACTTGCTCTTGACATACGTTTCAAGACCACATTGGTGTGTACCGTACGCGGTATAGGCGCAATTAAATGACCTTGACATGTCTTAGGAATTAACCCCTTTTTAGCCTTCTCTTTCAAGCCCAAAACCCTTCCGATACTCATTTTAAGTATCGATGATCCACTTAGTAAACCCTGTTGAGCCTAAACCTTTCATTTCTTCAAAACCCTCAATCTTAAACCCCAATTTCCCAAATTCCAAAAACCTTATCTTAGAATTTCTGAGGTCATGAAAAACATCTCGAAGAATATCCTACTCAATTATCCTACTCGTTCGTGTTCTCCAAAAAGAATCAAACCTCTCCCAAAAGTGTGGGAAAATTAGCACACAAGAGAACATGGTGCGGGAAAATTAGCACCTGAAGAAAAGATTTGAATTGATCAAGATAAAAGAAAGGATTTCTGAAGGTGAAAAAGAAAAGAAATTATCCTCGGAAATTCTCTGACAAAGAAATTCTGAAGAAAGAAAAAGAAAATAAAAAAGCAGAAAAAGAAAAGAAAATAAAGCTCAACGTGCTTCAAGGTATCAATCAATCAAAGAAAGATCTGATAGAAGACAAGTAGCTATTACTTCCGTTCTACAAATAAGTTTTTCATGATTCTTGAAAAGCCTGAGATAAGCAACACCCCTACAAACCAAAAATTCCCTTATTCATACCCATTAACCCTCACAAACCATTACAACCCTCAAATGTCTTGGGATAATTAGCGCCGTTCTCACCTAAGTGGTGGAGATCCGATTCTCGATCAAGCCTATGACGATGAGTACTGCATGACTGGCTTATTGAGCAATTTCGTTTGAACTAGATTGATAGGAAACCCAGTACACTATTGAGTGAATTAAGTGACCACCTTATATGAGATCTCCTAGTCATGTATACTCCAAGATCACGAGAGTTGGAAGTATGCCTATGAGAATCGCTTCCTGTTTCCGAAAGGATCATCTTATTTTTCCTTTGTTTTCTGAAACTATCTACTCATATGAGGGAACGGTGACTTACCGGGATGTCATGACTCTCCCTAAAACCGGTTTAAAATTGTTTTCAAAAAGGGAGTATTGATGAGTGTTGCTTGAGGACAAGCAACGTCTAAGTGTGGGATACTTGATGTGACCCAAAAAGTCATGTTTTTAAGGACATATTTTCACACCTTTTGGGATATTCTTTGGTGAAAACCTTTTAAAACCATCATTATTTACCAAAAATCACCAAGGTAGTCTAAATACAGACATTGTTACAAAAATAGGTTAAAACGTCCAAATAACACGCAAACCGAGGCAAAACAATCACCTTAAATTTCATGTTCTTAATATTCTTATAGAAATAGATCTTAATTCATATTTTATGAATCTATAGGAAAATCCAAGACCAGAGGTGAAAGAATCAGAAGAAACGGACGAAAGACGGAGAAAATATGCAGTCTAGAAGCTCGCCGATTGTCATCCGGAACACGCAAAATTCAAACACTTCCAAATTTGGAAAACTTAGTGTCATTAGAAGCGTAACAGAAAAACGAAGCCAACGGCGCAAGAATCAAGCAAATCGGGCTTAAAACGAAGAATATACGGACGAACCAAGCAACCGAGGAGTCAGCGGAGGACAAACGGAGCACCAACCCCCCCCCCCCCCTCCACTCTAGGTACCGTATATGGTACCTATAGGGCCGTATACGGTAGGCAGGGTACCATTTGGTGCCCTGTTTGCCTTAATAAATGGTACTTGGGTGCCGTTTGACCCGCCCTGTTGCTTGCTCGGCCCGTGTAATGCTTTGACGCTTGTACTCTATGCTTCAAGGCTTGTACCTCAAACCCTAACCTTCTCCTATAAATACTCCCTCCATTTTCACATTTCAACACACCTCATTCTCTCATTTTCTTTCTCTCTCTAAAATTCTCTCTCTCTAGTTTATTTCCCTCTCTAGAAATAAGCTAGTAGGTTATAGTTTAGGGTAGAAGCTTTTAATAGCTTTTGTACGGAGATACTCCGAGACTTCAGATTCATGAAGATTTGTCTGTATTACTCTCTTATTCAGGTTAAATACAATCTCTCGTATTTATTCTTATAATCATGTTATCTTATTATGCATGCTTAGGAATGAATGCTAGAATTATGCTATGCTAGACAAATCAATGTTTGTTGTGATGTATGCAATGTTAGGATAGTTATGATTTAATTTGCCATGATGTTACTCTGCCTGTATGAGTTTAAACTGTTTGTGAACTTATAAGCTGAACCTCTGCCCGTTTTATCTATCCAACTTATGCTGTGGTTTGTATCCTCCTCCCTAGAATATGGCCAGTTGCTAGAAGTAAGATTGCCAACTATTCTGTGTTTGATGATCAATGAACTCAACATGGTCATTGTTCCCTTGATTGAAACATATCTGAGGGACACGAAGCATAAGAGTAGAGATAAATTAGGTTCATGCTTATCTATTGTATATCTTTGGGACAACTTCTGGGATATCCATGATTTAATCCTCAGGTCAGTTAGTGTAATACTAGTGTTCCGTCCTATTGCATGTTCTTGTTTAATTGTTGCTTACGTACTGCATGCTAGACATACATAACCACTATCACTGCTGTAACGTCCCATATTTCAGGAATTTAATTTCGTACATGGATATAATTTTATAATGAAGTAATATGATATAAATAATAAGATATAGTGAAAAACGTAAAACGGTTTCTCAGTTCCAGACTGCAAAGTTAAAAAGGGAATGGGGTAAAATAGATAAATACGTACGTTATCTCCTGTTTGTTCCTATTATTTCTAAAAAGCTCCAAAGTGATATTTCGTGAAGAACAAAACCGACTTAACCATTTCTCATCCTCAAATCATCAAATTAAGCTCTAATCTTGGAAGAATCAACCTCTAATCATCATCATCTTCTTCAATCTTTTAGTTCCTGTAAGTGATTTCTCATCTTGTAACCTAGTTATTGGGGGGTTTTGAGAGGTTTTCATGGGTTTAGCAAATTAGTGCTTTTTAATACGAAATTAGGGTTTTAATTTGCTAGAATCATTGTTTAGTGTAGATAAGGTTGTTAGTGATCATATAACAACTTAGAAGTGATGAATTGAATGATAGTGTTCTTGAATAATTATGGGGTTTTGGCTAAAAATGTATGAATTAGTGTTAAATAGCTAAAAGTATGATTTATGATGTAATTAGAGTATGAAATTGATAATAAAACATGATTTAAGTGAAAGTGTTAATGAATTACTTAGGTTAATCAAAGTGGGGAAGGGTTTAAGAGTGATTAATGGTTTAGAGTTATGAATCCTTTGAAGTTAAATATGTTGTTATGTGATATGTGTATAGGTACTAAGAAGTTGGAAGTGTTACCATTGGTATTGTATTGTGAATCATCAAATCAAGATTAAGGTGAGTTATATAAGGATTTAATCAAGTAAATGGTTGTGTGTGATTCCGGATTACTCCCGAGTAAGAGGATTATACAACCATGTGAAGTAAATTGTGATTTATTTGTTTAAATTGTTACTTGTGAAGTGTTATGATATGAATTGATTGTACATGTTACCGGATAGCTTCCGAGCTAGAGGTGGGTACAATCAAGTGGAGATTATTTGTATTACTTTTATATGATTATAGTGATATGAATTGTGATTGTACATATTACCGGATAGCTCCCGAGCTAGAGGTGGGTACAATCATGAGTTAGTGATATGAAGCTTATGAAGTTTATGATATAGAGTTGCTAGTTTAACTAGCATAGTGTTTATGTAGCCATGTTATGTATTATTTGGTTAAGTTGCTTATATGCTCACTAAGCAAGAGTGCTTATTGTTTAAGTGTTTCATGTTTTAGGTGGAAGTGGACAAGGGAAGGGGAAGGTGGTTAAAGAGGACTAGCGTGGATTGCATGAAAATAGTGTATGGCAAGTTTCTCTTTTATGTCGTTTGGATATACTTGTGTAAAATCGCCCTTCTAGACATGTTTTAAAAGTGAGTCATGGTGAGCCATGACTTATGCATTTTTGAAATAGGTTGACTTTGAAAGTCAACGACTCATGTAAATAATGTATAATATGGTCTTGTATTTTAAAGTGAATGGTTGAATATAACTAGTGTTTATGAAATAGGTTCATGGTTGAAAATAGTCAGAGTGTGTTTTTGTTGAATATAGAGTGTTGACATGTAGTCAAACATTCCATTGGTCAATTATGGGTTGTGATTGGCTAGTCAATGAGTCAAAATAGTCATTGTGGGCTAACGGGTCAAAAAGGGTCAAATTGGGTCTTTAAATGAACCTACGGTCTGAAACGGGTTAGAGAAAGGTAAAGGATGTGGTAAAGAGTCTTACAACTTTGTCTTGGTATATATGGTATGTGGTCAAAAGCTCAACATCTCAGCCTTCATGGTTTGAGATTTGGTTAGTGCACTAAAATGGTCATTTTATTGTCAAAATTGGTCATACGTCCGTTTTCTCGATAAACGCGTATTTTGAAAAAGTGTAAAAAGGGAAAGTTTCATTTTGGCATATTGGAGGTGCCTGCAAAATTTGGTGGTCTAACTCGTAACGAGTAAAAAGTTATGCGCGTTTGAAATTCGTATTTGGGTATTAGTTTGTGTAGCCCTGATTCCCGGGGAATGGGAGTCATTCCTGGGGAATCCGTATCTAAATGTTAACAGCAAGCCTGATTCCTGGGGAATGGGAGTCATTCCTGGGGAATCACTTGTAATTTCAACATTTTCTTATTTGAGTCCTTATTTGATTGAGGGAATGATATAACGAGTTTATAATGTCATATTTTAGACGTGGGACTTTACTAAAAAAAAAAAAAATGTTCACAAATTTGGGGCGTTTCAAGTTGGTATCAGAGCGATAGTTTAAAAGAATTATGTAATTAACTTTAGGATTGCGTAGTCTTAAACTACTATGAATGCATGATTATGTTTTACAGTAGTTTTCTTATTATGTTGTTATGTGTATGATTATAAGATTTGTTTTGTTATGACTGATTGTGTTTAAGGGTAATGAATAGAAGTGTGTGGTAAGTCTAATATGATTTCGTCTGGCCAACGAAATTAATATTATACTATTGCACATGGGTGATTCAGAGTACTTAAACATAATGCAGATTAGGGGAGAATTGTTTTGATAAATTGAGCATGAAGTTTAATTGTTGCCTATATTATGTGGAGATTTAATGTATTAACTGAATTGTTGATGTTGTATTAGATGGATGCTACTAAGAATACCAGTGAACGTTCTTCCCCGCGTGAGGAGGATGTAGGAGACCACCACTTAGCTCACGAGGAGGAAGTAATTATAAAAAGGATAATTGGACAGTCTTTAGAAGCTTTTACCCCAACTTTGATTACTAGAGTGGAGAACATTTTGACCGAGAGATTTAGTGAGTTTGAAATACGACATATAGCTCCCTTAAGAAATATTGGTACTTCCTCGACCCATTTAGAGACGAACAAAGAGAGAGAGAAGTTTGAGTATAAGAGTTTTGTCACCTGTAACCCACCTGAATTTCATGGAGAGTTAAACCCAGTCATTAGTAATCGTTGGATTAGTGAACTTGAAGAGACATTTTTATTGTGTAAGTGTCCAGATGAGTCAAAAGTATATTTGCAGCCCATCAACTTAAGGAAGATGCTCATGAGTGGTGGAACTCACAGTTAGAGACGTATGGTTTTGATGTAGCTTCAAGGTTTACTTGTGATAAGTTTAAAGAGATATTTAGAGAGGAATTTTCACCACCTGCAGAATTAGAGAAGTTAAAGGGAGAATTTTTAGCGATTGAGCATGGAAGTAAGTCGGTTGCAGAGTATTCTAAGGTATTCCATGAGAAATCTAGCTTTTGTCCTGAGTACACCTCTAATCCTAAGTTGTTGACCGACCACTTCTATCGTCATCTCAACCTAGAGATTCGTGAATCCATTGACCCACTTGTTTATAATACCATTGCTAAAATCTTGAATAGAGCTTTAGTGCGTGAAAAGGTTTTGCAAGCTAGAGTTGCTGAAACAGTGAGTAAGTGAAAGATAGAACACACCACCTCACCATCTTTTGTGTCTAAGAAAACTCGTTATGATGAAACCATACCACAGCCACAACCATTACAACAACTTAGCTCCCAAACTCAACCAAAAGAGATACCGCCATGTGAGAAATGTGGTAGGAAGCATACAGGGGAGTGTAAATGTTTTAAGTGTGGGAGACCGGGGCATATGGCATCGAATTTCCCAAGCCCTCTTCGTTTGTGTTATTATTATTTTAAGGAAGATCATCTTCAGGCTGACTGTCATGCCCCCAGCGGTCGGTCGGATTTTACTCCGGTCGTTGGTCCGGCCACCGAGACACACGGCAGGGTAGTTTTAAAATTTATAATAGTCGGGGGGAGCCTAATCCTCCGTACTACCTACTGGAACTGGTATGAATACCTGATACGAGTAAGTGGTAAGAATGATCCAGGGTCGTTCCTCACGACGGCAGAATTGAAACAGAGCTAGTTCCGATTAACTAGTAATTAAGCTGGGTTTTAATAACTTGGAAGGGTTTTGTTTTGGTTTTTATATTTAATTAACTAGACTACTTAAACTAATAAAACATAAAACTAAAAGGGAGACTAGCATATATAACACATAAGGATAACGAAGACGTGGTTTACCATGACTTAGAATAGCTGAGATGATGTTTTAGTTTGAAAATGTCTTTTAAAGATTTGTATCTTGCTTTCACATAGAAAACCTAGTAGTGTAAACACTAGCACCCTACTAATCAGGTTAACCGATTAATATGTCACTGAGTACTAGGCTATCAAGATTATGATCAGATCGGAATGTATTGAAACCCCCCTCACCGTCTCTCATGAGGAGACCAAGTGACCCGCCAGATGAGGTGCAGGAATAAGGCGACAGTCCGCAATTTATCCACTGACCTTTCTTTAACACAGACAAAGATATCTAAGCTGGGCAAGGCATTTAAGATTTAAGACAGGTGGTGACTGATTAACATATACATTAATGGTTATGATTGAGTTCAGAGATGTTCGGCTGTGATACAGTCTTCAACCCACAGAGTTTTCCACGGTTACATTGTGTACTCTCCCGTATTACGGTCTTTCCTGGATCACAGACTATGCTAGGATGTAACACAGTATACAGCCTTCAACCTTTCCGTAGTTTGTACGTGTTTGTACTCCACCATAGGTGTTTCCAACGTTAAACCGGATACTCAGTCGTATTATGGCCTTAACTGGGCTACATACTTTACAGCCATCTGAACTCAATATATCTAAGCTTGTATTACAGAAAAAACCATCTATGATAGCTAAACAACCCGTTCACTTTAATTATAAATCCCAACCCAATAAATCCCTGATTAATTCACGGTGTACTATACGATGAGTTGGGCAGTATTTCCACAGCTTCAAAATCAGACCATGTTTATTTTGGAAAACATAGATAGGTAGTGACCGTTTGATCAATGGTTCATGATTCCTTTGTCAAAAGGGTTCTAACCACGTTTATTGGAGGAAAGGTGATAGTTTAGTTTAAAATCATAAATATATAGTTAAACAGAACCACAAGTTTTCAAACCTATCTGTATTACATTTATCATGTTTATGAAAACATAATTATTAAGGCAGCAACAGTGTTATTGTATGTCTAGTATGCAGTACCTAAGCAACAATCAAACAAGAACATGCAATAGGACGGAATACTAGCATCATAGTACTGACCTAAGGATTACATCATGGGTACCCCGGAAGTTGTCCCAAAGATACACAACAGATAAGCATGAACCTAATCTATCTCTAATCCTATGCTTCGTGTCCCTCGGATATGTTTCAATCAAGGGAACAATGACCATGTTGAGTTCATTGATCATCATACACAGAATAGTTGGCAATCCTACTTCTAGCAATTGGTCAGGTTCTAGGGAGGAGGATACAAACCACAGCATAAGTTGGACAGATAAACGGGTAGAGGTTCAGCTTATAAGTTCACAAACAATTGTAATATATAATAACTGGGAACATTATTCCACAACGGATTGTGCCCACGACTTTCATAGCTTCCAGTTCCGTACTACACACATTCGTGATGATTCCGGCGCTATACAAATGAAAGCCGTATAACGTTACCTCCGTTGTTTCATAATAGTGTTATCCCAATTAGATATATCACCACAAACTACTCATTAATCATGGCAAACATACAAGTAATTACTCACAATGCATAGCAATAAACATTTCTAATATTAATAAATCACATACATCAAACAAGAACAATATGACAAATTAATAATAGAAATGATAGAAAATACCGATAAGAATTGCGAGAAGAAAAACACTTGTATTTCTTCATTAATATCCAAGCATTACATAAGCTAGCCTCTACTAATTAACTACATAATTAATCTAATCCTAATCTTCTCTCTAGTTCTCCTCTAACTCCTAAGAGTAGTCCTAAGAATGTCTTGGGAAATATGTACTTTAAAACATGACTTTTTAGGTCACATCAAGTAACCCACACTTAGAAGTTGCTTGTCCTTAAGCAACAACTCAGTTATGTCCAGTGAAAACATTTTTATAATAGTTGGGTGAGTTAAAAATATTTCCAAGAAGTCACCACTTCGTCATATGGGAAAATTATTTAGAGAACACAGGGAAAGTTAAGATGATCTTTTCAGAAATAAGTACTAACTTTCCCAGGCATACTTTCCAAATCTCGTGATCTTGGAGTATACATGACTAGGCGATCTCACTGAAGGTGGTCACTCAATTCACTCAGAGTGTATCGGGTTTCCTATCATTCTAGTACAATTGAAATCGCTCAAATAGCCAGTCATGCAGCACTCATCATCATAAGCTTGGTCGAGAATCGGATCTCCACCACTTAGGAAGAGGACGGCGCTAATTATCCCAAGACATTCAAGTGGGTTGTAATTTGTGAGGGTTAAGGGATATGGATAGTGGTGATTTTAGGTTGAAAGGTTTGCTTATCTTAGGCATCCTAAGAATCATAAAAAACTTATTGTAGAACGAAGAAGGTAGCTACTGGTCTTCTGTCGGATCTTCCTTTAAACGGTTGATACTTTGAAGCACTTAGCTTTATTTTCTTTTCTTTTTCTTTTCTTTCTTTTTTTTTTCTTCAGAACTTCTTTGCTAGAGAACTTCCAAGGATATTTTTTTCTTTGCTTTTCTTTCGGAAATCTTTTCTTTCTTATCACGGACTTCTTCGAGTCTTTTCTTTGGTGCCAATTTTTTGCACCTTTGATTTTTTTCAATTTTGGTGAACACGAAGGAATAGATCAATTCAGAAGAAGATTCTTCAAGATGTTTTTCATAATCCTCAGAAATTCTAAGATAAGTTGTTGGGAATTTTTGGATAAGTGGGTTAAAAATATAGGGTTTTGAAGAAACGAAAGGTTTAGGCTCAACAGGGTTTTCTAAGGGGATCATCGATACTAAAAATGAGTATCGGAAGGGTTTTGGGCTTGAAAAGATATGTAAAAATGGGTTAAATCCTAAGGAATGTCGAGATCATCTAATTGCACCTATACCGCGTACGGTACTCACCAATGTGGTCTCGAAACGTATGTCAGGAAAAGTTCTAATTAAGAGATACTAGCATCGGCACACACAAGAAATGAATAATGTAGCATTTAAGATAAATGCTTTTAAGGCTCAAAACCTCACTGCAAATAGGGTTGTATGTACCTAGCCATGCTCCTTTTAGATTATCACTACTTATTTAAGAAATTTCTACCTTAATTTCCCTAATATTCCTGAATAACTAACTCATATTAGAAATGGTTCCTCCTGAAAGATGTTTTAACTCAAAAATAGCAGAGCTAATCGGATGATTTTCGCTCAAACTTTATTAGTTTTGTTAAAAATTTTGAAAAATTTGAAAATTTTTGAGGAACATTTTCTGAGTTGAACTATTCGGACATAAAAATCTGTAAACATCCAATCCAAGGTATTCTATACTTACTATCCCACACTTAGAGGAACATTGTCCCTAATGTTCTCTTGAGTTGAGATTGTACTATAAAGTATAATCCCACACTTAGAGTTTAAACATATAGAAAATGTTACTCAAGTGTATGTAATGGGCTGGAATCCCACACTTAGTGATAAGCTTTAGGATAGAGTATAGATTACTTTGTATTTTAACAGCTAACAAGGCAAAATAAAATCATGAAAGCGGAGTGAAGGTTAAGAAACTCCCCAGATGACGATTGTCGTTATGAAGTTGAGATCGATAAGTGAGAGGAGATGAAGTGGGTCTTTGATCCTCTGATTCCATGAAGAGCGGTTCAGCTTTTGACGTGTCGATATGGTGCACAATGCCTTGTATCCAGACTTAGCAGAGAATCGTTCCATCATGTAAGTGGAGATTCTTTTTGGTGAATCCCACACTTTAGTGTTTAAGGATTTAGAGACGATTCTTGCTAAGTGGTTGCAGTGCGGGTTGAGATCCCACACTTAGATCTTTGGCACGTGCGAGTTTCGAGAGAAGATAGACCACGCTCCTTCCCTTAGAGATGTATGTAAGATCCGTGGTCCGCAGGTGTGTGAGCTTGTTGTTGGCGCCAGATCAGGTCGGTGTCGTTAACGATTACCAACCGGGCACCAGCAGTGGGTGTTTTAAATTTGTAATTGCGGGGCCTAAGTTTTCCCTAACAATGCTAATCCTAAGGGTGAGCAAGTGGTAGGTATAACCTAGAGTCGTTCTTCAAACCGACTGAATTGAAACTAAGGCGAGGCAGATGAGGGCTTTCAAACTAGTGAATGGTTTATAAAATAGTGGGGTTTTGGTTTTTATATTAACTAACTTAGGCAAGTAAATAAATAAAAGAGAAATAAAAGTAAAAGACAAAGCAGATAAATAAAGATAGTGTTTGCTGAGACTTCGTTAATTAAGTTATGGGATGATATTTGGAGAAACTGTTTTGAAAGATATTAGTTAATTATCATTCTTGAATACTTGTATGTAAACACTAGATTCCCTACTAATTAAAATCCCATTAGCATGTCACACCGGGAGCTAGGTTATGGTAACATTACAAAGCATTTAGAATAATAAACAAAATCTTAATTATGGTTTAACAATGCTTTCATATGAACGGATAACTGAACCTTAAGGTACTAGACATAATTGAATCATATAACGATTCCTCGTCATCCTAACAGATTCGTATATATAAAAATAGTTCATTTATGACTTTAAACCAGCCCTTGCTTAAGACTACCCAATAAATCCCCTAATTATCCACAGCGTTCCTCACTTTAAGTGGTTCCGCCGCTTCAAACCTTGGCCATGTCTTGTCCTATGATAATCCCCCATGTAGCCTTGCGGTTCCATAGTTTCATACCTTTGACAAATTGTATTGACACAAATGACTGACTACCTTTTAATTGGACGTCGTAAAAAGGTGTTGTAATCACGTTTATTGGTGGAAAGGCGATAGATTAATTTGAAGTTTAAAAGTCTATTTAGAAAGGTTAATTAAACTAGGTTTCTCATTTTATATATATTAGTCCGTAATATAACTACCTTCGGTCGTTACGCAGCTTCCACGTATTTGTACTACACCTAAAGTGTTTCCAACGCTATACTGAGTAACAGTCGAATAGGGGCCATCATATTACTTCATAATATTGTATCGTTTCGTAATATGACTACCTTCGGTCGTTCCTCGACTTCCATACATTTGTACTCCACCTTGAAGTGTTTCCAGTACTATATCGAGTAACAGTCGAATAGGGGCCGTCATATTATTTGACGATAATTAAGACCGTTTATATTTTACTACTATGATGATCCTAAGGCAACAATCAAACAAGAACATGCAATAAGACGATCAAAGCAATATTACCGATCTTTAATATTTAATTATAAATCATCCCATAATTAACTAACTACATCTCAAACAAACGCAACAAGTATACTACTCTCCAATCATGGCAATAACTAAATCTAGCATAATCAATATAAACGTAATTAATTGAGATAGATAAGGATAGAAAGAAACATGATTAAATGCGGGAGAAAGTAGACTTGAATTAATTGACACAATTCCGAGCATACACCGAAGATTACAATGCGTTTTTTACTTTCGTTCTACCTTGAACAAGCTTCCTAACTAGCCTAACACTAATCTTGAAGTAATACAAAAGAATGAGAAAGTAAAGAAAGAAAGAAATATGCTTAAAGTGTGTGCATATGGTGTGTAGAATGGTGTGTCTAACAAATGAACCTAAGCATCCTATTTATAGGTGAGCTTTGGCTCATTTTAGCATAAGTTGGCCTTGAGGTGCATGTTACAAAGACTAGCCAAAAGTGGTGTGTACAACAAGAAAAGTAGGCGCACCGGGTACTGTACAACGCAAAAAGTAGGCGCACCAGGTACCAAAACTTGCCAAAAACGGAAACCGGGATGGGGGTAGGGTGGCCGGCGGTGCCAGCCAGGTGGCCGGTGGCGGCTGGCTGGTGGCCGGCGGCGGTGGGCCCCACCCCGCCCCGTTGCGGGATCTTTTGCTTCGTTTCTTGATTCGTACTTGTTTTCTTCGTTATACGTCCGTTTGAGTCGATTCTTTTTTTGTTGGATTCGTAATTCAAAAACGAAGATTATGACATAGGATAGGCCCTGAGATGAGGTCCCTAGATCCAGATATTGCGTACGGATCATTTGGATCTTCCGGCGAGCGCGAAATCTTCATTTTTTCCCGTTTCAGTTGATTCTTCTTCCGTTGGATCCGAATTTTGAAAACGAACATCTTGGAAATAATGGATGTTGGTGAAGGGCACTTTGGTCTTGAAATCTCGTTTTTATGCCTTGAATCTTCAAACGTGTGTGGAATCTTCGTTTTTCATCCGTTTTGCTTGATTTTTATCGCGCAACCTCGTTTTGACCATCTTGGCATAATGTTACTGATTTGAACCATATTTGAGTTCAAAATGCCAAGAATCGTTCTAGAATGAGAGAGATATCGGTAGTAAAAACGTGACTTTTTACGCGATATCAAGTATCCCACACTTAGAACTTTGCTTGTCCTCAAGCAAACTAACATTCAACAGAGATAAAAATAAGCAGATAATGAAATATTTTAAGGAGGAACGTTTTACTAAGGGGGTTTTGGAAAAGTAAAATACTTGTTCTTTAAAAAAGGAAAGATTGTAATCTTTAGGAGCATGCTTGTGATCTTTGATCTTGGATACATGACTAGGCGATCCTCTCATGGTGGTCACTCAAATCACTCAAAGTGTTTAGGGTTTCCTATTCTATTATATCAATCGCTCAGAAAGCCAGTCATGTATTGTTTATCGTCATAGGCTTGATCGAGTATCAAATCCTTACCTTTTAGGTGAGCGCGAAGTCGATCTAGCCACAATCATTCTAAGGGAAGTGATGTAGGGTTTTAAGTGGAGTGTTGGTTGTATGAGAGGGGGTTGTGTTGGATTTTCTTTTTGGTGAAGTTGGAAAGCTGAAATTTTTGACTTTTTGGGATTTTCGGGAGGATTGACGCCTTTTTCTTTTGGGAGGAGTCTTTTTCTCCATATGACTTTCTTTTCTTCGAAATTTTTTTTTTCGACGTCATATCATTAATACTTCTCTTTTTTCATCTTTGGAACTTTTCTATGAAGTTTGAGGGATGCTTTTGAGTAGGTAAAAGGGGTAACGCACTTATTTTTGGGTGTATGGATGGGTTCAAGAATGATGTGATTCGATCTCCTTTTTGATTCACCAGTTCGGATTCGAAATGCATAGCAAGAGCAAGTTCTGATTCTAAACGCATACATCGGCACACTCAAGAATCGAAAAAGTGAAGCATTAAAAGTGAATGCTTTTCATATGGCTCAAGATACCTTACGAATCGAAAGTTGGGTTGTTGAGTGCTTAGTCATGCGATGCTCTTTATGGGATTACTAAACTTGTTTTTCAAAAGAATTTGTATTTTATTTTTCCTTCTTCCCCAAAGTAAATCATTCTTTGTTTAAAATTTTTCATTTTCTACATATTTTTAACTCAATTTTGAAAAATTTTGTTTACTTTTATGGAGAAGCAAGGTCTTATAAAGAGCAACGAGTTTAGAATCAAGCATATACCATTATCCATTTAACAGTAGTGCAACTACTGCTATCCCACACTTAAAGGAACATCGTCCTCGATGTTAAACTAAGCTCATAATGGGGTAAAATCCCACACTTAGGATTTGAAACATCTTAGATGTATTCTTTTAGCGGTGTGTTTTGGGTTTGAATCCCACACTTAGTGATAAGCATAGTGGATATGGTATATTTAAAATGAATGAAAGAGACGGTATAGAAGTACTCCCCAGTATTTGCTGTGTTCCTTGGTATGCGTCTGCCGAACTTCGTCTTCTTGGGTTCACTCTTGATCAAGTCTTCTTGTGATTGGTCTCGTAGGTGTGAACACGTTGGAAATACTTTTCTTTAATGCGCGGCGTCAAAAACTTGATGCGTCGGTCTTCTTCGTATATCCAAGTGTGAAAGATAGTCGGAGACTTCATCACTTCTTGGAATGTAAAATTGCAGAAATGTAAACACGGGTTGCCTCCCGAGAAGCGCTCTTTTAAGGTCGAGAGCTCGACATCTTTTCTCCTATCTAGATGGAGATGGATGCATCCATGGGATCCCCTTTGTTGATGTTGTGGGCCCTAGGTTGCGGAAAAGTGTATCGAGGTGGATAGATTCTCATGAAATGATTGACTATTATCGTAATCAATTCGAGTGGACTATCTCTCGATGTTGCCTTGTAGTTCAGAAGATGCTCTAAAGTTGTCCTTGCAAGGCCGTGAAGTCCGAAGGTGATGTAGTCAACTGCTTTAGTGACAGGTCTACTAGGGTCGGTCATGGTGGCTGTGTCTGTCTTAACAACCTCTCTTGGCGGTGGGTTTTGCCAGAAAGAGCAAACAAACGCCAAGAATTGCAGTTTTATGCCTTCATAATTCTCGGTCTTGGGGTCTCCGTTGAATCTTCGGATGGACGTGCACAGGTCCTCTATTTGCCGGTGCTGATGGTTGTTGAATGGAAAGTCGGATTCTGAGAAAACTAGAATAAGCTGACGAAGTATCTCCTTGCATCCTAAGTAGAATATGAACTTCGTTCTGGAGTTACTTTTTCGTTGTTGAATCTCCCTTAGATGGATCGTAACAGAAGTAGCGATATCAAGTGGTGATTCATAAGTAATCCTAAAGGGTCGTTCGCGCCTTGATTCCTCCCAAACAAGATCACTAAGTTCTTCGATCAATAACTCAACTTGTTTTTCCATTGTGGAGTTGATAACCATAGATCCGCTTTCCTTGGAACTGAGGTGATCTTCTCTACTAAGCAAGTTAAGTAATGATGTGAGGTCATTCATCGTCAAGATGTTTGCTCGACTGCTTGGATGTCCAGTAGTTTCTTTCATATGCGCTTTAATGGATCCCAACATCTCCCATTGTGTTGAGGTGAATGGGATGTTAGATTTTTTAAAGGTATTGTAGATCCTAGCGTAAGTCCGTTTCTGTTGTTGACAGAATTGCAGTTCAGCAGGGGAAGGAGCAAGCATGTTGACTACGCCGCTTATTCCTCCCACTACTTTGTCAAATCTCTGGATGAATTCTTCGAGCACTTTGTGATCCATGATGGTTTGCGGTTGGTATCTTGTGCGTTTGGAATATTCCTCCAGTGTTTCTCTTTTCGTGGGATGATTGTGGTTACTTCCCGCCATTTCTTCCGTGGTAAATGGATTAGTTGGCGGTGTGCTTCTTTTGTTTTCTTCTTCAATCTTTATCTTCCCAATTTCTTCCATCGTTGGTTTGTTTGCTGATGGAGATGAATTTTTCATCTCTTGTCCTATTCGTCGGAGGTCAATCGGGAAATATGGCGTAATTGCCATTTCCTTACTAGATTTACTTTCAGTTGTTGGCTTTGCAGTTTCTTTGTCCTCCGCGGGCTTGTTCATGGAGATCGTGTACATATCGGCTTGCTCTCCAGGGTTTGGGTTGTCGATATGGAAAGTGATAATTTCTCCCAGAGACTGCAAGCTGATGGTCTGTGCGAAGATGTTGATGATTGCCTTGGCCGTATTCATGAAAGGTCTTCCTAGTATGATTGGGATGTGTATGTCTTCCTGCATATCCATTATTACAAAATCTGCTGGGTAAAGAAATTTGTCAATTCTAACTAAAACATTTTCAGTTATTCCCCTAGGGTATTTGACTGAGTGGTCAGCAAGCTGTATGGTCATTTTGGTAGGTCGAAGATTTTCTAACTCAAGCCTCTTGAAAAGCGAGTATGACATAAGATTAACACTAGCTCCTAAATCGGCAAGAGAACAGATGATGCCTGAATTGTAAATGGAACATGGAAGGGTAAAACGTCCAGTATCTCCGATTTTTTCAGGAATGATATTTTTCAAGATAGCTGAACATTCCTCGTTCAGCGGGACATTGGGTACTTCGGGTACCTTATCCTTGGTTGTAAGAAGTTTTCTGAAGTACTTTTTGGAGTGAACTTCAGAGGCGGTATCTAGGAATTTCCTATCAAGTTTAAAAGACTTAAGCTTGTCGGGTCGTTGTTTAAGACGAGCCGGGAATGGGATTTTCCTATTTGGTGGAGACTCTAAATCTATTGTCGAATGAACAATAGGCGGTTCCTTCACCGGAGAAGAAACCGTAGGTGGGCTATGTGCTACCTGAGAGTCTAGAATATGAGAAGCCTCCTTATGGCAAATAGTTGGACTATCCTGAGGTTTAGCGGTAATACGTTGTGCTAATTGTCCTAACTGGGATTCAAAAGCTTTTAACAAAGTCAAATGATCTCTTAAGATGAGATCAGTTTGGTCTTGTCTAGCCGAGAGACCTTGAATGACTTGTATCAGGGTGTCGTCAAAACTAGAGGTTTGTGAGGGAGAGGGTTCCAAAGGTTGGGGTTGGTAAGTTGGTGGGCTATTCGTAGGTGGGTAAGGAGAATGGTTAGTGTTGGGTGGTGTTAGATAAGACTGAGGAATTTAGGCTGAGTGATTCAGATTAGCACAATTAAGGCAGGTTTAAACTTGGCAGACTTGTTGTTGTTGACTTTTCAATTCCTTAATCTCCTTGGTTAGGTCTGCCACTTGCTGAGTGAGGGTTTTGATAGCTTCATTACTGATTGTAGTAGGTGAATTCACTATTGAGGGTTGATTTTCACTGTTCCAGTCATGGTTGTGCATTGTCATCTTCTCAATAAGGCTCCAAGCTTCATTTGCCGTACAGTCTATGAAACTACCTTGAGAGGCGGTATCAAGTAAAGGACGGTGATGTGGGAAGAGACCAATGTAGAAAATGCGCAACTGGTCTGAACGCTCAAAACGATGATTTGGACATTTCTTAAGCAATTTCTTAAAGCGCTCCCATGCATCGAATATTGATTCATCATGCACTTGACGAAAGTTTATGATGTTGGACCTAAACGTGGCTTGTTTTGACGGGGGAAAGTATTTGGCCAGAAATTTGGTTGCTAGTTCTACCCAAGAGGTTATAGAGTTAATCTCTAGTTCCTCAAACCAGGTTTGTGCATTGAGAGTGAGTGAATAGGGAAATAGGTATAGATAGACTATGTCCTGGTTAACCCCAATCGGCTTAAAAGAGCTGGATAAGGAAATGAATTTGTCAAGGTGTGAGTTGGGATCATCATTTGGTAGGCCATGGAATTGACAGAGGTTTTGGACTAACTGAACAATGTGTGGTTTTAATTCAAATGATCCTCTACCAATTTCCGGATAGACAATTGGTCCTCCTCGACCTTCAATCAGAGGTTTAGAGTCTTCAGCGAGAGTTATACGTGTAGCTGTCATAGTCTCGTTGGCAGGTGGTTGACTGGTTGAGTGGACAGGGATAACGTAATTTGCAAAAATAGTAAAAGGAAGGAAAAATAAAGAAAGACGTAGGGGTCTAAGGAGAAGAGTTAATCCTAAAGGTTCACTAGCGAGTAAGTTCATCTTGACGCCTAAGGATCGTACAATTGGTTCCCCGGCAGCGGCGCCAAAAACTTGTTGGCGCCCGATCAGGTCGGTGTCGTTAACGATTACTAACCGGGCACCAGCAGTGGGTGTTTTAAATTTGTAATTGCGGGGCCTAAGTTTTCCCTAACAATGCTAATCCTAAGGGTGAGCAAGTGGTAGGTATGACCTAGAGTCGTTCTTCAAACCGACTGAATTGAAACTAAGGCGAGGCAGATGAGGGCTTTCAAACTAGTGAATGGTTTATAAAATAGTGGGGTTTTGGTTTTTATATTAACTAACTTAGGCAAGTAAATAAATAAAAGCGAAATAAAAGTAAAAGACAAAGCAGATAGATAAAGATAGTGTTTGCTGAGACTTCTTTAATTAAGTTATGAGATGATATTTGGAGAAACTGTTTTGAAAGATATTAGTTAATTATCATTCTTGAATACTTGTATGTAAACACTAGATTCCCTACTAATTAAAATCCCATTAGCATGTCACACCGGGAGCTAGGTTATGGTAACATTACAAAGCATTTAGAATAATAAACAAAATCTTAATTATGGTTTAACAATGCTTTCATATGAACGGATAACTGAACCTTAAGGTACTAGACATAATTGAATCATATAACGATTCCTCGTCATCCTAACAGATTCGTATATATAAAAATAGTTCATTTATGACTTTAAACCAGCCCTTGCTTAAGACTACCCAATAAATCCCCTAATTATCCACAGCGTTCCTCACTTTAAGTGGTTCCGCCGCTTCAAACCTTGGCCATGTCTTGTCCTATGATAATCCCCCATGTAGCCTTGCGGTTCCATAGTTTCATACCTTTGACAAATTGTATTGACACAAATGACTGACTACCTTTTAATTGGACGTCGTAAAAAGGTGTTGTAATCACGTTTATTGGTGGAAAGGCGATAGATTAATTTGAAGTTTAAAAGTCTATTTAGAAAGGTTAATTAAACTAGGTTTCTCATTTTATATATACTAGTCCGTAATATAACTACCTTCGGTCGTTACGCAGCTTCCACGTATTTGTACTACACCTAAAGTGTTTCCAACGCTATACTGAGTAACAGTCGAATAGGGGCCATCATATTACTTCATAATATTGTATCGTTTCGTAATATGACTACCTTCGGTCGTTCCTCGACTTCCATACATTTGTACTCCACCTTGAAGTGTTTCCAGTACTATATCGAGTAACAGTCGAATAGGGGCCGTCATATTATTTGACGATAATTAAGACCGTTTATATTTTACTACTATGATGATCCTAAGGCAACAATCAAACAAGAACATGCAATAAGACGATCAAAGCAATATTACCGATCTTTAATATTTAATTATAAATCATCCCATAATTAACTAACTACATCTCAAACAAACGCAACAAGTATACTACTCTCCAATCATGGCAATAACTAAATCTAGCATAATCAATATAAACGTAATTAATTGAGATAGATAAGGATAGAAAGAGCCAGGATTAAATGCGGGAGAAAGTAGACTTGAATTAATTGACACAATTCCGAGCATACATCGAAGATTACAATGCGTTTCTTACTTTCGTTCTACCTTGAACAAGCTTCCTAACTAGCCTAATACTAATCTTGAAGTAATACAAAAGAATGAGAAAGTAAAGAAAGAAAGAAATATGCTTAAAGTGTGTGCATATGGTGTGTAGAATGGTGTGTAGAATGGTGTGTCTAACAAATGAACCTAAGCATCCTATTTATAGGTGAGCTTTGGCTCATTTTAGCATAAGTTGGCCTTGAGGTGCATGTTAGAAAGACTAGCCAAAATTGGTGTGTACAACACGAAAAGTAGGCGCACTGGGTACTGTACAACGCGAAAAGTAGGCGCACTAGGTACCAAAACTTGCCAAAAATGGAAACAGGGACGGGGGTAGGGTGGCCGGCGGCGCCAGCCAGGTGGCCGGCGGCAGCTGGCTGGTGGCCGGCGGCGGTGGGCCCCACCCCGCCCCGTTGCGTGAGCAAATAAATCCCGTATCTATTCCTTTGCATGAGTGGTCCCCAATGGTGGTGGTTGTACGTGTGAAGGGGTGGATAGATGGGTGAATGTGGGTGGATATGGTGATGGTGGATGGTCGTGATGTTTTTAGGTTCCATTATGTGGTAGGGCATAGGTATAGGGTTTGGAGTATGAGGTGAATATTGAGCTAATCTACTTGATGAAATATGATCATCCATGTGTTTGGAAGTGCCATCTCTTCCCCTACAAAGCAATGCTCCAGAAGTTTCCAAATTTAATGAACTATAAGCTCCCCTTGTCTTCTTTCCATTATTCTCAAAGATTCTTTATCCATAGGCGTTAGTCCCTGTTTGTCAGGCATTCGTACAGATAGAACAAACAAACGTGATCTAACAAACAAGTGATTATTCTCCAAATCATAGATCCACTAGTTTGCTTTTGACCTATCAAAGTAAACTTTGGAGAAACAAAAACCAGTATATGACTTGGAGTCTAATCTCACAATGAAAGTGTTAGTTGCCTATAATTTCACAGTAGCACAAACAGCAGATACGAAAACACCAGCATGAGCATTTAAATCAGGTAACCAAGTATAAAGATTTCCAAAGCACACATTTTTAAACGAGTTCGAGCATAATACACATAGTGACATACAAATCAGGTTTTCAGACATCATTTTAAAGATCTTATATGTATGCTCACAGATTTATATGTAAGTACCTCAAATGCTCGAAACATGTGAATGGGTGATATAAGATAACTAAGGTTCCTAATTCTCATTCTAGTAGGTTTCCAGACATGTGAGTGAAGGGGACATAAGAACTCGAGATCTTAGATAATGGTGAAATGTAAATGTTGCAATGAAGTTCAAACAAGCGGGAGTAGGAAGTTTTAAAGTTTGACAAAAATTGGACTTTTAATGGGGCAATTTTGCAAACAATCCTATTTGTTCATAAATTAGAAAATTTGGAACATTCATTTTAGGGTTTCAACTTCTACTTATTGGATTAGCTTAATATTACCAAAACTAAGTTAAACACGGGTTGCCTCCCGAGAAGCGCTTGTTTTTGTTTGAGTCTCTAGCTTGACTCTAATACTACATATCAGGTAATCCTAGAGGCTCCCTAGCATCCATCAGTAGACACAAGGGGTAGTATTGGAACATACCTAAAAGTTTAAAGCAGATTAAGGCCAGGGTATGTCCAATATAAGGAGATGGTCCGAAGTGAGGGAATTGTTCTACCGTGGGTGTAATAGGTCTCTCAACTTCTAATACCTCCTTGGTCAGAATGGGTTGGTCAAAGGAATCCTCACCTCTAAATGATGTATAGGACATTATATGGTTGAGAGAGGGTTTGAAAGGAAACCATGACGCAGAACCCACCTTGCTTCCTATGGTCTTTTGGTCAATGCTAATGTTGTACTCTGGGCATGGAGGTGGGACAGTATCCGTTTTTGTCTCCAATCTTGTAGCAACATTCTCATCGACTGCTTGGTCTAAGGCAATTGAGGGTTCAACTAGATCAGGGGGTGATTCATTCGGAAAGATAAGTGGGACAGTGTCACCCACAACTTGTTGCGGAATGTTGTCAACCACGTCGGTTTGAATTGGAATGAGATCACTTCTCAGAGCTGGTGCGTATTCCTCCGGTCCTTCTGAAGCTGGGTCTTCTGTGTAAATCTCCATCTCCGGGCTCTCTACTTCTATCTCTTCGTCTACCTCGTCATCCTTGTCACTCCGGCCGGAAGTTTCAAGTTGCAATGACTCAGAAAGTTCCTCTAGAATGAACTCCTCATCGGTTTCGGATGTAGATAGGTTGAGAATGGGTGGAAGTGAGGATTTAGAAGATTGGGTGGGTGAAGGGTTGGAAGGGATTTTGCAATCGTACTCATGAGAATGAAAGTCTATGTCGAATGATGTAGATGTGGTGTGTAAGTACCTATCATCTTCCTGTAGCCAATTGTCAGTTATAACTTGATTCCTAGCTTCATTACTACTCACTTGGACTCGTGTTTGTATCTTAGACAGCTTATCAGTACATCTTCTAAGCACGTCTTCTTGTTCTCTAAGTAGTTGCTCAAGTGGGTTGTAGGAAGGTGAGAAAGTATTACTACTGAGATAAGTTATGGACATATCTCTCAAGTCAGAACTCTCCTACGGTAACGGTTCGTGTACAGGGTGGGATGAGTGTGGGCAGACATTGAATGGTTCGGGATAGTAAGGTTGGTATTGATGTGTTTGGAAAGCATAAGGGTCATAATGATATTGTAATTAAGGATCTAAGTACCTTATGTTATCCGAATAAATCATACTATTCCCTTGACATTCATTATCTACGTAGGCATTACTCCTGAATCTATCCTCGATTGATTTAGCAAGACTTTCAATTTGATCTTTTAGTTGTTGTTGAGTTGCCATTTGCCCAAGTTTTCAGAAAAGACAGCACACGAAGAAGGTTTTTAGAATTAAAGTTGTAGTATGGAGGGAAGTTATTCTAAGCTAATCTAAGCTAACTATGCTAATCTACGGAAAGTAACTTCTGACAAGGAAGGTGAATCCAAGTCAAAAAGGATCGCTTAAAAACTAATTTATCTAAACAGGCTCCGAATCGTACTACCGTCCCCGGCAGCGGCGCCAAAAACTTGTCCTGCCCCCAGCGGTCGGTCGGATTTTACTCCGGTCGTTGGTCCGGCCACCGAGACACACGGCAGGGTAGTTTTAAAATTTATAATAGTCGGGGGGAGCCTAATCCTCCGTACTACCTACTGGAATTGGTATGAATACCTGATACAAGTAAGTGGTAAGAATGATCCAGGGTCATTCCTCACGACGGCAGAATTGAAACAGAGCTAGTTCCGATTAACTAGTAATTAAGCTGGGTTTTAATAACTTGGAAGGATTTTGTTTTGGTTTTTATATTTAATTAACTAAACTACTTAAACTAATAAAACATACAACTAAAAGGGAGACTAGCATATATAACACATAAGGATAACGAAGACGTGGTTTACCATGAATTAGAATAGCTGAGATGATGTTTTAGTTTGAAAATGTCTTTTAAAGATTTGTGTCTTGCTTTCACGTAGAAAACCAAGTAGTGTAAACACTAGCACCCTACTAATCAGGTTAACCGATTAATATGTCACTGAGTACTAGGCTATCAAGATTATGATCAGATCGGAATGTCTTGAAACCCCCCTCACCGTCTCTCATGAGGAGACCAAGTGACCCGCCATATGGGGTGCAGGAATAAGGCGACAGTCCGCAATTTATCCACTGACCTTTCTTTAACACAGACAAAGATATCTAAGCTGGGCAAGGCATTTAAGATTTAAGACAGGTGGTGACTGATTAACATATACATTAATGGTTATGATTGAGTTCAGAGATGTTCGGCTGTGATACAGTCTTCAACCTACAGAGTTTTCCATGGTTACATTGTGTACTCTCCCGTATTACGGTCTTTCCTGGATCACAGACTATGCTAGGATGTAACACAGTATACAGCCTTCAACCTTTCCGTAGTTTGTACGTGTTTGTACTCCACCATAGGTGTTTCCAACGTTAAACCGGATACTCAGTCGTATTATGGCCTTAACTGGGCTACATACTTTACAGCCATCTGAACTCAATATATCTAAGCTTGTATTACAGAAAAAACCATCTATGATAGCTAAACAACCCGTTCACTTTAATTATAAATCCCAACCCAATAAATCCCTGATTAATTCACGGTGTACTATACGATGAGTTGGGCAGTATTTCCACAGCTTCAAAATCAGTCCATGTTTATTTTGGAAAACATAGATAGGTAGTGACCGTTTGATCAATGGTTCATGACTCCTTTGTCAAAAGGGTTCTAACCACGTTTATTGGAGGAAAGGTGATAGTTTAGTTTAAAATCATAAATATATAGTTAAACAGAACCACAAGTTTTCAAACCTATCTGTATTACATTTATCATGTTTATGAAAACATAATTATTAAGGCAGCAACAGTGTTATTGTATGTCTAGTATGCAGTACCTAAGCAACAATCAAACAAGAACATGCAATAGGATGGAATACTAGCATCACAGTACTGACCTAAGGATTACATCATGGGTACCCCGGAAGTTGTCCCAAAGATACACAACAGATAAGCATGAACCTAATCTATCTCTAATCCTATGCTTCGTGTCCCTCGGATATGTTTCAATCAAGGGAACAACGACCATGTTGAGTTCATTGATCATCATACACAGAATAGTAGGCAATCCTACTTATAGCAATTGGTCAGGTTCAAGGGAGGAGGATACAAACCACAGCATAAGTTGGATAGATAAACGGGTAGAGGTTCAGCTTATAAGTTCACAAACAATTGTAATATATAATAACTGGGAACATTATTCCACAACGGATTGTGCCCACGACTTTCATAGCTTCCACGTTCCGTACTACACACATTCGTGATGATTCCGGCGTTATACAAATGAAAGCCGTATAACGTTACCTCCGTTGTTTCATAATGGTGTTATCCCAATTAGATATATCACCACAAACTACTCATTAATCATGGCAAACATACAAGTAATTACTCACAATGCATAGCAATAAACATTTCTATTATTAATAAATCACATACATCAAACAAGAACAATATGACAAATTAATAATAGAAAGGATAGAAAATACCGATAAGAATTGCGAGCAGAATAACATTTGTATTTCTTCATTAATATCCAAGCATTACATAAGCTAGCCTCTACTAATTAACTACATAATTAATCTAATCCTAATATTCTCTCTAGTTCTCCTCTAACTCCTAAGAGTAGTGCTAGAGAGAGAAACCAGAGAGAAGAACTAACTACAAGAATAATTCTCCTCTAACTCCTAAGAGTAGTGCTAGAGAGAGAATTCTAGAGAGAGAAAGAGAAGTTGTAAGAATGAGAGGTGTAAGTTGTGTTTGAAATGAATGAGGAGGCTTGGTATTTATAGGAGAATGAGGTGAAGCTTGGTACAAGTCACAAAGCATGAAGAACAAGCACCAAAGCGCATACGGGGGTACTGGACCAAAGGGGGGGGGGGGGGGGGGTTAAACGGCACCTCACAAAGCAAATACCCCCGTATACGGCACCCATAGGGCCGTATACGGCACCTAGGGTACCGTATACGGTACCTAGGTGTCCAGGGGGGTTGGTGCTCCGTTTGGCCTCCGCTTGTTTATCGGTTGCTTGGTTCATCCGTATCTTCTTCGTTTGGGCTCCGATTTGCTTGATTCTTGCGTCGTTGGCTTCGTTTTTCCGTTACGCTTCTAATGGCACTGAGTTTGCCAAATTTGGAGGTGTTTAACTTTTGCGTGTTCCGGATGACGATCGGCGATCTTCCAGACTGCACATCTTCTCCGTTCTTCATCCGTTTCTTCTGATTCTTTCACCTCCGGTCTTGTATTTTCCTATGGAATCATAAAATATGAATTAAGATCTAATTACATAAGAAAATCAAGAAGGGAATATTTAAGGTGACAGTTTTGTCTCGGTTTGCCTGTTATTTGGACGTTTTAACCGATTTTTGCAGCAACGTCTATATTTAGACTACCTTGGTGATTTTTAGTAAATAATGATGGTTTGGAAATGTTTTCACCAAAGAATAGTCCAAAAAGTGTGGAAATATGTACTTAAAAACATGACTTTTTAGGTCACATCACTGACTGTCCGGACAAAGCTAGGGATAAGCGTAAGAGAATGGAAGAGAAGGTAGCAATGATGGTTCCAAAGCCTAAAACTCGTGCTTATCAGATAACTACTGGAGAGGTGAAGGAGTCAGCTGATGTGACGTCAGGTACCTATCTTTCAATTCTATACCTGCATACATTTTGACTCTGACGCCGTTGAATCTCTAGCATTCATGTTGTGATATGTGTTTAAGTATTCTTAAGATTTATCATGATATTAGCGTGTGACTAGGAATGTTCGTGAGGACACGAATAGTTTAAGTGAGGGAGAGTTGTAACGTCCCATATTTCAGGAATTTAATTTCGTACATGGATATAATATTATAATGAAGTAATATGATATAAATAATAAGATATAGTGAAAAACGTAAAACGGTTTCTCAGTTCCAGACTGCAAAGTTAAAAAGGGAATGGGGTAAAATAGATAAATACGTACGTTCTCTCCTGTTTGTTCCTATTATTTCTAAAAAGCTCCAGAGTGATATTTCGTGAAGAACAAAACCGACTTAACCATTTCTCATCCTCAAATCATCAAATTAAGCTCTAATCTTGGAAGAATCAACCTCTAATCATCATCTTCTTCAATCTTTTAGTTCCTGTAAGTGATTTCTCATCTTGTAACCTAGTTATTGGGGGTTTTGAGAGGTTTTCATGGGTTTAGCAAATTAGTGCTTTTTAATACGAAATTAGGGTTTTAATTTGCTAGAATCATTGTTTATTAGTGTAAATAAGGTTGTTAGTGATCATATAACAACTTAGAAGTGATGAATTGAATGATAGTGTTCTTGAATAATTGTTGCGTCCTGATAGGTCGGTGTCGTTAACGATAACTATCCGGTTACAACAGTGGGTTTTAAATTTATAAGGCTGGGGCCTAGGGTTACTACTATTGCTAATCTAAGGGCTAGCAAAGGATAAGTATGACCTAGGATCGTTCTTCAAAGCGCGACGAATTGAAACTAGGGGAATTTAGAGACTTCTACGAATTTAGCTAGGGAGAAAAAGGGTTGGTTTAGGTTTTGGGTTTTCTATTCTAAGATTAAACTAAATTGAATCAGAAATGGAGATGGAGGTTACTTCGGGCGTTCAGCAATTAAAGCGATTGTCTACTATGAAGTGGTTCAGGTGATATTAAAGCGTAAAGAGTTCTAATGAGGATAAGTCATAAGTTAATGTGAGTTATTGCTACAATCCTACTATCGGGCTAACGCGGAGGTGTCCACAATCAGGCAAATAGAATGTCACGTGGGTTGCAGAATATATTAAAACATACACCGAAAGTTCTCTCAAATGCATGTCCATATCATCTGACAATTAGACTCGAATCTTATTCCCCAATCTGGGTCATCATAGACGTCCGAATCATGGCACAGTTTGTTGAATAAACAATCTTGTAAACGGGTTTTACCCTCGCCGGAATAAGTTGGAAAAACTGGTCTAAGTGGTCAGATAAGATGTCATCACTTATTCGTATGAATTATCAACATTACTCAAGTATGCAACAAGACAGGGGTGATTTATATTACAAATAGAAACTTAAGTAATACATTTGTTAATTGATTCATAACATAACTACCTTCGGTCGTTCTCGACTTCCATACGTTTTTACTTTGCCATAAGCATTTCCAGTACTATATCGAAGAACAGTCGAATAGGGGCCGTCATGTTATTTCACAATAATTACGGCTAGGTGTATTTCACTAGTACGATAATCCTAAGGCAACAATCAAACAAGAACATGCAATAAGACAATCAAGACAATAGTTAAACCTAAGCATACAAGTGTATTAATTAAATCGAGGATATTCCGAAAGTTGTCTCAAAAATACCGTATGTCTGAATTAAATCTTATTCTACCTCTATTCCCATATTCCGTGTCTCTTGGATCCTAATTTGGTCTAGAGAACACCGGCCATGCCGAGTTCAATGATTCAATCAAACATAGTATAACTAAGTGACCTATACCCTATGAGTTAGCTACGTTCATTTTTGGATAAGGTTTTAGTCACAACATGAGTTGGGAAAATAAACAATAAAGATTCAATTCCTACATCCATTCATGATATAAAGCACTCGCAATCTTATAACGTACGACATGATCACATATTCAAATCTTTCCTAAACGACTATCATAGCAGACAATTGAGTTATTTAACTAATCATGGCAATTCTAGCATACATATTTAAATTTATTAAAGAAAGTGCGAACATAATTAAATATGAAAGATAGATTAAAACCTGATAACGAAATACAATAACTCGTAGCTACAAATGCGTCCCGGAGCACCTCCGTATAAATCTTCCTTGACTAGTTAATTAGCTAGTCTAATTAACTAATGAAGTATTACAATAAAGAAAGAAAAGAGTGGATGGTGACAAAATGTATTACAAAGTGTATTGTAGGTGTTTTTTCAAGGTGTCTTTTCAAATGAAACCTAAGCCTCCTATTTATAGGTGAGCTTTGGCTCACATTAGCATCAAGAGGTGCATGTTAGTAAAAGGTAGCCAAAAGGGTGCACCGGGTACTGTACAACACGAAAAGTATGTGCACCGGGTACTGTACAACACGAAAAGTAGGCGCACCAGGTACCAAAAGTTGCCAAAAACGGAAACCGAGGCGGGTACAAGGGTGGCCGGCGGCGGCCTTGGTGTGGCCGGCGGCGGTGGTGTGGTGGCCGGTGGCGGCTGGCCCACCCCCGCCCCGGTTCGCCGTCTTTTGCTTCGTTTCTTGATTCGTGCCTGTTTTCTTTGTTATGCATCCGTTTGCATCGATTATTTTTTTGTTGGATTCGTAATTCAAAAACGAAGATTTTGACATAGGATAGGCCCTGAGATGAGGTCCCTAGCTTTAGATATTGCATACGAATCATTTGGATCTTCCGGCGGGCGTAGAATCTTCATTCTTTATCCATTTTAGTTGATTCTTCTTCTGTTGGATTCGTATTTTAAAAACGAACATCTTGGATAGAATGGATGTTGATGAAGGGTACTTTAGTTTTGAAATCTCGTTTTGATGCCTTGAATCTTCAAACGTGTGTGGACTCTTTGTTTCTCGGCCATTTTGCTTGATTTTTATTGTGCAACCTTCGTTTTGGTCTTCTTAACATATTATCACTGATTTGTGCATTGTTTGAGTCCAAATGCCAAGTATTTCTCCAGAATGAGAGAGATATCGGTAGTAAAAACGTGACTTTTTACACGATATCAAGTATCCCACACTTAGAGTTTTACTTGTCCTCAAGCAAACCTTCAGCAAGTTGTGAAAGGCTGAAAGGGTGTCTTCATATTCCGGAGAACTTTGATTCCTACAGGTTTGGTAGAAAGATTTCGGACGAGGTTCCATCACTTGATGTTTCCCCAAACTTTTGGTTCTAACAAGCTTTCTTTTCAATCTTCATAATGTAAGATATACATGACTGGGGCCCTCACAGGTGGTCACTCAATTCACTCAAGTGTATCGGGTTTCTTAACTTCTAATTCACTCAGGGGCCAGTTATGTAATTCTTCCATTGTCATAAGCTTGATCGAGAATCAAATCTATAATACCTAAATGAGGACGGTGCTAATTATCCCTAGACATTCGCAAGAGGGTGAAGATGGTGTATGGGATAAGGTTTTTTGTAGATGGTTTAATTTGGGAGTTTAATATAGCCTAAGAGTTGCCTGTGATGACTTATCTTTGACTTTTTAGCTGATACCTCTTTTTTGGATTTCACTCTTTGAGAGCCTTCTTTTCATAGCTTCTTCTTCTTTGAAGAACTTTTCCCTTGGATTTAAATGATCCTTGGGTTTTTAGCTCTTTGATCTCTTTGGCAACTTTGTTCTTGCTTTCTTTGGAGTCCTTTCATGGATGATATTCTTTTTCCCTTGGGGATTCCTTCTAGAAGTATGTTTCTTGCAGTGATGTTGCTGACATAACAGAAACTTAGGCTATGGCCAAGAGATGTAAAGAAAGGATTGGTTCTTGAAGTGAGTATTCGAAATGAAAAGGCTAAGGCTCAACAGTTTTTCTAAATGATCTTCAATGCCGAAAATGGACATTGGCAGGGTTAGGCTTGAAAACGGGAGCTTTACGAGAGGGTTTTGTCCTAGGGAATGTCAAGATCCTCTAATTGCACCTTCGTCACGTATGACGCTCATTTTTTTGTAATTTTGAAATGCATTCTTCGAACAAGTTCTAACTTGAGAAGGCATACAACGGCACACTCACAAACGAAAAAGTGAAGCATTTAAAGGTGAATACTTTTATATGGCTCAAGATTCCTCACTCATTGTTGGTGGTTTTGTGCCTAGTCATGCGATTGCTTGTTTGAAACTTAGTTTGAAAGTTATCAAAGAGTTTTGCTCGTCGTGGTCCATTTGCCAAGCCTTTTGAATTTTTGTTGTCCGAAAATACCCTTTTTGAGCTTTTCATGATTCAAAAATTTTGAAAATTTTGCTAAAAATATGAGTTTTGCTAAAAAGCTTGATCAAAAGTTTATGTTGCAATACAGTAGTGAATACTACTGCTATCCCACACTTAAAAGAACATTGTCCCTAATGTTCTCTAATTCTAAGTTAGGTTAATCCCACACTTAGATTTTGAATACGGGTCAATATTTTCAAAGTTATTCTCTATTTGTGAGTAATAATCCCACACTTAGAGTTTTTCTTAAAATTCTTGTGTGGTTCAAGCAAAGTAAGGTTAGAAGAGACACTTCCTTGTGCTGCGTGTGATGCCACTGGATTTAATGGACCAGGTTCAAGTGTGTGAATTCGCTGGAAATGGACCAGGCTCATTAAAAATGAACTCATTCCATAAATTCTACTTCGAATTCTGCATAGTACACACCCTTCATAAAACACAAATGTTAGCACAAGTCAATACATAAATAAAACTAAAAACGGCTAATCCATGTCAGCATAGAGTGCCTCCCAGTCAGTGAAGTCATCATCCATAAAGATCGTGCTTTCCACGATCGATGTAGGAGATGCTGACTCCTCGATGGTGTACACAGGTGATGCAACATCACTCTCTGGATCTTGGATCCAAGCGTCCACTGCAGTAGCCTCCTCCTCTAGTGGGGCCATAAAAGTGGGGTGGTCCTGCGCAGTCAAGCTCCAAGATGGGAATAAGTCCCATGGTGGAATGTGCGGAGCAGGATCAGGTCCCATCTGAAAGGGGCACACAGGTGTAGAGGTAAGGCCCAGGGCAGTACGGATCTCAGAGATGGCGGTGTGCTGGACCTCAAGGGCTCTCAGTATAGACCAAGTGACAGCAGGGTCCGCAGTAGTAACCCCATGCTCAAAGATGGGTACTATAGAGGTCCCTGCGGTCTGTCCCGCTGGTTGGTGAGATGGCGGTAACCTGGAATGGATGGGACGTAACAGGAATGACTCCTGAACGTACACTTCCATCAAGTCTGCCGAAATCTCGTCCAGACTAGGGGGTGGTGACTGGGATCCTCTGACAGTCCTCATGCTACTGCCTGGTGATGAACTCCGGGAGTGATGCATGGTACACGAGTGTCTCTGACTGGGGCTCGTGCTCTGTCTGACGGCGAACTCATCCTGCAAAATATAAATGGTCTAAGATCATTAGTCCTTCATAAGGTAAGGTACTGCATAGAAAATTGGATTAGCTTAAACACAACAGTAAGATAAAATCAATGCTGAAAACATAGGCTTGGGGTGCCTCCCAAGAGCGGTTTGTTTATCGAGTCTCGTAGCTTGACTCTTCTACCTTTAAGTGTTTGTCAGGGTGCTTTGCAACCGTAGACTTCCTCGTATGGGGGAAAGTCTTGTATGTAATGTTTTAAACGATGACCGTTTACCTTGAAATTTCCATCTGGAGCCTCGAGTTCAATGGCGCCATAAGGAAAAACCTTAGAGATTGTAAATGGGCCTCTCCACCTCGTTTTGAATTTACCAGAAAATTTCTTAAATCGAGAGTTGAAGAGTAGAACTTTATCACCTGGATTGAAGCGTGTGGGGCGTAGTTTTGCATCGTGGAGCAACTTCTTTCCTTGAACTTGTAGGAGCTCTCGTATGCTTGATCTCTTAGTTCTCCTAACTCATGTAGTTGCATTTTCCGGTGCGTTCCCGTTACTGTGGGATCTAAGCTGCAATTCTTTAGTGCCCAGTAAGCTTTGTATTCGAGTTCGATCGGAAGATGATATGCTTTTCCATATACGAGCCTATAGGGGGTTGTCCCTAATGGTGTTTTGTAGGCTGTCCGGAATGCCCATAACACATCATCTAGCTTGTCTGCCCAGTTTTCCTTGTGTTGACCAACTGTTCGTTCCAAAATTCTTTTTAGCGCTCGGTTTGTTATTTCTGCTTGCCCATTTGTCTGCGGGTGGTAGGCCGTAGATGTCTTATGGGTAACACCATATTGTTGCAATATCTTCATGAACTGAGTATTGCAAAAGTGTGTGCCGCGGTCACTGATGATCGCTCGAGGAGTTCCAAACCGACAGAATAGCTGTTTTAAGAACTTTGTTACAACTCTCGAGTCATTCGTTGGGAAGGCTTGAGCTTCGGCCCATCTGGATACGTAGTCGACAGCTACTAGAATGTATTCCTTTCCGTAGGATTTCGGAAAAGGTCCCATGAAGTCTAATCCCCATATATCAAATATTTCACATGCTTGGATATTCGTTAACGGCATTTCGTTACGCGTTGTGATATTTCTAAACCTTTGGCAAATATCGCAGCGTTTCACCAAGTCTTGTGCGTCTCTGAAGATAGTTGGCCAATAGAATCCTGAGTCGTATACTTTCTTTGCTGTCAAGTTGGCTGCGTGATGTCCTCCGGTGGGTCCGTGATGGCTTTGATGGAGGATGTGTTCGGCTTCCTTTCCATCGACACATCTTCTTATAATCTGGTCGGGACAGACCTTAAACAAATATGGATCATCCCAGAAGTAGTGCTTGACATCGCGGAAGAACTTTTGTCTTCGTGATGACGGCATTCCTTTCCTTGTGATCCCTCCAACTACGAAATTGGCTATGTCTGCAAACCTAGGATCGTCCGTGAATTGTGATCCTTGCAATTGCTCTCCTAAACTCATTAACTACTCTTCTGGAAATCGATCTTTGATGTCCCCTTCTGCAAGTTGTTCCATTGATGGGTTTTCAAGTCGACTCAGATGGTCTACGGCGACATTCTCTGCTCCCTTTTTATCTTTTATCTCAATGTCAAATTCTTGTAGGAGTAGAATCCATCGTAACAGTCTTGGCTTTGCGTCTTGCTTCTTGAAGAGGTATTTCAGAGCTGAGTGATCCGTGTATACTATTGTTTTTGACAATATCAGGTAGGATCGAAATTTATCAAAGGCAAATACTACAGCCAGCAGCTCCTTTTCGGTGGTTGTATAATTTTCTTGAGCATCTGTGAGAGTTTTGCTAGCGTAGTAGATTGGCCGAAAATGATTATCCTTCCGTTGCCCGAGAACTACCCCTACAGCGAAGTCGCTTGCGTCGCACATGATTTCAAATGGAAGGCTCTAGTCCGGAGCGACCATGATTGGTGCGTTGGTTAGTTCTTTCTTTAGGTAGTCAAAGGCTTTCATGCAGCTTTCGTCAAATGCGAATTTGATGTCTTTTCCTAACAGGTGGGTGATAGGTCGAGAGATCTTGGAAAAGTCCTTGATAAAACGACGGTAGAACCCAGCGTGACCTAGAAAACTTCGAATGGCTTTAACGTTGGTGGGTGGTGGAAGTTTCGCAATGGTTTCGACTTTGGCTTTGTCTACTTCGATTCCTAACTTTGATATTCTATGTCCTAAGATTATCCCTTCCTTCACCATGAAGTGACATTTTTCCCAATTCAAGACGAGATTCGATTCTTCACACTTGGCGAGCATCATATCGAGGTTGGATAAACATGATGCGAAAGAGTCTCCGAAGACCGGGAAATCATCCATGAAGACTTCCATGCATTGTTCAATCATGTCGTGAAAGATTGCAACCATGCATCTCTGAAATGTTGCAGGGGCGTTGCATAATCCAAACGGCATTCGTCGATATGCGAATGTTCCATAAGGGCATGTAAACGTCGTTTTCTCCTGGTCTTTTGGATCGAGCGGAATTTGGAAATAACCGGAGAATCCATCAAGGAAACAGTAGAATTCGTTTCCCGACAGCCTCTCGAGCATTTGGTCAATAAATGGAAGTGGAAAGTGATCCTTGCGAGTTGCTTCATTTAACTTCCAGTAATCGAAGCAAACCCTCCAACCGGTAACTGTCCGAGTTGGTATTAGCTCATTTTCTTCGTTTGTAATGACCGTCATTCCTCCTTTCTTTGGGACGACTTGAACAGGGCTAACCCAAGGTGAGTCAGATATTGGGTATATTAGTCCAGCATCCAAGAGTTTGATAACCTCTTGTTTTACTACGTCTTGAATCTTAGGATTTACTCGTCTCTGCCTTTGAACGGATGGTTTGAAATCGTTCTCCATCAGGATCTTATGCGTGCAATAGTTAGGACTAATTCCTTATATATCAGAAATTTTCCATGCGATTGCCTTCTTGTGTGATTTCAACACATCAACTAGCTGAGCTTTCTCTTTTGGTTTCAACTCTTTTAAGATTATCACCGGGAGTTGGGAGGTTCCTTGGAGGTAAGCGTATTCAAGGTGAGGTGGTAATTCCTTTAATTCCAAGTTTGGTGGTTCCTCAATAGACGGCTTCATTCTAGCTATTTCGTCTCTATTCAGCTTCTCATATTCAGCTTGGAAGGGTGCCTCGTCTATCTCAGGTTCGGATGTAGAGATTGATGCTATTTCCACCCATTCGGTTTGGTTTGAAAATTCGTTCGTCTTTAGCTCGTATTTGTTGACCGATGATGAGGACACTTCGTCATTTCGGGTGAGAATAATTTCTCCGTCGTCGGTGAATTGAAATTCTTGAAATTGAGCGGTCGAGGATTGGTTTATGGTTAATTCAGGGTTTGGAAATGATAGAGGTTCGGGTTGGTTGATTAATTGGGGTTCAAATGGTGGTGGCTCAATACTCATCCCTTTGAATGAATCCAGGATTTCTTTAATTGAAGGAGCTGGATTCGGGTTATTGAGTGTGGATGTATCTCTTTTTAGCCAAGGTATCGGTGTACCGCATCCCAATGGGACGGCTATCGTTTTGCCATTAATGCAAGATGGCTTCTTTTCAAACAAGGGAAATAGTAGTTCGTCAGACTTTGCTGGCGAAGTGATTGCGGACTGCAGCCCAGGATCCTCATTATATAATCTTCGAACGGTGACTACCGTGGTAGGTATCGGGTTCTGGCTGGATAGTGCCAACACTTCGTGGAGATGTTCATAAAAAATGTCCTGCATAGTATCGCACAAACCAAGGTCCTCTTCCAGAGGTTGCTTCATTAATCGATCGACATTAAAGGTGACCTCCTCTTTCCCGACTCTTAGTTTTAAAGATTTTTCGTTTACGTCGATTACGACCTTGGCAGTATTTAAGAAAGGTCTGCCAAGGATGAGTGGGATGTGGGTGTCTTCCTCTATATCCATGATGATGAAGTCCACTGGAAAGACGAACTTATCGACCTTGACCATGACATCTTCAGCAATTCCTCGAGGGAGTTTAACTGATCTGTCTGCTAATTGGATGGTCATACGAGTAGGCAGTAGGTTACCTAATCCTAATTTCTTATAGAGGGAATAAGGCATAAGATTAACACTAGCACCTAGGTCAGCTAAGGCATTACTAATTTGGATATCTTGGAGAAAACAAGGTATTGTAAAACGTCCAGTGTCTCCTAACTTAGGTGGAAGACCATGTTGTACAATTAAAGAGCATTCAGCATCTAAGGGTAAACTAACTATTTGCCTAAGTTTTTCTTTGTTTGAAAGAAGTTCTTTAAAGAATTTGGCACATGTGGGCATTTCTACTAAAGCATCTAATAGTCTAACATTCAAGTGCAAGCTTTTAAACATTTCCAGATATTTACCGAATTGGGCTTCTTGTTTTTCCTTTTTAAGTCTACCGGGATAAGGTATTCTCGTGCGAGGTACATTATCCGGAGTTTTGGTTGGTGATGGGTCAGGTGTTGTGACAGAGATGTCAATGGACACATGTTCACTCGGTGTAGGTGTAGGCGAAGAAGTGTTTTCGGGGGTGTTATCTGGTGGTGGTGGATCAATTTTGGTTATTTTTCCTCCCCTCGTGACGATTAACACATCATTGGGTTGAATGATAGTTGCCGACGTACTTTCCTCAATAAAACTCAAATTTTCCAAAATAGACTCCATGTTAGAAATTAATTTGTCGAAAATTTTTATCATGGCATCAATGTTGTCTTGAAATCCGGCTATCCTTTTGTTTATAACGTTTTTTCTAGTATAAAATCAGATAAAAGTTGTTTTGAGGAATGTAAGTGTGTTGTTGGTGAAGGAATGGCCAAAAGTTGGGTTAATGATCCACTTGGCGTATGGTTGGTTAAATTAAAATAAGGGGTTGACATGGTTGATTAATGAACAAATAAAATAAAACTAACCTAATCCTAAGGGTAAAAAGTGTAACTTTTGATTGATGTTAATCTTTCAAAAGGATCGCTAAATACTAGAGTTACTAAACTTCCTAAAATCGGTCGCCGACGCTCCCCGGCAGCGGCGCCAAAAACCTGTTGCGTCCTGATAGGTCGGTGTCGTTAATGATAACTATCCGGTTACAACAGTGGGTTTTAAATTTATAAGGCTGGGGCCTAGGGTTACTACTATTGCTAATCTAAGGGCTAGCAAAGGATAAGTATGACCTAGGATCGTTCTTCAAAGCGCGACGAATTGAAACTAGGGGAATTTAGAGACTTCTACGAATTTAGCTAGGGAGAAAAATGGTTGGTTTAGGTTTTGGGTTTTCTATTCTAAGATTAAACTAAATTGAATCAGAAATGGAGATGGAGGTTACTTCGGACGTTCAGCAATTAAAGCGATTGTCTACTATGAAGTGGTTCAGGTGATATTAAAGCGTGAAGAGTTCTAATGAGGATAAGTCATAAGTTAATGTGAGTTATTTCTACAATCCTACTATCGGGCTAACGCGGAGGTGTCCACAATCAGGCAAATAGAATGTCACGTGGGTTGCAGAATATATTAAAACATACACCGAAAGTTCTCTCAAACGCATGTCCATATCATCTGACAATTAGTCTCGAATCCTATTCCCCAATCTCGGTCATCATAGACGTCCGAATCATGGCACAGTTTGTTGAATAAACAATCTTGTAAACGGGTTTTACCCTCGCCGGAATAAGTTGGAAAAACTGGTCTAAGCGGTCAGATAAGATGTCATCACTTATTCGTATGAATTATCAACATTACTCAAGTATGCAACAAGACAGGGGTGATTAATATTACAAATAGAAACTTAAGTAATACATTTGTTAATTGATTCATAACACAACTACCTTCGGTCGTTCTCGACTTCCATACGTTTGTACTTTGCCATAAGCATTTCCAGTACTATATCGAAGAACAGTCGAATAGGGGCCTTCATGTTATTTCACAATAATTAAGGCTAGGTGTATTTCACTAGTACGATAATCCTAAGGCAACAATCAAACAAGAACATGCAATAAGACAATCAAGACAATAGTTAAACCTAAGCATACAAGTGTATTAATTAAATCGAGGATATTCCGAAAGTTGTCTCAAAAATACCGTCTGTCTGAATTAAATCTTAATCTACCTCTATTCCCATATTCCGTGTCTCTTGGATCCTAATTTGGTCTAGAGAACACCGGCCATGCCGAGTTGAATGATTCAATCAAACATAGTATAACTAAGTGACCTATACCCTATGAGTTAGCTACGTTCATTTTTGGATA
The DNA here is from genome assembly GCA_949592205.1 of Helichrysum umbraculigerum. Lineage (NCBI taxonomy): Eukaryota > Viridiplantae > Streptophyta > Magnoliopsida > Asterales > Asteraceae > Helichrysum > Helichrysum umbraculigerum. The sequence goes on from CATIUR010000003.1 coordinate 69,149,172, forward strand.
AGGTTTTAGTCACAACATGAGTTGGGCAAATAAACAATAAAGATTCATGGTGGCGCCCGATCAGGTCGGTGTCGTTAACGATTACTAACCGGGCACCAGCAGTGGGTGTTTTAAATTTGTAATTGCGGGGCCTAAGTTTTCCCTAACAATGCTAATCCTAAGGGTGAGCAAGTGGTAGGTATGACCTAGAGTCGTTCTTCAAACCGACTGAATTGAAACTAAGGCGAGGCAGATGAGGGCTTTCAAACTAGTGAATGGTTTATAAAATAGTGGGGTTTTGGTTTTTATATTAACTAACTTAGGCAAGTAAATAAATAAAAGCGAAATAAATGTAAAAGACAAAGCAGATAAATAAAGATAGTGTTTGCTGAGACTTCGTTAATTAAGTTATGGGATGATATTTGGAGAAACTGTTTTGAAAGATATTAGTTAATTATCATTCTTGAATACTTGTATGTAAACACTAGATTCCCTACTAATTAAAATTCCATTAGCATGTCACACCGGGAGCTAGGTTATGGTAACATTACAAAGCATTTAGAATAATAAACAAAATCTTAATTATGGTTTAACATTGCTTTCATATGAACGGATAACCGAACCTTAAGGTACTAGACATAATTGAATCATATAACGATTCCTCGTCATCCTAACAGATTCGTATATATAAAAATAGTTCATTTATGACTTTAAACCAGCCCTTGCTTAAGACTACCCAATAAATCCCCTAATTATCCACAGCGTTCCTCACTTTAAGTGGTTCCGCCGCTTCAAACCTTTGCCATGTCTTGTCCTATGATAATCCCCCATGTAGCCTTGCGGTTCCATAGTTTCATACCTTTGACAAATTGTATTGACACAAATGACTGACTACCTTTTAATTGGACGTCGTAAAAAGGTGTTGTAATCACGTTTATTGGTGGAAAGGCGATAGATTAATTTGAAGTTTAAAAGTCTATTTAGAAAGGTTAATTAAACTAGGTTTCTCATTTTATATATATTAGTCCGTAATATAACTACCTTCGGTCGTTACGCAGCTTCCACGTATTTGTACTACACCTAAAGTGTTTCCAACGCTATACTGAGTAACAGTCGAATAGGGGCCATCATATTACTTCATAATATTGTATCGTTTCGTAATATGACTACCTTCGGTCGTTCCTCGACTTCCATACATTTGTACTCCACCTTGAAGTGTTTCCAGTACTATATCGAGTAACAGTCGAATAGGGGCCGTCATATTATTTGACGATAATTAAGACCGTTTATATTTTACTACTATGATGATCCTAAGGCAACAATCAAACAAGAACGTGCAATAAGACGATCAAAGCAATATTACCGATCTTTAATATTTAATTATAAATCATCCCATAATTAACTAACTACATCTCAAACAAACACAACAAGTATACTACTCTCCAATCATGGCAATAACTAAATCTAGCATAATCAATATAAACGTAATTAATTGAGATAGATAAGGATAGAAAGAACCAGGATTAAATGCGGGAGAAAGTAGACTTGAATTAATTGACACAATTCCGAGCATACACCGAAGATTACAATGCGTTTCTTACTTTCGTTCTACCTTGAACAAGCTTCCTAACTAGCCTAACACTAATCTTGAAGTAATACAAAAGAATGAGAAAGTAAAGAAAGAAAGAAATATGCTTAAAGTGTGTGCATATGGTGTGTAGAATGGTGTGTCTTGCAAATGGAACCCAAGCCTCCTATTTATAGGTGAGTTTAGGCTCACATTAGCATCAAGAGGTGCACATTAGAAAACTTGCCAAAAATGGTGTGTACAACACGAAAAGTAGGCGCACCGGGTACCGTACAACACGAAAAGTAGGCGCACCAGGTACCAAAAGTTACCAAAAACGGAAACCGGGGCAGGACACAGGTGGCCGGCAGCGGTGGGGGTCCAGCCGGAGGGGGCTGGCTGGTGGCCGGCGGCGGTGGGCCCACCCCCGCCCCGTTGCGTCGTTTGTTGCTTCGTTTCTTGATTCGTGCGTGTTTTCTTCGTTATACGTCCGTTTGAGTTGATTCTTTTTTTGTTGGATTCGTAATTCAAATACGAAGATTATGACATAGGATAGGCGCTAAGATGAGGTCCCTAGCTCCAGATATTGTGTTCGGATCATTTGGATCTTCAGGCGGGCGCGAAATCTTCATTCTTTACCCGTTTTGTTTGATTCTTCTTCTGTTGGATTCGAATTTTGAAAACGAACATCTTGGAAATAATGGATGTTGGTGGAGGGCACTTTAGTCTTGAAATCTTGTTTTTATGCCTCGAATCTTCAAACGTGTGTGGAATCTTCGTTTTACATCCGTTTTGCTTGATTTTTATCGTGCAACCTTGTTTTGACCGTCTTGACATAATATCAATGATTTGAACCATATTTGAGTTCAAAATGCCAAGAATCGTTCTAGAATGAGAGAGATATCGGTAGTAAAAATGTGACTTTTTACGCGATATCAAGTATCCCACACTTAGAACTTTGCTTGTCCTCAAGCAAACTAACATTCAACAGAGATAAAAATAAGCAGATAATGAAATATTTTAAGGCGGAACGTTTTACTAAGGGGTTTTGGAAAAGTAAAATACTTGTTCTTTAAAAAGGAAAGATTGTAATGTTTAGGAGCATGCTTGTGATCTTTGATCTTGGATACATGACTAGGCGATCCTCTCATGGTGGTCACTCAAATCACTCAAAGTGTTTAGGGTTTCCTATTCTATTATATCAATCGCTCAGAACGCCAGTCATGTATCGTTTATCGTCATAGGCTTGATCGAGTATCAAATCGTTACCTTTTAGGTGAGCGCGAAGTCGATCTAGCCACAATCATTTTAAGGGAAGTGATGTAGGGTTTTGAGTGGAGTGTTGGTGGTATGAGAGGGGGTTGTGTTGGATTTTCTTTTTGGTGAAGCGGAAAGCTGAAATTTTTGAATTTTCGGGAGATTTGACGCCTTTTTCTTTTGGGAGGAGTCTTTTTCTCCATTTGACTTGCTTTTCTTCGAATTTTCTAAGATATATATATATATATTTTTTTTTTCGACGTCATATCCTTGGCTTCTCTTCTTTCATCTTTGAAACTTTCTACGAAGTTTGAGGGATGCTTTTGAGTAGGTACGGGATAACGTGTTTATTTTTAGGTGTATAGATGGGTTCAAGAATGATGTGATTCGATCTCCTTTTTGATTCACCAGTTCGGATTCAAAATGCATAGCAAGAGCAAGTTCTGATTCTAAACGCATACATCGGCACACTCAAGAATCGAAAAAGTGAAGCATTAAAAGTGAATGCTTTTCATATGGCTCAAGATACCTCACGAATCGAAAGTTGGGTTGTTGTGTGCTTAGTCATGCGATGCTATTTATGGGATTACTAAACTTGTTTTTCAAAAGAATTTGTATTTTATTTTTCCTTCTTCCCCAAAGTAAATCATTCTTTAAATTTTTTCATTTTCAACATATTTTTAACTCAATTTTAAAAATTTTGTTTACTTTTATGGAGAAGCAGGGTCTTATAAAGAGCAACGAGTTTAGAATCAAGCATATACCATTATCCATTTAACAGTAGTGGAACTACGGCTATCCTACACTTAAAGGAACATCGTCCTCGATGTTATACTAAGCTCTGAATGGGGTAAAATCCCACACTTAGGATTTGAAACATCTTAGATGTATTCTTTTAGCGGTATGTTTTGGGTTTGAATCCCACACTTAGTGATAAGCATAGTTGATATGGTATATTTAAAATGAATGAAAGGGACTAGTAAAGAAGTACTCCCCAGTAGTTGCAGTGTATGCGTTTGCCGAACTTCGTCTTGCTGGGTTCACTCTTGATCAAGTCTTCTTGTGATTGGTCTCGTAGGTGTGAACACGTTGGATATACTTTTCTTTAATGCGCAGGGCCAAAAACTTGATGCGTCGGGCTGAAACTTGGTCGTATATCCAAGTGTGAAAGATAGTCTTCACTTCTTGGAATGTAAAATTGCGGAAATGTAAAACACGGGTTGCCTCCCGAGAAGCGCTCTTTTAAAGTCGATAGCTCGACTTCTTTTTCCTAGCTAGATGGAGATGGATGCATCCATGGGATCCCCTTTGTTGATGTTGTGGGCCCTAGGTTGCGGAAAATTATATCGAGGTGGATAGATTCTTATGAAATGATTGACTATTGTCGTAATCAATTCAAGTGGACTATCTCTCGATGTTTCCTTGTAGTTCAAAAGATGCTCTAAAGTTGTCCTTGCAAGTCCGTGAAGTCCGAAGGTGATGTAGTCAACTGCTTTAGTGACAGGTCCACTAGGGTCGGTCATGGTGGTTGTGTCTGTCTTAACAACCTCTCTGAGCGGTGGATTTTGCCAAAGAGAGCATACAAACGCCAAGAATTGCAGTTTTATGCCTTCATAATTCTCGGTCTTGGGGTCTCCGTTGAATCTTCTGATAGATATGCACAGGTACTTGATTTGCCGGTGCTGATGGTCGTTGAATGGAAAGTCGGATTCTGAGAAAACTAGAGTAAGCTGATGAAGTATCTTCTTGCATCCTGAGTAGAATATGAACTTCGTTCTGGAGTTACTTTTCCGTTGTTGAATCTCCCGTAGATGGATCGTAACAAAAGTAGCGATATCAAGTGGTGATTCATATGTAGCCCTAAAAGGTCGTTCGCGCCTTGATTCCTCCCAAACAAGATCACTAAGTTCTTCAATCAGTAACTCAACTTGTTTTTCAATAGTGGAGTTGATAACCATAGATCCGCTTTCTTTGGAGCTAAGGTGATCTTCTCTATTTAACAAGTCAAGCAATGATGTGAGGTCATTCATCGTCAAGATGTTGGCACGACTGCTTGGATGTCCAGTAGTTTCTTTCATATGCGCTCTAATGGATCCCAACATCTCCCATTGTGTTGAGGTAAATGGGATGTTAGATCTTTTAAGGGCATTGTAGATCCTAGCGTAAGTCCATTTCTGTTGTTGACAGAATTGCAGTTCAGCAGGGGAAGGAGCAAGCAAGTTGACTGCGTTGCTAATTCCTTCTACTGCTTTGTCAAATCTTTGGATGAATTCTTCGAGCAATTTGTGATCCATGATGGTTTGCGGTTGGTATCTTGTGCGTCTGGAATATTCTTCCAGTGTTTCTCTTCTCAAAGGATGGTTGTGGTTACTTCCCGCCATTTCATCAGTGTTAAATAGGTTCAGTGGCGGTCTGCTTCTTGTGTTTTCTTCTTCTATCTTTCCAATTTCTTCCATCGTTGGTTTGTTTGTTGATGCATTTTTCATCTCTTGTCCTATTCGTCGGAGGACAATCGGGAAATATGGCGTGATTGCCATTTCCTTGCTAGATTTACTTTCACTTGTTGACTTTGCAGTTTCTTTGTCCTCTATGGTCTTGTCCGTGGAGATCATGTACATATCGGCTTGGTCTCCAGCATTAGGATTGTCGATATGGAAAGTGATGGTTTCTCCCTGAGACTGCAAACTGATGGTTTGTGCGAAGACGTTGATGATTGCCTTGGCCGTATTCATGAAAGGTCTTCCTAGTATGATTGGGATGTGTACGTCTTCCTGCATATCCATTATTACAAAATCTGCTGGGTAAAGAAATTTGTCAATCCTAACTAAAACATTTTCAGTTATTCCCCTAGGGTATTTGACTGAGTGGTCAGCAAGCTGTATGGTCATTTTGGTAGGTCGAAGATTTTCTAACTCAAGCCTCTTGAAAAGCGAGTATGACATAAGATTAACACTAGCTCCTAAATCGGCAAGAGAACAGATGATGCCTGAATTGTAAATGGAACATGGAAGGGTAAAACGTCCAGTATCTCCGAGTTTTTCAGGAATGATATTTTTCAAGATAGCTGAACATTCCTCGTTCAGCGGGACATTTGGTACTTCGGGTACCTTATCCTTGGTTGTAAGAAGTTTTCTGAAGTACTTTTTGGAGTGAACTTCAGAGGCGGTATCTAGGAATTTCCTATCAAGCTTAAAAGACTTAAGCTTGTCGGGTCGTTGTTTAAGACGAGCCGGAAATGGGATTTTCCTATTTGATGTAGACTCTAAATCCATTGTCGATGGGACAATAGGTGGTTCCTTCACCGGAGAAGAAACCGTAGGTGGGCTATGTGCTACCTGAGAGTCTTGAATATGAGAAGCCTCCTTATGGCAACTAGTTGGACAATCCTGAGGTTTGGCGGTAATACGTTGTGCTAATTGTCCTAACTGGAATTCGAAAGCTTTTAACAAAGTCAAATGATCTCTTAAGATGAGATCAGTTTAGTCTTGTCTAGCCGAGAGACCTTGAATGACTTGTATCAGGGTGTCGTCAAAACTAGAGGTTTGTGAGGGAGAGGGTTCCAAAGGTTGGGGTTGGTAAGTTAGTGGGCTATTCGTAGGTGGGTAAGGAGAATGGTTAGTGTTGGGTGGTGTTAGATGAGACTGAGGAATTTGGGCTGAGTGGTTCAGATTAGCACAATTAAGGCAGGTTTGAACTTGACAGACTTGTTGCGGTTGACTTTTCAATTCCTTAATCTCCTTGGTTAGGTCTGCCACTTGCTGAGTGAGGGTTTTGATAGCTTCATTCCCGATTGTAGTAGGTGAATTCACTAGCGAAGGGTGATTTTCACTGTTCCAGTCATGGTTGTGTATTGTCATTTTCTCAATAAGGCTCCAAGCTTCATTTTCCGTACAGTCTATGAAACTACCTTGAGAGGCGGTATCAAGTAAAGGACGGTGATGTGGGAAGAGACCATTGTAGAAAATGGGCAACTGGTCTGAACGGTCAAAACGATGATTTGGACATTTCTTAAGCAATTTCTTAAAGCGCTCCCATGCATCGAAGATTGATTCATCATGCACTTGACGAAAGTTTATGATGTTGGACCAAAACGTGGCTTGTTTTGATGGGGGGAAATATTTGGCCAAAAATTTGGTTGCTAATTCTACCCAAGAGGTTATAGAGTTAATCTCTAGTTCCTCAAACCAGGTTTGTGCATTGATAGTGAGTGAATAGGGAAATAGGTATAGATAGACTATGTCCTGATTAACCCCAATCGGCTTAAAGGAGTTGGATAAGGAAATGAATTTGTCAAGGTGTGAGTTGGGATCATCATTTGGTAGGCCACGAAATTGACAGAGGTTTTGGACTAACTGAACAATATGGGGCTTTAATTCAAATGAAGTTCTATCGGTTTCCGGATAGACAATTGGTCCTCCTCGACCTTCAATCAGAGGTTTAGAGTTTTCAGCGAGAGTTATACGTGTAGCTGTCATAGTCTCGTTGGCAGGTGGTTGACTGGTTGAGTGGACAGGGATAACGTAATTTGCAAAAATAGTAAAAGGAAGGAAAAATAAAGAAAGACGTAGGGGTCTAAGGAGAAGAGTTAATCCTAAAGGTTCACTAGCGAGTAAGTTCATCTTGACGCCTAAGGATCGTACAATTGGTTCCCCGGCAGCGGCGCCAAAAAGTTGTTGGCGCCCGATCAGGTCGGTGTCGTTAACGATTACTAACCGGGCACCAGCAGTGGGTGTTTTAAATTTGTAATTGCGGGGCCTAAGTTTTCCCTAACAATGCTAATCCTAAGGGTGAGCAAGTGGTAGGTATGACCTAGAGTCGTTCTTCAAACCGACTGAATTGAAACTAAGGCGAGGCAGATGAGGGCTTTCAAACTAGTGAATGGTTTATAAAATAGTGGGGTTTTGGTTTTTATATTAACTAACTTAGGCAAGTAAATAAATAAAAGCGAAATAAAAGTAAAAGACAAAGCAGATAAATAAAGATAGTGTTAGCTGAGACTTCGTTAATTAAGTTATGGGATGATATTTGGAGAAACTGTTTTGGAAGATATTAGTTAATTATCATTCTTGAATACTTGTATGTAAACACTAGATTCCCTACTAATTAAAATCCCATTAGCATGTCACACCGGGAGCTAGGTTATGGTAACATTACAAAGCATTTAGAATAATAAACAAAATCTTAATTATGGTTTAACAATGCTTTCATATGAACGGATAACTGAACCTTAAGGTACTAGACATAATTGAATCATATAACGATTCCTCGTCATCCTAACAGATTCGTATATATAAAAATAGTTCATTTATGATTTTAAACCAGCCCTTGCTTAAGACTACCCAATAAATCCCCTAATTATCCACAGCGTTCCTCACTTTAAGTGGTTCCGCCGCTTCAAACATTGGCCATGTCTTGTCCTATGATAATCCCCCATGTAGCCTTGCGGTTCCATAGTTTCATACCTTTGACAAATTGTATTGACACAAATGACTGACTACCTTTTAATTGGACGTCGTAAAAAGGTGTTGTAATCACGTTTATTGGTGGAAAGGCGATAGATTAATTTGAAGTTTAAAAGTCTATTTAGAAAGGTTAATTAAACTAGGTTTCTCATTTTATATATATTAGTCCGTAATATAACTACCTTCGGTCGTTACGCAGCTTCCACGTATTTGTACTACACCTAAAGTGTTTCCAACGCTATACTGAGTAACAGTCGAATAGGGGCCATCATATTACTTCATAATATTGTATCGTTTCGTAATATGACTACCTTCGGTCGTTCCTCGACTTCCATACATTTGTACTCCACCTTGAAGTGTTTCCAGTACTATATCGAGTAACAGTCGAATAGGGGCCGTCATATTATTTGACGATAATTAAGACCGTTTATATTTTACTACTATGATGATCCTAAGGCAACAATCAAACAAGAACATGCAATAAGACGATCAAAGCAATATTACCGATCTTTAATATTTAATTATAAATCATCCCATAATTAACTAACTACATCTCAAACAAACACAACAAGTATACTACTCTCCAATCATGGCAATAACTAAATCTAGCATAATCAATATAAACGTAATTAATTGAGATAGATAAGGATAGAAAGAACCAGGATTAAATGCGGGAGAAAGTAGACTTGAATTAATTGACACAATTCCGAGCATACACCGAAGATTACAATGCGTTTCTTACTTTCGTTCTACCTTGAACAAGCTTCCTAACTAGCCTAACACTAATCTTGAAGTAATACAAAAGAATGAGAAAGTAAAGAAAGAAAGAAATATACTTAAAGTGTGTGCATATGGTGTGTAGAATGGTGTGTCTTGCAAATGGAACCCAAGCCTCCTATTTATAGGTGAGTTTAGGCTCACATTAGCATCAAGAGGTGCACATTAGAAAACTTGCCAAAAATGGTGTGTACAACACGAAAAGTAGGCGCACCGGGTACCGTACAACATGAAAAGTAGGCGCACCAGGTACCAAAAGTTACCAAAAACGGAAACCGGGGGGGACACAGGTGACCGGCGGCGGTGGGGGTCCAGCCGGCGGCGTCTGGCTGGTGGCCGGCGGCGGTGGGCCCACCCCCGCCCCGTTGCGTCGTTTGTTGCTTCGTTTCTTGATTCGTGCGTGTTTTCTTCGTTATACGTCCGTTTGAGTTGATTCTTTTTTTGTTGGATTCGTAATTCAAAAACGAAGATTTTGACATAGGATAGGCCCTGAGATGAGGTCCCTAGCTCCAGATATTGCGTTCGGATCATTTGGATCTTCCCGGCGGGCGCGAAATCTTCATTCTTTACCCGTTTTGGTTGATTCTTCTTCTGTTGGATTCGAATTTTGAAAACGAACATCTTGGAAATAATGGATGTTGGTGGAGGGAACTTTAGTCTTGAAATCTTGTTTTTATGCCTCGAATCTTCAAACGTGTGTGGAATCTTCGTTTTACATCCGTTTTGCTTGATTTTTATCGTGCAACCTTGTTTTGACCGTCTTGACATAATATCAATGATTTGAACCATATTTGAGTTCAAAATTCCAAGAATCGTTCTAGAATGAGAGAGATATCGGTAGTAAAAACGTGACTTTTTACGCGATATCAATTCAATTCCTACATCCATTCATGATATAAAGCACTCGCAATCTTATAACATACGACATGATCACATATTTAAATCTTTCCTAAACGACTATCATAGCAGACAATTGAGTTATTTAACTAATCATGGCAATTCTAGCATACATATTTAAATTTATTAAAGAAAGTGCGAACATAATTAAATATGAAAGATAGATTAAAACCTGATAACGAAATACAATAACTCGTAGCTACAAATGCGTCCCGGAGCACCTCCGTACAAATCTTCCTTGACTAGTTAATTAGCTAGTCTAATTAACTAATGAAGTATTACAATAAAGAAAGAAAAGAGTGGATGGTGAGAAAATGTATTACAAAGTGTATTGTAGGTGTTTTTTCAAGGTGTCTTTTCAAATGAAACCTAAGCCTCCTATTTATAGGTGAGCTTTGGCTCACATTAGCATCAAGAGGTGCATGTTAGTAAAAGGTAGCCAAAAGGGTGCACCGGGTACTGTACAACACGAAAAGTAGGCGCACCGGGTACTCTACAACACGAAAAGTAGGCGCACCAGGTACCCAAAATTGCCAAAAACGGAAATCGAGGCGGGTACAGGGGTGGCCGGCGGCGGCTGGCCCACCCCCGCCCCGGTTCGCCATCTTTTGCTTCGTTTCTCGATTCGTGCGTGTTTTCTTCGTTATGCGTCCGTTTGCATCGATTCTTTTTTTTGTTGGATTCGTAATTCAAAAACGAAGATTTAAATTTATAATGCTCACATTAGCATTATGGGGTTTTGGCTAAAAATGTATGAATTAGTGTTAAATAGCTAAAAGTATGATTTATGATGTAATTAGAGTATGAAATTGATAATAGAACATGATTTAAGTGAAAGTGTTAATGAATTACTAAGGTTAATCAAAGTGGGGAAGGGTTTAAGAGTGATTAATGGTTTAGAGTTATGAATCCTTTGAAGTTAAATATGTTGTTATGTGATATGTGTATAGGTACTAAAAAGTTGGAAGTGTTACCATTGGTATTGTATTGTGAATCATCAAATCAAGATTAAGGTGAGTTATATAAGGATTTAATCAAGTAAATGGTTGTGTGTGATTTCGGATTACTCCCGAGTAAGAGGATTATACAACCATGTGAAGTAAATTGTGATTTATTTGTTTAAATTGTTACTTGTGAAGTGTTATGATATGAATTGATTGTACATGTTACCGGATAGCTTCCGAGCTAGAGGTGGGTACAATCAAGTGGAGATTATTTGTATTACTTGCATATGATTATAGTGATATGAATTGTGATTGTACATGTTACCGGATAGCTCCCGAGCTAGAGGTGGGTACAATCATGAGTTAGTGATATGAAGCTTATGAAGTTTATGATATAGAGTTGCTAGTTTTACTAGCATAGTGTTTATGTAGCCATGTTATGTATTATTTGGTTAAGTTGCTTATATGCTCACTAAGCAAGAGTGCTTATTGTTTAAGTGTTTCATGTTTTAGGTGGAAGTGGACAAGGGAAGGGGAAGGTGGTTAAAGAGGACTAGCGTGGATTGCATGAAAATAGTGTATGGCAAGTTTCTCTTTTATGTCGTTTGGATATACTTGTGTAAAATCGCCCTTCTAGACATGTTTTAAAAGTGAGTCATGGTGAGCCATGACTTATGCATTTTTGAAATAGGTTGACTTTGAAAGTCAACGACTCATGTAAATAATGTATAATATGGTCTTGTATTTTAAAGTGAATGGTTGAATATAACTAATGTTTATGAAATAGGTTCATGGTTGAAAATAGTCAGAGTGTGTTTTTGTTGAATATAGAGTGTTGACATGTAGTCAAACATTCCATTGGTCAATTATGGGTTGTGATTGGCTAGTCAATGAGTCAAAATAGTCATTGTGGGCTAACGGGTCAAATTGGGTCTTTAAATGCACCTACGGTCTGAAACGGGTTAGAGAAAGGTAAAGGGTGTGGTAAAGAGTCTTACAACTTTGTCTTGGTATATATGGTATGTGGTCAAAAGCTCAACATCTCAGCCTTCATTGTTTGAGATTTGGTTAGTGCACTAAAATGGTCATTTTATTATCAAAATTGGTCATACGTCCGTTTTCTCGATAAACGCGTATTTTGAAAAAGTGTAAAAAGGGAAAGTTTCATTTTGGCATATTGGAGGTGCCTGCAAAATTTGGTGGTCTAACTCGTAACGAGTAAAAAGTTATGCGCGTTTGAAATTCGTATTTGGGTATTAGTTTGTGCAGCCCTGATTACCGGGGAATGGGAGTCATTCCTGGGGAATCCGTATCTAAATGTTAACAGCAAGCCTGATTCCTGGGGAATGGGAGTCATTCCTGGGGAATCACTTGTAATTTCAACATTTTCTTATTTGAGTCCTTATTTGATTGAGGGAATGATATAACGAGTCTATAATGTCATATTTTAGACGTGGGACTTTACTAAAAAAAAAATGTTCACAAATTTGGGGCGTTTCAACTGCCCTGCTAATTAGATTTTCATAAACATAATACAGGTAGGTTAACATGTATGTAATAGTTGTGATGATTGTATAATTAATGATGAACAATTCAACTGACCGCTAGACAGATTATCCCAACCGGTTCCGCGGGTTAAACCCTGTTTATGCTATTGTTCAATGAATGATTCATGCCATGATACGGACGTCCTCCGGATGTCTGAGACTGGGGACCTGGATTAGAGGATGGTTGTCAGTTGAATTGGTCTGTGCATTTGGGAGAACTTCCGGTGCACTAGACACTCTATAACTGCTATCCATGTGACATATTGTGTATCTGATTGCGGACAACTCTACGTTAGGTATATAATAGGATCGTAGTTGTAGCTCATTAAGAAATATAGGAATATCCAGTGAGTAATCTAGAATTCTAATTGATGTAACGGAAAAGCTGTAAAACGTCCAAGTATCCGGTATAGCGTTGGAACCACCTCTGGTGTAGTACAAATACGTGGAAGCCGAGTAAAGGACGTAAGCATAATACTTTACTACCAATTAGGTTTCTATGACCTCACCAGATTAGTCATCACACCTAGTAGCCTTATCCCTCATAAATATCCACCTTATAACATTGCCGAAATCACTGCAAACATATTCCTTATCTTGATTTCTCTGCGTTCTCCGTACAACCTCCACCTTTAAATTAGTTTTTAATTTTAGTAATTAGATTAGATAATCAAACCAACCTATCCAAAAGTTTTAAAAATCCCAGCTAAATTACAAAAGATAATTAATCCGCCTAAGATCCCATGCTCGTTGTAGTTTGAAGAACGACACCTGAGTCATACGTACCGCTTACTGCCCTTTAGGTTTATAAGTTGTATAAAAACTTAGGATACCCAGCATAATAAATATAAAACCCACTGCCGTGTGCCCTTGCCGGACGGTTCAACGACCGGAGTAAAATCCGACCGACCGTTGGGGCTGCGACAATGACAATTTATCATCTATGAATTTATCCATTATCACCTGAAATACACACACACACACACACACACACACACACACATTCAAAAGATGGATAACTAAGATGTGTTCTTACCGTTCTCACGTAATCCTTGTGTTCTCACCAGAACCCAACCTTTATATATATATATATATATATATATATATATATATATATATATATATATATATATATATATATGGGTTCTGGTGAAAACAAAGAGATAAAAAAAACAGTGAAAATAAATCTCCACCCTCCATCTAATCTAACATATATATATATATATATATATATATATATATATATATATATATATATATATATATATATAAGGGGTGGAGATAAAAAAAAACCCAGTGAAAACACTTTTTGATTCACAATTTTTTTAAGTTGTGAACCTTTATTTTTTTTTGTTTCACATATGAATTTTTTTTGTGAACTCTTATATTTTTTTTGTTTCACATAAAATTTTCGGCGTGAACCTTTAATTATTTTTTTTGCTTCACACAAAGTTTTTAACAATTTTAATTGTGAACCTTATTTTTTTCAAATAAATTATTTTATAAATTTTTTCAGGAAATTTTTAAAGTTTTTTTATTGTGAACTTTAATTTATTTATTTTTGGGTTCACAAAAAGTTTTTAAAATTTTCAACTGTGAAACCTTAATTTTTTTCTAGTTAATGGAAAGTTTTTAATTTTATCAATTGTGAACTTTTTTTTTCAACTATGAACCTTAATTTTTTTTAGGTTTATGGAAAGTTTTAAAAATTTTCAATTGTGAATCATTTTTTCAACTGTGAACCTTAATTCTTTTTTGAGTTCACGAAAGGTTTTTAACTTTTTCACGTGTGAACAATAATTTTTTTTTAGTTCACTAAAAGTTTTTAACATTTTTAATTGTGAACCTATTTTTTTCAACTGTGAATCTTAATTTTTTTTTGTTTCACGGCTAGTTTTTAACTTTTTCAATTGTAAACCTTAATTTTTTTTTAGTTTCACGGAAAGCTTTCAACCTTTTCAATTGTGAACCTTTTTTTTCAACTGTGAACCTTAAGTTTTTTTTTTTAGTTTCACAAAAAGTTTTTAAACTTTTCAATTGTGAACCTTTTTTTTTTTCAACTGTAAACCTTAATTTTTGTGGGTTCACGGAAAATTTTTAACTTTATCAATTGTAAACTTTTTTTTTCAACTGTGAACCTTAATTTTTTTTTAGTTCACGGTAATTTTTAATTTTTTCAATTGTGAACCTTACTTTTTTGTTTTGGGTTCACAGAAAGTTTTTAAGTTTTTCAATTGTGAACCTTAAATTTTTTGTTTTGATTTTCGGATATTACTTTATTTTATTTTTTTCCACAAAAAATATTTTTTTTTATGTGAACCTTAATTTTTTTAGTTTACTTCAGAAAAAAAAAATTCACAATTAAAAAAAAATGTGAAGGAAAAAGTGTTTTCATCGTTTTTTTTTAATCTCCACCCCTTTTTTATATATATATATGGTAGATTAGATCAAGGGTTGAGATCTGTTTTCACCGATTTTTTTTATCTCCTTGTTTTCACAGAATCTCATATATATATATATATATATATATATATATATATAAGAATGTGTACGCTTTCATAAGAAAAATATGGATCTTCCCAAAATAAATGAACACATTACAATTTTCATCTGTTCCAAAAAGATTGTTTACTTACAAAAAATTTAGCTACTAAATATCATTAAACTCTCAATTTTACCCTCATTTATTACTTTCAATTATTTTTTGTTACTAATTTGTAATCAAACTTGCTTTAAATGCAAGAGAGAAACTGACATTTCATTTATCTACTATAATTCAAATGAAATTTGTTTATGACTATTTTTTAGGATAGACAGTAATATTCAATAGCTTTAAATAAAATAAAAAAAAGGTTATTGGAGGGAACCTTTAACCCCGGATCCGTAGATCCACGGAGCCCCACCCGCAAGAGGCAACCCGCCCGGTTAAACACCTGGCCCCCACACACGGAGCATATGATTTTTTTTTGTACTCCCAGAGGCTTGAACCCGGGTGGGGCGTGGGGATTTGCGGCGGCGGTACCACTGAGGCAAAGCCCCATTGGTCAATAGCTTTAAATAAGTAACATATAAAACGAGCTAACCATTTTATGAACCGTTAACACAATTTGTTTACACCCGTTGCAATGTTAATAAAATCAATTAATTTTGAAAAATATATATATTTCACCTGCCAAACAGATCTATACCGAGGGACGAGGGCTACTACCCTAAGTCCCTAGCTGATTGGCTTATTGCTCCGTCCACGTCGGTTACAAAAACTTTAGGGGATTAAAGTTAATAGCTAGATACAAATGATATTTACAAAATGTTCTTGTAGACATTTTGTCGAACACTTAGAGAGCACATACAAAAATATTATGAATGATTGAAAATAACTACTACAGCGCTTTTATGTTTTTTTTTTGTCACATCAAGAGTACACGAAGCGTTATTTGACAAAAGCGTTTTTTTTTTTTTTTAAATTGAATGTTGCCGTCATCTCGGATTTGCCGTTGGGGTAACGGAAACAATGAGGATAGAAAAGGAACAGGTGAATACATCCAAAACTGAAATGGCGCCTAACCAAACGGCTGAGTATCACTGGAGTGGGCCCCAAACGGCGCGTTTGTGGACACGTCACCATTGTTGTCAATGGCATGATGCCACGTGTTTTTCTCTAATATCTACTACACACCAACCCCTTTCTCTATCGTTTTTAATATTTTATTTTATCATGGATTACATGGATTTTATGATGATATGAATTATGAAGACTTGTTGATCTTAAAAACCTTAAAAAAGCTGAAACGGCTGAATTTGTGATTGGGTACTCCAAGGTTTTAATAAAAGCAACTTTAGTCCCTCAAAAACTAGTTTCTTAAATTTTTCCCTACGTTTTAGCTTTTCTTTTCCTTTGTATAAATTAAATTAATTAGATTAAGGGTTAATAATGGTTTAATCGTCAAAGTTTTAGTTACTCAAGTTTTTTTTTCCATAATTTAATCCTCAAAGTTTCAAAATTTTGTTGGTTTAACCATTTAAGTTTGTTATACTTCACAAATTTGACGGTATAATCCATAAAGTTTCTTTTATAATGGTTTTGCCCTTTTAAGTTTTTCTAATTTGATCATCTAACTTTTAATTTTTTAACGGTTTAACCCTTTGAAGGGTTAAACCAATAAATTAATGCAAACTTGAATGATTAAATCATTAGAAAAAAACTTAAGTGGTTAAAACGAAAAAAATAAAACTTTGAGGATTAAACCATTATTAACCCTTAGATTAAAGGTGTTTGGTAGCATTATGATTTTCCTTTCTTTAGTCTTTTACTATGTTTACTCAAAATAGAGTTTCTACTCTTTCATTGTTGAGGTAAATAAATTGCAGATCATTCATTACTAACAACATTATTTAAGCAGTAAAATATTGACAATTATATCAAGTCATTCGATCAAAGGGTCATTGGTATAATGGTATCGAGGTGGCCCTACAAACAAGTAGTTGAAGTGTTCAACTATAGAGGTAGACAATCATATATATTCGTGGAGAAAAATGTAAATATTCGTGGTGGTGTGTGAGTTAGTGTCGTTCTAAAATCAATCAAGTCATATGTGTTAAAGAGAAGTAATCCATTTTTCGGTCTGCTGTTATTATAACCCTACCAACCAATCTGCACTAGGGATGAGCATGGTATGTCACCGGTACAATAGCATACCATATTTAGAGTGTCGTAAATTGGAACTATAAAATTTTATATGTTTGTGTATAAAGGATATATGTACTTTTATATTCTTTGTTGATGGTGATGATGATTATGATGATGATGATGATGATGATGATGATGATGGTTGCATATTATGATGACGATTGTAGTTGATTGCGATCCTTAGTAATTGATGATAATTAGTATTTATGTTTTATGAATGAATGTTTAAAATCATCGATTGCAGTATATTTATAGCATATTAACATGCATTACTAACAACCGTTCTTATATCTTGATATACAATATTATTGTATAAATCATATAGTGGCAAAAAGATAGAACGTTATATAAAGGATCGGGTACTAAACCACAAAAAAACCAATACCATACCGAAAGTACCGCATCAAAAATAAGTTTATATAAGTACCAAATATCGTACCATTTGAAATGAAATGGTACGGGTATGAGTACGAGACCGATACGATATCAGAATTTCGATACCAATGCTCGTCCCTATTTAGTACAAAAGATTTCTAGTCAATTATGTTCAAGTAGACTAAGTTACAATTTGTATATAGATTACAAGTAAAATATCCAAATAGTTCAAGGGGCAACAATGAATTTATCTCCAAACCCAAAATGAAATTGAAAATGAAACTCTTAACCCGCCAACATGCACCTTCGATCACCAGGATCCTCCACTTGTCTCACCTATAATACAAGTCTCTATTTTAGAGAGAAAGAGACAGACACAGAGAGAGAAAAACCACAACATAATTCAAAATCTACAGATTAATCAAATCAAGGATCAAGGATTTAATTAAAAAGAAAATTAGATTTTAATGGGTTCATCATCTCCCTCAGCAACACCATATTTGAATGGTGAAATCAAAGGAGGATGGAAAAGATCACAAATAAGTCCAACCAGTTATGATTACTCTTTCAAGATTTTGGTTATTGGAGATTCAGCCGTTGGCAAAAGCAGTCTTCTTCTCAGTTTTGTTTCAAACACTGAAGGCCATCTTCATGATGTTTCTCCTACCATTGGTATCTATATCTCTATATCTCTCTCTCATCATTTGTATCTATTTTTAAAAACTTTTTATTAAAGAATATTTGGCTGATTTATATGGTTTCCTGGATTTTTATCCACTTACCCAATACATGTTTTTTTTTTTTTTTTTTTTAATTTAAATTTATTATTTTATTAGTTTTCTTGGAAATAAAAAACCTACAATCTTGGGTGTGTTTAAGTCAGTAAATAGTATCATCTTGTTTTAAATTTGGAGTTTTCAATTGGTGATTTTGTTGTTGATATACATACAGAGTTCATTGGAATTTACATATATTAACCAATAAATATTTTTAATTTGTGATACATATACATAACTTTTATTACTTGGAAATAAACCTACAATCTTGTATGTTTAGTAAGTACTCCGTAATTAGTATGATCTCCATTCTTACCACTCTGGTTATTTTTGTTATCTATTCTTGATTTGCTATTCAGTATCTTTATATTTTTAATTTGCCCCTTTCCTACGTTTGTGTGACTACTTTTAAACATTTTTTGTTGGTCCTTTATCTACTATCCAGCACATATATTATTTATTTTATATGTGATGATTGATTGATGAAGCCTTTTTAAGTATTTCATTGACAACCCAAGTTTCAAAATATGTGAATTCATGGCTTTTATCTAGCTTGCAGTTATTGCTTGTTTTCATGTTCTTAAATTATTCAGTGGATAAAGTGAAAATTGAACATAGAAAAAAAAAACATGTGTGTCAATTGTGTCCTTTCTTGTCATGTGAATTGAGTCAATGAAGGTTCCACCTCTTTGCTATTCAACAATATTTGAATTTTTTTGCATGTGGAAACATGATGCCTTGTCTATGTCTTATTATATGACATGAGGTACATCAAAATATTGTCCCCTAGACTAGAGTATTCAAGATTCCTTTAGACATCTTTTGACCAAAAATAAAGTTTTAATGTTTATATGGTCGATACTATTTTGATTCGTGTACGTGTTCAACAATATGTCTCAATCGATAGCATTTTAGTGTATATTTATCGGTGGACATAACCCTTAAGGCATTTCAAAGTATGCAAACTATGTAATCTGGAAATTATAGTTTCAAGTAGTTGACTACGGAGCGTTTTTGTTCATTCTGCCAATTTTCAGGGGTCGATTTCAAGATGAAGATGCTTACAATTGATGGAAAGCGACTCAAACTGACAATATGGGATACTGGTAACTACGTGTCTATATGTTCATGATGATCATTTCTTCGACTAAATATCTGTTACATAAATTAAGAAAACAATTTTTTGATGTAGCTGGACAAGAGAGGTTTGGTACACTAACAAGTTCATACTATAGAGGTGCACATGGAGTTGTTCTTGGTATGCCATATAAGTTTACCACAATTTTATACATTTAAAAGATGATGATGGATGTGTGATTCATGCTTGTTATATTTATCATTTTCAGTTTATGATGTTACCCGAAGAGAATCTTTTACCAATTTATCAGAAATATGGGCAAGAGAAGTTGAGCTTTATTCTACAAATCCTGATTGTGTCAAGATCCTAGTTGGAAATAAGGTTGATAGGGTAAGCTAATGAAACATGTTTTGTCTTTTATTATTATTATTCTATTTTTATTTTTTTTAATTATTTATTTATTCATTATTATTACGGAGTATTATATCTGTCTGTTAAGCACTCTTTACTAATGGGACAAAGTAACTAACAAATATGATGGTGATTTTCAGGATGTTGAAAGGGCTGTAACAGTTGAAGAGGGAATGGCACTTGCAAAGAAGCATGGTTGTTTATTTTATGAATGTAGTGCTAGAACTAGAGCGAATGTACAACAATGCTTTAAAGATCTTACTCTAAAGGTGCGTATGTATTTTTTTATTATCAGTTAAGGTGCATACGGGAGTTGGCAAAATGGGCTGGTTGGACATGTTAATGGGTCAAAGTGGGTATGTGTTTTTTGTACAGGTCATGTTTGACTGGGTTGACACAAGATAGTTTTTGTCAAATGTTGTAAGTTTTTCTCAAAACAATTACATTATGAAACATGATTACAATGGTTGTTCAGCTCTAAATTAAATAATTCAGAAACTTTTATAGAATAACGGTTATTTTCGACCTGTTTCCTTTTTAGCTATTTTTTTTTTCTTATTGCCCCATAGAAGCTTTAACCTGTTGGATATGAAATGATGAATCATAACCTGAAGCCACTCACATAAGAAAATGGATTGGCATATATATTTTCTGCCTATATACGTCGTACCTAATCTTTAAAGACTTGAAATTGTGCAGATACTGGATAAACCTGGTCTATTGGAGCAGGGGTCAGTAGTGGTTAAGAGACAAATCCTGAAGGACAAACAACTTTCGCAGAAAAAAAGAAGCGACAACTGCTGTTCTTAATTGATAAACATGTTGTTGACGGTTTCTTTTATGATGGTTTGACATGAGATGATCCAGTTGTCAAACTTGTTTTTGAATTCTCCATGGTCAACCAAGTTATTCATTTTATCAAGCTTGATAAGAAGTGGGAGTTACTGTATAATGTTCAGTAGGTTAAATCGCATAGGTATATGCTGTTCGTTATTTGTTGAATCTTTTGGCCCGATGTGGTTTTGTTAGAGTTCAATTTGTAGTTTTAAATGGCTTGAAAGTTTAGGCGTCCGAATGGAAACCCCGTTATGGGATGGAAGTAAATAGTCTTTGTGTTGAGCATTGTTTTGTAATACAACTTTTTAAGTATATCAGATCTGCTTTCTTAAGTGTCTATCAAATGTGACACTGTTGTACTAATTGAGGATATGAAGGTTGAGATTATTGATTTCGTACTTTAATTAGTACAGATATCCAATTTTTTAAGTATGTGACATAATCTATATGCAGTTGTACAGCCCTGTTAATATTAATTGACAGAATATAGCATGATGCATGTTGAAATCCTTTTTATTACTTCCGTACAGTATATAGAGATTATAGACTGACCTTTTGGGTCAAAACTTTGATCAATTAAAAATAGTAAATTCATTTAAATTTCTTTTATAAGCTTGGTATTAATGTCTTTTAAGTGTTACCATTTCATTAGAAGTACTAGACACTCCAATTCACTCAAGACAAGTCAAAGAATTTGTACCAATTTTGAAATGGGAAGTCAAACAATTTGACCTCAAAGTCAAATTTACAAAATGTTACTACCAATTTACCATGTTTTGCTTGTACAAGTCAAGCCTTTAATAATCTCATAGACGCAGCTTTTAGTTACATGACAACAGAAGACAGATGGCGATTTTGATTGTTCTTTTAACATTGTTCTTAGCATCTTGACATGTATAAAATAACAAAATACAGTTGGTATCTTGGTATCAACTAAATTGTTGATACCAAAGTCATTTTGTATGTTGAACTTCATCAACCTTTATTCCGGCAAGCATACAACCTTTATTCTATCACTAGTCTTTGTTACATAGATCCATAGGCTGGTTTTCCTCCGCTGTATCTCCCAATGGGTTCTTTCTTGTGGTCCATAGTAGCATTCTTCATGATTTTAATAGCTGGAACGAGTGCTGATGTCATTGATCTACAATGGGTCGTTGCCACTGATAATACACACCGACCTACATCCTTTGATCAGTCGGTACGTATATCACAAAATATTGCCTAATGTATGTAAACGCTTTCTCCCTACATTTTCACACATTTGAGAATTTGCAACTAACAGATCTCCACATTATTATGTGTAGACGAACTATACATTTTTTTCTCGTTTGTAAAACTTTCTTACTTTCTTACATATATTATGCCATGATCATAAAAAAAGTTGAACACCATCTACATGTTTCTAAGTGTGATTAAACTGACAAAAACCTGCACATTTCATTTATCTGAGACAAGATTAGTATGTACAAATTGCTTATTGTTTTTTAATGCTTTCATTAATTTGACTCATGCTTTATCGATGTTTGTGACAGGTTATAACCATTAACGGTAGGTTCCCGGGGCCTCTCATTAATGCAACGACCAATGATATCGTCAAAGTTAACGTCTTCAACAATTTAGACGAACCTCTTCTTTTCACTTGGTATGTTCTAAGAGTATCGTATTCCTCAAAGATTGCTGAATTTTTTAGTTCAAATGATTTACATTCAACGGATTGGTGTCAATTTGTTTACAGGAATGGTATTCAACAGAGGCTTGACTCGTGGCAAGATGGAGTTTCGGGGACTAATTGTGCGATTCAACCAGGGACCAATTGGACTTATGCATTTGTAGCAAAAGACCAGATTGGTACTTTCAGTTACTTCCCTTCAATCAACTATCAAAAGCTTGCAGGAGGGTTTGGACCTATTCGGGTCAACAATCGTATTGTCATTAACGTTCCATTCCCAAAACCCGAAGCTGAGTTTGATCTTCTAATTGGTGACTGGTTTTTTAAGGATTATAAGGTACAAACTTAACCATCATATATGCTAGAATGATTGACTTTGTAAAACTACTTTAACTTCACTAAATGGTTGCTCGTAAGAACATGAGGAAAACTGAACATTTTGTGCAGATGTGGCGCGATAATAATGTTCAATAGTAGCGGTGACACTCTCGACCCATTTATTAGTAGATGCATTATACTTCGTAAATGGTTGGAAATCCCTAATGGGTTTAATATACATCAAACTGTCTAAATGGTTTTACTTAAATAAAAAATTTATATAAAGATAGTCTTTTTATATACATTACTTAATTACTTATTACTTGTTGACATATGTCAAAAGAAAAAGAATTGATGAGGGTTGGCCCCAGCCACCCCAGCCACCCCAGCATATGCTAAAATTTGTCTTCCAACCCGAGCTCGTTTTAACATGTCACTGGATCCGGTTTACCCGCTCATTTTGTCTTGCACTTCGTTATCAATTTACGTACTAGAGGTGGCAATTTTAGACCCATTGGTTATTTATGGGTCAACTTGGCTAATATTTATGAAGAAATGGGTTTGTTGGGTCTCCCACCATTTTTTGAATGGGTCTAAATGTGTATTTAATATAACCTCCAATTGTATAACAATTAACCAACGGGTCTAGCGGGTAATTTTTTTTTTTCCACCTCATTTCATTTTTTTCATTTTTAACTTAAATAAAAAAATTTTTTGGTGGAAACCCGATGGGTCGACCCGACCCAAGACCCATTTGACCCGGAACCGTTTAGACCCATCCTCCTAAATGACCCATCTAGACCCGAACCCATTTAGAACCAAACTCATCTAGACCCGTGACCCGACCCGACCCGACCCATTCATTTTGCCACTTATACTTTGGGCACATCTGATTTTATAATGTTCATTAACTGAAAAGGTCGTTAGGTCAAAGCTTGGAGCTTCGAGAGATGTTCCTGATATGATGCTAATAAATGGTCAAGCTCCTCATGGGTATAACACATCCAAGTTTAACGAGGTTTTCAGGGTCAATAAAGGTTTGTAAGATTCAGTTCTGGGATACATGTGAACTCTTTAACTAAACGGTTATTAAATTTGAGCTACTAATTAATGACTTTCATCATCAAGTTCATTCAAAAAGTTATTGGGTCAGTGTATTACTATAAGAAATGGGTTGCTGTAATTTTTCAGGGAAAACATACCGATTCAGGGTATCAAATGTCGGAACCACATTGAGTTTTAACTTCCGGATTCAGAACCACAAGATGGTTATAGTTGAAACAGAAGGCTCATACACTAACCAGATCACATTAGACTCTCTTGACGTGCATGTCGGGCAGTCATATTCAGTTCTAGTAACTGCAGATCAAGACGACTCCTCCGATTACTACATTGTTGCCAGTCCTAAGCTATTAGACACCTCAGATGACAGCCTGCTTGTTGGTAAAGCAGTGTTGAGTTACACATATATGGGTACACCTGTTAGTGGTCCGCTTCCCAAAGGTCCCGACTCATGGGACATTGAATTTTCTGTGAACCAAGCAAGATCAATAAGGTATATAAAGCACTTCACTTTAGTACCTCTATTAACGTTTGATCACAGGTAAATTAACGATGTTTCATTTGTTGAATCAGATGGAATTTGACAGCAGGAGCTGCACGGCCTAATCCACAAGGTACCTTTAACGTCTCAAACGTGACCTTATCAGAGACTATCATTCTTCATGGATCACAAGCCAACATTGGTCCCTGGTACCGCCACATGGTCAACAACGTGTCATATATCACTCCTGCTACACCACTAAAACTTGCTGATTATTACGTCAATGGGTCTGGTGTGTACCGGCTAGGTGACTTCCCGACTCAGTCCGTCAAAGACATCGCCACATTTGGTGTTTCTGTTGTGGGTGCGATTCACAAAGGGTGGCATGAAGTCGTCTTTCAAAACGAACTGTCAGTAATGGATTCTTGGCATTTAGATGGCTACGGATTTTATGTTGTTGGGTAAGTTAACGGTTTTTTTTTTTTTAAAAAAAAAAACAAAATAAAAGGGTGGCTATGGACTTTACGTTTTTTTTTGCCATGCGTGTTTTTTCTTCTAATTCACTTCGAGCTTTTATGGAAATTTTCTGATATTCTCTTCGATGCTTCGAAATGTATCGAACTAAAATATGTGATTAATAGTGTGTATTTAACTATCGGTCTTCCATTGTGTATTACGTAGTATGAACTTACACTTTATTGCCATTGTAGGTATCTTTTGACGTAACAACCTGTAAGGATGTCATGTGACACCTTATATAGATGACACGCCAGTAGAAGTATCATAAATTACATACGATAGAAGTGAATAACAAGTTCATTACACACAATATAAGCTCGAATTATTTCTTACACACTATGAATGTCAGACCTTAGTTCGATGCACTTAAACCTAAACCCCCCGAAAATAATGCGATTGTTGATATTGTAGAAATCACTTTCTTTTATTTCAAATGTGCAAAATTGATGTTGAAATGTTCTTGCAGATTTGGTAATGGAGAATGGAATTCGGGGTCACGAAGTACGTATAACTTGTATGACCCCGTGGTTCGTTCCACCATACAGGTTTACCCGGGTTGGTGGACCGCGGTCTATGTGTTTCTTGACAACCCTGGAATGTGGAACTTGAGATCACAACATCTAAAACATTGGTATTTAGGACAAGAACTCTATGTTAGGGTTCACGATGACGATCCCAACCCTGCTAAAGAGAATCCTCCACCTGAAAACCTTCTTTTATGCGGTGAGTGAATCATGCGCACTGCCCAATGCCACACTAATGATGCTTTGTTGTACTTTATTACTAGATAATGATTTCGTTTTTGTGTGTGTGTGTGAAGGTATGTTCAGTGAGATAGCGCCAGGTGGTGCACCGGAGCCTCAACCCGGAGGGTGATGAGACATATCGATAGTGGCAGCGAATATAGCACGGTCCTCATTTCTCTTGTTGACTTTGTAATAATATGTATACTTAACTTTTTGTTGTATAAGGAAGGCTAAAATGACATTGAATATGTTGTCGTTATAGTGCATTGATAAATATGTTGACGATTAGCATCATATATGCGTAGGATTGCAGAAGTTAAGGATTGAAACATGGAGAACATAAGTACTCAATCAACCATATATGGAATTATGAGATTCAATTGGCATTCTGCTAAATAAATCCAATAAAAATCATCTAAAGTTGAATTGTCACACGATTTTGATTCATAAAAGAAGACTTTGAAGATTCAGCCAATATTGGAGAGCTACGCAACATAAGGTCTTCTCATTGGTCAAATTCATCGGTTGATATTTCAAATATAGTTCCCTTTATGAACTACAAACTCAATTACAATGCTAGACCACTTGAACGCAACGACTTTTTTACACCTTTAATGATATTCAAAATTTAAGATACTTTTTTTTGGACCACCCACTAAAGCCGTCCCATATTTCAATGGAGCACGACCGAACCCCCCACAAGGTCCAACATCGGCGGGTAAATCTACATAGTACAATATCATAGATACAGATAGAATATGGTAATGACCTGTTAACCGTCGAGATATAACACAACCTAACTTGACCCATTTATAAATAAATGGGTTGAATTTGCCACCTCTAATTTCAAATATTACCTCAGCTACAGAAGTCTTCACTTATTAAGTTGCCACCTTTAAGTTGAAATATTAACCAATAATAATCTGTAATCATATCTAATATAATAATTTACTTGGCGGGTTAACCCAACCTCTTTTCAACAATCCTAAGGCTCTTGCACAATTTTGAGGTAAGCTAGTTCTGACATGTTAACCAACCCCTGCCATTTTGCCCCTTATGCTCGTTATGTTTCAAGAGAAATGAACATTCAAAGACAGCGGAAAGTCACCCAATAAGTTACCCATGAAACTAAGTTCCGTTCTCCAGATTTTTTAGTCATATCTATTTCTTTACTCCCGCTGATCATCTCCAATACAACTCAACAGGACCCAATTTAGAAAGCCTGAAGTCTGAAAGTTGTAGACTGAAGTCATTATCCAGCAATATGTTTGAAGATTTTAGATCACGCTAAATTACTATATAATCGGATTCGATATAACCAATCAAACAAAATGCGATAAAAGAAAACTTTTTGTTTCAAAAGAAACCATAGCAATTTGATCTTTCAAAATTGTATCGTACTAATTTTATCCAAATAAATTTTTCCAAGGTTTCTATAAAACTTGTTCGGGTACTCATCTATAGAATCTGTTTTAAGATTGTAGGGAAAATTCCTAGTACCCGAATACAAGTTTCATTGTACTAACGAATAATGTACAATACAATAACTAATATAAAACATATACATGAACGTGTATATGATTTCTTTAAACAACATACATAAATAAATAAAATAAAGGAGTAGAAAAAGGATATCAAAGAATGATTAGCCGAGGCCCGTGTTTGACACGGTTCCCTTAAAACAGATTCGCCGTCTACACGTCATCTGTTTCCCAGGATACAACGGCCGAAGCAGCAGTACTGTGGGACTTGAACCACATGCCTGAAAAAGGTTGTCAAAATAGTTGTTCATAAGCTAACATGAAGAGTTGTTCCTCACATAACCAAAATCATGAGATGTGTGTTTTGTATTTGGAATCAAGGTGACATATGTGTCATCCACCAAGAAATTAGAACCAATGAATGAGCTTCGAAGAGAAAAATTCTCAACTATATTAGCCTTTAAAAGGGAGAGTCAAAAGTTAATTTTCAATAGCAATAAAATATAGTTTTAAATGATAATAAAATATCACTTAATACTTATAAGTTATATGACATTGAAAGGTCCATTTAGTTATGAAATAAACATCACATTTACTTGCAAACTTTTTATCTTACTTGGACATCAATTGTCATTCAATTGCTATTTTCCAGCACATCTTTCACCGGCGGTTGTAGATACATGTACAAACATTATCAGGATGCGCTTGCAATTTGCAGAGTTCATGGTAATCCTCAATATTTTATAACATTTACATGCAATGTTATAACTGGCCTGAGGTTAAACGGTATGTCAGAAACATCCCGGAAATCAAAAGCCAGGATAGGGCCTATATTATTGCCAGAATGCCAAAGTGTTTCATATGAAGGTTCAAGATTTTATTGGGTACCTGCAAAACGAGAGACCATTTGGTGAGGTTGCAACAGGTACTTTTGTCTTGTCATTTGTCTCTTTTTTTATTATCTAAATTCTAGCTACTTTTTTCCCTTTCACTTATTAATGATCTTTGTTTCGTGTGCATATTTGTATACCATTGAATTACAGAAAAGAGGTCCTCCTCATTGTCAGACGCTATTATGGGTGACATCTTCATATAAAATCAGTACACCATCACAGGTTCATCAATTTATATCAGCTGAAATTCCTGATCTGCAGAAACATCCTCAGCTTCACAAAATCGTAACTGAACTTATGATGCACGGACCATGCGGTCTTTGCTAAGAAAAAAGCTACCTGTGACACCCGCCAAATTAGAACTAGTAATTAGTACCTAATCCTTTGTAATACATGTAATTAGTCCTTTGGTTAGGGTAATTAATGTATCAAAATATATATTGATGAATATATACGATTATGCGATTTGATTAAATCGTACGCAATTTAAATCGAATGCAATTCGGTTCAATTAATACGGACCTTGTTGAACAATTTTATTAAGTAATTTAACATTATTTAATAAGACTATCGTATTTAAAATATTATTTTGATAATATTTCGTACACAATTCGTATGTATAGTACAAACAAAGACTACACGATTAAAAGATTAAACGCGCAAACAATCTGTGACACCCGACAAATTATGACTAGTTATTAGTACCTAATCACTTTCTAATACATGTAATTAGTTCTATGTTAGGTTAATTGTATGTATCATTATATATATTGTTATATATATATATATATACACGTGCGCGATTGAATTTTCGTGCATTTTCATATCGGGCGGATCCCGACACTTTAATACGGACGTTGGTGAACTCAATTTATTAAATAATATGAAATTATTTGATAAACCTAATTTTTCCCAAATATTATTTTAATAATATTCCATAAGTAGTTCTTATCGTGTAAAATGCTCAGAAACGACCAAAAACGCTCGAGACGCGCCCGACAATCGAATAAACGCCAAAATATATTTTATAAACTTAAAATATATTATTTTACATAGTTTTGATGATTAAATATGTCGCGAATAATAACGGTAACAAAAACGTTTAGTTTAAACGTCACGAATATTTAACTCATACCACGACCTCGTAAATCACTACCGACATCATAACCGAACATTTTTATAAATGTTTTCCAAGTATTATTATTCAATACTTCAAGTTTATATATCGAAATTCAATCGTTATATAAAATGCATACGTATTTTTCTAAACGTACGAATTAACGTTTAATGATCGGGTAAACGAACACGGGTATAACACCACTAATTAGGAGGCAAGATTTTTGCAAATCTCACCTCCCATTTTATGATAAAAATCGGCCAAGACATGATCCACAAAAAGTGGATCATGTTCTTGACTAACACATACATGCATACTAACCATCTTTCTCTCATTCAATCACACCTCACTCTCACTCTAACTTCTCACTAAAAACACACACAATTTCCCTCTCTTTTCCCTCCCTTTGATCAGCCACTCCCTCTTCGTTACACCACCATCATCCACCATCATCTCCATTGAAGAAAAACAAGAAGAAGAAGCAAGGAAAGGAAGTTGCACCATCTCACCTTCCTCTCTCTCTAGAACTCGTTCTTGGTATGATCCACCACCTCTCTCTCTCTAGATTTTCGTGGTTTTAGTAGATCTACATGATATTATGCTCATCTAAAAAAATAATGTCCAAGAACCATGCTAAAAATCGTTTTACATATATATACACTTAAACAGTTTCCTGTCACAGAAAATATGCCGCAATAAATCGGCCATATCTTGAGTTCTAGGTTGAATAAATATATGAATCTTATACCGAAATCTCCGTATGGATGTCCTATACAAAAAGTTCTTCTTTGACCTTTTCCAGAAATACACGGTTTTTGGTGTAGAAGCCGATCTTTGAACTGGTGTCGATTTCGGACCAAAACCGATCACTCTTCGTATTTATTTTTGTTAAAAATAGTAAAGAAACATATAAAAATACCATAAAGTGCAAAAGTCAACTAGACATATATAAGAACATGTGTGATTTTTGGTTAGGCTTGAATCGGAGTAGAAACAGGTGAAATCGCGAGTCGAAACCGAGTAAAAATCTGGAACTATTAAACTAGGGACTGTTTTAGACATTCTTTTAAAAACCGACACTTCAGGTCAACCATAAAACGTAATGACAATTTTCTAAAGCTTATTTAACATATTTAAGACTTCCCTAAAAGTTTCGGATCAAACCGAACACGTTTGACCTAGTCAACGAAAACAAACACTTAAATGAATACGGAAAATCTCGGACATGCGACAATATCTCTTATGCGACAATGCCATTGTCGCATGAACAGTGATCCGTGAATTCATTGTCGCATGAATAGTGAATCCGAGAATACCATTGTCGCATACCTTATTGTCGGATTTGATTATCAAAATAATTGAGTACTTTCACTATTGTCGCATGAAATCATATTTTCGCAATAACTAACACCTTCATAATTGAAACCGACTCACAATGCTATTGTCTCATAAATAGTGTTTTCCAACAATGCTATTGTCTCATTAATAGTGTTTCCAACAATGCTATTGTCTCATGAATAGTAAAACCCGACAATGCTATTGTCTCATGAATAGTACTTCCCGACAATGCTATTGTCTCATGAATAGTACTTCCGGACAATGCTATTGTCTCATGAATTGTAAAACCCGACAATGCTATTGTCTCATGAATAGTACTTTCCGACAATGTTATTGTCTCATAAATAGTGTTCAACATTAACTTTGCGTATACGACTTTTCAAACAAGACAATATCACAATATACTTGATTCAACGTCAACACAATATTTGGAATAACTCGGCAACATAAGATATATAAACTTTTGTAAGTATACAACGAGACCAACATAATAATAATGTTTTTAATAAGCATTATTACAAAACTCACCAACGGGCCGTACATGTTTTCAAAACTCAAACTAATCAATTAAACAACCAAATCATTTGGACATTACTAGTTGAATGAACAACTAGCATGGACGGTCTTTTAAGACGTTTACATATACTTATAACCTTGCGCGTTTTGAACGCCCGGCAGGTTACAGTCTTCGGACAACATCACCTTGTGCAACATCATACTTGCTTGTTAGCAACACACCAGACTCAGGTAAGTCTCATAGCCCCGACTTTTTACAGTTTTTACTCCCGGGGTGGGAATACATACACGTTTTGTTTTACATGTGGACATGAGTACTAAACCTCGATATATACTGCATGAGTTGTTTTGCTAATCATTTTAAAGCCCTCCACTACATAGTTTGTTTATATGGATTTAGCGTGATTGTTAGTGTATGGTACCATATGGGAATGACAATCCCCGTCCGGGTTAGCACGCACTAACTGGTCAAACGGACGCATTAACATTTGTTCATACGAGTGTAGATTAGGCACTCGCAGGGAGGCACCCTCGCTCAGGCACTTGGTTGTGATCCTGACACCTCAGTTAAGCTCAAACTATGGGCTCATGGCAGTGATATATATCTATTTTATTTGCTTGGTTGCAAATCATTGTATTAAATCTCATGGTTCACACATCATGTTTATCTATACAAACCTGTGAGCTCACCAGCTTTTAGCTGACCTTTTAGTATGTATTCTCAGGTACTCAGCAGCAGTAGGTCTGCTCATATTCAGGATACTTAGCTCGAGTCGCATACAGACATCAGGAGATTCCCATGCATTTCTACATTTTGTAAACTAGATATGCTTTAGAATCTCTAACACTTAGATTGCGAGCTTTTGTAAACATTATTACATTGTAAACTTTTATTATATCAATGTAATCAGTAAACGACGCATATAGAGTCGTTCATTATATATCTTATGTGCTTGTGATATTTGATTAGTCGCGCCCTGACCCGATTCGCTTCCGCAACCCGAATTTGGGGGTGCGACAGATTGGTATCAGAGCCTAAGGTTATAGTGAACTAGGTTGAATTTAGTGGGCCTAGACTATGACCGTTAGGCAGTATTTCCTTATTAGGTATGACTGGTTCAGGGATTACATCATACGACTTTAATTTAACATAGACTGATCAATTATGTAAAATTAAGGAAAGATGATGTGAGAGCTGAAACGATTATGTTGAACATGAATACACTAGTTGACTCTGACCTCGAGAGAAACCAGATCTCTACTTGTTAGTGCTAGACACTCTAGGCTATATTATATGTTATATATATATATATATATAGGCCTTACGATACTTACTAAATGTTCTTGCCACAGACATGGCAGATATCCCTCCTCTAGCACCGATTGACACGAATGTAGAAGTTCAAACTTACCCAACTGTTGAGGAGTTAACCGCATTACCCCAAACATCGACTGAACCTCTCTATTATTCCACTGGGGAGGCAAGAGTCACACGACATCAATGAAGGGGTAACAGTTCAGCTCGAGTTAGCCCTTACCACACTGGTAACCCCTCAACCAGGGCAAACCATCCAACCTATCCACGAAAGTGGGATTGGCTACCCACAACTCTGAACACCTGGAGGTCCGAGGAAGCGATACAAGTTCCTGCTGACCCCATGGACATCTCTCCGTATACACAAGAACCCATCCATCACACTGTTCCCGTGATAGCTGCCCGACTACACCGTCATGAGGCAAGACTTGAGAGCTTAGAACGTGAACAATACATAGTACAAATGTACTGGTTACGCCAATCACACGACCGAATTGCACAACTTTTCCAGGAACAGGAAAGCATGACCCAAACTGTGGAAATGATTCATCAACAAGTGATTGATGACAGGAGCACAGTTGATCTCCTACAAGCCAGACTAGAAGAATGTGAGCAACACTCACAAGAAGCTAAAAATTACTCCCGAGAATTGGTGCAACGACTAGTTTTGGCAGAAGATAATGCCAGACAAGCCAGTAGACTTGCAACCACCGTGGACCACCTTATCACCCTCATGTCACAATTGAACTTGCGCCGAAATTAGAATAACACCTATCTTGTAATCTATCTAACTAGCTATGTAGGACTCTGGTAATTCACATGGATGTATAAATTCCTGACATCTTTTGTAAACCTTGTGATCATGTACCTTTTGGAAACTCGTATCTTGTACTAAATTCTGTTAACTAATGAAATATGATTATCACTTTGTGCTGTTGTATATTACCTCCTTATATATACATATGTGATACATCATAATCTTTGTACAAGACATCTCACTTATCTCTTTCTCTTTGTTGATTCAAGCATTATGCCTCCAAGACGTACGTTTAGCCAAGCTGACGTCAATCGACTAGTTGCCCAAGGGGTAGCAGATGCTCTAGCTGCTCGGCAACAAAGTTCAGGCACTGAAGACACCACAAACAACACCCCTCCAGCCAAACCTTGCTCGTACAAGGACTTCCTCAATAGCAAGCCTCTGAACTTCAAAGGCACCGAACGAGCTATCGGTCTACTACGGTGGATCGAAAAGATGGAATCAGTCTTCCGGATCTGTAACTGCCCAGAAGACTGCAAAGTCAAGTACTCCACCTGCACCTTCATGGATGGTGCTCTCACCTGGTGGAATACTCATATTCATACAGCGAGTATCGACATAGCTTACCAAACTCCCTGGGAAGAATTGAAAAGGATGTTGAAGGATGAATACTGTCCGAGAGAAGAGTTGCAACAACTCGAGGTTGAGTTCTGGAATCTCAAGGTTCAGGGCAATGATATTGCCGGTTATACCACCCGTTTTCATCAGCTGGCACTGTTGTGCCCATCTATGGTCGATCCTGAATACAAGAGGATCGAACGTTACATATGGGGACTTCCCCCACACATTCAGGGAATGGTCACTGCTTCCAACTCTTCTACCATTCAAGGTGCCGTCCGTATGACACACAATCTTATGGCTCAGGTGGTTCGCCAAGGAACACCTGCTTCCACAAAAACTGGTAATAACTCTGGGGATCACAAGAGAAAGTGGTTCGGAAACTCCAACCAACATCAGCAATCATCAAAGAAGCCTGAAACTGTCAAGGCATACACTTCTGGTTCTGAATCCAAGAAAGGTTACACTGGAAACAAGCCTTTCTGCTCTAAGTGCCGCCGCCATCATGATGTTCCCTGTGGTACTCCATGTAACAAGTGTCAAAGGTATGGGCATCTGGCCAAAGACTGCAGGTCCACCAGTACCAATACCAACAACAACACCAGCTCCAGCCAACCAAAAGCCTGTTTTGAGTGTGGCAACACTGGGCACTTCAGGAATGACTGCCCAAAGCTGAAGAACAAGGGCAACAGCAACAACCCAAGAGGTAGAGCCTTTGTCCTTAACTCAGGGGAAGCCCGTCAAGACCCGAATGTGGTCTCGGGTACGTACCTCCTCAACAAATTAACTGCTTCTGTTCTATTTGATACTGGTGCTGATAGAAGTTTTATATCTGATTAGTTCTGTCCACTACTTGACATCACACCTGTTGCCTTAGATGCTAAGTACATTGTGGAATTAGCTAATGGTAAACTTATTGAAACCGATAGTGTGATACCCGATTGCACTTTAAACCTCGCCGACGAACTGTTTTCTATTGATCGTATTCCTGTCGAAATTGGAAGTTTCGACATCATTGTTGGCATGGATTGGCTATCCAAGAATCGTGCCGAAATCATCTGTTTTGATAAACTTGTACGAATTCCTCTCGTCACCGGTAATACTTTAATCATACAAGGGGAGACCGGTGGGACGAAAATGAATATCATATCATGTATGAAAACCCGAAAGTATTTGAGAAAAGGGTACCAGGCAATCCTCGCACATGTAATGGAGAAAAAGTCGGAGGAGAAGCGACTTGAGGATGTGCCTTTTGTCCGAGACTTTCGGAAGTCTTTCCCGAAGAACTGCCTGGTCTTCCACCAACAAGACAGGTCGAGTTCTCTATCGATCTTATGCCCGGTGCAACACCCGTGGCACAAGCTCCGTATCGGTTAGCCCCATCCAAACTTCAGGAGTTGTCTACTCAATTACAAGAACTCCTGGACAAAGGATTCATTAGACCGAGTACTTCACCTTGGGGAGCTCCAGTCTTGTTTGTCAAAAAGAAGGACGGTTCTTTCCGCATGTGCATCGACTACAGAGAACTGAACAAGTTAATTGTCAAGAACCGTTATCCTCTCCCCCGCATTGATGACCTGTTTGACCAACTTCAAGGATTGAGTTTTTATTCAAAAATCAACCTACGGTCAGGTTATCATCAACTCCAAGTTCGTGACTCAGATATCCCGAAAACAGCTTTCCGAACTCGTTACGGGCATTATGAATTTCAAGTCATGCCTTTCGGTTTAACAAACGCACCGGCTGTATTCATGGACCTTATGAACCGAGTGTGCAAACCATATCTCGACAAGTTTGTCATTGTATTCATTGATGACATCTTGATCTACTCGCGCAACGAGCAAGAACATGCGCAACATCTCAAAACCATCCTAGAGCTACTTAAGCACGAGGAGTTATATGCTAAATTCTCCAAGTGTGAATTCTGGATGCAAACTGTTCAATTCCTTGGACACGTAATTGACAGTCAAGGAATTCATGTTGATCCATCTAAAACCGAGGCTATCAAAAATTGGCAATCGCCAACAACTCCAACCGAAGTACGGCAGTTTTTGGGACTGGCCGGGTACTATCGGCGTTTCATTAAGAATTTCTCAAAAATAGCCCAACCTCTCACAACACTGACTCAGAAGGAAAAGAAGTTCGATTGGACTGATAAATAAGAGTCAGCATTTCAACTGTTGAAACAAAAGCTTTGCAGTGCACCTATTCTATCATTACCCGAAGGCAACGATGACTTCGTGGTATACTGCGATGCTTCACACCAAGGTCTTGGTTGTGTGTTGATGCAACGATACAAGGTTATCGCTTACGCTTCCCGACAGCTCAAAATCCACGAAAAGAATTACAGCACTCATGATCTTGAACTTGGAGCTGTCGTCTTTGCACTCAAAATCTGGAGACACTATCTGTACGGAACTAAATGTACAATCTTTACTGATCACAAAAGCCTACAGAACATATTGTATCAAAAGGATCTAAACATGAGGCAACGTCGATGGGTCAAGTTGCTTACCGATTATGATTGTGAGATCCGATATCATCCGGGCAAAGCAAATGTTGTTGCCGATGCCCTTAGTCGAAAAGAACGTACCAAGCCACTTCGAGTCCGAGCACTCAGCATGACTATACACAATGATCTGATTATTCAGATTCTCACCGCTCAACTCGAAGCACTCAAACCTGAGAACATCAAAAACGAGTCCTTGCGTGGCATGGACCAACAATTTGAAACCAAACCTACTGGGGCCAAATACTTCTCTAACCGAATCTGGTTGCCTAGTTTTGGGAACCTACGAGACTTGGTGATGGACGAAGCTCACAAGTCCAAATACTCTATACATCCTGGAGCTGACAAGATGTATCATGGTATCAATGAGTTGTATTGGTGGCCAAACATGAAAGCTGACATCGCCACATATGTCGGCAAGTGCCTCCTAGCCATCAAAGAAACCGATAAAATGGAACGCCTCACACGAATCTATCTCAAGGAAATTGTATCACGACATGGCGTTCCAATCTCGATTATTTCTGACAGAGATAGTCGTTTCACATCTCACTTTTGGCAGTCACTTCAAAAATCATTGGGTACTCATCTGGATATGAGTACTGCATATCATCCTCAAACCGACGGCCAAAGTGAACGAACCATTCAAATACTGGAAGACATGTTACAGGCTTGCGTAGTTGATTTCGGTGCAAACTGGGAACATCACCTACCATTGTGCGAATTTTCGTACAACAACAGCTACCATACCAGTATTGGAGCTGCACCTTTCGAGGCACTGTACGGTCGTAAGTGCCGATCACCTGTCTGTTGGACCGAAGTGGGAGACAGCCAACTCACCGGTCCTGAAATCATACACGAGACCACCGATAAGATCGTTGGTATTCAAAACCGGCTGAAAGCCGCACGTGATCGTCAGAAAAGTTATGCTGACATGAGACGCAAACATCTCGAGTTCCTGGTTGGGGATCGAGTACTCTTGAAAGTATCACCTTGGAAAGGTGTCATCCGTTTTGGTAAACGCGGGAAATTGAACCCCAGATACATTGGACCTTTTGAGATCCTTAAAATGATTGGTCCAGTGGCATATCGACTGCAGCTGCCACCCGAGCTCAGCAGCGTGCATCCCACATTCCACATTTCTAACCTGAAGAAATGTCTGTCTGATGAGACACTTATCATTCCTCTTGATGAAATTCATATCGATGATAAACTTCATTTCGTTGAGACAGTAGTAGAAATCATGGTTCGGGAGGTCAAACAGTTAAAACAAAGTCGTATTCCCATCGTCAAAGTTCGGTGGAATTCGCTGCGTGGTCCGGAATTCACTTGGGAACGGGAAGACCAAATGCGACTCAAGTACCCACAGCTATTCACAGATTCCACTCCATCCACGACTCAGAGCTAAATTTCGGGACGAAATTCTCCTAACAAGGGGAGAATGTGACACCCGACAAATTAGGACTAGTTATTAGTACCTAATCACTTTCTAATACATGTAATTAGTTCTATGTTAGGCTAATTGTATGTATCATTATATATATTGTTATATATATATATATATATATATATATATATATATATATATATATATATATATACACGTACGCGATTGAATTTAATCGTGCATTTTCATATCGGGCGGATCCCGACACTTTAATACGGACGTTGGTGAACTCAATTTATTAAATAATATGAAATTATTTGATAAACCTAATTTTTCCCAAATATTATTTTGATAATATTCCATAAGTAGTTCTTATCGTGTAAAATGCTCAGAAACGACTAAAAACGCTCGAGACGCGCCCGACAATCGAATAAACGCCAAAATATATTTTATAAACTTAAAATATATTATTTTACATAGTTTTGATGATTAAATATGTCGCGAATAATAACGGTAACAAAAACGTTTAGTTTAAACGTCACGAATATTTAACTCATACCACGACCTCGTAAATCACTACCGACATCATAACCGAACATTTTTATAAATGTTTTCCAAGTATTATTATTCAATACTTCAAGTTTATATATCGAAATTCAATCGTTATATAAAACGCATACGTATTTTTCTAAACGTACGAATTAACGTTTAACGATCGGGTAAACGAACACGGGTATAACACCACTAATTAGGAGGCAAGATTTTTGCAAATCTCACCTCCCATTTTATGATAAAAATCGGCCAAGACATGATCCACAAAAAGTGGATCATGTTCTTGACTAACACATACATGCATACTAACCATCTTTCTCTCATTCAATCACACCTCACTCTCACTCTAACTTCTCACTAAAAACACACACAATTTCCCTCTCTTTTCCCTCCCTTTGATCAGCCACTCCCTCTTCGTTACACCACCATCATCCACCATCATCTCCATTGAAGAAAAACAAGAAGAAGAAGCAAGGAAAGGAAGTTGCACCATCTCACCTTCCTCTCTCTCTAGAACTCGTTCTTGGTATGATCCACCACCTCTATCTCTCAAGATTTTCGTGGTTTTAGTAGATCTACATGATATTATGCTCATCTAACAAAATAATGTCCAAGAACCATGCTAAAAATCGTTTTACATATATATACACTTAAACAGTTTCCTGTCACAGAAAATATGCCGCAATAAATCGGCCATATCTTGAGTTCTAGGTTGAATAAATATATGAATCTTATACCGAAATCTCCGTATGGATGTCCTATACAAAAAGTTCATCTTTGACCTTTTCCAGAAATACACGGTTTTTGGTGTAGAAGCCGATCTTTGAACTGGTGTCGATTTCGGACCAAAACCGATCACTCTTCGTATTTATTTTTGTTAAAAATAGTAAAGGAACATATAAAAATACCATAAAGTGCAAAAATCAACTAGACATATATAATAACATGTGTGATTTTTGGTTAGGCTTGAATCAGAATAGAAACATGTGAAATCGCGAGTCGAAACCGAGTAAAAATCTGGAACTATTAAACTAGGGACTGTTTTAGACATTTTTTTCAAAACCGACACTTCGGGTCAACCATAAAATGTAACGAAAATTTTCTAAAGCTTATTTAACATATTTAAGACTTCCCTAAAAGTTTCGGGTCAAACCGAACACGTTTGACCTAGTCAACGAAAACAAACACTTAAACGAAAACGGAAAATCTCGGACATGCGACAATATCTCTCATGCGACAATGCCATTGTCGCATGAACAGTGATCCGTGAATTCATTGTCGCATGAATAGTGAATCCGAGAATACCATTGTCGCATACCTGATTGTCGGATTTGATTATCAAAACAATTGAGTACTTTCACTATTGTCGCATGAAATCATATTTTCGTAATAACTAACACCTTCATACTTGAAACCGACTCACAATGCTATTGTCTCATAAATAGTGTTTTCCAACAATGTTATTGTCTCATGAATAGTGTTTCCAACAATGCTATTGTCTCATGAATAGTACTTCCCGACAATGCTATTGTCTCATGAATAGTACTTCCCGACAATGCTATTGTCTCATGAATAGTACTTCCCGACAATGTTATTGTCTCATAAATAGTGTTCAACATTAACTTTGCGTATACGACTTTTCAAACAAGACAATATCACAATATACTTGATTCAACGTCAACACAATATTTGGAATAACTCGGCAACATAAGACATATATACTTTTGTAAGTATACAACGAGACCAACATAATAATAATGTTTTTAATAAGAATTATTACAAAACTCACCAACGGGCCGTACATGTTTTCAAAACTCAAACTAATCAATTAAACAACCAAATCATTTGGACATTACTAGTTGGATGAACAACTAGCATGGACAGTCTTTTAAGACGTCTACATATACTTATAACCTTGCGCGTTTTGAACGCCCGGCAGGTTACAGTCTTCGGACAATATCACCTTGTGCAACATCATTCTTGCTTGTTAGCAACACACCAGACTTAGGTGAGTCTCATAGCCCCGACTTTTTACAGTTTTTACTCCCGGGGTGGGAATACATACACGTTTTGTTTTACATGTGGACATGAGTACTAAACCTCGATATATACTGCATGAGTTGTTTTGCTAATCATTTTAAAGCCCTCCACTACATAGTTTGTTTATATGGATTTAGCGCGATTGTTAGTGTATGGTACCATATGGGATTGACAATCCCCGTCCGGGTTAGCACGCACTAACTGGTCAAACGGACGCATTAACATTTGTTCATACGAGTGTAGATTAGGCACTCGCAGGGAGGCACCCTCGCTCAGGCACTTGGTTGTGATCCTGACACCTCAGTTAAGCTCAAACTATGGGCTCATGGCAGTGATATACATCTATTTTATTTGCTTGGTTGCAAATCATTGTATTAAATCTCATGGTTCACACATCATGTTTATCTATACAAACTTGTGAGCTCACCAGCTTTTAGCTGACCTTTTAGTATGTATTCTCAGGTACTCAGCAGCAGTAGGTCTGCTCATATTCAGGATACTTAGTTCGAGTCGCATATAGACATCAGGAGATTCCCATGCATTTCTACATTTTGTAAACTAGATATGGTTTAGAATCTCTAACACTTAGATTGCGAGCTTTTGTAAACATTATTACATTGTAAACTTTTATTATATCAATGTAATCAGTAAACGACGCATATAGAGTCGTTCATTATATATCTTATGTGCTTGTGATATTTGATTAGTCGCGCCCCGACCCGATTCGCTTTCGCAACCCGAATTTGGGGGTGCGACACAATCCAAAATAAGGATAAGTTATATTTTATAACTCAAATATAAAGTATTTAATGAAATACTTCAACCAAGATACCAAGTAATTTTTCGTATTTCAAAATGTATATTTAAACGCGTATTAAATTAATTGAACGTTTAAACGAGCGGGAAAACGAACACCGCACGGAGCGCGAATGCAAGGAACGGAAATTGGTGAAGCCCACATCTGTGGACCCCACCAAAAATCAGCTAAAAGAGGTGAGGTCACCACCTCCCCACCTCATTTCTCTCTTTCTTCTTCTCTCTCCTTCTTTCTTTTCTCTCAAATAACCACTACACCACCACCATCTATCTCCACCAAATAACACCCTCAAACGACCTCGAATCTTCACGTTCATTTGGAAGAAAAGAATCACCGCATCACGATCTACGTTTCTATCTTTTCGGAATTCTCCGACGTTAAATTGTTAGTTTCCGACAATTCTCGAAAACGCTTTGATTTCATCCATTTTTCTTGAAAGTTGTTTGTATAGACTTGAAATGTCCAAATGTGGGTTGGGTAAAAGTTTTAGGCCGAACGGAAACCGAAAAACTCATTTTTGAACTCAAAAATCCCGATCAGTCGGGAGTGACGCACGGCCAGATCCAGTGGTGCGTCACTTCCTTAAGTGACGCATTAAGTGTCGCAAAAAGCCCTAATCATGCGTCACTTGCCTAAGTGCCGCTAAAAACCCTCTTTTTGCGTCACTGACTAAGTGTCGCAAATTCAATACCCGACACTTATACCCGGCACTTGCCTAAGTGTCGCCCTAAAATCGAACAGTAGCATACCCGTCACTTTACCCGACACTCCCTGAGTGTCGCCTCTCATGCGTCACTTCCTTAAGTGACGCCATTAAATCAGAATTTACCTTTTTATGCGACACTTCTTGAGTGACGCCTAAACCCCTAAGTGACGCTATAAGTGTCGCATGAAACAGAACCAAGAAAACACAGATTTTACTAAGTGTCGAGACCTGAAATTTTATCACTCGATTATACCCAAATTCAAGTTTTAGATGCGTTTTTCTCTAAAGCAATACAGTAGAAATAAAATTTTTTGAGCTGACCTGGCATCTCGACCCTAGCCAGGGGCTCTGCCCCTTGGACCCCGCCAGGGGTTGCCACCCCTGGAACCCCGCTAACCAGGGGCGCTGCCCCCGGACCCCCATCACCTAGAGTTTGTAAATACATTTCACACCAAGTGTCAAACTTGTGTAACATCAAACACGAATACTATACGACTTCTAAAACACATTGGAACATACTTTTTAAGTATAACATTTCGAAATCAATATAATAATAGTTGAGATTATTATTACAAACAATCATCAATGGGCCGTACACATTTTTCAAAACTTAAATCAATCAACCAAATCGTATTAATTTGGACATTCTAGTTGAACGAACAACTACAAAGGTACTCTTAGTAACTACCTACTCATATTAATAACCATCGTGTGTCGTGGACACCCTCAGGTTACAGTCTTCGGACATCTCAGCTTGGTTAAGCAAACTCACGTTTATAGAAATAAACGCACTCAGACTCAGGTGAGTCTCATGGCCCATCTTTTACTGTTTTCTCAGGGATGTGATTCATTTCTTATTTTAACATGTGAACGCGAGTACAAACTTTTCATATACTACATGAGTTTTTCACAACTAATCATTTTAAGACCTCCACAGCATAGTTTGGTAATACTTCGGTAGCGCGAATATTAGTATATGGTACCATATAGGATTGAGCCTCCTTGTCCGGGTTAGCATGCACTAACTGGGTAAACGGATGTACTAATATTTGAAGTTGCGAGTGTAGATTAGGCACTCGTGGGGAGGCACCCTCGATCAGGTCTTTGAATGTGGATCCTGACCACCTCGATTAAGGCTCAGACTATGTGCTCATGGCTGTATACATTATTATTTGCTTGGTTGAAAATCTGTATTTAAATCTTGCAGTTCATACGATATTATTTGATACACAAACCTGTGAGCTCACCAGCGTTCGCTGACCCATTTTAGCATGTATCACAGGTACTCAGTAGTTAGATTGGACTGCCCTCAGGATCACTATAGCTCGAGTCAGCATGCAGACATTAGAGATTTCCTTGCATTAATATATTTTGTAGAAGTATTTATGTATTGAAATCTCTCATTTTCAGAACACGAGCTATGTATAGCTTCAAACGTTGTAAACATTTCTTATATTAATATATTTTGTTAAAACGACGCATGTAGTGGTCGTTCATTATATCTTTGTGCTGTGATTACCGTATTAGTCGCGCCCCGACCCGAATCGCTTCCGCATCATAATTTGGGGGTGCGACACTACCTGCATGGTTAACAGAACCTATTCAAAAAATTTCTTGAAGCAGTATGAAGATGTTACACGATTTGATAAAAATGGTTACGTTTACTATAGAAGAAGAGATGATGGACGCTTCGCAGTTAGAAAAGACATTAA
The DNA here is from genome assembly GCA_949592205.1 of Helichrysum umbraculigerum. Taxonomy (NCBI): domain Eukaryota; kingdom Viridiplantae; phylum Streptophyta; class Magnoliopsida; order Asterales; family Asteraceae; genus Helichrysum; species Helichrysum umbraculigerum. The sequence continues at coordinate 69,192,319 of CATIUR010000003.1, forward strand.
GTTGGATAATTTGTGTGTTGTCCGGTACAACATATATCTATCTTTGGCTTATAAAGCTCATATAATGTAGGGTACCGTGGTTGAAGTATGATGATCAAGTATTTGTTTAAATATATCTCTAAAGGAGCTGATGTAGATGCCAGAATGAAGGAAATTAACGAGATCTATAATTTTGTGGGATAAGTACCTGAGAATGCACTCAACTTATCTCAAATGTCTATTGTATGTACCCAACTTACGGGTGCCCTATTTAATGCACCCAACTTTCAAAAATGGTTATTGTGTGTACTTTGCTGATGTGTCATCCGTTTAAGATGCCACGTGGCATCCTTAGAAGATGACACGTCATCGACACGTCAGCAAAGTACACACAATAACCGTTTTTGAAAGTTGGGTGCATTAAATAGGGCACCCGTAAGTTGGGTACACACAATAGACATTTGTGACAAGTTGAATGCATTCCCATGTACTTATCCCTAATTTTGTGGATGCCAGGTTCATCTGCCCTCACGAAGTTGCCTGGAGCCCTAGAGAATATTGAACTTTGTCATCCATAGTAGGAATCATGCGGTATAAGTACTTGCTGTACACTTGGAGAGGATGCATCTGATAACGTTTAGAGATAATCAGCCCTTGCAAAATATCATGAACAACCCAGCCACAAAAAGAACATGCTGACAGAATGCATTATGCATTCCAAAGCATATAAGATGTTGTAATCAAAGAAAGACCATTGACTATGGACTCGTGAATTTATACCTTTAGTTTCAAGTTTTGTTTATGTTACAAATAGTACACGTGGTATTTTTCCCTTTAATTTGTGCATTGTTCTTAATTCACAATATTTTTTAATAGAGTGTTTATGTTGGGTTCAACATAGTAAAGACTGGGCTGCTTTTAACATTCCATATATTGGTGAAATATGGACATCAGGGAGATGATCCTATTATAAGGTTTATATAGTATTTGAATTGAACTTCTATTGATCGACTTGAAAGTTAACAGGTTTAGGGGATGATGATGTGCTAAGAGTCCATATTCAGATGCCAACAATGCTCATGTACTGCTGCTTGACATGAATTTGTAGAAGTCGCTGGGTGAGGAGATAGAAAATATTGTACTTATTTACATGTGAAAATGTTGTTCAAGGAGCGTCTGTGAGCAAGATGTCTGGAGATGCATGATTCCTGTGTATTGCTAATGGGTCTGGAAAGTAATTGTGGTCGGCAGCAACGAGGTCAACAAAGAAATGGGGTGCAATAGGAATATTAAAGCTTGTATTGAAGTATGATGTATCCATTATGTCAGGTAATCAAGTAGCAACAGGTGTAGTAGCACTGGTCCTAAATGGATGGATAATTGTGTATGTATATAAGTAATGTCATGTGATTGGTGTATATGAATTAAATTTTTGCTTTTCTAAATAAAAAAAATGTACTTCCTCCCATTTTAATTATCCACTATTGAAATGCACACAATTTTAAAAAAGTACATTGATTACTATGTCAACCAATAGAATTCAATATCTACCAACTAAAATCCTTTCTGATTAGTTAAATTCAAAATTAAACAATAACTTAGGGACATTGCAAAATGAAATATTGGATAATTAAAATGGGACGGAGGGGTATATGCTAATAAGGTGCTCCATGCTTTCGTACTTCCTTTACGAGTAAACATTATAGTAAATCTAACATTCACAATTTGTATTGAAATCGAAAATTTTAAATAAAAGAAAACGTTTGGTATGAAACAAGTTGCTAACGATGAAAACAATCATATATTTACAACTTTAACAAAAATACATGTTACACTATAATGTTAAATTAACATCCTTCAATAGAAACATTATGTCAAAATTAGCTTACCGATTCTATTCTATATTCAACGGAACAAATAAATACATAATTTTACTTATTAAAAATATAATTTTACAAACTAAAATATCAAAATCCGCGTTGTTGCGGGTCCTTAGCCTAGTAAACTTGGTACACTAAAATATATATTTCTATGTGATCGGTCGAAGATCAATGGGTTTTTAAAATTTGTTTTTGCTGGGCCTAAGTATACTAAAGCTATGGGTGAGTACAGCGATAGGTATGACCTAGGGTTGTTCTTCAAACTACAACGGGCATGGGATCTAGGACTTTAGTTATCTATGTGGATTTAGCTAGGGTTTAAAAGAGATTTTGGTTGATTTTGGTTTTTAACTAACTACTAATTATCTAAAATTAAAATAAAGTAAAGTGGAGGTGAGGTGGCAACGAGAACTGATAGGTGAAGCGAGTGTTTACTATGAAAATTACTCATGATATTTAGGGGTAGTTAATCGGATAAAGCCTTAGTTAAGATGACAGCTATATTTCCTAATGAGCCATAACTCCTAGCCTATTATCTATCTAACGTAGAGTTGTCCGCAATCAGATAAATAACATGTCACGCGGATAACAGTTATGGAATGTAAACTACACCGGAAGTTGTCCCAAATGTAGCAACCAATTTAACCAACAACCATCCTCGAGTCTTGTCCCCCAATCTCGGACATTTGAGATATCCGAATCATGGCACGAATTGTTGAATAAACAAAAACATGAACAGGGGTTTCCTACCGGAACAAGTTGGGATGGTCTGGTCTAACGGCTGATTAAATTATTCATCATTATTTCATATAAATCATTTTAACTATTCTATGCATGTTAAACTGGTGTATGCAATTGATAAATATTCGAAAACCTAATCATGTAACTAATCAGCATAACAGATACTAGCATGCAAACCCTAAGCAACAATCAAACAAGAACATGTAGTAAGGCAGCATAGCAGGGATCAATTATGCAGAGTGACGGGGTACATGGTTAAGTCACAAGTGTCCCGAAAGTTCTCTCTAAGACACTTGTTGAATGACCTGAATCTAATCTATCTCTAATCCTATGCTCCGTGTCTCCCTCCGGTAATATTTCAACCAGGAGAACACCGGCCATGTCGAGTTCAACGATCATCAGACACAGAATAATTAGCGGCATACAACTAGCAATTGGCCAAGCCTAGAAGGATGTTACTAACCACAGCATAAGTTGGATAGATAAACATTTGAGATTCAATTCATAGATTCAAATATATTTCAACAGCATACAGACAGAGTAACAGCATGATTTAAATATAACTACCCTAGCATGGCAACTATCATAGCAAACACAGATTTGTCTAGCTAAGCATGGCAATAATCCTAGCAAGTAATTCTAAACAAGCATAGCAACAGCACAACATTATTTAAAATAACAAGATAGAGATTATAATAAAACCTGACAAAGCGTTATTACAAATCGTGCGACACCGCAGTCTCGGAGCACCTCCGTTACAAGTAAGCTACTAATCTACTAGCTTAACTAATATAATTAACTAACTAACTATTTTAGAGAGAGAGTAGTGAGAGAAAGAAAAAGAAAATGAGAAAATATGAAAGTGTGTGTGTTGGATGTTGAAAATGATGAAATGAGGCTTCTATATATAGAGATCGCACAACCGTATCCGTAGACCGTATCCAAACCATGAAATGCACAACCGTATCACAAAGGCGAATAAAAACCTGATTTTTATCACCCAAACGCACGATACGGCTGAGCTAGGGTGAATACGGCTGAACTGGACCGTATACGGCTGTGTATAGGGTGAATACGACTGAGCTGGCCCGTATACGGCTGAGCACAGGCATTATACGGTCTGCACAGGCCGTATACGGTCTGTGTCTAGCCGTATACGGTCTGGATCAGCCGTATACGGTCTGTGTTCAGCCGTATATGGTCCGTTGGTTCTTCGTTTCTTCGATTTGGCGTAACTTCTTCGTCGTTTATCCGTTTTGAGTGATTCTCGCGCTCACGGTTTAGTAATTTCCTAACGAAGAAAATGAATTAAGTTAGAGGTCATAATTCCAAGTATAGCTTAAATTGTGCTTAAATGCGTGAACGGAAGATTCGTTAACCGTTTGTGCTCTATTTTACTCGTTTTTAGGTCTTTTTGGTTGAATCTTGAAACATCGTCTATATTTTAGCCCTAATGATGAAATTTGATGTTTAAGTTCATATTTAAGTGTTTTCATTAATAATTGGGCTAAAATGGTGAGATAATGGCACACAAAAACATAACTTTTTGCGTGTTATCACTATGCCAAAAGATCATGTGAACAGAAGATAACAAGTACTATTATTTTAAAAAAAGGCAACATTAACAACTACTAATTATTTAAGAGATGTGCTTTTAAATAATGAACGATCATGATCTGCTACGAAATCCATACATGTTACACCCCCAAAAACGGTAATCGTGGTTGTCAGATGTTTAGCGGAAGCATTATTGTGTATAGTGGGGTCGTGACGTCAACATTGGACATTCATGCATCAGAGCATATGATTATTGTAGAACAAATAAATTAAGATGCCATTTAAATAATTAGTTTGTTACAAAAAGCTACGACTCGTCAAAGTCGTAGAAATAGTATTGTAAAATACAGCTAGTTGTGAAAACATAATTCAAAAGAAGATTTCATAAATATGACTAATGTATATTAGTCATACGAAGGAAATCCTAATCGTTCCAAAATGTGGCATCCTAATTCGTCGTGGGTCGCCTAGTTCCATATGCATGCAGTCTCACTTGTGCGCTAATTCCCTGAAAAACATAGTAAAAAGGTCAACAAAAATTGTTGAGTGAATTCACAGGTTTTATGTATAGTTCTTAAACTAAGTTGTTTGTGATTGTTGACAAAAAAGTCAAAAGTAATCGATTCACGATCAAGTGATAGTTTTTCATAATTCGTTGGAAAATCGTCCAAAAGTTTCGTTGTTCAAATAGTAGTCGTACCGTGACTAAATGGTTGTCAAAATAGTAGTCAAACTGTGACTAAATAGTTGTTAAAATAGTTGATAAACTCGCTTACAAATCAATTTGTTCAAATAGTTGGACCTCGTCCATTGTAAATTGTTGAAAACATATTTTCAATAAATAAATCGTAGAAGACCCGCAGGTGTTCTAATGTATAAATCAATTGTAGATGACCCGCAGGTGATCTAATGTATAAATCGTTGGAAAACATTCCTATAAAGTTCGTTGTTTGTTGATGTTCGTTGTTATTCGTTGGAAAACATTATTTCTAAAATGTATATAATAGTGGGAGAGCATAGACGGTGATCCCTCAAAGATTAGCTAGACCTTATGAGTTAAAGTCACGGCACATAGTCCTATAACCAAACCACGACCTAGTTGGATAAACATCCAAATATATAATGTTTTTGCCTCTAGGACTAGGTAAATATACGCTCCTCGACGTGACATAAAGTCGGGGGTTGGCATAATCCAACCAAGTTTGGGCGGTAGGTCATCACGATAGTACTATCCGTATATTCAGTGGCTAGTGATAAACGCTCAAAAGTACTATATTTTAGTAGTATTTTACCCCTATTCTTGGATATTTCTATTGCATTTTATTAAGAATAGATATTAATTTCGTTCATATTTGCAATTAGATGTGGAAATGGAGCGTTTATGAATAAAGGAATGGAAAATAGTCAATAAACAAGCTAAATGATACATAGTTGAAGAATAAGAGGAAGCCGAAATCGAAGAAATGAAGAAATGAGAAAAAATCAAGAAACCGGCTGGAAAATGCATCCATACGCCGTATGGAAGTCCATACGCCGTATGGATTGCAGTGCAGGAGGCCTAGGTTACGCGGACTTAGGCTGGGCTTGAAATCAATCCATATGCTGTATGGAAATTCATACGCCGTATGGATCAAAATTCCAGAAATATAAAAACGCGCAAAGAACCCTAAAAACAGTGGTGGTTCATTTGTTTTCGTTTCCAGACGATTATTTTCGGTATTTAGGTTTAGTTTACGATTTTCTTTAGTATTTTGGAGGTACGAAGGGTGAAGATCGAGGATAGTTCATCTAAATCTTTCGTAGTTCATCGTTATTGATTCGGTATACTTTCGTTTCTTTATTTCATTGAAGAATTTGATTTATTTGAATCTGATGTATATATTTTTCATGATGAATTGAATATCCAAAGTGATTGTGTAGTTGATTGAACTTAGATTATGATTATTGAACGATTATAATTGCGTATTGACTAAGTTATTTAATTGAAAACGGCTATATTACTCGTGAATCCTTGTTTATTGGTGACTAGTTATTATTGTTGCTCAACGTGGTTGATAATATTATTGAGATTGAGTTCCTTTAATGTTATGAATTATTGATGATTAGAATCTAGGTTTTGATCATTGCTAAATAGATTGAGTTTTATAAGTTGAGTATACGATAATTATCTACTTTAAAATGAACAAGACAATAAGTAATTATTGGGTATTGTTGAGTCATACCACTAGAGTTAATTATAATGAGTTGTGAATACTTAATGCATAATTTAGGGAAAGGCACACAATTGACTGATCATCTTGTGACGCCGGACCGATGTTTTATGTTGGACCCTAAGTTGTAGGAATTAGTTGGACCCGAAACGTTGGCTAGTTCACATTCAATTTAATATTCATTGAAGAATTTGGTATTAAGTTAATATAAAAGAATCACAATTAGATAATCAATACGCAATGAATCAAGATATATGAATCTGAGTGACATTAATTATACAATTACTTGTTCCCTCCTATCGTAATCTATTTATTATTTCAATTAGTATTTATTATTATTTATTTATTATTTTAATTTAAGTTTTATTTAAGATTAATTATTTTAAATAAATGTTTTCTAAACAAATGTTCGCACGGAACTAAAACGCCCCCCATATTTACTGCTTTCTAGTTAATTGTTAATTTCTATTTTAAATAATCCACCATTTCCTGTGTTCGAATCTGACTTACCAAATCTATATTTACAATTGATCGGGTATTCTTGCCTGGTTGCTTGAAAGTATTTATTAGGTATTTCTATTTATAAATTATAAAACAAGACGCGCTTTCATAGCACATCAAGTTTTTGGCGCCGCTGCCGGGGAAGCGGTTGTGATTATTTAAATAGGAGTTAGTGATTTGTAAACTTTTATTTTTAAAAGAATTTTGTTAAACAAATAATTTTGTAAAGTTGTTTAAAGTAATTTAAGTAATTGTGTAACAAGTTTTCATTAATTCACTGGTTGAAACTAATTATCCTTTAATTGGTTAAACTTTTGGGATTTTAGTTTCAACCGGCGGATGGAAATCCGTCCGCCGGTTGGAGTTCCATTTATTTAATATTGTACATGTTATTTAATTTTATTATTTTGTGTGAACTAACTTGTTTTTCGTTAGTGGTGTTTTGTATTTCCAGATTTATTTTCTATTTAGGTTTGTCCAATGGCAAGGAGTTTTGAAAGTGATGCTAACGATTACGATTTGGTTGGGATTTATGATTCTGAGAGTTTGGAGTCGAGAGTAGAAAGTGAAATTCCATCATTCACTCACTTGGGCCGCAAGGTTGTGCCTATCACGTCGTCATGTGAGGAATTATTGGGTGCAATTGCGAATGTGAGATGGGACATTCCTTTTATAGTTGAACTAATAAGGATATCCTCTGTTTATTTCTCCAACCATCAACTGGCACTAGTGCAGAACCTACTAGATAGTGCAGAAGTGGAAAGACAATTTGGGGATTCTCAGCAGTTTTTGGACGACCTTTTAGATTTTGAGGAATCAATAACCTTAAGGATCGAAGAGGAGAAGGTGTTCTTCACTAACCAACAGAGACGATATGTTAAGATTTATGAGATTTTAAGGCAACATTCGTTCCCTTACTCGGTTAATCAGGTTGCGTGTCTTGGTCGTATGATCAAAGCTTTGTATGAGATAACAGGTCATCCAAATTCCGAAGCTGACAAGGAATTCTTGGCTGGTTTGAAGGATCTGGTTCAATTGTTATAAGCGGATGATCATCTTAAGAATGAGACACCTCATTGCTTCATAGTGAAAAACACTATCCACTATCACATGAATAGAATGGTTAAACAGCTGGATCGTCTTGCTAAGGAAGAAGAAGGAAGGCCAAGCCCGGATTTTATTCACCCAAATGGTGAAATTAATGTAGCAACTTATCTAGTGGAAAATATGAGAGAGTTAGGGTATGAGACTAAGATTATGTACCAAAGGGAACATTTCCACTATGGAATGGTGGAAATCTACATGAGATTTGTTGAGATATTCAGGAGTTCAGGTTTGGGTTTCAACAGACTTCAAGAGCAAGTCTTGGGTGAGATTGAAAGCTTAGTTAGAAGTTTGAAGGAAATGGCACTGATGAGCAAGCATCATCAGATTTGGGAGTCATGTTTAGAATTTATTAGTGAGTTTGAGGATGACAGTCCGGAGCGAGAGGTTAAGTTAGTTGGTAATGAAGAAGTATGGGATGAAGAAGGAGAGGTAACCAAGGCAGTAATGAATATTAGCTTGGATTTGGTTTATCTGCTTCCCGTGACTGCCGAGCACCTGTCTAATTTCTTTAGTTTTGGTAATGGTATCATTAACGTCATTCCCATAATCACTGAGCGTTTCCTTGCTCTCTATCCTAAGCAGTGATTCTAATCATCTCTTTTATTTCTTATGCTATTGGATTGTTTCTAACATTTTGGTTTATTTTGAATTATGTTAGACTTTCAGTGGTTTTGGATTTTTAGTTTTTAATTGTGTGATTTGAATATTAAGTATTTATTTTGAGTGTTATTTAAATATGAGAATTTATTTAAAGTTTGTTAATTGTTGTTATTTATTTTATAGTGTGGAATTGTGAAGATTTTAAAGTCGTGATTATCCTCCAGGTTTGAGATTTAATTATATAAAATTAATGTGGGATTTGGGTTAAAAATTGGTTGAAAAAACGGTTTTGAAAAATTCTGAAATTTCAATCCATACGCCGTATGGAATCCATACGCCGTATGGATTGGTTGGGCCATTGGGCCGGGGCGTTGACTGGGTTTAATGAGTTTGACCTGGGCCTGTTAAATCCATACGCCGTATGGAATCCATAAGCCGTACGGATCAAAAAGAGGCAAAACCGCCAGCAGCCCCTTTCTTCTCCATTTTCAAACCTAAAACCCATTTTTCACCACCTACGGCTGTAACTACACCACACCCCAAACGAAATTCCGGCCACGCATTCATCGCCATTTTTGCGTATTCTTGTTCCACACACTTTCCTCTCCAAGGTATAACTTTAAGTTTTCATTTTCGTTTATTAAAAATGCGTATTTGGAAGTTAGGGTTTATGATAGAATTTTGGGTATTTCGAATGTGGGTATGATTATTGGCATGTTTTGATTGATTTATGTTCTAATTGATATATACATTGCAATGTCATGCTCGTTTTTCTAATAGGTTACATATATTAAGTTAATCGAATTATTCGTTAGTAATGATGAAATGTGAATATGATATATGCTCAATTGTGCTATGTTTTAATTTAGTGCTTATTAATTTTCTGACCACATGATGATTAATGCAAATATTTGTTTGGTACACAAGTGTTTGTGATTACGGTTATGTGATTAATTGTTATTTTGATTAATTGTTTTATGATAATTCATTGTGAGATTGTATGGATGTTTGCTAGTTGCTAATGCTCGAGTTTAGTGATTGTGCAATTTCGTATTTTCATAACGGTACCAAGTTATTATAATGCATTTGATTAGGCAATTGTCATGAATATTTAATTAAATATATACATGTATGCAATTTGAGTGGTTTTGTTTAAAGATGCAATTTAGGTTCATGAAATTGGTTGTTGCGGTAGTTTTAGGCTAAACCTTTATGGTAGATTATTCAATTTTAAGCCGAAATGCTGCCGAAATTTTTAGTAACCTTTTTGCATTAACTGCTTATTTGGTGTTATTAACAATTGTTTTGTTTAGCAGTTATCATGTCTAACAGGAGAACAAGAGGGGGTCAAACTTTGGGGAACCCGTTGGTTCGAGCTCATAGATACCTCACTTTTCATGGGTCGTATTCTGAGACCACCAGATTTCAGTTTGGAGAGCGTCTGGCTTCTAATATTGGCCTGTCAATTGAGGTTTTTGATGCTGTCAACTGGAACGTTTTGGAGCATGTGATTGCTAGAGAGGGGGTTCACTAATGGTGCTGAGGCTATTAGGAATCTACTTGCTATTCCATATGTACTAGAGGATGGAAACATTGGATTTGTTTCCTATGCTTGGTCTCGGTTATTCAGTATCAGGGAGGATATCTACAGAGAGCTAGTTGTTGAGTTTTATAGCACCTTTAGGTTTGAGTCCAGGTCGACTCAATGGACTGAGATCTCCATTTTCTTCCAGCTAGGGGGACAGCCTAGACAGATGACTTTGGTTCAGTTTGCTTTGGGACTGGGGCTTTATGAGCCCAATGAGATGGATAATCCTCACTTATTAAACCACATTTCTGTAGGTGCTGTGAAGAAGCTCACTGACTTGGAAGTTGAGCAGGAGTGGCAGTTTATTGCCCAGGGTAACTATGGTAGTTCGACACCTTCTTACACGCGTATTCGAGATCCTCGTCATCGACTCATTCACAGATTGTTGACTTACACCATCGTTGGTCGCAAGGAGGGGCCTGAGAAAGTTTCTCGGCCTGACTTGTTTTATTTGAGCTCGATTATCAGGAAGAGGTTAGTGAATGTACCTTGGAGGTTGGCGAAGTGGATGTCGAAGAGAGCTACTGGTACTAGAGATGGGAGTAGTTTGTGTGGAGGTCACTTTGTTACACGGTTGGCTAGATATTTTGGGTTGGCTACTCAGGATGAGATGGGGTCATGCACGATTGTTCAGCCTAGCATGGGTTGGTTGACTGCACGCAGATTAGAGGCGTTTGCTCTTATTGAGCCATGTATTACCTATGGTGGTCCTGCGGATATGTATTACTGGGTTCTGATTACTCCGGTAGGACAGACTTTGCAGTCGAGGCAGGCTAGAGCTAGAGGAGATACGAGTGGCAGTGATAGAGGTCGAGGTACGGCACGAGGCCGTAACAAAGGTTATGCTATAGAGTTTGATCAGCTATCTCAGCAGTTGCACCAGATGGAGTTACACCAGACTCAGAGATTTGATCAGATAGATCTTATGCAGAGACAGCATTTCCATCAGACCAGTGCACATTTGGACTACCAGGATGGCTTGTTTGAGCAGCTGTTTGGTCAGTTTCCTTCTGGACCCGAGTATCAGCCATTCCAGTACCAGATGCCACCAGAGTTCATGCCACGACCACCACCACCACAGCCAGAGTATGGAGAGCCTTCTCACCAGTACCAGTACCGCCAGGTTGATGAGAGTAATTAGGATGATGTTCATCCTAAGTGGTTTATGATTCCAAACACTATTATTATTATTATTTTTATTATTATTATGACTGTTTTTATTTGTAGGATTTATTAATTGTGATGTGGATTTGTAGTTTTAGGATTTGGTTGTGTTTATTAATTAGGATGTTTAAATCGGGTATTGTTTAATTCTGTTTGTTGATTGTTCCCCCAGAATTGTGTTGTGAGTACGTGTTATGCTGGCAGTAAGTTCAGCGCAACAAATTGAATCGAGAGGATGTGGAAATTCATATCATCCTTGTCATACTCATTAAACTGCACATTATTCCAGGGGAGTTTTTATGTTCTAAGTTCTTTTCTCTTTTTACCGTTTTTGTATTTCATTATTTGTACAATGAGGGCATTGTACATCTTTAAGTGGGGGATGGGAGAGAAAAGAGTGAAGTTTCCAGATAATTGTCCAGTTAATTAGTAGATGATTTTGTAATTTGGTTAATTGTTATTTTATTAAGATAAGTAACTAAGAGGTTATAATTTGCCCGTTTTTCAACCAAATTTTTAATTTTAAATTTTTGTTTTCTAGAGATAATTATTTTGTAACTATGTAGGTTAATTTGAAAAATTTTCTACACTTATAATTAAAAAAAAATTAATTGTGAAAAATGTTATTTAGCTTCATATATAATGTATTGATAGGCAATTTATATGAGAATTTTTGAGCTTTTAAGAAATGAAATTAAGGAGTAGATATTACCTTTTAGATGCACTTTAGCTATGTATGACGTATGTCTTAATTTTCATATTAGTAATGTGTGATATGCCATAATTTTGGTATTTAATTAACATCATTTGGGGATATACTGGGTGTTGTTTCCTTTGTTGTACGAAAGTACAGACCTGATCTCCGTCAGTATATCTAATGAAAAAGAGTTTAAAAACTCATGATTTTAAAATGTAGTCAAATTATGTCGCTTTGTTGTACTAAGGTACAGACCTGCCACCAATTGTTTGACTAAAAACATTATTGTTAAACTAAAATCAAGTTATGTTGCTTTGTTGTGTTGAGGCACAGACCTGTCACCTCTGTCTTGATTTGAAAAATGATTGTTTTGATTAAATTTCAAGATATGTAATATTGGCATATTATGAGTATGAAAGTATATAGTTTTTGGGAGTTTAAGGAAATATCTACATGAATAATAATAAGACGAGCTCAGTTATTTAAATATAGATTGTTTAAGTGGATAACAATATCAGTAATCATTATGAACTAATTAATGTTTAAAGAATAATAACTTCATGTGTAGACCATTTTTGGTAATTTTGTAGTTTCTTAATTTTTGTCTTTAGAATTAACAGATTTTTAAATTTAAACATTTGAGTTGAAGATGGGTGATGTTGTGTAATTCCTTTGTTAGTTATTTAGATTAATGGAGATGACTGTTTTCTTAAGAATTTGATTTTTGAATCGATAGTCTACTTGAGGACAAGTAGGATTCAAGTGGGGGATGTTTGATAAACGCTCAAAAGTACTATATTTTAGTAGTATTTTACCCCTATTCTTGGATATTTCTATTGCATTTTATTAAGAATAGATATTAATTTCGTTCATATTTGCAATTAGATGTGGAAATGGAGCGTTTATGAAGAAAGGAATGGAAAATAGTCAATAAACAAGCTAAATGATACATAGTTGAAGAATAAGAGGAAGCCGAAATCGAAGAAATGAAGAAATGAGAAAAAATCAAGAAACCGGCTGGAAAATGCATCCATACGCCGTATGGAAGTCCATACGCCGTATGGATTGCAGTGCAGGAGGCCCAGGTTACGCGGACTTAGGCTGGGCTTGAAATCAATCCATACGCCGTATGGAAATTCATACGCCGTATGGATCAAAATTCCAGAAATATAAAAACGCGCAAAGAACCCTAAAAACAGTGGTGGTTCATTTGTTTTCGTTTCCAGACGATTATTTTCGGTATTTAGGTTTAGTTTATGATTTTCTTTAGTATTTTGGAGGTACGAAGGGTGAAGATCGAGGATAGTTCATCTAAATCTTTCGTAGTTCATCGTTATTGATTCGGTATACTTTCGTTTCTTTATTTCATTGAAGAATTTGATTTATTTGAATCTGATGTATATATTTTTCATGATGAATTGAATATCCAAAGTGATTGTGTAGTTGATTGAACTTAGATTATGATTATTGAACGATTATAATTGCGTATTGACTAAGTTATTTAATTGAAAACGGCTATATTACTCGTGAATCCTTGTTTATTGGTGACTAGTTATTATTGTTGCTCAACGTGGTTGATAATATTATTGAGATTGAGTTCCTTTAATGTTATGAATTATTGATGATTAGAATCTAGGTTTTGATCATTGCTAAATAGATTGAGTTTGATAAGTTGAGTATACGATAATTATCTACTTTAAAATGAACAAGACAATAAGTAATTATTGGGTATTGTTGAGTCATACCACTAGAGTTAATTATAATGAGTTGTGAATACTTAATGCATAATTTAGGGAAAGGCACACAATTGACTGATCATCTTGTGACGTCGGACCGATGTTTTATGTTGGACCCTAAGTTGTAGGAATTAGTTGGACCCGAAACGTTGGCTAGTTCACATTCAATTTAATATTCATTGAAGAATTTGGTATTAAGTTGATATAAAAGAATCACAATTAGATAATCAATACGCAATGAATCAAGATATATGAATCTGAGTGACATTAATTATACAATTACTTGTTCCCTCCTATCGTAATCTATTTATTATTTCAATTAGTATTTATTATTATTTATTTATTATTTTAATTTAAGTTTTATTTAAGATTAATTATTTTAAATAAATGTTTTCTAAACAAATGTTCCCACGGAACTAAAACGCCCCCCATATTTACTGCTTTCTAGTTAATTGTTAATTTCTATTTTAAATAATCCACCATTTCCTGTGTTCGAATCTGACTTACCAAATCTATATTTACAATTGATCGGGTATTTTTGCCTGGTTGCCTGAAAGTATTTATTAGGTATTTCTATTTATAAATTATAAAACAAGACGCGCTTTCATAGCACATCAGCTAGCGTCACCTAGCTAATGGTTATAGTTTGAAAGCACGAGGACTCTGTGCACTACAACATGTAAAACTAAGTCCGTACCAGTTTCGTTGTCATGTTCCCAAAATAGTATGAAAATCATTTCATAAATAAGTAGTTTCCAGTATAGTATGTAAGTCGTTTCGTAAGTAAATAATTTGCGAGTAAAGTATGAAAATCATTTCATAAGTAAACAGTTTGCATAATAGTATGAATGTATTCATAAACAATTCGTATAAAAGCCTAAAGCATTTATAAATAGTTATTGCATATAGTAGCAAAACAATTGCTATGTTTTCACCCCTAAGTTAAAAACAGTAAAACAGTAAAAGTAGGGGCTGTGAACTCACCTCGTGAGCTCGGTATATGAGTGCTAGCAAAGCTTAAGTCCAAGGAAAGTCTCTAATGTCCTAAACGTAAGAGATAAGTATAAAAGTAGTTGGCTCAATGCCAAAACATGTTAATCGTTCACTCGTTGAAAGATCGTTGTGTGTTTAAAGTTAGTATGTTCAAAGTTAGTATGTTCCCGTTGGTGATGATTTAGTAATAAAAATATGATATGATATTATTATTATGTTTCGTTACGTTGTAAGTATTCAATACTTATTGTCGTTTCATATGTTGTTTGTTGTGTGTGTGTGTGTGTATATATATACCTAGTTATAGTTATTGTGTGTGTGTGTGTGTGTATATATAGATATATATATATATATATGTATATGTATATAATTAGTTCACCAAATGTGTATAAATATATATATATATATATATATATATATATATATATACGTTTCACTCGTTTTGTCATGGATGTATTTATTCGAAAGTATGTATATATTTATATATAATATGTAAGGTGTCGTTTTCTTTATTCGCGTATATATAAAATTTTCGTTTTCACATATTCTCATTATTTTAGTTCGAGTTTGACCATATGGTATTTATAGAGCTCATCCTTGACCAAAACTATAACATTTTTATTTAATTGAACGTTTAGTGTTTTGTGTGTCAGTTTTGTTGACTTTGGTCAAATGTATTCGGTTTGACCCGAAACTTTTAGGAATACCTTAAATATGTTTATAGAGCTCGGAAAATTTGTCGTTGCGTTTTATAGTTGGCCAAAAAGTGTCGTTAATTAAAATACACCAAAACAGTCCCCGAAACCCATTTTCCCGATTTTTTGACTTCTTTCGAGCTCGTTTTCGATGGTCAAAACTTATCGAATGATTCCGAAATTTTTACACAATATTCTCACATATGTTAACTACTTCCAGTAGTATTTTCATGATTTTTAGATAACCATGACTCTCAAAAGAAAATCGTGATCCAAGTGTTTTCCATAAACACGTTTTTCAGAAACATTCTCTACAAATCGGCTCATAACACAAAATCGGTGTAATTCTAATGAAAGTGTTCTACACGAAAGTTGTTCCTAACGAAATTACCAAGATTTCCCAAGTAGTCTCATATGTTTATTTAACTCCTACGATTTTATAGAAATTTACAAAGTATACTGAAAATCTGGACAGATTTGTATATATTCATCAAGTTATGTTTTCTTTAGTTTTTGGCATGTTTTAGTGTTTGATCTTTCATGTCATGAATATTTAACCTGTTATAAACTAAAAATACACAAGATTAGTGATGTGTGCTAAGTATAGGCAATTATAATCACAAGTTTAAATTAAGGAAATACTAAATAATACTATCACACAATTCAGGCAAGATTGACCCGTTCATGTAATATAGCTTAATAAGTAAGTCCAAATTCGAACACAAGGAACACAAGAAACGTGATTCTTATTTATAACTAATTATCTATTTATTTCTAATTACAAATATTTACAATTATAATACAAATAAATCTCATCTATAAGATAAGGGGGACGTTTTAGTTCCGAACGAACATATTTATATTTATATTTTGATACAGATTCTAATAGATAAGTTTTAGGAACAACTTAATAATACTCAGATGGATAAAAGATTATAATTATTCAAACTATTATTTATTAAACTTATTATATGTACTTATGTCTATTTGCTTTGTTGGCTATTATTACTGGTGAATTACTAATGTAGAAGATCACTTAGGGTTAAGTCAAATCCTCATCATAGCAACACAATCATAAGGTTACGCAAAGTGTTACTAATTAATAAGATCTATCATCAGTTTATTAATACAATTTCCAAGGTTAGGCTTGAATCACAGTATTACTTTATATTAATGAATCATTCTTCGTCTATCGCATAAGGTTAAGATCAAGACATAAACACAATCACTTAATTTATATAAACTTAATATGGTCATCCTCGTTTAATATAAATCAGTCTAACTATGTCAAGAATAATCACTAATACATCATAATAAAGACAATTCTTGTATAATAAACATTCAATAATATAGTTCCAACATAAACATATAATTCAAATAATAAACTCAATAAACATTCATTCAAACAATTGTAATGAAAACCTAATTCACAATTAGATCAAATAAACAATATCATAAATAACTCAATAAGGTTATTAAAGTTACAAGGATAAAGAAATCGAACCAATTGACGAACTAGCTTTTCCTAGGGTTAAAAACCTTCAAACCCTAGCTCCTTAGCCTCCAAAATCGCACCTAAAGTTGACCTAAAACCCTAACTTTCGGTTTTAGTATTCTTGAATCGTATATGAAAAACCTAAACCTAAGCCTCTATTTATACTTTTTCTGGCCGACCTTCCTACCGCCGGTTGGGACCTCCAACCGCCGGTTGGGCTCTTTGAATCCTGGTCCAACTCCACGTGTCTCCACCGCCTTAGAAACCTAATACTCCAACCGCCGGTTGGGCTTTCCAACCGCCGGTTGGACCTTAATTCCAGAATATTCTAAAAACGGGTTTGGGCTTCAATTTGGGCTCTCTATTTTCTTTAACGAGTTTAACTCTCTTTCTTAGCCCAATTCTTCATTTTAACACTTCTGGTCTTCATTTCTTCAAGGTTTAAGCTCCTTTTTATTCATTTTTCAGTTTCTTCAATTTCTTTCAGTTTCAGATTCGTTCTTATTCCTTTTTCTTCAATCTTCAATTAAAAATACATTTCTGCAAATATTAACAAAATAAGTATCTAAAATCATATAAATGCACTAAAATGTATATAAATATAGGGATAAATTATTATAAAATATACTATCTATTTGATGCTTATCAAATATCCCCACACTTAAGTTCTGCTTGTCCTCAAGTAGAATACTGAATAAAATTTAAAAATAAGCATCAAACTAATATTTAAGAATCAAAATACCAATACTAAAAATCCGTTTCATAAATTAAAATTTTAAACAATTTAATTAACATGGATAACTATAATGTATAAATAAAAATTATTATTATTTGTGTAATATATAGCTCATGAATGATTACTAATATATTTATCCACTTTAAACAATCTATATTTATACTTCTGAATACACCTTTATTGTTAGTATATATATTACTTATGATTTCCACATATGATATACCTTCAAATTTAATTATACAATTTACTTTTATATTCCAATTAAATATGTGAAATACATTTTTAAGAATCAAGACATTGGTGACAGGTCTGCATTTTCATGTGTGACACCCGGTCAAAAAGGGCCAAAATTAGGGGCCAATTTAAACTTTTAAATCACGTATTACATACGTGTTAACACTTAAGCATTCAAGTATTATATATGTATATGTATATATATAAACCGAAACGATTATTTAAATAATCGCGAATACCGAATTTAACAAAACGTAGAAACTCAAAATGAATTTGGTGAAAAACATTTTTTTAAACAAAGTATTATTATTAAGAATAATAACTACGTACTCCGTTTGAAATTTAAATACCTTTTTGATACTGAAAACTATCCGTACATTTTAAGCAAAACAAAGATATATTTTTATACCTCTTTAAAAGTATTTTTATAAAATACTTTGATTGAAAACGTATACGATTACATTTTTAGAAATTTATCATTCTGAAAGATTATACTACATAACGATCGGGTACGCGAACACGGGACGGGAAATACACACACACCTCAATAATTGAGGCCGGTGTATATACACCGACCCCAATTATTTCCCTCTCAAAAACACACTCTCGGCTCTCTCCTTTTCTCTCTTTCGGTTTCATTTCAACAACAACAACAAATCAAACCACAGCAACACCAACATAATCATCATCTTCTTCTTCATAATCGGATCATCATCATCATCGTAGTACTCGTCATCTCCATTCACGGTTCAAATTTTACTAAGTAAGAACATTCATCAATTCCCGTTAATTTTATGTTTATAATACGTTAAATTACATGTATTAGCTTTGTATTAAGTTGTTGTAAGCGGAAATAGGATTTAGAAATGGTTTTGTATGTTTTCTGCACGAACAGAGTCGAACCAGTTACGTGAATCCGGCGGATTCCTGCCCAGAAAACATGAACACGGCGTATTCAATGGAATACGGTCGGATTCCCTTGGTTTGTCATGAATACGGTCGGATTCTTGGGAATCCGGCGTATTCCCTCTATTTTTCTGGAATACGGCGTATTCAAGGGAATACGGCGTATTCCCCACAAATGCCACCAATCCGGCGGATTCAAGGGAATCCGGCGGATTCCCCCTTTTTATTTCAGGATCCAACGAATCAATAAACTAGCCCTGCGAATTCTAGCTAAAACAGAACATGTAAATTTTCGAAAACGTCGACGATTTCACAAGTTAAAACAGTGTAGCTTCTCGATGAAAAATTTATTATAACGGATTGAGCTCAAATTCGCTCGGTCATTCAAAAACAACCCAATGATCAAAGCTAAGTACCTTAGCCTAGCCAGTTTTAGGCCATCCGGGGTCGTCTAGGGGCCGAAAATGGCAGATTACTGTTTTCAGACTCGTACCAAATTTTGTAAACTCAAACATAAACATTAAATAATACATTGGACAATCCAATTACTCATTAGAATCTCGCGTGTTTAGGACTCTAAGGGATTTCAAAGATTGTCTATTCCACGTCGAATATATTCATTGCTCGGATTGACTCAGGTGAGTCTCACAGCCCCATTTTTACTGTTTTAAATATTGGGGTGAGATACAATGCTTACATGTTTTCGTGATCATATGTTATTTGATTAGTTAATTTAATTATTAACTCATGGAATTAAATGATTATTTAGTTCGGTTAACTATATTAGTTACATTGTTTGGCTACCATTCTTTGGTCCTGATTAGCATTGTTAAACTTCACATTGTTCGGAAACCTGCGTTGGTTTGTTCCATGTTGCGAAATCTGCGTTGGTTTCATCATTGTTTAATTGCACATTGTTCGAAGACCTGCGATGGTTTGTTCAATGTTACGAAACCTGCGTTGGTTTCATCATAGTCTAAGTTCATATTGTTCGCAAACCTGCGTTGGTTTGTTACATGTTGCGAAACCTGCGTTGGTTTCATCATTTTCTAATTGCACATTGTTCGAAAACCTGCGTTGGTTTGTTCAATGTTCCAAAACCTGCGTTGGTTTTATCCTAGTTGATTTTGTTATTGTTTAAGGAACCCGCGTTGGTTTAAAATCATTGTGTGAGTAAATTGCTTAAATCACTATTCATTTATAACTTTTTATTATCGTCGGATAATCATATTGATCACATCAATGTTTATATTAAAACCTGTGAGATTCACCAGCTTTATAGCTGACCTTTTAGTGTTGTATTCTCAGGTACTCATCAACAGTAGGAATGGCCTACAGGATAAGCTAGCTATCACGAGTCGCATGCATCCATTTAGACATGAAGATTTTCTTGCATTATATTTTGTATAATGGTTATGTATTAAAATCTTCTGAAATCATTTTGCGAACTCACTACTATGTTTCAAACTTATGACTTAAACTTTGTACTACTTTTGAAAACTTATGTAATGTAATATATTTTCTACAACGTCTCATTTAGAGTCGTTTGCTTGTACTTTGGTGTTTTGATATTTGATTAGTCATGCCCCAAAACAGTCGCTTCCGCAAAGCATGAAATTGGGGGTGTGACATCATGCAACAGAGCGACATAACTTGATTCAGGTTTAAGCAAAACCAGACTCGGTCAAACCATTTTGGCGACCTCATTAGGTATCTTTTAATTTTTAAGACTTTTCAAGTACTTTTGACTTGCGTTTGCTTAATTTTTAAGTATATATCAATAGAGACCAGGTCTATACTTTCGTATAACAGAGGAAACCATCAATATATACCCCCAAATGTATTCACATAAGTAAAAAGATATAAAATTATTGCATAACAAATTTAAAAATTAAGACTCTTATGTCATACATCATATTATGTATCATAAAATAATAAACAAGTTAATTAATTATTTTATTAAAATTCAGAAATCTTCATATAGATTGCCTATTAGTACATCATATCATATAACTATATATTACTTCTTATTTAAGTAGCTTACGTTATATATACAAAACAGTTAATCCACATTAAAGTCTAAACTTTTAAATACAAAATAAAACTTTTAACAAAAGTATTCTAACTAATAAATATTCACTAAAAAAATTTAAATTTTAAATAAAATTTAAGAACAATAGTAACTTAAATGATTAATTAAAGAAATTCTTTTTCTTACGAACCCTATCTCCACACTTAAATTATACAATGCCCTCATTGTATAAAAATTGATAAACAAAAGTGAGTAAGGGAAAGAAAAATAGAACAGAAAAACTCCCCTGACTGAAATTACAAATTTCTTCATCGGCTAAGATAAATCTGCTTGGTTGGTTCCTTCATCTCTTGAAAAATAATATACAACATCCACACTTTCGTAGTTAATCACGATTGCATTTAGCATATGCAATAAGCCTTTAAACCCCTCGGTATCCTAAGTGGACGAGTTATAGTCTCGTGAGGGTTTCCAGTGAACATACCCACAAAGTTCATATTAAATAAGATAAACTTATTAAATTTCCAAAAATTCTAATTTCAATGCATAGTTAAGCTGTACTATACTGTATTGTATACTATATGCCAACTTCAAAAAAATGGTAATGATATTCTAAAAATAAACAAGCAAACAAATTAAACGTACCAAATTAAAGATAATTCAAAAACATATAAACACATGCTATTATAAAAACTTATTAGATTACTGCTATTCAGATTTCAATCTCTAGTTGGGTACCTACAACCATCTTATTCCTAACTCAATACTGGTAAAATTCTAAAAAGTGTCCAACCGTTAGCTAAATATGTTAGCCCAGGTTGGTTTATAGCAGTGATTTTGACAAGAATAACTTTTATCATATTATACTTAATTAGCCCTATTTAATTCAATTAGCAACGGTTTCTATTGATCATAATTTCTTAAACCTATCCTAAAACTAAAATTAACGTCGACTAAATCCCACACAATATTTCTGTAACATCCTCTCTTCTGGTCCGGTAATTTCTAATTTTAAATTGCTATATTTAATTGTATTAGAAATTATTTGATATTATTTGTTTATTTGCGAAACTTAATTAAATAAGCCTTAGGACTTATTGTGCTTAGTAAATTATTGATTGTTTTAATTTACTATAGTTGACGGTGCAATAAAATAAGTTTCTCGCAAATGATTTTTAGGTTCCAGACAATAGATTGAAAGGGGACTAGTTTTAAGTGGATACGGGTCGGTGTGGAAAAGTTGGGCCGACTTATAAACCTTCCCTTTTAGGAAAGTTCGGTACTTTCCTTATTTGGTAACCTAAATCTAAAATCTCTAAAACCCTTAAACCCTTATAGCTAGAAATCAAGAAATCAAAAGTTGTGGTGATCTTGAGCTGATTGTGAGCTTGTGATAGTATAAACATCATCATCATCATTTGTAATCCTTATTTGGTAAGTGTTTGAATGTTTGAATTTAGTTTTGAGAGTGATCATGTAAACTATTGAAGTATATGTGATTTGGAACTTGAATGATGCTTTAGTGTATGTATATGGTTGTATTGGAGTGTTTAGTAACTAAAAAACTGAGAATCCTGTGATTGAAATGGTGATATAATAGATTGGGTTCGAGCTGTGTGTTTGCAGGTCTGCACCTGAACTAAAACGCGTAGGAACGCGATCCTGAAGTTTTGCCCGGATCGCGTTGCCTAATGAAAAGTTGATTCCATAACGTTTTCTTCTTGTGAACGCGATCCAGCCCTATTTTCCGGATCGCGTTGCTAAGTGTAAAACGGTGACAGAACTTTTTGTAAGGGGTGAACGCGATCCCACCACCTTTGCCTGGATCGCGTTTGCATAAATAAAATTGATGATCATTTTAGTTTGTGAACTTAAATAAAGACTATATATAAATAGTATTGTTGTATGTTGGAATTGATTAATGATGTGATTATTTATGTAATGTGTTTAATTACATAAGTACCATTAGTTGAAAACAAATTACTAATTTATGATTAATTTTATGTTCTCAGATAATCCAAGGGCTCAGCGAGATAAGACTGCTGAGTAAGTAACTGAGACGAATCAGGTGAGTGGATTTGAGACTCACAGTTTGATTTGGTTGTGTCAGTTCGATTTCAATCAGTAATTATAGGATTACTATTGATAGTATGCTAACTTTGAAATGATATGCCATTTGATTGGTTGTTTGACGAACATTGAATTGAAATGTATAATTCAGAGGTCAACTAGATTGTCAGTTGGACTTGATTGCTAATGTTGGTCAACACAGAGTTGTGTACATGTGTTGATGGAGATTAGCATTTAGTTAGCGGTTAATCACTGTTTTGGCCTACAGTTGATTTAAGTGCTCTGATGGGGCCACCCGGAACAGGGTCTCTAGGAACTACCGTTCCTCTTGACGATATTTGTTGCATTATTGATTGTGAACAGATTACTAGCTAAATTGAATTGTAGTTGATTATTCATTCACTTAGCTTCGTGCTAATCCCTCAATTTACTTCCTGCAGGTGATGTATATTATGTGGGTAGTCAGGAAGGATGTTTTGATGCTGGGAATGTTTGAAACTTGCAACTCTGATCCAGTTTGTAATATAAATGTTTTGTAGCATATAATGCCCCGAGTTGTGAACATGTTAACTATGTTTGTTTAGTTTGTTAAACACATTGTATAAAGGTTTACGAAAATTTCTAGCAGGTTTTAATAGAATATGTATTTCAAGTAGTTGCTTCCGCTAGTTTTAATATTATATTGTTGTATTAAATGAGGGGCGTTATAAGTTGGTATCAGAGCAAGAGTTTGGGGCAATTGAATATGATTGTATGTTCAATCCTAAACTTTGATTGTGTTGTGTCAAACATTCTTGGGAAAGGGATTATGTACTGAATGTGAATTGGTTAGTAGAATATGTGCTAACGACTAATGATTTGTAAGCTGTTGTGGTATTTACAGATATGGCGGATAACGAGCAACTACCTGTGAACCCTAATAATGCCTCAAGGCCTGAAGTTGCTGCTGAGACTCATGATAACCGGAATGAGAATGCTGGTACTTCTTTCCATGCTAGAGAGGAGGCAGAAAGGGATCAGTATCTGCTTCAATTGGAAGAGGAAAACCAAGCACTTAGAATGTACAAACAACAAAAAGAGGCTGAATCATCTCATCCTGTGTTTGGTACGATTTCTCCGCCAAAGCAAAAGGTGTGTTCATTTAAAACCTTTATGAGCAGTAATCCGTCTGTGTATTCGGGTAGTACGAATCCTTCTGTAACTCTAGATTGGTTGAGAGATGTTGAAAAGAAATTTGAAGTCTGTCAATGTGAGGAAGAACTAAAAGTTCCGTATGCAACTCAACTTTTAAAAGGAGCAGCTATGAATTGGTGGGATTCGATTTCTTCTGTTTTATCTTCTTTTCAGAAAGCATCCATCCGATGGTCTGATTTTCGTAATGAAGTTTGTAAGCAGTATTGTTCAAACTATGATATAGCTCGAATTAGAAAGGAGTTTATGGATTTGCAGTTAACTGATAACATGTCAATGGATGATTTGATAAATCAGTTTACAGAGAAACTCAGGTTTGTTCAGCAGTGGGTTCCTGATGAGAGAACTCAAATAGAACAGTTTGTGGGTACTTTACCTAATCATTATCGAACTTCAGTGAGATTAGCGAGCTCTCTTCCTCAAGCTTTTATGTTAGCTAGATCTGTTGACAGTGATTTGAAACCTCAACAAGTACCAAGTAAAGAAATAGTTTCTCAGAAGTCTAGGAGTGAATCTTCTGGTAAAGGTAAGCAACGGTGGCAAGGAAATCAGCAGGGTAAGAAACAAGAAAGTCGTGGTGGTACTTCTGATCGTCCTAATTGGTGTATTAAATGTAGAGCTAGACATTTTGGGCCGTGTACTGTGCAAACCACTAGATGTGTGAAATGTGGTGTGATTGGGCATGAAGCCAAAGATTGTGTTTTTCCTACTTATGTGTGTTGGAATTGCCATAAGGAAGGTCATCGTGCAAATCAGTGTTCTGAGGCTAAGAGACAGGGTTCGGGGACAGTTGTTGGTTCATCAGCTTCTTCCGGTCAGAAGCGGAAGAATCCGCCATCTGCAGTTAGTAGGGCTTTTCAAATGACAGTTGATGAAGCTGTCCATACAGATGACGTGATCACGGGTACTTTTCTTGTAAATTCTGTACCAGCTCGTGTTTTGTTTGATTCTGGTGCAAATTGTTCGTTTGTATCTGTGTACTTCTGTGATAAGTTGAAAATGATGCCTACTGTGATAACAAACCCAGTTGAAGTAGAAATAGCTAGTGGCAAATCGGTTCCTGTTACCACTTCGGTAATTGGAGCTAGTATTATGATAGATAGCCAGACTTTCCCAATTTCCTTTCTGTTGATGCCAATTGCTAGTTTTGATGTGATTATTGGTATGGATTGGTTAAGTCAGTATAAAGCAAGCATAGATTGCCACAATAAGCTGATTAGAATTCCAATCTCTGAAAAGTCATATGTCGTGGCTCGAGGAGAACGGGATAATGTTTGTATACCTTTGATTAGTATGATGAAAGCTAGGAAATCTTTGTCCAAGGGCTGTGAATCGTATCTAGCTTATGTGATTGATGCTAAGTTAGAAAAGAAGTCCCTTTCTAATGTACCGGTTGTTTTTGAGTATCCGGAAGTATTCCCTGATGAATTACCTGGTTTACCACCGGTTAGGGAAGTTGAATACCAGATTGATCTTGTTCCTGGCTCTTCACCTATAGCCAAAGCCCCTTATAGATTAGCTCCGTCTGAGATACGTGAAATGATGAATCAGATACAGGAGTTGTTGGATAAAGGGTTTATTAGACCTAGTTCTTCTCCCTGGGGTGCACCAGTTCTGTTTGTGAAAAAGAAAGATGGGTCTTTTAGAATGTGCATTGATTATAGGGAATTGAATAAAAGGACAGTAAAGAATAAATATCCTCTGCCTCGGATAGATGATTTATTTGATCAGTTGCAGGGATCTTCATTTTATTCAAAGATTGATTTGAGATCAGGTTATCATCAAGTTCGTGTTAGGGATGGTGATATTCCTAAAACTGCATTTAGAACCAGGTATGGTCATTTTGAATTCCTGGTTATGCCTTTTGGTTTGACGAATGCTCCAGCAGTTTTTATGGATTTGATGAACCGTGTTTGTCGACCTTTTCTTGATAAATTTGTGATTGTGTTTATCGATGACATTTTGGTATATTCTAAGTCCGAATCAGAGCATGGAATGCATTTGAGGTTGGTATTGGATACCTTAAAGAGAGAACAATTGTATGCAAAGTTTTCAAAATGTGAATTTTGGATTCGAGAAGTACAGTTTTTGGGTCATATCATTTGTAATGAGGGTATTAAAGTTGATCCTTTGAAAATTGAAGCAGTAATGAATTGGAAAGCTCCAAAGTCTGCTTCGGAAATAAAGAGTTTTCTTGGTTTGGCGGGTTATTACCGGAAGTTTATTAAAGATTTTTCTAAAATTGCCGGTTCATTGACTAAACTAACCCGTAAGGAAGAAAAGTTTGTATGGACTGAACAACAGGAAGCTGCTTTTCAGACTCTGAAACAGTTGTTATGTCAGGCTCCTGTGTTAGCATTGCCAGATGGGTCCGATGATTTTATTGTTTATTGTGATGCATCGATTGCTGGTTTGGGTTGTGTTTTGATGCAACGAGATCGTGTAATTGCTTATGCTTCTCGTCAGCTTAAACCTCATGAAAGAAATTATCCTACCCATGATTTAGAGCTTGCAGCGGTTGTGTTTGCTTTGAAAATCTGGAGGCATTACTTGTATGGTACCAAATGTGTTATTTGTACAGATCACAAGAGTCTTCAGTATATATTTTCACAGCAAGAGTTGAATATGCGGCAGAGAAGATGGTTAGAATTAATCAAAGATTATGATTGTGAGATTAAATACCATCCAGGGAAAGCCAATGTTGTTGCTGATGCTTTAAGCCGCAAGGTAACTTCTGATCGAATTTATGTTATGCGTTTAGAAGTTTCTTCTGATTTGGTGGCTCAGATAAAAGCTGCACAGTTAGAGGCTTTGTTAGATCATAATTTGAAACCTGAAATTATGTTGAATCGAAAGGAATTATTATTGGATGATTCGAGAGGATTAAAAACCTTTCAGTCTCGTGTTTGGATACCTTTGTTTGGTGGTCTTCGGGATATTATTCTGAATGAAGCCCATAAGTCCAGATTGTCTGTACATCCAGGAAGCACTAAAATGTATAATGACTTGAAACCTTTGTATTGGTGGCCTACAATGAAGATGGATGTAGCAAGGTTTGTTAGTTCTTGTCATATTTGTTCTCAAGTTAAAGCTGAACATCAGAAGCCGTATGGATTGTTGAAACAGCTTGAGATTCCTGAATGGAAGTGGGAACATTTGACTATGGATTTTGTAACCAAACTGCCTAGAACTGTCCGTGGAAATGACATGGTTTGGGTCATTGTTGATCGATTGACCAAGAGTGCTCATTTTCTAGCTACTAGTGATACTGCCTCTCTGAGTAAGCTTGCACAGTTGTATATGAATGAGATTGTTACTCGGCATGGTATTCCATTATCGATTGTATCTGATAGAGATCCAAGGTTTGTATCTCATTTCTGGCAGAGTTTGCAGCATGAATTGGGTACACGTGTGAATCTTAGTACAGCTTATCATCCTCAAACCGATGGTCAGTCAGAACGCACAATTCAGACACTTGAGGATATCTTAAGAGCTTGTATTTTAGAGTATGGTGGTTCTTGGGATTCTCATTTGCCATTGGTTGAGTTTGCTTATAATAACTCATATCATTCTAGTATTGGCATGCCTCCATATGAAATGCTTTATGGACGCCGTTGTAGAACTCCAACTTGTTGGCTAGAGGCAGGTGAGAAGCAGTTTGCAGGTCCAGACATTGTTCAGATGACAGCTGATAAAGTAGCAGTGGCTCGTGAAAAGTTGAAAGCTGCACGTGATAGACAGAAACAATATGCTGATCCTAAACGTCGACCAGTTACTTTTGTTGAAGGTGAACTTGTTTACTTGAAAGTTTCGCCTTGGAAAGGGGTAATTCGGTTTGGAAAACGTGGCAAATTGGCTCCTCGATATATTGGACCGTTTAGAATTCGTCAGATTGTTAATGATCAGTCTGTTGTATTGGATCTTCCTCCAGAGCTTGCTGGTATTCATGATACGTTTAACATTTGTTATTTGAGGAAATGTAACGTTGAAGACCAGTCTCAGATTCTTCCTTTGAAAGATTTGAAAGTTGATCAGAGTCAGAAGTTAGTTGAAGAACCAGTAGAACTTCTTGATAGAAAAGTGACCAAACTTAGGAAGAAACAGATTCCCATGGTGTTAGTAAAATGGAAACATAGTTTAGGTGAAAACCTAACGTGGGAAACAGAAGATAGTATGAGATCCAGATATCCTGGATTGTTTGATCGTGATGAGATTTCGGGGACGAAATCTTCTTAAGGGGGGGAGAGTTGTAACATCCTCTCTTCTGGTCCGGTAATTTCTAATTTTAAATTGCTATATTTAATTGTATTAGAAATTATTTGATATTATTTGTTTATTTGCGAAACTTAATTAAATAAGCCTTAGGACTTATTGTGCTTAGTAAATTATTGATTGTTTTAATTTACTATAGTTGACGGTGCAATAAAATAAGTTTCTCGCAAATGATTTTTAGGTTCCAGACAATAGATTGAAAGGGGACTAGTTTTAAGTGGATACGGGTCGGTGTGGAAAAGTTGGGCCGACTTATAAACCTTCCCTTTTAGGAAAGTTCGGTACTTTCCTTATTTGGTAACCTAAATCTAAAATCTCTAAAACCCTTAAACCCTTATAGCTAGAAATCAAGAAATCAAAAGTTGTGGTGATCTTGAGCTGATTGTGAGCTTGTGATAGTATAAACATCATCATCATCATTTGTAATCCTTATTTGGTAAGTGTTTGAATGTTTGAATTTAGTTTTGAGAGTGATCATGTAAACTATTGAAGTATATGTGATTTGGAACTTGAATGATGCTTTAGTGTATGTATATGGTTGTATTGGAGTGTTTAGTAACTAAAAAACTGAGAATCCTGTGATTGAAATGGTGATATAATAGATTGGGTTCGAGCTGTGTGTTTGCAGGTCTGCACCTGAACTAAAACGCGTAGGAACGCGATCCTGAAGTTTTGCCCGGATCGCGTTGCCTAATGAAAAGTTGATTCCATAACGTTTTCTTCTTGTGAACGCGATCCAGCCCTATTTTCCGGATCGCGTTGCTAAGTGTAAAACGGTGACAGAACTTTTTGTAAGGGGTGAACGCGATCCCACCACCTTTGCCTGGATCGCTTTTGCATAAATAAAATTGATGATCATTTTAGTTTGTGAACTTAAATAAAGACTATATATAAATAGTATTGTTGTATGTTGGAATTGATTAATGATGTGATTATTTATGTAATGTGTTTAATTACATAAGTACCATTAGTTGAAAACAAATTACTAATTTATGATTAATTTTATGTTCTCAGATAATCCAAGGGCTCAGCGAGATAAGACTGCTGAGTAAGTAACTGAGACGAATCAGGTGAGTGGATTTGAGACTCACAGTTTGATTTGGTTGTGTCAGTTCGATTTCAATCAGTAATTATAGGATTACTATTGATAGTATGCTAACTTTGAAATGATATGCCATTTGATTGGTTGTTTGACGAACATTGAATTGAAATGTATAATTCAGAGGTCAACTAGATTGTCAGTTGGACTTGATTGCTAATGTTGGTCAACACAGAGTTGTGTACATGTGTTGATGGAGATTAGCATTTAGTTAGCGGTTAATCACTGTTTTGGCCTACAGTTGATTTAAGTGTTCTGATGGGGCCACCCGGAACAGGGTCTCTAGGAACTACCGTTCCTCTTGACGATATTTGTTGCATTATTGATTGTGAACAGATTACTAGCTAAATTGAATTGTAGTTGATTATTCATTCACTTAGCTTCGTGCTAATCCCTCAATTTACTTCCTGCAGGTGATGTATATTATGTGGGTAGTCAGGAAGGATGTTTTGATGCTGGGAATGTTTGAAACTTGCAACTCTGATCCAGTTTGTAATATAAATGTTTTGTAGCATATAATGCCCCGAGTTGTGAACATGTTAACTATGTTTGTTTAGTTTGTTAAACACATTGTATAAAGGTTTACGAAAATTTCTAGCAGGTTTTAATAGAATATGTATTTCAAGTAGTTGCTTCCGCTAGTTTTAATATTATATTGTTGTATTAAATGAGGGGCGTTATAATTTCTACACTAATTCTTTAATAATGTTAAACTTATTTAACAAACTTCATTTACTTCAAATAATTGATTAAAAGTCTCTTCATCAATGTTTCATATCATTATCTAGTATAACTTTTTATAATAATATTCTTTATAGCAAAAACATATATACAATTCAGATTCCCAAAAATCCTAACTATAAAGATCAATTAAATAAAAGCAATCACTGGATTAATGTATCCACACCTTAGTAAGAAAATAATATTAATATTCAAAGAAAAACCATTCATTCACTAAGTTAACAATATATAATTATTAGTCTAGCATAGTTAAATTTCTCATACCTACTTCCATTATTTTATCAAAATATTTTAACAATTCTTATAAAATAACTCATACTTGTCAAACCAATATTATAAACATTTTACGATGTCATAAAAAAACTTTAAAAAAATGAGGATAAAATCCAATATGAACCTTAAAATGAATTTTATGCAGGCATAAAATATGGTTATTAAATTGAAAAGTATCATACCTTATATAATATAACCGAGATTAATATGAAAATATTTAACCACTTAAATACTAATAGAGAACATTTAAACATATATATTAAAATGTGTAACACCCCGAATTTCAGGAATTAAATTTCGTACACGGATATATTTTTATTATGAAGTATTATTGTGTAAATAAAAAGATATAAAATAAAACGTAAATGGAGTTCCAGTTCCAGACAATAGGTATTAAAGGGGGACCAAATTAATATATATATATATATATATATATATATATATATATATATATATATATGTATGTGTGTGTGTGTGTGTGTGTGTGTGTGTGTGTGTGTGTGTGTGTGTACGTGTGATGTATATTTCCACAATCTTCAAAACTACTCCAGAAAACACCAAAGAAAGAAAAAGGAACGAGTGGAAACAGGAAGCAATAACAAAGGAGAATTAATTGTGTGATTTTAATCCTCAATCCAAACTTAATAAATTGATCCATCATCTCCATCTCCCCTTTAATTCATTGTAAGTGTAATTTTCCCTTTTGATTTAAGCCTCTATTTCTTTAATTTAGAGTTCTTGAAATTGGTTAAGAGAATTAGGTTAGGTTAGTGGAATGGTATGTCTATGATTACTATTAGATGGTGATTTTATGCTCGAATAGAAGATTAAGAATCTGGGTTATTGTTGTTGTAAGAAAAGAATTCGGGATAACACTGTTCAAACAAAAGTTGCAGTTTTGTATATACTTTGAATCGCGACGCGATTCGTTTGGAATGACGACGCGAAACCCTTAAAAACGCGACGCGATTTGTGGTTGGTCACGACGCGAAATTATGTTGTCACAGAAGATGTTTTTTTTTCGATATTTAATTAAGTTCGTTAATAGAAAGGTGTAAGCGGAAACCATGGTTAGATATGAAATTCTATTAGAACATTTATTTGAATAGGAACCAAGTGATTAAACGTTTGAGTTGTATATGACCTTTAAGCATTATAGTTATAAACATATATTATGCTTGAAATGATAATAAGAGATTTTGTATGTGACACGTGTTTAGGCTGTATGTACATGTATTTGTGGTGTCAAACCTAACTTACTAGAGTAATGACTAAGTTAATTCACAAGCTAACATGTTGTCTAGGTAGAAATCCAACTACACATGACTAATTGGCGTTAAAGTCCAATTACGGTTCATGTTTATAAAAGAGGTCATTAGAGTTATATTTCTTCCAATTTTTATATCTTACAAGAAAGTCAATTTTCATAATAAATAATAAATTTATGAGTAGAGTGAAATAGTAGTTTATGTAAAATTTGTCAACCATGAAGTACAAGTTGCTAAAAATGTTCAATATACATTGTATTGTAAAAGGTTTGTATGAAGCATGAGAAAAGGATGGTACAAGTAGAGAAAGCTCATGGTACAAGTCTAGGAAGCATGCATTTTTGTCAAGGGATTTCTATTCTCTTAACGCAACCCACGAGAATTGTGCTAAGTCTCTTATTCGACTAAAAGCAAAGGTGAGTATTATGGGGGTTAAATGGGTAATGGTTATGTAATCCATATTGCTTACGAGCAAGAGGCTTACATAATCTGATGAATGAATAATTGTGTTTAATTGGGTTGTAGAAGGACGTATGCTTATATATATATATATATATATATATATATATTGATTATTATGAAATAGCATACAAATAATTGGTAAGTCATAATATGAATTTCCATTACTTATAAGTGAATGGACATTATAATTGTTGGTTCCATTATTTATGTATTATAAATAGATGGATATGATGTGTTGTGCTATGATATAGCAGGTGGATAATTGATAAAACAGTTGAGATATAAATTGTGTTGTGATGGTGGGTTTGTAAGCAATGGTTGTGGCCATTGGCTTGTGTTAATTGCTAATTACATAAAAGTTAGCATGATATAATAATAAGGATCCTTAATAGTAAATGAAAATGATTATGTGAATACGTGAATTGTGTGGATTAGGAATTGTAGACATTTCTAATGGACTTGTGTCGGGATTTGTTTCCATCACTTCCGCGCGGTGATTGGATAGTTCCTAATTAATGATATATGATACGCGGTCATTAATTGGTGAACAAACTGTAAGACTAATTGGTAGTAATTAGCATGGTATGGGGGAGAGTCTAGAAGGAGTCTCTACGATTTCTCAATAATTAGGTGTAATTGATATTTATAATGTGGGAATATGTAATTATGGTGTCCAGGATTGGCTGCGGTCTTGAGCTGGATGGTAATAATTTAGTACGGGTAATGGTTGCGGCCATAGGCTCGTGTGATAGCTAATATGATAATATTAGCATAAAATAAAGTTAAGGATCCATGGCATATAAGAAAAAGAATGAAATAATATTGAATTATAATATTTTGTGATAAATTATTCATTTAGCTGCTCATATGCTCACTAAGCGTTAGCTTATTCCTTTCAGTTGTTTATTTTGTAGGTTTGGTTCGGTTGAACCAATATGATTGAAGATATGATTGTGAATGTCAGAAGTTAACGTGGATTGGAGCTTGCTGTATGGTTAGACAAGCTTCCCTTCTTTTAAACTATTGTAACGATGGCACTTGTATAAGTCGCCCATTTTATGTTATTCAGTCAAATGTTTTGATAGAAAAGAAGTTGTAAGTTGTAGTAAATTGTATGTGGTTGACTTTTAAAATCGTCAAAATGTGGTAAATATTATAATATTACAATGGGACTAGAATGAAATTGAATATAATACGTTTTAAAGTAAAGAAATAAATTGGGGCGTTTCAAAATGACCATTATTCCTAAAATAACACATATATTAAAAACTTAATAACTGTCAACAACCAAATAACGAAAGTTTAAGAGAAATCGTAACTAATAACAAAATGAAAAACTCAAATAAAAATAAGAATGTGCAAAATGTCTTCAAGGTTGATGAACCCATTCTCGAGCTAATGGTGAAACATAGTAACCATTCGGTAGCATAAAGGTTATAGGGATTTTCTGATCAGGGGGAAAGATTCTTAAAAACTATCTAAACATGGTTTTAGTGATATCAGGTATTTGAGCTGTGGAATCTTCAAAATGTCGGTAATGTTCATCAGCTGCTATTTGCAATTCGTAAAATTCCCTCATTATTTTCTTTATTGTCTTTGCTACCTGTCCTTCCTCATTAATCACCTTATATCCATTTACTTCCTTAATTTCTCGCTCTTAATGCTTACCTCTTAACTCATCCATATAACCATAAAATCCTAAATGTAACATTTCATACTTTCCATTTGTAGGATCTCTTACAACCTCTTCAACTTCCCATACTATTCCTTTCATTAACTCTCTCTGACGCTCAGTAAACAACAATCCCGAAAATCTAAACATATTTATCATTTTTGTATAAATCTGAGACAATCCTAAATGAAATAGATCAATGCGACAAAAATGATTCATCCCATGAAAAATTGACTTAAGCTCCATGAATACAAAATTCTTATAATCTTTTTGTTCCATTAAGCTCATTACTTAAGGCGAACTATGTGATTATGGAGCTTAAGTCAATTTTTCATGGGATGAATCATTTTTGTCGCATTGATCTATTGTTATTATGCTCCATGAATACAAAATTCTTAAAATCTTCTAGTCCATAAGCACTTACTATGTAGACTGTACGGTGGAACAAAAAGATTATAATCTTTTTATAATCTTTTTGTTCAAAAATGATAAAATTGACTTAAGCTCCATAATCCTAAATGAAGTAGACACATGAATACAAAATCTTCTGACCTTCAAAGAAATCTTCCTCTTGAGCTTCTTGCTGATGTGACACCCGTCAAATTAGGACTAGTAATTAGTGCCAAACCAAGTTTAATACATGTAATTAGTTCTGTGTTAGGCTAATTAATGTATCAAGTAATATATATATTGTTGTTGAATATATATACAATTATGCGGTTTGATTGAATCGTACAAGTTTAGATCGAATGTAATTCGACACAATTAATACGGACGTTGGTGAACAATTTAATTTAATAATATAACATTACTTAATAATGCTATTATGTTCCAAATATTATTTTGATAATATTTCAAATCAGTTTCGTATCGTACAAACCAGGTCCACACGAGTAAAATATTAAACGCGCAAACAAACGAAACAAGTTACATTTTATAACATAATTATTAAGTATATGGTAAAATACTTGATGTGACGCAAAAAGTCATGTTTTTAAGTACGATATTCCACACTTTTTGGGCACATCTTTAGTGAAAACATTCCAAAACAATCATTATTTACTAAAATTCACTAAAGTGCTCCAAATATAGGCGTTGCTGCAAAATTCACTAAAAACGTCCAAATAACGAGCAAAACAGAGCGAATAAACAACAACCAATTCTCACACCCTCATTTACCTTATGATAAACATATTCTAACCTTATGGTATGATGTAATAGGTAAAAACGAGACGGTAGAATCAAGAATCATGCAAATTAGATAAAGAACGGAAGAGATACGGCTTCTACAGATCGTTAAAAGTCATTCCGGATATTCCTGAGATATACACATCCAATTTCTGTGAAATTAACACCATTAGAAGGATAACGGAATTACGAGATCGTGGGCGAAAGAATCAGGTCAAACGGACGTGTAACGAAGGAGATACGGGCGTTTTAAGCAACGAACGAAATCAGACAGAGACCGTATACGGCCCTGGACACCGTATACGGCCCTACCAAGACCGTATACGGCCCTTGCAAGACCGTATACTGCCCCTGCAAGGCCGTATACGGCCCTCCCTACCCCAATTGGTGCTCGTTTGTGCTTCGATTGCTTGTACGTTGGTGCTTCGCGACTTGTACGGCTGATTTGGGACTTTGCCTATAAATAGGAGTCACCTCCTCCACATTTTCACACCATTCTTCATTCCACTCATTTCCTCATTATCACTTTCTCTCTCACACACTCTCTCTCTCTCTACTCTCTCTCTCTTCTTTTTCTCTCTCTAGAATTAGGGTTAGCATCAGTTAGTTCTCAGTTAATATTTAACTGAGACTAACGGAGGGACTACTTTTGTAATAGCGTAGGGAATAGTTCAGGGGCTTATTTGTAATATTGTCAAAGATATTGCGGAGATTCTGCTTGTACTCTCTCTCTAACGTTTATTCAATCTACGCTTTATTAACGGTTACTTCTTTCCTTATCTGTTATAATGATGATTGCTATTGTTATTATGCTAGATTTAGGACATGTTATTATGCGTAGTAAGTAGTTATATTGTGTGTTTGTTGTGATGTAGTTAGTCGTTAATTGGGATGATGTCATTATGAAACAACGGAAGTAACGTTATACGGCTTTCATTTGTATAGCGCCGGAAACATCACTAATGTGTGGAGTACGGAATGTGGAAGCTATGAAAGTCGTGGGCACAATCTGCTGTGGATTAATGTTTCCAACTATTATATTATAAATGAAAACTCGGTGCTTTGATTACGCATTCCATCTATGATTTTAAACCGCATATTCAACTAACGCCTTTCCACCAATAAACGTGGTTAAAACCTTTTGATAAGACGTCATATCGGGGGTAATTAATTATCTGTGTTTTGGTTTTGGATCTGTGGAAATACTTTATACGTATTGTACACCGTGAAATAACTCCGGATTAAATATCTGTGTTTAAATAACATGGTCTGGTTTTGAAGCCGTGGAAATGCTGTTTTAAACAAGTATTGTACACTGTGAATAAACTAGGGATTTATTGGTTAAATATAAGTGAGGGCTGGTTTAATTCATAAATGGGGAATCTCTGATCTAAAATACAAACTCAGTTTATGAATCTAGAAAGGAAGACGAGGAATCATCTAGTATTCCAAATTTATCTATCACCCCTGGATTCTACAAAACCATTGATGGAAAGTAATCAAACACCAACCAAGTCTTAAACCTAAATGTTTTATTCAATTGAGTATCACTGTGGTGTTAAGAACGGTCGGACCGTTAGTGGGTCTGTTACTCTATGCATGCGCCCAAGAATCTTCGTATTCCAGAAAAGGGTCACTGTTCCGTAACAAGGCAGTGTTGAGAGTTGAGCAGCCTCCTCCGATCAGAATCACGATAGCCTAGTTACTCAGTGACATACTGATTGAGCAATCAATCAGTAGGGTGCTAGTGCTTACACCACAAATACTTAAGACAAATAAAATACAAATCTTTAGAAAGACGTTTTCATAACTTAAACTAAAACATCATCCCAATGCAAGGCTAACGAAGTCACAACAAACACCCCCTCTATCCTGATTGCTATCCATTTATTTTATTTTATTGCGTAGTTCAATTAGTAGTATAAATTAGAAAACAAACAAAAACAAACCTCCAATTGCTTTTAAAACAACCTTCACTAGCTAGATTCGGACATCTTGATTTCTCTGTTTCACAATACCGTTGGTTTTAAAGAACGACCCTAGGTCATACTTGCTGCTATACACCTTTAGCACTAGTAAACTTAGGCCCCAGCATTTTACAAATTTAAAACTCCACTGACACGTCGCCAGTAGTCGGTGCAACGACAGGTTAATTCCTAACCGACCGCTGGTGGCGCGTCAAGTTTTTGGCGCCGCTGCCGGGGAATCAACTGTAAGACTCAGAGACGTCATAATGAACTTTCTTGCTAGTGAACCATTAGGATGGTTCTCTCTTCTTAAACCCCTAAAAATTCTTTCAATCCTTCCTTTCCCCAATCCTAAATCATACGTCGTACCCATCCAACGAGAAAAGCGATCATCTTCCCACAATCCTACAACCACCGCATGCATCACTCTCGCTGATAGAAACAAACCCTCGATAGAAGTTCGAGGAGGACCCATATGCTACCCGGAGACTGAAGCATCATTCAAACTCAAGCATGACGTAGTGCAGCTGATCCTGAATCGCTGCCAATTTAACGGACTACCGAACGATGATCCCTACTCCCACCTCAATAAATTTTTCACCCTATCCGACTCTTTCAAGCAAAATGGGGTTGAGCAAGATACAATCCGCTTATATCTGTTCCCCTACTCTCTTTCTCATCACGCACAGACTTGGTTCGAGGAACTAGAGACCAACTCTATCTCCTCATGGGCGGAAATGGAAGATAAGTTCTTAACAAAGTACTTTCCCCCATCCAAACGAATTAAGTTAAAGAAAGACATCTTGAACTTCCAACAGTTTCATGATGAATCAATTTACAGTGCATGGGAAAGATTTAAGAGGTTGCTTAAAAGATGTCCTAACCACCAAATCGAACGATCAACTCAATTGTGCACGTTTTATAATGGTCTCGCACCGCACCACAAGCCAATGCTCGATGCCGCTGCTCGAGGAAACTTCACACGTTGCACGGATGACGAAGCCTGGAATCTGATTGAGAGCATGACCATGAATCACAACGATTGGAACACTGATGAGCATTCCTCATCATCGGCACCGCTTGCCCTTCCCAATCCTGCGCAAACTGAGGCGATCAAATCTTTGACGGAACACATCGGAACGCTAACCGAGGAAATAGGAAAGCTGAAGAAACCTCCTCAACAGGTCTACCATATTTAGTCCTGTCGGAACTGTACCAATCTACAAGCTACGAACCCTGTTGATGGAACAGCCTACCATGACCAGTTCCGAACTCACCCACGTCCACCTGATTATACTCAAACCTCTCCTCCTCGAGCCAACCAATACCTACCAATTCCACCACCCAACCAATTCCAATACCCAACCTTCCCACAACAACCTCAACTTAGTTATAACCAACCACCATTGCTTCCCGGAACCACATCTGAGATGGCCCAATCTTCTGAACCCACTAGGCCAATTACTAGTCGAGACGACACCCTCATACAAATCATCCAAACGATTACGGCTAGACAAGACCAGGTTGATCTCTTCCTAAGAGACCAACTAACTTTACTAAACACTCTTGTAACCCAAGTAGGTCGACTAGCAGAACGTATCGACACTAGACCACAGGGTAGTCTGCCTAGTAGCACCTTTCATAACCCACATACTATGGAAGCCAACCACGTAACCAACCAAGACTCCAAGGTGGCACCAAGCCAACCTTCAGTTCTTTCTCCGGTGAAAGGACAATCTCCTGTCACACAGACAATTGAGAAAAAGTCTTCTCCAAAGCCTAAAAAGGAAAGCTTACCATTTCCAGGACGTCTCAAGCAACAACCTAATGAAATCAAAGCTTTCAAGTATGCTAAATATGTTAGGAGGCTTATCTCAAACAAAGACAAGGTACCCAAAGTACCTAATGTCCCGCTAACTGCTGAATGTTCAGTTATCCTTCAAAATCGTCTGCCGGAAAAACTAGGAGATACCGGACGTTTTACCCTTCCTTGCTCTATCAACTAATCTGGTGATATTCGCTCTTTGGCCGATCTAGGAGCAAGTATCAACCTAATGCCACATTCATTATTCAAAAGACTAGAATTAGGAGACCTAAAACCCACTAAAATGAGTGTCCAGCTAGCTGACTAATCTATTAGATATCCTAAGGGAATAGCTGCGAACATCATGGTTAAAGTCGACCAGTTCTTTTTCTCAACTGACTTTGTGGTAATGGATATTCAGGAAGATATAAACATTCCTATAATCCTAGGTAGACCTTTTATGAACACAGCCAGAGCAGTCATCGATGTGCACTCTCAGACGATCAGCTTACGCGCTCACGGAGAAAGCATCAC
Source organism: Helichrysum umbraculigerum (assembly GCA_949592205.1). Lineage (NCBI taxonomy): Eukaryota > Viridiplantae > Streptophyta > Magnoliopsida > Asterales > Asteraceae > Helichrysum > Helichrysum umbraculigerum. Next base: position 69,231,711 of record CATIUR010000003.1, read on the forward strand.
ATTCAAAACCGATAAGAACGACTGTGTTCCGATGGAGAATGCTGAGCTATATACGGTCTCTATTAGCCAAGACACATCAGATGACGAGATCTCTGAACCAGAAGCTAAGCAGGAACAAGAGATGAAAGAAGAAAATGAGCCCCTTGCCAATGAAGATATTTATCCTCTTGATTCTCCAGAATTGCCTGATCCACAAGCCTTATCTCAAGAAATCATCTGCATCCCAATCATCTCTACTCATGAGCAAATGATTTCTGTGATTGACAAGTATGATGGTGATCCTCACATCATAATAGCAGCTATTAGAAATTCTACCAATGATTACACTATGCATGAAAGATGGCTAATAGCGGTTATTGAGGCAGCATCCACTATCTGTCTCACTAGTAAAGGAACCGAAGATCCACTCAACCTTAGACATTGCATCAGAACATTCACCGATGCACTCAAATCTCAGCTCAAGAAAGAAAGGAATAAAGCAAATGAACTGCTCTTCTACATTGAACGGAGACAAATATACCGCAAGGTGTATGATGTTCTCATGGGCTCTGCGTTTCCTTATTCATCAAAACAGAGGGAGAAGTTGGGTGCTATCAGAAGAAATATTGAAGATGCTACTGACTTCATGGTGATGAGAAATCTACAGGGATTCCTTGACTTATTAGCTGAGAAAGATCACCTAAGTACCAAAGAAAGCAATCGATTTATCATCAAGTCTACTTTAGAACATCATATTAAATTGATAATCGAGGAGCTTAGGTACATCACTAGGGACGAAAGCAGGCGTAATCACCCCCTCATTGTTAAAAATATGTCTCTACTCGATATTGTCACTTTTGTGACAACTCGATTACACGAGATATTGAATGCAGAAGACGCCGAGAAAGCATAGTATATCCTCCAGGCTGGATATCGTGAGATATTCAACAAAATGATTCATATTTTCAAAAACTCTGGCTTTCCTTTCACCCTGCATCAGCACCAGCTAATCAAAGGCTTGTGCAAGGCTACAACTGTATTCGAAGGAGATCCTCATAGTGAAGAATTCGAAGATCTGAAGTTGAAGTTACTAGAATTTATGGACTCCCTCAGACTTAGGTATCCGAGCAGGGAAGTGATCAAGACAAGAAAAACAACGCAGATAGATCCCAATGGGCCAATCACTAAGGCAGTTGATTGCATCACGCAAGGATTACTAGGTCTTTCTAGAGCAACCTCAGAACAACTTCGAAACTTCAAAGTGGATACCATGGAACCGCTAGATCTAATCTCAACCATGGCCTGCCACTTCCAAAGGATCTATCCTCCGCGATACTCTTTCCCACAACCTGTGACATCCGTCACCAAAAATGTAATTCGAAAATCTCAGTTCAAAATTATTTCTTATTTGTATTCAAGTTCGTTAATGATAACTTATATATTCGCTTTGGGCATGAAAACATTTCCTTAATAATTTATGGAAGTTATACGATTAGATAAATATACGCGAATACGAACATAATTAAATTGTGAGTATTAAATCTTAAAACATCACGGGCTAACTTAGTTCATGATTTGTCAATTTTGGGCCCAAAGAAAATGATCCAACTCCCAAAAGCCAAACCCAACTAAACCCAACACCTCTTGAACCCTAGACCTATAAATATACCCTTAAACATAACCCTAAAACTTTTCTATCACAAAAACATACAAAATCCCGTCCCAAAAATTCCAGTCACGAACATAGGTAGATTTGACCCATTTACGTTCGTTTTCAGCCTTCGGTCAAAACTACAAAGTTGTAGATCTCGAAGTTTTACTTTAAAATCGCGAGTTTCGGCCTCTGAAACACTCTAGATTATTTTATAAAAATTATTTCGTAAACTGCTGCTGTTGGTGACGAATTTTCAGAAACTTTGGTAAGTTTTCGATCCTATAATTCTCGTATACGTTTGATCGATCCACAAAAACGAATTCTAAGGGTTATGCTCTCAATATTTATAGATTCTAAGGGTTATCATCGTGCGGTTTTCTCGTTGGTTGGTATAATTCTCTATCCGAATCTTCCATATAAACGTATGTGATTATTTCATATTGTCGTTTATTTTTTTGTTCGATTCCATTGTATTCCGGGTACATGAAATCATTAGGATAATATTAAAATCAGTGTATAAGTGGTAGAATCGAGAAATATGATTGTGTTTGCGGTTTGGATTGTTTATACGAATGATTAGGGTTGATTATCTATAAACCCTAATCTGATCAGATTTTTATTTCGGTTTGAGAAGCTTGTAACTTGTTCATTTCATGGTAATTTTTGATGAAAAATGAGTCTAAACTTAAGTACTTTGAGTCTACTTTCAAATGGCGTCAGTTTCATGGATAAATGTGGAGAATAAGTTGGTCAAAATGATTTTACAAATTTGTGTGTCAATTCTGAGTTTCTTGGTTCCAGATTTCGGTTAAGTTGTAGATTTTTTTAACGTGCCTTAAACTAAGATTTAGGTCTTGAGATTTTTACTGGAGTGTCTTTAAAGTGTTAAGTATTTTCTGTAAAAATATTATAATCATTTGAAACTTATAAGTATTTTAAGTAAATTAAAACTTTTGTGAAGTCAGAAAGAGTTAATGGTTTTGAGCAGATTACTTTGATGAATTTTTAAAAATAGTAAACTATTGAAATAAGTTCTGGAAAAATTACAGGATGTTCTTAACACCATGAAATGTCACTGGTAAAATTTGTAGAGTCAAATAATTTTATTAAGTCATGGTTTAAAATTCGTGAAGTGGTATGAAATTTCTGGACAGATTCTGAAATGCAAGATAGAGTAAAGTTACTGATATTTTGAATAAACGAGGATTAAATTTTGTAAAGCTACTTGAGGATTGGTTGTGAGGAAACCTAGTAAAGGTGATTTGGACTTGGGATACAATGGAAGGATATAGGTATGTCTAGGTTGTAACCCGTATACGTATATATTCGTTTGTAGATTGCGAGTTGTTTGGTGGATTCTTTTGAGAGAGATACTTACTTTGGTATTCAAGGTGAGTTTTCGTGGCCCCATTTTCATTACATGTTTTCAAATTGGGGGAAAAGTATGCTCACATGTTTTATCAATTGTTTTATGCTGTGAAACGTATTCATTTTCATTTTGGACATATGCTTGAAATGTGTGACACTGTGTGACTTATATGCATTGGTTGTTGGATTCATTTTTATCAAAAGCCTTGCTCTTTCGGGAGTGAGTACCTAATGTATACATTATTCTTGGTATACATTAAAGCCATGTTGTTTCACAAGGCCTTAGTACCTAATGTTATACGTTATGTATACATTAAAGCCATTATGAGTAGCTACTGCATACACATGATTTGGTTGGGTCATACTCCTTCGTAGGGTGATGACGGTTTGTGGATTGTTTGGTTGGATTATTTCACTTGTGTGCCATTTCTATATGCATTGTCCTAATCTATTATTATCACAGCAAAATGTTTATTTTTCTGGTGTCTGGTTTCAAACCTACGAAACTCACCAACATTCGTGTTGACGTTTTTGAGCATATCTTTTCAGGTTATACTAGTGGACTTAAAGCAGTGGACAAGAGAACTTAGTGGACCTTTAGGGTTGCATTAAGAGTGATTCAAGACTTGTGGTACATTATTAAGGTTGTTTGTGAAGGCTTGTTTTGCCTTAACATTATAGTGTACGTTTGTTTGTAAGATGTCGAATTCATTGTTGAAATGTATGCATGACATGAACCGTTATTCATGTTATTGGCATCATGACACATTGGATATTGTATTTCATATAGAATTCTTTATAATGATGTGTTGTGATCCTATCACCGTTATACCCCGTTGTTTCCGCTTTAGACGGGGTGTGACAGATTGGTATCAGAGCCATTGTTTATAGAGATCTAGGTGGATTGGCCTAGACTATAAATAAGGAACCCACATATAGGACATGAGTTAAGAAGTTATGTGTGCATACAATTCTGTGAAGCTAGTTGTTGCTAGTGTCGATCATTCATCTTAACCATTTCAAGTAAGAAAGACGTTATAAGTGTTTCTTCAACATCTTACGACTCTTTATGTGGTTCGTCTACATGTTACTTAGGATTCTATAAATATCTGATCTCTTTACGCAAATTCAAAGTTTATTGTGATACAAAGACTTGGAAGATAAGTATGTGTATGAAAGAATGCTTTCACAATTACGGCTGCAGACGTAATTGACAAAGGTGTTCTGACGTATGTATGCTTATCCGACCATGTTTGCGTGTCTCATGTGCTATCTCCGTGTCGTCTTGTAATAAAATCCCAATTGCATTCGTTACCGAATCAATCAAATGGTTGTGAGTCTTGTGCATTTATGCCTTGACAAACTCCAAAGCATTTAACTATTCTAAACTCATATTAATTCGGAATTATAACAAGCATACTACTAAGACGCAATACACGTAAATTTTACTCGTGGAGAAGAAACACTCAGTGGTGGTCATACAAGTGATAGTGGTGATTGAACAGATGGTTGAACTGGAGAAATTTGTTGTATTGAAGGCAAGAACTCCAATGTTGTTGTGATCATTACACGACAGTGGTGGGCCTTTATATTCAAAGTTGTCATACAAGTTGGTAACAACATATTGAATCATGGTATAGCTAACGACACCGAAGGAGAAAATGGAACTAATATTCGAGAATTCAAATGATGGAAGTGGTGATGGCGCGAAAAATAAATAAAATAAAATAAAATTAATAATAATAATAATAATAAAATAAATAAATAAATAAATAAATAAATAAATAAATAGATAAATAAATAAAATAAATAAATGCACTGTTTAAGAAGAAATATTCTTTCAATAACGAAATGAAGAAGTTAGTGAACAAGTTTTGGATTTTCTCTACGATGGGAGTTAACCATGCAACATATATCGGATAATTTTATGAGTTGGCAAGAATTATACCTTATCCCGTGGCACTTGAAGCTAACAAAATGGGGAAGTACATCAACAGATTTATTCTGGAAATTAGCAGGACGGTAGAAGTGACTAAGTCTCTTACCATCCGAGGCGCAATATTGATGGGTGGATTGTTAATTGATGAAACCCCTAAGGCTGGAAATGTAGAAACAATACCAAGAATGAAAGGGAATTTAAGAGACTGGTAGATACCAACACATGAAGAGATGGTTACACTTGTTCACATCTTTTGTGTGTAAGGTGTAACTACTATCATCACACATCTACATCATGTTGTATTTATTCAAATTACAACCGAAGAGGTCACTTTACAATTGAATATCGAATGACAGCTCGTCAAGTGGCGCCAATCAACACAGTAGAAAACTTGATGGCTTGTCTTGAGTGTGAGACTTTGAAACAATTTTATTAATGGGAGCACATAGAGACTAAAAGACTTTACATAAGGGTATACTCTAGTGCTAGAAGAATACGCTTTTAGCATTGACTTGTTACCCTTCGGACTCGGAAGCTTTGGTGTAGTTGTGGGAATGGATTAGTTGATGAGTAGAAATTGCATGTTTGGGAAATTATTTCGTATACCACTCAAATGGTGGTGTAATACCTGAAATTTTCATAGAACACTTTAAAGACGAAATGAAACAACTCGTGAGCGTTAAGGCTAATAAGTTAAAATTTCAGAACATTCTATTATCAACGATTTCCTCGAGGTCTTCTCAAAAGATTTAGGAGGATTACTTCATTCTTTACTCGTAAAGTTTTGTATCGATCTTATTCTTGGAGCAACCCCAGTTGCAAAAGCTCCATATCGCTTAACACTATTTGAATGCAAGAATTATTTAATCCACTTTAAGATGCTCTAAGACAAAGGTTTTATTCGCCCTAGTCATTTCTCAATGGGAGCACCTGTCTTATTTGTCAAAAAGAAAGATAGTTCTTTTCATATGTGCATTGATTATCGTGAACTTAATTAACTTACGGTCAAGAATCGTTGTCCTCTTCCAAGGATATATGATTTGTTCGATCAACTTCAAGGTGTTCAGTGGTTTTCAAAAATCAATCTTTGTTCTGGTTATCATCAATTGATGGTACATGAATTAGATATACCAAATACTGCATTTAGGACTCATTATGGGTCTTTTGGATTTCTTGTTATGACTTTCGGTCCTACTAATGCGTCTATATCATTCATATATTTAACGATCACGTATATAAACCGTATCTCGATGAATTTATCATACTTTTCATTTGCGACGTTCTAATTTATTAACTAACGAAGAGCATGAAGTTCCTTTAAGACTAATTCTAGAGTTACTTTCGAACGAAAGATCTATGCAATATATTCGAAAATCTTGATTTCAAGCTAGAGGATTGTTTTTCTTGGGCACTTTGTGAGCAAAGAAGTTATACTTAAGGATCATAACAAGAGCAAAACAGTAAAGGGATGGAAGATCCCACAGTCATCATTGGAGGTTCGTATAGCATTTAGGATTCACGGGCTATTATCGGCATTTTATCGAGAGTTTTTCAAAGACTCCTCAACTACTCACATATATATGTAAGAAGTTGTTGGGGTAAGAACTAAGAATAATCTTTTCAAACATTGAAGGATGCCTTGTGTAATCCATAAATTCGGACTCTTCCCGATGGATCGCAGGATTTCGTTGTGTATTGTGATGCATCCGACCGAGGTCTAAGTTGTGTGTTAGTTAAATGGGAGAGGTAGTCTCATTCGTCTCTCAACAACTTAAGGTACATGAAAGTTACTATACTACCCACGAATTGGAACTTGGAGTGGTGGTGTTCGTACATATGTGTTGAAAACACTACTTGTATGACGTAAAGAATTTTGTTTATACCGATCATAGGAGCTTTTAACACATTGGTTTGTTGTTTGTTCTAAAGAAGTTGAACATGAGGCAAATGAGGTAGCGCGAATTGTTTAGCGGTTACGATTGTGAAATTCAATACCACCCGGGGAGGATGGATGAGGTGGCAGCTGTTTTTGAATAGGAAGGAAAGAGTAAGCCAAGGTGAGTGCGAATCAAAGTATGACGATACACTCTGGCATTAAGGGTAAGAGGTTCAAAGCACAAGATGAAGCGTTAAGGGATACTCATATACAAGATGAAGGGTTGCGCGGGTTAGACAAACATTGAAACACAAAGTGGAGGAGATATTACATCTTGTGAGAAGATCATGGATTTCTTTTTCTAGGTGGTCTATGGACACTAGTAATTGATAGAATGACTAAGTCATCTCATTTCTTAGCTATCTGCGAGGACTAAACGGTGGAGACATTGGCGAGGTTGTATATTAACAACGAAGTAGCAAGGCGTGGAGTGTTTGTATCAGTTATATTCGATTTTGATGGTTATTTTACTTCGCAATTTTGGAAAATGTTTCAGAAAGCTTTGGGAACGCGTTTTGATATGAGGATGGTTTAACATTCTCGAACTGATGGGCGGAGTGAGCGAACTATTCAAACATTTAAGAATATCCTTAGAGTGTGTTATCGATTTTGGTAGCAGTTGGGATACCCACTTACCATTAGACGAGTTATCATACAGCATAGTTGTCATTCTAGTATTCAATGCGCATTATATCAAGCACTTCAGGAATGTAGGAGTCATTCATGGTAGTGTGGGCAGAAGTTGGATTAGAATCAGTTGATTTGATTGAAATAGTTCATGAAGCTATTGACAAGATCATTCAAATCAAGGAGATGTTGGAAACAGTACGAGACAGGCAAGAGAGTTACGCAAATAAATGTCGAAAGCAGTTAGAATTTTATGATAGAGATCATATATTGCTTAAATTATTGCTTTGGAAAAATACCATATATTTTGGGAAGAAGGGGAAAATTTATACATAGGTTTGTTAGATCGCTCTAAATTGTTGAGCGTGTATGACATATCGATTGAAAGTTGTCACAAGAGTGAAGTGCTGCTCACGAACTATTTCATGTGTCAATTCTACGAAAGTGTTGGCCGATAAGGTCTTACACATGTTTCTAGGAGGAGTTTAAAGGGAACCACAAATAACGATGTGTAGAGAAAACTGGTAGGAACCATGGATTGAGAGGTCAACATGTTGGAGCACATGTATTTTAATTATCAAGGTCCGATAGAACGTTGACCTGAGTATACTTGCAAATGAAAATATCAAGCCAAGCTTATATATATGCACTTATTCAGTGATCGTGGTGACAATACGGCTCCGATTGAATTTCGGGACGAAATTCCCTAAACGGGGGGATACTGTGACATCCGTCACCAAAAATGTAATTCGAAAATCTCAGTTCAAAATTATTTCTTATTTGTATTCAAATTCGTTAATGATAACTTATATATTCGCTTTGGGCATGAAAACATTTCCTTAATAATTTATGGAAGTTATACGATTAGATAAATATACGCGAATACGAACATAATTAAATTGTGAGTATTAAATCTTAAAACATCACGGGCTAACTTAGTTCATGATTTGTCAATTTTGGGCCCAAAGAAAATGATCCAACTCCCAAAAGCCAAACCCAACTAAACCCAACACCTCTTGAACCCTAGACCTATAAATATACCCTTAAACCTAACCCTAAAACTTTTCTATCACAAAAACATACAAAATCCCGTCCCAAAAATTCCAGTCACGAACATAGGTCGATTTGACCCATTTACGTTCGTTTTCAGCCTTCGGTCAAAACTACAAAGTTGTAGATCTCGAAGTTTTACTTTAAAATCGCGAGTTTCGGCCTCTGAAACACTCTAGATTATTTTATAAAAATTATTTCGTAAACTGCTGCTGTTGGTGACGAATTTTCAGAAACTTTGGTAAGTTTTCGATCCTATAATTCTCGTATACGTTTGATCGATCCACAAAAACGAATTCTAAGGGTAATGCTCTCAATATTTATAGATTCTAAGGGTTATCATCGTGCGGTTTTCTCGTTGGTTGGTATAATTCTCTATCCGAATCTTCCATATAAACGTATGTGATTATTTCATATTGTCGTTTATTTTTTTGTTCGATTCCATTGTATTCCGGGTACATGAAATCATTAGGATAATATTAAAATCAGTGTATAAGTGGTAGAATCGAGAAATATGATTGTGTTTGCGGTTTGGATTGTTTATACGAATGATTAGGGTTGATTATCTATAAACCCTAATCTGATCAGATTTTTATTTCGGTTTGAGAAGCTTGTAACTTGTTCATTTCATGGTAATTTTTGATGAAAAATGAGTCTAAACTTAAGTACTTTGAGTCTACTTTCAAATGGCGTCAGTTTCATGGATAAATGTGGAGAATAAGTTGGTCAAAATGATTTTACAAGTTTGTGTGTCAATTCTGAGTTTCTTGGTTCCAGATTTCGGTTAAGTTGTAGATTTTTGAAACGTGCCTTAAACTAAGATTTAGGTCTTGAGATTTTTAATGGAGTGTCTTTAAAGTGTTAAGTATTTTCTTTAAAAATATTATAATCATTTGAAACCTATAAGTATTTTAAGTAAATTAAAACTTTTGTGAAGTCAGAAAGAGTTAACGGTTTTGAGCAGATTACTTTGATGAATTTTTAAAAATAGTAAACTATTGAAATAAGTTCTGGAAAACTTACAGGATGTTCTTAACACCATGAAATGTCACTGGTAAAATTTGTAGAGTCAAATAATTTTATTAAGTCATGGTTTAAAATTCGTGAAGTGGTATGAAATTTCTGGACAGATTCTGAAATGCAAGATAGAGTAAAGTTACTGATATTTTGAATAAACGAGGATTAAATTTTGTAAAGCTACTTGAGGATTGGTTGTGAGGAAACCTAGTAAAGGTGATTTGTACTTGGGATACAATGGAAGGACATAGGTATGTCTAGATTGTAACCCGTATACGTATATATTCATTTGTAGATTGCGAGTTGTTTGGTGGATTCTTTTGAGAGAGATACTTACTTTGGTATACAAGGTGAGTTTTCGTGGCCCCATTTTCATTACATGTTTTCAAATTGGGGGAAAAGTATGCTCACATGTTTTATCAATTGTTTTATGCTGTGAAACGTATTCATTTTCATTTTGGACATATGCTTGAAATGTGTGACACTGTGTGACTTATATGCATTGGTTGTTGGATTCATTTTTATCAAAGGCCTTGCTCTTTCGGGAGTGAGTACCTAATGTATACATTATTCTTGGTATACATTAAAGCCATGTTGTTTCACAAGGACTTAGTACCTAATGTTATACGTTATGTATACATTAAAGCCATTATGAGTAGCTACTGCATACACAGGATTTGGTTGGGTCATACTCCTTCGTAGGGTGATGACGGTTTGTGGATTGTTTGGTTGGATTATTTCACTTGTGTGCCATTTCTATATGCATTGTCCTAATCTATTATTATCACAGCAAAATGTTTATTTTTCTGGTGTCTGGTTTCAAACCTACGAAACTCACCAACATTCGTGTTGACGTTTTTGAGCATATCTTTTCAGGTTATACTAGTGGACTTAAAGCAGTGGACAAGAGAACTTAGTGGACCTTTAGGGTTGCATTAAGAGTGATTCAAGACTTGTGGTACATTATTAAGGTTGTTTGTGAAGGCTTGTTTTGCCTTAACATTATAGTGTACGTTTGTTTGTAAGATGTCGAATTCATTGTTGAAATGTATGCATGACATGAACCGTTATTCATGTTATTGGCATCATGACACATTGGATATTGTATTTCATATAGAATTCTTTATAATGATGTGTTGTGATCCTATCACCGTTATACCCCGTTGTTTCCGCTTTAGACGGGGTGTGACACAACCCAGGGCACATAATGTCACCATCACTCGCCCTGGGAGCTCCTTCCCGTACACCTAATCTCGGAGGTGTAAAGTCGAGCTCTCGACTCTAACAGCAGCTCTTCTCGGGAGGCAACCCGTGGAATAAGACGTGTAGAGAGAAACGTGTCAATAAGTGAAGAAGATCTCTGACTATCCTTCACACTTGGTCGTACCTAAATGATTTATAAAACCTTCTGATATTACAACTCATTTGCACATAAACCACTTGTCTCAGAAAACAGGAAATCACTTTGAAAAAAAACTGATAATTCATGTGTTTCGAGCATTTGAGGTACTTGCATACTACTTTTATGCACTATGCTCGAACTCGTTTAAAAACACATGTTTTATAAAACTGATATGTAATAGAAAACATCTTTTCAAATTCTGAGACAGTGATTTATCTCTTCATTTGCAAATACTTTGAGTTTGTAAAAAGGGTACGACCAACGTGTTCACACTTACGAGATTAATTCACAAGAAGAATGATGGTTGAAGGAAGTCCAAAAACAAGACGCTTGAAGCCGAGCCGATCTTCATGGATGCAGAAAAGGATCTTGACAACATCTCTTTTCAGCAAATTCAGATTCTCAGCTTCATTGCAGCTCGCTATCTGGGGAGTGTCCTTACCCTTTACCCTCTTCTGTTTATGATTCTGTATATTATTTGCTTTGTTAAGTTTGTTATGTAATCTATACTCTATCCTAAGCTTATCACTAAGTGTGGGGTTCCAGCCCAAAACAAACACTTGAGAAACATTTTCTTACATGTTCAAACTCTAAGTGTGGGATTTTACTTTCAGTAAATCTCAACTCAAGAGAACATTAGGGACAATGTTCCTCTAAGTGTGGGATAGCAGGTATAGAATACCTTGGTTAGTTTTTAATGATCTTTAATGTCCGAAATAGCAAACTCAGAAAATGTTCCTCAAATTTTTCAAAATTTTTCAAGAAAATTAAAAAGTATGAGCCTAATCACCTGATTAACTCTGCTAATTTTGAGTCATAATATCTTTTGAGATGAGCTATTTTCAAATATGAGTAATATATTTCGGAATCTAGGGAAAATAAGGTAGAAATTTCTTAAGCAAGAAATGATAATCTAATAGGAAGCATGACAAAGCACATACAACCCTATTTGCAGTGAGGTATCTTGAGCCTAAAAGCATTCATCTTTAATGCTTCACTATTCATTTCTTGTGCGTGCCGATGCATGTATCTCTGAATTAGAACTTGCTCTTGACATACGCTTCGAGACCACATTGGTGTGTACCGTACGCGGTATAGGTGCAATTAGATGACCTTGACATTCCCTAGGATTTAAACCCATTTTTACATATCTTTTCAAGCCCAAAACCCTTCCGATACTCATTTTTAGTATCAATGATCCACCTAGTAAACCCTGTTGAGCCTAAACCTTTCATTTCATAAAACCCTCATCTTTAAACCCTACTTCCCAAAAATATCCCCAAACTTATCTTAGAATTTCTGAGGTTGTGAAAAACATCTTTTAGAACATCCGATTCGATTATGCTCTCAAGTCTTCCTCTTTCGTGTTCTCCAAAAGATATATATCTCTAAAAGGTGCGAAAAATTAGCACCGCAAAAGGACTCGAAGTTCAAGATCAAAGATCATAGTTCTGAAAAGGATTTCTGAAAGAATCAAAAGAAAATATCCTTGGAAATTCTCTGGCAAAGAAGTTCTGGAAAAAAAAATGCAGAAAAAGAAATAGAAAAAGAAGAAAAGAAAAGAAAAATAAGTTCCGCAAGAATAAAGCTACAAAGTCCTTCGAAGTATCATCCTCATGATAAAATTCGATAGAAGACGAATAGCTATCTCCTTTCCGTTCTAAATAAAGTTTTTCATGATCTCAGTAGTTTTAAGATAAGCAAAACCCGTACAACCCAAATATACCACTTTCCATACCCTCCAACCTTCACCAAACACTACAACCCTCATGAATGTCTTGGGATAATTAGCACCGTCCTCACCTAAGTGGTGGAGATCCGATTCTCGATCAAGCCTATGACGATGAATGCTGCATGACTGGCTATTTGAGCGATTTCATTTGTTCTAGATTGATAGGAAACCCGATACACTTTGAGTGAATTGAGTGACCACCTTTAGTGAGATCGCCTAGTCATGTGTACTCCAAGATCATGAGATTTGGAAGTATGCCTAAGAGAATCTTTTCTTGTTTTTGAAAGGATCATCTTATCTTTCCCTATATTCTGACATTATCTTACTTACATCTGGGAGTGGTAACTCTTAAAACATGTTGTGACTCGCTCTAAAATGTTTTAAAATGTTTTCAAAAACTAAGTGTTGCTTGAGGACAAGCAACGTCTAAGTGTGGGATAACTTGATGTGACGCAAAAAGTCATGTTTTTAAGTACGATATTCCACACTTTTTGGGCACATCTTTAGTGAAAACATTCCAAAACAATCATTATTTACTAAAATTCACTAAAGTGCTCCAAATATAGGCGTTGCTGCAAAAATCACTAAAAACGTCCAAATAACGAGCAAAACAGAGCGAATAAACAACAACCAATTCTCACACCCTCATTTACCTTATGATAAACATATTCTAACCTTATGGTATGATGTAATAGGTAAAAATGAGACGGGAGAATCAAGAATCATGCAAATTGGATAAAGAACGGAAGAGATACGGCTTCTACAGATCGTTAAAAGTCATTCCGGATATGCCTGAGATATACACATCCATTTTCTGTGAAATTAACACCATTAGAAGCATAACGGAATTACGAGATCGTGGGAGAAAGAATTAGGTCAAACGGACGTGTAACGAAGGAGATACGGGCGTTTTAAGCAACGAACGAAATCAGACGGAGACCGTATACGGCCCTGGACACCGTATACGGCCCTACCAAGACCGTATACGGCCCTTGCAAGACCGTATACGGCCCCTGCAAGGCCGTATACGGCCCTCCCTACCCCAATTGGTGCTCGTTTGTGCTTCGATTGCTTGTACGTTGGTGCTTCGCGACTTGTACGGCTGATTTGGGACTTTGCCTATAAATAGGAGTCACCTCCTCCACATTTTCACACCATTCTTCATTCCACTCATTTCCTCATTATCACTTTCTCTCTCACACACTCTCTCTCTCTCTCTACTCTCTCTCTCTTCTTTTTCTCTCTCTAGAATTAGGGTTAGCATCAGTTAGTTATCAGTTAATATTTAACTGAGACTAACGGAGGGACTACTTTTGTAATAGCGTAGGGAATAGTTCAGGGGCTTATTTGTAATATTGTCAAAGATATTGCGGAGATTCTGCTTGTACTCTCTCTCTAACGTTTATTCAACTACGCTTTATTAACGGTTACTTCTTTCCTTATCTGTTATAATGATGATTGCTATTGTTATTATGCTAGATTTAGGACCTGTTATTATGCGTAGTAAGTAGTTATATTGTGTGTTTGTTGTGATGTAGTTAGTCGTTAATTGGGATGATGTCATTATGAAACAACGGAAGTAACGTTATACGGCTTTCATTTGTATAGCGCCGGAAACATCATTAATGTGTGGAGTACGGAACGTGGAAGCTATGAAAGTCGTGGGCACAATCTGTTGTGGATTAATGTTTCCAACTATTATATTATAAATGAAAACTCGGTGCTTTGATTACGCATTCCATCTATGATTTTAAACCGCATATTCAACTAACGCCTTTCCACCAATAAACGTGGTTAAAACCTTTTGATAAGACGTCATATCGGGGGTAATTAATTATCTGTGTTTTGGTTTTGGATCTGTGGAAATACTTTATACGTATTGTACACCGTGAAATAACTCCGGATTAAATATCTGTGTTTAAATAACATGGTCTGGTTTTGAAGCCGTGGAAATGCTGTTTTAAACAAGTATTGTACACTGTGAATAAACTAGGGATTTATTGGTTAAATATAAGTGAGGGCTGGTTTAATTCATAAATGGGGAATCTCTGATCTAAAATACAAACTCAGTTTATGAATCCAGAAAGGAAGACGAGGAATCATCTAGTATTCCAAATTTATCTATCACCCCTGGATTCTACAAAACCATTGATGGAAAGTAATCAAACACCAATCAAGTCTTAAACCTAAATGTTTTATTCAATTGAGTATCACTGTGGTGTTAAGAACGGTCGGACCGTTAGTGGGTCTGTTACTCTATGCATGCGCCCAGGAATCTTCGTATTCCAGAAAAGGGTCACTGTTCCGTAACAGGGCAGTGTTGAGAGTTGAGCAGCCTCCTCCGATCAGAATCACGATAGCCTAGTTACTCAGTGACATACTGATTGAGCAATCAATCAGTAGGGTGCTAGTGCTTACACCACAAATACTTAAGACAAATAAAATACAAATCTTTAGAAAGACGTTTTCATAACTTAAACTAAAACATCATCCCAATGCAAGGCTAACGAAGTCACAACAAACACCCCCTCTATCCTGATTGCTATCCCTTTATTTTATTTTATTGCGTAGTTTAATTAGTAGTATAAATTAGAAAACAAACAAAAACAAACCTCCAACTGCTTTTAAAACAACCTTCACTAGCTAGATTCGGACATCTTGATTTCTCTGTTTCACAATACCGTTGGTTTTAAAGAACGACCCTAGGTCATACTTGCTGCTATACACCTTTAGCACTAGTAAACTTAGGCCCCAGCATTTTACAAATTTAAAACTCCACTGACACGTCGCCAGTAGTCGGTGCAACGACAGGTTAATTCCTAACCGACCGCTGGTGGCGCGTCAATACTTCAACAAAATTATTGGGTAATTATTCGTATTTTAAAACACATATTTAAACGTATAAAATAATAGTTTAACGTTTAAACAATTGGGAAAACGAACACCACACGGAGCGCGATTGCAGGGAGTTAAATTGGTGAAGCCCACACCCGTGGACCTCACCAAAAATCTGCCAAAAATGGGGGGAAAACCCACCCCATTTCCACATTTCCACCATCTTCTTTCTCTCTCTCTACCCTTTTTCTCTCAAAACTTCAAACCACCACCAAATCACAAATCATCAAAATAAACATACAAAACGACCTCGGATCATCAAGATTTTTAGAGATTAACGATCACCACGCAACGATCTACACTTCCATCTTTTCGGATTTTCATTTCGCCACTTTGTAAGTTTTCCGACAAAAGTCGAAACCTCTCGTTTTAGCTTATTTTTACGTATTAACGGTTTATTCAAGTGTATATATGTCCATTACTAAAGGGAAAACACGATTTTATACCTTAAAAATGAGTTAGATTTGAGTATTGGGTTGGAAAATATCATCAGTCGCTAGGTTCTGGGCTGATGTTCATCTTTGCGACACAAGCCTTGTGTCGCATCTTGTGTCGTATAAAAACCTTTGTGTCGTAGTTTGTGTCGTAAAAACCCAGTTATGTTGGACCTTTTGCGACACAATGTTATGTCGCACCTTATGTCACAAATCCCATGCGACACAAACACTATGTCGCTGTTAAATCAGCATCGTACGCTTATGCGACACAACCCTTGTGTCGCTTAGCTCATTGTGTCGCACTTCTATGCGACACAACCATTGTGTCGCATTATCAACTTTATGTCGCATATTGTGTCGCATAAAACAGAATGTTTAAAAACTCAGATTTTCACTAAGTATTGGATTTGTAAAACCTTAAACTTTCAAACTACATGACTTCGGAAATACATTGGTACATACGATACAAGCATAATACTTCGGAAAACAAGATAATAACGTCGAGAATTTCATTACAAAACAATCACCAACGGGCCGTACACGTTTTCAAATATACAAGTTAATCAACCAAACCGTAGTAATTTGGACAAGTCAATCAACCAAATCGGGGTAATTTGGACAAACAACTACAAAGGTAGTCTTTCGAGATGCCTAAACAATTAATAACCATCGCGTGTCATGGACACCTTCAGTTACAAGTCTTCGGACCACACTTCAAGGCAAAGCAATCCAAGTTATTAATTCAAACTTTTAAGACTCAGGTGAGTCTCATGGCCCCTATTTTACTGCTTTTCAATCAGGGGTGTGATATTATTGCTCGTTTTGTTTTACAAGTTGAACGCAAGTACAATTCAAATCAAATACTACATGAGTTTCAAGCTAATCAATTTAAAGCCCTCCATAGCATAGTCTGGTAATACGTAGTAGCGTGAATGTTAGTATATGATATCATATAGGATTGACAATCCGCCTCCGGGTTAGCACGCACTAACTGGTCAAACGGACGTATTAGCATTTGGGAAGACGAGTGTGGATTAGGCACTCGTAGGAGGCATTTCAAGTTAGGTTTCCTTAAGTGGGCCTGACAACTCAAGTTAAGCTCAGACTATGTGCTCATGGATGTATAACTTTTATTTTGCTTAATTGCATTTTAAATTCAATTATTAAATCTTGCGGTTCATACAAACATATGTGTTGACATACAAACCTGTGAGCTCACCAGCGTTTCGCTGACCAATTTTAGCATGTATCACAGGTGACCAGCAGTAGGTTGGACTGGTCAAGTAAGGATCAATTAGCTCGAGTCATCATGGAAACAATCAGAGATTGAGCTGCATTATTATATTTTGTATGGATTAATTATGTACTTAAATCTCTCAATTTCGAGCTGAGCTAATGTAAACAATATTTTGATGTAAACTTTGTTTTTGTCAATACAAGTTAAAACGACGCATATAGTGGTCGTTCATTATATATCTTTGTGCTGTGATTATTGATTCGTAACACCCAAATCTTGCTTTCGCTAAACAATAAATTTGGGGGTGTTACAGATTGGTATCAGAGCCTAAGGTTATAGTGAACTAGGTTGCATGTAGTGGGCCTAGACTATGACCGTTAGGCAGTATTTCCTCATTATGCATGACTGGTTCAGAAATTACAGCATGCGACTTTAATTTAACATAGCCTGATCAACTATGTACAATTAAGGAAATATGATGTAGGGTCTGAAACAATTATGTTGAACAGGAATACACTAGTTGACTCTGACCTCGAGAGAACCGAGACTCAAACAAGTCTGTGCTAGACACCCAATAGGCTATTATGTGATACTAAGTATACATAGATAGGCCTCGTTACAATCTTAGGCTATATTATATAAGTCATTATATGGATATAGGCCTCATTCTTTCTGACGCTTTGTCTCAGAATGGCAAACACACCACCAAGTTCATCGCGCTCTTATCCACATGGATCACGAAACTCAAGGGTAGCTAGGAGGGACACCAGGTTGCCTCAAGCTAGCCCATATCCCACTCACCTCACTCTAACGGACTTAGCCGCTAGAGTACACCATCACGACCAACAACTACACGAAATGGATATCGAACTACAAGAAACTCGCGAGAACTGGAGACTCACAGCAATCGAACGAATCGAGCAAGTCTCCGAAGATCACGAGCACACAGTTAGCACCATGAACACTCTTCAAAATCAAGTGGGAGAAACAGTCGAAACCATGGGGTTGTCCACAACCAAGTGATTGGCAACCGAAATGAAATCTCTGTCCTACAATCAAGGCTGCATCAGTGAGAGACACGTCTAAGGGAAACCGAGGACGCCCTCCGAACGGCCAACAGACTCGCAGAATCTGTGGCCCATCTCAACGCACTGCTGCCACAACTCAACTTACGTCAGAATTAGCTTAGGCTGAATCTGTACCCTAATATACTTTCATAGGACCTATGTAATTTCGACCGGATGTAACAATTCCCGGTACTTTTGTAAAACATCTAATCCTGTAACTTTTGGAACTCGTAATTTGGAATTGTCTATCATCTCTTGAACTCGTAATATCAATTGACAATTCCCCTAGATTATTCTATATTATTGATTTTACATTGTGATGTCGTATGTTACCACTTTTACATATATGCATCTATTGTAATTTTCATTCTGGTACAATTTCTTATGTACCTTTTGTTTCTTTCTTTCTTGAAGAATCATGCCGCCCAAGAAGAAAAGTTACAGTGATGCGGAAATCAATGCTATCGTTTCTTGAGCTATGGCCAATGCCTTGGCTGCTGGGGACTCGCCTCGAAACTCCTGAAATACTGGTGAAGCTCCCAGTATTACCCCTGTCATCAAGCCTTGTTCTTACAAGGACTTTCTCAGCTGCAAACCACTATACTTCAAGGGCACGGAAGGTGCCATTGGACTGATCCGTTGGATAGAACGGATGGAGTCTGTTTTCAACCTCTGCAACTGTGCGGAGGATAACAAAGTTAAATTCGCTGTCTACACCTTTCAGGAAGGTGCTCTTACGTGGTGGAACACCCACGCCAACTCTGTGGGTATCGAAATAGCAAACCAACTTCCCTGGGCTGAACTGAAGAAAAAGCTCAGAGAAAAATACTGCCCTGAAGAAGAACTGCACCTTCTAGAGGAAGAGTTCTGGCACCTGACTGTGCAAGGGACTGATATTGCTGGGTATACCACCAAATTCCAGCAATTCGCTTTGTTATGCCCGGGACTGGTTGATCCGGAGGAGAAGAGCATCAAGAGATACATTCGCGGTCTCCCGGAGAATATCCAGGGGAACGTTGCTTCATCTAAGCCAACCACTACTGAAAGTGCTATTCGGCTAGCACATGAGCTCATGGCACTGGTTGTCAGCCGTGAGACACCCAATACCTCCTCCAACAACAAGCGAAAACCCTCTGAACACCAAAACCAACCAAACAAGAAAACCAACACCATCCAAGTTTATAACACCAATACTGAAACCAAACGTAGCTACACTGGAGACAGACCATACTGTTCCAAGTGTAACTACCACCATGACGGTCTATGCAGTACTCCCTGCAACAACTGCAGGAGGTACGGGCATTTGACCAAAGACTGTCGAGCCCCCAAATCCAACAACAACACCTCCAACAACAAAATCCAACAACCCAAATCCTGCTATGGATGCGGAGAGATGGGGCATTTCAGGGATGCATGTCCCAAACGAAAGAACAAGGGCAACAATAACAACCACAATGCCAAGGGAAGAGCATTCGTTCTCAACTCCGGGGATACCCGTCAGGACCCGAATGTGGTCACGGGTATGTTCATCCTCAACAACTTAACTGCTTCTGTTCTATTTGATACTGGTGCTGATAGAAGCTTCATATCTAATGAGTTTTGCCCACTATTTGACATCACTCCCGTTGCCTTAGATGTTAAGTACATCATAGAACTTGCAAATGGTAAACTCATAGAAACCGATAGTGTGATACCTAATTGCACTTTAAACCTAGCCGATGAAATCTTCTCAATTGATCTGATGCCCGTTGAAATAGGAAGTTTTGATGTCATTATCGGTATGGACTGGTTGTCCAAACATCGCGCTGAAATCGTTTGCTACGACAAGGTCGTTCGAATCCCCCTCACCGCCGGTAGAACTTTGGTCATACAGGGGGAGATCGGTGGGACGAGACTCAATATCATCTCTAGTTTGAAAACCTAGAAATTTCTGAGAAAGGGTTATCCAGCAATCCTCGCACACATCATGGAGAAAAAGTCGGAGGAGAAGCGACTTGAGGATGTGCCAATCGTTCGAGACTTTCCGGAAGTCTTTCCCGAAGAATTGCCCGGTCTACCAGCACCAAGAAAGGTGGAGTTCTCAATCGATCTCGTGCCAGGTGCTGCACCTGTGGCCCGAGCACCATACCGTTTAGCGTCATCCGAACTTCAGGAGTTGTCCACCCAATTACAGGAACTCCTAGAAAGAGGATTCATTAGGCCGAGTTCTTCACCCTGGGGAGCTCCGGTCCTATTCGTCAAAAAGAAAGATGGTTCTTTTCGAATGTGCATCGACTATCGAGAGTTGAACAAGTTAACCGTCAAGAACCAATATCCACTTCCACGCATCGATGACCTGTTCGACCAACTTCAAGGGTCGAGTTTTTATTCATAGATTGATCTTCGATCGGGTTATCACCAATTACGTGTCCGCGACACCGACATCCCAAAAACTGCTTTCAGAACCCGTTATGGGCATTACGAATTTCAGGTAATGTCATTCGGTCTAACCAACGCACCGGCTGTATTCATGGATCTTATGAATCGGGTGTGCAAGCCTTACCTCGACAAGTTCGTCATCGTTTTCATCGACGACATTCTCATATACTCACAAAACGAACAAGAACATGCGCAACACCTCAGAACCATCCTTGAACTACTTAAGCACGAGGAGTTATACGCCAAGTTCTCTAAGTGCGAGTTCTGGATACAAACCGTTCAATTCCTTGGTCATGTTATCGACAGACAAGGGATCCATGTCGATCCATCAAAAATCGAGGCTATCAAAAATTGGCAATCGCCGACAACTCCAACAGAAGTACGGCAGTTTTTAGGACTGGCCGGCTACTATCGACGATTCATCGAGAACTTCTCAAAAATAGCCTTGCCACTTACGACACTGACTCAGAAAGACAAGAAGTTCGATTGGACTGATAAACAAGAGTCAGCATTTCAATTACTTAAACAAAAGCTTTGCAGTGCTCCAATCTTATCATTACCCGAAGGCACCGAGGACTTTGTGGTATACTGTGATGCTTCTCATCAAGGTCTCGGTTATGTGTTGATGCAATGAGAAAAGGTCATTGCTTACGCCTCACGACAACTCAAAATCCACAAAAAGAACTACACTACGCATGACCTCGAACTTGGAGCATTCGTTTTTGCTCTCAAAATCTGGAGACATTATCTTTACGGCACTAAGTGCACAATCTTCACCGACCACAAAAGTCTCCAACACATATTCGATCAAAAAGATCTCAACATGAGGCAACGTTGATGGGTCGAGTTGCTTACCGATTACGACTGCGAAATCAAATACCATCTGGGGAAGGCAAATGTTGTTGCCGACACCCTCAGTCGAAAGGAACGATCGAAACCACTTCGAGTCCGAGCCCTCAGCATGACAATTCATAGCGATCTGAACATTCAGATTCTCACTGCTCAACTCGAAGCCTTGAAACCCGATAACATCAAAAACGAAGCCTTGCGAGGCATGGACAAACAATTCGAAATCAAACCTAACGGGGTTAGGTGTTTCTTAAACCGAATCTGGTTGCCTAGTTTTGGGAACCTGCGAGACTTGGTGATGGATGAGGCTCACAAGTCTAAATATTCTATTCATCCGGGATCCTAAAAAATGTAACACGATATCAAGGATTTCTATTGGTGGCCGAACATGAAAGCTGAAATCGCCACGTATGTCAGCAAGTGTCTTACTTGCTCGAAAGTCAAAGCCAAATATCAAAAACCTTCTGGTTTACTTCAACAGCCCGACATTCTTGAATGGAAATGGGAACAAATTGCCATGGATTTCATAACCAAACTACCAAAATCATCGAGCGGTTGCGATACCATTTGGGTGATCGTCGATCGTCTCACCAAATCTGCCCACTTCCTGGCAATCAAAGAAACCGACAAAATGGAACGCCTCACACGAATTTACATCAAGGAAATCGTAACCCGACACGGTGTTCCAATCTCGATTATCTCCGACAGGGATAGTCGTTTCACATCTCAATTTTGGCAGTCACTTCAAAAATCATTGGGTACCCGTCTCGATATGAGTACCGCATACCATCCTCAAACCGACGGCCAAAGTGAACGAACAATTCAAACGCTGGAAGACATGCTACGGGCCTGCGTGGTTGACTTCGGTGTAAACTGGGAACGACACCTACCATTGTGCGAGTTTTCGTATAACAATAGCTATCATACCAGCATCAAGGTTGCACCTTTCGAGGCACTTTACGGTCGTAAGTGCCGATCACCTATCTGTTGGACCGAAGTTGGGGACAGTCAACTCACGGGTCCAGAAATCATTCACGAAACAACCGAGAAAATCTTCGAGATTCAAAACAAGCTCAAAGCCGCGCGTGATCGTCAGAAAAGTTATGCTGACGTGAGACGCAAACCACTCGAGTTCCAGGTTGGGGATCTAGTACTACTCAAAGTATCGCCTTGGAAAGGCGTAATTCGATTTGGCAAAAGAGGGAAGTTAAATCCCAGATAGATTGGACCATTTGAGATCCTCGAGAGGATTGGTCCAGTGACATATCGATTGCAGCTGCCATCCGAGCTCAGCAGCGTGCATCCCACTTTTCATATTTCAAATTTGAAGAAGTGTCTGTTTGATGAGACACTTATCATTCCACTCGATGAGATTCAAGTTGACGACAAGCTTCACTTCGTTGAGGAACCCGCTGAAATCATGGACCGTGAGGTCAAACTACTCAAACAAAGTCGTAATGCCATTGTCAAAGTCAGGTGGAATTCGCGGCGTGGTCCGGAATTCACCTGGGAACGGGAGGACCAAATGCGACTCAAGTATCCTCAACTTTTCTCTGATTCAACATCAAACACGACTTCGACTTAAATTTGACGAAATTCTTCTAACAGGGGGAGAATGTGACACCCGTCAAATTAGGACTAGTAATTAGTGCCTAACCAAGTTTAATACATGTAATTAGTTCTGTGTTAGGCTAATTAATGTATCAGGTAATATATATATATTGTTGTTGAATATATATACAATTATGCGGTTTGATTAAATCGTACAAGTTTAGATCGAATGTAATTCGACACAATTAATACGGACGTTGGTGAACAATTTAATTTAATAATATAACATTACTTAATAACGCTATTATGTTCCAAATATTATTTTGATAATATTTCAAATCAGTTTCGTATCGTACAAACCAGGTCCACACGAGTAAAATATTAAACGCGCAAACAAACGAAACAAGTTACATTTTATAACATAATTATTAAGTATATGGTAAAATACTTCAACAAAATTATTGGGTAATTATTCTTATTTTAAAACACATATTTAAACGTATAAAATAATAGTTTAACGTTTAAACAATTGGGAAAACGAACACCACACGGAGCGCGATTGCAGGGAGTTAAATTGGTGAAGCCCACACCAATGGACCCCACCAAAAATATGCCAAAAATGGGGGGAAAACCCACCCCATTTCCTCATTTCCACCATCTTCTTTCTCTCTCTCTACCCTTTTTCTCTCAAAACTTCAAACCACCACCAAATCACAAATCATCAAAATAAACATACAAAACGACCTCGGATCATCAAGATTTTTAGAGATTAACGATCACCACGCAACGATCTACACTTCTATCTTTTCGAATTTTCATTTCGCCACTTTGTAAGTTTTCCGACAAAAGTCGAAACCTCTCGTTTTAGCTTATTTTTACGTATTAACGGTTTATTCAAGTGTATATATGTCCATTACTAAAGGGAAAACACGATTTTATACCTTAAAAATGAGTTAGATTTGAGTTTTGGGTTGGAAAATATCATCAGTCGCTGGGTTCTGGGCTGATGTTCATCTTTGCGACACAAGCCTTGTGTCGCATCTTGTGTCGTATAAAAACCTTTGTGTCGTAGTTTGTATCGTAAAAACCCAGTTATGTCGGACCTTTTGCGACACAATGTTATGTCGCACCTTATGTCGCAAATCCCATGCGACACAAACACTATGTCGCTGTTAAATCAGCATCGTACGCTTATGCGACACAACCCTTGTGTCGCTAAGCTCATTGTGTCGCACTTCTATGCGACAACCATTATGTCGCATTATCAACTTTATGTCGCATATTGTGTCGCATAAAATAGAATGTTTAAAAACTCAGATTTTCACTAAGTATTGGATTTGTAAAACCTTAAACTTTCAAACTACATGACTTCGGAAATACATTGGTACATACGATACAAGCATAATACTTCGAAAAACAAGATAATAACGTTGAGAATTTCATTACAAAACAATCACCAACGGGCCGTACACGTTTTCAAATATACAAGTCAATCAACCAAACAGTAGTAATTTGGACAAGTCAATCAACCAAATCGGGGTAATTTGGACAAACAACTACAAAGGTAGTCTTTCGAGATGCCTAAACAATTAATAACCATCTCGTGTCATGGACACCTTCAGGTTACAAGTCTTCGGACCACACTTCAAGGCAAAGCAATCCAAGTTATTAATTCAAACTTTCAAGACTCAGGTGAGTCTCATGGCCCCTATTTTACTGCTTTTCAATCAGGGGTGTGATTTTATTGCTCATTTTGTTTTACAAGTTGAACGCAAGTACAAATCAAATCAAATACTACATGAGTTTCAAGCTAATCAATTTAAAGCCCTCCATAGCATAGTCTGGTAATACGTAGTAGCGTGAATGTTAGTATATGATATCATATAGGATTGACAATCCGCCTCCGGGTTAGCACGCACTAACTGGTCAAACGGACGTATTAGCATTTGGGAAGACGAGTGTGGATTAGGCACTCGTAGGAGGCATTTCAAGTTAGGTTTCCTTAAGTGGGCCTGACAACTCAAGTTAAGCTCAGACTATGTGCTCATGGATGTATAACTTTTATTTTGCTTAATTGCATTTTAAATTCAATTATTAAATCTTTCGGTTCATACAAACATATGTGTTGACATACAAACCTGTGAGCTCACCAGCGTTTCGCTGACCAATTTTAGCATGTATCACAGGTGACCAGCAGTAGGTTGGACTGCTCAAGTAAGGATCAATTAGCTCGAGTCATCATGCAAACAATCAGAGATTTAGCTGCATTATTATATTTTGTATGGATTAATTATGTACTTAAATCTCTCAATTTCGAGCTGAGCTAATGTAAACAATATTTTGATGTAAACTTTGTTTTTGTCAATACAAGTTAAAACGACGCATATAGTGGTCGTTCATTATATATCTTTGTGCTGTGATTATTGTTTCATAACACCCAAATCTTGCTTCCGCTAAACAATAAATTTGGGGGTTTTACAGATGATATAGCGTATCCATCAGTTCAGTTACATACTTATCAAAATAGTTCACCATCTGGGTTTTGTTAGGATTATACCAATCTTCATATTCTTTTTCAATCTTCTCAATGTAAAGTCAATAGTAGATGCTCTGATAACAGCCATAATATGATATGTATCATCTTTCCCAACTTCTAAAAGCTGAATCAATCCACCACTCGTACTAACTACTGGCACAGGTATCCTTCCTAAATTAGTATCTTCAACCTCAGTGTTAATACCTAAGTCATTTCCTTCTTCTTCAGTTATACTTTCTAAATCCACTTCCTCTTCTTCAGATATAGTATCTAGTGTAGGGTTATCAAATGTCCTAAGAGAATGTTCATCAACACAGACATCCTTGCATTCCACAGTTTCATTCAAAATTTCCATTTGCTTATTTTCCATTTCAATAACAGTTAACGAAGTCTATATATACAAATTATCACTTAAATTAGAACACATATAACACAAGTAAAATATATTATACAAATATAATACATTTACATAATTACACATTTTTAATAAAATTATTAAATTTCTTTTACTAAGCTAATCAATAGATCTTGGTAGCTCCATTGATAGTACACAAAAGTGGAGAAACAGGTCAGCGCGAAGCTTATTAAAAACCTATTTCTTTCGAGAAGCACCTTACCTCTTATATGATAAATCAATGAGGTAGGGCTTTTACTCTCCTTATACCTTTGTTTTCATTAGTATTCTCAATGGATGAGCCGATATTTCTTATTGATTTTGCGAAGTATCAGAAATAAATATTATAAAAGTTAAATAATTAGTTTAAGTAAAATACACCGCTCCCCCGGTAAAACAAAAGTTCAACAGGTTAAGTGTTCCCCGGCAGCGGCGCCAAAAACTTGATGTGTGCTAAGTATAGGCAATTATAATCACAAGTTTAAATTAAGGAAATACTAAATAATACTATCACACAATTCAGGCAAGATTGATCCGTTCATGTAATATAGCTTAATAAGTAAGTCCAAATTCGAACACAAGGAACACAAGAAACGTGATTTTTATTTATAACTAATTATCTATTTATTTCTAATTACAAATATTTACAATTATAATACAAATAAATAAAAGGATTCAATTTACAATAATCTACAAGATAAGGGGGACGTTTTAGTTCCGAACGAACATATTTATATATATATTTTGATACAGATTCTAATAGATAAGTTTTAGGAACAACTTAATAATACTCAGATGGATAAAAGATTATAATTATTCAAACTATTATTTATTAAACTTATTATATGTACTTATGTCTATTTGCTTTGTTGGCTATTATTACTGGTGAATTACTAATGCAGAAGATCACTTAGGGTTAAGTCAAATCCTCATCATAGCAACACAATCATAAGGTTACGCAAAGTGTTACTAATTAATAAGATCTATCATCAGTTTATTAATACAATTTCCAAGGTTAGGCTTGAATCACAGTATTACTTTATATTAATGAATCATTCTTCGTCTATCGCATAAGGTTAAGATCAAGACATAAACACAATCACTTAATTTATATAAACTTAATATGGTCATCCTCGTTTAATATAAATCAGTCTAACTATGTCAAGAATAATCACTAATACATCATAATAAAGACAATTCTTGTATAATAAACATTCAATAATATAGTTCCAACATAAACATATAATTCAAATAATAAACTCAATAAACATTCATTCAAACAATTATAATGAAAACCTAATTCACAATTAGATCAAATAAACAATATCATAAATAACTCAATAAGGTTATTGTTTGGGGCTAAATTTTATAGTTAGGATACATGATCCTGAAGTCTCTATTACTATTGAAAATTATATCTAGGATCATGCATATGTTCAGGATAAAGCTAAGACTAAGGATCCTGAGATTCTATGTTTATATGATACAGGTAATCAAGATCTTGGATATATCCAGGATCACACTTGGATTAAGGATCCCGATTATAGATGAGTATTTAGATATATTCAAGATCCTGAGTACTGTAGAAATCTTAAATATACTCAGGATCTCACATATGTTTAGGATCTCGGATGATAAGGATCCCGGATATGTTAAGTATCTTGGAATCAGATGTTACTAATGTTTGTTTGTTAGTTTGTGTTCAGGATCTTGGATATTCAGGATCCCGGGCGATCAGGATCCAGGATATATTCGGTATCCTGAGTAAAACGTCACTAATCTTTATTTGACCGTTATGTACCTTGACCAAGTCTACCAAGAGTTAAACGTGGGTCAATCATGCCTATATTTAAGGATCAAGTCGAGAAGAAGTCAAGAAAAACGTGTAAAAAGGCTGGGTCAATATGGAAGACTAGAGGATCCCGAGAATCTCGGAGGATCCCTGATTTTTAGGAAAGTTAGTTATATTGTAAATGCTATATAAACAGAGGCAAATGATCGTAGGAACCATCTTTTTCTCTGCTCATACACTACTGATACACCACTAAAACACCAAAAACACACTATCACTTCACCGATTCATCACCGTTAACACTCTAGATCGATCATTTGCGCTCTTTCTTTGTATTATCCTGATTTTGAAGTAATAATATCAACAAAGGCAAGGATCGATTGATCCTTCCCGAGGTTTTATGCCGGCGATCAACCTTGATCAAGGGCTTTCCTCGTACATCCTTGTGTCGATCGCATTTACTTTACGTTTTCGTCGTTTAATTTGCATTTCATTGATCTTTTGATCATAAATTCTGCATTATCCTGATTTTATCATAAGTATACGTATTTATTTTGTTTCTAATCATCTTTTTTATCACAATTATTGCATTATCATTCTGTTTCATGCATTTTTATTGATCGTAATCATATTTTTATTGCATAACTTGCATTATCCTAAAAATACTTTGCATTTTACTTAAACTTTTGGAATAATCTTGTTTACAAACACTTGTTTTCGTTATTAATCATCTCTTTAACAAGGATCAACGTTTATATATACATAAACCATGTTTTTCATTCAAAATTGTTATTTACTAATATAGATAATCGTGTTTCCACGTAATTATCTTGAAAGTAACTTCAAGCACACTACCTCACAAACTAGATTTCATCACTTAATTGCCTTGGGTAATTTTTGACCAAAACAGTTTGGCGCCCACCGTGGGGCAAGTGGTGCTTTTCATAATCAAATTCTTGTTACAATCCTTGTTAAATCACTTTTTTCAAAGGTTTTTGTCAAAAATGTCGACACAAGGACAACCTATATCTTCTATTGTGCCATCATCGACATCTATGATGACTAATCTACCTCCTGCTTCCCCTCCTTCATCATCACAACGGGGATCAGAGAATATCTATAGGAGGACGGCTTCCACAGGATCTACCTTCTTAGGATCCGGGATCACAGATCAGGATCCCGTTATTATTTCTAACAAGAATATTGTGGCTTTGTTTTCACAGGTGAAAGAGTAATTAGGACGTGGGGAACAGAGTAACGAGGCCTTGAAGAAGGATCTTGAAAGCTTGAGCAGAAGAATCAACACTCCCCCTAATCAGGATACTACTTCTTTTCGGAGCAGGATCCTGGATTTCAACACTCCAACATTTGCAAGTATTGGAGCAGATTGCATTGCCATGCAAGGAACTACTGGGATCTTGACACCTCAGGA
Source organism: Helichrysum umbraculigerum (assembly GCA_949592205.1). Lineage (NCBI taxonomy): Eukaryota > Viridiplantae > Streptophyta > Magnoliopsida > Asterales > Asteraceae > Helichrysum > Helichrysum umbraculigerum. The sequence continues at coordinate 69,261,023 of CATIUR010000003.1, forward strand.
TCCTGAGAAGACTCCAAGATTGTGACACCCGTCAAGTTAGGACTAGAAATTAGTGCCTAATCAAGTTTTAATACATGTAATTAGTTCTGTGTTAGGCTAATTAATGTATCAAATTATATATATATATATATATATATATATATATATATATATATATATATATATATATATATATATATATTGTTGAATATATATACAAGTATTATGCGATTTGATTAAGTCGTACAAGTCAAATCGAATGTAATTCGGTTCAATTAAATACGGACGTTGGTGAACGATTTTATTAAATAATACAATATTATTTAGTAACACAATTATATCCAAAATATTGTTTTATAATATTACGTACTCAATTCGTATTGTACAAAAACGCGCAAACAAACAAAACGAGATAACGTTATATTTTTATAACGCAACTATTAAGTATTTTATAAAATGCTTCAACAAAAATATCGAATAAATATTCGTATTTTTAAAAAAACGTATAATTAAACGAATAAAATAATTGTTTAACGTATAAACGATTGGGAAAACGAACACCGCACGGGGCACGAATGCAGGAGCTGAGGAAGTGAGGCTTTCATCAAAACCCCACTCCCTCCCCATTTTCTTCTTCATTTTTCACCTACACTTTCTCTCTTCTCTCTCTTTTTCTCTCAAAAACCAAAAACCAAACTATCACCTTAATCATCAAAATAACACCATCATACGACCTCGGATCATCAAGATTTTTAGAGATTAACGACCACCACGCTACGATCTACAATCCTATCTTTTCGGATTTTCAATCCGACACCGCGTAAGTTTCCGACAAATTCCCGAAACTTCTCGTTTTAGCTTATTTTTACATGCTTACGGGTTATTTGGGTTTATATGTGTCCATTACAAAAGGTAAAACACGATTTTATAGCTTTAAAATGGGTTAGATTTGAGTTTTGGGTCGAAAATCTTCGACAGTCGCTGGGCTCTGTTTTGGTGTTCATCTTTGCGACACAAGACTTGTGTCGCAGGTTGTGTCGCATAAAACCCCTTATGTCATATTTTGTGTCGTAAAAACTCAGTTATGTCGGACCTTTTGCGACACAATATTGTGTCGTACCTTATGTCGCAAATACCATGCGACACAATCGCTATGTCGCTGTTGAATCAGCATTATACGCTTATGCGACACAACCCTTGTGTCGCTAAGCTCTTGTGTCGCACTTATATGCGACACAACCCTTGTGTCGCATAACAAATTATTATGTCGCATATTGTGTCGCATAAAACATAATATTTACAACTTTTTACTAAGTGTCGAGACCAAAATTTTATCACTTGATTTCACCCAAATTCAAGTCCAGATGCGTTTTTCACCAAAGCAAATTAATAGAAATAAAAAATTTTCGAGCTGACCTGGCATCTCGACCCCAGCCAGGGGCCAGCCCCTTGGACCCCGCCAGGGGTTGCCACCCCTGGAACCCCGCTAACCAGGGGCGCTGCCCCCGGACCCCCGTGCTTAGATTACGTAAGCACATTTCTCACCAAGTGTCAAACTTGTACAACTTCAAAACGATTATACGATACAACTTTTCAAACATAATGGAATTTGCTTTTCTAGCATAACGCTTCGAAATCAATGTGATAACATCAAGACTATTATTACAATTAATCACCAACGGACCGTACACGTTTTCAAACATACAATTCAATCAACCAAATCGTAGTAATTTGGACAAGTCAATCAACCAAATCGGGGTAATTTGGACAAACAACTACAAAGGTAGTCTTTCGAAATATCTAAACAATTAATCACCATCGCGTGTCATGGACACCTTCAGGTTACAAGTCTTCGGACCACACTTCAAGGCAAATCAATTCAAGTTATTAATTCGAACTTTCAAGACTCAGGTGAGTCTCATGGCCCCTATTTTAATGCTTTTCAATCAGGGGTGTGATATTATTGCTCGTTTTGTTTTACAAGTTGAACGCAAGTACAAATCAAATCAAATACTACATGAGTTTCAAGCTAATCAATTTAAAGCCCTCCATAGCATAGTCTGGTAATACGTAGTAGCGTGAATGTTAGTATATGATATCATATAGGATTGACAATCCTCGTCCGGGTTAGCACGCACTAACTGGTCAAACGGACGTATTAGCATTTGGGAAGACGAGTGTGGATTAGGCACTCGTAGGAGGCATTTCAAGTTAGATTTCCTTAAGTGGGCCTGACAACTCAAGTTAAGCTCAGACTATGTGCTCATGGCTGTATAACTTTTATTTTGCTTAATTGCATTTTAAATTCAATTATTAAACCTTGCGGTTCATACAAACATATGTGTTGACATACAAACTTGTGAGCTCACCAGTGTTTCGCTGACCAATTTTAGCATGTATCACAGGTGACCAGCAGTAGGTTGGACTGCTCAAGTAAGGATCAATTAGCTCGAGTCATCATGCAAACAATCAGAGATTTAGCTGCATTATTATATTTTGTATAGATTAATTATGTACTTAAATCTCTCAATTTCAAGCTGAGCTAATGTAAACAATATTTTTGATGTAAACTTTTGGTTTTATCAATACAAGTCCAAAACGACGCATATAGTGGTCGTTCATTATATATCTTTGTACTGTGATTATTGATTCGTAACACCCCAAAACGTGCTTCCGCTAAACAATAAATTTGGAGGTGTTATAAGGATCCTCAATCATGTCGTCTAACAGTGGTAATATATCTTATGGTTGTTCTTTTGGTACTAACAATGTGCAGGATCCTGGAGTAAGCCCTATAATAAAAAGGGAGTTGCAGAAGCTGAAAGACATGATATCAAGTGTTCCTGGTATTGTTCAACCTATTCCTGAAGTCGCTCCATCAGCCCACAGGATCTCGAGATTTGCACCACCGATTTGTGATGCTGAGATCCCGAAAAGATTAAAGACTCCTAGCATGAAGCTTTACGATGGAACGACGGATCCTGAGGAGCACATCGCCCAATATAGGGAAAGGATGGAGATTATTCTGATTCCTTATGATCTCAGAGAAGCGTGCTTATGCAAAGGATTTGGATCAACTCTGACAGGATCCGCTTTAAAATGGTTGTTAAATGTTCCTCCCTATTCTATTACTTCGTTTGCTCATATGGTTAATTTATTTAATAATCAATTTTCTTGTAGTAGAACATTTGAAAAATTGACCATTGATTTATATAGAATTGTTCAAAGGGCTAATGAGTCTCTTCGAGATTTCGTGGGAAGATTTGAAAGAGAATCTTTGGATATACCTAACCTAGATGTGGCTACTGCAGTACAAGCCTTTAAGATGGGGATCAATAGGGATTCTCCATTTTATGAGGATCTTGTGATGAATCCTTGCAGAAACCTTGATGAAGTCAGGAATAGAGCTCTGAGGTTCATAAGGCTAGAAGAGGACGCTTTGATCCAGAAAAGGGTGGAAATTTCATCAACATATGACAGGTCCAACAGGAAATCAGAATCGTCCTCGTACAGATCCAAAGGGAACAAGTCTTATGCCAGAAATGAGGATCGTCGGATCATTGCAATTGGAGAGGATGACCAAGAATATCCTAAACTAACTGATTATTGTTTTTCTGTTGACACTACAGGGATCTTGTGTGCTATGCAGGGTCTTGGAGATAAGGCGAGATGGCAAAAAAGAAATCATAAAGCCGTCGCTTGGAAGGATAAGACTAAGTGGTGCGCATATCATAAGGATTTCGGTCACGTAACTGAGGATTGCATACCCCTCAGAAAAGAAATCAACCATCTGCTCAGTAAGGGATACTTGAAGGAGCTACTTGGAAGAAAGAAGGATCACGGCCGGGATCATGACAAGGCTCTGGATCCCGAAGCTCAGGATAATCATAGGATCCCGCACAGAGCAGGATGACCACCGTCGAACGCCAAGGATCTTGATAAATGGTGAAAGCTCGATTAATATCATCCGCTTGGAGACTTTGAAGAGAATGGGCATACCGGAATCTGAGATCATCTACAAGTCTACTGTATTGGTAGGATTCAGTGGTGTAGCAAAGAATACAATCGGCGAGATCAAATTGCCAATTTACATCGAAGGGGAAGCGAAGGATTTCTACACAACGTCAATGAAATATACTACCAAGCCTCCATCAGCATAACAATCAATGAAAAAATGCATGGGATATCTTGGCTACAATCAGATAAGGTATCAAAGAAGTGCGACTCCATTCTGAGGATCCTAAGGTGAAAAGGATAGGATGAATGTTATTGTGTGCTGATATGTTCAAGAAAGCAAGATTCCTGATCTTGGCAAACGTGGTGGTGGAATACAAATCTAATTGGTAAATCATTACTCGTAAACTTGGCGTTATCCCAAAATATGAACGATGCTGCATAAGTTAAAGGTCCTGAAAGGTCAGAACTTCTTATCTATTACTTAAGTAAAAGTCTACTAGATGCTGATGCCAGGTATTCTTATATTAAAAAATTTATGTTTGTATTGGTTATCTTGAAATACATTCTATGCATGATAAGATTAATCAATTATTAAATATAAAAACCAAGAATGTCACTTTGAATAACTAAATGATCTCGGAAATTAGATGTGTATAATCCTATAATGAGATTGCAGAAATATGATAAAACTTTATGTTTTGAGTAAACTTTACTCGCAATCTTTAAAATAAAATATGGATACAATATGCTTAGTTAGCTTAAGATATGGTATTAAAATCACCTTAAAGGTATGACATGCAACAGGATGTTGATTGTAAATTTTAAAGTACCAATAATGAAATAGATTACGAAACATCAACTGAAGGTTTACAATTAACTAAGGATATCAGTATAAAATATATAGGTGTATGTTAGTTACTAATCATCATTGCAAATATGCTCTAAAGATAGTTAGACTTGTTTTGTATTCGGATATGCTTTTAAGATTCTGCAGTAACTTCATGATCTTTAACTGATGCTATGTTGGTGATCTTGAGTTTGAGGATAATTGGACACATCAGGTTCTGGGGGCAAGTTAGGATCATAGATGTAGTCAATCATTAAATTTTTTGCAGAAGGATTATTATTGTTGCGGTTATTTTGAGGATCATGAAGCGTAAGCAAAACTGAAGGGTATGCACGAAGCAATTTGTGGAAACTATCCTGGGGGCATACATGGAAATGTTCAGAACCGATGCATCCAATTATCTATCTGTGATCAATGCTTGATTGGCTTGGATGCTGGAAAACGGGGACTTGTTGATGGAAAACTACTTCCAATATCATGGAATGCTATTCACTTAAAACTCTATCATGTGTAAGTTGAGTATTTATATTCAAGATAAAAAGGTACCCCTATGATCCTTAACTTTTCATTAATTTTTATATTCTTACTATATATGTATGTGTGTATCATAATTATATGTTGATATATGCATGAAAATCTTTCACAATTATTATTTTCATTCGAATCTGATACTGATTTAAGCATCGGATGAGTGTTAGGCAAAGTAACACTCACCTTTACCCAAGATCTTGTATTTGTTGTAGTTCATGCATCTAAGGATCATGGAATGAAGATTAGGGGTTGGCCACCTCTCCTCCGTTAAGAATCCCAGCGATTCTCTAAGGTTTAGAGGTTTGCTGATGCATAAACACCTCTCTAAGAATTTAGGTTTCCACAACCCATCGGGTGTGCACGATGTTTGATTATAGTGTCAGGGTTAGGGAATCGTGGTTGCCTCTGGTGCCCGACAACTTCATTTCCATTGGCCTATAGATCAAACTCTTCCGATTGTCGGCACTGAGTGCACTAGGTGCCGACCTAAGGTTTGTGTCATTTTCACGTCACTCTAAGGTTTGTAATGTTTTCACATTACCTAAGGTTTTGGCGTATTCGCGTCACTAAGTACACAAGGCTTGTAATGTTTTTACATTATCTATTACGCAAGGTTTGTAATGTTTTCACATTACCAATTGGTTAGGCATATTCATGTCTCAAATGGCTTGGCCCACGAATCAAACGGTTGTAATGTTTTCACATTACCAAATGGTTTGGCATTTACATATCACAAAAATTGATTTATCAAAAGTTTTCTTAAGATTTGTAATGTTTTACACATTACCAAAATATTTTTCGGATTTAATCCAAAGATTATGATTGTTATAATGTTTTCACATTATTCAAAATTTATGATATTTTCAGAAATAATTGCAATATTTTTACATGACTTAAAATTTTTGACGGATTTTATGCCATTCTTAAAGAGAAACAAAAAATCGTAATGTTTTGACATTATGAAGATAATTGGAATGTTTTCATGTTATTGAAATCATATAACAATATTATATTTCAGGATCACTGGATTATCCCAAGAGAAGTCCTAATATCTTCTTTGAACATATTGAGATTTGTTTCAGGATCCTGAGATACAGGGGATTCTGAGTCAAAGATCATAAAAATGATCATGATGTTTACAGGTTATTCGAAAGACTTTGACACTATTGTGTCATTTTAAAATGTTAGTAATGTTTTCACGTTATTTTGGCAATCTTTGATATTGTCATATTACAGGATATAATCATCACCGTTGATGGTTTTAATATGCTTCTCAATCTGAAGTATGTTTCAGGATCCTGAGATATGGGAATCCTGAGAATGAAGTTATTTCAAGTTTTCTGAGGGAATCTCCTCAGAATCCTTGAGGTATATGTAAAGTAAGCATGTGATGGGAGAATCCTCCCATTATCTCGACAGACCTATAGATATGATCATAATAAGCATGTATTGGGGGAATCTCCCCAGTATCTTAAGATCGGATTATCTCTAGTACATCCTGAGGGAATCTCCTCAGGATCCTGGTAATCAGTATTAAATAAATTGAGGGAATCTCCTCAATATCCTGAAGACAAAGGATATATAAATCCTAATTGGTAGCCTTGGTGTGACAACCGTCAATTTAGGACTAGAATTTAGTGCCTAATCAAGTTTTAATACATGTAATTAGTTCTGTGTTAGGCTAATTAATGTATCAATTATTATATATATTGTTGAATATATATCTACAATTATACGATTTGTTTAAATCGTACAAGTTTCAAATCGAATGAATTTCGATACAATAAATACGGACGTTGGTGACCAACTTTTATTAAATAACGCTTTTATGTCAAAAGTATTATTATTATAATACTTCGTATTCATTCGTACCGTACAATCAGAAAGTTACACAATTTAAAATGTAAAACGCGCAAACAAATTAACTTACCTTTTTATAATTCAAATATAAAGTGATTAGTAAAATATTTAAATAAAATATAGCGTAATAATTTGTATTTTAAAAGGTACCAATTAATATTTAAAATAATTATTTCACGTTTAAACGACGGAGCAAACGAACACCGCACGGAGCGGAAACGCGGGGCGAAAATGGGGGCTTAACCTCCCATTCCCACCCACTTTTCTTTCATTTATCTTTTCCTTCTCTCTCTCTTCTTTCTCTTTTCTCTCTAATTATCATCATCACCAACATCTCCAAATCATCAAAAATCACAAAATAAACGCCCTAAGCGACTTCGGATCTTCAAGCCCCTTTGGAAATAAACGACCACCTCGCGACGATCTACAATCCTACCTTTCCGGATTTTCATTTCATCACTTTGTAAGTTTCCGACAAATTACGAAATCTCTCGATTTTACTTACTTTTCATATATTATTGTTTGGATAAGCTTAATATGTCCCTATAAGGGTTGGGTAAAAGAATCAGACCAAACGGAAACCCGAAAACACGTTTTTGGCTCGAAATCCGTCAATCAGGTGATAGTGTCGCATGGATGAACCCAGGTATGCGACACTACTAGCGACACTCCTTAAGTGCCGCTATACTTCTGATACCGACACTCCCTAAGTGTCGCATAAGCTCAATTGTTGGCCTCTGACCGTCACTACTGAAGTGACGCCTATATATACCTAGCGACACTTGTTAAGTGCCGCCATATCCTTTTATCTGACACAACATACCGTCACTAGATAAGTGACGCCCTATATTCTATACCGACACTTCATAAGTGTCGCCCATAATCCCATTTTGATCTATACCCGCCACTCTATAAGTGACGCCACACTATTTTACCCGACACTTCGGTAGTGTCGCTATGATACACGTCACTTCTTAAGTGACGCCCAAATATCCGAAATCATTATTTTATACGACACTCCATAAGTGCCGCCGTTATGCTGAACCCGTCACTCCTGAAGTGACGCATACTATTACACACGACACTAGCCCAGTGACGCTATACCTTCGAATCTGACACTTCACACGACACTTCCTTAGTGTCGCATGATCTCCCTTAGTGACGCCCATAGTGACGCATAAAACAGCAGGTTTTCCAAATATTTTTACACCAAGTGTCGAGATTTTACAACTTCAAATGCTTATTCCATACGACTTTTAGAACATAATGGGACTTATATTTCAAGTGTAACACTTCAAAAACATGACGACAACAATAACACTTTTATCTCAACTAATCACCAACGGGCCGTACGCGTTTTCAAAACATACTTCAACATCAGACAAGTCGTTGTAACTTGTATCAACTTATTCAAACAAGTCGTTGTAACTTGCATCAACTTATTCAAACAAGTCGTTGTAACTTGTATCAATCTAATCAAACAAGTCGTAGTAACTTGTAACAATACAATCAACCAAATCGGGGCAATTTGGACATTAAGTTAGACAAACAATTCCAATGGTAGTCTTTCGAGATACCAATACAATTAATGACAATTTAAGTGTCGTGGACACATTCAGGTTTCAAGTCTTTGGACACCAACACACTGCTAATTACTTCAAGTTAATTGCTTAACATTTCAAGACTCAGGTGAGTTTCATAGCCCCATTTTCACTGCTTTACAACTAGGGGTGTGATATTACTACTCGATTTTGTTTTACAAGTAGAACGCAAGTGCCAAACTTCAAATACTACATGAGTTTCAAGCTAATCAATTTAAAGTCCTCCATAAGCATAGTCTCTAGTATTTATAGCGTGAATGTTAGTATATGATATCATATGGGATTGACAATCCTCATCCGGGTTAGCACGCACTAACCGGTCAAACGGATGTATTAGCATTTGGGAAGACGAGTGTTGATTAGGCACTCGTAGGAGGCACTCCAAGTTAGGTTTCCTTAATTGGGCCTGACAAATCAAGTTAAGCTCAGACTATGTGCTCATGGACAGTATAACTTTTATTTTGCTTAATTGCATTTTAAATTCAATATAAATCTTGCGGTTCTGACAACTATACATTGACATACAAACCTGTGAGCTCACCAGCGTTTTCGCTGACCCATTTTAGTATTTATCACAGGTACCCAGCAGTAGGTTGACTGCACAAGCAGGAACTATTAGCTCGAGTCAGCATTCATACAACTAGAGATTGGATTGCATTATTATATTTTGTAAAAGTAATTATGCTTTGTAATCTCTCAATTTCAGGAATCGAGCTAATGTAACTATATTTTGATGTAAACACTTACTTTATCTATACAAGTTTAAAACGACGCATATAGTGGTCGTTCATTATATCTTATGTGCTTTGTATATTGATTAGTGACACCCAAATCAAGCTTCCGCAAATCATTAAATTTGGGGGTGTCACACTTGGCTTCTTTGGCTTCCTTCTTCTTCGAGTATCTTGAATGACTTTCAAGATTCTGATATTACTTGGGAATTTTACGATTGAAAGTCTGTTTCAGAATCCTGGAGTATTGGGATCCTGGGAACAGGATTATTTCGAATATATGTTGAGGGAACCTCCTCAAGATTCTGAGTGTATGGATGAAATAAACATATATTGGGGGAATCTCTCCAGTATCCAGGAGATAGAAGATGAATAGAGGATGATAACACACATCAAATGAGAAGACAGCCTTCCTGCTCCCTTTCTATCCATCGTCTTCATCCATGGTGAGTTTTCCTCACTACCAAGAACTTATCTTTTCAGATAGTTCAACAAGAATCAAAAGGAGCCTCTGTATGCTCTCTCTCTCTCTCTCTCTCTCTCTCTCTCTCTCTCTCTCACTCTACATTCATCATCCAAGTTTAGGCCTTGCTCATTACAGAAATCCATCTCCTCAGATGGTAGCCATTCGATTCACACCACCCTTAGTGTCGTTCAATACACTCTAACGGGTTATCCACGTAAATTACGGAGTGTAACGAATCGAACCAAGCCAATCCACACTCAGGATTAGCTTATCCTGGATAAAAGTTCCACAAGCGGAAATTGGAAGGCTCAAAAAGACTAAGTGGTCAACATAAACCACTTGAACACCACCATGGCTAACCGTGTTAGGTTGACCTCATTCTAGGCACAGTCCAAGTATGTATAAAATTGACAGGAATGGGGGCATCCCTTCTGGATCCTGGAGATAGTTGATTTGTTAAAGATTCAAGAAGAAATACCATGATCAAGGTCGTGGAAGTCCATGATGCTTTAGATAAACAAAGAAGCTACGCCAAGCCATGAGTACAGTTTGGGAGTAACATAGCTTGGTCACGGATTAAACAAAGGATTCAGGTATGTTTTATCACTCTTTGAAGTCGTTGTACTATTTTTCATTGAAACTCGACGAAGAACAGGTAACCGAAGCCATTATTAAGTTTGAAGTTATGCAAATGAGGTATGAAAGGGTTTATGCTTATCAAAAATTCAATCAACGTGGACATGGTTATCAATTCATGGTAATATCTTGCCTCATTTATTTAATGCTTATTTTTAGAAGTTGTGTCACCATCAGGGTCCTGAAGATAACACAACTTGGGGGCAATTGTTTGGGGCTAAATTTTATAGTTAGGATACAGGATCCTGAAGTCTCTAGTTACTATTGAAAGTTATATCTAGGATCATGCATATGTTCAGGATAAAGCTAAGACTAAGGATCCTGAGATTCTATGTTTATATGATACAGGTAATCAAGATCTTGGATATATCCAGGATCACACTTGGATCAAGGATCCCGATTATAGATGAGTATTTAGATATATTCAAGATCCTGAGTACTGTAGAAATCTTAAATATACTCAGGATCTCACATATGTTTAGGATCTCGGATGATAAGGATCCCGGATATGTTAAGTATCTTGGAATCATATGTTACTAATGTTTGTTTGTTAGTTTGTGTTCAGGATCTTGGATATTCAGGATCCCGGGCGATCAGGATCCAGGATATATTCGGTATCCTGAGTAAAACGTCACTAATCTTTATTTGACCGTTATGTACCTTGACCAAGTCTACCAAGAGTTAAACGTGGGTCAATCATGCCTATATTTAAGGATCAAGTCGAGAAGAAGTCAAGAAAAACGTGTATAAAGGCTGGGTCAATATGGAAGACTGGAGGATCCCGAGAATCTCGGAGGATCCCTGATTTTTAGGAAAGTTAGTTATATTGTAAATGCTATATAAACAGAGGCAAATGATCGTAGGAACCATCTTTTTCTCTGCTCATACACTACTGATACACCACTAAAACACCAAAAACACACTATCACTTCACCGATTCATCACCGTTAACACTCTAGATCGATCATTTGCGCTCTTTCTTTGTATTATCCTGATTTTGAAGTAATAATATCAACAAAGGCAAGGATCGATTGATCCTTCCCGAGGTTTTATGCCGGCGATCAACCTTGATCAAGGGCTTTCCTCGTACATCCTTGTGTCGATCGCATTTACTTTACGTTTTCGTCGTTTAATTTGCATTTCATTGATCTTTTGATCATAAATTCTGCATTATCCTGATTTTATCATAAGTATACGTATTTATTTTGTTTCTAATCATCTTTTTTATCACAATTATTGCATTATCATTCTGTTTCATGCATTTTTATTGATCGTAATCATATTTTTATTGCATAACTTGCATTATCCTAAAAATACTTTGCATTTTACTTAAACTTTTGGAATAATCTTGTTTACAAACACTTGTTTTCGTTATTAATCATCTCTTTAACAAGGATCAACGTTTATATATACATAAACCATGTTTTTCATTCAAAATTGTTATTTACTAATATAGATAATCGTGTTTCCACGTAATTATCTTAAAAGTAACTTCAAGCAAACTTCCTCACAAACTAGATTTGATCACTTAATTGCCTTGGGTAATTTTTGACCAAAACAGTTATTAAAGTTACAAGAACCAATTGACGAACTAGCTTTTCCTAGGGTTAAAAACCTTCAAACCCTAGCTCCTTAGCCTCCAAAATCGCACCTAAAGTCGACCTAAAACCCTAACTTTCGGTTTTAGTATTCTTGAATCGTATATGAAAAACCTAAACCTAAGCCTCTATTTATACTTTTTCTGGCCGACCTTTCAACCGCCGGTTGGGACCTCCAACCGCCGGTTGGGCTCTTTGAATCCTGGTCCAACTCCACGTGTCTCCACCGCCTTAGAAACCTAATACTCCAACCGCCGGTTGGGCTTTCCAACCGCCGGTTGGACCTTAATTCCAGAATATTCTAAAAACGGGTTTGGGCTTCAATTTGGGCTCTCTCTTTTCTTTAACGAGTTTAACTCTCTTTCTTAGCCTAATTCTTCATTTTAACACTTTTGGTCTTCATTTCTTCAAGGTTTAAGCTCCTTTTTCTTCATTCTTTCAGTTTCTTCAGTTTCTTTCAGTTTCGGATTCGTTCTTGTTCCTTTTTCTTCAATCTTCAATTAAAAATACATTTCTGCAAATATTAACAAAATAAGTATCTAAAATCATATAAATGCACTAAAATGTATATAAATATAGGGATAAATTACTATAAAATATACTATCTATTTGATGCTTATCAATTAGTTAAAGATTTAAGGTTCTTACTAGTTTGGAGATGAAAACGGAAGAAGAGTGATGAAGATGATGTTGTAGCTAGTTCTTGTTCTAACCCTTTGTATGATGATCAAAATGAAGATGATGATGATGTTTATTATGTTGTTGCTGTCGTGAGTTTGGAAGGGAAAAAGGAGAGGAGTTGTTGAATTTTTGGTGGAAAAAGTGTGTGGAGTAAGTAAATGTATTAAGATGTGTTTGTGTGTGTTGATCTAGTCAACAAGAAAAGTGAGGGGGAAAAATGGTCTAAGGCATGGCCGGCCATACCCTCACTAAGGGTATGGTCTCCCACTTTTTGGTTCCCTAATTGTTGTGTTTAAGCCCGAGTTCTTTTACCCGATCATTTCACGTTAATTCGCGTTTTATTCGGTTATTTCGTTAACGTTTAATATACGTTAATATACTTCGAAGTATTATTACATATACTTCATTTTGAGTTACAAAAATATAATTTTTGACTAGTTTGTTTGTCGGGTTTGTTTTATTTATTTTGTCGCATTCGTAACGTTTTTAATAAAAACGTATAATCGTTTAATGTTTTATCGTTATGCAGTAATGTTAGCATAATATTTCGAAGTAAATATCTACTATAAAAATAGTTTCAAGATATTTATAAAATTTGTATCACCAACGTACATATTTGTTTTGTCGGACTCGCTCCGATTGTTTCGTGCGTAATTACTAATAACTACAATTTTTGTAGTACATCAATATTAAATCGTTAGGTTTTGCTAGACTTATCTCATAAAAATAGTTTGTGGATTCACTAAGCAGGGAATTAGCTCTAAGTATGCGAGTGTTTAGTGTACGTAATTATATCGAATTTTGCGGAGTGTCACAATACATTAACATATAATAAATATAAGTTAAGTCATAATGCAACACACCTAAGATGTTTATATGTCAAGTTACACGTATTTTGTAGCTAAACTTAGCCTTAACGTTAATTGCATTTCTACTTTTTTTTATATAATTGGGCTTCAAAAATCAACACATCATTGTAGTTAACTATTATTTTTTTTGGATAAATCATTGTAGTTAACTGATCAAGCATTTGTTAGCTTGAGTGCGGATTGGATTAAACCGATTCGTTACACTCCGGATGATGTGGCTAACCCCAAAGATTCGTATAGAACGAGGTAAAGGGTGGTAAAATTCGGTGGTTATACCATCTAAAGAGATGGGTTTTAGTGATGAGCAAAGCTCATCATAATGAAGATGATGGAGAGGAAGGGAGCAGGGAGGCTGCCCTCCCATGTGTTGTCATGTGTTGTCTGATGATGTTGTTGCTTATGATGTTCAATGTGTGATATTGCAACTAGGGTTTGACCCCTTTATAAGGAGGAGGGGGCTGGCCCAACATTGAATCCCATGGGCTTAGCAATGTTGGGAGCTCAAAGTATGCGGCACACTATAACACCCCTTATTTTACTCAACCATTATAATAATGATTTTGACTCGGAAGCGTCGATTTAAAACATATTACTATTATACAATACCTTAAAATGTCTATAAACTTTTTCCACATACAATATACAACAGTTTAGTTTCTTTCAAACCAAATTACTACAACATAGGTGTTATATAATTCAAAACATATCATTAAGTATCAAAATGACATCAGAGTAATTCGTCTGTCAAACATTCCGTCCAATTCCAAAGCTTCCTGCCCACCCACAATATTCTCAAAAACCATAACCTGCAGGAAGTATAATGTGGGGGATTAGCATAACGCTAAGTGAGTGAATAAATAAACAGCAGTCCAACTTAGCATAACAACCTTGTATACAACAAATAACCATCTACCCACAACACATCTGTTTATCAGATACAACTGGCGTCAAAGAGGATCGGTGGTTCTTGAGGTAACACCTTCTCAAAGAACACTTTAAAACCAACTGCAGGCCCATACAGAGGTTTAACCGACTACTTGGTGCTATAACCCAAACAACACAGGCTACGACAATAATACTTGTACTAAGACCCTGTGTTATCCAACATTATAGCAAACCCAAGCCCAGCCCAGATGTCTGCTGGCCTCTGAATCAACTGGTGCCCAAAGGCAATACAACAAGTGATCACATAGCCACATACTCAACATGTATCATATCAAACTAACAGTCTATCCACAATATTATTATTAAACCAAAATAATCATGGAAACTGAATCAATAATAATACGTTCACCCATTGTAACCAAACCTGTTATAACTAAATTTACACTGAGGTTTATAGATCTACTCACCGAATACCTCAGTCGTCCACTCAGTAGTCTAATGTCACTGAGTCTTCTTCACATCTGAGAATACAATAGAACAATTCAAGTTAGTCACTTGACACTTGTCTCAATATTGATATAACATCATACAATTGTAATTACATCAAACAACTTATCACTAACTTGTATTAATTCAACATTCATTATTTCAAAATTATGAATAATCATTTTAACACCAAAATTTCATAATCATTAGAATCACCCCATCATGTTAAACTACTTTAATTATCACCAATCAACTTTATGATCATTATGATCACCTTATCACCTTCATCCATCTTAATCATTGTTAACTAATATAATTAGATCATTAACAAGATTATTAACTTCAAACATTAAGAATTTCTCAAAACCCATATACTAGGTCTAATGAATTCTTAAACAACCATGTTTAACTTTCATTCTTTCATTATTACTTAAGTGTTCTCAATCACAAATAATATCAATTTCATCATATAACCCATCAACTCATCATAATCATCAATTTCCCAAGAACACCCAATCAATTTCGCAACCCTTAGCTTAATTAATGTTAATCATCACCATAATTAAGCTTAAGTAACATTAATTTAACAATTTCAAACCTTAAATTCGGATTTTAACCCATCAATTAGCTAAAACCCCAAAAACCCCAAATTTTAGGTTATAGAAATCAAGAATTCATGACTTACAATGCATTAAGATGATGAAAGGATGATTCAATCATGTTATTGAAGCTTGAATTCGAGTTCTAGGGCTTCAATTTGGTGTTATAAAATGATTTTGTGAATTGATCTAGGGTTACCATGTTTCTGTACGTACGTATGTATATGTGGGGATAGATATTCACAAAACCGACTTAACCCTGTGAGTGTGCAATATAAATGATTTAATTTCATTCCCCGTACTTATCATTGTCTGGAACTTAAAAATCATTTGCGGGGAAAAACTATTTTATTTTACAGTCAACTGTATTACTTTAATACAAGTAATTATTTACTAGTCACAATAAGTTATTGAACTCTTTTCCTCATTTATTTAAAACAACAAACGAAATTATTTTCTGACACTTTAAATAATAGTTCACAGTCAAAAAATATTAAAAAACTACTAGGCCCAAGAAATGGGTGTTACACACACCATCATTAACTTTAGGGTTTATTGTTTCGTTATGTATTAAACTTTACACTTTTTACTATTGTATGCGACATACTTGCATTTGTTCGATTGTAAGCAGTGAACTTGTAAATATGATCTATTGTATGTATTATTTCCTTTTTGGGTAAGGCAAAAAAAGGAAACTTTCCTATTTGGGTATTACCCAAAAAGGAAATTTTATATACAATAGACTATATTTACAAATTCAATACATACATAGAATTTTTCAAAGTTCAACTCATACAATAGTAAAAAGTGTAAAGTTTAATACATAAAGAAACAATAAACCCTTAACTTTAACGCTAAGACCACTTGCAACGCGCCCTACATGGGGCATTCTCAAGCCTCAAAATGCCCAGAACGCTCGCAATGGGGCGTTTTGGAGCCCAACACGGGCAAAAAACGAGCGTTCTATGCTTTTTCTTTTCTTTTTTCTTTTCATTCCAAGTTTTAAATCAAAATAAATAAATAAATAACATTTTTAAAAATAAATAAATTAAAATGGTGGGGTGTAGGGGCAAATTGGAGTTGCTGATATGACGTGGTTACTTACGTGGCGTCTCAGAATGCTCATCACCATTGCAGATGGTCTTACATTACATTTCTTTTGCGTATATACATAACCAACGTTTCACTAAAATTATATTACTGTACATATTAAATTTATATGACCGTTATAGAATAGGCTTAATGTAGGTGCACAACCCATATAATTTACTAGTAAGATTCCATTCCATCAGAAAAACATTCCGTCAGCCAAACGCACCCTAAGCTCCTACTTTCCAAGAAGCTTCACATTACCTTATACTTTTTGTTTCTTTCTTCATTATAAATTTTATATATATATATATATATATATATATATATATTAACTTTGAGATAAACCTAAATATATGATGACATAATCGAATTATTTCTTCTGTATATAACACTCATCAAACATGTACACCATACAAAAACAACCCATAAAAACATTAGATACAAATTCAACATTTCCCTCCATTCTAAACCATTTCATTAGGATGAAATCAATATTCACTTTCATCTTGTTACATTCTTTCATATTCATCACCACATTCTCACTTCTAACCACCGCTACCGACGTAATTTACGACTCATCCGGCAACAAGCTTCTTAGAGGAATCCCTTACTACATTCTCCCTCTCCTTCGTGGGACCGGGGGCGGTCTCACCCTTTCCCAAAACACAAAATCCGCATGTCCACTCAACGTAACACAAGAGCCCTTTGAAGTAAATCATGGCATCCCTTTCACCTTTACCCCTATCGTTCTAGACGAACAAATTATCCGTGGAGCGTACCCTATATCCATCGAGGCAGATATCTCAAATCCTTGTCATGAATCCAACATATTGAAAGTAACGACCGCAACAACAGTGAAGAACAACGATGCTGATGAACTTTTAAAGAGTAAAAAAGATGACGATGACAAGAGAAAGAAAGATGATGAAGATGATGATGATGATAAAAAAGTTGCAAGCAGTGTTCAAACTGTGACTACTGGTGGAGAGTTTAATAAGGCAGAAAGTTGTTTTCAATTTGTGGAAGATGATATGATGCCTGGAATGCAAAGTTATCAGATTCAGCAGTGTCCATTTAAATGTGGTTCAAGTAGTACTAGTACTTATACTTGTTATAATCTTGGTATTGTTGTAGATGCTGATGGTAAGGGATATCTTGGTCGGACTGATGCTATTTTTCCTGTAGTGTTTACAAGTTCTTATGGTACGTTTAGCCAATCTGCTAAAGTGGGCACGATTAGCCAGATATCGGCTAAAGTGAGCACGTTTAATTGAAGTCGTTATATTCATTTGGTTAACTTGTGATAATAAAAATCATGTGATTTGTACATCATAGTGATTATTTGATTCAGATTATTTTTATTTTTTACCTTTTGGTTGAGAGTGAAAGGCATTGAAATATAGAACAGTAAAAGAAAAGCCAATTAGAATTGCATAATTCACAAGGATCAATATATAGGTGTCATAAGAAGTAAATAACGTTCAGCGATCGATATACAAAAACAACTGATCAGCTAATTTCTATAAAAGAGGCGGTCCATAATCAACAGATCTAAATGTGATTATGTTAACATAAATTCGAACTGTAAGCAGATCATGTCACTGTGTTAAAAAAGTAGAAATAAACGGTCATATGTGTAAAAAAAAAAAAAAAAAAAAATGTATGTGTACCAGAATGCTTATTCATGGAAAGTTTGTAGCATATATATAGCCTTAATGACTCGAAGAAGAATGATCACAAGTTAGTGGCCAAAATTTATGTAACGATATGATTGAATGGCTGTCACGAATTTTGTATGTGGTGAATTGGGGTGAATCAGGATGTGATCATGTAGTCCCCAGTTGGTGCGATCAATAATTGGCCACTATTGGATAGGATCGAGATTTTATAAGAAAACTCAGAGTATCGTTTGGAAACATGTCGAAAATGGGTACGTTTCTAATTAAATTGACAGGTTTATGCCAACATATCCGAGTTAAATTACGTGTCGTTATTATAATTGTAATTGAAGTATGTCGATTGAGTGTTAATTAGTACGTGTTTTATGAAACACCTTTCAATAAGGACATTTTTTTTGTTTGATTCTACAGAGCCACATGACCGAAGATTGAGGATATCTTGGAGGTATGTGAATTGAATGCCCGATATGCACTAAATGGACAGAAGCTTGATAAGGAAATAAGTAGGACCAATATGTATTATAAGCATGCGTTTACAACAGCAGCTCACACCTTTTGAAACCCAAGTCGATAACGTTTCTCTTATACAAAGATTAAATGCACATTAAAATCCACATTAACCTATATCACGTGGGTACACATTTTCAAGAGGTGAGTTCTTTTAAAAATACTTAAAAAGTAGAGAATGTTTCATTTTTTTACAAACTCAACTTCTATTTTTTACCCCTTTGGTTAATTATCTCACAAACCGTAAGTCCATAAATTATAAAAATTACATATTCGGAACCAGCGCGTTTTTCTCTTCGATTAGAGATGTCCTAAGATATACTTTCGACGAATTTTTTTCTTCGCTTTTTTTTACCGGATTTCACAATATAATCACATGTGATTTATGATAAAAAAAAATTAAAATTTGTTCACGATTATTTATTCATGGTATTTGCTACTTAACACGTGATTATAACTTAATATTCACCTACATTAATAGTTATGAATAAAAAATTAAAAATTGCAATAGTTTTCATTAAAAATCAATTATTTGTACACTTAATCACAAGTGATTTGTTATATAATCTGTGATACCCGTCAAATTAGGACTAGTAATTAGTGCCTAATCAAGTTTTAATACATGTAATTAGTTCTACGTTAGGCTAATTTGTGTATCAACTAATATATATATTGTTGAATATATACAAGTATTGCGGTTTGATTTAAATCGTACAAGTTCAAATCGAATGTAATTCGGTCAATTAAATACGGACGTTGGTGAATAATTTAATTAAATAATGTAACATTATTTAATAACACTATTATATCCAAAATATTATTTTTATAATATTTCAGTTTTGATTCACATCGTACAACAACGATTACACAATTAAAATGTTAAACTCGCAAACAAACGAAACAAGTTACATTCTATAACATAGTTATTAAGTATTTGGTAAAATACTTCAACGAAAATATTGAGTGAATATTCATATTTTTAAAACGCATATTTGTTCATAAAAATAAATAATTAACGTATAAACGATCGAGAAAACGAACACCGCACGGAACAAACGCGGGGAACGAAAAACGGGTGAAGCCCACACCCGTGGGCCCCACCCAACCAGTCAACAAAGGGGACAAACCCCCTCCCCACCATCTCATTTTCATCATCACCATCTTTTCATCTCTCTCTCTTTCTCCATTTTCTCTCAAACACAAACCACACCAAAAATGACCAAATCATCAAATAACACCCACAAACGAACTCAAATCGACAAAGTAATTAGAGAAAAGGAACCACCGCATCACGATCTACATTTCCATCTTTCCTGATTTTCGTTTCGACACTTTGTAAGTTTCCGACAAAATCCCGAAACTTCTCGTTTTAGCTTATTTTTACATATTTATGGGTTATTCAAGTGTATATATGCCTATTAAACAAGAGAAACACGATTTTATAGCTTAAAAATGGGTTAGATTTGAATTTTGGGTCGAAAATTATCGACAGTCGCTGGGTTCTGTTTTGATGTTCATCTTTGCGACACAAGCCTTGTGTCGCAGGTTGTGTCGTATAAAAGCCCCTATGTCGTATTTTGTGTCGTATAAACCCAGTTATGTCAGATCCTCTGCGACACAATATTATGTCGCACCTTATGTCGCAAATCCCATGCGACACAATCACTATATCGCTGTTAAATCAGCATCGTACGCTTATGCGACACAACCCTTGTGTCGCTAAGCTCTTGTGTCGCACTTCTATGCGACACAACCATTGTGTCGCATAATCAACTTTGTGTCGCATAAAACAGAATGTTTAAAAACTCAGATTTTTACTAAGTGTCGAGACCTGGAATTTGTCACTTGATTTTACCTAAATTCAAATCCCAGATGCGTTTTTCACCAAAGCAATATAGTAGAAATAAAAATTTTCCAAGCTGACTTGGCAGCTCGACCCCAACCAGGGGCTCTGCCCCTTGGACCCCGCCAGGGGCTGCCGCCCCTTGGACCCCGATACCAGGGGCGCTGCCCCCGGACCCCCGTATTTAGATTCTGTAAGCACATTTCTCACCAAGTGTCAAACTTGTACAACCTCAAAAGCTTATGCGATACAACTTTTCAAACATAATGGAATTTACTTTTCAAGTATAACGCTTAGAAATCAATGTGATAACATCAAAACTATTATTACAATTAATCACCAACGGGCCGTACACGTTTTCAAACATACAAGCCAATCAACCAAATCGGGGTAATTTGGACAAACAACTACAAAGGTAGTCTTTCGAGATGCCTAAACAATTAATAACCATCGCGTGTCATGGACACCTTCAGGTTACAAGTCTTCGGACCACACTTGTAACACCCCCAGAATTACTGTTCGCGGAAGCATACATTGGGGTGCTACTAATCAATAAACAAAGCACATAAGATACATAATGAACGACCACTACATGCGTCGTTTTACAAATACCTTGATTAACGTAAGAGTATACATACGGTTTACAAAAGATGAGTTCGCATAGATATTTGAAAGATTCTAATACATATCTAATTTATACATAATATAGAAATGCAAGGAAATCTCTATATGATTATATGATTGTATGCGACTCGAGCTACCGTATCCTGATGGGCAGTCCAACCTACTGCTGAGTACCTGAGATAACATGCTAAAAGGTCAGCTATAAAGCTGGTGAGCTCACAGGTTTGATATGATAATATATGATTTGTGAACCGCAAGATTTAATGATTCGATTTACAAAGCATGTAAATAATTGATTGATGGGTATCACATGCATATTTGTAATTAAACAAATAAGTAAAGATTGATACAACTAACATGAGCACATAGTCTGAGCTTAACTGAGGGGTCAGGATCACAATCAAGTGCCTGATCGAGGGTGCCTCTATGCGTATGCCTAATCAACATACGTTTGAACAAATGATAATGCGTCCGTTTGACAGGTTAGTGCTTGCTAACTCGGACGGGGATTGTCAATCCCATATGGTACCATACACTAACATTCACGCTAAATCATATTAACAGAACTATGCTTCAGAGGACTTTGATTGATTAGATGAAAACAACTCATGCAGCATACGTGATAATTTGATACTTGCGTTCACATGTAAAACCAAAATGAGCATGTATCTCACCCCTAGGTAAAAGCATTTAAAAAGGGGCTATGAGACTCACCTGAGCCTAATGAGTTGCTAACAAGCAATAATGATGTTGTTCAAGAGTAATGATGTCGTCTCCAACGACTGAAACCTGCCGGGCGTATTAAACGCGCAAGGTTTTAAAATGATTAGATGTCTCAACAGATCATCTATGCTAGTTGTTCATATAACTAGTTATGTCCAAATGTTTGATTGTTTTGTTTGAGTTTTTGAAAACATGTACGGCCCGTTGGTGATGGTTTGTAATAATAATTCGAAAGTATTATTATTATATGAGTCATCATTGTGTCGCATAGTTGTAGATTTATTCGCGTATACTTATCCGAAAGTATATATGCATTTGTATCCGAAAGTTGGGGTTCAAAAGTGTAAAATTCCTAAGTTTGTGGTCAAAAATACAATTTATAGGAAAGTCAACGAAAGTCAACTCGCTGGTCAAAGTTGGTCAAAGTTGCTGGTCAAAGTTGGTCAAAGTTGCTGGTCAAAGTGGTCAACTCGCTGGTCAACTTGCTGGTCAAGCTGGTCAAGGTTGCTGGTCAAAAAGAAGTTTGGTCGCTGATGGGATCAGTGACGTAGGAATTTAGTCACTGAAGGGTCAGTGACTTAAGAGGTTGGTCGCTGATGGGATCAGTGACTTAGGAATTTAGTCACTGAAGGGTCAGTGACTCAAGAGGTTATTGCATCAGATTTTTCTCATTTTAGTACACTCGTTTTGACTAGTACTAATCCGAATCAGGCTCTACCAAAAATTACACATGTTCCCCTATGGGTCTAGTGTAAATCTGCACTTTATGGTAATTTTATAAGTTCATCTCGATATTTAATAAATTTCGCGAATGAACCGAACTCAGTTTTCGAACAATTGCAGACCAGTCTCAAAGATCAGTTTATACAAAAAAAATACGTACAGATCTGGAAAAAGTGTAAAACACGAAAGTTGTAGCTATTTTCAATACGCAACTTTTAAAAAAAATTCGTTGTCTAACTCATCCTAGATATCAAGTTATGGTCGTTTTGGTGTGACGATTTTTCTGTGACAGATTTATACATATATATATATGTTTAGTAAAAACGATTTTTAAAGCTTTGATTTGGACATTTTCTAGTTAATTAAGCAACTAGACATGTAAATAAACATAATATAAATATTTTCTAAGTGTCGGGATCTTACGAGAGTCAGCTTTAAAAACCGAGAAGATGGAATCGTAGCTCTTCGCGTGGTGATCGTCTTTGCTTCAATAGACTTGATGATCCAAGGTGGTTTAATGGTAGATTATGGTGGTGTTCTTGGCTGGTTGTTAGAGAGGAAAAAGGGAGAGAATGGAGAGCTAGAGAGAGAATGAAGATAGTGGAAAATGGTGGTGATTGAATGATATTATGGATGAATGTTTTTGAGTTAAAGTCAAGGCAACAAGATCCACCTTTTGTGGATCTTGTTTGGCCGATTATTATGGTCAAAAAGGAGGCAAGGTATGATTAAATCTTGTCTCCAATTATTTGTATTATACCCGTATTTATTTACCCGATCGTTTAAACGTATATTTAGATGTTATATTTTATACGCAATACGTACGTATTTTAAATAACGAATGAACTTTAGATATTTTCGAGTTGAAGTATTTTATCAAAATACTTATTAATGACTTATAAAATATAACTTTAGTTTGTTTCGATTATCGGGCACGACTTGTGCATTTTTGGTTGCGTTTGATTGTTTTATACGACACGAAATACTTTTGAAATGTTATCGAAATAATACGTAATAATTAATGAGTTATATTAAATAACAATTCTATATTACTTAATACTTATTTTCACCAACGCCGTATAGATGAATCGGAATTCGGCCGATTTGAAAATGCACGATTTAAACAAATCGCGTACTGATATATATATATAACAATATACTTATTGATACATACAATTAGCCTAAAACATAGCACTAATTACATATATTGCTAGATGATTAGGATCTAATAACTAGTCCTAATTTGATGGGTGTCACATTCTCCCCTTGTTAAGAGAATTTCGTCCCGAAATTTAGCTCTGAGTCGTGGTTGAAGTAGAATCAGTGAATAATTGAGGATACTTGAGTCGCATTTGATCTTCCCGTTCCCAAGTGAATTCCGGACCACGCCGCGAATTCCACCGGACCTTAACGATGGGAATACGACTTTGCTTAAGTTGCTTGACCTCACGATCCAGGATTTCCGCAGGTTCCTCGACAAAATGAAGCTTGTCGTCGATTCGAATCTCATCGAGAGGTATAATGAGTGTCTCATCAGACAGACATTTCTTGAGATTAGAAATGTGAAATGTGGGATGCACGCTCCTGAGCTCAGGTGGCAGCTGCAATCGATATGCTACCGGACCAATTCTTTCAAGGATCTCAAAAGGTCCGATGTATCTAGGGTTTAACTTCCCACGTTTACCAAAACGGATGACACCTTTCCAAGGTGATACCTTGAGCAATACTCGATCCCCAACCTGGAACTCGAGATGCTTTCGTCTCACGTCAGCATAACTCTTCTGACGATCACGTGCGGCTTTCAGCCGTTGTTGGATACCAACGATCTTCTCGGTGGTTTCATAAATGATTTCAGGACCAGTGAGTTGGCTATCTCCAACCTCGGTCCAACAGATAGGCGACCGGCACTTACGACCTTAAAGTGCCTCGAAAGGTGCAGCTCCAATACTGGTGTGGTAGCTGTTGTTGTACGAAAATTCACACAATGGCAAATGATGTTCCCAATTTGCACCGAAATCAATTACGCAAGCGCGTAGCATATCTTCCAGTGTTTGAATTGTCCTTTCACTTTGGCCATCGGTTTGAGGATGATACGCAGTACTCATATCTAGACGAGTACCTAACGATTTCTGTAATGATTGCCAAAAGTTAGATGTGAATCGGCTGTCTCTATCAGAGATAATTGAGACTGGAACGCCGTGCCTTGTTACGATCTCCTTCATATAGATTCGCGTGAGACGTTCCATTTTGTCGGTTTCCTTCATGGCCAGGAAGTGAGCAGATTTGGTTAGACGATCAACTATTACCCATATAGTATCGCAACCACTTGATGTTTTCGGGAGTTTAGTGATGAAATCCATGGAGATTTTCTCCCATTTCCATTGAGGGATTTCCGGTTGCTGGAGCAAGCCGGAGGGTTTCTGATATTCGGCTTTAACCTTGGAACATGTGAGGCATTTGCTGACGTACGTGGCAATCTCTGCTTTCATGTTCGGCCACCAGTACAGTCCCTTGATGCCATGATACATCTTGTCCGATCCAGGATGTATAGAGTACTTGGACTTGTGAGCTTCATCCATCACAAAGTCTCGAAGATTCCCAAACTTGGGTAACCAGATTCGGTTTGCGAAGTACTTGACCACATTGGGTTTGGTTTCAAATTGATTCTCCATGTTTCGCAAGGCCTCTTCCTTGATGTTTTCAGGTTTCAATGCTTCGAGTTGAGCGGTGAGGATTTGAATGATTAGATCATTATGAATGGTAATACTGAGGGCTCGGACTCGAAGAGGTTTGGTGCGCTCTTTTCGACTTAGGGCATCAGCAACTTCATTTGCTTTGCCCGGATGATACTTGATCTCACAGTCATAATCGGTGAGCAACTCTACCCAGCGTCGTTGCCTCATGTTGAGATCCTTCTGATCAAATATATGCTGAAGACTTTTATGATCAGTGAAGATGGTACATTTCGTGCCATATAGATAATGTCTCCATATTTTGAGAGCGAACACTACGGCTCCTAATTCGAGATCATGGGTTGTGTAGTTCTTCTCGTGAACTTTGAGTTGTCGGGAGGAATAAGCTATGACTTTTTCTCATTGCATCAACACGCAACCAAGACCTTGATGTGAAGCATCGCAGTATACCACGAAGTCTTCATTGCCTTCGGGTAATGATAGGATAGGTGCACTGCAAAGCTTTTGCTTTAATAACTGAAATGCTGACTCTTGCTTATCAGTCCAATTGAACTTCTTCTCTTTCTGAGTCAGTGTCGTGAGTGGTTGTGCTATTTTGGAGAAATTCTCAATGAAGCGCCGATAATAACCAGCCAATCCTAGAAATTGGCGTACTTTTCTCGGCGTTGTCGGTGCTTGCCAGCACTTGATAGCCTCAATCTTTGAGGGATCAACATGAATTCCTTGACTGTCAATCACATGACCAAGGAATTGGACAGTTTACATCCAGAACTCACACTTGGAGAATTTTGCATATAACTCTTCGTGTCTAAGGAGTTCTAGAATGGTTTTGAGATGCTGCTCGTACTCTTGCTCGTTACGTGAGTTGATAAGAATGTCGTCTATGAAGACAATGACAAACTTGTCGAGGTATGGTTTGCACACTCGGTTCATAAGATCCATGAATACTGCCGGTGCGTTAGTCAAACCAAAGGCCATAACCTGAAACTCGTAATGACCATAGCGAGTTCGGAAAGCGGTTTTCGGAATATCTTCATTGCGAACTCGTAACTGATGATAACCCGATCGTAGATCTATTTTTGAATAAACACTTGACCCTTGGAGTTGGTCGAACAGGTCATCAATACGGGGAAGTGGATAACGGTTCTTGATGGTTAATTTGTTCAACTCTCTGTAGTCGATACACATCCTGAATGAACCGTCCTTCTTTTTCACAAACAGGACCGGAGCTCCCCAAGGTGAAGAACTCGGTCTTATGAAACCCTTATCCAGGAGTTCCTGTAACTGAATAGACAATTCCTGCAGTTCTGAAGGAGCTAAACGATATGGTGCTCGTGCCACGGGTGCTGCCCCAGGCACAAGATCTATTGAGAACTCAACTTGCCTTGGTGGTGGAAGACCAGGTAATTCTTCAAGAAATACTTCTGGAAAGTCTCTGACGATGGGCACATCCTCAAGTCGCTTCTCTTCAGACTTCTTCTCAATAACATGAGCGAGGATTGCCTGATACCCTTTCCTAAGGTACTTGCGAGTCTTCATGCAGGATATGATATTCAATCTCATCCCACTGGTCTCCCCTTGTATGATCAAAGTACTACCAGTGACGAGAGGAATACGAACGATTTTTGTCATGACAGACAATTTCAGCTCGATGCTTGGATAGCCAATCCATGCCGACAATGATGTCGAAACTTCCAATCTCGATGGGTATGAGGTTTATGGGAAATAGTTCATTTGCGAGGTTTAGGATGCAATTTGGTATTATACTATCGGCCTCAATCAATTTGCCATTAGCTAACTCTACAGTGTACTTAGCTTCTAAGGCAACAGGGGAAATGTCTAATAGTGGGCTAAATTCCTCAGATATAAAACTCTTATCAGCACCAGTATCAAACAAAATTGAAGCAGTTAAATTGTTGAGAAGAAACATACCCGTGACCACATTAGGGTCTTCACGGGCCTCTCTAGCATTCAGCACAAAAGCTCTGCCCCTAGCGACGTTGTTGTTGTTACCCTTGTTCTTCAGCTTTGGACATGTCACACCCCAAAAATCGGTAATTGTGTTTATTTAATGTTTAGCGGAAGCAAGTTAAGATTTAGCGGAAGCATCTTGTTTAAACAGTTTAACAGCGGGGTGATGACTTTACATTTGTGCATTCATCGTATCAGAGCGTATGATCATACTGAACATAATATATTAAGGATGCCAGTTTAAACGGTTGTTACAAAAGTAGTACGACTATGTAAGTCGTACAGTAATGATAAAGTTTAAAACATTTAAGTTTTACAATACATATTTTAAAATAAGATTTCATGAGTATAACTGCAATGTCTGCAGTAATACGGAGGAAATCCTCAAAAGCTGTCCCATAAAGTATGGCATCCTAAGTAGTCCAGGGTTGTCATCCTGAATGCATGCGATCCTTACTTACATAGCTAATTTCCTGTAAAACATAGAAAGAAAGTCGTCAACAAATATGTTGAGTGAATTCACAGGTTTGTATAAATATGTGGTATGTTAACCAATTTATGTTAAAGTTATTGAAATGTTATTCAATAAATAAATGTTTGCAGGTTTTGCAATTTGTAAGATGTTAGGGATAATTACCCTAAAGTATAGTTTTATGTGGGTTGTTACCCAAAATGTATGTCTGGTTGTTTACCAGTATATGAATATAATCAGTAAGTATACTGACATAAAACAGTTGTAGGATATGTTTATCCTAAATAATATGTGTGGGAATACTTAGACTATAATCCCCTGAAAGGTGAGCTAAACCTCGCAAGTTAAAGTAACGCGACCTAACCCTATAACCAAACCACAACCAAATCTTATGTTTCTTGCCTGAAGGACAGTTAAGTATACGCTCCATCCATAGGAGGGTCGTCACGGCAATAGTACTATTCGTATACTCAGTGGCTAGAGTCACCTAGCTAATGGTTATAGTCTGCATGACATAAGGTCTTTCATGCACACATTTCAAGTCTGGTCCGTACTAGGATTTGTTGTCTAATTCCCAAAACAGTTGTGAAATAATATTTCATGTCAAACAGTTGTATAAAGCAATAACGCAATTATATAATTTGCTGCATGTGTTTGCATGCAGTTTCTATGTTTACACCCCCATGTTTAAAAGCATAAAACATTTGTAAAGTAGGGGCTGTGAACTCACAGTAGTTTTGCTCGGTAGGAAAGCTAGCAGCCAAACAGATAACAGCCCAATGTATGTTAACCTATACAACAAATATATTAACATAAGTACGTTTGATTTGTTTTAATCACTTATGTTAACAGTTTGTTTGTTTGAAGAAATGGTTGATTTCTTAGTAATATAAGTTGTTGACTTTATTAATGACATTGCGTTGAAATATTGTTATTATTTCTTTCATCGTATACTTGGTTAAGTATATAAACCAATATGTAATTGTCTATTTAACGGAAGGTCGTTTTGTTTCATTTGTACATATACTTTGTTTACAGTCGTACGTATGTTATTCAAAAATCATTGTAAGTACATATATTTGTTTTATATATGTCTACTTAAGTAATATACTTGTTGTATATTATTAGATTATACGTTGGTTAAACGTGTAGTTTATTGTGTACATATATATATTTGTGAATATATATTCCTTAAGTGTCGTATATATTTATTTAATCAATACGTTGTTCTCGTATATTAAAATATATATAAGTTTCCATTTGTTTAAGAAAACGTATACGTTTGTGTCTATATATATCGTGTGTCCTCGAATATATGTATATATATTGTAATACGTTGTTTCGGATTTAAAACATGTCGAGTTTTATTTGTTATATAAAACTTGATAATATATTTATTCCGTTTAATAAATATCATTTGCCTTTAATATTGTTACGTTTGTTTAATAAGTGTTAAAAAGTTTAAATGTCCCGATTGTGTAATCGTATTCAAATCGTATAATTTACAAAGTTCGTATATATATATATATATATATATATATATATATATATCATATACGTGTTCATTCCCATATCGTTTGTTTGTACGAAATAAATAAGTCCAAAGTCCGTGTCTCGGATATACCACATTAATGTATTATCAATAGTTTACAATGTCTCGTAAATGTCTACTAATAATTTTAATCGTTAACGAAATCGTTTGTATTTAAAAATAAAAGTCAAGTTGTTGACCAGATGGGGAATCCGCCGGATTCTAATTGAATCCGCCGGATTCTGATTAAATGAAAAGGTGTTGCCGGATCTTCGGATCAAGCCGTCGGGTCGGGTCAAGAATAGGTGAATCCGCCGGATTTAATTGAATCCGCCGGATTCTTTTGTGTTCACAGATCGTTCCAGTGAAGCTTTGGGAATCCGCCGGATTCAAGTGAATCCGCCGGATTCGAGCGTGTCTTTTACTCGTTCACAAGGTGTAAACCGATTACGGGGTGTGCGAGTTTCGTGGGGGAATCCGCCGGATTCATCATGAATCCGCCGGATTCATGCTGTTCACAGAACCTGTTCGTAACAGAGCAATCATAGGCTCGAAAATTTTGGTTCCAAATTCTTTACATTGTTTAACCAAATCGTTTATACAGTCCACATATATCATTTTAACCACTTATTACATCATTATAACACGTTTTCATGTATTGATTTTAGATTTATAGTTTTGGGTTTTGTAAACATTTTCATGATCAAACCTTCAATCCTTCATATATATATATGTTATATGCATAGATTAAGTTATATAAACATGTTAGAACACGAATTTAAAGTAAAGAAATCAAAGGTTTGTAGTTTTTCTTACAAACGAAAATGGTGGAGATGATGATGAACGGATGATGATGAAAATGATGATCTTGGTGATGCCCTTGATTCCTGATGTTGTTGTTGTTGTCAAGATGATCAAAGAAGAAGGAGATTGAAGGTGAGATTTTTGTTGAAAGAATTATTGGAGGTGTGTGTGAGTATGTCGATGGATCACAGAGAGAAATGGGAGGGAGTATGGCTTCAAATAGCCTGCTTCCTCAATTATTTGAGTTAGGTGCCCATTTTGGGTACCTCAATTTCGAGTACGGGTATAATTATAGCAATATAAAAATCAACAATTTATATTTCTATTATGTAGGTGTTCTCCTGGTTCGTAATTTATAGTCAGTATAATGATGTTATCATTATTTTAAAGAGATGTACAATTTTGTACATTTTACTGCGCGCAGTTAATTAAGCGCCAAATTTCAGTAAATTTAGGATTTCATATTTTGAGGTAATGTTCTAATCACTTTCAAATGAATCACAAAATTGGAATTTTTAGGATTTGACTTCGTATGCGCGTTTTAGAATTGTTTCTGTTCGTTATTAATACATTTTATGTTAAACGCATAATTAGACCTTTGTATCTATTTGTTATAGATATATAAATACTCGTAATTAATAATTGAGTTATTAATAAAGTTTGTATCACGAAACTTTTGTTATTTATTTTTGTCGGGTTCGTTCCGATATATTTGTATGTAACTTTAAATACTCACGTATTATGTATTACTTTTTGTTTAAAAGTACTGGGCTTGCTAGGCTTACATCACATCAAATAGTTTTGTTAAAACTTAACCAGGAAATTAGCGTAAGAATGCACATGCTTAAATGTAAATTAATACCTAATTTGGAGAGTTGTCACATTCTCCCCCCGTTAGGGAAATCTCGTCCCGAGATTTAATTTGTGTCGTGAGTCGTGGTTACGGGTTTAAATAGTTGAGGATATTTCTTGCGCATTTCATCCTCACGTTCCCAGGTGAACTCTGGGCCTCTTTTCGAGTTCCATCGAATCTTGACAAGTTTGATCCGACTGTTTCGGAGTTTCTGTGTTTTCGTATCCATTACTTCAAGCGGTTCCTCCACGAAGTTGAGTTTTGAGTCGACATAAATTTCGTCGGGAGGTATGATTAACGCTTCGTCAGATAGACACTTCTTAAGGTTACTCACGTGAAACGTGTCGTGAATATTACTAAGTTCTTGCGGCAGTTTAAGCTTATAAGCTACAGGACCAATCCTTGCTAGGATCTCAAAAGGTCCAATGTAACGTGGGTTTAGCTTACCGCGTTTTCCAAATCGCACAACTCCTTTCCAAGGAGATACTTTAAGTAGGACATTGTCACCTACTTGAAATTCCAAAGGTTTTCGTCTATTGTCTGCATAGCTCTTTTGTCGGTCTCGTGCTGTTTTCAATCGATTAAGCACTTGAGATATCTTGTCCGTTGTCTCTTGGACTATCTCAGGACCTGATAACTGTCTGTCATCCATTTCTGCCCAACATAGTGGGGATCGGCACTTGCGTCCGTACAACGCCTCGAAAGGTGCCATCTGTATACTCGTATGATAACTATTGTTGTACGAGAATTCAGCTAAAGGGAGATGAACATCCCAGTTTCCTCCAAAATCAATCACGCATGCTCGTAGCAAGTCCTCAAGCGTTTGTATCGTTCGCTCGCTTTGACCATCAGTTTGTGGATGGTAGGCGGTACTCATGTCGAGTCTAGTGCCTAAAGCTTGTTGCAATGTTTGCCAGAAGCGAGAGGTGAAACGTGCATCTCTATCAGAGATGATGGATAATGGAACTCCATGTCTAGAAACAACTTCTTTTATGTAAATTCTAGACAGCTTTTCCATCTTATCCGTTTCCTTAATGGCAAGAAAGTGAGCTGACTTTGTCAGTCGATCGACAATCACCCATATGGAGTCCATTCCAGATGATGTTTTCGGTAGTTTCGTGATGAAATCCATCGTGATGTGTTCCCATTTCCATTTGGGCAACTCTGGTTGTTGCAAAAGTCCAGACGGCTTTTGGTACTCAGTCTTAACTTTTGCACAAGTCAGACATCTACTAACATAGGTGGCAATGTCTCTTTTCATGCAGGGCCACCAGTAGAATCCTTTCAAATCGTGGTACATCTTATCCGCACCAGGATGTATCGAGTAATTGGACTTATGAGCTTCGTCCAGTACTAGGCTACGTAGTTCATCAACACAAGGAATCCAAATTCGATTCATGAAGTACAATACTCCATTTTCCTTAGACTCCAGTTGTTTCTCCATCCCTTTGAGGGATTCGTCCTTCAGACGTTCTGGAGTAAAGGCCGCTTGTTGAGCATCACGAATTTGGGAAATCAGATCCAAGTGGATTGTCAGTCCTAAGGCTCGAACTCTTCGAGGTTTCACTCTTTCCTTACGACTCAAGGCATCCGCTACTACATTAGCTTTGCCCGGATGATACTTGATTTCACAGTCGTAATCATTCAGTAATTCAACCCAACGTCTCTGTCTCATGTTGAGTTCTTTCTGATCAAATATATGTTGGAGACTTTTGTGATCGGTAAAGATCGTACACTTCGTACCGTATAGGTAGTGTCTCCAAATCTTAAGGGCAAAAACGACTGCTCCTAGCTCTAAGTCATGCGTCGTATAGTTCTTCTCGTGAATCTTCAATTGACGAGACGCGTAAGCAATTACTTTGTCGTTTTGCATTAACACGCAACCTAATCCTTGATGTGAGGCATCACAGTAGACAACAAAGTTTTCTACTCCTTCTGGTAAGGATAGGATAGGTGCGGTGCTCAATTTCTCTTTCAGCAATTGGAAAGCATTCTCTTGCTTCTCGCCCCAATCAAACTTCTTGTCTTTTTGCGTTAGGGCGGTAATTGGTTGAGCTATCTTCGAGAAATTCTCGATGAATCTTCGGTAGTAACCGGCTAGCCCAAGAAATTGTCGTATCTCAGTTGGGGTTTTTGGAGCTTCCCAATTCTTAATCGCTTCAATTTTGGATGGGTCCACGTGAATTCCTTTGCTATTGATCACATGACCAAGGAAATGAACCTCACGCATCCAAAACTCGCATTTAGAGAATTTTGCATAAAGCTTCTCTTTCTCCAGTAATTCAAGAATCAGCCTCAGATGTTGTTCATGGTCTTCCTTCGATTGCGAGTATATCAATATGTCGTCGATAAACACGATAACGAACTTATCCAGGTAAGGTTTACATACCCTGTTCATTAGATCCATGAACACTGCTGGCGCATTCGTCAGCCCAAACGGCATAACCAGGAACTCGTAATGACCATATCGAGTTCTAAATGCAGTCTTCGGGATATCTTCATCCCGTACCTTCAGTTGATGGTAACCCGATCTCAAGTCGATCTTTGAGTAATAACTTGACCCTTGCAGCTGGTCAAACAAGTCATCGATGCGTGGTAATGGATATCGATTCTTAATCGTCACTTTGTTCAGTTCTCGATAATCGATACACATCCGCATTGATCCATCCTTCTTCTTGACGAACAAAACCGGAGCTCCCCACGGTGAAAAGCTCGGTCGGATGAATCCTAAATCCAACAGTTCTTGCAACTGTGAAGACAGTTCCTGCATTTCTGATGGAGCTAGACGGTAAGGCGCACGAGCAATCGGTGCAGCTCCCGGCACTAGGTCGATATGAAATTCAACCTGCCTTGGAGGTGGTAACCCTGGTAGCTCGTCAGGAAATACTCCTGGATAGTCGCGTACTACGGCCACGTCGTCTATGCGTCGCTCCTCGGGTTTCTTATCCACAACATGTACCAAAAATGCTTGGTACCCTTTTCGTAGATACTTATTTGCCTTCATGCAGGTAATCGTTTTCACCATACAATTACTCTTTTCTCCTTGAATCATCAACATTTCTCCTGACGGTAATGGTAACCGTACAATCTTTTCATGGCAGATGATATCTGCGCGGTTCAATGACAACCAATCCATGCCAACCACTATATCGAAACTCCCTAACTCTACCGGTAGTAAGTCTATCTTGAAAGAATGACCTTCTAACGTTAAGGAACATCCTGGTACTATTTCTCCTGATTCAATCAACTTACCATCGGCTAGTTCTACAGTATATTTGTTCTCTAGCTTAAGGGATTCGATCTCTAATAGTGGTCTAAACTCAGTGGACACAAAGCTTAAATCAGCACCGGAATCAAATAACACAGAAGCAAAGTGGTTGTTTACTAGAAACGTACCAGTGACTGTGTTAGGATCCTGACGTGCCTCTGGTGCTCCTAACATGAACACGCGTCCACGAGCTGGCTGATTGTTGTTGTTGTTAGCATTGTTGTTGGTGGTTCGGTTGTTGTTGTTACCGCGGTTGTTTCCATTGTTGTTGCGGTTACGAGCGTTGTTGGCGTTACGGTTTTGGTTATTGAGTCGAGGACATCGGTTTCGATAATGCCTCGTGTCGCCACACTCAAAACATCCTTGGTTCTGGCGAGCAGTGTTTCCCTTAGGGGCAGGGTTTACCTTACAGTTTTGGGTTTTGTGACCCCATCCCTTACAGCTGTCGCAAAACCAACACTCACCCTCGTGGTGTTTGCTACACTTATCACACTTAGGTTTGTTACCCAAGTATGGCTTCGATTCCACAATGGTGGCAGCGTAAGACTTTGGATTTCCAGATCCTTTCTTGTTGGATTGACCCTGACGGTCATTCCACTTACGCTTCTTACCTCCAGAACTACCAGCTTCAGCACTGCTCTGCTC
Source organism: Helichrysum umbraculigerum (assembly GCA_949592205.1). Classification (NCBI taxonomy): domain Eukaryota; kingdom Viridiplantae; phylum Streptophyta; class Magnoliopsida; order Asterales; family Asteraceae; genus Helichrysum; species Helichrysum umbraculigerum. The sequence goes on from CATIUR010000003.1 coordinate 69,296,177, forward strand.
AACCTTAACCGACACAGTCTTCTTGGTCAGTGTCCCCATTCTAACTGCTTCATCAGTCAAACTCTGCGCTAAGGTAACAGCGCTCCTGAAAGTGTCAGGTTTGGAGGACGTAACTAAACTCCTGATCTGTGGTGCCAGTCCATACACATAGCGTTCAATACGCTTATACTCAGGCGTTACCATATGTGGCACAAGACGAGCTAGTTCTTGGAACCTAGTTGTGTAACCAGTGATATCAGCACCAATCATAGCAATGTTCCACAGCTCAGTCTCAATTTTCTGCATCTCACTGCGAGGGCAGAATTCTTCCATCATCATACTCTTCAATGTTTCCCATGTCATGGAATAAGCAGCTGGTCGTCCCATCGACTGAACTTGACTGTTCCACCAAGTCAAAGCTTTATCAGCTAGTGTGCAGGCAACATACTTCACTGCAGTGTCTGGTAGACAATCACTGATGTCCAACACAGAATCCATCTTTTCTATCCAGTGTATAATACCAATAGCACCTTCAGTGCCACAGAAAGGAGGTGGTTTACATGCCTGAAATGTCTTATATGAACACCCTCTGCGGTTATTCACAACAGTCTCAGCAATAACAGGGGTCGATCCACTGTTATTAATCCCAGTCTCACGGTTTCGACTTGCCTCATACTCGGCAATACCTTCAGCTATGCGTCTAGCTATTAACTGCTCAGTAGTTTCCTCGGTGTTAGGTGGTGGAATGGTTTCAGATGTAGGAGGTACAGTTGTTTTCTGACTGTTCCTAGTAATTCGTCGTTTTGGCGGCATAGTTCAGTTCTGCGATGAATAAAATGCAGAAGTCAATGCCAAAATAATGAATGTGATGAACAAGATTTCACATTGTCTATCAAATGAATAGTATGGGGAATTTGAGAGAATAATGTTTCACATTGTATATCGCACGACTTTGAAACACCCATATGTACTTTGTACAATATAATCACGTTGGCCAGGCGTCATTATATAATGCCAAATACATATTTCTTTTCATCATCGTTTAAGTGCAATCAATGTTTTATGGAATTCAAGATAAGATAAATAATTCAAAGTGTGGTAGGTTTCAAAGTTGTAAGAAATGGTTTCAAAAATTATTACGTGATAACTTTTCTATCACCTGTATATAGAGATGAATATAATTCGCACGAAATTTCGAATCGAACCTAAGTTATATTATACATTAACTAGAACGTTCTTACATCGTTTCATTACAAAACTTGATGATATCTCCTATATCCATCAAGAGTGATTTCCAATACTACACGAGTTGCTACAGTACTAATTAAACTAAACTTAGCTATACTTAGATCCTAACAAAACGATTATATTCCTACGACAGTTCTTCATCAGTTCTTTATTAAGCTATCTTTAGCTATGTTCTCTGTCGTAGTGCAGTTCTTTTTCTTTCACTCCTGGTCCAGGTTAGGAGAGGAGTAATGCGTTTCTAGCATAGTTTTATATCGCAGAGTTGGATAATATTCCAGATCATTCTCAGTCGAGCATTTGCACAAACGTTTGATCCAAGACTTAACTCTTTTCTTGCGATTACTGGCCACTTTCTTCCAGAAGTGTATTCTATCCTTAACTCGGACAGACATAGGCCTCTTTAGAATTCTCAACTCAGTTTCATAGTTCTTGCATTTAGATGCAAGTTCCCAGTTTTGACCATCTAGCTCTTCAACTTGGTCTCTAACTCTCTCATATTCCTCTATGTCAATCAATCCAAAGTGGTGGTTTTCAATTTCTTCTTCCACCAGTTCCACTATCGGAATGGTTTCGGTATCGACATATACATATTGTATCTGTTCGTCGATGGTTATGTCATCATCTGATGAGTACTCACTTATGACAGGTTCTGTCATTTTTCCAGTTTCAAGAGATCTATAGGTTACAAAGACATATTTCAGTATCCACAATTATGTAGTATCTATTGTCAATATATAATCCAATCACAACGCACAGTAACATAAACAATAATAATAAACCAAATACATATGTCATATCATATAACTGGTCATAGTTAGTTCACAAGTTTTTTTTTTTTTATACAAAACAGGATGGATCTATCCTAGATATCCATCGATCCAAAGACTAATCAAAGCATGACGGGTCTGTCTACACACCGTCGATCCAAATGATTTACAAAACATGACAGGTCTGTCTATACCCGTCGAACCAAAGTTCCAAGTCTAATACATAGTATATATACAATCCTAAGTAGGCACATCCCGCCATACATAGGTCTAACGGAAGTACGGTAGAAATGATCCCACGGCTGTCCTCAACACAGCCATCACCACACAAGCACCAACCACAAGCCCTGCAATCCTAACATGCCTCTCAAGTGTCCTCACACGAGCACGTGCGGACTCAGCTATCTCCTGGGCAGTAAACACATGGTTCAACAAAAAGTGATGATGCTCATGCATACCAGCCATATCCCCATACAGACGAGAGATCTCATCCCGTACCTGTCCAAGGTGAGAACCCCTGCTAGAAGTAATACAGAACAATGTACGCATAACAGCAACTAATGTAGGGAGAGTCTGCTCTATCGGCTCTCCAGTGGTAGACAGTGGTGCTGGGGGTCGTGAGGACTCTCCTGTCTCAAAGGTGGAGGGAAAACCCTCTAATGACCTCCAGTGCCTCAACATAGGAGTCATCCACTCTAGATGAGCAAACCTGGGTGCCCTCTGTGGAGACTCAACAGATTCGTCCGCTGGTGCTAACGGACCTATAGGAAAATCTCGGACACACATCCTCGGTGTCCTCCTATATACAGGCCTGCGAGAAGTCTCACCGGCCTGATGGTGAATACCTGTAGTGATAGGGGTAACCTCATGTGCTGTCGGTGGTGGCGCGATGTAAGCGTCACTAGTGTCGTCTGACATGTCTCTCAAATGAACAGATGACTCATCCCCTACAGTGATCGCGGGACCCTCAAAAGGAGCCTCAGTCGGCTCTTCGTCCGAAGCATAAACATGGTAAACTGATTGACTAGACATACTGTGGCAAAGGAAATTGTGTGTGACGTGTCAGTCATATGTTAGACGTATGCAAACTGTATGTATGAATGCATGAATGTTCTAGCCAAGGCTATAGTCTAGGTCTCTAAGGTTTTCAGTCACCTAAAGACTTCTAGTTCGCTATAACCAATGGCTCTGATACCAAGTCTGTCACACCCCAAAAATCGGTAATTGTGTTTATTTAATGTTTAGCGGAAGCAAGTTAAGATTTAGCGGAAGCATCTTGTTTAAACAGTTTAACAGCGGGGTGATGACTTTACATTTGTGCATTCATCGTATCAGAGCGTATGATCATACTGAACATAATATATTAAGGATGCCAGTTTAAACGGTTGTTACAAAAGTAGTACGACTATGTAAGTCGTACAGTAATGATAAAGTTTAAAACATTTAAGTTTTACAATACATATGTTAAAATAAGATTTCATGAGTATAACTGCAATGTCTGCAGTAATACAGAGGAAATCCTCAAAAGCTGTCCCATAAAGTATGGCATCCTAAGTAGTCCAGGGTTGTCATCCTGAATGCATGCGATCCTTACTTACATAGCTAATTTCCTGTAAAACATAGAAAGAAAGTCGTCAACAAATATGTTGAGTGAATTCACAGGTTTGTATAAATATGTGGTATGTTAACCAATTTATGTTAAAGTTATTGAAATGTTATTCAATAAATAAATGTTTGCAGGTTTTGCAATTTGTAAGATGTTAGGGATAATTACCCTAAAGTATAGTTTTATGTGGGTTGTTACCCAAAATGTATGTCTGGTTGTTTACCAGTATATGAATATAATCAGTAAGTATACTGACATAAAACAGTTGTAGGATATGTTTATCCTAAATAATATGTGTGGGAATACTTAGACTATAATCCCCTGAAAGGTGAGCTAAACCTCGCAAGTTAAAGTAACGCGACCTAACCCTATAACCAAACCACAACCAAATCTTATGTTTCTTGCCTGAAGGACAGTTAAGTATACGCTCCATCCATAGGAGGGTCGTCACGGCAATAGTACTATTCGTATACTCAGTGGCTAGAGTCACCTAGCTAATGGTTATAGTCTGCATGACATAAGGTCTTTCATGCACACATTTCAAGTCTGGTCCGTACTAGGATTTGTTGTCTAATTCCCAAAACAGTTGTGAAATAATATTTCATGTCAAACAGTTGTATAAAGTAATAACGCAATTATATAATTTGCTGCATGTGTTTGCATGCAGTTTCTATGTTTACACCCCCATGTTTAAAAGCATAAAACATTTGTAAAGTAGGGGCTGTGAACTCACAGTAGTTTTGCTCGGTAGGAAAGCTAGCAGCCAAACAGATAACAGCCCAATGTATGTTAACCTATACAACAAATATATTAACATAAGTACGTTTGATTTGTTTTAATCACTTATGTTAACAGTTTGTTTGTTTGAAGAAATGGTTGATTTCTTAGTAATATAAGTTGTTGACTTTATTAATGACATTGCGTTGAAATATTGTTATTATTTCTTTCATCGTATACTTGGTTAAGTATATAAACCAATATGTAATTGTCTATTTAACGGAAGGTCGTTTTGTTTCATTTGTACATATACTTTGTTTACAGTCGTACGTATGTTATTCAAAAATCATTGTAAGTACATATATTTGTTTTATATATGTCTACTTAAGTAATATACTTGTTGTATATTATTAGATTATACGTTGGTTAAACGTGTAGTTTATTGTGTACATATATATATTTGTGAATATATATTCCTTAAGTGTCGTATATATTTATTTAATCAATACGTTGTTCTCGTATATTAAAATATATATAAGTTTCCATTTGTTTAAGAAAACGTATACGTTTGTGTCTATATATATCGTGTGTCCTCGAATATATGTATATATATTGTAATACGTTGTTTCGGATTTAAAACATGTCGAGTTTTATTTGTTATATAAAACTTGATAATATATTTATTCCGTTTAATAAATATCATTTGCCTTTAATATTGTTACGTTTGTTTAATAAGTGTTAAAAAGTTTAAATGTCCCGATTGTGTAATCGTATTCAAATCGTATAATTTACAAAGTTCGTATATATATATATATATATATATATATATATATATATATATATATATATATATATATATATATATATATATATATATATATATCATATACGTGTTCATTCCCATATCGTTTGTTTGTACGAAATAAATAAGTCCAAAGTCCGTGTCTCGGATATACCACATTAATGTATTATCAATAGTTTACAATGTCTCGTAAATGTCTACTAATAATTTTAATCGTTAACGAAATCGTTTGTATTTAAAAATAAAAGTCAAGTTGTTGACCAGATGGGGAATCCGCCGGATTCTAATTGAATCCGCCGGATTCTGATTAAATGAAAAGGTGTTGCCGGATCTTCGGATCAAGCCGTCGGGTCGGGTCAAGAATAGGTGAATCCGCCGGATTTAATTGAATCCGCCGGATTCTTTTGTGTTCACAGATCGTTCCAGTGAAGCTTTGGGAATCCGCCGGATTCAAGTGAATCCGCCGGATTCGAGCGTGTCTTTTACTCGTTCACAAGGTGTAAACCGATTACGGGGTGTGCGAGTTTCGTGGGGGAATCCGCCGGATTCATCATGAATCCGCCGGATTCATGCTGTTCACAGAACCTGTTCGTAACAGAGCAATCATAGGCTCGAAAATTTTGGTTCCAAATTCTTTACATTGTTTAACCAAATCGTTTATACAGTCCACATATATCATTTTAACCACTTATTACATCATTATAACACGTTTTCATGTATTGATTTTAGATTTATAGTTTTGGGTTTTGTAAACATTTTCATGATCAAACCTTCAATCCTTCATATATATATATGTTATATGCATAGATTAAGTTATATAAACATGTTAGAACACGAATTTAAAGTAAAGAAATCAAAGGTTTGTAGTTTTTCTTACAAACGAAAATGGTGGAGATGATGATGAACGGATGATGATGAAAATGATGATCTTGGTGATGCCCTTGATTCCTGATGTTGTTGTTGTTGTCAAGATGATCAAAGAAGAAGGAGATTGAAGGTGAGATTTTTGTTGAAAGAATTATTGGAGGTGTGTGTGAGTATGTCGATGGATCACAGAGAGAAATGGGAGGGAGTATGGCTTCAAATAGCCTGCTTCCTCAATTATTTGAGTTAGGTGCCCATTTTGGGTACCTCAATTTCGAGTACGGGTATAATTATAGCAATATAAAAATCAACAATTTATATTTCTATTATGTAGGTGTTCTCCTGGTTCGTAATTTATAGTCAGTATAATGATGTTATCATTATTTTAAAGAGATGTACAATTTTGTACATTTTACTGCGCGCAGTTAATTAAGCGCCAAATTTCAGTAAATTTAGGATTTCATATTTTGAGGTAATGTTCTAATCACTTTCAAATGAATCACAAAATTGGAATTTTTAGGATTTGACTTCGTATGCGCGTTTTAGAATTGTTTCTGTTCGTTATTAATACATTTTATGTTAAACGCATAATTAGACCTTTGTATCTATTTGTTATAGATATATAAATACTCGTAATTAATAATTGAGTTATTAATAAAGTTTGTATCACGAAACTTTTGTTATTTATTTTTGTCGGGTTCGTTCCGATATATTTGTATGTAACTTTAAATACTCACGTATTATGTATTACTTTTTGTTTAAAAGTACTGGGCTTGCTAGGCTTACATCACATCAAATAGTTTTGTTAAAACTTAACCAGGAAATTAGCGTAAGAATGCACATGCTTAAATGTAAATTAATACCTAATTTGGAGAGTTGTCACAGGACACGCATTTCTGAAGTGTCCAGTGTTTCCACACTCATAGCAGGCTCGGGGTTGGTTGTTGTTGGTGTTGGTGTTGGTGGTGAGGTTGGTTGCTGGTGCTCGACAGTCTTTGGTAAGATGTCCATATTTCTTACAGTTGTTACAGGGGTTACTACAAGGACCATCATGATGACGATTGCACTTTGAACAGTAGGGTTTACTTCCAGTGTACCCTTTCCTCTCTCCAGAACCTGATGTGTCATTCTTGACAGTCTCAGTCCTTTTGAAGGTCTGCTGGTTCTGATTTCCAGACCATTTTCTCTTGTTGTTGTTCCCAGAAGATGAGACAGGGTTTCCTTGGCTCTCTTGCATAGCCATGAGCTCATGAGCTAATCGAATTGCTCCCTGAATGGTGGTTTTGCCGGAAGAAGCGACGTTCCCCCGGACAGGTTCCGGAAGACCGCGAATGTACCTCTTGACCTTGTCGGTCTCAGTGCTTACTAAGGCTGGGCGGAGGGTTGCCAGTTGTTGGAACCTAGTGGTATAACCAACAATGTCGGTTCCTTGAACCTTGAGATGCCAGAACTCCTCATCTAGCTTCTCGAGTTCTTCAGATGGGCAATACTCATCTGTGAGCATTTTCTTCAGATCTTCCCAGGGAAGTAGATAGGCGGTATCTATACCCACAGACTGGGTATACGAGTTCCACCAGGTGAGGGCACCGTCAGCAAGGGTGCATGTGGAAAACTGAACTCTATCCCCTTCCGCACATTTGCTAATGCGAAAGACGGATTCCATCTTCTCAACCCATCTGATTAGGCCGATGGCTCCTTCAGTTCCTTTAAAGCTCAGGGGTTTGCAGTTTTGGAAATCCTTGTAGGAACAAGGCTTGGCAGTGGGAGGGGTATTGGCAGTACCACTATTCCTTTCGGGGGTCTCTGACGAATGTCGCGCCAAGGCTTCAGTCACAGCCTGAGAGATGATAGATGCCATCTGGGCATCAGTGTAAGTCCTTGACTTTGGCGGCATGATTTTCCTGAGATTAGAAGGATAAGGTTCGTGAGAGATTGTCCATAAATGATGATTATCATAGATGTACATATACAAATGCGGTAATATACAACATCACAATATGACAATCAACATTATAGAACAATCAAGAGGAGTTGAATAACCATCTCTACTGACTAGCAACTACGTGCTAACTAGCCTGGTTATTTGAATTGTTTTGAGTTGGGTAAGGTCTCGCTCGAAGTGACTCGGTGGTCCTCCTAGCTACCTATGAGTTTCGTGATTACAAGAGATGTTGTCGAGAGAGGGATGAAATAGAAGATGTCTCGGTGGGTGTGTGTTGCCATCGCTATGACAAAGTGTTTGAATATGTGAGTGTCTATATATATAATATATAATAGACTAGCGTACTGTGCTTGATCGATGACTAACTATGTATATATACTTATATCACATAATAGTCTTATGAGTGTCTAGCACAAACAATTATGAGTCCCGGTTTCTCTCGAGGTCAGAGTCAACTAATGTATTCCTATTCCAGCATAACCATTTCAAGCCTTACATCATCTTTATTTAATTGTACATAGTTGATCAAGCTATGTTAAATTAAACTTGTATGACGTAACTCTTGAACCAATCACACATAACAGCAAATACTGCCTAACGGTCATAGTCTAGGCCCACTAATGCAACCTAGTTCACTATAACCTTAGGCTCTGATACCAATCTGTAACACCCCCAGATTTACTGTTCGCGGAAGCATACATTGGGGTGCTACTAATCAATAAACAAAGCACATAAGATACATAATGAACGACCACTACATGCGTCGTTTTACAAATACCTTGATTAACGTAAGAGTATACATACGGTTTACAAAAGATGAGTTCGCATAGATATTTGAAAGATTCTAATACATATCTAATTTATACATAATATAGAAATGCAAGGAAATCTCTATATGATTATATGATTGTATGCGACTCGAGCTACCGTATCCTGATGGGCAGTCCAACCTACTGCTGAGTACCTGAGATAACATGCTAAAAGGTCAGCTATAAAGCTGGTGAGCTCACAGGTTTGATATGATAATATATGATTTGTGAACCGCAAGATTTAATGATTCGATTTACAAAGCATGTAAATAATTGATTGATGGGTATCACATGCATATTTGTAATTAAACAAATAAGTAAATATTGATACAACTAACATGAGCACATAGTCTGAGCTTAACTGAGGGGTCAGGATCACAATCAAGTGCCTGATCGAGGGTGCCTCTATGCGTATGCCTAATCAACATACGTTTGAACAAATGATAATGCGTCCGTTTGACAGGTTAGTGCTTGCTAACTCGGACGGGGATTGTCAATCCCATATGGTACCATACACTAACATTCACGCTAAATCATATTAACAGAACTATGCTTCAGAGGACTTTGATTGATTAGATGAAAACAACTCATGCAGCATACGTGATAATTTGATACTTGCGTTCACATGTAAAACCAAAATGAGCATGTATCTCACCCCTAGGTAAAAGCATTTAAAAAGGGGCTATGAGACTCACCTGAGCCTAATGAGTTGCTAACAAGCAATAATGATGTTGTTCAAGAGTAATGATGTCGTCTCCAACGACTGAAACCTGCCGGGCGTATTAAACGCGCAAGGTTTTAAAATGATTAGATGTCTCAACAGATCATCTATGCTAGTTGTTCATATAACTAGTTATGTCCAAATGTTTGATTGTTTTGTTTGAGTTTTTGAAAACATGTACGGCCCGTTGGTGATGGTTTGTAATAATAATTCGAAAGTATTATTATTATATGAGTCATCATTGTGTCGCATAGTTGTAGATTTATTCGCGTATACTTATCCGAAAGTATATATGCATTTGTATCCGAAAGTTGGGGTTCAAAAGTGTAAAATTCCTAAGTTTGTGGTCAAAAATACAATTTATAGGAAAGTCAACGAAAGTCAACTCGCTGGTCAAAGTTGGTCAAAGTTGCTGGTCAAAGTTGGTCAAAGTTGCTGGTCAAAGTGGTCAACTCGCTGGTCAACTTGCTGGTCAAGCTGGTCAAGGTTGCTGGTCAAAAAGAAGTTTGGTCGCTGATGGGATCAGTGACGTAGGAATTTAGTCACTGAAGGGTCAGTGACTTAAGAGGTTGGTCGCTGATGGGATCAGTGACTTAGGAATTTAGTCACTGAAGGGTCAGTGACTCAAGAGGTTATTGCATCAGATTTTTCTCAGTTTAGTCCACTCGTTTTGACTAGTACTAATCCGAATCAGGCTCTACCAAAAATTACACATGTTCCCCTATGGGTCTAGTGTAAATCTGCACTTTATGGTAATTTTATAAGTTCATCTCAATATTTAATAAATTTCGCGAATGAACCGAACTCAGTTTTCGAACAATTGCAGACCAGTCTCAAAGATCAGTTTATACAAAAAAATACGTACAGATCTGGAAAAAGTGTAAAACACGAAAGTTGTAGCTATTTTCAATACGCAACTTTTAAAAAAAATTCGTTGTCTAACTCATCCTAGATATCAAGTTATGGTCGTTTTGGTGTGACGATTTTTCTGTGACAGATTTATACATATATATATGTTTAGTAAAAACGATTTTTAAAGCTTTGATTTGGACATTTTCTAGTTAATTAAGCAACTAGACATGTAAATAAACATAATATAAATATTTTCTAAGTGTCGGGATCTTACGAGAGTCAGCTTTAAAAACCGAGAAGATGGAATCGTAGCTCTTCGCGTGGTGATCGTCTTTGCTTCAATAGACTTGATGATCCAAGGTGGTTTAATGGTAGATTATGGTGGTGTTCTTGGCTGGTTGTTAGAGAGGAAAAAGGGAGAGAATGGAGAGCTAGAGAGAGAATGAAGATAGTGGAAAATGGTGGTGATTGAATGATATTATGGATGAATGTTTTTGAGTTAAAGTCAAGGCAACAAGATCCACCTTTTGTGGATCTTGTTTGGCCGATTATTATGGTCAAAAAGGAGGCAAGGTGTGATTAAATCTTGTCTCCAATTATTTGTATTATACCCGTATTTATTTACCCGATCGTTTAAACGTATATTTAGACGTTATATTTTATACGCAATACGTACGTATTTTAAATAACGAATGAACTTTAGATATTTTATAGTTGAAGTATTTTATCAAAATACTTATTAATGACTTATAAAATATAACTTTAGTTTGTTTCGATTATCGGGCACGACTTGTGCATTTTTGGTTGCGTTTGATTGTTTTATACGACACGAAATACTTTTGAAATGTTATCGAAATAATGCGTAATAAATAATGAGTTGTATTAAATAACAATTCTATATTACTTAATACTTATTTTCACCAACGCCGTATAGATGAATCGGAATTCGGCCGATTTGAAAATGCACGATTTAAACAAATCGCGTACTGATATATATATATATATATATATATATATATATATATATATAACAATATACATATTGATACATACAATTAGCCTAAAACATAGCACTAATTACATATATTGCTAGATGATTAGGATCTAATAACTAGTCCTAATTTGATGGGTGTCACAACACTTCAAGGCAAATCAATTCAAGTTATTAATTCAAACCTTCAAGACTCAGGTGAGTCTCATGGCCCCTATTTTACTGCTTTTCAATCAGGGGTGTGATATTATTGCTCGTTTTGTTTTACAAGTTGAACGCAAGTACCAATCAAATCAAATACTACATGAGTTTCAAGCTAATCAATTTAAAGCCCTCCATAGCATAGTCTGGTAATACGTAGTAGCGTGAATGTTAGTATATGATATCATATAGGATTGACAATCCTCGTCCGGGTTAGCACGCACTAACTGGTCAAACGGACGTATTAGCATTTGGGAAGACGAGTGTGGATTAGGCACTCGTGGGAGGCATTTCAAGTTAGGTTTCCTTAAGTGGGCCTGACAACTCAAGTTAAGCTCAGACTATGTGCTCATGACTGTATAACTTTTATTTTGCTTAATTGCATTTTAAATTCAATTATTAAATCTTGCGGTTCATACAAACATATGTGTTGACATACAAACCTGTGAGCTCACCAGCGTTTCGCTGACCAATTTTAGCATGTATCACAGGTGACCAGCAGTAGGTTGGACTGCTCAAGTAAGGATCAATTAGCTCGAGTCATCATGCAAACAATCAGAGATTTAGCTGCATTATTATATTTTGTATAGATTAATTATGTACTTAAATCTCTCAATTTCAACCGAGCTAATGTAAACAATATTTTTGATGTAAACTTTTGGTTTTATCAATACAAATGTAAAACGACGCATATAGTGGTCGTTCATTATATATCTTTGTGCTGTGATTATTGATTCGTAACACCCAAATCGTGCTTCCGCTAAACAATAAATTTGGGGGTGTTACATAATCACATATGATTTTGCATATAATCACATATGATTTTCATTTAAAAATTGATATTTGATGAGAAATTTATCGATATATGAATTATCATGTATGATTTCAACTTAATTTTTACTTGATTGTATTTTATTCTTAGTCAATGATTTAAAAATTCGTATTTTATTACTCTTTAAACACATGTGATTGATAGTTTGATATTCAATTGCATGTGTTTACACATTAATTTTTTATGTCTTAATTTCTTTAAATCATCAATGATTTGAATTTAAAGTTTAATTGATGATATAAGCGGGTGTGATTTTTTTAGTGTTAAATCACATGTGATTTCACATTAAAACCCAAAAAAAATGGGAAAAAAAACTTCGTCGAAAGTATATCTTGTTAGATCTAGAATCGAAGAGAAAAAGACGCTGATTCCGAATATGTAATTTTTATAATTTGTAGACATACGGTTTGTGAGATATTTAGATGTGAAAAAAAAAAAGTGGAAATAGGTATTTGAAATGGAGCAATCCTATTGGTTCCACCGTTCTCCCTTTTTTTACCATTCTTATACCATTCTTTTTGAACTTTCCTCTTCGAAGTCCTTGTCATAATGAGTTTGTTGTTTACCAAAAAAAAGAACAACCTTTATTTATGAAAAACTCTGTAAATAGTCTCTCCAATTCGGTCAAAGCATCAACTTCAACTATTCACCTACTTTGAATCCGCTGACTACACTGTTCACAAGTCAAATAACATATCTACCAACTAAAGTTTCTTTTAATTCGTTGTAATATAAGAAACCGAATACTTATTTAGAATAATTCAAAATAGCAATACGAACACCTAGAGTGAAAACTGTAGGGAGTAGTAATTTACAGTTTAGTTCCTAAATGGAATGTCCAATGAATGGCTGTACACCATCTTTTTAAGTCTTTTTAAAAAGAGAAGATAATTTGATGGTTTTCAGATTTGCTTTGACCTCAAAAAAGCAGCCTTGTTTGTTGTCCACATTCACTTTCAATGCGTTAGACACCCACACAACATCATCTTATTAAGACAACAAGCATAAGATTATAGTAATGTATCCACAAAGCACTGCAAGTAAGCTAAGATGTGAAAAGTAACAGTTTTGATAATCTAATAAGGGTTACAGTATACATTGAACAATTTAATCTCAAAGAAAGCAACACATGTCTATCTCAAAGTTAATTATACATGCCACCATTTGCTTACCATACCATTGATCGAATCAAGGCGGATGTATAGTGTTGGGTACTGATACTGACAGATGGACATGGTTACCTCCAAGAAGAACCACCGAGCCGAATTACCTCTTCAGCACCATTATTCCTACCAGGAGCCCTACCATCGGTTGCACCACCCTTTTCAGTAGTCAAGTCACCATACATGTCTTTAAGCTTGGCTAGGTTGCTGGATGCAGATGTTCTATCTTTTAAATCTTCTCTGTTTGGACTTGGTTGATGATCCACACGCACACTTCGGCTCCGGCTCCGGCTCCTACTCCTGCTTCGACTTCTTCGAGAACTCGATTCTCTGTGGTAGTCTCTACGGCTTGATTCCCTGGGCCTTCGATCATAGTCATGCCTCCTGTCTCTATAGCTGTCTCTATCTCTATCTCTATCTCTATCTCTTCCATGGTAACGGTCTCGGTCACGACCTCGGTCCCGATCACGGTCAGGACAATCCCGATCGGACAAATCGCGGCTTTTGCTACGATAACGTGAAGGAGATCTGCGAGAATCTTCACTGTCCTTTCGGTCATAAGAAGGTAGTGGTGGGAGAGTACGGCGAACAGGGGAGGAATCCCGTGTGGATGCACGATGAGGGGCCCGCTGACCAAAAGAAACCGAAAGAGCAGCTTTCACAGATGGCGGTCGACGTGCCATGTCATCAGAGCCACGCGTGGATTCCCCGGTTACTCCACAATGTTTAGTGGGAAGTTTCAATTTTTCAAGGTTCGCTGTAATTGACCGCATTACAGGAACAGGAATACGAGGAAACAGAGTATCGAAGTAGTACTGCAAAAAAGAAAAGTAAAACCTTGTCAGGGTTGTGAAGTGAGGGCTAAAATAGAGTAACGAGTAGATGAGATGAGGATTGTGACCGGCACCTGACCTGTCCAAGAAGTAGGTCACGCACATATACGCCCATTGTTGTCATCCTACCATTAGATCCAGGTGAGAATTCCTAACAGAAGAAGACTACACAAATCAGCGATCAAAACAAATGCTCTTATAATCCATGATACAATTAAAAAAAATGGTGCTGTGAGGCACCAAATGGACCCAATGCACAGTAAAAAGCATCTCTAATTAAACCAACATATAACTGCCTCCAAATAAGGCTCCTAGGACAACGGATAAGTAAGCATGCATCTACCATAAGTAATGCTACCTATGTACGCTTTCCAGTAGCACCACAGCCTTCCATAATTGCCCCGAATTCTTGAACGAGTACAAAAGAAAAGAAACAGTTAAATGATCCAAAATTGTCATTTTAATAAAGGATAATAAAATCAAAAATGCTTATCATACACTTGACACAGCAGAATGCAAATCCTATCTTCATCGATTCCTCATTCGTATTAATGATTAAACTTTGAGAGTTGTACAGACAAGTTAGAAAAGCAAGTTAAAGCCCCGTCTTCAACTTATTAGATGCTGTAGTGTTGACACCAAAGAGACAAAGAGCATAAAAGGTTGAGCCTTCAAAGGGTTTTACTACCGTTAAAAGAAAAAGAAAGAAAAGAAAAAACACTTATTGGATTCTAAAGACTCAGTGCCCGGGTTTGGCATGGCCAGAATTGTACAAAAACAACAGAAAACAACACTTCAGTAAGATACTATGAATAGTAACTTCGTCTGAGTGATTCAGTATATAGCTTCATCTGAGTTAAATATTTTTCAATCAACATAATTAAACTCCCTAACATTGTTTTTCACCAATAATCCCTAAGTTGTTTGAATCCTATTAGGCTTAGGGGCACTTTCATCCACAAAGAATCACTAAATCCACTTAATAAACCTTCCCAAACTCAGGCACACAGAACATAAGAATCACTAAATCCACTTAATAAACCTTCCCAAACTCAGGCACACAGAACATCATGGAAAATTATCAATTGTGACTGCAAATGGAAACAAGTAGGAAAGTCCCATCCATGGGATATTGGAACATGCTAGCTGTGGCCCTATAAGAATTACTTCAGGCTAAAAAACTCTGATAGAGCACCAAAATTACCATCTTTCTTTTATCTGGTGCACTTTCAGGCTGTGGCCAACAAATCAGGCATATATTCAAATTTCAAACCTAAAAAGCCAGAAGTACACCCCGAGTGGGACCAAGCAGAAAAGGTTCCACCTTTCTAACTCAGACATTACAACTAGAGGAATAACGAAGGAAAACAGGTGTGGACAAGACACCTGACAACCATACATTGACCATTGTAACCACAAAAACCGAAATCAGGGTACCCATATCCACTTTTTGGAAACATGGTTCAGATTTTGGATCAAACTCTCTAGATTATCCTTTCCATATATAAAACTCTACACAAACTTTCCACAAACTGTGATATTCACTGTGTTCGTCGATTCAGCTACAAATGCAGCAAAAAGTGAGAAAACTATTCAAGGGTGTTATTAATTTGTGTTAACATCTTCCAAAGAAATATGTACTTTCAAAGGCACACTCCATGTTAAAGGTCTAAGCATCATATGCAATATTAACAAACTTGCAAACTGGCGGCTTCACGATAGCCCACCGTGTCGATAAAAAAGAACGCAAAAAAGAAAGTACCTCATCATCCTTGACATATGGTTCAAACCAGCCCCACAAGCTTTTTGGATCTGCAGCATATCTCAAGTATAGAAAACCAACCTGGAGACACAAATAAGATGTCAATACCTATAATGTGAATATTTTACAATCCACATACATAAAACTAATAAGGCATGTATTTGAAAAGCTTCAATTGAGCACCTTGCAAATAATATATAAAGCCTTTAATCAATACCGGTCATAATTATGAAAAAGAACTTGTTTTCCATATTCCAAACAGATTACAGAAGCATTATCAAACATTTAAATTGAGATTTGAAGTTCCATTTCTACAGATTAATAGAATTAACTGTTGCTCAGTGGCAGTATCTTGTCATGCCGTACATTGAATAATATAGCCAGCATTTACAGCACTTTGATGAAACAACAGAATATACTTTAGATTCAAAAATTAGATCAAGAAGACAAATGTTGCCCAATGGTCACAGACTCACACTTCTAAAATACACAAAACTAGTATTGTTGCAATTGAGGGGTATCGATCTTACCCAACTGCATCTTGATTTGGTTAAAAGGTTACTGCACCAATTACTTTAGAGTATTGCCTTTTTGTAGCTGTCAACATCATAAATTGAAATGGCCTTATGCTTATTACTGACCGCTTGTATTAATCGGGACAAAACACTACGATTCCTGAAACTTTGTGTTCAGATCTTGAATAGCAAGCATGGCATCTAAGGTTCCACTCCCCTGACTAAATTTTTTGACAACCAGCTTTGCCTAACTTAATGACCTTGCAGGTCAGTGATGCATTGCAAAGTTTGTGTATTCAGATATCACATCTAGCCCACTAAAGATATTCTTAACAGACTAAGTTATTCTAAAAAATGGAAAGTACTTCTTACAGACATATGTTTCTAGTACAGCACCAAGTTTATTACATCCATGTAACCTAATTATGTACAGCCTATTAAACTTTGTTGACGATTTAACAACCAAGTCAAAGATATGCAATCCACAAAATGGTGGATAGCTACGTAAAGCACTCAGAAATTCCTTCTAACCCAAATTAGTAATCTTCATATAAAATCTTCTAGAATAAACATGATTGTAAACTGTTAATAAAAGAAGCACTGAACAACATATGTTAGAACTTACCGCTCTAATATACGGGGAATCCGGGTGCTTCAATAGACCATGCATCTGTTTCACAGTAAGCTTCATAGTAAAGAACTTGTACAGAAGACAAAATGCAGTCGAAGGCCCACGGCAATTCCCAGTCATCCAGGGTTCCACGTGATCCACTTGATTGTATATCTCATCTACCACCTCGTGATAAGTTTTGAACCGATAAAGCTCTTTGAAATAATCTGATGAAAGGATATTCATACACAGTACCCTTTCCAACAGTTGATCAATCGGCTTAATCGGTATCTCCATAATTTAACACTAAACAGCGTCCACAAATCAGCTGTTTCTTTACACTTCACTTAAAATAGAACAGCTTTCATTCCTAACATCAATACACATAAAAACCTATCAAAATTTGGCAAAGGTTAATTGATAACTCAATGTATACATATTACATATATTTATCATAAAACTTGAAATATACAAGGGAGCTTACTCTAATTGTTGATTTGCAGCATAATTTACGGAGTAAAGGAAATAACTTTGAGAAAAAATAATTAACAAAAAAAAAGGAACGGATTTAAGACGGTTGAATAAATGATTAAAAACCTAGGAAACGGAAATTAAATAACGATTTTACCTTTATGGTGTGATGATTATGGAAGCTTGAGCTGGAATTTGAGAAATTGAATCTCCAAACGAGTGATTTTAGGGTTTTTTTGTGTGTGTTCGTGACCTAACCCTAGACCCCAAATATAAAACGATTGATTTGAGAAATTTTGCTGCTTGCAAGTTTATTGACGGGGAGATACACGGGGTTTTGTTGGTTTTTACTTTTTAGTATCCGGGTATGACCCGGTTTGATTCTAAAAGGGTTGGGAATTACAGTTAGAGCACCGGGTGTGATAACACTGTATTTACAGTGTTTTTGGTGTTGTGTTGTGAGTTAGAATTTTGGGGTGTGGTAACAATGTTGTGGACAGTGTTTTTGAATATTTTATTATTTGTTTTATTTATCACTTTAAACTTTACCAATGGAAAAGGAAAAAAAATAATAATAATGTAACACGTTGTCATCTTCCACCGTTTGAAATAGCACGTCGCTTCAAAAACGTTACAAAAACGCCGATAAAAACGTTGGGGCGGGGCCGGAAAACGCCGTTCCACGGCGTTTTTCTTCAAAAACGGTGGTAAAACGGTGATGACACCGTATGCTCTTAGACTCTTCCATTTATGTTTTATTTAAAAAGAGACACATTATTTTAAGAAATACGGAGTACTACATTTGTCCCCAACTAAGATTTTAAAATATAATGGTTGTATATATATTTACTAGACATCAAACCCGTGTATACACACGGGCCATTAAATGTGAATTTGATTTTTAAAATTATGCGAATTATGTATACGATAAAATTCTATTTCGTAAATGTCACACCCGCTAATTTAGAACTGTAATTAGTGCCTAACTTACTTGTAATTACGTGTATTTAGTTTTATATTAATCTAAATATACGTAACATTTCGTGTAATTACATACACGTTTATACGATTTGTTTAAATCGTACACGCATGAACCGGACGAGGTCCGACACTATCTATAACTGGACGTTGGTGACAATCTGTTTAAAATAATGTGGATTTATCCAAACAAACATTATTTACCTTAATATATTGCGATAATATATTACACGTATTAAATACTGTATAAAACACTCCATATGCGACGAAAACACACGAAACGCGCCCGACAAACGAAATAAACTTACGTTATAATTTTATAACTCATTATTAAGTAGTTTGATAAAATACTTCAAGTAAAAATATCGCGATTGCACGCGTACAATTAAAACGTTTAAAAACGTTACACGATTCGAATAAACGCACAATTCGCAACCGGCGACCAAACGAAAACCCGAAGGTCATTTTAGTAACTTAAAATATATTATTTTGAGTGAAACTCTCAGTTAAAAATATCGTGTTTTAAAACGTTGACGAAACGCATTTATAAAAAGGTATAACGTGTAGACGGACGACGAAACGAACGGGTAAACGAGCACGAGACTTAACGTAACTTTGAGGAAACAATTTAAACATCACATGGGTGGGACCCCCACGATTTTATGCAGAAAACCTGCAAGAGGCATGGCTTGCCATGCTCCCTCAACCTCATTGATTTTCTTATACTCAAACTCCCCACCATACCACATCATTTCACCTCACCACACCATTCCCTCTCCAATCTCTCTCTCATTTTCGGTTTTCCCAACCCCAACACAGCCACCATCATCCACCATCAACCACCAAGAGCCTCCACCTCATTCTTGAAGGAAAAACAAAGCCGAAGACACCAAAACGATCACCTACGCGTGTACATCACTTCTACCGAGTCCGTTTCTTCATACACTATTGTGAGGCTTCATTACTCTTAAACTTTACTTATAATATGTGTATTTACATGTTATGTTGTTTATTCAAGTTGTTAATGTCCAAAAACTACAACGAAACTCGTTTTTGAAACACATATGTATATGTACCAAAACTGTTCCAGAAACAGCCTCACGAAAATATTCGTATAAAATCGTATACATAAGATAAATACAAGAAACCAATGCCAAAATCTTCGTATTTTCGTTGCCTACAACTTTTGTGTTTTACTCGAAGCTTATAAATACACCAATTCTGTTTTGAACCAAATCTGACCACTCTTCATATTTATTTTTTGTTAAAATAGTAAATGAGCTTATAAAATTACCATAAAGTGCAGAAATCAACAAGACATCTAGGAGAATATGTGTGATTTTTTTTTTATACTTGATTCGGAATAGAAATGGGTGAAACCGGGGGTTGAATAGGGTTAAAAATCTAGAACCGAAACTCCAAGGGACTGTTTTGGCATTTTTATAAAACCGACACTTCTGACGAACCCCGACACGAACCAATAATTTTTACAAGCTCTATAAACAATCTTAAGACTACTCTAAAAGTTTCGGATCAAACCGAACCCATTTGACTTAGTCAACGCAAACGAACCCTTAAACGAAATCGGAAATCTCAGACCTGCGACAATACCATTGTCATTGTCGCATGAACAAAATTCCGAGAATCCATTGTCGCATGAACAAAATTCCGAGAATTTATTATCGCATGAACAATGATCCGACAATCTATTATCGCATGAACAGTGTTACGAGAATCCATTGTCGTATAAGTCTTCTTCTTTTGCCTATGACAATACCTATTGTCGTATGAACAGTGTCCGAGAATGCCATTGAAACATGAACAGTGTCCGAGAATGCCATTGTCGCATGAACAGTGTCCGAGAATGTCATTGTCGCACGAAACGGAAACTTTAAAATACTTTTTACACTAAGTATCGAATACATACAACAACTATACCTTATACGACAATACACTTACACGATATACATATTCTTTGAGACGTATATAGATATATACTACTTTGCTCGACACAATTAGTACAAGAAAACTACTATACTTTGGGAAGTATACACTACAACTTAAAATACGGATGAGTTTGCACTCACTTTATTATGAGATTACACTCATACATACACGAGATTACACTCGAATCTCTTGACTTAAAAAGACGAGCTTACACTCGCACGAGTTTACACTCGAACGGACTTACATCCGAACAACGATTAAGTGTCACACTGTAATAATCAACTTATGTATATGCTTTACAAGGTATACAAACACGATGAACTACATAATAATAATATTCGAATTATTATTACACCTCCGTCACCAACGGGCCACACTTATTTACCAAATGATTACAAACGTACAAACAAATACTTGGACATTTCCTAGTTGAGTGGACAACTAGCATGGGTGATCCTTCGTGACACCGACTTACTTACTTACTTGCTTAACAACCTTGTGCGTTTCGGACGCCAGAAGGTTGCAGGGTTCGGAGAACCAACTTACGGAATTACATCCGACACGTACTTACGGACTTACATCCACTACACTTGTTTGCTTACACAAACGTACTTGCTAGACTCAGGTGAGTCTTACAGCCCCGCTTTTACTGTTTTTCTACTTCGGGGTGAGATATTTGCTACTGTTTTACGTATGAACACAAGTACTGAACTGCTATACACTACTTTTACATACATTACGTGAGTTACTTTTTATCCACTGAAATCCTCCTATCATAAGTTGTTAGTTATGGACTTAGGCGCGATTACTAGTAGATGGATCCATTTGGGACTGACAATCCCTGCCTGGGGTAGTAGCGCTACCACGGATTACACCGTAGAAACAGGCATATTAGTATTTGTTACAAATGAGTGTTCGGATAGCACTCACAGGGGTACGTGATACTGTACTTGATTGTACCATTCACACTACACTGTTAAGCTTCAACTTGTGAGCTCATGGTAATTGTGTTGACCAACTTTTTGGTTGACGCTTTTTAGCATTTATCTCAGGTACATTACAGCAGTAGGACTGCACACCCTCAGGACTGATAGCTCGAGTCGCATGCATGCAAACTTGTGGAGATTCTTTTGCATTACTTTTTGTATATCAGTTATGTATTAGAATCTCTAGGAAACCATTTTCGAACTCGAAGCTTGTTATTATGATTCAACAATGTAATACTTTTGTACTATTGTACGACGTTACATATAGATGTCGTTTGCTTTACTTTGGCGCTTGATTATTGATTAGTAACACCCAAAGCTTGCTTCCGCGCAACAGTAAATTTGGGGGTGTTACAGTAAAAGTTAAAAAAGATATGAAATGAAGTTCAAATGTCCTTAAACGAAAGTAATATAATAGATTGATTGCGTACATTAACTAATAATTGTAATAAAATACAAAGAATTAAGATTAAGATTAAGATTATATTTATTTATTACCTTACTTATTTAAAGTTAAAATCCTCCTTATGCAAGTCTCTTAATGAAATTAGAAACCTAAAATAATTATTATTCTATTGATAAATTAATATATAAATATATTTCAATACAAAATATGTATTTATGACATCATCTCATCCTAAATTTTAGCTAATTTGACAAAATTTAAGAATTTAATTGGTTAATTGGGATTTTGATGATGTCATCATCAGTTTCCTATATATAATTTAAGATCTTTTTAGAATGAAGGAGAGGTTTTAAGGGGAAAAAAAAAAAAAAAAAACTTTATCTCTTCTTCATCATAGCAAATTGCTACAAGATTATGATAGAATAAAGGTTTAGGTATCTTAATTAATGGCATCAATCATTATTTAAATCTATCAAGATTTTTTTAAATTTTCAGATATTTTTAGTTAATTTAAGGAAGAAAGGTTTATTCGATTGTAGGAAATCAAAAGGGTTTGTCGACGTATTCACATTTCTTAATTCTTAGTTATATATGTTATGTGCATATTGGAAAAGGTCTCGACACTAACACTAGCATCTTATGATTTAACATCAGATCCTTATTAAACATAACTGTCAGATAATATAAACAGTGCAACGGTATACATATCACCACAAAGAAGTAGTTTTCCGCACATTTATTCTAGTCCAAGTTCCCTCTCTAATATTCATGTTGATGAGAACGTTTATATAACTGTTAATGGGTATTTCTTCTTATCTTGCGATAAAGAGTTGTTTGCATTGCATATAATATAGGGCAAATTACCTAAAATAGAAACGAAGTATTGCTGTATTTTGCATTCTAGAAACGAACTATCAAAAGTTTTAATATTAGAAATGAAGTTTCAATTTAGTTTGTATTCTAGCAACCTGTTAACTTTTTAACCCAACTTCCGTTAACTCAATGCTGACGTGTCACATCCTTCGTCCACGTGGCAGCTGACATGACGATATCGCTGACGTGGCAATCCACGTGGCCGCTGACGTCAGCGAGAGAAAATTTTTTAAAAAAAATTAATTTTTTTTAAAAAAAAAATATTTAAAAAAAAAAAAAAGATTAATTTTTTAAAAAAAAAATTTTAATTTTTTTTTTTTTACAAAAATGTCTTCAAATCGACAATCTTGGATCTTAGATACGGGAGCTTCTTCACACCTTACTTCAGATGCAGGTAATCTCAATTCTCGTTTTAATTCTAGCTTAATATTGTAGGTGATGGATCCCAAATTTCTATTACCTAAATGGAAAAGTAATAGTTCGTGTCTACTTTAGGTAATTTGCCCAAATTTTTTTGTTGACTATTATATCATTTTTCTTGAAAAGTGTATCATTCATCTTCAAAGAACCCAGGTGTGAAGTATGGGTTTGAAATATTTAAGGTATAGTGGACGATATGGATTTGAAATTTAGCTATGTCCCATTTGGGTAATAGGAATTGGGGATCCATCACCTATATTATCAAACTGAATAAAACTAGAATTAAAACGAGAATTGAGATTACCTGCATCTGAAGTGAGGTGTGAAGAAGCTCCCGTATCCAAGATCGTCGATTTGAAGACATTTTTTGAAAATGATAACGGCAGTCCTAAGGCTTGTCAATAAGAATTTACAACACGCATTAATACTTGTACCTATACCGTAATAAACTTTTTGACCCCCTGAATTTAAGTTGACCATCATAAATATTAATCAAAGTACAACCAATTTATGCACGTTATTGACAGCCCTTAGGGATGTCATAAACAATACCCTTTTAAAAATAAAAAAAAATAATTTCTTTTTTCAAAAAAGTTAAAAATTTAAAAAAAAATTTATTTTTTTCTCTCGCTCAGCCACGTGGATTGCCACGTCAGCGATATCGTCACGTCAGCTGCCACGTGGACGAAGGATGTGACACGTCAGCATTGAGTTAACGGAAGTTGGGTTAAAAGTTAACAGGTTGCTAGAATACAAACTAAATTGAAACTTCATTTCTAATATTAAAACTTTTGATAGTTCGTTTCTAGAATGCAAAATACAGTAATACTTCGTTTTTATTTTAGGTAATTTGCCCTATAATATAATCTATAGTTGATAGTTTAATAAATTGAATGTTTGTAACAAGAAATCTGTTAGCAAATCCTTTTTTTCTATTCACGGATCTTGATGCCACAGAGAATATATCTTTTATTCCTCATTTCAAACTTCCCGAAGAATTGCATTTTATCTTGGTAAAAGTAAAAAAAAAAAACCATTCTACTTTTCAAAATGTACACATATGTGCGATATACTTTTACAAGTTTACATGTCCACAATCAACTTTCAAATTTTGTTTCAAGGTGTGCAACATAGTTTACAATTTTTGCTTCAAGGTGTACAACGTTAAACCAGTAACGCATAAGTAGGCTTTAACGAGTTTTTAAAGGGGCCGTAACGCATTAATGAACTTATGCGAACTCAATATCAATCTATCAAATTAGTTTATCGAGCTTTAGTTTGTAAACAAGCGAATTGAGCTTGAAAAAAATAGTTCATTAAAAAGTATATCGATAAATTAACGAGCATTGAATTTGAACTCAAACAATTACAAATTTATTCGAACTCGAGTTCAAACATGATTATCAACATTTATCGAGTTCAAGTCAAACTCGAATTTTTTGATACTCGACTCGATTCGGTTCGTTAACTAAGCAAGATAAAACATGATAAAAAAGTTGCATCACTTATATTGTACGCTCCATCAGTTGTACATTGCGCAACTTGAAAGTATATTGGTCACAGTGAGTATTTATAGAGTACATTGCGCACCTTTAAACAAAATTTAACAGTTTGATGCGTACTTTTGAATATTTACAAAGTACATTACACACTTTTATACATTTTGGAAAGTACGATGGGTTTTTGAGTTTTACCCTTTATCATTTCCCAGTTACAAACAAAAAGCAAGGACTACAACCGTCAGCGACGAAGACAGGGCGGGGGCAGCGTAGGCAATCGCCCCCACAAGAATTTTTAAATTACGTAAAAAAGAAATTTTTTTAAGGTATTAATTACAATTTAAAAATTTCGCCCCCACGAAATATTAAAGAAATAAAATATAAATTTTTTTCGCCCCCACCATCCGGATATCCTGGCTCCGCCCCTGACAACCGTGTATTGGTCAAGAGTTTATTATAATCTCAGAGTGAAACCACTTGTTATGACTAAGTTTTCGCTATATTCATCAAGCTAAAAGTTTGATATTTATCATAAAAAGAATCATATATCTAAATGAGACGTTTATATAAATTGTATACAAGATATCAACGCTATTAAGCTAATGTAATTTGAACTTAATAGTTAGTTGAATCTAATCTAAATCCAAAAATATATATGTCAACGTGTTCCCGCTTCCTATATCCTATTATTTTAAGATTTCTTGTAATCCACAATTCTAAATGAGACTTTAGAAAATATACATTAATATATTATCCTTATATGCACAATTCTGGACGACTTAGTAGATTACAATTCATTGTCAAGCTTTGATTATGTGCATGTCATAACATGTTGTATGCGTCCTCTCATCCAGTCCTGCTGTTCCCCTAATTTGTGACTACATCATTCAATTAGAATGGCAGAATGCACTTCTACATCTTTGTCACTCTCTGATGCAGCAAGAACAAATGTGTTCAAACTCTTCGTTCAAATGCATTCGATCGATAATCCTACAGATACATTGGACTTGGATGAAATGTTTAAATTATCCAAAGATAACTATATCAGCATGATGTAGTGAGAAGTAGAAATAATCATTACAATAAATGTGACACATTTCAAACTGAGCTTGCATGAATTCCATTCAAAGAGGGGTAGTATGATCTAGTTTTTATTATCGAATAATAGCCTCAAAATCCATGATTAGGATCCAGATCCAAGTATCCGGACCAGGTACAAATGTTAAACAAAGCATGAACAGGAAACAGAAGACAGACAGAACTGGTTTCAGAAGCTCCAGCCTTTCCAAATTGTACACGCATTATCACAAGACAATTCAACAACCTGCAACATTTTTAAATTAGATAAGTATGCTATACAGGTAGTCATAGATACAAGTTCAAATAAACATTTAACACATATTAGCACTCTTGATCTGCACTTTATCAATCTAGACATTCATTGTCATGGTCAAACCTAATACTTTACCAATTCAAAATGGATTTTGAGTTTGTCACAAGTTCTAAACAAACAATATATGTTAGTGTCTTAGTGGGTTCTCTTTTGAATAATTGGGTGGCCAGGTGGTTTAAGGCGACTCCTTGACGTTATGAGAACTGATTACAATGTGGAACATCTTAGTGGGTTCTCTTTTGAATAATTGGGTGGCCTTTTATATTAGGCTTCAAAGAGATATCTTAATTTTTTAAGCCGACTATTCAGTCCATCTATACAAACTATCTAAGTCTACATTCTTTTCTCAATACTAACCATATCTCATCAAAGAAACCAACGGCTCCAAAAACTGAAGCGAGAAACAACAAACTGAAGCTAAATCAAGCTGGATTAAGCGCTAAATCAAGCTGAATTAAGAGCTAAATCAAGATTCAAAGCTTTCATATATACTATTGGCATGGCCGGTCCTGAGTTATCTGATGCCCAGGGCGAGTCAACCAAAACATGCCCAGACTAAATTTCATAAACAAAAACGACAACCTAATAAAATAAGGCGGCTCATCATCACGACGATTTTTATCAAGTGATAATTACATCTTATACAAAAATTTGTTAACTCGTTGAGCGTCTCTTGACTAATTGCATTGTACTATAAATATAGGACTTCAATAACTATATTTTTTTGAAGAATTTCATGTAAAGTATGTTATATTTAATTTAAAGACCCCATGACCTTATATCATTAGATTTTAGACATACGTCAGATACAATTTGGCTTTTCCACATTCAACCTTGAATGGGTTTTGAATTTTTCTATGAGCTTCGTATATTTAATAATAAAATTCTTAAAGCGTAAATTATTACATGAAACATATTTAATTTTCTTCAAAAATTTGGACAACCTCCTAAAATTATATTACATGGGCGAAAACTTCCTAAGGTATCATTTGTTTGGCAGCTTCCATAACGTAGATGAGAACGTACATGCTTTTAAAATCATGACTACATTGATTAATTATAAAGTAAAGGGTTTAAAATGAACTTCCAACAAAACATAAGGGTCGTAATGGTAAAGTTGTAATAACTGCTCAAAGTCAGACGAAACATGTGTCGTCTTCCCCAAAAGTTCTCCCAATTCATATTTCCACCATTAACAAACCAGCAAGCTGTTTTTTCTTTTTTTCAATTGTGACTTTAATTTCTTAATTTCAAATATATAAAATACGTTCCATTTATCGTTTAAGATCGTTAATTGCATATAAAGTTGAATTAAATAAACCTACTCCAGTATAACATGGATGTATC
This sequence comes from Helichrysum umbraculigerum, assembly GCA_949592205.1. Classification (NCBI taxonomy): domain Eukaryota; kingdom Viridiplantae; phylum Streptophyta; class Magnoliopsida; order Asterales; family Asteraceae; genus Helichrysum; species Helichrysum umbraculigerum. The sequence continues at coordinate 69,323,711 of CATIUR010000003.1, forward strand.
ATCTGATGCCCTCCGAGTTGTGATGCCCTGGGCCGTCGCCCATATGGCCCGGTACCAGGGCCGGCCTCGGACTTCCAACTTTTAATGTTGTTGCTTTATTGCTTATTTGTCTTTGACATAGTGGCAAATAGTGAACTATGACACACACTTCAATTTTCACTACTTTTAGTATGTAAGTAAAGTATCTGTGATGTTTAAGTATTTATGAGTATTTTATGCATTATAGGTGTGTTTCACCAACTTGAGGCGCTCACCTTAGCGCCTATCACTTTCGGACCCTTAGTGCCTCATATGGCCTATCGACTCTTTAAACCAAGCCTGTAATATATGAAGGTAAACAGTTTAGTTTTTTTTTCACAAAGTGTTAGTGATTCTCCTAGATACCCACTAACTTTGTTGTAACCATGGGGAGAAAATACTTATTCTATAGTGAAATTAAATGATTTCTTTCATGGCATAGATCCTATTTTCATTTCATTTAAGCTACAGAACCAGTTTTCCTTTAATATTACTACAGTTGCCTTTGATCTATAAAATCTGATGTATCTTATAGAAGAAAAGAACAACAAGAGGGAGACCTGCTACCGCATTGATATACAACAAACTGGTGTTTACTACTGTGACCTGTTTATAAGCGTTACGATAATGAAGACAAATGGGAGCAGGAAAAAATAAGTAATGTAACAAGAGCCTTTCGGTATGCATAAATTAAATGGACAACACTCGGTTTTGCAAACACTTCAAGATTGCAAATTGGGGCAAAACGCCTTGTCACATACTTGTTGCATAACTTATTCATTTGATTAATTATATTTGTTCGTTTTTATTTAAATTAAAAGTCATCAATACACCACTCCAAACCCTAAATCTTACAAACCTTATAAACAAAGAAACAAACATCATCAATTAAAAGAGGAAACATACCGTAATCACTCCACGCTCGCAACCTTTGGACCTGCAAAACAAATTTAAAAGTTAAAGTGATAGATTGATAAAAATTTTAAAAAAAAATTTAATAAAAATAAGATGGAGACTGACCGTGTTGATCGGGATGACGGCCGTCTTTACCCCAACCAATACCACGAGTAGAATCCATGTACTGCTCAACAAGATGACGACATTTTTGAAGATGATTCACTCCTTCAATTCGATAACACCAACGGAGTTTATCGCGAAGTATTTTCGATGTTTCGATGTCGATCCATTTCTCACGTACAAGATGTTCCCTCATTTCGATCATCGCAACCGGATCCTTGTACGGATTCGCCGGATCGAAATCCGGCGGTTGTTCATCGAACACCACTTCCTTCTTCCTACCCATTTTTTTCCTTCTGTCTTCTCTGTAAATTTGGGGATTTTTCTGTTTCGGGCGACCCAATACCCTAGTGATAGTTGTTTTTTGCACCTTATACATTTCATTTAATTTATAATTATTATTATTATTATTATTATTATTATTATAAATTATTATTATTTTTAAATTAACTAGATAAAAGAACCGCGACAACGCGGGTTTCAAAATTTGAACTATGATACGTGGGCGACTTAATTTTAGTTGTTTTATATATTAAGTTAACATATTTTTATATAAAAACTTATATTGTATAAAACCTAAATAGAACAATTTTACAATAAGTGCAACTAATAAATAAAATCAATCACATAGAAGAAATAAAGGCAGGGATCATTGTATAAAACCATTCTTGATGATTGGAGGATAAGCAAGTATGGCATGATGATTAAAATTTATTTTATATAACTATAGGCCAAATGGTTGCTAATGTTGTTAATTACCACATCAACTCACTCTCATTTGTGATACACTCTAATCAATACATGCTAGCTAATATTTATCGTACTACACACAAATCACATACACAAACAAATTAAAATTCGAGCCAACACTATGTACTCACTTATCGAGTCTTGTATTATAGTTAACCACACCCACCAATATCAACTTCTATTGCTCAATACATGATTTGATGCGTGATTTAAGCCATTGTTTTAAGCCAAGGAGTCCTTTATATAACACCCCTCTTTAATTATAAACATTTAATATAATATTTGCGACTCGGAAGCGTATATATTTCAAAACATTACTATCAATGTCAATTAAAATGTCAATAAACTTTTTCAAATCAAATTACATGACATTTCTACAACTGGGTGTTATATAATTCAAAACATTTCTATAGTTATCAAAATAACATCAGAGTAACAGCCTGTCAAACATTCCTTCAATTCCAAACACTTCCTGCCCTGCCCAATATGTCCCATCACTTACAACCTGCAGGAAGAACTGTGGTGGGGTTAGCATAAAGCTAAGTGAATGAAACTATAAACAACAGTCCAACTTAGCATAATAATCTGTTTACATCAAATAACAATAAACAGAAAATCAATCAATCAATCATTCAATCAGACAACTTCCAATCAAGCGTTATCAATCGTCATGAGGACCGGTGGCTCCTGAGATACCCTAATACCGGTTTGGTACTCAAGGAACTCTTATCAATCATCTGTATTGGCCTATACAGAATTACCGATGACCAGTTGTTAATCACACACGACCTAGATTTCTGAACCAACTTTTCAAGTTCCAAGATCTCATGTCGTCTACAATAACAACCAAGTCCAACCATCAAGTCAAGTTGACCTCAGAATCTTACATACTAGCTCAAACAGCCAAGTAAGCAAACAACCAAACTAACCTGACAAGATATCTCAAACAAATACATCCTATCAAAGTAATACTATAATTACTTGTTGTAATCAAATCATTACAACTAAATCACACTGATGTTACAGATCCACTCACCGACTACCTCAGGCCTCCACTCAGTAGTCTAATATCACTGAGTTCCCTGTGTATCTGAAAACACAATAGAATATCAAGTCAGTAACTCAGTTTAAAACTGATATACATAATCAACATTACGAGTATTTAAATAACACACAACTTGTTACCTAAATACAAGTTATTTAGGCTAGAACAAGTCTCATCACCATTTAAGGTTCACAACTCAAAACACACAAAGACACATAGTACCCGCCGGGTACCATTACTACCCGCCGGGTAGTCAGGTCAAGCAGCCGGGTACCCAACGAACCCATCTGGTAATTTACAAAATATGGTAACAGAACACTATTTCGTTTTAAACACTGGAGAAGTCGCCGGGTCAAGTGATTAGCAGCCGGTTTCCCCATCAGGTCACACTACCCGCCGGGTCGGATCATTACCCGCCGGGTTCCAACCAAACACGACTACCCGCCGGGTAAGGGTTGTACCCGCCGGGTACACCCTTCGTCCCAGCCATCTGCGATCTGTTAAACCCCTAACCCACGGGTTTAATACCCAAATCACTCAAAACTCGATTTCTAACCGTTATATACCACAAATAACATTACATAAACATCATGTAATGATTATAACTAGTTTCTAACATCAAATTTCACCTCAAATCAATAATCTCTAAGATTTCAAACATAATCAAAAATCAATCAAACTTACTTACAATTTTGAATGAAGAACATGATGATTATGATGAAACTAATCAGAATTACAGCTCCAAATTCGGTTTCTACTTTTGATTTAAAGTTTTCTGTGAGTTTTGGTTTGATTGAATTCAAAGAATGAAATGAAATAAACTTTCCTAAAAGGGAAAGTGATATATATGCCGACTCAACAAACCGCCTTCAATTATACGGGTATAATTTAATACCCCATCTCAATCTATTGTCTGGAACCCGAAAACCATTTGCGAGTCCAAACATTTTATTGTACCGTCGACTATATTAATTTACAACAATTAATAATTTACTTATCACATTGGAATATTCGACTCCTATTCCAATTATTTCACTAATTCAAACAATATTATTTCCAAACACATTTAATTAACAATTTAAATCAAGAAATAATATATAAACAACTAGGTCCATTTCGAGGATGTTACAACTCTCCCCCCCTTAAAGTGATTTTGTCCCCGAAATCTAACCTCACTCAATCAGTCTATTGTGATATAATCACATATATCTTATCGTACATTAATCCTCAATAGCAACTTACAACTATCCTTAGGTCTGTTCGATTCTTTCCACATTTACATGTTCCCATGAACATGCTTCTGTCTTTTCCTACGCACACATACAGTGCATCAATCCAATATTTCATATGGAACTACCATGTATCTAAATCCTTTATCACCAATCAGATAAACGTTTAAAGCACCCAATCACTTTAACCAACAACAATAAGTGAAACTTAACATTACTTACTAGGTCTGTACAACCAGAAATTAGCAACGTGCTAAAATCTTTAACCTATTCTCACTGTTCATTACTGTAACAACAAAACAGCAGCAACAATATCACAACAATAGGGGTTCTAAAACCACCATTCACATATTCATACTGAATATAAATTCAGCTTACAACTAACAATCAATCTAATATTCAAATAACAACCTCAAATCTCTACTATCAAAGATTTAAAATTCAAATCTAGGTCAACTTTTCATCCAAAAGTTGCATACCTATTCTCTTGAACAACCTATAATATTCACATATTACTGCAATCATATGAAATCCTTCTTAGAAGTAATCCGGATTCATATCACCTTAATAAGCAAAGCAGAGGTCAAACTCAGTAGGTAAAACTACAATCAACAAGTACTTTGCTCAATCAACAAAAGTACCACAATCAAATATTACCTACATTCAACCAACCTCTACATTGACTTATTTCGATTTGTAACTCCTTTCATTACAATATATCAATTGTCAACAACAACAATAATACTTCCAATAATCACAACACTAGTGATTATACACTTCAGTATACCTATCAATACTTACTATTTATCTTCAAAATCTAACTAATCATCAAGATAGAATTTACATAACGCTTAAACTAGTAAGATATCCAGAATCTTATCTTAGCAACCAGTTAATTCAATTCAACTTTAAAATCTTAAACTACTAATCACAAGCAATTAGAAGTTTTACAACTTTAACCACATATTCACTTAGTACTACATCCCATCAATATAGCAACTAAGTCAACATTAATCAATATTATGATACTGCAATTCAAGCATCACAATATCACAATGTGCTACTTTCCAACACATTTCCAACAAAATCTACATCAAGTTAATCACAATTAACTGACCTCCACATATCTTATGGCATATTTTAATTCTTTCTATTAAAACTTATCATGCCATTTATTATCATGTATACCACACATACATACATAATTTCAAGTAATTTTCTAAAATGGACATATACACATCAATTCCATTTCATTCTATATACTAGGCTATTCAGACTGTTAAAGCCTTTATCAAGCCTTCTCAGTACTACTAGTCATCACATATCCCTATCACAGGAAATGGAACAACTTAAGATCAACAACTCTATGTTTCACTTATATACATACCAATTCGTATATAACTTAAACAATTCAATTTAAACTTACAAGAAAAGTTGGATGAATACAATCATCACTTACCAATTACAAGGTTTCCCTTACTCTTTAACACATACAATTATACACACATAATTTCTTAAAATATGAACAACCTTCAATTCATATTCTCTCATTTTATCAACCAAGGTCAAGCTAAACCTTTAATACCATTCAACTTCCAGATATCCTTTCATATCATTTTTTATTTGGATCTAATCCCAATTTACCACTTTATCACTTACCTTATTTGTATACAAGCAACAAATAACTAAAGAATCCATTCAATTCTTCCAATACTTAGGTAATTCACCATTAGATACCAATCAATCTATACAACTATTAATAATAACTATCAATTAATTCTCATCTTACATTCTTACCCAAATCAAGACTATCATCACAAGTCTCATACACTGGTAAGATTTTCTTATCACAATTCTAATCAATGTGACTTAATTTATACCTCTCAACAATTTATAATTGTCATATCATACAATGACTTCACATCTATATAATTCCTTAACATATATTCAGCTCAAATATCCAATATTACTTAACTGAATACTCAATTACACTTAACAATATTTCAATTACTTAATACTAGCTTTAAGTAATAATCAAGTTTCACAAACTTAGACAATTCATCTATCTCCTTTGGATCTTACACGACCCTTTTTCAACATAATTTGACTAATCTAGGAATTCAATTATATTCCACACCATCATAACATTTCAATCTATGTTAGACTATTTCAACTCACACAGTTGACTATATGTCAACTTGAACTTCAATCAACCAATCAATAAAATTATCTAACTGCTTTTCTCAAGTTTGACCCAAACTCAAACCAATCACAAGCAATTAATTTTATATACAATTTTTCTATTCATGGTTTGACCTTCAAAGTTAACACAATATCAATATTAGCTCCCAACAAACCATTTCATCTTATATGTTCACTTTCAAACATATATTTCAAATTATTACTTTCAATAATCTTATCAATCCTTCACAAGGACAAAGTCAACCTACATAAATTTTGGCTCCATACAAGCCATTTCATATTGTATGTTTAGTTTCAAACATTAACTTCTAATTATTACATTCAATAATTACTAGGAATTCCTTAAGCAAGACAATATCAACCTATCTCAATTTTGGCTTCATACAAGCCAAATACAAAATAGCGACTCATTTAAACACTATCAAATCCACTTAAGGTCAATGTAACACAATCAGTTACAATTACGTATTCAACAAAATCAGATTAGTCAATTAGGTGTATCATCAAAACCTCTATCAATGACCATTATTATTTACACTCTCACCTTTACAGTCTAAAGGTCACAGTTCAATCAACTGATTGTTTTCTTATCAAAACAACTATTAAACAACTTAGCATACTATCATGCTCCATTTCCAAAATCACATTACATTTCTTTTATACCAAGTAGCCTCAACAAGTTCATGTGACACAACATAATATAACAACGGTGATCAGGCGTTGCAAGATTATGTTCTTCACAATCCATTCTCAGGCTACTCTACATTATAATTATCAATGTGATCTATTCTCATCTCATATATGTATTAAATACTTCATGATTTCAAATCAATCATAATATATTTAATAGTTTCTATCAGCTGATACACACTCAAAATCAGCTTACTACTTACATATTCAACCTTACATATGCAAGCCATCTCACGCAATTTATTTTCAACAACTGAATTACTCAGCATATCTACTTGTCTGAAACCTCAAACATATGATAACCTATCATCATAATTTTAATACTAAACACAATTCAATGTCCCTATTTACTACAAAATTTCAGGACACATCTTAATTAACTATCATCACTTTGACATATGCTATACTATCAAGCATCAATGTCACAACAAGCCTACTCAATCAGGTTACTATAAAACATTTCATCTATTAATTCACAATTGATCAGAAAGATCTATCACTTCCCAAATCAATTTCACATTATCATACTCTACGTGTCTCATAAACCTATCCATCCTGGTTTAAATCAAGTGTTTAACTATAGTCCAAACATATCATATAGTCACATAAACACATGTTTTCTCAAATAGCAGTCATTCTCAATTCAAATGACACAACATTCCTTAACAAGGATTTAAGTCACTCCTTGTAATCAATCTACTAGTTTTGTCTCACAATCTAGACACTCTTAGGTTCTAACACCATTCCAATTAAAACCTTAATCAACTCTTTTGTCTACTTACTTAAACATATTTCTGCATTCTTAATTCAATCAGAAATATTAACAACAATGAACAACAACGAGCATCTCATTTAACACTTCTCTCCTCATGTCAACCTATAGCAATCATTAGTTGACTCAAAACTGGGGAATCATATCAGTCTGACTTAATTAACTTCACTACAAAGCTTACTCGACATAACAGAGTAAACAATACAAGTTAATTTAAATTAACACAGGCTTATCGAAGATTACCTGACAAATCTTAAGCCAGCAATGTTGAGGAAACATGAAATATACCAATCAGATACTCATGTCCCTCCGTCTCTGCAATCAAACAACAGCTTTACAACTTGTTATGGGTTAGTACATATTCAACTAACTACTTTCTCATGCATCAACTAATCAACTAAACCCACACCTTCTGAAATGTTTGACTCAACTCAATCAAGTTTAGGATTGAACAATCTATCATGTTCAATTCACCCAAACTATTGCTCTGATACCAACTTATAACACCCCCTCTTTAATTATAAACATTTAATATAATATTTGCGACTCGGAAGCGTATATATTTCAAAACATTACTATCAATGTCAATTAAAATGTCAATAAACTTTTTCAAATCAAATTACATGACATTTCTACAACTGGGTGTTATATAATTCAAAACATTTCTATAGTTATCAAAATAACATCAGAGTAACAGCCTGTCAAACATTCCTTCAATTCCAAACACTTCCTGCCCCGCCCAATATGTCCCATCACTTACAACCTGCAGGAAGAACTGTGGTGGGGTTAGCATAAAGCTAAGTGAATGAAACTATAAACAACAGTCCAACTTAGCATAATAATCTGTTTACATCAAATAACAATAAACAGAAAATCAATCAATCAATCATTCAATCAGACAACTTCCAATCAAGCGTTATCAATCGTCATGAGGACCGGTGGCTCCTGAGATACCCTAATACCGGTTTGGTACTCAAGGAACTCTTATCAATCATCTGTATTGGCCTATACAGAATTACCGATGACCAGTTGTTAATCACACACGACCTAGATTTCTGAACCAACTTTTCAAGTTCCAAGATCTCCTGTCGTCTACAATAACAACCAAGTCCAACCATCAAGTCAAGTTGACCTCAGAATCTTACATACTAGCTCAAACAGCCAAGTAAGCAAACAACCAAACTAACCTGGCAAGATATCTCAAACATATACATCCTATCAAAGTAATACTATAATTACTTGTTGTAATCAAATCATTACAACTAAATCACACTGATGTTACAGATCCACTCACCGACTACCTCAGGCCTCCACTCAGTAGTCTAATATCACTGAGTTCTCTGTGTATCTGAAAACACAACAGAATATCAAGTCAGTAACTCAGTTTAAAACTGATATACATAATCAACATTACGAGTATTTAAATAACACACAACTTGTTACCTAAATACAAGTTATTTAGGCTAGAACAAGTCTCATCACCATTTAAGGTTCACAACTCAAAACACACAAAGACACATAGTACCCGCCGGGTACCATTACTACCCGCCGGGTAGTCAGGTCAAGCAGCCGGGTACCCAACGAACCCATCTGGTAATTTACAAAATATGGTAACAGAACACTATTTCGTTTTAAACACTGGAGAAGCCGCCGGGTCAAGTGATTAGCAGCCGGTTTCCCCATCAGGTCACACTACCCGCCGGGTCGGATCATTACCCGCCGGGTTCCAACCAAACACGACTACCCGCCGGGTAAGGGTTGTACCCGCCGGGTACACCCTTCGTCCCAGCCATCTGCGATCTGTTAAACCCCTAACCCACGGGTTTAATACCCAAATCACTCAAAACTCGATTTCTAACCGTTATATACCACAAATAACATTACATAAACATCATGTAATGATTATAACTAGTTTCTAACATCAAATTTCACCTCAAATCAATAATCTCTAAGATTTCAAACATAATCAAAAATCAATCAAACTTACTTACAATTTTGAATGAAGAACATGATGATTATGATGAAACTAATCAGAATTACAGCTCCAAATTCGGTTTCTACTTTTGATTTAAAGTTTTCTGTGAGTTTTGGTTTGATTGAATTCAAAGAATGAAATGAAATAAACTTTCCTAGAAGGGAAAGTGATATATATGCCGACTCAACAAACCGCCTTCAATTATACGGGTATAATTTAATACCCCATCTCAATCTATTGTCTGGAACCCGAAAATCATTTGCGAGTCCAAACATTTTATTGTACCGTCGACTATATTAATTTACAACAATTAATAATTTACTTATCACATTGGAATATTCGACTCCTATTCCAATTATTTCACTAATTCAAACAATATTATTTCCAAACACATTTAATTAACAATTTAAATCAAGAAATAATATATAAACAACTAGGTCCATTTCGAGGATGTTACACTTTACCTTTCTGATATCCAGTTGTAGTAGTTGTGCACGTGAACTTCATTTATCAGGACTTCAAAAAATTGGAAGCAAATACCATGTCATTCTTATTCTTCCAAACAAAGTACACTTCTATCCAAATCAAAATCTCCCATCTTGATGGGCCATTTTGATCTGTCCCACTTAGCATCTCAGTGCGGTTGGTTGCATCCAACGACTCGTGACGCCAACATTTGTACACTCGATCCTAGATTTTTTTTCCCTATTTTTGTAAAGCACAAAAAAATGGTCAGTTACATGATGGATACAGTTTTAAGTGTTCAACCAAACAACAAATTCAAAGGTTTTTACATAAAAAGTTACAAAACTTAAAATGATGGGGTAGGGTCATCTTCCTAGTATAACGGTTCAAGTCTAGGAACATTAGATGGTCCAATAACAGAACCTTCTCTTTTCCAAATGGTCATTGTGATGGTGACCACTGTTTCCTTCTCCATCCGAGTTATTCGATTTAGGGTTATGAAAAATATAAATGAGAAGAGGTATGAAATTTTATAAAAGCACGACATTATGGTGTTATATGATCCTTTACCTATTTTATTGGCTATTTTATATAAGTTGCCGAATTATTTAGAATTAAATTTATTAATATTAATATTTAGGAGATTTAGGGGTGGTAATGGTAAGTATTTAGAATTAATCTAGGTGGTCGGATCGATTTGGAAAAATCCAATTAAGGGCTGAGATTACTCCATGGTATTTTGCTTTAAGTATAGTTTATAGATTTTTTTATTTGGTGGCGATTCGTTCATGTTAACGGAAGTCGATGGAATTTGAATCTCAGTTTCATTCGATAAAGATGTTAGGTTCACAAATGAATTGAGTTGTAAGTCATCAAATTCCCTCATTCAAAGGAATTCATATTCCATGAAATTCCAATTCATTTGATGAATTTCAATTCCATCAAAAATATTTCGTGAACCAAACGCAATGTTAGACTAATTTGTTTGTAATTTTGTCTACCGGTGCTTAAATCGACATAAAATAATAATTATTATTATAAAGTTGAGATAAAAGCTCGACTTGTTTACAGCTACCCGAAGAAGTTAATGCAAATGAGATATTGACAATTCGGTTTTTGAAAATTAAACATTTGGTTCGTTTATATTTAGAAATCGAACCCTTAATAACTTAACTGGATTTTAAGTACACTACTATTTAATCAGATATTAATGTTTTATAAACTTTTAAGTATATTGAAATTTTCTTGATATTTTATTTGCTTCAGAATTTTAAAATACATATGCACTACTTTTCTACCATAAAAATACGTATGTAACTTGTTTTAGAGTTAAAATTGTGACTTGTTTTTATATATGATAAGTTTGTTTTTAAACATTTGAAATCAGGTTTTGTTATATTGTATACTAGTACTTAGACCCGTGTATACACACGGGTCATCTAAGTTTTAAATTCCAAATTATTATTAAGTTGTTGAACATGTAATCGTGATAGAACATTAGTTAATTAGGATGTGAAGATATATAACAAATGTAATCACATGATAATCGACGTTTTTAATTTTAAAATAAAGAAATATACATGGGTTATAAAAAGTATCCAATAATTAAAGTTTTAAATTATAATAGTATTTCATAAATATTATTTATATGATTACGTATATTATTTTATATAATTTAGGTTTAGATTATGATACTGGATCTTGGACGGAAGGAAGTTTTTGGACGAAAGTGGAAGAAGCAAATAGGATGATGCCATGTGTCCTTCTCCATTTCTCCACCTACTTCATTTCTCCACCTTCTTCATTTCTCCAACCTTATCATTTCTCCTCCACTTTTTTTTTTCTTAAATTATTTTATTGTTTTATTTTTTTACATTAATTTTGTTTCTTATTATTATTTTTTCTTTTTTTTTTTTTGCATTTTTTAAAGTTCTTGTTATCAGTTTGTTTTTTTTGTTTTTGTTTTTTTTTCAATCTTTTCATTTAACCTTTTTCACAGCTTGTTTATCATTGTTTTTTTTTTTCGCGTTTTCAACCTTTTTTATGTTGTTTTACCTCACGTTGTTATATGTAAATACAAATATATATATATAGTATTACAAAAAAAAAATCATGCGATGCACCATATTCATACCTTGAATAAAATAAATTTTGATATAACAAAGTTATAACTTCAATGCATTGTAAAATTAAAATTATGATGCACCATATTATATAACTATGATGCACCAAGATTTTATACACTGATGAAGTTTATCGAATATCTAAAAGTCGGAGCATTATATTTGATAACTATGATGCACCGTATTTTACAACTATGATGCACCACGTTTTATAACTATGATGCACCACCTTTTAATTCAATAACGATATTTTATAGTATATTCTGAAAGTCGATGCATGCTATTTTAAACACTCGATGCACCATGTTTTATTACTATGATGACCATGTTTTTATAACTATGATGCACCATGTTTTAATTTAATAATGATGTTTTATAATATATTTTGAAAGTCGATGAATGATATTTTAAACACTCGATGCACCATGTTTTATAACAATTATGCACCACTTTTTAATTCAATAATTATGTTTTATAGTATATTTTGAAAGTCGATGCATGATATTTAAACACTCGATGCATCATATTCAGAGAAAATTAGTGCATCATAGTTTATTATGTTAGTAAACACAATAATAATTTACTTTTATTGCATCTTATTTTTTATATTCATCTACGTTATAATATATAATATCTGATGCATCAGAAATGTGAAAGTGATATAAAAAAGAAAAATTAAACAGTAAAATTTTTTAATAATGTTAAAAACTATTTTTTTTAATTTTTAATTGTTAAAAATGAAAAATTCTTAAAAATTTTAACAAAATTTATTTAATTGTATTTTTGATAAAAGTGTTATAGAAGTTCGTACAAGTTTAAAAAAATTATTATTTTTTAAATGTTATTTATTTTTTTTTATAAAAATAAATATTTTAATAAAAGTTTTTAGATAAAAAAAAGAGAAATAGAAAAAAAAAATATAAAGAAAGAAAGATGGGAGAAATGGATAAAAAAAGGTGGAGAAATAAGGAAGGGATAGGAAATAAATAAAAAAGGTGGAGAAATGAGGAGGACACTTGTCACCTCCTCATTAGCTTCCCTCCCTTCCCTCATTTTTACTCCTCTCAAGAACCTCACCCTTAGATTATATATAATTAATTTGGGTTTTGTTTTCAAAATTAAGTAAAATATATGTACTTAATTGTTGAATTCAATTTTAATTTTAAATGACGATGTTACAAAGATGTTTCTTATATACACACACACACACGGGGTATATAAGCAATAAACACAACATTAATAAACTATACTATTTGACACAAAACTATTTAATATCATGCATTAACTTATTTATGTTAATCTATGACGTCGTTATTCTTTAATAATGACATATAAGAGTCACAAATCACACCATTTGATTATTTGATTATTACGATTGTCTAAATTGGTAGATCAACTATTATCGAGTAGTATAAACAATTAGCAGCATTGCTTAATTAAGAGTTTGAAATGAAATGTAATAACATTTTAGTATCTATAATTAGGACGTAAAAGTGATGTTTCTAATTTCAAAAATCAACTTGTAGCACTCGAGACTCCCGTTCATCCTTCGTACCCTTTTAAAGTTACATGAACTCACTTAATAAATTAGTGTATGAGCATTCTAAATTACAATTAAAATTAAAATTTAGATAATATAAATGGGCTATGAAATAAAGTGAAATAAAGAAATAGTATTAGTTAATAAATAGTTTTGGTTTAAGAAAATAAAGAATAATAATAAAATTGATATATTTGGGTGTTTAGCTTCACATTCGTAAGAAGAAGATAATTACAATTTTGATATGATAAAAACTTTTGGATTATAAGAAGATATAAGGTAAATAAATATTAAATTCAATTAAATATATGTATCATTAATCTCTTCCATTTACAATGATCGATTATTTTCTATTTTTTAAAAAAGAAGAAGATAATCTTTGCATATTTATTTTAGATACTTGAATTTTACTCGATAATTTTAAATAATTAAATAATTATTAATATGATAATACTCGTATTGTATTAGGATTTTTTTTTTAATGGGTATAGATGGATACGTTCCTTTTGTAGATAAATTATTAGTTTAATTTATATATATTTTTAAATTTTGATTTATGATGTCATCGTTTCCTAAATAGTAGCTAATTTAATAAAATTGAACAATTTGGTTGGTTAATTGACTTCTTGATGACATCATCATGTGTTTCTTATATATAAGTTAAAATAAGATGGTATAAACAAAATGAAAGTGAACGGTTCTAATTACTTAAACACCGACATATTTGGTAATGTTTCGTTTTTGCATAACCAAATAGACACAACTGAACCATGGACACCCTAATTTATGGTCTAAGCTTTTACTAGTTACAAGTTTATGAACTTATTTGAAGTTTTTGAATAAGTTAATGTTATCTTTAAGGAGTTTTATTGTTGTTTTCGGATCTAAGTTCATAATCTTAAGTTGATATTTTGGAATCCGTGAAAAAGAAGTGTTCTGCTGCGTCAATCCAGTATGTCATAGAAGATTACAGTTTCCGGTATGCAGGCAGACCAGCACTTCAGTAGTCTTTTGTGTTTATGTTTCTCTATAAAAATTCTTCTATCCAACAGCCATAACAGACACAGCAACACCGCTTTTTGTTCTTCATTTTGCTTTTACAACCCTTCTGATACATGCTGCCAGCAATATAGAATACAACCTATACCCACACATCAGTTTTTTTTTGTACTAATGTTAATACTTAATAGCATAGATTTTCTATTCATATTCATGCATTAATAACTAAAAAGATTTAATAAACTATTGACGGGCGAATCAAAACTGACCCACATTAAAACACTACGATGGTCGATGGGCCAACCCAAACTGACCGATAACTACTCATTTAGATTACCCTTCCTAACTTGCCACAGTGATAACTGAGTATCTTAATGCCTACCTCTTGGGGAATGAGAGACTCCTGGTGTATGGTGTTTCAAACTCAAAGGTCGGTATAATTGGCAGCTCAATTTCCTGTTTTTTAATCTTATAAACAATTGTAATCAAACAAAGATCACAACAAAAATGTTTAGCTATAGTATATCTTCAATACATCTATTCACTTAGTTATCATCACTAAGATGTCCAAAAGAGAAAGCCAACTTGCCACCACCAGTCCACGACTCCACCACCCAGCTTTAAGATACAAAAGGGACGCCATATTGTTGCAACTCAAATTCATGTTCTATAAGCATGTACAACGAATTCTCACGTAGCAACAACGCTGAAAAAATTCACTCTCTTCGCATCTTCACATTGAGACTGATTTCTTTATACGACTTGACTTTCTTGGCTGCTTCACGTACAGGCCTCGAAAGGGATGTTTTTCTAAATTCTCGAGGTTTTTGGTCTTTCACAGAATCACCTTCTACAGCTTCCTCTTTAGATGATGTAGGGACTAGACTAGAATTATTCACTTTGACTTCATCATCATCAGGAGATTGACATGCTGGAGCACTATCTACATGGTCTATCTTTAAGTCGTCTTGAGAAGGAGTTGGTTCATCAAGCTTAAACCTTGCAGACTGCCTTCTAGTTTGTACCCTTCAAATAAAGATATACATGCGACTTTTTCATCATCAAAAATAAGTAAAAGATCTATAGTGCCACGAGTATGCACTGATGACAAACCTTCCAGTTTTACTCATGTCATTATCTTGAATCTTTCTAGCAGACGAGATTAAACCTAAACCCAACAAACAACATAAAAATCCATTTTCAGAATTTAACTGGTATATTTAAGAAATGAACAAACTGCATAAAGAAGTAACTAACTTTCATCAAATTTTTATTCCAAAAAATCAGTCAATGTTACGCATATAGTAAAAGTTAGTAAGTTTCAAGCCACCACATAAGTATAAAGTAAGTGCTATCAACACATGAGTGCCACATCATCATTCGGAACTGGAACAAATCAAAACTACCGACCTTTGATTTTCTGCCTTCTGTCAGTGTTATAATCTTTGTCATCATCAGTTACAGGAACTGTACACACTTCTGTTTCCTCTATTTCAGCTACATTATCGGTCTACAAATGAAAACGTAAATATTCACCTTGTTTTGAAGCTAATAAACACTGAATACCGGTATACAGAACTATTGTTGATGTTCATGTACTTACATTACTACCATAACCTTGACACGACGTGGCTTTCAGTTTTTCCTGAGATAACATTCACTCAGACATCATGATGTATAAAAGAGAAATACACCAAATGACATATATATGTGCTAACAGATGAAGATGCGAAACTGACCTCCATCTCCAAAGTTTTTGCAATGATCACACCGTTTTTGCATCCAAGCTCATGCTTTAGCGCTTTTTGCTAAATCAAACAACAATAACAACAACAAAACGAGGTATGAATTTGACCACTGTTCAAAGTCGGTTAAAGATGAAAGGCCTAGCAATTTACTGGATTACTAACCATTTCTTTGAATGAATTTAGTTCCTACAACATGGAGAAAAAATATCACTACAAATTTAAATGCATCTCACGAAAAATTTACAACAAAACCAACAATGTATGTCTAGGAAACAGACCGCTAGTATCTGACAGTTCGACTGAGCAAGTTGCTGATTCTGCTGCTTCACCTTTTGCAGATTGACCCTAAGTTTCTGCACCTCGGCTCCACCTAGTTCAATAATTTTACTGCAAAAATATTAAGAAAAATATTACAGATCTGAGATTTGGAATTCCCATAGCAGCATGAAATGGATGAACCAAAGAACACAGAGCAATTGTATACTCTTTTTCAGATAACAGTGTCTTAAGGGCTGCATTTTCCTGGAACAGATAAACGAGCAACTTCAATCACAAAATTAAACGTAGTATCTTTATGATCCTTGTGAAAAAGTGCTAAAATAGTGTACCGCCTGAAGCTTCTCTATAATCTTTTTTGTAGCATCCGAACTTGGCTGTGACTTACTATCTTGGCGCGAAGCAGTCAATCGTGATGGAACATTACTAATGTCAGCAAGAGTTTTCCTCCCCAAAACTTTCATTTTACCCTTTGCCATTCCCACCACTTTTGGCTTATCTATTTCAGCAATATAAAATTGTCATCAACACAAGTAGAATAATAAGCCTGGTACACAATAATACAATATATATTTGGAGTAAAATTCATTCTACCAGCCTTTTAGCAATGAGCTACAGTTCGACCCTCAAAGTTAATGTTCATAATAGCACTAAGCTTTCACAAAAAATATACAACTATCTCACACAACAATTTTTTAGTACATACGTTATTGAAAAAGGTCCAAGGTTACCGGTTGGCGCACAAACGATGGGTCTAACTTGTATATTTTAGTAATTCAGTAAAAAAACAGTAAATCTAAATCTCGACATCTTCACAGCTGAGTTCAACTTATAATTATAACTCTTGACATCAAATCAACTATATCATTATCGCACCTCTACCTAGGGCTCAATTATAAACCAAATCAAGTTCACAATAACACAAGCATATACAACAAACTAACTGCAGCTACAACTATCGTCTCTTACACCATAAGTCATCAATAATCCAAACTAAAAGTGCATATATATTAGTAATCTTATATTTATATATACGTGTAATCTCCTGACATTAAATAAAAATCACTTAATTCGTGCAGAGTCAACAGTAATTGATCATTCAAATTCGGTACAAATGAAGTAACGAAATCAATGAAATCGTAAACATTTAGGTTGAGCAATCAGTTAAAAAACGAAAAGAATTAGGGCAAATGAGCTAACCGGTACCTCTAACGGATACATTATTGTTCCTTGATTCGTAGATCGATAGATCTTCCATGATCTACATAAACCCTAAATTTTGACGATCGATTTCCGATTACTCCGTAAACAAAGTGCAGAATTGAGGAGGGAAAAGGTATGATTTTAAATAATGGGCCTACTGGGCCTTTAAGTAAGCCCCAAAAATATAACGGTTTAAGTATTTAACAATACGTTACAAGGTTAATAGCTAATTAAACATTTAAACTTACAATTCGATTAAATAAAATACACCATAACAAAAAATTAATTAATCCTTGATATCTTTAAATGATAACTATTTTTGTCTCTTGCTACATAGATAAAAAAGATTATACATCGTATTGTTCATGGACGACAAGATTTATGTGACACCTGTCAAATTAGGACTAGTTTTTAGTTCCTAATCACTTAGAAATACATGTAATTAGTGCTATGTGTTAGGCTAATTTTATGTATCAAAATATATATTGTCGAATATATATCCATACGCGATTATATTAAATCGTGCAATTATCAAATCGGCCAAATTTCCGATTCATATATATATGGCGTTGGTGAAAAACAATATTAAATAATATAGGAATTATTATTTAATATAACTCATTATTTATTATATATTATTTTGATAATATATAAAGTATTCGTATCGTACAAATATAAAGGATTCGCAACAAAACATATAAATAATGTTTTATTATTGGAGATAATAATTATTATTTACACACGATTAAAATAAAACATATTTCGTTTTATTCACTCAAACGCGACGAAACCATTCAAATTGTGTCCGTCTCTCAAACGTAAAACAAAGATATATTATTATATCTCACTAAAGGTATTTTTATAAAATACTTCCAATAAAAGTATAAACGAATTTATTTATAGAAAGTTATCGAATTAAAACATTTTACTACTTTTCGATCGGGTACAAAAACACGGGTATTTTGTACTTCGCTTTTGAGCCACCCAACTCCAATAATTGGAGCTGGGTATAACCCAACCGAACACATTTTTTTTGGTTTCATTTCATTCTCAATCTCCCTCTCTAACTCTCTCTCTCTCTCTAAACAACCAAAACCGCCACCTTAAACCACCAAGAACTACCATCAAAACACCTCTATTTGCAAAACGGCTAGGAGCTAAACGAGCACCACGCGATCCTCTACGACTCTATCTTTTCGGTTTTCAAAACCGACACTTGTAAGTTAACGACACCTTAAAACTACTTTAATACATTTATTTACTTGTTTTGTAGCTCATCAAACTATAAAATGTCCAAATCAAAACTTGAAACTCGTTTTTACAAACTCAAAAATGATAACAGTTTCTGTCTTCAGAAACTATAACTTTCGGCAGAAACTATAACCTTCGGCAGAAACTATAACCTTCGGCAGAAACTATAACTTCGGCAGAAACTATAACCTTCGGCAGAAACTATAACCTTCGGCAGAAACTATAACCTTTGGCAGAAACCTTAACCTTCGGTAGAAACTATTCGGCAGAAACCATAACTTTCGACAGAAACCTATAACTAGCAGTTTTAACTATAACAATTTAAATACGATACAACAATCAAAGTATAATAATAATAGTTGAGATTATTATTACCAAAAAAAAAAAAAAAAAAAAACTCACCAACGGGCCGTACACATCTTTCAAAAACTCAAATCTAATCAGTTAAACCAAATCATTTGGACAGTACTAGTTGGATGAACAACTAGCATAGATGATATGATAAGACATCTAATCATTTCAAAACCTTGCGCGTCTAAGACGCCCTGCAGGTTCAGTCGTTGTAACGACATCAAATCATTGTGAATCATCATAATTGTTTGCTAACAATTCATTAGGCTCAGGTGAGTCTCATAGCCCCTTTTTAAATACTTTTACCTAGGGGTGTGATTTCATTGCTCTGTTTTGTTTTACATTATGAACGCAAGTACCATCAAATCAAATACTACATGAGTTATTTTCACTAATCATTTCAAAGCCCTCCATCAACATAGTTTGGTAATACGTAGTAGCGTGAATATTAGTATATGGTACCATATAGGTTTGACCAGCCTCATCCGGGTTAGCACGCACTAACTAGTAAAACGGATGTATTAATATTTGTGTAGACGAGTGTTGATTAGGCACTCGTAGGAGGCACCTCGATCAGGATACCTTAAATGTGGACCTGACATCTCGAGTTAAGCTCAAACTATGTGCTCATGGCTGTATAACTTTTATTTTGCTTAATTGCATTTTAAATTCAATTATCATTAAATCTTGCGGTTCATACAAATATGTGTTGACATACAAACCTGTGAGCTCACCAGCGTTTTCGCTGACCCATTTTAGCATGTATCACAGGTGATCAGCAGCAGTAGGTCTGCCACTCAAGATGTCCATTAGCTCGAGTCACATTCAGACATCAAGAGATTGTCATGCATTACTATATTTTGTATAATTTAGTTATACCATAGAATCTCTATCAATCGAACTCAGGAGCTTTTGTAAACTATGTTATAACAGTGTAAAACTTTTATAATATTAATGTATTTGTAAACGACGCATGTAGTGGTCGTTCATTATGTAATCTTGTGTGCTTTGTATATTGATTAGTCGCGCCCCGAACCGACCCGCTTCCGCGTCATAATTTGGGGGTGCGACAGATTGGTATCAGAGCCTAAGGTTATAGTGAACTAGGTTGCATTTAGTGGGCCTAGACTATGACCGTTAGGCAGTATTCCTTATTAGATATAACTGGTTCAGTGATTACACCATATGAGTTTAATTTAACATAGCTTAGCTAACTATGT
Organism: Helichrysum umbraculigerum; assembly: GCA_949592205.1. Taxonomy (NCBI): domain Eukaryota; kingdom Viridiplantae; phylum Streptophyta; class Magnoliopsida; order Asterales; family Asteraceae; genus Helichrysum; species Helichrysum umbraculigerum. The sequence continues at coordinate 69,344,585 of CATIUR010000003.1, forward strand.
ACAATTAAATGAATACGATGTGAAAACTGAAAGGGGTTATGTTGAATAGGAATACGATAGTTGACTCTGACCACGAGAGAAACCGTGACTAATACTTGATTAGTGTTAGACACACATTAGGCTATTATGTGATATAGGCGTATATACATATATAGGCCTCATTTATGTGCTACCTTATAGGCTATTATATATTGAAGATATATGATTAAGCCCCACTCGCGTATTATCTTCTAAGCTATTATATATATCAAATATATATAGATCACACACGATAATACATTCGTTAACACTCTCGCTACCAAAGACGACAAGTATAAATTACTTTCGTCTATCCCTTTAATATGCACATAACATCTCACAACACAATTCCGCTGTACCATCGTATTTTCACGAGGAATATATCATTTCGTATTTCCTCTATCATTCTATATCCTTAGAATCACAAATGGAATTTATTGTCTGAAGGGCTATAGGCTCCATACGTAAAACCATACCCCACCTACTCGCAAACTCGCATATAGTATGCAACTCTGTTGTTTGTCAAATGTGATTATCACTTGTGTAATTGTATATTACCCCATAAATATATATATGCATATGTGATGTATCATGTTTTAGTGCAAACAACTCATCCACTCTCTTTGCTTTTATCAGAATCATGCCGCCAAAGAAGACTGGTTTCAGTCAAGCTGAACTCAATGCTGCGGTTACCCGAGCTGTAGCCGAAGCCATGGCTGCTCAAGAAGCTCTAAGGAATGCAGAGACAGTCAATGCTACTCCTACTCCTGTTATCAAACCTTGTTCCTATAAGGATTTTCTTAGCTGCAAACCATTGTATTTCAAGGGCACGGAAGGTGCTATTGGCTTGATCAGATGGATTGAAAGAATTGAATCTGTCTTCAGTCTCTGTAACTGTGCTGAAGATAGTAAGGTCAAGTTTGCTGCTTACACCTTTCAAGAAGGTGCACTAACGTGGTGGAACACCCACGCAAACTCTATTGGCGTCGAGATCGCAAACCGACTTCCTTGGCCTGAATTTAAGAAAAAGCTAAGGGAGAAGTACTGTCGCGAGGAAGAACTACACCGACTGGAAGTCGAGTTCTGGCATCTGGAGGTACAAGGGAACGACATTGCTGGGTACACCACCAAGTTCCAGCAATTCGCTCTATTGTGCCCAGGTTTGGTTGATACGGAAGGAAAAAGTATCAAGAAGTACATCCGCGGACTTCCGGAGAATATCCAGGGGAATGTCGCCTCAGCGCAACCAACCACCCTTGATAGAGCTATCGAAATTGCTCATGAACTCATGGCCATGGTTGTCAGCCGTGAGACATCCGCTCCATCTTCTGGTAACAACAACAAGAGAAAGTGGTCTGGAAACACCACTCAAAATCAATCATCATCAAAGAGGTCTGAGTCTGATAAGACCCTCAACACTGGTTCTGGTTTCAACAAGGGTTACACTGGAAATAAACCCTACTGTTCAAAGTGCCGCCCTCATCATGATGGTCCTTGCAGCACACCTTGTGGAAAATGTCAAAGGTATGGACATTTGACCAAAGACTGTAGGTCTACTACTGCCAACACCAACACCACCAGCCAACCAAAGTCCTGCTATGAGTGTGGAGAAACTGGGCACTTTAGGAATGATTGCCCAAAGCTGAAGAACAAGGGTAACAACACTGCGAAGGGAAGAGCTTTCGTTCTGAACTCAGGAGAGGCCCGTCAAGACCCGAATGTGGTCTCGGGTACGTTTCTTCTCAACAATCTTACTGCTTCTGTTCTATTTGATTCTGGTGCTGATAGGAGCTTCATATCTGATGAGTTTAGTAAATTGCTTAACATTGCCCCTATTGCCTTAGATGCTAAGTACATTGTAGAATTAGCTAATGGCAAGTTAATTGAGACTGACAGTGTAATACCAAATTGCACTTTAAATCTATCTGATGAAATCTTCTCTATTGACCTTATACCCGTTGAAATTGGAAGTTTCGATGTCATTATTGGAATGGATTGGTTATCCAAGCACCGAGCTGAAATTGTCTGCTATGACAAAATCGTCCGTATTCCTCTTGTCATCGGTAGTACTCTAATCATACAAGGGGAGACCGGTAGGACGAGACTGAATATCATATCCTGCACGAAAACTCGTAAGTACCTTAGGAAAGGGTACCAGGCGATTCTCGCACATGTCTTGGAGAAAAAGTCGGAAGAGAAACGACTTGAGGATGTGCCCATTGTTAGAGATTATCCAGAAGTCTTTCCCGAAGACTTACCTGGCCTTCCACCACCGAGACAAGTTGAGTTCTCGATCGATCTCGTGCCGGGGGCAGCACCTGTTGCACGAGCACCATATCGTTTAGCCCCTTCAGAACTTCAGGAGTTGTCTACTCAGTTGCAGGAACTCCTGGATAAGGGATTCATTAGACCGAGTTCTTCACCATGGGGAGCTCCGGTTCTGTTTGTGAAAAAGAAGGACGGTTCATTCAGAATGTGTATCGACTATAGAGAGTTGAACAAATTGACCATCAAGAACCGTTACCCGCTACCTCGTATTGATGACCTATTCGACCAACTTCAAGGGTCAAGTATCTATTCGAAGATAGATCTGAGATCAGGTTATCATCAGTTACGAGTTCGTGACATCGACATCCCAAAGACTGCTTTCCGAACTCGCTATGGACATTATGAGTTTCAAGTGATGCCCTTTGGTTTAACTAACGCACCGGCAGTATTCATGGACCTTATGAACCGAGTGTGCAAACCATATCTCGACAAATTTGTCATTGTCTTCATTGATGACATTCTCATCTACTCGCGCAATGAACAGGAACACGCGCAACATCTCAAAGTCATTCTAGAACTTCTTAGACACGAAGAGTTATATGCTAAATTCTCCAAGTGTGAGTTCTGGATGAAAACCGTTCAGTTTCTTGGTCATGTGATTGATAGTCAAGGAATTCACGTAGATCCATCAAAGATTGAGGATATCAAGTGCTGGCAAGCACCGACGACGCCGACCGAAGTACGCTAATTCTTAGGACTGGCAGGTTATTATAGGCGTTTCATTGAGAATTTCTCCAAAATAGCTCAACCTCTCACAATACTGACTCAGAAGGAAAAGAAGTTCGATTGGACAGATAAACAAGAATCAGCATTTCAGCTATTGAAGCAAAAGCTTTGCAGTGCACCAATTCTATCATTACCCGAAGGCAATGAAGACTTCGTGGTATACTGCGATGCCTCACACCAAGGTCTTGGTTGCGTGTTGATGCAACGAGACAAGGTTATTGCCTACGCCTCCCGACAACTCAAGATTCACGAGAAGAACTACACAACTCATGATCTCGAATTAGGAGCCGTAGTGTTCGCACTCAAGATTTGGAGACACTATCTGTATGGCACAAAGTGTACCATATTCACCGATCACAAAAGCCTCCAGCATATATTCGATCAGAAGGATCTAAATATGAGGCAACGTCACTGGGTCGAGTTACTCACCGACTATGATTGTGAAATCAAGTATCATCCAGGGAAAGCTAATGTAGTTGCCGATGCCCTAAGTCGCAAAGAGCGCACAAAACCACTTCGAGTCCGAGCCCTTAGCATAATCATCCATAATGATCTAATCATTCAAATTCTCACTGCTCAACTCGAAGCATTGAACCCTGAAAACATCAAGGAAGAGGCCTTGCGAAATATGGAGAATCAATTTGAAACCAAACCCAATGGGGTCAAATACTTCGCAAACCGAATTTGGTTACCCAAGTTTGGGAATCTTCTAGACTTTGTGATGGATGAAGCTCACAAGTCCAAATATTCTATACATCCTGGATCTGACAAGATGTATCATGGCATCAAGGGATCATACTGGTGGCCAAACATGAAAGCAGAGATTGCCACGTATGTCAGCAAGTGCCTCACATGTTCAAAAGTTAAAGCTGAATATCAGAAGCCCACCGGTTTGCTACAGCAACCGGATATTCCAGAATGGAAATGGGAGCAAATCGCTATGGACTTCATCACTAAACTCCCGAAAACATCCAGTGGTTGTGATACTATATGGGTAATAGTTGATCGTTTAACCAAATCTGCTCACTTCCTTGCCATGAAGGAAACCGACAAAATGGAACGTCTAACGCGAATCTATTTGAAGGAGATCGTAACAAGGCACGGCGTTCCAATCTCAATTATCTCTGATAGAGACAGCCGATTCACATCTAACTTTTGGCAATCATTGCAAAAGTCAATGGGTACTCGTTTAGATATGAGTACATCCTATCATCCACAAACCGATGGCCAAAGTGAAAGGACTATTCAAACACTGGAAGATATGTTACGCGCCTGCGTAATTGATTTCGGTGCAAATTGGGAGCATCATTTGCCATTGTGTGAATTCTCATACAACAACAGCTATCATACCAGCATTGGAGTTGCACCGTTCGAGGCACTGTACGGTCGTAAGTGCCGATCACCTATTTGTTGGACCGAAGTTGGAGACAGTCAAATCACTGGTCCTGAAATCATTCATGAAACCACCGAGAAGATCGTTAGTATCCAACAACGCCTGAAGGCCGCACGTGATCGTCAGAAGAGTTATGCTGACGTGAGACGCAAGCATCTCGAGTTCCAGGTTGGGGATCGAGTATTGCTCAAAGTATCACCTTGGAAAGGTGTCATCCGATTCGGCAAACGTGGAAAGTTAAACCCTAGATACATCGGACCTTTTGAGATCCTTGAAAGGATTGGTCCAGTCGCTTATCGATTGCAGCTACCTCCAGAGCTTAGTAGCGTGCATCCCACATTTCACATTTCTAACCTGAAGAAATGCCTGTCCGACGAGACACTCATCATCCCGCTCGAGAAAATTCAAATAGACGACAAACTTCATTTTATCGAGACACCAGTGGAGATTATGGACCGTGAGGTCAAACAGCTTAAGCAAAGTCGTATCCCCATCGTAAAGGTTCGGTGGAATTCGCGGCGAGGTCCGGAATTCACTTGGGAACGGGAAGACCAGATGCGACTCAAATATCCACATCTATTTTCAGACTCCACTCACGCATCAACTTCGAGCTAAATTTCGGGACGAAATTCTCTTAACAAGGGGAGAATGTGACACCTGTCAAATTAGGACTAGTTTTTAGTTCCTAATCACTTAGAAATACATGTAATTAGTGCTATGTGTTAGGCTAATTTTATGTATCAAAATATATATTGTCGAATATATATCCATACGCGATTATATTAAATCGTGCAATTATCAAATCGGCCAAATTTCCGATTCATATATATATGGCGTTGGTGAAAAACAATATTAAATAATATAGGAATTATTATTTAATATAACTCATTATTTATTATATATTATTTTGATAATATATAAAGTATTCGTATCGTACAAATATAAAGGATTCGCAACAAAACATATAAATAATGTTTTATTATTGGAGATAATAATTATTATTTACACACGATTAAAATAAAACATATTTCGTTTTATTCCATTTTACTCAAACGCGACGAAACCATTCAAATTGTGTCCGTCTCTCAAACGTAAAACAAAGATATATTATTATATCTCACTAAAGGTATTTTTATAAAATACTTCCAATAAAAGTATAAACGAATTTATTTATAGAAAGTTATCGAATTAAAACATTTTACTACTTTTCGATCGGGTACAAAAACACGGGTATTTTGTACTTCGCTTTTGAGCCACCCAACTCCAATAATTGGAGCTGGGTATAACCCAACCGAACACATTTTTTTTTGGTTTCATTTCATTCTCAATCTCCCTCTCTAACTCTCTCTCTCTCTCTAAACAACCAAAACCGCCACCTTAAACCACCAAGAACTACCATCAAAACACCTCTATTTGCAAAACGGCTAGGAGCTAAACGAGCACCACGCGATCCTCTACGACTCTATCTTTTCGGTTTTCAAAACCGACACTTGTAAGTTAACGACACCTTAAAACTACTTTAATACGTTTATTTACTTGTTTTGTAGCTCATCAAACTATAAAATGTCCAAATCAAAACTTGAAACTCGTTTTTACAAACTCAAAAATGATAACAGTTTCTGTCTTCAGAAACTATAACTTTCGGCAGAAACTATAACCTTCGGCAGAAACTATAACCTTCGGCAGAAACTATAACCTTCGGCAGAAACTATAACCTTCGGCAGAAACTATAACCTTCGGCAGAAACTATAACTTCGGCAGAAACTATAACCTTCGGCAGAAACTATAACCTTCGGCAGAAACTATAACCTTCGGCAGAAACCTTAACCTTCGGTAGAAACTATTCGGCAGAAACCATAACTTTCTGCAGAAACCTATAACTAGCAGTTTTAACTATAACAATTTAAATACGATACAACAATCAAAGTATAATAATAATAGTTGAGATTATTATTACCAAAAAAAAAAAAAAAAAAACTCACCAACGGGCCGTACACATCTTTCAAAAACTCAAATCTAATCAGTTAAACCAAATCATTTGGACAGTACTAGTTGGATGAACAACTAGCATAGATGATATGATAAGACATCTAATCATTTCAAAACCTTGCGCGTCTAAGACGCCCTGCAGGTTCAGTCGTTGTAACGACATCAAATCATTGTGAATCATCATAATTGTTTGCTAACAATTCATTAGGCTCAGGTGAGTCTCATAGCCCCTTTTTAAATACTTTTACCTAGGGGTGTGATTTCATTGCTCTGTTTTGTTTTACATTATGAACGCAAGTACCATCAAATCAAATACTACATGAGTTATTTTCACTAATCATTTCAAAGCCCTCCATCAACATAGTTTGGTAATACGTAGTAGCGTGAATATTAGTATATGGTACCATATAGGTTTGACCAGCCTCATCCGGGTTAGCACGCACTAACTAGTAAAACGGATGTATTAATATTTGTGTAGACGAGTGTTGATTAGGCACTCGTAGGAGGCACCTCGATCAGGATACCTTAAATGTGGACCTGACATCTCGAGTTAAGCTCAAACTATGTGCTCATGGCTGTATAACTTTTATTTTGCTTAATTGCATTTTAAATTCAATTATCATTAAATCTTGCGGTTCATACAAATATGTGTTGACATACAAACCTGTGAGCTCACCAGCGTTTTCGCCGACCCATTTTAGCATGTATCACAGGTGATCAGCAGCAGTAGGTCTGCCACTCAAGATGCCCATTAGCTCGAGTCACATTCAGACATCAAGAGATTGTCATGCATTACTATATTTTGTATAATTTAGTTATGCCATAGAATCTCTATCAATCGAACTCAGGAGCTTTTGTAAACTATGTTATAACAGTGTAAAACTTTTATAATATTAATGTATTTGTAAACGACGCGTGTAATGGTCGTTCATTATGTAATCTTGTGTGCTTTGTATATTGATTAGTCGCGCCCCGAACCGACCCGCTTCCGCATCATAATTTGGGGGTGCGACAATTTATCATCATGGGGTTATATGTGTTACAAAATCTGACGATATGAAATCGGAGGACGTTGCATAGATATTTTCCCCGATGGTTTGACATTTATTTGTGTTGGATCTTAAGTCGTCATACGTTTCAGGATTTCTTGTATCATCCTTAGTGATGGCTACACACGTGTTTAAAATATTTCGAAATCGGAACATGAATCCATCACTGCTAAACCGAATCATTTTATTTTGTTTATCAGTTTGGTCAACTTAACAAATATTTTTTTCTAGTTTTTTAGTTCAATTATGAAAAAGGTTGCCGGAGATCAGGAAGTATGCATGATGATTAACAAGAAAACAAGGCAATTACTAAAAATCCTATTTTTGTTTTATTTTAAATAAAATATATTTACAAGTAAAAAAGGTTCGCTCTCACATTATTATTATTATTATTATTATTATTATTATTATTATTATTATTATTATTATTATTAATCAAGAAATACAAATAATAATAATAAAGAAAAGATATCATTTTTTCCCCCCTTTTTTCACATAGTCAAAAATATGGTCTCCCTTGAAAGGGCCACAATTTAGGGAAACTCGTTTGTCAAAAAAGTGGTATCTTGTTAATCATGTCCTACAAAACTCTGCTTTTTATGTCTTATTCTAATCCATTTTACTTTTAATTAGAAATTAGAATTTTCCCTCCAAATACTAAAAGTGGAAGTAACAATAATAATAATAATAATATGAAGGAATATTTGGATCACGATACATACTTCAATTCCCGCAAAGAATCTTTAATCCATAGCCGCCAAAATCCACAAATTAGAAACGAGAAGAAAATGATCTTAAAAGAGGATTGTTTCTACACATTTTACATTTTATATATTCTTTTCTAACCATATGATCGCACATTCTCATTACAAGTGTCTACGTTATTATTTTGAGTTGTTCCAAATAAGTGTCTACTTTCATATTACAATTAATCGAAAAAAACTTTGATCGGTATATATGTTATTTGATTGGTCAAAATTGTATCTATTGGAGAATCGTGAAACTGTGTACAAAGTCATGTACACTTTTACTGGAACGGAGTGAGTATAATTTTTGAACCGATTTTTTTCTTTAAGAAATGCAAATACTCACACCCATACCATTCCACAAATATACATTTGTTTATTCCAAGACTTATAACGGTGTTAAATCCCGACGCGAAACGCTGGTATATTATACCCCGTATACATAATTTTCCGTATTCAACTCTTTATCTCTTGTAAGCCTCCATTACTAATGCTCTCAGAATCGATGGGGAAACCAAGATACAAACAACATTAATTATCGACCACCAAAATGCTAAATACGTACCCCACATGTAAACTAAACAACAGCTCCAAAATATATACGTTTTGGATGTTCAACTCACGCTAAGAAAGGATTATATTACCTTTTTCAATTAGATTCACTAATATTGATCACTCTAAGCTGAATACAATGTTCGAAAGACTAGAATTGAATTAGAATAGATATGAAAACGGTTTTCTAAACAATGATCGAAGTGCGCGTTAGTATTACGTAGTATTTGTTACTAATACATGGGTACGTACAAATCCTACAGTACTCTAAACTCGTGTATACATACACAACAGCATGGATATAACATGTCTAATTGTCTATGCAAACTACTTAAATACTTGTATATGTCCACGACTCCACGACAATGTAATGTATGTGTATGTATATGTATATGTATTCATGACATGGAAATAAAATAATTCAAGGATAAGATAAAAATTTTATTGGGAAGGGTGAATCTCTGGTGCCCATAAGGCTGAATCTAAACCCACCCCCAAAATTCTGCTCCTACCCCCTGGCCCACCATTTTCAGTCTAATTTTATTTAAGTTTGATCTAGTTCAGTACAGAATCAGTTTCAGTTTTAGACTAAACAGAAGGTAGAAATTAAAAAAAAAAGGGGGTAGGAGCAGAAAAAGAGTGGGCCAGGGGGTATGGTTAGCAGCCCCCTGCCCATAAACCTAATTTTCACTGTGCCCCCAAAAGACCACGAATGAAATAATGAGAAAAGACAGTAGCCTGATTTAAATCGTGTTTATGTTACCTTTTCAAACTTCTTTTACGTAATAATCATAGGTTTCGGATCAAAGGATAGGCAGCCAATCTAAATCTTTAATTTTAATAGTATTGTATCCTCTCTATAAATTTAGGGTAGTGATTTGTACACCACAAATTTTGAGCCATACACCGTTAGTTATGCTTTAAATTATTGTACTGTACAACAGACTGATGCACATTAGTGGTGTATAATTAAAAGTTAGTGATGTACAAATCACCACCCTATAAATTTATTCTAAGATGTAGGTATTTCGTCTACCTTTTTTTCAAAATGTACCTGCTCATATGAAGTGCTCCCTTAAAATATACTCACAAAATAATTTCTGTTTACTTTATTGTTCCTATTTTTTCTTTCTGCATATTCAGATTTTATCTTTTTCATGCACTTTATCATATATTTTTTTCACGCACAAAATTATTTCTGTTTTATTACAAGAATACGGTCTAGTGCTATCGTGGTGGCTCTTTCAAATTGGGGGTTCAAGTCCTTGAATACAATTGTATATATTCACGATAGCGGAGTTTTAAATTACTTGTCTTTCTAAGAAAAATTAAAATAAAATAATAATGATGGAGTAATCTACTATACTCATTATTATTAGGGTTTATTGTACCAATCATCAACGTACTTTTCTTTTTGTTCCGAGATTACCAACATACCATTATTAATACAAAGGTCACCAACATACTTGTTATTTATGTGTTGGTGATTTCGGAACCAAAAAGAGAGTACGTTAGTGATCCGTATTATAATCCCGTATTATTGGAGTATATTATAATGATTAATTTATTAAAACGATAATAAAGATATACATTTCTTGATATACTATAGATGAACCAAAATGCAAAGAAGAGATAAAAAGATTCTCTACCTTAAATCCAACCTACTACCGTTCACATTCATAATTTTCTTCCCTCCAATTCTCCAAATATAAGGATAATTAATTAACAAGATAAGAATGTTAATTTCTATGAAATAAAAAAAAATATTCATGGGAAGGGAGATTTACGTCTTAATTAACTTTTCATGCTACAAAATCTAATCTTTACTTTACTTGTAATTCAATTAATCATAAACCCCTCGGATAAACCCTAACTAGTAACCTATGAATCCCAAATATTTAAAAACTTTAAATTAAACTTTGCTTCTTCTGTTTCATTGTTATATAAATAAGCTTTCTTACCATATCCAATATCAATCATATCATTAAGAATGTCTCCAAGTAAATGCCCTAATTTATTCATATACATGCTTTTGACATCTCTATCCTTTACATTGGGACTTTTACCTCATCAGCACCCTGACCCTGAAGCCATTGTTCTGCAACTACAAAGGTATAATGAATTGTACATTTAAATAAAAATCCCCATCTGGGTTATGCTTGAAGGGACATTATATAATCTGGGTTGCTTTCTTTTCTTTGGATTTCAAGAAAAGTTTCTGTTTTTTCTCTGCTTTTCTGTTTTATACTCTGTTTCTTGTTGCTCTGTTTTCATTGTTGACATTTTGTGCAGGAAAGTAAATGAGTCAATCACCTCCAGAAGACGATTACTTGAAACAAATCCGATATTCAGTCAATCAAAAGATCAAACTCCTTGTCAGACAGGAAACCCGGTTGATGATTGTTGGCGATGTGACCCGAATTGGGCCAATGACCGTCAACGTCTAGCCGACTGTGCCATTGGATTTGGCCAGGGTGCAATGGGTGGCAAAGGAGGTCGTATCTACGTTGTCACTGATCCATCTGATGGTGACCCTGAAAACCCGCAACCGGGAACGTTAAGACACGCTGTCATACAATCTGAGCCTTTATGGATCATATTCGCCAGTGACATGCATATTAATTTAAAAAACGAGTTGATTGTCAGCAGCTCAAAAACCATTGACGGCCGTGGGGTCATTGTGCATGTGACCGGGAAAGGGTGCATTGTGATAGAGAATGTTGGAAACATCATCATTCATGGGCTTTACATTCACGACTGTGAGCCGTCAGGGAAGGCTAAGATACGGGTGAGTCCAACAGACGTTGTGGGAAGAGGAAAATCGGACGGTGATGGATTGACTATCAAGGGGGTAAGGAATTTGTGGATTGACCATTGTTCTTTTGCCAGGTGTACGGACGGATTGGTAGATATCACGGAGGGATCAACCGCCGTAACCGTAACCAATTCCTATTTCACTGAGCACGATAAGGTCATGTTATTGGGTCATTCCGATGACTATTTAGCCGATGCCGGTATGCAGGTAACCAACCTCTTAACATGCATTACCTCATTATTTTGTTACTCTATGAACATAAGAACACTCCTAGTAATCGTTTGCATAGGTGACAGTAGCATTTAACCACTTTGGAAAAGGGCTCGTGGAGAGGATGCCTAGATGCCGACATGGGTATTTCCATGTTGTAAACAACGATTATACCGAATGGCAGTTGTATGCTATTGGTGGGAGTGCAGCTCCCACCATTAACTGTCAAGGAAATAGATTTGTTGCCATGCCTAATGCTCACAAAGAGGTAATCATAACTGCATTGTGTACTAATTAGTATTGTCCTACATGTTCACTTAAAAGGGGCATATCCGCATATGTATAGGTGACGAAAAGAATGGAGGCAAAAGATGACGAATGGAAGGGGTGGAATTGGAGGTCAGATGGGGACTTGATGGTTAACGGTGCATTCTTCGTGCCTTCCGGTGATGGGTTCAGTGTTCAGTATGCAAAGGCCTCCAGTGTTCCTCCAATGTCAGCATACCTCATAAACCAACTAACTATGCATGCAGGTGTCCTCTTAGGGACTCCGAGGTGATTTAATGGTCAACTTTGTACTTAGTTTCCTTGTGACTATTAAATCTATAGAGTCCATCTGGTTTGATATGTTATTGTTGTTGTTTACAGCAATGTAGGTGAGAATCCTCCCACTGATACCACACCACCTGGTGGTGGTCTCGTGATTACTCCACCAGTTGATGGTCAACCAGATGGTGGCAACCCTAACATCCCTCCAGGAACCATACCACCTGATGGTGGTAGCTATGGCTACCCTCCAGGTATGATGCCGCCAGGTGGCAACCCTTATGGGACCGCACCACCAGGTTGTTTTGCTTCCAGAAACATACAAGGAGGAGGCTGTATTCCTGGGAACATACAAGGTGGGGGTGACCTTGGGATGGTTCCAGGCCTTGGGGTTGGGTATGGGTCACCAGGATTACCAGCTCCTGGGGTGCTACAAGGTTGTGGGCCCGGGATAATACCGTACTGTGGTGGTCCTGGCAGCAGAAGAATTTCTGGTGGATCTGGAAGCATTCAAACAATGGCACACTCATCAATACCAGTAACCATCTTTCTGTCTTCACTGGTTGTATTATCACTGCACCTGTGACCTGACCATTACTCCAGTGTTCTATTTCCATTATAGTAACTATTAAGAAAGGAAATGGCAAATTATATGTAAATAACTGAAGGCCCAGCAACACATTAATAGAAATATGTATTCACAAAAAAAAATGGAAAAAATGACATGTGGTTTATTTGACCACAATATGAGAAAGTTGAAGCATTTGTTCTCTGTAATGCTAACATCATACAACCTTAACTTATTATTGACCCAATAACAATATATCATTAATCATAATAACAACTAATAATTACTCTTTGGTGAAGAAATGAGAAAAAAATAAAAAGAGCAAACTGTTGAGCTCTGTGAGACTGTAGAAGAATGACTGAAGAAGATCTACCATACCTCTCCCCTTCTGAATGTTGGAAACGAGCAAGAAGTCCAGATGACAAAGTCGACTCCAGAGAAAACCAAAAAAATAATAGAAGAAAGATTAATGATGGAAACGTAAAAAGGAAGTCTTTTTCAGTTTTTTACTTTTTTATTTACTGCTTTTATTAATTAGCCATAACTATATCATCTCCTGTCTCTGATGCAAGTGCCTCAAGTTTCTTCCAAGTCAACTCACGTTGCTCTAGCGTCTCAGTGACCATGGCTTGTTTTTCCAAAGACTGATTACTGCACTCCTCAAAGAGGTCTGCATCCATTTCCATGAACATTTTTCTGACATTGCTAGTTAATCCATTGATGGCCTGGTTCCAATGACCCTGAATGTTCTTCTCTAAGGGTTCAAAGATGATGGGTAAAATGACGTCCCGATTCTGTGCAATCAAGTCCACAATATGTTCATTGTTCCAGAAGAAGAGTGCTCTTTCTGCAACCTGCAACACAACTAGAAATCAGCACTCTTTCGGAAACAGAGTTTAGCACAATTTGACACATACACCCTCTCATTAGAAGTTAGAACATTATTTATAGAGTTAATTGCAAGGTTGATCCTTGTGGTTTACACGCAGTAACACATAGTCCTCGTGCTTTGTTTTTTGCATTCTCAGTCAAAAAACTCAAAAGTTATTGCATAAACAATCCCTCCTTTAACTAAATGACTAAAATACCCTTAACTTAACACATTTTGAAAAACAGGAAGATACCAAACAAGTATTATAGTTATGGATTATTTGACATATTCATTGCTCCCAACCCCAACTCATCTCATCCCTTCCACCTTGCCCCTTTTAGAAACCCTAACCCTAATATGCAGTCGCTATCACCCCTTCACCGGCAAAATACTGTCACCATATGCTCTTACCCTCCGCTCCAATTCCAAGCAGCCCAGAACCGACAACAACACTGGCATCACCAAAACCATCATCCCTAAAATGCAAGTTCTGGCGAACGGGACAGGAAACCTCCGGTGAACGAGACCTGCAACTTCTGATTGTAGTTCTGTAGTTTCGTCTACACCTATGGTTTCGTTTTAGAAGATAGTTGCCAACCCTTTTTTCTCGATTCCATTACACATATATGTTATACGCATATAGCTTTCATCGTTTTGAATTTGGTGGTAGATTTGCTAATATTTTTTCCTTTCTGCCGTTGAAGAGATGAAAAGCAAGCCTTTCTATACTACGATATTTGAAGGTTATTTGGTAATTATGGTATTGGTTTTAAATACATTAGTAGATAATTAGCTAATTTTGTGACTACATTGTCTAAATTGGGGTTGTGGTTCTGTAAATTAAAGATAAAAATTGTTGGATATGGAAGCTTTAAGGCTAGGAATAAACAGGCAGGGATGGATATCTTGTTAAAACATTAGTAATAATTAATTAGTGGTATAAAAAAAATTATGTTAAGGGTATACTCGTCACTTTATGTAGAGGAGGGACGAAACACGCAACAATAGTTTTTTGCCTGAGGATGAAAAAAACAAAGTACGAGGATTAGGTGTGTAAACCAAAGGGGCCACCCATGCAATTAACTGTTATTTATAAATGATACCTTACCTTCGCTTATTAAGAAATGACGCAAAGCATATTTCTTTACAACATTTTCCATAAATGATCTCTTACGTTGCATACAAAGTCATATAGAATGACAAGTTGGCCCTCTATAACAGACTTCATCTCATTCGTTTCCATTGTACATGATCTTCAATCATAAGCATGTGTGTGTGTGCGCGCATAGAGTAATGAAGTTTTTTGCATGTCACAATTTGATTCTAAAATAGCTGTAATATGTTTTAAGCGTATTTTTTCTATTCTGTGTAAAATGTTGCTTCAATCTTTGTCTACATATGCATAGACACATGACTCCTGTATACATACATATGTATATATCATTCATCTATGATCCCATGGTTCTCTGTGACATGTCATTATGTCAAGTTGTTCATATCAGAATACAAAGATTACAAGCTTTGTACTAATCCTAAATCCCTGATACATTGGATGATTAGTTAGAATGTTAAGAAGACATCTATCACGCGAGCTTTCTTTACCCAGCATATATTCAAGTAGAACTCAGCTTCGGTGACAAACATGGGGTTTATATCTTCTTATATTATGGTTGATTTCTAGCTCTAAAGACGTTATCAATCATGTACAATGTACTAAGCGTTGAGTCGTGGAGTCTAATTTGTGCCCAGACATTCATGCAGGGTCAAGGAGTCAGCGCCCCTTTGGAGGGCCCCCACTGCTAAGTCAACAGGCAAGGTCAAGGAGTCAGCACCCCTAGATAGAAATTTAGACTAGCCCATAAGTAATATCATAATATTTTTCAAAATATTAAATATATACGTCCTAGGTGATTGTAAATACTAACTCATATACGAATTGTTTCTCGCAAGTGCAGTTTCTTGTCTCAATTTAGATCAATATTCTTTCATTGGGGTAAAGAAGCCCAGATGGATTTCGTATGGAACAAATAAATTCCAACCATCTCTCTTCTCTTTCTTCTTCACCTAGTAGATTTTGTTTTATTTAAATCACTTTCATGATTTCCTAGTTTCACTAGCGAACTCCTCTATGTCCTCAAACTTAATGGCCAAAACAAGTTTTTGGAGGGCAACTGATGATGCCAAATTCCTCTATATGTATGTGAATCTAATGCAAGGATTGATTAAATACTGTACTAGTACCATAAGGCAATGAAATTATTGTGATACAATAGTCTGGTAATTTCCAATTCTAAACAAGAATCAGAAAAGGATAAGATATTGATTTCATAGAGAGGAACAGATTTTATATAGCATCAGGTAGCATCTACTGCCTACTATTTGCATTACAATTAATAGTTAGACCCACGAATTATCAGTGATCACGTTATTAGATTAGTGGGAAAAGTTTTATGATAATACAGTAACCATATATCCATAACTAGATAGATTTATATAGAGAGATTATGAGGTAGGGTTTTGTAGTATCTCATTCATATTTCCTGCATTCAGTGAAAGTATCATTTGGGGCCTCGCATGAATTTAAACCTTTCTAGAGGAACACAAATATTAATCTTGATCAGCCAAAACACTTTTTTATCAACCAAAGACAAACCCATAAGCCAACTACATAAACTCAACACGCAATTGTAACACAACACGAAAGCCACATGTCACTTAATAATAGGGTAGCAGTACTCAACGGACCTGGAAATTGGGACTATTGATGCAGTATCCAAGCCGTCGAAAGAGAGGAACCATGCAGCGCTGGAACTCCGCGGGCTGAGTTGCATCCAGAACTTCTTCTAACTCTCCAAGGAAGAGAATCTCCTTTGTACAATTAGTAACAGGCCAGTATTTTAATAACCCTCTAATCACAAGATCAGCCAATTTGTAATCTTTCTCAACAAATTGGATTACGCAGTACGATAACTGCTGATGATAATAATTAATAAACTTTGCCTTATGGAGTGGTATCAGTGCGCGGACAAGGAACAATTTATGCTCTTCTTTCATCGGGACAGCAAAACCATTTATTATACTTCCAAGGATCTCCAATAATTCACCAAGCCCAGGATGTCTCTCGGTTTCAAATATAAATCTATAAAAGATATTATTTATTGCCTTCCTTATGAAGGGTCGATGAACCATAAATTTACCATATACGCGATGGAGTATGGTCTTTAAATACTCCCGCTCTCGTGGATCTTCTGAATCAAACAAATCAAGCAAGTTCAATACAAATGAATGATCAATAAATCTCTTAGCTACTTTAGTATCCGTATCAGGCGAAACCACGTATCTCAAAAGCAATTCATATACAAGTTGCAAATGTGGCCAACACGGTTCCAAATACATATCATCTTCTTCAGGATCACCATCTATAGCTCCTGTATTCTCAAACGCAGCAGGAGGTAAAGGCCTGAATATATTAACCGATATCATCTTAATCATTTCTTCCTGCATAATCTCATTCATCTTACTCGAACCTGACTGCACTAAATCAACAAGCTCCTGTAAATTCTGTCTTTTAATCTCTTTCTCTCCCACTCTCTTCAACGCGTCAGAAAAATCAAACGAAACCGAACACATACTCACTTTCTTAATAAACAAAACATGTCGTTCGGATACAGGTACATCTTTCAACATAGGAGTAACCTCAATGACACTGGTTTGAGGTGAAGCGGTTCGAGTGATAGCTTGTGACTTGATATTAGTCAGCTGAGGGTTAGCCGAACGCGAAGCATGATTTACAGTGACATCAGATGGACCATTAGGTCCAGGTGGTGGTTCGATCACTTCCGGTTTCGAACCCTTTTTCATTCCTTTTATGATCTTCAACATACTTACAAATTTCCCAAAACTTAATTTCCAAAATATATAAACTATCTGTATAATTCTACTTCATTACCGCAATTTTAATTTTATAGGTATTCCTATATCTATACAGGTTCGTGGTAGCAATCGATCAACCAATTGAAACCCTAATTACAGAAATTATAAGTATGTAAGGAATTATATAACGAGAAATAAATTAAAAATGAAAACTGAAAATGGAAGGAATTGAAAATGTACCTGGTTGATTAAATTGAAGGAATAAGAGATCCGAAAAGAGAGAGATCCAGAAATAGAAAGCATCTGCAGAACTAGAATTAGGTTTTTATTTTTTAAATTTTGTTTGAGTTGAATGTATGTAACGAATCTAACGATTGAAATTATGGAGATTATTAGTTTGAGAAATTGGGAATTTTTGGGATGTATATATGTGATGTAGCAAAAGAGGAGAAAGAGGGGGAGACATAAAGCATATTGATATTATTTACTTCAAGTGAAAATTGAATTAATTTGTTAACTTCAAATAAATGATACTCATGTTTTCACACAATTTACATGTTTTCAAAGAAATGATATGTTTAAGAGTTAAATTCATGCATAAAAATGTGGTATATCAAGTTGGTCGAAGGAAGTTATATTCAGAAAATGAGTGATGATTATTAGTGAAAAAATATTTAATATGTATGTGAATTTCTTACTCATAGCCCTTCGGGCTAGTTAGCATTTTCCTTTTAATTTTAGAATACAATACCTATTTAGTAAAACTTTCAATCAGATTTTCATTTTAGTATATCCGTAGCTACATAGTAAAGCTTTCCATCACCATATTTAATAAATTAATAGGTATATTATCAAAACTGTGTATTATTTATTTATACAAGATGACTTTGTAATGTATAATAATTTTGATATGTCGATAAAAAAAATAACGGTGAAAATGTTATCCGTGTCAAACTGTCACATAATTACTACTTATAATCGATTGGTACACTATTTCTTCAATTTATCATGACACTTTAAAGGAGTTATCATCATTTTATCATAGAAAGATGAGTTTTAGAATTTCTCATGAGATACTAAGAATATCATTGTCTTTGTCTTTGTCTCTTAACTTCTCCACTAATGTCATGAGATATGCCACCTTTTCAAAGTTGAATCATGTCATGTGTGATCAATAAAAGAAAATAAAAACCTATAAGTTTACAAATTAAATAATGAATAAAATTCATACAAATATTTAGTTGAAAATGTAAAGAAACAAAATTTAATAATTTATGATTATATTTCTTTATTATAAATAAAAAGTTATCATGTACAAAAGCTAAAAGAAAAACATCTATCCATATTTATAAAACAAGGTTTTTTCCTTTCATCTTAGATATGTCACATCATCATATTACCTTTTTCTTAAAACTACCTAGTTATGTCACATCATCAAATTAATTTTTCCTTAAAAATATTCCTAATTCCTACCACTCCTATCTTAAAATAGGGACGGCAAAAAGATCCGAACCCGATGGGAATCTCCAAACTCTGGAATTTTTGGATCGGGTTGGGGATGACTTATCGGAAATGGGGTGTGGTATGAAGCGATAAATGGGGATTTCTATCGGGTTGGGGTTGGGTAGTATCATCCCCGCCCCGCTCCGCCTCGATATATATATATATATATATATATATATATATATATATATATATATGAAATTTCCTGATTTTTTTTAAAACAATACTAAATTGATACGTACTCGTACAAAATTGGACTTTCGTCGTATAGAGCATGATTATGAAATGGATAGACTTACTGATGTCACAGTAAGTCCCACCAATAGTCGTCCTCGGGTCCCCGTCCCAAAGTGATACCATTATCCCGGTATCACCTACATCACAACCACAACAGTAATAGAATATGCGAAAATGCTTAGTAAGTAATGGTTATCTCTAATACAATCTCATTTATAATATGAAATCTCATTCTCAATTCTATACGTGCATAACAGATCTTGATCATTCGCAAATGATCAACTCGAATAATAAAATATTAATCTTACTCTAAAAATATTTACAACCATTATTAATTCACATACGAATGAACCAACTCAAGTGATTAACTACAAGGAATATTGGTCATACGCAAATGACCTGACCACAATGAATAATCTCTCTATTATAACTGTACCATATTAAAGTGGAACTCCAAATAACACGTCCCACTATTTATATTTTTGTAACTTAAATCGTTACGAACAACAAATAACTCATAAGTGTGATAAATACAAGGATTACTCAAAATTGGGGTAAGAGTGATACCCGCCCGGGAACACAGCTTACCCGTCGGGTAAGAGTGATACCCGCCGAGTACACACTCAGTATAGCAGATCCAGTTTTAGGCCAAACTCAATATAAATACGAAATTCAAATACGCATAACTTTTTACTCATTGTGAGTTAGATCACGAAACTTGGTGGACACCTCCACAATACCAAACTAAATGTTTCCCCTTTTACACTTTTCCAAATTTCTCAAAAATCGTGAATTTGGACGTATGACTAAAAACGGCCATTTTTGGACCATTTTGGGCGACGTCCTAATTTGCAAACCATATGCAATTAGGCTTGGATATTTTTCCCACCTCCCAAACAACTCAAATCAAGTGTGGAACAAGTATCATATCAACCATCAAACAATTTCAACTCGATCTAACTCAAGTGCCTATTCACGACCCATATGGACACTTTTTGACCCGAAACAAGGTTAGGGTCTATAACCGCTCTCCAACAAGCTCAATTACTCATAATGACTGAAAATTTAACAATGAGGTAATCTCACCTCTAACTCGACTCAACTTGACACTTTGACCCATTTGGACACTTAGGTGTCCAAATGGTTATTTTCCTCATTCAATACACAAATCAACCATTTAAATCACACTCTTTATCAACCCGACAAATCATCAATAATAATAATAATCAAATACTCGATAATATCGACCTAATCAAACTCATGACAATTCATTAACAATGAATAGCTAAAATCAATGAATCTCAATTCAATTATTAATATCTCTTGGTATATGTCCAATCTCTCTCTTGTAGACATAATATAATCTCATTGTCGCCTCTTTTACTCAATGGTTAATTCTCAAGTGTCAAGGCATGGTCGTTGAGGTTTCTCAAGTCTCAACACCATCCTTGAAGTTCACCATCTCAAAAGTACACATTGAAACACACTCATGTGTATCAATGACATTATTCGATTATATCCATTAGTTAACCTCTTTTGCATTCTCATTATTTGCATACATAAAGCAAATATTAGTATTAAGCTCGAGTAATCATTACTTACCTTGGTAAAAGTGTCTATTATGCAAGCTCTAGCACATTCTCAATCACTATTTGAATCACCTAAACACATCATAACAATGTATTGTTAATCACTACTCAAAGTAATTTCTTATAGTTAATCAACCTCTCGTTTTCTCAAAATTTTAAGCATGTAACTAACTAGTTGACTACATACTAACAACAACAATGCACTAACACCCTATTATCATTATAACCTCATCAAATCATCATCGTCAACCTCACTAATTACTCAAAATTTAACAAATCTAAAGAGTAATAGCATAACGCATCAATTTATGCATTCTCAAACTCATTTATACTCAATAATTATCACTAACACTCTTAATTAACATAATCATAATTTTTCATCAAAAACCCAAAAGTGGGGTTTATCTCAAAATCACTAAATCGTGAAATTGAAAGTAGTTATGTGTAGAGCTTACCACGTAGATCACGAATATGTAAAAATCTAGTTAAAACCTCTAAGAATCGAGGCTCAATCGAAAGGTTTTCTTCTAGTTTTTGCTTCTTCTTTCTCTATATCTCTTTCTCTCTTTCTTTCTGTGTTTTCTTGATCGAGCCATACAAAAACCACGCCCCATAACCTCTATTATTGAGGGGGTTTTATTTAGGTGTATTCGACTTGGACTGTTGTTATAATACACAACTCTAGTCTCGGTATTAAAGTTTTTAAAAACGTAAAGCTCGTTTTATTTAAATTTAGAACTCGTAACTCAATAGGAATATAATTTCTCAATATTAATCAATATAAATAATTTAACTCTTATAAATTTTTAAAACGTAAAATTTATGAAATTTGGGGTGTTACAACTCTCCCCCACTTATTGGGATTGTGTCCTCACAATCCGTCCTTGGTCCACTATCATGTTATAAGCGCTAGCCTCTTTCCTCGGTTTCTCTTATGTACTCCATCCTCTTTTAGATGTCTTACGACTAACAACTAATTGAACTTCTTATATCCTCCAATCTCGGATAGTACTCATTAGCTTGAGTTATATTTTCATCTATTTAATAGATTCTCACTCAATGCTCTCTCAATCAACCTCTTTCTCATTGACCTCAATTTCCGCCTATCACATATTACCTCGATATCTCTCAAATTAGTTGATCTCGTTGTTTATTCTCTAAACGCTATATGTATGTATACTCCACATCTATATATATATACATAAGATGTAGCAAGCATTATATAAAAACTCTATTGTTGATAGCTATATGTCTCACCCACCAATAATTTCGTACGATAAAATTTTTCAAAAAAACTCTTAATATATATGTCTACGAATCATTTAACTAATATTGCATGTATTATTAACATGAACTCAATTAAATAGGATGTGATTTCTGGCCACATCGCGGTATATGGTCAATTTACCATCCCGCAACTCTAAAAATTACTCCTAATAAACACTCAAGTCAAAGTTTTATCTCTTCTCCTGGTACTCATCAAATTTTAATTGCTCAATTACATTACTCTTAATTAACATCTGATCACTCAGTAAATTATTCTCATTCCATTACCGGATATGCATCATATGTAATTTGCATATAATCAACTTTTTACTCTCATTAATTACTCATTATGTAGTCAACTCGTTACCCTCAACATAGCTCTTATATAATTATATGATGGTACCCCTTATTATCAATCTAATTCGCCCCGGTTAGGAAACTCAATTCCAACCACATACAATATCTCTTGAAGTTTTAGAATTTTATCTATCAAACTCTAGGGAGAAATCCTCCCCCACTTAGGTTATAACCTATCATCCTTTAATTCTTCTCAATAACGTTTATAAATCTCTCAAATTGTCATGTAATGGACTAAGGGTCCAACAGACTCAAAATTTTCTCCTCTTGGTTATAATAAATCTCTAGTTAACTTCGTACTCGTTACTTCTCAACATTACACTCAAGTAAGTTAAATTATCATATCTCTTTGAAAAATCATACACATTTATAAACTTTAGACACCAGAAGACGTCATTATTACTTTCTCACTCCACACTCAGTCCTCTTTGATACGTATGCACTCAACTTGAATCTTATCGTCTTACTCTTTATTTATATAGGAAATTTAACTAGTACACATAACATCATAGACAAGATTATTAGTAATAATCATACATAAGTAGTATTCAATATTTAATTTCTCTACGGTTGTGTGAACCTCTTGAACAGATGCAATCCGGAACACGCAACTTTCACCTCAATATTTAATACACATAAGTATAATTCAACTCAATGATTATATCTATACACATGAGCATCTAGATCATGATTAACAACATTATATGCATATATAAGTTTTTTTTTTTTTTATAATAATTCCTTATTTATAATCTGCTCTACTCGCAATTATCAACTAGTGCATACTTTCTCATTTGCACTATTTGACCTTACTCTTTGACTCAACCTTTTGAGTCATTAAGCCATGGCACATTTCCTCTATGTCACCACTTAGCTATTTCTCATTTACTCAACTCTTTTTAGTCATCACATTAATGCACATTGTCTCTATTCTTGATGCATCAAATTAGTGCACACTTCCTCTATGGCACTAAATGGTTCTTACTCAAGGGTCCATCTTAATGGTATCAAAGCAAAAATAATGAGATTTCTCAAGCTCCATTGTTATCCCCGAGTTCCACATTCCACTCGTACTCTCATGAAATACTCAATGCTATTTAGTTATTTCTCTTTAACTTTACATCTCGTGATTTCGGAAAATATAAACTCTCGTATAAATTAACTAACTGAATTCTCCTTCATTAGTTATTAATTTCTTATGTACAACTAATTAAATTCTCAATTACAACTAGCTCAATTTTCTTAATATCAATCTTCTCAATTGATCACTTATACACTATTTCTTATGTAATCCTCATACATATAAGTTGTTTAATTCTCTTTTAACAATTATAACTCAATAACAACAATTTAGCAACATTAGTTAACTCATGAAAATCTCAAATTATAACTAACTCGTTAGTTATTCATAAACTCAAGAAACTCAATCCTTTTAATCACAAATTACTTATAATATCGAGAGTGAACATATCACTTTCCTCTATACTCGTTTAATATATCTCGCTCTTAGTAGGTAATAGAAATCAACAACAATGACAACAATATAGTCAATTAATCATAGTACTCGGCATACTCCTAATGCTCAATTCTACACATAATACTCAATTATATATTCGAACACCTTGTGCAATTGTGCATTCAAGCACTCTTATTAAATGTGCACTCAAGCAATCTCATTAAATATGCATTCAAGCAATCTCATGTGGTTGCGCACTCAAGCACTTTCAGTAAATATGCACTCAAACACACTCTCATTAAATATGCACTCAAGCACTCTCAATAAATACGCATTCAAGCAATCTCATTAAATATGCACTCAAGCAATTCTCATGTGGTTGTGCACTCAAGCACGTTCATATAAATGTACACTCAATTACTCAACCGTGAAGATAAAGTCTACTTTTAACCACCTCTAGTTAGGAATCGTCCCGACTTAATCCTCTAGACATTATGTGACTTCCAAAGTTTCATATAATATCATGTGATGATACATTGGCCAGATGTAATAATAATCACATCACATTATACTTCCCAAAAGTTATCACGTAACATCTTGATTCATACGTTTTAAACGCTCAATAACTAATCAACATCAATAACTCAATTTTATTACTTTAAATCATGCTCAAACATTAAATTTAATGGTCTAAGTCCAAGTACCCACTAATGGTAGATACTCTAATCCTTTAAACTATAGCTCTGATACCAACTTGATACGTCCCGATTTTTTTTTTTTTTTTTAAAACAATACTCAATTGATACTTACTCGTACAAAATGGGACTTTCGTCGTATAGAGCATGATTATGAAAGGGATTGACTTACTGATGTCACAGTAAGTCCCACCAATAGTCGTCCTTGATTAAATCTGTCAGGTCAATGCTTATTGATGCTGGTCTTAAGACCTACTTCTGGGCAGAAGTAGTGAGTTCAGCCTGCTTCACTCAGAATAGGCCATTAATTGTCAAAAGACATGATAAGACAGCATATGAGGTGTTAAGAGGGGAAAACCTAATATAAGTTTTCTCCATGTTTCTTGTCTTAAACAAAAGAGATCACTTAAGAAAGTTTGATCCAAAAGCTGATGAAGGTATATTCGTTGGTTACTCACTGATCTCTAAGGCTTTCAGAGTCTATAATAAAAGAAGAGAATGCATTGAAGGATCAATGGATGTTACCTTTGATGAAGCTTATGATGAGTCACTCACTAATCCAAAAGATTATGAGTCTCTTGATTTTAATGAATTAACTAAAATGGATGGTGACTCATCAATCAGCAACAAGATCAATGATTAGAAGTATAAAAATTTCTCATCAGATTCTGAAAGGGAAGACGGTGTCCCTGAAAATATTTCTAGCTCTACTTCAGCTGAGAATAATTCAGGAACATCATCTTTGCCCAATCAAAATCAATCATCATCAACTCACTGTCCAAACCAAAGCACACAAAATGATAACACTCACTGTTCCACTGTTGATCAGTCTCTAGGACAAACAATGGATAAAACAGTCACTGCTGAACCTCAGCGAATGACTAAATGGACAAAACATATTGATAATCAATTGATTATTGGTAATCCAAAGTCCAGACTAGATCAGCAACTGCTAATTTTTGTTTGTTTGTTTGCTTTGTTTCACTGATGGAACCAAAGAAGGTGGATGAAGCACTCACTGATCATAACTGGATATCAGTTTTGCAAGAAGAACTTGATCAGTTTGAGAGAAACAAAGTGTGGAAATTGGTACCTCAGCCTGTTGGTAAATCAGTGATTGGAACGCGATGGGTATTCAAAAACAAAATGGATGCTGATGGTGTTGTTGTTAGAAACAAGGCTAGACTGGTTGCACAAGGTTACTA
Source organism: Helichrysum umbraculigerum (assembly GCA_949592205.1). Lineage (NCBI taxonomy): Eukaryota > Viridiplantae > Streptophyta > Magnoliopsida > Asterales > Asteraceae > Helichrysum > Helichrysum umbraculigerum. The sequence continues at coordinate 69,370,577 of CATIUR010000003.1, forward strand.
TCAGCAAGAAGGCATTGACTATGACGAAACCTTTGCACCAGTGGCTAGACTAGAAGCAATCAGGCTATTTTTAGCTTATTGATGTCGTGTGAATAGAGTACAAAATAACAAGTTTTAAATAAATGGAAATACTAAATTAACTATCACACAAGCCAGGCAAGAATAACCCGTTCGTATAATATAGCTTTTAAGTAAGTCCGAGTCGAACACTGGGAATGGTGGTTATAAATAAAATAGAATTTATAATTCAATTAAAATATACAATATACAGATAAGGTGGATACGTTTTAGTTCCGTATGAACGTATTTAAGAATACTAAATTATAACCAATTCAATAGAAAACAATTAACTAGAGATAGTAAACAAGTAGAGATAAATATGTATTTACTTAGATTATTTATTGTTGGTTATTATTATTGGTGAATTACTAATGTTGAAAATTACTTAAGCGTAAGCTAATCTTCATCATAGCAACACAATCATAAGGTTACGCAAAGTATTACTAATTATTAAGATCTATCAGCAGTTTATCAGTACAATTTCATCGGTATGGCGTGAATCACAATATTACTTTATATCAATGAATTATATTCTTCGTCTATCGCATAAGGTTAAGATCAAGACATAAACACAATCACTTAATTTATACAAACTTAACATGGTCATCCTCGTATAATATAAATCAGTTAACTATGTCAAGAACCATCATTAATATAATATAATACAGATAATTCTTGTATAATAAACATTCAATAATATAGTTCCAACAATAATTTAAATCTATGCAAATACAATAAATATTAGTTCATAATTAAGTTAAACATAATCATAATCAATATTCAATAATAGAACACATTCAAAATTAAATAAAGAATAAGATACGCAAACCAAAACCGTGAACTACGCTCCGTACGCTTGATCGTAGACAAACCCTTGCGAACCCGCGACTCTAAATTGCTCCTAAAACCCCTAGAAAGTGTTTCTAGTCGAATTTGGGGTTAATAATTCGTAACCTATGAATTATTAAGGTTATTGGTATATTTTTCGAAGCTGGAAGGTGTTTTCTATTTATAATAGTTGAAAGTCGGTCCCAACCGGCGGTTGGAAGGTCCAACCGGCGGTTGGTTACTTTGTCTCCAAGTCAAACTCTTCGTTTCCACTAGATTCTAGAATTTTCGGTTCCAACCGCCGGTTGAAAGCCTCAACTGGCGGCTGAATTTTTCTCCAAATAGGCTGAATTTTTGATATGTTGTAGCCCTATGTGTTAGCTAAATTTAGGCTTTTGAACCAACTCATTTGGACTCCGTATGAGGGAGTTATGGCCAAATTACTAACGCATGGCAGAAAACTCAGCATTTACACTTCTCTTCGGTTTTTGATCCAAATTCCGCTCCTTTTCATCCAAGCTTCATCTAAAACACTTAATTGATGTTATCACTCCACTTTTGAGCCATCTTCTTCATTTCATCAAGGTTTAAGCTACATTTTCTTCGAGTTTTCATTTAATCTTCTTTTTCTTCAATCTTTGCCTTGTTTTCGTTCCTTTTCTTTAATCTCCATTTTAAAATACATTTATGCAAATATTAACAAAATAAGTATCTAAAATCATATAAATGCACTAAAATGTATATAAATATAAGGATAAATTACTATAAAATATAATATCTATTTGATGCTATCAAATATCCCTACACTTAAGTTCTACTTGTCCACAAGTAGAATACTGAATAAAATTAAGATAAGCATCAAACTAATATTTAATAATCAAAATACTAATATTAAAAACCTGTTTCATGATTTAAAACTTTAAAAAATTTAATTAATATGGATAACTATAATGTACAAATAAAAATTATTATTATTTGTGCAATATATAGCTCATGAATGATTACTAATATATTTATCCACTTTAAACAATCTATACTTATATTTTTGAATACATCTTTATTATTAGTATGTATGTTACTTATGATTTCCATATATGATATATTCTTAAACTTAATCATGCAATTTACTTTTATATTCCAAATAAATATATGAAATCCATTTTTAAGAATCAAGACATTGGTGACAGGTCTACATTTTCATGCAACAGAGTGACATAACTTGATTAAGGTAAAGCAGTTTTATTTAAATCAAACCAGCGGTGACAGGTCTGTACAGCCGTACAACAAAGCGACATAGTTTGTCTTTTTTATTTTTATTTATTTCTGAAAGATTTTTCTTTCTTTTTTGCTTTATTTAAGAATACTAATTAGAGACCAGGTCTGTACTTTCGTACAACAGAGGAAACAATTAGTAGACCCCCAAATGTCTTCATATAAGTAAAAAGATATATAAAATTATCGCATGATAAATCTAAGATTTAAGACTTTTATGTCATACATCATATTATGTACCATAAAATAATATACAAGTTATTTTATTAATTTTTAAAATTCAGAAATCCTCATATAGATTGCCTATTAGTACATCATATCATGTAACTATATATCACTTATTATTAAGTAGCTTACGTTATTTATACAAAACAGTTAATCCACATTAAAGTCTAAACTTTTAAATACAAAATAAAACTTTTAACATAAGTATTCTAACTAATAAATACTTAGTTATTAACTTAAAAATTTTAAAATTTTGATAAAAGTTAAGAACAAACATAAACTTAAATGTTTAATTAAAGAAATTCTTTTCCTTACGAACCCTATCCCCGCACTTAAAGTATACAATGCCCTCATTGTATAATAATGATAAACTAAAGTGAGTAAGGGAAAGAAAAAGTAGAACATAAAAACTCCCCTGACTTAGAAGCGATTATCATTATCTGATTTGGCTTAATGGTTCATCTTTTCTATTTGTAGTTCAATGTATTGGTTTCCGCGATCTTTACTCAAAAATATACAACATCCACACTTTCGTAGTTAATCACGATTGCATTTAGCATATGCAATAAGCCTTTAAACCCCTTGGTATCCCAAGTGGACGAGTTATAGTCTCGTGAGGGTTTCCAGGGAACACACCCACAAAGTTCATAATTAATAAGATAAACTTATTTAATTTCCAAAAATTCCAATTTCAATGCATTATTCAGCTGTACTATATCATACCAACTTCGAAAAGTGGCAATGGTATTCTAAAAATAAACAAGCAAATAAATTAAAAGTACCAAATATAAAAATAAAAACTAAAATTAAAATGAAAAATACAAATTAAAGATAGTCCAGAAACATATAACCACATACTATTAAGTACTCTCACTATTGTCATTCAGCTTAGACTAATTGTGTAGTAAATATCTAAACCATTGCTGTTCTTTAGGTTATCCTCAAATTAACCTAACCGCCGGCTAACATAATCAACCGTCGGTTGGATAAGTCCTTCTACGCCCCAAATCAATAACCACAAACAGTCTATATATTTAATCTTAACGGCCCGTAGTAACTACTAGTTTAATAGCACTTCTATTTTTATAGCCTAATATCCTTGAAGCTATATATTTCTAATTTACTCATCTAGTGCTTAAAATTTAATAGCCTAATAAAGTTCAATATAAAAATCTAATCATGATTTGGATCCTCAATTTATAATTTATCTCTTAGTGTGTTTAAAGATCCCAAGATATTTTTAATACGTTAATCCAATAATTTTAAAGTCTAACATCTCATGATTATAATTAACCTCCTAATTTGTTAAGATTCTCAGCTCAATTTAAAAATCAAAACCCAAATTAGTAAGCTTATTATAAAAATTAAATTCATCAGTTTTAAAAATATAAAAACCATTTTAGCCCATTGTTTACTCAACATAGTAGTTGGTCAAATTCTTTTTAATTTAAAACCCAATAAGCCCATTTAATTAATTTTAAATTTCAATTGTAAGTAATCAATGTAGCCCAAAACTTAATTGGCCCAAATTTGCATCGTGTTGAGATCCCAGCTGTTAAAAAGTCTATCTATTATTTCTTTAAATAGGCCCAAATAATTGTAGTCAAAATTTTCTCTTCAGTTTAAAAACCTATAATTAAAAACAATTTAGCAGAAATTTTGAGAAACCTGCCCAACCGCCGGTTAACTAAGTCAACCGCCGGTTGGTTGCTAGCAGCAGTTTTCCAAAATAACGACTTTTATATCTTATTTTATTTATTTAGCCTTATTTAATATAAATTGCGTACCTGAGTTCCAGTAGTGTTTTCTAGTAATTGTGGTTTCTTGTTCCTATCTTAAAAATAAACTAAAAATAAAAACTAAAAACACCTAAAAAATTGAAATCTAACAAAACTACCTATGAATTAAAAATACAACCTAATATACAAGCATGAGTTGCCTCTCGAGAAGCGCTTGTTTTTGTTCGAGTCACTAGCTTGACTCCAACCTTACTTACCTAAAAATCTAATGACTTTCCCCACACTTAAAAGTAAGCATGGATGGTAATATCGATAAATATCATTTAAATGTAAATTTATTAAAATTAAAGTACGAAGATACTTATCGTTTATTGCAAGCATTTGTCCAGACCGTGATGCTCCATGATTTTCTAAAAATTGTGAGAAACTTGCTTTTCGCTCGAATTGCCAAAAATGATCTTCATATTGATAAAACAATGAACTTGTGCTTATAGATACTTCAACAGTTGGTTGTATCGACTCAACCATCGTTTGAATTTCAACTGGTTTAGTTGCTATCTGATTACCGCAAGTTTTGTTTTCGAGTTCTTCTTTAATCCTTACCATTGCTTGATCATTCTTTTCCTGCTGGTTCACCTCCGGAGGAAATGTCATAGTTTCATTAATAGTTGGATCCATAGTGACTATTAATTCTTTTTCTGTCATAACCCCATCTTGGTTTCTCAATTCATGGATTTCTTCTTCAGTACAATCAAGTAGCGAGAGAGTATTTCCTCATCAGAATCATAGTGATCAAATTTTGGCAAAGGCAACCAATCTATCTCCATATCTTCTTCTTGTTTACTTTCACTAAAAATGTCGTTAGAAAATAAGGATTCAGAGGATTGAGAACACTTATCTATTTGATTTATCTCCTTAAGTTGTTGAATGGAATTTCCTTGACTATGGCCAATAGTTTCGGTATCTTCCACTTTTTCGTTTGAAATCTCCATAGATTGTGTAGCTTTCACAATTGATCGCGCCCAAACGGTCGGTCGGTTTTTACACCGGTCGTTGGTCCAGCCGTCGAGGCGCGGATCAGGAAGTTTTAAATTTATAATAGTCGTGGGAGCCTAAACCTTGCGAATTACTTACTATTACTGGGTACGAATACCCGATATTAGTACGTGGTAAGGATGATCCAGGGTCGTTCACCTAAACGATAACGAAGACGTGGTTTACCATGATTTAGGGTAGTGTATGATTGGGATGATGTTTATTTGGGGACACAATTAGGTAACAACATATAAACTACAGGTGTAAACACTAGGACCCTACTTCTTTAGTTCCGGTTCTAAATTAGTATGTCACTGAATACCTAGGCTATCGTGAGTCTGATCAGATCAGGTTGCTCGACCCCCAACACTGCCCTTGTGACGGAACAGTGACCCTTCTTGGATTTTAATCTCATGGGTGCATGAATAAGGTAACAAACTGCCTTTAAAGGATATTCTGACCATTCTTAACACCTAAGCCTAAATGTGTCATCTAAGTGTATGCTAGTTGTTAACTATGTTATTCTAAACTATCAGTTAAGTAGGATTAGGTGGTTTAAGCATCTGACACTACAACTGAGTGTTTACTTTCATTTCAAAATCCCATTTTAATTTAATTGAGGAGCTCATTTACTTCTGTCATGAATTAGACCCTCCTTTACGATCAGGCGTTCATCCCTAGGAATACTTACGGTGTAATATGCATTAAGTATTTCCACAGCTATATAATTCTAATTATACTCACGGTGTATAATACTTCTATGGGTTTAGCATTTCCACATCTTATGTATCCTAGACCCTGTTCTAGAAGGGTGACTTCTAGGTAATTCACGATGAGATGGTCCTACGGCAGTTCTTTAGCTTCCACGTATTTGTACTACACCATTGGTGTTTCCAACGCTATACGAAGTACAGTGCCGTTTTACAGGGTCTCATAGCTTCATACCGCAACAGAGATAACTATATCTACGTAGTATTCGGGTTTGCAAAATCCTATCCTAAGGCAATAGTCATGTGAAAGTCTGGAAAGGGTGATGAAGGCTAGGACTATATTCATGATAAGTTTAGATAGATGACAAAGTATAACAACTCCCAATTATATAGATAACGAATTAATGTAACATCATCTATAACTATCTAAATCATGGCAAACATACAAGCAACTACTCACAAAGGATAGCAGTAATCATTTCTAACATTAATAAACCACATACATCAAACAAGAACAATATGACAAATTAATATTAGAAAGGATAGATAATACCGATACGAAATGCGAGCAGAATAACACTTGTATTTCTTCATAATATCCGAGCATTACATAAGCTAGCCTCTACGAACGTACTTACATAGCTATTCTAACAGCGGCGGATTCTCCCCCTAATCTTCCAACTAGTTTCTAGAGAGAGAAACTAGAGAGAGAGACTAGAGAGAGAACCTAGAGAGAGAAACTAACTAACTAAAAGAACGAAAACGTAAAGAAAATGTGAAGAATTGAAGTGTAGAAGTGTTGAGGATGAATGGATGAGGATAGTATGCTTGAAATGGAGAAATGAGGCTTCTATATATAGAGATCGGACAGCCGTATCCGTAGACCGTATCCTAACCATGAAACGCACAACCGTATTGCAAAGGCGAATAAAAATCAGATTTTTATCACCCAAACGCACGATACGGCTGAGCTAGGGTGAATACGGCTGAACTTGGCCGTATATGGCTGAGCATAGGGTAAATACGGCTGAGCTAGGCCGTATACAGCTGAGCACAAGCCGCTTACGGTCTGCACAGGCCGTATACAGTCTGTGTCCAGCCATATACGGTCTGGTTCAGCCGTATACGGTGTGTGTCCAGCCGTATTCGGTCCTTCGGTTCTTCGTTTCTTCGTTCGGGCGTAACTTCTTCATCCGATGTCCGTTTTGAGCGTTCTTTATATCCACGCGATTGTATTTTCCTAACGAAGAAAATGACATAAGTTAGAGGTCAAAATTCCAAGTATAGCTCAAATTGTGCTAAAATACGTGAACAGAAGATTCAATGATCGTTTGTGCTCTGTTTTGCTCATTTTTAGGTTGTTTTTGCTGATTCTTGAAACATCGTCTATATTTTAGCCCTTATGATGAAATGTGATGTTTAAGTTCATTTTTGAGTGTTTTCATTAATAATTGGGCCAAAATGGTGAGATAATGGCACACAAAACATGACTTTTTGCGTGTCATCAAATATCCCACACTTAGACTTTGCTTGTCCTCAAGCAAAACTCAAAATTCTCACTTGCTTTTAGGAAAAACATTTTGAAAACACGAGTTTATTTTTGGGGTGAATCAAAACATATCAAAAACAACCATCTACATATACAAGTAACATATCCTGGAAATAAGAGAAAGTAACGTATTCCTTTCAGAGGCATAAAATGATTCTCTTAGGCATGCTTTCAATTCTCGCGATCTTGGAATATACATGACCAGGCGATCTCACAAGGTGGTCACTCAATTCACTCAAAAGTGCTTCGGGATACCTATCAATCTAATCAAACGAAATCGCTCATAAGCCAGTCATGCAACATCCATCGTCATAGGCTTGCTCGAGAATCATATCTCCACCACTTAGGTGAGGACGGTGCTAGCTATCCCAGGACATTCAGAGTGGGTTGTAATGGCAGGTGAGGGTTACGGGGTATGGATAAGTGGGAATTTTTAGTTGTTGTAAAGGGTTTTGATTATCTTAGGACTTCTAAACTTTTGAAAAACATTATTTAAACAACCTTTTTAATGAAAACGGAAACGGATAACAGTACGGGAAGAAGATAGCTATTTTGACTTCTATCTTTTGAAAATACACGAGGGAATTTATATCTTTTATAAGTGCGAGAATTTTCGAGAGATTCGAAGCATTTAGCTTTATTCTAATTTCTTTTCTTTTTCTTTTGTTTCTATTTTTGGGCTTTTCTAGAGATTTTATTTTGTTTCTTTCTTATGCCCTTGTGAAATCCTTTTCTATCTTTTATCTTTTTCATCCTTTTGATGACTTTGCATTTACTTGGTGTCAATTTTTCACACCATAAAATCTCAACTTTTGATTTTTTTTTTTTATCAAGGGAACGCACGCGAGAGATTTTGTGTAAACACCAGTATTTGTGATTTGGAGTGAAAACAAAAAGGACATTTAAATGACATTTTCCACAAGTTTAAAATTTCTAAGATAAGTTTTGGTGGGTGTGGAATAAATGGGTTAAGATAAAAAGGGTTTTGAAAGAAACGAACAGGTTAAGGCTCAACAGGGTTATCTAAGCGGATCATCAACACTAAAGATGAGTGTTGGAAGGGTTTTGGGCTTGAAGAGATATGATAAAAAGGGTTAAATCCTAAGGAATGTCAAGGTCATCTAACTGCACCTATACCGCGTACGGTACTCTACCAATGTGGTCTCGAAGTGCATACCAGGAGCAAGTTCTAATTCCGGATGCATGCATTGGCACACTCAAACAAACGAATAGTGAATCATTAAAGATGAATGCTTATATTGGCTCAAGATACCTCACTGCAAGTTTTTGGGTTTGTTTGTGCCTAGCCATGCGATGCCCCTATTAGATTATCATTTTAGACCTAAGAAATTCCTATCTTATTTACTCTTAATTTCCAAAATACCCTACTCATATATGAAAATGCTCCTTCTTAAGACATTTTAACTCAAAAATTTTTGAAAAATTTTAGCAAAAGTGAGTTTTTTTTTTAAAATAAATTGAGGAACATTTTTCGAGTTTGCTTTTGGAAACAAGAATCAAACAAGCTAACCTAAGGTATTCTATACCGCTATAACATTGTCCCTAATGTTCTTTTGAGTTGGGATTTGAGGAAAATCCCACACTTAGAGTTTGAACATATCGGAAAATGTTACTCAAGTGTTTATTTGGGCTGGAATCCCACACTTAGTGATAAGTTTGGGATATGGTATAGACTACTTTAATGAGAATTTAAAGCTAACAATCATATCAAAAACGAGGATGAGAACTAGAGAACTCCCCTATCGAAGTGAAGGTGGAAGGTGGAGATTCTTGAAGATGCGCCGAAGAGGAGATCTTGCCGGGAATTCTTCTTCGGTGGCTCAATGAAGATCTTTTGGCGTGCAAATCTCACAAATAGCAGCTTTATTCTCCATCTTAACACTTCTTTCACTTTTATGTGAAGATATCTCGTAAGTGTGAACACGTTAGACATACTTTTTACCGACTTCTCATAGCAGCTTTTTACCAAAAGAGTGACTTAATCCAAGAATGCCAAAGATGTTTGCTAATACAAAATGAGTTTAAGTCATGCGTTTTTAAACAAGTTCGAGCATAATGCGTGAAAGTAGCACGCAAGTACCTCAAATGCTCGAAACACATGACTTATCATTTTGAAAATGTTTCCTATTTTCTTAGATAAGTGATGTGGTAAAATGAAGTGGTGTATATCCAAATGTGAAAGATAGTCAGAGATAATTCACTTCTTGGAATTTAAAAACAAATACTACTAATACTAAAGGATATTCATTGCACGGGTTGCCTCCCGAGAAGCGCTTGTTTTTGTTCGAGGCTCTAGCTTGACTCTAGCACTATTTATCAGGCAATCATAGCGGCTTCTTTGCATCCATCAGTAGACACAATGGGTGATATTGGTACATACTTAAGAGTTTAAGGCAAGTTATGGCTAGGGTATGTCCAATATGAGGAGATGGTTCAAAGTGAGGGAATTGCTCTACTGGAGGTATAACAAATCTCTCAACTTCGAATACCTCCTTGGGCTGGATTGACAGAATGGGTTGGTCAATGGGGTCCTTATCACTCCTAGAAGTATATGTCATTATGTGTTGGAGAGATGGTTTGTAGGGCTACCCTGAGGCAAAACCCTCCTTGCTTCCTATGGTCTTTTGTTCGATGATAATGTTGTACTTTGGGCATGGAGGTGGGACAGTATCCGTTGGTGTCTCCATTCTTGTTACAACATCCTCATCGACCATTTGGGTAGAAGGTTCAATTAGATCACTACTTAGAGTTGGTGCGTATTCCTCTAGTCCTTCTGAAGCTGAGTCTCCTGTGTAGATCTCCACCTCCGGGTTCTCCAATTCTAACTCCTCGTCTACCTCGTCGTACTCGTCACTCCGGCCGAAAGTTTCAAGTTGCATTGATACGGAAGGTTCTTCCAAGATGAACTCTTCATTGGTCTCAGACGATGATAAGTTAAGAATTAGTGGAAGTGAGGATTCAGAAGGTTGTGTAGGTGAAGGAACTGAAGGAATGTTGCGACTAAACTCATAAGAGTGCAAGTCTGTGCTTAGTGAATTAGATGTGGATTGTGGGTTTAATTCGAATGATAAAGATTGAGATTGATGTTGAGTGGGGCTATAGGGATTTAATTGAGAATCTAAATGTCCTATGCCTAACATCGTATTTCCCTCACATTCTCCATCAAAGTGGGGAATACCACATACCTTACATCCAATTTGGAATTGTTGAGCAAGACTTTGCAATTGATCTTTTATCGTTTCTATCCAAGTGTTTAGTAAAGACGACATTTGAAGAAGGGTTATAAATTATATTTGAGGTGAGAAGGAATTTTAATCTAAGCTAAGCTAAGGTAATCTAACTATGCTGATCTAACTAGGCTAATCTACGGGAAGATAATAAAAGGATCACTTAAAAACTAATTTATCTATACAAGCTCCAAATCGTACTACCGTCCCCGGCAGCGGCGCCAAAAACTTGATCGCACCCAAACGGTCGGTCGGTTTTTACACCGGTCGTTGGTCCAGCCGTCGAGGCGCGGATCAGGAAGTTTTAAATTTATAATAGTTGGGGGAGCCTAAACCTTCCGAATTACTTACTATTACTGGGTACGAATACCCTATATTAGTACGTGGTAAGGATGATCCAGGGTCGTTCCTCTCGACGGTAGAATTGAAACAGAGCTAGTTCTGATAAACTAATATTTAAGCTAGGATTTAGATAAGTGGATAGGTGGTTGTTTTTTGGGTTTTCATCTATTAAACTATTAAGACTAATGAAACATAAAAGTAAAGGGGAGACTAGCATATATAACACCTAAACGATAATGAAGACGTGGTTCACCATGATTTAGGGTAGTGTATGATTGGGATGATGTTTATTTGGGGACACAATTAGGTAACAACATATAAACTACAGGTGTAAACACTAGGACCCTACTTCTTTAGTTCCAGTTCTAAATTAGTATGTCACTGAATACCTAGGCTATCATGAGTCTGATCAGATCAGGTTGCTCGACCCCCAACACTGCCCTTGTGACGGAATAGTGACCCTTCTTGGATTTTAATCTCCTGGGTGCATGAATAAGGTAACAAACTGCCTTTAAAGGATATTCTGACCTTTCTTAACACCTAAGCCTAAATGTGTCATCTAAGTGTATGCTAGTTGTTAACTATGTTATTCTAAACTATCATTTAAGTAGGATTAGGTGGTTTAAGCATCTGACACTACAACTGAGTGTTTACTTTCATTTCAAAATCCCATTTTAATTTAATTGAGGAACTCATTTACTTCTGTCATGAATTAGACCCTCCTTTACGATCAGGCGTTCATCCCTAGGAATACTTACGGTGTAATATGCATTAAGTATTTCCACAGCTATATAATTCTAATTATACTCACGGTGTATAATACTTCGATGGGTTTAGCATTTCCACATCTTATGTATCCTAGACCCTGTTCTAGAAGGGTGACTTCTAGGTAATTCACGATGAGATGGTCCTACGGCAGTTCCTTAGCTTCCACGTATTTGTACTCCACCATTGGTGTTTCCAACGCTATACGAAGTACAGTGCCGTTTTACAGGGTCTCATAGCTTCATACCGCAACAGAGATAACTATATCTACGTAGTATTCGGGTTTGCAAAATCCTATCCTAAGGCAATAGTCATGTGAAAGTCTGGAAAGGGTGATGAAGGCTAGGTCTATATTCATGATAAGTTTAGACAGATGACAAAGTATAACAACTCCCAGTTATATAGATAACGAATTAATGTAACATCATCTATAACTATCTAAATCATGGCAAACATACAAGCAACTACTCACAAAGCATAGCAGTAATCATTTCTAACATTAATAAACCACATACATCAAACAAGAACAATATGACAAATTAATATTAGAAAGGATAGATAATACCGATACGAAATGCAAGCAGAATAACGCTTGTATTTCTTCATAATATCCGAGCATTACATAAGCTAGCCTCTACGAACGTACTTACATAGCTATTCTAACAGCGACGGATTCTCCCCCTAATCTTCCAACTAGTTTCTAGAGAGAGAAACTAGAGAGATAGACTAGAGAGAGAACCTAGAGAGAGAAACTAACTAAAAGAACGAAAACGTAAAGAAAATGAGCAGAATTGAAGTGTAGAAGTGTTGAGGATGAATGGATGAGGATAGTATGCTTGAAATGGAGAAATGAGGCTTCTATATATAGAGATCGCACAGCCGTATCCGTAGACCGTATCCTAACCATGAAACGCACAACCGTATTGCAAAGGCGAATAAAAATCAGATTTTTATCACCCAAACGCACGATACGGCTGAGCTAGGGTGAATACGGCTGAACTGGGCCGTATACGGCTGAGCATAGGGTGAATACGGCTGAGCTAGGCCGTATACGGCTGAGCACAGGCCGTATATAGTCTATGTCCAGCCGTATACGGTCTGGTTCAGCCGTATACGGTCTGTGTCCAGCCGTATTCGGTCCTTCGGTTCTTCGTTTCTTCGTTCGGGCGTAACTTCTTCATCCGATGTCCATTTTGAGCGTTCTTTATATCCACGCGATCGTATTTTCCTAACCAAGAAAATGACATAAATTAGAGGTCAAAATTCCAAGTATAGCTCAAATTGTGCTAAAATACGTGAACAGAAGATTCAATGATCGTTTGTGCTCTGTTTTGCTCATTTTTAGGTTGTTTTTGCTGATTCTTGAAACATCGTCTATATTTTAGCTCTTATGATGAAATGTGATGTTTAAGTTCATTTTTGAGTGTTTTCATTAATAATTGGGCCAAAATGGTGAGATAATGGCACACAAAAACATGACTTTTTGCGTGTCATCAACAATCACTGGGGGAGATATACTTTTAACAGCACTTTTATTAAGCTTTGGAAAAATTGATCCATCTATTTTCTTGTAATTTCTATTCAAAGCAGCTGGATACGGCGGTGGAGGTGTGTACTTTTTAATAATTTCTTCCGTTAAGGGCAAGGAGGTGAAGGCTTGTAATTTTTTATATTTGGTGTTGCATTTGTCTCTTGTCCTACAATCTTAAGTGTGTTAATATTCTCCTACTTTTTGCCTTCCATGTCTTTTACCATTTTCTCAAGTTTTTTAATGGAAGCACTTTGATTTTGTACAATAGCTTTGGTTTCTTCCATTTGCTTACTTGAAGTCTCCATGAATTGCGTAATTGTAGTTGACATTTGACTCATCATCTCCTCCAAATTCACCTTTGGGTTATATCCTTCATCTTTAGGTTTGTCAGAATTTTCCACCTTGTCACTTTCCATATCCTTCAAAATTGGATCTTCATTCCAATATTCTTCATTACGCTTCATTGAAGTTTCATTATCTTGAATAGCTTTCGAAAGGAATGCCTCTATCCTATCAAAAGCTCGATGCATATCCTCCTCTTCATCCATAATCATCATATCTTCATTCATATGATAGTTTCTCGCATTTTGATAAATCACAGGAATATTATTCCTACGGTGCTACATACCTGTCAAAATAAAAGAAAAAGAAAAAGAGTAGAAAAGAAAAGAAAATAAAAACTAACTAAAAAAATTCCAATAAAAATTCTTTTACAAAGCTAGTCAACAGATCTCAGTAGCTCCATTGATTGTACACAAAAGCGGAGAAATAGGTCAGCCCGAAGCTTATTAAAAACCTATTTCTTTCGAGAAGCACCTTACCTCTTATATGATAAATCAATGAGGTAGGGCTTAACTCTCCTATACCTTTGTTTTTGTCAGTATTCTCAATGGGTGAGCCGATATTTCGATTGACCAACAATGTATAAAAATTTTTACAGGGTAAATTTAAAATAAAATACTATAAATTCCAATTTAAATAATAAACAGCACCATTCCCCGGCAACGGCGCCAAAAACTTGATGTCGTGTGAATAGAGTACAAAATAACAAGTTTTAAATAAATGGAAATACTAAATTAACTATCACACAAGCCAGGCAAGAATAACCCGTTCGTATAATATAGCTTTTAAGTAAGTCTGAGTCGAACACTGGGAATGGTGGTTATAAATAAAATAGAATTTATAATTCAATTTAAATATATAATATACAGATAAGGGGGATACGTTTTAGTTCCGTATGAACGTATTTAAGAATACTAAATTATAACCAATTCAATAGAAAACAATTAACTAGAGATAGTAAACAATTAGAGATAAAAATGTATTTACTTAGATTATTTATTGTTGGTTATTATTATTGGTGAATTACTAATGTAGAAAATTACTCAAGCTTAAGCTAATCTTCATCATAGCAGCACAATCATAAGGTTATGCAAAGTATTACTAATTATTAAGATCTATCAGCAGTTTATTAGTACAATTTCATCGGTATGGCGTGAATCACAATATTGCTTTACATCAATGAAATATTTTATTCGTCTATCGCATAAGGTTAAGATCAAGACATAAACACAATCACTTAATTTATACAAACTTAATATGGTCATCCTCGTATAATATAAATCAGTTAACTTTGTCAAGAACCATCATTAATATAATATAATACAGATAATTCTTGTATAATAAACATTCAAAAAAATAGTTCCAACAATAATTTAAATCTAAGCAAATACAATAAATATTAGTCCATAATTAAGTTAAACATAATCATAATCAATATTCAATAATAAAAAACATTCAAAATTAAATAAAGAATAAGATACGCAAACCAAAACCGTGAACTACGCTCCGTACGCTTGATCGTAGACAAACCCTTGCGAACCCGCGACTCTAAATTGCTCCTAAAACCCCTAGAAAGTGTTTCTAGTCGAATTTGGGGTTAATAATTCGTAACCTATGAATTATTAAGGTTATTGGTATATTTTTCGAAACTGGAAGGTGTTTTCTATTTATAATAGCTGAAAGTCGGTCCCAACCGGCGGTTGGAAGGTCCAACCGGCGGTTGGTTACTTTGTCTCCAAGTCAAACTCTTCGTTTCCACCAGATTCTAGAATTTTCGGTTCTAACCGCCGGTTGAAAGCCTCAATCGGTGGTTGAGTTTTTCTCCAAATAGGCTGAATTTTTGATATGTTTTAGCCCTATGTGTTAGCTAAATTTGGGCTTTTGAACCAACTCATTTGGACTCCGTATGAGGGCGTTATGGCCAAATTACTAACGCATAACAGAAAACTCAGCATTTACACTTCTCTTCGATTTTTGATCCAAATTCCGCTCCTTTTCATCCAAGCTTCATCTAAAACACTTAATTGATGTTATCACTCCACTTTTGAGCCATCTTCTTCATTTCATCAAGGTTTAAGCTACATTTTCTTCGAGTCTTCATTTAATCTTCTTTTTCTTCAATCTTTACCTTGTTTTCGTTCCTTTTCTTCAATCTCCATTTTAAAATACATTTATTTAAATATTAACAAAATAAGTATCTAAAATCATATAAATGCACTAAAATGTATATAAATATAAGGATAAATTGCTATAAAATATAATATCTATTTGATGCTATCACTTATGCAGCTCACAAGAAGTTTAAAGTATATCAGATGGATGTGAAAAGTGCCTTTCTAAATGGCAAGTTGCAGGAAGAAGTGTATTTCAAGCAGCCACCTGGATTCACTGATCCCAAACATCTTGGTTATGTTTATAAACTTGATAAAGCCCTGTATGAACTAAAACAGGCTCCTAGAGCCTGGTATGATACTCATTCTGTCTATCTAATAAAATGTGGCTATGTCAGAGGTAAGATTGACAGCACATTATTTATTAAGAGTGATAAGAGAGATGTCATACTAGTCCAAATATATATTGATGATATCATTTTTGGGTCTACTAATAGTGACATGTCCAAGGAATTTTCTGATCTCTTGACTAAAAGTTATGAAATGAGCATGATGGGTGAATTAACATTTTTCCTTGGTCTGCAAATAAAATAAACCAAAACTGGAATTTTTATAAATCAAGAAAAATATGCTAAAGACTTATTAAATAAATTTGATTTCACTAGCTGCTCATCCCTTGCTACACCAATGTCACCTGCAATGAAGCTAGATGCTGATCCTGATGATAAATTTGTAAACATCACTGCTTACAGAGGTATGATCGGATCACTACTGTATCTCACTACAAGTAGACTAGACATTATGTTTGCTACATGTCTATGTGCTAGGTATCAAGCTGATCCAAAGGAATCACATCTTCTCGCTTTTAAAAGAATTTTCAGATATCTGAAGGGTACACCAAATCTTGGTCTTTGGTATCCATCTGGTTCAGATTTCTCACTGAAAGGATATTCAGATTCTGATCATGCTGGATGCAAGCTGGATAGAAAGAGTACATCTGGTAGCTGTCAATTTCTTGGTGAAAAGCTAGTAAGCTGGTCCAACTAGAAACAAAACTCAGTTTCAACTTCAACCGCTGAAGCTGAATATGTCGCTGCTAGTGCTTGTACAGCTCAAATTCGATGGATGAGAAATCAACTTGCTGACTATGGATTTGACTTCACTGAAATACCAATCTATTGTGATAGTCAAAGTGCCATAGCCATTGCAAACAATCCAGTGATGCACTCAAGGACAAAGCACATAGATGTAAGATATCATTTCATCAAGGATCATGTGATGAAAGGTGATATTGAACTTCACTTTATTCCAACTGACTACCAACTCGCTGATTTGTTTACAAAACCTTTGGATGATAAGAGATTTAACTTTCTCATCAGCGAGCTTGGTATGTTAAACTTAAATGAATAAATAAATTCTTTGAATTTATTTATTTATTTTTGCTTTATCTTTTAAATTGCTTTGAATAAAAGGACTCTATAAATTGCCATATCATTTAATGGTGGTAAATAAATCGACAAACATTCGTTATATTTAATACGTTTCGTATTTAATTTAATGGATTTCAAAATAAATATTTTATGGTGTAACGGAAAAGTCGCATGTTCTGACACTCTCTCTCCTACGTCAGTACACTTTTCCAACGCACCACTCCCATCACCATTAATGCCACCACACTCCACCATCATCACCCCTATACCACTACCACTCCCCACCACCATCATCCACGATGATTCACTTTCAACCACATGATCATCAAGTTGCATACTACTATATAATCAGGGGCTTAATCTGATTATCATTTTTACGCATACTTGATTTTCAAATTATCAAAAATACTCTCATTGTCAAAAACCTAAATTACCTGTAAATCCATTTCTTTAAGAAACTTAAATGGCATGATCAAAATTTTTTCTAAATTCATACACACCGACAGCAGAGATTAAAGCTCTTCGAGCCTCTGCAGTCAGCAATGATCTTGTCATCACCGTTCCCAAAAGTAATTATTTGGGAATGTCACCTGTTCAAAAACAGAGTATGCGGAGATCATCACTTTCCTTCAAAATCACTTAATTCTCCCTGCTCTTACTTTATCTCCTGGTGAGATGAACCCTGAATGGCTGAGTGAGTTCTGGTTTACCTGCACTCATTCAGTTGTTAAAGGGGTTTCTCAAATCCAGGGTTTTATTGATAATGGGGCAATGATAAACGTCAAAATGTACTAAATTATAGTACTAATTACCCCCGTGTTTGATAGGTTTCTAATGCATTTTGTATGAATAAGATACTTATTTCGTTCATATTTGCATTTAGGAGTTTAAATGGAGCTTGGATCGAAAAGGAACGGAAAACGAGCTTATTTGGAAGAAAAGTTGCTAAAGAATAAAAATATTGGACAAGAGAAGATTGGATCGAAGAAAAGAAACTAAGAGAGTGAAGATAGGTAAGATTGGATTGGATTGAAGTGTAAATGAAGCTCGAATCGGAAAAAGAATGAAAGATGAGCTGAAAATGGAGGAAGAATGTAAAAGCTGAGTTTTCAGACAGCTATTAGTATTTTGGCCATAACTTCTTCATACGAACTCCGATTGGGGTGATTCAACTTGGAGAATTTAGCTAACACAAAGGGCTACAACTTTCGTTTTTTCCACTTTTTCTGAAAATGCATCCATACGGCGTATGGATATCCATACGCCGTATGGATTGAAAATGGGCTAAAAACTGATAACGCGGGCTGGACTTTTTGGGCTTTTACATCCATACGCCGTATGGAATTCCATACGCCGTATGGATCACCTTTTCAGCCATTTAAGTCCGATTTTAGGGTTTTCACTTCATAACTTGGACCACAAACCCCAGTTCGACTTCAGCAAGTTCCAGAGGGGTTTTTCCCCCATTTTGGGGGTGAAACGATGGCGATTTGGAGGCGGAAAAGCTAGGATCAATTCTTATTGATTCTAATTAATTCGTTTTATGATTCGGTTTGCTTATCTTGTTCCGATTTCAATTCAATCATGTCAATGTGTTTGTTTTGAGACTATGAATCTGATTTTGTATAATTGAATCATGGATTAGATTTATTGTTAATTGTTTAGTTGAATAACCTTTGATTATGAATGTTTGAAAGTTATAATTGTGTTTTGAATCAATTGTCTGATTGAAGATTGTTATGTTATCCGTAGAACCTTGATTGTTGGTGGTTGTTAGTTACTACTTAACGTGGTTGATAATGTCATTGAGATTGAGTTCCTTTGATGTTATTGATTATTGATGATTATGAATCTAGGTTTATAGTCATTGCTAAATAGATTGAGTTTGATAGGTTAAGAGACTAGTAACTAATCAATCTAAAATGAGCAAGCTAGTAAGAGATTATTAGTAGGTATTGTTGAGTCATACCGCGAGGATAAATCATAATCAGTCGTGAATACTTAATGCACAATCTAGGGAAAAGTACACAATAGAGCACCATCCTTATGACAACGGATCGATGTTTAATGTGGGACCCTAGGTTGTAGATATTAGTTGGACCCGGAACGTTGGCTAATATACATTCAATTTAATATCATTGAAGAATTTGGCATTAAATTGATATAAAAGAAATCACAATCAGACAATCAAAACACAATGAACTGAATAATATGAATCTGAGTGTGAAGACTCTAAGCAATTACATGTCTATCTCCAATTGTTTATCTTTTCCTCTGTATCTTATTTTATGTTGTTTGGTTTGGTTATTTAGTTCATCTTGAACGTTCGTACGGAACTAAAACGTACCCCCTATGTTACTGCTTTCATGAATAATTCCAATTTAATTGAATAACATTGTTCCTGTGTTCCTGTGTTCGATCTGGACTTACCATAGCTATGCTATTCCGATCGGGTATTCTTGCCTGGTTGTGTGATAGTAGTGATTGGTATTTCCTGTACTTTATAAATAATAAAACAAGACGCGCTTTCACACGCATCAAGTTTTTGGCGCCGCTGCCGGGGAACACTTAACCGGTTGGACTATTGTTCTGCCGGAGAACGGTTGCTTATTCGATTAAGTTGGAAACTAAAAAAAAAAAAAAAAATATATATATATATATATATTAAAAAAAAAAATTTAAAAATTTAAAAACTAAAAAAAAAAAAAAAAAATGTTTTGTATAAAATTGTTTATATGTTAATTATATGTATATGCTTGTTATATAGTTTATTATTTAATAGAGCGAAGATTTTGAATTTGGTTTGCACAGACTCTCAATCGGTGGTTGTGCGCACCAGCCGGCGGTTGGAAGGGCTGTTTTTGCGACAAGATTCTGTTGTCTGCTCTGTTTGTTTGTAAGTAGTTTTAACTTTTAGTTATTTTATATTTTGTTTTCTTGTTCTACTTTTTGTTTTCTTTGTTTTTGCAGTTTTGAACTTTGTGGGTGTGTTCCCTGGAAACCCTCACGAGACTATAACTCGTCCACTCGGGATACCGAGGGGTTTAAAGGCTTGTTGCATACGCTAAATGAAACCGTGATGCCTACGGAAGTGTGCTGTTGTATAATTTCATAAGCAGATCAAGAAAGCAGTTTTCTTCAAGATCAGGAGAGTTTTCTGTTCACTTCTTTTCTATTCCCTATTTTACGATTCCTTGTTTTGCAATGAGGACATTGCTTTATTTTAAGTGGGGGATGGGAGAAAAGAAGTTTGATTGTCCTGAGTTATAAATCGATAAATATTGGTATACTAAAGGTGTAAGACATTCTATGTTAGTCATTTTTCAACCCAAATTTTTCTTTTAAAAATGTATTCTCTTTAAATTTAGAAAATCTTGTAACAAATCTGGGAAATTCAAAGGATAATTTGAATTTAAATTTTAAAATATTAGATAGTTCATCATGTGATGTATCGATAGGCAATCTATGTATACGTTTGTTGAGCTATTAAGTAAAATTAATGCAAAAAGTATGCGATATTCCGAGATGAACTTTAGCAATTTATGACTTTAGTCTTAATTCTTATATATGATAGCGTGCGATGTGCCATAACTTTGGAATTTGATTAATATCATTTGGGGATATACTGGGTGTTGTTTCCTCTGTTGTATGAAAGTACAGACCTGGTCTCCGCCAGTATATTTAATGAAAAAGAGCAAAAAGAGTTTAAACGAACTCTAGATTTTAAAATGTAGTCAAATTATGTTGCTTTGTTGTACTAAGGTACAGACCTGCCACCAATGGTTTGACTAAAAGTTATTTTGCTAAACCAAGGTCAAGTTATGTCGCTCTGTTGTGTTGAGGCACATACCTGTCACCAATGTCTTGTTCTGAAAAATGATTATTTTAATTGGAGATCCATAATATGTGTAATATTAGCACGTTATATGTATAAGGGTATTTTGCTATTGTGAATCAAGGGTAAAGCTGCTAGAATAATGGTAAGTCAAGCTCAATTACCTAAGTATAGATTGTTTAGGTGGACAAAAATATCGGTAATCATTGTGAGCTATCTGTTATGCATAATAATAATGGATGAGATAATTTGTTTTTCCTAGAAGAGTTTCTTGATAGCTAAATCTTAATGTTGAATTGTTTTTAAGCTAAATAATTTGGTTTGCAAAATGCTAGCTTGTATGTAAGTCCCTATGTGTCATTGTCTGCCTACTAAATTTTGTCGTTTATAAGTTTTAAATTGATAGTCTACTTGAGGACAGGTAGGATTCAAGTGGGGGATGTTTGATAAACGCCAAAATGTACTAAATTATAGTACTAATTACCCCCGTGTTTGATAGGTTTCTAATGCATTTTGTATGAATAAGATACTTATTTCTTTCATATTTGCATTTAGGAGTTTAAATGGAGCTTGGATTGAAAAGGAACGGAAAACGAGCTTATTTGGAAGAAAAGTTGCTAAAAGAATAAAAACATTGGACAAGAGAAGATTGGATCGAAGAAAAGAAGCTAAGAGAGTGAAGATAGGCAAGATTGGATTGGATTGAAGTGTAAATGAAGCTCGAATCGGAAAAAGAATGAAAGATGAGCTGAAAATGGAGGAAGAATGTAAAAGCTGAGTTTTCAGACAACTGTTAGTATTTTGGCCATAACTTCTTCATACGAACTCCGATTGGGGTGATTCAACTTGGAGAATTTAGCTAACACAAAGGGCAACAACTTTTGTTTTTTCCACTTTTTCTGAAAATGCATCCATACGGCGTATGGATGTCCATACGCCGTATGGATTGAAAATGGGCTAAAAACTGATAACGCGGGCTGGACTTTTTGGGCTTTTACATCCATACGCCGTATGGAATTCCATACGCCGTATGGATCACTTTTTCAGCCATTTAAGTCCGATTTTAGGGTTCTCACTTCATAACTTGAACCACCAACCCTAGTTCGACTTCAGCAAGTTCCAGAGGGGTTTTTCCCCCATTTTGGGGGTGAAACGATGGCGATTTGGAGGCGGAAAAGCTAGGATCAATTCTTATTGATTCTAATTCATTCGGTTTATGATTCGGTTTGCTTATCTTGTTCCGATTTCAATTCAATCATGTCTATGTGTTTGTTTTGAGACTATGAATCTGATTTTGTATAATTGAATCATGGATTAGATTTATTGTTAATTGTTTAGTTGAATAACCTTTGATTATGAATGTTTGAAAGTTATAATTGTGTTTTGAATCAATTGTATGATTGAAGATTGTTATGTTATCTATAGAACCTTGATTGTTGGTGGTTGTTAGTTACTACTTAACGTGGTTGATAATGTCATTGAGATTGAGTTCCTTTGATGTTATTGATTATTGATGATTATGAATCTAGGTTTATAGTCATTGCTAAATAGATTGAGTTTGATAGGTTAAGAGACTAGTAACTAATCAATCTAAAATGAGCAAGCTAGTAAGAGATTATTAGTAGGTTTTGTTGAGTCATACCGCGAGGATAAATCATAATCAGTCGTGAATACTTAATGCACAATCTAGGGAAAAGTACACAATAGAGCACCATCCTTATGACAACGGATCGATGTTTAATGTGGGACCCTAGGTTGTAGATATTAGTTGGACCTGGAACGTTGGCTAATATACATTCAATTTAATATCATTGAAGAATTTGGCATTAAATTGATATAAAAAATATCACAATCAGACAATCAAAACACAATGAACTGAATAATATGAATCTGAGTGTGAAGACTCTAAGCAATTACATGTCTATCTCCAATTGTTTATCTTTTCCTCTGTATCTTGTTTTATGTTGTTTGGTTTGGTTATTTAGTTCATCTTGAACGTTAGTATGGAACTAAAACGTACCCCCTATGTTACTGCTTTCATGAATAATTCTAATTTAATTGAATAACATTGTTCCTGTGTTCCTGTGTTCGATATGGACTTACCATAGCTATGCTATTCCGATCGGGTATTCTTGCCTGGTTGTGTGATAGTAGTGATTGGTATTTCCTGTACTTTATAAATAATAAAACAAGACGCGCTTTCACACGCATCAGGCAACCCAAATTATAATCACTGCCAACACCATTCGTACAGTTTTACAACTACCAGTGCATGATATTTACGAGCCACTGCCCGACGGAGATGCTGCCAAGGAAGGCATCGTCAATCTCACTGAGATTGAATGTAAACACTCCGTCGATGCGAGTGGTAACCGTAAGTATTTCACTGTTCATAAATAAAAAATGGATGGTGTTTGGAATGCTTTATTTTCCAACTTTATTCAGTGTCTGGGCACTAAAACAGGGAGCTACGATCAATTCAGCACCCTAGAGGCACAGATCAATTGGACACTGGTCAACTCTATGCGAGTTGACTATGCAAGTGTGATATTTGACGAACTGATCAATAAAATCGCTGAGCCTACCAGGGCAAAGTATGTGCCCTATCCTAAGTTTCTGTCACTGATCTTTAAAGATCAGTTTGAATCCTATGATAGAGTATCATTAACTGGTTTTGAACCGACCCTGGTAGGAAGTCAAATATTTTCTAAACCAGTGACCGTGTCTCTCCCTGCTTTCATGAAACCACATGGGATATTTGCACCCCAGCCTATAACTTCTGTACAACGGTCAGTTACTGTCCCCCCATCGACCATGTCACTGACCACACCCCCGGTGACTACTGTGGTTAAACCACCAACCAAGAAATCCTCCACTGCTCCAAAGAAAAAAATCCAAATTAGGGTCCCTGACATTAACGGATCAGGGACGTAGAAAAAAGATGACATCCAAGGATGCCAAGGGTGAAGCAGAGACTGAACGTTCAGTCCCTGCGGGCACCCTTGATAAACCCGAACCTTCAACTGCTTCACTGGACTCTCGAAAGTCCAGTGACTCTACAAAGGGAAAACTACAGACAACTACAATGGCTCAACCCATTGTTAGCAGTGATTCGGGTGCATCCCACACCCCCTATCGAGTCAACCCATCAGCCACTTGTCATCCTCATGAAAGGATGACATTTCAAGCAAAGGGCTAGTGGCATCAGTGGGTGCTAACACACTCATTACTGATGTCACACCACAGGCTACAGACCCGGGCCATCTCTCATCTTCCACTGCACTGACCGTCAATGTCTCATCACAGTCACATGATGAGATACAGGTCAACATCTTTGTTTCCGATGATCCATCAGCTAGAACACAAGCTGGTTATGACGAGGAAGCCCAACCAATGGACACCTCCACCTCAGACGATGAAGCACCACCACCACCACCACCATATACACCATACATTCCTGCTGCTGATATACCTACACCTACACCTGTCACCACTGCTCCACTAGCTGACCTTCCTACCTCACCAATTCAGGAGTTAGATGCAATGTCTCTCTCCAGTGACAACATGTCAAAGGTAGCTGGTGAAGATCCTCTTGCTAAGACTGCCATGGGTACAGGGGATCTGGGAGCTCAATCTAAACCACAACCTACACCACCAACATCACCAACATCACCACCAAAACAAACCACACCACCAAAACAACCATCTCCACCCACGTCACATGCTAATCAACAAAGAGCTTCATCATCATCTCCCTCCTCTACTGACAAGCTGTTGATGGAATACATTGCCTCATCTCAACAACACATCAAGCTGCTCACTGAGGAACGTGATGCACTCAAAGGTAATGTTACTGTGCTGACAGAAAAGGTTCATGCTCTTGCTGCTGCATATGACTCCATTCCTCCCTGGAGTTCATCTATCAGTGAAAAGGTAAAAACATTAACCGCAGCTGGCATTGATCATTCTTCACTGCTCCAAACTCAATCCAAAGCAATCTCCGAGCTTGCTACCTCTACACGCATCAGCCTGATCACCCATGATGATGCTATTTCCACTCTCACTGCCAAACAATCTGAGATGGCATCTTCTGTGCTTGAATATATTAAATCAACTGATCAGTTGGTTGCTGCTATACCTAAAATGGCTTCTCATCAGCAAGCTACAAAAGCTGAAGTTGCTGCTCTCCGCATCGATAATAAAAAGTTATATCGCTGGATGAAGGAGTGCGTAGCAGCTTTCTATTATGATAACAAGGGGGAGAGAGAGGTAGCTGAAAATGATGTTCTCCTAAATCAAGCTGCTGATCATAGGGAGATTCTGCTAGAATCCTTTGCTCTCCGCCATATCGCTGAAAAACCAGAACTAGAAGCTGATGCAGTTGCTGAATTATCATGGGATGACATGGACGCTGATACTGATGATGATGCATATGAGGAGATTAACTTCCCTGAGTTTCACCCTGATGAGCTCATGATGTATAATTCTAAAGTTAAGGAGTGGGCTGCTGATGAGTCAGCAAGGGTTGAGGGGGAGTCAGTTAGTTATGAGCTGGCTCACTGGGAGTGGATGAATAGAAATGATGATGATGATGAGAATGATGTGAACATGGATGATGGTGATGATGGCAACGATAGGAATGATGGCGATGATAATGATGATGATAAAAGTGAAAAAGATAAAGAAGATGATACTGATGAACACATGGAGGATCAGCAACATATCTCTTCAATCTTATCCAAAAGAAAAAGGACCAGTGATTCTGATACATCTAGGTTCACCTCCTCCAAGCACAGAAAGCAACCAATCACTGAGGAGGATATATCAGCAACCATGCATCATCTTCAAACAATTTTAGAAAACCCTGATTCACCAACAGCGCTTCAATCGAATATTGTCATATCAGAGGAAATCCCACAATCCATCACCACAGCAGCAACAAATCAGTCCACAGCAACACATCAACTCACAATTCCACTCACAACATCAGCAACACAACTAACATAAGCAACAACAGTAATGTCACACCCCACCAAACGGTAATTACGATTAGTTCTAATTAAGTTTGCGGAAGCTTGGTGAGGTGGCGGGGCTGCGATCAGTATTACAATCAACAAGTACATACATACACAGAGCATATGGTTATTGCAGAATGAAATAGTTTAAGATGCCATTGGTTATCAAGTTTTACTAAAGGGTTACAACTTAGAAAGTTGCAACAATAGTAGTAGTAGTGTTTGAAATAGTATATCATATAAATACATAATTTCAAAAGCAGATTTCATAAGTATGACTGTAGTGTTACAGTTATACAAAGGAAATCCAGCTATCCCAAAAGAAGTGGCATCCTAATATGTCCAGGGTAGTCCGTCCTGATATGAATGCAGTTTTTTACTTACGCTGCTAATTCCCTGAAAAACATAGAGTAAATCGTCAACAAAATTGTTGAGTGAATTCACAGGTTTGTAAGTAGTGTAGGAAACACAAGTTAATCATTTAAGAATAACATTTCCAATTAATAATAGTTGTTTTCTTTGTAGGAAACACAAGTTAATCAATTAAGAGAAACATTTCCTAAAGTAGTAGTTTGTAGGAAACACGGGTTATTTAATGAAAATAACATTTCCCAAATAGTAGTTTGTAGAAAACACAGGTTTATCCAATCAAGGAATAACATTTCCTAAATCGTTGCTAGTAGGAAACACAGGTTAATCTAACTAAAGATCAACATTTCCAAAATAGTTGTTCGTAGGAACTCACTTCCTAAATAATAGTTTTGTGGGAATAATTAGACGGTGATCCCTTGAAAGGTGAGCTAAACCTGTCGAGTTAAAGCAACGAGACCTAACCCTATAACCAAACCACGACTAGCAGTAGTTGTTTGCCAAATAGGACCTGTAAGTATACGCTCCAAAACTGTAGGAGGGTCATCACGATGACAGTACTATCCGTATACTCTGTGGCTAGAGTCACCTAGCTAATGGTTATAGTCTGTAGCCATAAGAACTTTTATGCACTACATCGTAAGCCTAGGTCCGTACTAGGATTCGTTGTCTAGTTCCAAAAATAGTATGAAAACAGCATTTCATAAATAGTAGTTCAAATAATTGTATGAAACATCATTTCATAAACAGTTTGAGTAAATACATACAGTATTTAAATCAGTTGTTGCATGCAGTAGCAAAGCAATTGCTATATTTTTCACCCCAAGTTTTAAAAGCATTAAAATAGTGAAAAGGGGCTGTGAACTCACAATAGATGTTTAGATGTGATAGCTAGCGGTGGAGAGTCGTGTAGCCCGAGGTACGTTGATTTGACGTAAAAAGTCATGTTTTACGCGCATCTTTTACCTCATATTTGGCACTTAATTAACAAAAACATGCCAATAAAGCTCACATTTACCACATTTTGTTAAAAAGGTCTAAACTTTATATATATTTCAAAAACAACGGTAAATGGATGAAAAACACACTTAAATAGGCATAATTCGTTCGACACGCCATTTTATCGTAAAACTCCGATCTGGGACTTAATAAATATCTTAAAATGTAGGTCTGGAGAATACAAATGTGTGGATATAAAGAACGCTGAAAACGGATCAAGAACGACGAAGTTAGAGCCAAACGAGTACGATCCAGCACACAAGACTTACGATCCAGCACACAAGACCACGGACCAAGATCACACCACACCCCAGGGGCCATATACACCCCCTTAGGGGCCGTATACCCCCCTTATTGGGGCCATATACCCCTCTTTTGGGGTGGTATACCCCCTTCTAGGGGTGGTATACCCCCTCTATGGTGCCGGATACGCCCCGTTTACTACCGAATACGCTCTATTTGCTATCGAATACCCCCTATTTAGGGTGGTATACCCCCTTTACGGTGTCGAATTTCATAGCTCAGGGGTGTATTTCAGTGTAAATCTGGAGCGAGGGTCTTAAGTGTAAAATTGTAAACTTGTGAGCCTATAAATAGTGGCATCAACCTCCTCATTTCACACCATTCACAACACAATTCATTCTTCACTCTCATTTCACACACACTTGTAATAGTTAGTTTCTCTCTCTAGTTTCTCTCTCTAGCACTACTCTTAGGAGTTAGAGAAGAAATTATTGGGTAGCTAGTAGATTAGAGTAGAGTTTAGCTTTTGTAATCAAGGAGTATTGGTGTTCAAGCTTTTATTCAAAGATTGCAAGTTCTATTCTCTTGTTATGCTACTCTATTATCCGGTGATATCTATTCTCTCATACTGTTATTATGTCTGAATTATCCATGCGTAATATTATGGTATGTGCTTTATTTGTTGCCATGTTTATTGAGTAGTGTAATATTGTGATTGTTGGAATGTAGATATTTAGGAGTAGGGATGATGTTAAATTAATCTTTAATTAAATATGTGATTGGAAATTGTTATGTTATGTATCGGGTTAAACTTTTCAAGCGGTAGATCTAAATCACCATATACACCCTTTCCAAGCTTTCACGTGGCTATTACTTTAGTATTAGGACCTGATCAACCCTAGTATCGGTAGATAGTTATCTGTGTTATTGTTGAAACTGTGGACATGCTGTAAAACGGCCCAGTACTTAGTATAGCGCTGGAAACACCTCTGGTGGAGTACAAATGCGTGGAAGCTACGGACCGGTCGTAAGCATATGACACCGTGGATACCTGGAAGTCACCCTTCCTGAACATGGTCTAGGTATATATTAAAGCTGTGGAACTACTAAAAAACGTAGTATACACCGTGAAACAAACCTAGGGATGAACGTTTGATCGCAAAGGAGGGTCTACACCTTGACAGAAGTATTTGTAGTCCTCAACTAAGTTTAAGGGATTTGGAAAAGAAAGCAAACATTCAGCTGTAGTGTAAGATGCTTAAACCCCCTTATCCAACATAACTGATAGTTTAACATACAATAGCAAGCAATTAGTACAAACCTTAATAAAATCAATTAGAATTAGGTGTTAAGAACGGTCAGAAATTAAATATCGGTCTGTTACCTTATTCATGCACCCAGGGTTAATCCCAAGAAAGGTCACTTGTCCTCATCGGATAGTGTTGGGGGTTGAGCAGCTTGATCTGATCAGAATCATGATAGCCTAGTACTCAGTGACATACTACTTAGGGTTTCCACTTTAAATTGTAGGGTGCTAGTGTTTACACCAAACCTCTGTTGATAGTATTTAGGGCAAGTCTCCAATCATCTTTTATAATGAACATCATCCCGAAACCTGAATATTGAAACTTCAGCAATCACAACTCTATCTATCTGCTTACCCTATCCGTAGTGTAGTATTTTACTTTCCTGCATCTTAGTTAAATTAGAAAATACCAAAAACAAACCCTACCTGCTCTATTAAACCCATCCTATTAGCTACTATACTCTGAGGTATTTAATTCATTTAGATTCGCTCCGATTTTAAGAACGACACCTGAGTCAGACTTATCGCTTACTACCCTAATATCCTTAGAGCAGTAGGTAGTAATAAAGCTTAGGCTTCCCAGCATAATATAAATTTAAAACCCTCTGATCACCCGCTGATATCGTGTAAAAACTCACGTTTTTACCACCGATATCTCTCTTATTCTGGAGCAATACTTGGCTTTTGGACTCAAACAACACACAAATCAGTGATAATATGTTAAGAAGACCAAAATGAAGGTTGCACGACAAAAATCAAGCAAAACGGCCGAGGAACGAAGATTCCACACACGTTTGAAGATTCAAGGCACTAAAACGAGATTTCAAGACTAAAGTGCCCTTCACCAACATCCATTCTATCCAAGATGTTCGTTTTCAAAATACGAATCCAACAGAAGAAGAATCAACCAAAACGGATAAAGAATGAAGATTCTACGCCTGCCGGAAGATCCAAATGATTCGTACGCAATATCTAGAGTTAGGGACCTCATCTCAGGGGCTATCTTATGTCAAAATCTTCGTTTTTGAATTACGAATCCACAAAAAAAGAATTGACTCAAACGGGCACATAACGAAGAAAACACGCACGAATCAAGAAACGAAGCAAAAGACGGCGAAACGGGGCGGGTGGCAGCCACCAGCCGTCGCCGGCCTAGTGGTGGGCGGCGCCGGCCTGCCGTCCCCCGTCCCAGTTTCCTTTTTTGGCTAATTCTCGTACCTGGTGCGCCTACTTTCCGCGTTGTATAGTACCCGGTGCACCACCTTTCCGCGTTGTACAGTACCCGGTGCACCTTTTTACCCACATTACGCTAATGTGCACCCCTTGATGCTAATGTGAGCCTAAACTCACCTATAAATAGAGGGCTTCATTTCATTTGTAACACATCTCTAGATATCTCTGTATACACCTATCTTTTCACACACCACACATTACACCAACTCTTTATTTATTGTAATACTTCCTTAGTTAATTAGACTAGCTAATTAACTAGTTAAGGAAGATTTGTACGGAGGTGCTCCGGGACGCATTTGTAGCTACGAGTTATTGTATTGTACTTATCAGGTTTTAATCTATCTTCCATATTTAATTATGTTCGTTCTTTCTTTAATAAATTTAAATATGCATGCTAGAATTGCCATGATTAGCTAAATAACTCAATTGTCTGCTATGATAGTCGTTTAGGAAAGATTTAAATATGTGATTATGCTGTATGTTATGAGATTGAGAGTGTTTTGTATCATGAATAGATGTAGGAATTGAATCTTTATCGTTTATCTGCCCAACTCATGTTGTGACTAAAACCTTATCCAAAAATGAATGTAGCTAACTCATAGGGTACAGGTCACTTAGTTATACTATGTTTGATTGAATCATTGAGCTCGGCATGGCCAGTGTTCTCTAGACCAAATTAGGATCCAAGAGACACGGAATATGGGAATAAAGGTAGATTAAGATTTAATTCGCATAGACGATATTTTTGAGACAACTTTCGGAATATCCTCGATTTAATTAATACATTTGTATGCTTAGGTTTAACTATTATCTTGATTGTCTTATTGCATGTTCTTGTTTGATTGTTGCCTTAGGATTATCATACTAGTGAAATACACCTAACCCTAATTATCGTGAAATAACATGACGGCCCCTATTCGACTGTTCTCCAATATAGTACTGGAAACGCTTTTGGCGAAGTACAAACGTATGGAAGTCAAGAACGACCGAAGGTAGTTGTGTTATGAATCGACTAACAAATGTATTACTTAAGTTTCTATTTGTAATGCAAATCATCCCTATCTTGTTGCATACTTGAGTAATGTTGATAATTCATACGAATAAGTGATGACATCTTATCTGACCGCTTATACCAGGTTTTCCAACTTACTCCGGCGAGGGTAAAACCCGTTTACAAGATTGTTTATTCAACAAATTGTGCCATGATTTGGACGTCTATGATGACCGAGATTGGGGAATAGGATTCGAGATTAACTGTTAGATAATATGGACATGCATTTGAGAGAACTTTCGGTGTATGCTTTAATATATTCTGCAACCCACGTGACATTCTATTTGCCTGATTGTGGACACCTCCACGTTAGCCCTGATATTGCCTAATTTATACATGTTTACCTTGGCAATATCGCTCATTTATGTTCAAGTTATTCATTAATTCATGAACCTTTGGTACTTAATTTGTTATAATTCGCATTTCAGGTTCGATAATGAAGTTTGAAGGAAAAGAATCAAATATCAAGCTTAAATCGAGCAAAGGGATCAAGAGAATCAAATAAGGATATTGTCATGGTCATTACATATTTTATCATGGCCATGATACCACATTGACCCGCTTTTAAATCGTTGACTTTAGCTGTCACGGCCATGATACTATTTGTCATGGCCATGATGTCGATTTGCTTAGGTTTTAAAACTCAAAATTAGGTCAGATGGAAGGGGATCCGGATTTGGGGAACAAAAGCGGCCTTGGAGACCATCCTTGGGCGATTTTGGGACACAAGAAGAGAGCTCAAAATTGAAGATTGAAGACGCTCGATTCTCTTATCTTCTTCGGTTTGATTTAATCTTTCATTGAGTAGACATGATTACCATCTTGTTTATCTTCTTTTGCTTGATTGTTTCAACCCTAATCATGGGCTAAATTCTTGATGTTCATATAGGCTAATAACTTTAGATGTTGGACATGCTTTTGTGATTGATTCTTGATTCGTATGATAATTTAATGCTTAATCATCGAACGGTTCGTATTATAATTTATTTAGTTCAATCAATTGATATTGCGTTTGTTTCAATGAGTGAGAACTCTTGCATTTAACGTTGTGTTTACTTGATTATCAATCTTGTGCTTTTGATTGGAGACAATAAAAGAATTGATTTGGATTAAACTAATTGTAATATGGGTGGATCATACTAAGAGAGGTCTTGTATGATTGTTGATTTTTACGAGAGTAATATCACACGATTAAGTCATCATTTTAGTTGGATTAACTGGTTATAATTGAGAGGTCTAAGGTGACAAGGAGACTTGCATTTTGTAATCTTAATTAAGTGGTTATATTGTGAGAACAAGTAATCCAATTAGCTAATTCACATATGTTAAGTATCAATCTAGTTCTTAATTAAAATGTCCAACACTAGAGGTAAAAAGTCTAGATGAACTTGTTTCTCTAATCTGAGATAATTCTACCTTTATTTGCTTAATTTAATTTACGTTTTACTTTTAAAATGCAACCATTCGACTGTCCGTCGTTAAGAGGCAAAAACTCCCAATTTTACTTGCTTTCTATTTAGTTAACTATTAATTGGAAATACCTTCAAAATACATATAAACTGTTCTTGTGGACGATACCTGGAAACTTATCTTTGCTATACTACTACTCTATTAGGTACACTTGCCTAGTTGTGTAATAGTCCATACTTAGATACTTTTCTTACTTAAATATATAACTCGGTTTTTGCACATCAAGTTGTTGGCGCCGCTGCCGGGGAACAGTTGTGTCATTTTGAATTTGTTTTTAGTTTCTAGTTAATTGATCCTTTCATTGGAATTCATTCCTTTGAAAGTTACTTGCTCTATTTTTATTATTTATATTTTTGTCTCACTTTTATAGTATCGGTGCTTTTAACCGGTTGTTGGTTTTGTTTTGATAGATCACAGGTGGTGTATGACCCGTTCTTCTAAATCACCACTTTTTGAGCCAATCTTTGACCCGGAAAGAGAATTTAGGAGGCTCGCACGGATTGATATTTCAGCTACCATTTTTCTATTGGAACCAACCACACAACGGGAAGAATCACCAGAGCCCATAATGGATAACCAAACAATGGAAGCTCGGATGAAGGCCACTTGGAATGGTCAGGGTTCAGCTATTAATCAGCCCGCGATTACTGATGATTTTGAGATCAAGGGTCAATTTTTACATATGATCAACAATCAATGCCAGTTTAGTGGAGCTGAAAAGGAAGACCCAAATGAACACATGAGAAAATTCTTGGGGATTTGTACACTTTTCAACTTACGAGCTATCGAGAATGAAGTGATTTACTTAAGAGTGTTTCCTTGGACTCTCACGGGAGAGGCTAAGGACTGGTTAGACTCCTTGCCAGAAGGGGAGATCACAACTTGGCAAGGCATGGTTGACAGGTTTCTTAAAAGGTTTTTCCCTGCTTCCAAAGCAGCTGAGCTACAGGGCGAGATTTCCCAATTTGAACAGAAACCCATGGAAACCTTATATGAAGCTTGGACTAGGTTTGGGAAGATGCTCCGAATGTGTCCTCAACATGGATTAAATGTCTTTCAGCAGGTTCAGATATTTTACAAGGGAGCTGATATTGATAACAGAAAGGCAATATATATTGCAGCAGGGGGTTCTATAATGAAGAAGACAGCTGCTCAAGCTCACACTGTTATCTCCGAGTTAGCTGCTCACACTCCTGAGTGGCATCAAAAGAAGGAAAAATCTAGATCATCCAGAGTGGCTAGTGCTGAAACCAATGATAGTATTGCTGCTTTGACGGCTCAAATGGCCACATTTGGAAGACAGTTGGAGAAAATGACCAAGGACATTCATGCCATAAAGGTTGGTTGTGAGACGTGTGGTGGTATGCACTTGACCAAGGACTGCAATGCGGATAAACCAATGGATCAGTTGGAGAATGTATCATTTATGAATCAGAGACCGAATAACTTTCAGAGGGATCGGAACAACTTCAATGGGAATTACAATTCAGCCTATCAACAGTCGGGTCCGGGATACTACCAACAACCACAACCACAAACAGAGGTCAAGAATTCAAACTTGGAAGATCTTGTTAATAAGTTTGTTGCAGCTCAAAGTCAGACAAATGCGATAACTGCTCAGTCTTTCAAAACTCAACAAGCTTCCATTCAGAATTTAGAGCAGCAGGTTAGCAACATCTCGAGGATGTTGGCTGAGAGGCAACCGGGTGCTTTACCGAGTGATACGAAAGTTTACCCCCGGAATGAGCACGTGAATGCCATATATTCAGTTGTTGAGGAAGAGAGAGTGGAGGATGAAAGTGATAAAGAACACACAACAACTCCACAACCCATCATTCGAACCAAACCCGTTGTAAAGAAGTATAAACCGAAGATACCAAATCTATTCATATCAACATACCATTTGTTGAAGCTATTTCTCATATGCCAAAGTATGTGGGTTTCCTGAAAGAGCTTCTAAAGAATAAGAAGAAGTTGGATGGGTTGACGGTTGTGACCATGGATGGTGATTGTTCAGCGGTTATGTCAGGTAAACTACCTCCGAAGATGAAGGATCCGGGAAGTTTTCTTATCCCTTGCCAATTAGGTAGTTTACCTGTGAGCAATGCTCTAGCCGACCTAGGAGCTAGCATAAATATCATGCCTTACTCGATGTATGCTAAACTCAAACTAAGTGAGCCGAAAAGTATAAACATGAGTATACGATTAGCCGATAGATCATTAACTTACCCTAAAGGCATCATGGAAAACGTTCTGGTTAAGATTGAGCATTTCCTCTTCCCGGTTGATTTTGTTATAGTTGATATGGAGGAAGACCCGAATACCCCGCTCATTTTAGGTCGACCATTTCTTGCTACCGCTAGTGCACTTGTAGATGTGAAGGGTGGTAAATTGACCCTTAGAGTTGATGATTCAGAGGTGATTTTTTATAACAAGCCGGTTGTATCACCTACACCTGAAATTGTAAATTCAGTTTGTATTGATAGTCAAGGGAAATTGCCAGTTGGTCATGAGGTTCATGACAAATATACGAAGGGTATGGAAGATATAAGTGTAACTTGCAAGTTAAAGAATGAGGTGAAGAAGGTTACTGATAAGGTTCTTGAGAAATCAGTGAGAAAAGTATATAATAGGGTGCATCAAGCCGCGTTAAAGGGTGATACATTTTGTGGTACTCGTATTATTTTAAAGCTGTCAAAGAAAGAGAAAGGAAAGCTTCTCGAGATTGTTAACACCACACGAGATACGAATTATTGGTTGACCTCACTCATTCGAGGTACTTGTTCCGCTCATGATCCCCACATTGAAACAAGTGTGGGGGAGCTTAAACCCCATTGAACGATAATATTCGGGGTTGAGTCAAGCTTAAGACTCGTAAATAAATAAGCCGTGTAATTGTATAATTTCTGTATTTTGTTTGTTTTGTTTTGTTTTTGTTATTTTCAGGAAGTTCAACGCGATCTACAGCTTGGGAATACCTTATTTAGTAATCTGAGAATGAGCAAATTGCATGGCCATTACAAGGCTGTTATAGAGGAACTACAACATTCTGTCAATGGCTTGTCATTGCCATTATCAATAACCTTTCTTTTGAGATACATGAACCATATGTATCATGGCCATGCAAAGATCATGACAGCCGCTTATCAACATTCTGTCACCAGCTCGTCATGCCCATGATGGTTGGTAAAGAAACTTGGAAAGAAATCGATTTGTGTCATTGCCATGATGCGACCATGACAGAATCTTGGACACCTTCTGTCATTGGGGAGTCACGGCCATGATGTCACTCGAGTTGAAAAGGCTGAAAATAGTTGAGAAGAAGCAATTGGTGAGTTTTATGGGAACTAAGGTTGATTCGGGTGGTGATGGAGATAGCGAATCAAGCATTAAAGAGGAAGTCACTAGTTTAGACAACAATCTAGTTTCTCGAATCACTGCTTTGGAGGGAAATGTACATTGAATAAGCAATGCGTTACACTTCATGATTCAGAAACTTGGTCATTCGTTCGTGCCTCCGCCACATATAGTGTCTACTGTTCATGCTTCTAGCAAACCCATTGGAGCTGCTGATTCGAAAACTGTGGATGCCAACACTTTGACACATTCGTCTTCACCCACCCTCCGATTGTGTAGTCGAGTTTTACTACTTTATTATTAGCATTCGTACATTTATTTTTGAACTCATGTTTGAGCTATATCTCGTTATCTTTTGTAACCGTACTTTATTTTATTTTGTTAAACATTGATGAGCAGATTGATGCCAATTGGTACAATTTGTACGGTATTACTCCTTCTATTAGTATTATATTGTTACTATTGTTTGTGATGTTTGATGTTAAAAAGGATATATGGAATGGACGACATGCATACGCTTGCAGTAATTTCAGCGCCGTCATACATTCATCATTCCATCATTTTCTGCTCATAACCCCGGGGAAGTTCTCGCTCCCTTTATTCTTCCACACATGTTAGTTCGCATTTATAAGTTTTCTATGCATTGAGGGCAATGCATAACTTAAGTGTGGGGGGGATGTGTTTCACTTGAACTTTGTTCATTAATCTTGTCCTTAGGAGATATGTTACTTCACATGTTTAGGATTAATTCTATTAGATTAAAAGTAACTTGTAAGTTGATAAGTCTAACACTAATCTTCGACAATAGGTGTTCCTACTCATTCAGATGGCTTATTCAATTTAAATCTCCGCTCTCCTTGCTTAATTGTTTTAATTTGGAGATGTGTCACAAAAAGCAACCTCATTGGTGAATTGCATGACTAGCACACTTATAGCCCCACTATTAAATATGTGAGATTTTTGAGCCTTATTTGAAAACACTTATCTTTAGTGTTTATAATTCATATTGCTATGAGTGTGCCGGTGTTTGTAATTTGTTCTAGAACTTGCCCTAGTGATACATTTCGAGGCCGCTGTGAGATCATATTTTGTGATATAGGTGAAGGAGTATGATGAGGAGGTATTTCTTAGGATAATGCTGAAGCCTAATAATTTTGATCTTCTAATCAATTATCGAGTCTGCGTTGATCTCATTTGATCAATACGAATCTCAATAATCGGTCAAGGAATCTTGATTATTTAGGGATTATTTTCTTTTAAACCATTTATATCCAGTCCACCCAGGTCGTAGCACTTATTTTTAGTGCTAGAAACCCATAGACACTTCCACATTCATTACATCATAACACTAGCTTTTTTTTTTGTGTAGTCAATTCCCGAACCATATTTCCATTAATGTTGCCTAGTTAGAATTTTGAACCGATTTTGTGAAAATGTGACTTTAAAAACTTTTTGAAAAGGATTCTTAAATATGTTATATTCCATAAGTTAGTTGTGCTTAATTAAAAGTGTTAAAGTTAAAATGTTAATGCTTAAAGTTAAATAATTGAAGGCTATGGAATTGAGAGTTAAAGTAAATTGTAATCAACTAAATGGCCTTTGAAACTCGAACAAGTAGTTCCCGAGGGGTGCTTGTCACCTAATCACCTAAGGTCTTTCTCCGATCTGGGATGGTTGGTCCGAAAGTTCGCTAAACGGGTTTCATAGAAAGTCATAGATTACAATAAAGTTTTTTTTAATTGAATATTTGTCTATTGAGATTGTTGAATTGAATTGTGAATTGTGATACTATGTTGAAGTTCTAATGAAATAACATATAAGAATCCTAAGCTTATTTTTAGTCACATCATAAAATTTCTAGGTAACATTTCATCAACATTTTAGTGGGTCTTGACTACCACTTTACATGAATTTATTGAGTCTGACATACCCATTCCATCCACACTTATCTGATTACAACACATACTGAGATACCTCTTTTGATACTTCACTTGGTGCTCACGCCTAGTCGGTGGAGATTTGATCCTTTTGCAAGCATATGGTAGCTATTGCATCACGAATTGGCTTTATTGAGTGTTATTATCGTTAATATTCCCTACCTTGTAGAATAGGTTGAGAGTTGTGTGATTTAAACACTTATCCTTTGGTGAGGTGCTAAGTCGTGCATTCGGGCTTGACAAATAAATCATCTCAGGTTTTCTAATAATTATATGTACTTTGTACTGACATGGTTGCTTAGGTGATTATTGTTGGTATTGCTTTTGTAAAATCAGACCACCGTTTCTGAATTGCAAGGGGAGTTGTTTTGGTATTTTCAATTCATAGTTTGCTTGAGGACAAGCAAAGTTCAAGTGTGGGGGATTTTGATATTGCCTAATTTATACATGTTTACCTTGGCAATATCGCTCATTTATGTTCAAGTTATTCATTAATTCATGAACCTTTGGTACTTAATTTGTTATAATTCGCATTTCAGGTTCGATAATGAAGTTTGAAGGAAAAGAATCAAATATCAAGCGTAAATCGAGCAAAGATATTGTGATGGTCATTACATATTTTATCATGGCCATGATACCACATTGACCCGCTTTTAAATCGTTGACTTTAGCTGTCACGGCCATGATACTATTTGTCATGGCCATGATGTCGATTTGCTTAGGTTTTAAAACTCAAAATTAGATCAGATGGAAGGGGATCTGGATTTGGGGAACAAAAGCGGCCTTGGAGACCATCCTTGGGCGATTTTGGGACACAAGAAGAGAGCTCAAAATTGAAGATTGAAGACGCTCGATTCTCTTATCTTCTTCGGTTTGATTTAATCTTTCATTGAGTAGACATGATTACCATCTTGTTTATCTTCTTTTGCTTGATTGTTTCAACCCTAATCATGGGCTAAATTCTTGATGTTCATATAGGCTAATAACTTTAGATGTTGGACATGCTTTTGTGATTGATTCTTGATTCGTATGATAATTTAATGCTTAATCATCGAACGGTTCGTATTATAATTTATTTAGTTCAATCAATTGATATTGCGTTTGTTTCAATGAGTGAGAACTCTTGCATTTAACGTTGTGTTTACTTGATTATCAATCTTGTGCTTTTGATTGGAGACAATAAAAGAATTGATTTGGATTAAACTAATTGTAATATGGGTGGATCATACTAAGAGAGGTCTTGTATGATTGTTGATTTTTACGAGAGTAATATCACACGATTAAGTCATCATTTTAGTTGGATTAACTGGTTATAATTGAGAGGTCTAAGGTGACAAGGAGACTTGCATTTTATAATCTTAATTAAGTGGTTATATTGTGAGAACAAGTAATCCAATTAGCTAATTCACATATGTTAAGTATCAATCTAGTTCTTAATGAAAATGTCCAACATTAGAGGTAAAAAGTCTAGATGAACTTGTTTCTCTAATCTGAGATAATTCTACCTTTATTTGCTTAATTTAATTTACGTTTTACTTTTAAAATGCAACCATTCGACTGTCTGTCGTTAAGAGGCAAAAACTCCCAATTTTACTTGCTTTCTATTTAGTTAACTATTAATTGGAAATACCTTCAAAATACATATAAACTGTTCTTGTGGACGATACCTGGAAACTTATCTTTGCTATACTACTACTCGATTAGGTACACTTGCCTAGTTGTGTAATAGTCCATACTTAGATACTTTTCTTACTTAAATATATAACTCGGTTTTTGCACATCAAGCCCGATAGTAGGATTGTAGTAATAACTCACATTAACTTATGAACTTATCCTCATTAGAACTCTTCACACTTTAATATCACCTGAACCACTTCATAGTAGACAATCGCTTTAACTACTGAACGCCCGAAGTAACCTCCATTTCTGATTCAATTTAGTTTAACCTTAGAATAGAAAATCCAAAACCTAAACCAACCCTTTTCACCTTAGCTAAATTCTTAAAAGTCTCTAAATTCCCCTAGTTTCAATTCATCGTGCTTTGAAGAACGATCCTAGGTCATACTTATCCTTTGCTAGCCCTTAGATTAGCAATAGTAGTAACCCTAGGACCCAGCCTTATAAATTAAAAACCCACTGTTGTAACCGGGTAGTTATCGTTAACGACACCGACCTATTCGGGCGCAACAAGTTTTTGGCGCCGCTGCCGGGGCGCGTCTGATATCGTGTAAAAAGTCACATTTTTACTACCGATATCTCTCTCATTCTGGAACGATTATTGGCATATTAATTCAAAAACATTACAAATCAGTAACATTATGCCAAGATGGTTAAAACAAGGTTGCACGAGAAAAATCAAGCAAAACGGATGTAAAACGAAGATTCCACACACGTTTGAAGATTCAAGGCATAAAAACGAGATTTCAAGACTAAGGTGCCCTCCACCAACATCCATTATTTCCAAGATGTTGGTTTTTAAAATTCGAATCCAACAGAAGAAGAATCAACCAAAACGGGTGAAAAATGAAGATTTCGCGCCCGCCGGAAGATCCAAATGATCCGAACGAAATATCAGGAGCTAGGGACCTCATCTCAGGGCCTATCCTATGTCAAAATCTTCGTTTTTGAATTATGAATCCAACAAAAAAAGAATCAACTCAAACGGGCATATAACGAAGAAAACACGTACGAATCAAGAAACGAAGCAACAAACGACGCAACGGGGCGGGGGTGGGCCCACCGCCGCCGGCCACCAGCCAGCCGCCGCCGGCTGGACCCCCACCGCCACCGGTCACCTATGTCCTGCCCCGGTTTCCGTTTTTGGTAACTTTTGGTACCTGGTGCGCCTACTTTTCGTGTTGTACGGTACCCGGTGCGCCTACTTTTCGTGTTGTACACACCATTTTTGGAAAGCTTTCTAACATGCACCTCATGGTGCTAATGTGAGCCAAAGCTCACCTATAAATAGGTTGCTTAGGTTCATTTGTAACACACACCAAATATGCACACTTTCTAGCATATTTCACTTTTTCTTTCTAACTAGATAATCTTTCGTAGTCTTTTAGTCTTTCTCATTCTAGGAACATTGTAATTAGTCCACGGACTAACGTAGAAGCTAGGGCGAACGCTAGAGATTCGGAGATCAATCTTTGTACGTGTGAAAGAGTTTGTCAATTATAATAATACGCTGCTACGCATTTAATTC
Organism: Helichrysum umbraculigerum; assembly: GCA_949592205.1. Taxonomy (NCBI): domain Eukaryota; kingdom Viridiplantae; phylum Streptophyta; class Magnoliopsida; order Asterales; family Asteraceae; genus Helichrysum; species Helichrysum umbraculigerum. The sequence goes on from CATIUR010000003.1 coordinate 69,411,784, forward strand.
CGGGTGATATCTAAACTTTTATTATACTTGTCTCATTTCATATTTTGAATATGTATTATTGCCTGGTATGTGATTTATTTGTTGCCATGAATTGCGAATAGTTTATTATTTTGATTGCTGATGATGTAAATAATTATGAGTAAGGATGTCATTACACAATCAATGTACGATAATCGTAAAATGATATAACAGCCCCTATTCAACTGTTTATTCGGTATAGTGCTGGAAATGCTTTATGCAAAGTACAAACGTACGGAAGCCGATAAACGACCGAAGGTAGTTATATCATTGCAATTAGCTCTGGTTCAAAAGTTGGAACTCCAAAAGGATAATACAACTACACAACTAACTAGTGCATCCTACGAGAATCAATGCATTATAAAATAATGTTCGTAATATACGTTCAGATAAAATAGGAGATAATAACCCTTGTACTGTTAGGACTTTATGAATCTAAGTTTAATTTATGGAGCACCCTTTCCAGTTATCCACGTGACTGCAACCTAGTAATTAGGACCTGATCAACCTTAATTATGGTAAGTAGTTATCTGTGCCCATGACATGCAATAAGTAAGACACAATGAAATCACTCGTTGTATATATTAGGTTTACATTTCCGTACTGCTTTACATTTAATTAGTTAGAATGTCATTTTCACTGTCAATTACTCTTGACCGCGTGTTGGATATAAGAAGCGGTGGAAATCCCATGTAAAGTACACTGTCTATTATTGAAAGGCATGGTCCTCATATGAAACACGTTTTATCAAACTGCGGATAATCTGGAGATGTATAACTGTTTGAAAAGGAGAACTTATGTCATAAGTCGAAGTAATCAGAACTTAACTAAACAAAGACGAGACTTAGGAATAGAACAAAGTCCTAGTTACCAAGAGTTCATAAAACACTAAGTCTTACATAATCGGCGGTCCAAACATACAAAGCCATTAATCTTCGTGCTAATAGAGTAGTAAACTACCTTAGGAGTTAAGAACGGTCAGATCTATGAGACGATACACTACTGATTCATGCACCTCGGTATAAAACCAAAATAGGTTGTTCATCTTTCAACTAGATGAGTATTGGAAGTTTGCGTATTGCTCCGATTAGAATCACGATAACATAGTTCCAAGTGACACGCCAATGGGAAACTGAGTTGGTAGGGTTCTAGAGTTTACGCCTAGTAGTTTATTTACCACATTATGTATCAACCCTATTTATTCTGTCATCCTGAAATATTAATCATCGAAATCTCAGCAATCACATCTTTATCTTTATCTGCTTTCCTGCATTTTAATTTCCTGCAATTTACTTTTCTGCATTTTAATTATCTGTCTTTAAATCCCAAAACCTACCTACTTTGTGCCATCCTAAATACTTCCCTACTGAAAGTGTCAACTTTAATCGCCCACACGTTTGGATTCATAGAACGATCTTAGGTCGTACTTACCGCTTACTAACCAGAGTAGGTAGTACGTATAATTTAAGCCCCGCAAAATATAAATTTAAAACCCCTGCTGCGCTCGCATCATCATTTGAAAAAACAACGACACGGTGTGAGCACATCAAGTTTTTGGCGCCGTTGCCGTGGAATCTCAAACGTAGATTCAAGCCACCTTAAGTAGTAATATTTAGGAGATCCTTCCGATTGATTCCTTCTTAGAAATCTCTCGAAAGTTACTTTAAGCAGTTTTAATTTGATTTGCTGATAATTTAGTGATTAGGATAATATTAGTTTAAACATGACATCTAAAAAACCCACTTCTATTAGTACTTCAAAGGATGAATTATATGCTTCCCTAGAAGAATTTAGGATCCCACATTCCATTCCAAACCATTTCCTGGACTTTGATGTCACGGATCAGCTACCTGACCTGGCATCATCTCCAGAAGATCACTCTTCAACTTTGCAAATGCCTAAAGTGTCAAAATCTGTCCACTTCAATTATCTTCCCGAAGAAAATCATGAAGTGAAGCCTCCGAAAACATGTGACCTAATTACCCTCATTCCTGAGACATCGGTATATGCCCAGACCATATCCTATTCTCACAATGACGGTGTCTTTCCATTCTCTTCATACGAACCTAAATATACCATATACCGAGTGGTGGATAAGGTTCCATCCGTCTAAACAGAACAACCTTGTTTTAAAGAACGCCACCTTGGTGCTTCTTTCGATCCTTCCCGAAGGGCAGACGTCTATAAAGCATTCGTCATACAATTGACCTATGCCAATCTCCCGTTTTCCTTCAACCAACGAGAAACGATTGCTGGATTAGAAAAACAAGTAAACCTTCTTCTTCGTCTGTCGAATCAAGAATGCGAAAGCCACTCCACAAATTTCGGGGACCAAGAACTGAAGTTTGTAGAAGATTTAGATCTACTCCTCAAATCATTTGCCGGCATGGATTACCTTCCAATATCTATGATATTAATCAATCACAATGTCGCCACAATGATCAACAAACTTGAGTCCTGGACAGAACAAAACCCGATGATTCCTATTACCTTTCTTGGTAAAATTCCCTTCTTTGTTGACCCCGCTTCTTACCTAATCTCAAAATTGCGAGAAGTTTTCCCTAATTCCACAAAGGAAAGAATCGACACAAGCTTCTTTGAAAAAAGAAAAGACCTTCACGTCAAGCTTGTTCAAATCTTCACCTTCACCAAATACCCCTTCACTTCCACTCAAAAAGCCGGAATTAGTAAACTCTGTAAGCTAGTTAAACTTACAACCGGAGAACCTGATTCGCCAGAAGAGAATGCGTTTATGGAAGCTGTGAATAAACTCACTCACAATCTGAACTACAAAAACAAAGGAGAACGCGACGGTCTATCAAATCCCAAGAAGATAAGGAAGGTGTATAATAAGTTGATTGATGATCTTGTCAATTTAGGGTATGAGGAACGAGAGATCCTAGGAAGTTTAGAGGATCGTCATTTTCTAGTTTACAATGTCATCTGGGAGCTATCAAAATGTTTTGTACTGAAAAATGTTCAGTTAAGGGAGCAAATCTCGACCCTTCCCTATGGAGGGATCGGATCGAATCTTAAAACAATTCCTTCCGAAAACGGTCAAGGCTCGCAACTTTAAACGAGCGTATTTTTAATACATATATATATAATAAATTTTTGAAAGTTTCCCTTAACAGAAAACGTTTTTAAATTACTGTCTGAAAACGCACGCACGTCTAAAAGAAAGTACACCTCTTAAAAGCATTTTGCCTAATAGTTGTACATTCTATAAACCCGCGTCAGACAAAGATTTTTAAACACCAAAAATAGCGCGAGTTTAATGTTTAAAGTTGATTTTAATTGTTTCCCAAAAATTTGCGCGTTTCTTAAAATATTTACAACGTAACAAGAAACTAACGAGTAACTAGTTACAAGTAATACATTTAAGATTCATCACCATTATTAGTGGACATTGGAAATTAATTTGAGACATTAATACTTAACATTCAATTCACCTTAGGGACCATATGAGTACCATAGTACTTAGGGTGAGTACATGTACCCTAAAGGACCACTATGAACCTCCTTAACTCCCCATAATTCAAATCATCTAACAAACTTCATCTTCCTCCCCCCTTGCTCAAAAAAATCGGCCAACCCATGAACCCCATGAGATCTCCATCAAAACTCCATCAAATTACATAATCTCTTGTCCTTTCAAACTCCTTGTTGCATATACTTCGCGGTTGTACTTTCGTTTTTGCATTTCATTCTCTAAAAGCAAGGTATGATCACAAAGCCCACTTTGAACTTGAAAGAGCTTGTTTCTTGTAGTTAGCTAAGCTAGTAACTAGGAAATAAAGTTTTTCTTGATTAAATGCTTAGGTACTACATGATCCTACCACTTTCCCATGCGAATTCCCATATGTGTGACTTTTGCAATAGAAATAGCTTTGATCAATTGATTTAGTCTAGAACTTTGTTTGATTAAGTGTTAGTATGCTAAGTATCTTGGTAATAATGGTGTTTTGCATAATCCCTCTATGTTAGTTGCTCTATGTGTACAAGTTAGGTTTAGCAATTTTGACTTGCATGAAAATATGATAAGTTGAAAATTGCATGATAATGTTGTACTTGTTTTGACTAGTCAAATTAGGCAATAACTAGACAATCATCACTTTTGAATAAGAAGTCTTGGACCACACCAAACACATGGGCATGATAACTTCTTTTATGCATAATTTAGTTTGCTTATCAAAAAGGAAATGCTTAAAATGACTTAGAATATGCATGCATGAATAGGTTAAAATTATGGCATGCGGACATTTGAAAATATCATTTGAAGAAAGCTTTGACCTAAAAGTCAACTTGAAGTATTGAATTTATTTTAAGACAAAATATTTTATTCAAAAACCTTACTTCAACTTGTACTTCCAAAGTCAAACCTTACCAATAATGATGTTATCATTATTTGTGAATTCTCGTCATTTCAAACTTGGTTTGCACCAAACTTTGTAAGTGACAAGTATTTCACAATAAGACGATTGCCATTCCATGACTATACTTTTCTAAGTGACGATATTACCTTGACAAATGAGTGACTGTTTGTTGCATGGGAGCATTATATGTTCAATGAAGTCTTTAGATTGTCTAGAAATTAAAACCCTCACTTCGAAATTCTTTGGAGCGTGCTTTGAATTTCTCTTTCTCAAAGAATCCATTACTTTAAATGTTCTCAGGTACAATGGCACGAAAGAGGAAATTAAACCCAGCACGACCCCTTTCAGGATCTTTAGCCTACATGAGTGCCACGCCAGCCTATGACAAAATGGCACGTATATGGAGAGACAAGAAGTTCGGGCGTCTCAGGCACATTGACTGGAATGTCATGCAAGCACTAGGATTTAAGGAAAAACTCGAAAGTATACTTAGCTACACAGTGAATGGGCAGCAATTTGAATCCCTCAAGAGATTATTTAGCATCGATGAGCCAATATATGTGGAGATGGTTACGGAGTTTATGACCACCTTCAGATTTCAGCAGAGAGAGAGAATTGAAGATTGTTCAATCTCGTTTCAGTACCTGGGCAACCCGCATACTTTATCACTTGCCCAGTTCTCGCTCCATCTAGACTTATACACATCAGAGGAGATACAATCGCCTCTGTTCACCACCGGAGCCACCTCTGCTTCTGTCACCACCACTTGCGCTGAGGCATGGAGTCAATGGTCGCCTACACTATACTTCTCGGGTATTAAGGCAACCCGACTCAAGGATCCAGTCCTTCAGATTCTCCACAAGCTTATAGCTTGTTCATTTGATGGGAAACATACTACCAGTCGACGAGTTTCTGGATTTGATGTCGCTCTCATGGCAAGCATTCTCGAAAAGAGAAATATACAGGTTGCTTATCTAATAGCTCAGAGACTTCTACAAGAAAAGTATTTTGGCAAGAAAAGATCATATTTGGGCGCGGTAATTACTAGATTGATCCGAAATATGGGATTACTTCGGACATCCGATGTTGAGAGATTTAAATCAGGGTGGAGCTCTAAGCCACTCGACTACCAGTTTCTTAGGAGTATGGAAATACTCCGTGTCACGAGAGAAGGTGCTATTTACATCAAAGCACGGGCAGCAGATCCTGGCAGTATTGACACGTTGATACCAGACCTGATTCTGCCAAAAGAAACAAAGAAGAGAAAACGCCAGCAAGGACCTAGTGATTCAGATACAGATGAGGATGACAGTGATGACGAGGATGATGATGAAGATGATGACATCCCACCACCACCACGAGTGGAGCCACCACGTACTAGGGCAAGACCTTCTACTCCTGCCCCAAGACCGCAAGGGCCTACATACATCTACCACTACGGAGCACCTCCAGGCCCAGACTAGTGGTATTGGTCTATGCAGATGCAAACTAGGATCTATGCAGCATTGAGACAGCAGGCAGCTGGTATGCCCATGAATCCACTACCACACTTACCATGTGGAATGGGCCGAGCACCACCGCACTTATATCCACCTGCAGTTCCTGTTCCCGCACCTCGACCACCACCCGGTCGTGAGCATGTTATACCACCCAGGATCATCGTTCCTAGACCTCAGCCACCTCCAGTGCATATCCCAGTCACCAGACAGACTATCCCATTAGTTGTTGGGTCATTTAGAGCACACACGTCAAGAGGCAGCAGGGCATCCAGAGTATCTGCACGGACTGTCACAGTTCAGAGTCCCAAGACCCGCAGACACACCACTGCTTCAGCTACTGTACCTATACCTGTGCAGGTTTCCTCTCATAGGCAGACAGACCTCTTCCAGGACAACGCACACCAAGGGTCAGCCATGTTCCCGTTCGGTAGCTTTGAGATACCATCCGGACCACTTATCGATCAGCTAGTAGACCAAGGAGCTTTTACCATCGACATGCCAGACGAAGGAGCTAACCATGACGCATCAAACGAAGGCACCAATGATCAGTATGATGACTCCTCGTCAGACGAAACTTCTCCTGGACCCACCACATCTACAGCAACAGTATGACCATGAGCAGAGCAATGGATTGCTCCTCTTTCTGACTTCTTTCTACTTTCTACCAAAACTCTTTACTATTATTGTCTGTATTGATGTATGATTGATGCTTCGACATCACATCTATCTATTTACTATTTTATTATGCTTTCACTTTACCTTTCTTATTAGCAGCTATTATTTAAATGACTGAGTGGATTGTTTGTTGAACCAAACGACTATTTATCGGAGACCAAATCAAAGGAAGCAACGGACCCCACAATGAAGAACACTGAGAGACGTAAGCTACAAGTCGCGGACCAGTAAACTTCTAACACACAGCAAACAACGCGCACAGCAAAAGCGGTACACCGTTCCAAAAACCCTTATCCGTTAAAGCTTTGATTATCTCTCCCAATATTCCAACACTAAGTGTGGGATACCTCATACCACATAACACTTGTGAAACAATCCAAAGATAAGTAGAATATCTAAGTGTGGGATACTTCGTCACGAGGTGTTCAACAAATAGATTCGAACATTAGGGACAATGTTCTTCTAAGTGTGGGATATTCGGTCTACAACCGCAAGTTTTACCTCTTATCCGTAAGCCAAACAATATTTTCATCAAAAGGCTAAAAATGGAAAAATTTTCAAATTTTTTCGGATTCAAAAACATCATTTTCTGGAAATCCTATCTTTCAAAACTATGAACTATAGCTAAAAACGAGTTTTAACAAAGAAACGAAACTGTCTTAGATCAAGATACGGATGAAAAAGGCAACACATGGCTAGGCACATACTGACCAAAGCATTCGATTCGTGAGGATTGAGCCCATAATTAGCATTCATCTTTAATGCTTCACTTTTCGTTTCATGTGTGTGTGCCGATGTATGCATTTGAATTAGAACTTGCTCTTGTAATACATTTCGAGATCACATCAATGAGTGCCACACGTGGCATAGGTACAACCTATCTTGATAGCTTCCAAGGAATCCAAAACACCTTTCCACCATCAAACATCCACCCACTCAACACCCACTCTTCACACTCACTAAAGATTTCATGTCATTTATCTCGAACCTCAAAAGTCTCACAAACCTTCGGAGACACTCCCAAATTCCCAAAACCTTTGCAAAGAAAAGCCAACATAACTCAAGATCATTAGAAACCTTCCAGTGATGGAGATTTGATTCTCGATCAAGCCTATGACGAGAATGCTGCATGACTGGCTATCCGAGTGATTGACACTAGTAAGTAGGAAACCCTAAACACTTTGAGTGATTTGAGTGATCCACTTGTGAGGATTGCCTAGTCATGATCATCATATAAGTTGCCCGAAGAAGGTATCGAAATTCTAAAAACTCTTAGTTTCCAGTAAAGACTCTTTCATAACCATAGTTTATATTTTCTGAAAATAGTGTTTTCAAACAACTAATGCGATTAGAATCCTTCCAGAAGTTTTTATGAATGAGTTTGCTTGAGGACAAGCAAAGTTCTAAGTGTGGGATACTTGATATCGCGTAAAAAGTCACGTTTTTACTACCGATATCTCTCTCATTTTGGAACGATTCTTGGCATATTAATTCAAAAACATTACAAATCAGTAACATTATACCAAGATGGTTAAAACAAGGTTGCACGAGAAAAATCAAGCAAAACGGATGTAAAACGAAGATTCCACACACGTTTGAAGATTCAAGGCATAAAAATGAGATTTCAAGACTAAGGTGCCCTCCACCAACATCCATTATTTCCAAGATGTTCGTTTTTAAAATTCGAATCCAACAGAAGAAGAATCAACCAAAACGGGTGAAAAATGAAGATTTCGCGCCCGCCGGAAGATCCAAATGATCCGAACGCAATATCTGGAGTTAGGGACATCATCTCAGGGCCTATCCTATGTCAAAATCTTCGTTTTTGAATTACGAATCCAACAAAAAAAAATCAACTCAAACGGGCGTATAACGAAGAAAACACGCACGAATCAAGAAACGAAGCAACAAACGACGCAACGGGGTGGGGGTGGGCCCACCGCCGCCGGCCACCAGCCAGCCGCCGCCGGCTGGACCCCCACCGCCGCCAGCCACCTGTGTCCCGCCCCGGTTGATAGTCCCGTACACGTGGGATCTGATCGAATCGTTTAATTGATTATTAGTGCGGAAAACAAATAATCAATGATTGATTCACGAACACACAAACGATTCTCTATAATGTTGTATATATTCACAATTAAACGTATAAAGATTACAATCACCAATACAAACTCAAACTCGTTTTCTCTGTCTCTCTCACCACAAAAACGCCTCACTCTCTCTAGGGTTTGAGCAACCCACAAATGAAACTCTAACTCGCTATTTATACTCGACCCACTGGACCCTGCGACGTTAGGCCCAACGTCGCAGGCCCAGATCCTTGCGACGTCTGACCCGACGTCGCAGGCCCAATTACAATGTCACCATTCTATATATATTTCATTTACAGACTCGAATACACACTCTAAACACTATACATTTGTAGACTAATTGACTTTGACAATTACAATAGTTTGACCAACTGACTGACACACAAAATGCACCAACAAACTCCCCCTTGTCAGTAGCTTGGTCAAATAAGTCTTCAATTAGTCTTCATCAACAAACTCTTTCATGTCTTTGACAATCAGAAACTCCCCCTTTGAGATAGCATGGTCTTCAAAGAAATCTTGGTGTCCAAATTCATGTGACTGACACAAATTTATCATACAATAAGATCTTCAAACTCAGTGACCATCTCTCAATCATCAGCAGCTTCTCCGATAGAATTATCTTCACAATCTTTGGAGAATAACCGACATCCTTTACATCTTCAATATTTGACTTTAACAAGATATGCGATATTGAAGAAAATAACATAGAAATAAAATCTTTTTGTATTTTTCTTTATAAATGAAAAACAAAGAACGAAGATTAAAATAAATTGGGGATATGATTGTTTTAAGTCTGCTTAGGGATCATATCAGGCCAACATGCAATTATTAGGAAATAGTAAGTGTTATTTCGATCATCAGTATATTTGTCCACTTTAAATTTACTTGACATATATAAAGCACCTTTTATAAAAATTAGTTCAAGACGATCATCGGTATTGTTTGTCCACTTAAACATATTACATCCGTATCTGTGAGCTAACCTTTATTGTTAGTATGAATATTAATTTTGAGAAACCTATTATATGATATACTGATAAACTTCAGTAAAACAAACACTGCATATTCACACAAGGTAGAGATTACAAGACCAAGTTTATCTCGGTTTTCTCGTAACATACACTTGATATTTATATTTAGGCATACATCAAACCGACTATGAAGATACTAGTGGCCCCAGATCTGTACAAAGTACAACAGAGGGTCCCTTAGTATGAACATAACAAGTTTGAGACTATTTACATAACTAATGGATTCAGGTCTGTACGAGAGTACAACAATAGTCACCATTAGTTAGGCGAATAATCATATTATCACTATATGCCCATTTTACATTTACATAATTATGACAGTGTATGATAGTACTTCCATTTATCAATTAAGACTTATGTCATACATCATATAACATTTTTCTCAAAGTAATAGACAAGTTTTATTATTACTTCTTACTCACTCACAAACCGGTGTGTACCATGCCTACCAATACATCATATGATGAAGCTAATGTTTATAAAAGATGTGTTAAATATACCAGATAAACCTACTGACACATCAAACATAAACCTTAAAATTTCCATTTTTATGCATGTCACCCGATGTACTATCATATCCCAAGTTGTTTACAGACACAACCCATCATCTTTTCAAGACTTAAGAATCTTGCTGTTCACATTTCTGAATTAAATAATCAGAATTTTCAATATTCAGAATTACTCCCCCTGAACAGCAAATTCTTATATCCAATCCAAAAAATACTCCCCTGTAACACAAAACATATTTTTGTATTTTTAATTTAACAAATTTCGCAACATTGCATTTTTTTTGATACTAAGAAGTACAAAGAATGGCTGTTGCATTTATAATTTTAAAAATTTCAAAATCACATATCAAGTCAAGTCAAATGCCTTTTAGCACTTTTACCACCTCATAACATCGAAAATCTCATCCAATCACAAATCATCATTGCATTCTTCCAACAATATCCACATCCATGCAGTCACTAAAAATGTTAGCTTTCAATAACCTGACCGCACCACCACAAACAATTAAACGTTAGTACTTATGGGACACCCAAGCCTTAATTGACTTGGGTTGTCCATGGTCATCCATAATCATCACATCAATGAGTTTATGATATTTTAAAAACTCAGAAGATTTCATTGATGTGTTATTTGTGGATTTTGGTTTCAAAACCTTTGTAGGTTCAGATGAGTTGTTTTCAACAATGTTGTGCTGTTGAACTTGAGGTTTACTAGGCACAACTTTGTTTACTCTAGCCATAGGTTTTGGAGAAGAGGATGCATATCTTGATATAGGCGAATACGAAGCACGCCTAGAAAACGATTTTGAATAAGAATTCCTAAAGGAGGAAATTCTTGGCATCCCTCTACCAAACCTATCTAGGGATAATAACCGACAATCCCTAATTATATGTCCTTGTTGTCCACAATGGAAACAAGAACGTCGTTCAATGTACGACCTATTCCAATGATTACCCACAAAAGGTTGAGGTGGAGAATGAACTGTTGGAGGCTTAGAAGATGAGGCATTTACAGGACGTGAACACTTATGTGTACACGTTGATGTAGAAGCCTCAGAAGTTGAACAAGTTGATGTTGAAGGTTGTTCACTTTTAGATTTTACATTTGAATCCTTCATTTGATGTTGAACCCTTTTGGATTCATTTTCAACCTTGTTTTTACCCTTTGTATTTGAAACCTTTACAGTTTCATTGGTAAGTATATGATTTTCTGGCTTTACATTAACTTTTTCAACTTTGATTTCAGCCTCTTCCGGTAGATCCTCTATCTCAACACCCTCCTCTACACTAACTGGAGGTGTACTATCAGACTTAACAAAAGTAGGCAAGGGATACTCTGTCCGTTTAGTTTTCTCCTTTGCCTGCCTTTTGGGATTGGATGTAGCTTCTTTAGACTTTGTAGCTGGCCATGATGAGTAGTCAGCCACAAGTTCTTCGGTGCCTTCCTTAACAGGCCGAGGATAGTGATTAGTAGGAGGTGGAACTGAGTTATATCCTATTCCAGCCTTACTACTTGTATTTGTCCTCTGCTTGTCAACGATTTCATCGAAGATTTTATGAGAGTTTGAGAAACTTGTGATTCCTTTTTTAAAAGAGTCAGACTCAGACTTTAGCTCAGAAAGTTCTTTATTTAACAACTCAATTTATGTTAAATAGCTGTTAATGGCATCTTGTTGACTGAAAACTTTAGCTTTATATTTCTCAGTGTCAAACTTATGAGCCTCAACTTCCTTTTCATAAAGTATTTCATTAGCTTTTAGAAACTTATTTGACTCAGTGAGTTTCTCGACCTTTTCTCTCAAGTCTACATAGTCTATTTGAAAACATTTTAAAGAAGCTTCCAATTTAATACAGGATATGCAAGTAAAAGGTTTTTCAGATTCTGTTTCTACCTCATGTATCTTTGCCAAGAGCGCACTGTGTTGAACCTCTCCTTGAAGTGCACTAAAATCAAACACTCCTTGAGAATACACCGTCATAGCCTGTGATGTTGTGTTTTTCTCTGGAGTCGTTGGAGCTGTAGGAGTAGTGAATCCAGATGAAGGATATTTTACTTTCTCACACTCCTTAGCAAAGTGCCCATGAATCTGACAGTTCTTGCATTTCACTTTGCTTTTATTAAAACCAAGACCTGTATCACCATCGTCATCCAGGTCTTTTCTGCCCGTTCTCTGAAGAAATTTCTTTGTCCTTTGGGTTATCATGGCCATGCTCCATTTGATGTCCATATACTCCAAATCATCAGAATCGATCTGTTCAAAGTCTTCCTCAGTGAGCTGCAAAGTACTAGCCTTCTTGGAAAGAAAATTCTCATAAGAATTGAGGAAAGCTGTAAAGATTTTAGCATGTTCCTCAGTAGACTTTGAAGGAGTGGTATGAGAAGTATAGGAAGTGCCAGTAGAAGTAGATGCAGCTGAGTTGGAAGTTGATCTGGAAGTATCATTTAGACTAGGAATTTGAATATTAGCCTCTGACTTCTTTTCCTTTTGATCGTAAGCCGCTATAAGAGCATCCCATAAACCTATAGAAGTTGCTTGATCTTTAAATTTATTAATCACAACTTCTGGCAAGCACTTAGTAATCATCTCATACGCTCTATTGTCTTTATCAAACTCTGCTCGTTCCTTGACTGACATTTGTGCTCTTGACTTAAGCACCCCATCGAGTCTTGGTTGCTCATATCGATCAATGGTGTTAAACCAATTGAACATATTTGGATCTTTGTATTCAATGAAATTGCATAACTTAATCTTCCAACTCGCAAAATCACTATAGAACAAGGATGTAGAAGGAGGCACTTTGTTACCAGATGCCATTTCCGAATTTTCCCTCCAAAAACGGATTTGCAAATTTCAAAAAAATATCCGAGTACTGCGAAACTTTTTCGACACTAAAATGAAGCTATTCTAAGCCTAAAAACAAAATTTGAAATTACAAAATTTTCGCGTTTTTCCCGCCAAAATTTCGTCCGAAAACGTTAAAAACTGGCCGGGTAAAATGAAACTTTTTCCAGACTAAAATTGAACAGTTTTAAGCCTATGGAAAAATTTTGAAAACGCAAACAATTTTCGGAGTTTCCCGCCAAAAAACTTTTTTTTTTTTTTTTTTTTTTTTTTTTACGAAACTAGAACGAGGTTAATGTCGGAGAAAAATAGCAACGTCGCAGCGGTACGTCGCAGAAGTCCGATGACTCAATTAAGAATCGAAAATGCGACGTAGTGTATAACGTCGCAGTCCAACGTCGCAGAGTCTAGCGACGTCGCAGCCTACGTCGCAATAACCACTTAAGGTCAAAATAACGACGTCGCAGGTAACGTCGCAACTCTACGTCGCAAAGACTAATTTAAGTCAAGATCAGTTACGTCGCAAGCGACGTCGCACAGTCGGGCTGCAGTGGCCAAAACCCCAAAAATCGAAAATTTTCGAAACCCTAACGAATTTCGAAAACCGAACGACGAACATACCCAAAAAACACTTCCAGAAATCGATTTCTTCAAGCAAACTAACCCAGAAACGAAGATTAATCAATAAAACCTTCGCGAATCAAACCGAAAACGTTCTAAAGCACGATCCGAAACCGACGAATCCTTGATTCTACGGCTCTGATACCAGTTGATAGTCCCGTACACGTGGGATCTGATCGAATCGTTTAATTGATTATTAGTGCGGAAAACAAATAATCAATGATTGATTCACGAACACACAAACGATTCTCTATAATCTTGTATATATTCACAATTGAACGTATAAAGATTACAATCACCAATACAAACTCAAACTCGTTTTCTCTGTCTCTCTCACCACAAAAACGCCTCACTCTCTCTAGGGTTTGATCAACCCACAAATGAAACTCTAACTCGCTATTTATACTCGACCCACTGGACCCTGCGACGTTAGGCCCAACGTCGCAGGCCCAGATCCTTGCGACGTCTGACCCGACGTCACAGGCCCAATTACAATGTCACCATTCTATATATATTTCATTTACAGACTCGAATACACACTCTAAACACTATACATTTGTAGACTAATTGACTTTGACAATTACAATAGTTTGACCAACTGACTGACACACAAAATGCACCAACACCGGTTTCCGTTTTTGGTAAATTTTGGTACCTGGTGCGCCTACTTTTCGTGTTGTACGGTACCCGGTGCGCCTACTTTTCGTGTTGTACACACCATTTTTGGAAAGCTTTCTAACATGCACCTCATGGTGCTAATGGGAGCCAAATCTCACCTATAAATAGGTTGCTTAGGTTCATTTGTAACACACACCAAATACGCACACTTTCTAGCATATTTCACTCTTTCTTTCTCACTAGATAATCTTTCGTAGTGTTTTAGTCTTTCTCATTCTAGGAACATTGTAATTAGTCCACGGACTAACGTAGAAGCTAGGGCGAACGCTAGAGATTCGGAGATCAATCTTTGTACGTGTGAAAGAGTTTGTCAATTATAATAATACGCTGCTACGCATTTAATTCCGGGTGATATCTAAACTTTTATTATACTTGTCTCATTTCATATTTTGAATATGTATTATTGCCTGGTATGTGATTTATTTGTTGCCATGAATTGCGAGTAGTTTATTATTGTGATTGCTGATGATGTAGATAATTATGAGTAAGGATGTCATTACACAATCAATGCACGATAATCGTAAAATGATATAACGGCCCCTATTCAACTGTTTATTCGGTATAGTGCTGAAAATGCTTTATGCAAAGTACAAACGTACGGAAGCCGATAAACGACCGAAGGTAGTTATATCATTGGAATTATCTCTGGTTCAAAAGTTGGAACTCCGAAAGGATAATACAACTACACAACTAACTAGTGCATCCTACGAGAATCAATGCATTATAAAATAATGTTCGTAAAATACGTTCAGATAAAATAGGAGATAATAACCCTTGTACTGTTAGGACTTTATGAATTTAAGTTTAATTTATGGAGCACCCTTTCCAGTTATCCACGTGACTGCAACCTAGTAATTAGGACCTGATCAACCTTAATTATGGTAAGTAGTTATCTGTGCCCATGACATGCAATAAGTAAGACACAATGAAATCACTCATTGTATATATTAGGTTTACATTTCCATACTGCTTTACATTTAATCAGTTAGAGTGTCATTTTCACTGTCAATTACTCTTGACCGCGTGTTGGATATAAGAAGCGGTGGAAATCCCATGTAAAGTACACTGTCTATTATTGAAAGGCATGGTCCTCATATGAAACACGTTTTATCAAACTGCGGATAATCTGGAGATGTATAACTGTTTGAAAAGGAGAACTTAAGTCATAAGTCGAAGTAATCAGAACTTAACTAAACAAAGACGAGACTTAGGAATAGAACAAAGTCCTAGTTACCAAGAGTTCATAAAACACTAAGTCTTACATAATCGGCGGTCCAAACATACAAAGCCATTAATCTTCATGCTAATAGAGTAGTAAACTACCTTAGGAGTTAAGAACGGTCGGACCTATGAGACGATACACTACTGATTCATGCACCTCGGTATAAAACCAAAATAGGTTGTTCATCTTTCAACTAGATGAGTATTGGAAGTTTGCGTATTGCTCCGATCAGAATCACGATAACCTAGTTCCAAGTGACACGCCAATGGGAAACTGAGTTGGTAGGGTTCTAGAGTTTACGCCTAGTAGTTTATTTACCACATTATGTATCAACCCTATTTGTTCTGTCATCCTGAAATATTAATCATCGAAATCTCAGCAATCACATCTTTATCTTTATATGCTTTCCTGCATTTTAATTTCCTGCAATTTACTTTTCTGCATTTTAATTATCTGTCTTTAAATCCCAAAACCTACCTACTTTGTGCCATCCTAAATACTTCCCTACTGAAAGTGTCAACTTAAATCGCCCACACGTTTGGATTCATAGAACGATCTTAGGTCGTACTTACCGCTTACTAACCAGAGTAGGTAGTACGTATAATTTAAGCCCCGCAAAATATAAATTTAAAACCCCTACTGCGCTCGCATCATCATTTGAAAAAACAACGACACGGTGTGAGCACATCAGCATCGGTGACCGATTTTAGGAAGTTTAGTGACTCTAGTATTTAGCGATCCTTTTGAAAGATTAACATCAATCAAAAGTTACACTTTTTGCCCTTAGGATTAGATTAGTTTTATTTTATTAACCGACCATGTCAACCCCTTATTTTGATTTGACCAACCTTACACTAAGTGGAACTTCAACCCAACTTTTGGCCTTCACCAACAACCCACTTACATTCCTCAAAACTACTTTTATCTGATTTTATACTAGAACAAAATGTTATAAACAAAAGGATAGCCGGATTTCAAGACAACATTGATGCCATGATAAAAATTTCCGACAAATTAATTTCTAACATGGAGTCTATTTTGGAAAACTTGAATTTTATTGAGGAAAGTACGTCGACAACTACCATTCAACCCAATGATGTGTTAATCGTCACTAGGGGAGGAAAAATAACCAAAGTTGATCCACCACCACCAGATAACACCCCCGAAAACACTTCTTCGCCTACACCTACACCGAGTGAACATGTGTCCATTGACATCCCTGTCACAACACCTGACCCATCACCAACCAAAACTCCGGATAATGTACCTCGCACGAGAATACCTTATCACGGTAGACTTAAAAAGGAAAAGCAAGAAGCTCAATTCGGTAAATATCTGGAAATGTTTAAAAGCTTGCACTTGAATGTTAGACTATTAGATGCTTTAGTAGAAATGCCCACATGTGCCAAATTCTTTAAAGAACTTCTTTCAAACAAAGAGAAACTTAGGCAAATAGTTAGTTTACCCTTAGATGCTGAATGCTCTTTAATTGTACAACATGGTCTTCCACCTAAGTTAGGAGACACTGGACGTTTTACAATACCTTGTTTTCTCCAAGATATCCAAATTAGTAATGCCTTAGCTGACCTAGGTGCTAGCGTTAATCTTATGCCTTATTCCCTCTATAAGAAATTAGGATTAGATAACCTACTGCCTACTCGTATGACCATCCAATTAGCAGACAGATCAGTTAAACTCCCTCGAGGAATTGCTGAAGATGTCATGGTCAAGGTCGATAAGTTCGTCTTTCCAGTGGACTTCATTATCATGGATATAGAGGAAGACACCCACATCCCACTCATCCTTGGCAGACCTTTCTTAAATACTGCCAAGGCCGTAATCGACGTAAACGAGAAATCTTTAAAACTAAGAGTTGGAAAAGAGGAGGTCACCTTTAATGTCGATCGATTAATGAAGCAACCTCTGGAAGAGGACCTTGGTTTGTGCGATACTATGCAGGACATTTTCGATGAACATCTCCGCGAAGTGTTGGCATTATCCAGCCAGAACCCGATACATAACACGGTAGTCACCGTTCGAAGATTATATAACGAGGATCCTGGGCTGCAGTCTGCAATCACTTCGCCATCAAAGTCTGAAGAACTACTATTTCCCTTGTTTGAAAAGAAGCCATCATGCACCAATGGCAAAACAATAGCCGTCCCATTGGGATGCGGTACACCGATACCGTGGCTAAAAAGAGATACATCCACACTCAATAACCCGAATCCAGCTCCTTCAATTAAAGAAATCTTGGATTCATTCAAAGAGATGAGTATCGAGCCACCACCATTTGAACCCCAATTGATCAACCAACCCGAACCACTATCATTTAAAAACCCTGAATTAACCATAAACCAATCCTCGACCGCTCAATTTCAAGAATTCCAATTCACCGACGACGGAGAAATTATTCTCACCCGAAATGACAAAGTGTCCTCATCATCAGTCAACAAGTACGAGCTAAAGACGAACGAATTCTCAAACCAAACCGAATGGGTCGAAATAGCATCAATCTCTACATCCGAACCTGAGATAGACGAGGCACCCTTCCAAGCTGAATATGAGAAGCTGAATAGAGACGAAATAGCTAGAATGAAGCCGTCTATTGAAGAACCACCAAACTTGGAATTAAAGGAATTACCACCTCACCTTGAATACGCTTACCTCCAAGGAACCTCCCAACTCCCGGTGATAATCTCAAAAGAGTTGAAACCAAAAGAGAAAGCTCAGCTAGTTGATGTGTTGAAATCACACAAGAAGGCAATCGCATGGAAAATTTCTAATATACGAGGAATTAGTCCTAACTATTGCACACATAAGATCCTAATGGAGAACGATTTCAAACCATCCGTTCAAAGGCAGAGACGAGTAAATCCTAAGATTCAAGATGTAGTTAAGCAAGAAGTTATCAAACTCTTAGATGCTGGATTGATCTACCCAATATCCGACTCACCATGGGTTAGCCCTGTTCAAGTCGTACCGAAGAAAGGAGGAATGACGGTCATTACAAACGAAGAAAATGAGCTCATACCAACTTGGACCGTCACCGGTTGAAGGGTTTGTATTGATTACCGAAAGTTAAACGAAGCAACTCGCAAGGACCACTTTCCACTTCCGTTTATTGACCAAATGCTCGAGAGGCTGTCAGGAAACGAATTCTACTGTTTCCTTGATGGATTCTCCGGTTATTTCCAAATTCCGCTCGATCCAAAAGACCAGGAGAAGAAGACGTTTACATGCCCTTATGGAACATTCGCATACCGACGAATGCCGTTTGGATTATGCAATGCACCTGCAACATTTCAGAGATGCATGGTTGCAATCTTCCACGACATGATTGAACAATGCATGGAAGTCTTCATGGATGACTTCTCGGTCTTCGGAGACTCTTTCGCATCATGTCTATCCAACCTCGATAGAATGCTCGCCAAGTGTGAAGAATCGAATCTCGTCTTGAATTGGGAAAAATGCCACTTTATGGTAAAGGAAGGAATAGTCTTAGGACATAGAATATCAAAGTCAGGAATCGAAGTAGACAAAGCCAAAGTCGAAACCATTGCGAAACTTCCACCGCCCACCAACGTTAAAGCCATTCGAAATTTCCTAGGTCACGCTGGGTTCTACCGTCGTTTTATCAAGGACTTCTCCCAGATCTCTCGACCTATCACCCACCTGTTAGGAAAAGACATCAAATTCGCATTTGACGAAAGCTGTATGAAAGCCTTTGACTACCTAAAGAAAGAACTAACCAACACACCAATCATGGTCTCTCCGGACTGGAGCCTTCCATTTGAAATCATGTGCGACGCAAGCGATTTCGCTGTAGGGGCAGTTCTTGGGCAACGGAAAGATAATCATTTTCGGCCAATCTACTACGCTAGCAAAACTCTCACAGATGCTCAAGAGAATTATACAACCACCAAAAAAGAGCTGCTGGCTGTAGTATTCGCCTTTGATAAATTTCGATCCTACCTGATATTGTCAAAGACGATAGTGTACACGGATCACTTAGCTCTAAAATACCTCTTCAAGAAGCAAGACGCAAAACCAAGACTGTTAAGATGGATTCTACTCCTACAAGAATTTGACATTGAGATAAAAGATAAAAAAGGAGCAGAGAATGTCGCTGCAGACCATCTGAGTCGACTTGAAAATCCATCAATGGAACGACTTGCAGAGGGGGACATCAAAGATCGATTTCCAGAAGAGCAGTTAATGAGTTTAGGAGAGCAATTGCAAGGCTCACAATTCACGGACGATCATTGGTTTGCAGACATAGCCAATTTCGTAGTTGGAGGGATCACAAGGAAAGGAATGCCGTCATCACGAAGACAAAAGTTCTTCCGCGATGTCAAGTACTACTTCTGGGATGATCCGTATTTATTTAAGGTCTGTCCCGACCAGATTATAAGAAGATGTGTCGAGGGAAAGGAAGCCGAACACATCCTCCATCAAAGCCATCACGGACCCACCGGAGGACATCACGCAGCCAATCTGACAGCAAAGAAAGTCTACGACTCAGGATTCTATTGGCCCACCATTTTCAGAGACGCACAAGACTTGGTGAAACGCTGCGATATTTGGAAATATCACAACGCGTAACGAAATGCCGTTAACGAATATCCAAGCACGTGAAATATTTGACATATGGGGATTAGATTTCATGGGACCATTTCCGAAATCTTATGGAAAAGAATACATTCTAGTGGCTGTCGATTACGTATCTAGATGGGCAGAAGCCCAAGCCTTTCCAACGAATGACTCAAGAGTCGTAACCAAGTTCTTAAAGCAGCTATTCTGTCGGTTTGGAACACCTCGAGCGATCATCAGTGATCGAGGCACGCACTTTTGCAATACTCAGTTCATGAAAATATTGCAACAATATGGTGTTACCCATAAGACATCTACGGCCTACCACCCGCAGACAAATGGGCAAGCAGAAATAAAAAAACGAGGGCTAAAAAGAATTTTGGAACGAACAGTTGGTCAACACAAGGAAAACTGGGCAGACAAGCTAGATGATGCGTTATGGGCATTCCGGACAGCCTATAAAACACCATTAGGAACAACCCCCTATAGGCTCGTATATGGAAAGGCATGTCATCTTCCTATCGAACTCGAATACAAAGCTTACTGGGCACTAAGGAATTGCTGCTTAGATCCTACAGTAACGGGAACGCACCGGAAAATGCAACTAAACGAGTTAGGAGAACTAAGAGATCAAGCATACGAGAGCTCCTACAAGTTCAAGGAAAGAACTAAGTTGCTCCACGATGCAAAACTACGCCCCACACGCTTCAATCCAGGTGATAAAGTTCTACTCTTTAACTCTCGATTTAAGAAATTTTTCGGTAAATTCAAAACGAGGTGGAGCGGCCCATTTACAATCTCTAAGGTTTTCCCTTATGGCGCCATTGAACTCGAGGCTCCAGACGGAAATTTCAAGGTAAACGGTCATCATTTAAAACATTACGTACAAGACTTTCCCCCATCCGAGGAAGTCTACGGTTGCAAATCACCCTGACGAACACTTAAAGGTAGAAGAGTCAAGCTATGAGACTCGATAAATAAAGCGCTCTTGGGAGGCACCCCAGGCCTATCTTATGTTTTCAGCATTAATTTTATCTTACTGTTGTGTTTAAGCTAATCCAATTTTCTATGCAGTACCTCACCTTATGAAGGACTGATGATCTTAGACCATTAACCTTTTATATTTTGCAGGATGAGTTCGCAGTCAGACAGAGCACGAGCCCCCAGTCAGAGATGCTCGCATACCATGCACCACTCCCGGAGTTCATCACCGGGTAGTAGCATAAGGACTGTCAGAGGATCCCAGTCACCACCTCCTAGTTTGGATGAGATCTCGGCAGACTTGGTGGAGGTGCACGTTCAGGAGTCATTCCTGTTACGTCCCATCCAGGCCAGGTTACCTTCATCTCACCGACCAGCGGGACAGACCGCAGGGACCTCCAGAGTACCCATCTTCGAGCATGGGGTTACTACTACGGACCCTGCTGTCACTTGGTCTATACTGAGAGCCCTTGAGGTCTAGCACACCGCCATCTCTGAGATCCACACTGCTTTGGGCCTTACCTCTACGCCTGTGTGCCCCTTTCAGATGGGACCTGATCCCGCTCCGCACATTCCACCATGGGATTTATTCCCATCTTGGAGCTTGACTGCGCAGGACCACCCCACTTTTATGGCCCCACTAGAGGAGGAGGCTGCTGCATTGGACGCTTGGATCTAGGATCAAGAGGATGGTGCTGCATCTCCTGTCTATACCATTGAGGAGTCAGCATCTCCTACATCGATCGTGGAAAACACGATCTTTATGGATGATGACTTCACCGACTGGGAGGCGCTCTATGCTGACACGTATTAGCTATTTTTAGTTATTATTATTTATGTCTAGTATTAACTTGTGTTAACATTTGTGTTTTCTGAAGGATGTGTACTATGCAGAATTCGAAGTAGAATTTATGGAACAAGTTCATTTTTAATGAGCCTGGTCCATTTCCAGCGAATTCGCACACTTGAACCTGGTCCATTAAATCCAGTAGCATCACGCGTAGCACAAGGAAGTGTCTCTTCTAACCTTACTTTGCTTGAAACACACTAAAATTTTAAGAAAAACTCTAAGTGTGGGATTATTACTCACAAATAGAGAATAACTTTGAAAATATTGACCCGTATTCAAAATCTAAGTGTGGGATTAACCTAACTTAGAGATAGAGAACACTAGGGACAATGTTCTTTTAAGTGTGGGATAGCAGTAGTATTCACTACTGTATTGCAACATAAACTTTTGATCAAGCTTTTTAGCAAAACTCATATTTTTAGCAAAATTCTCAAAATTTTTGAATCATGGGAAGCCCAAAAAGGGTATTTTCGGTCAACAAAAATTCAAAAGGCTTGGCAAATTGACCACGACACTCTTTGATAACTTTCAAACTAAGTTTCAAACAAGCAATCGCATGACTAGGCACAAAACCACCAAAAATGAGTGAGAAATCTTGAGCCATATAAAAGCATTAACTTTTAATGCTTCACTTTTTCGTTTGTGAGTGTGCCGTTGTATGCCTTCTCAAGTTAGAACTTGTTCGAAGAATGCATTTCAAAATTACAAAAATGAGCGTCATACGCGACGAATGTGCAATTAGAGGATCTTGACATTCCCTAGGACAAAACCCTCTCGTAAAGCTCCCGTTTTCAAACCTAACCCTGCCAATGTCCATTTTCGACATTGAAGATCATTTAGAAAACCTGTTGAGCCTTAGCCTTTTCATTTCGAATACTCACTTCAAGAACCAATCCTTTCTTTGCATCTCTTGGCCATAGCCTAAGTTTCTGTTATGTCAGCAACATCACTGCAAGAAACATACTTCTAGAAGGAATCCCCAAGGAAAAAAGAATATCATCCATGAAAGGACTCCAAAGAAAGCAAGAACAAAGCTGCCAAAGAAATCAAAGAGCTAAAAACCCAAGGATCATTTAAAGCCAAGGGAAAAGTTCTTCAAAGAAGAAAAAGCTATGAAAAGAAGGCTCTCAAAGAGAGAGAAAAAAAAAGAGGTATCAACTAAAAAGTCAAAGATAAACTCGTAGGCTATATTAAACTCCCAAATTAAACCATCTACAAAAACCCTTATCACATACACCATCTTCACCCTCTTGCGAATGTCTAGGGATAATTAGCACCGTCCTTGCTTAGGTATTATAGATTTGATTCTCGATCAAGCTTATGACAACAGAAGAGCTACATGACTGGCCCCTGAGTGAATTAGAAGTTAGGAAACCCAATACACTTGAGTGAATTGAGTGACCACATGTGAGGGCCCCAGTCATGTATATCTTACATTTTGAAGATTGAAAAGAGAGCTTGTTAGAACCGAAAGTTTGGAGAAACATCAAAGGATGGAACCTCGTCCGAAATCTTTCTACCAAGCCTACATGAATCAAAGTTCTCTGGAATACGAAGACACCCTTCGAGACTTTCACAAACTTGCTGAAGGTTTGCTTGAGGACAAGCAAAACTCTAAGTGTGGGATACTTGATATCGTGTAAAAAGTCACGTTTTTACCACCGATATCTCTCTCATTCTGGAGCAATACTTGGGTTTTGGACTCAAACAACGCACAAATCAGTGATAATATGTTAAGAAGACCAAAACGAAGGTTGCACGATAAAAATCAAGTAAAACAGCCGAGGAACGAAGATTCCACACACTTTTGAAGATTCAAGGCACTAAAACGAGATTTCAAGACTAAAGTGCCCTTCACCAACATCCATTCTATCCAAGATGTTCGTTTTCAAAATACGAATCCAACAGAAGAAGAATCAACCAAAACGGATAAAGATTGAAGATTCTACGCCCGCCGGAAGATCCAAATGATTCGTACGCAATATCTGGAGTTAGGGACCTCATCTCAGGGGCTATCTTATGTCAAAATCGTCGTTTTTGAATTACGAATCCACAAAAAAAGAATCGACTCAAACCGGCGCATAATGAAGAAAACACGCACGAATCAAGAAACGAAGCAAAAGACGGCGAAACGGGAAATGTGGCAGCCACCAGCCGCCGGCCTACCACCAGCCGCCGCCGGCCTAGTGGTGGGCGGCGCCGGCCTGCCGTCCCCCGTCCCAGTTTCCTTTTTTGGCTAATTCTCGTACCTGGTGCGCCTACTTTCCGCGTTGTACAGTACCCGGTGCACCACCTTTCCGCGTTGTACAGTACCCGGTGCACCTTTTTACCCACATTACGCTAATGTGCACCCCTTGATGCTAATGTGAGCCTAAACTCACCTATAAATAGAGGGCTTCGGTTCATTTGTAACACATCTCTAGATATCTCTATACATACCTATCTTTTCACACACCACACATTACACCAACTCTTTATTTATTGTAATACTTCCTTAGTTAATTAGACTAGCTAATTAACTAGTTATGGAAGATTTGTACGGAGGTGCTCCGGGACGCATTTGTAGCTACGAGTTATTGTATTATACTTATCAGGTTTTAATCTATCTTCCATATTGAATTATGTTCGTTCTTTCTTTAATAAATTTAAATATGCATGCTAGAATTGCTATGATTAGCTAAATAACTCAATTGTCTGCTATGATAGTCGTTTAGGAAAGATTTAAATATGTGATTATGCTGTATGTTATGAGATTGAGAGTGTTTTGTATCATGAATAGATGTAGGAATTGAATCTTTATCGTTTATCTGCCCAACTCATGTTGTGACTAAAACCTTATCCAAAAATCAACGTAGCTAACTCATAGGGTACAGGTCACTTAGTTATACTATGTTTGATTGAATCATTGAGCTCGGCATGGCCGGTGTTCTCTAGACCAAATTAGGATCCAAGAGACACGGAATATGGGAATAGAGGTAGATTAAGATTTAATTCGCACAGACGATATTTTTGAGACAACTTTCGGAATATCCTCAATTTAATTAATACATTTGTATGCTTAGGTTTAACTATTATCTTGATTGTCTTATTGCATGTTCTTGTTTGATTGTTGCCTTAGGATTATCATACTAGTGAAATACACCTAACCCTAGTTATCGTGAAATAACATGACGGCCCCTATTCGACTGTTCTCCGATATAGTACTGGAAACGCTTTTGGCGAAGTACAAACGTACGGAAGTCAAGAACGACCGAAGGTAGTTGTGTTATGAATCGACTAACAAATGTATTACTTAAGTTTCTATTTGTAATGCAAATCATCCCTATCTTGTTGCATACTTGAGTAATGTTGATAATTCATACGAATAAGTGATGACATCTTATCTGACCGCTTATACCAGTTTTTCCAACTTACTCCGGCGAGGGTAAAACCCGTTTACAAGATTGTTTATTCAACAAATTGTGCCATGATTCGGACGTCTATGATGACCGAGATTGGGGAATAGGATTCGAGATTAACTGTTAGATAATATGGACATGCATTTGAGAGAACTTTCGGTGTATGCTTTAATATATTCTCAACCCACGTGACATTCTATTTGCCTGATTGTGGTCACTTCCGCGTTAGCCCGATAGTAGGATTGTAGTAATAACTCACATTAACTTATGAACTTATCCTCATTAGAACTCTTCACACTTTAATATCACCTGAACCACTTCATAGTAGACAATCGCTTTAACTGCTGAACGCCCGAAGTAACCTCCATTTCTGATTCAATTTAGTTTAACCTTAGAATAGAAAATCCAAAACCTAAACCAACCCTTTTCACCTTAGCTAAATTCTTAAAAGTCTCTAAATTCCCCTAGTTTCAATTCGTCGTGCTTTGAAGAACGATCCTAGGTCATACTTATCCTTTGCTAGCCCTTAGATTAGCAATAGTAGTAACCCTAGGCCCCAGCCTTATAAATTAAAAACCCACTGTTGTAACCGGGTAGTTATCGTTAACGACACCGACCTATTCAGGCGCAACACCCGCCTCGAGCGTGAGGTCCGACGACGACATGAAGCGATTCCTGAACCGATCGTTCGGGGTGCGATCAGGTTTTTGGTGCCGCTACCGGGGGATAGCAGAGCGTTGTGATTTGATAAACATACCTTAGAATTAGAAGCCCTTAGGAGAACCTTTCGTTTAAGCCTATCTTTTTCGAAAGTTACTGCTTAGTTTAGTTATAAAATACAAAAACCATAAAAATATGAAAAATCAAAAACCATGTGATTCTGTTTCTAGCCCAGTTTCTTTGTTCTCTCACAAGACAGCAGATGAGATGATGGCAATGGATGATTCTGAATTTTTTGATTTTATGGAAAAAGAATTAGAGGATAACTCTTCTTGTTCTTCATTCCCCGAAGTCAAAGAAATCTCAAATGTCCAAGAAATCGGGATCAGGCAAAAACACTTTGACCTAGAATTAGAGGAATCTCAGCAGAAGATATCAACTTCTGTTACTCACACTTTAAGTAGTCAACTTACCCTTGACACTGAGATTTCTTCACTTCTTGCCAAATACCCACACTATGATAGACCACCTGACCTTCCTAAAGAAGTACCATTTGGCACTGAGGTTTACTTTTATCCACCCATGTTAGGATTAGATAGAAATGAACGTCTCCAGTGCTTGGATGAATACTTTGAATATGATCTTCCTGACATTTTGAGATCCTATCCTACCACACAGGATAAGAAACCCTCATGTTCGGATGATCATACATTCAAATCAGGAGCCACCTACATAGTTGAACCATTTCAAGGATGTCCAGTCCAACCTAGGTACACCATAGCTAAAACTATATTGGAAGGACCACCCACTGACATCATTGAAATTATAGACATTCCACCCGAGACTGAAACCGAGCGTCATGTCGGAAATTCTTTTAAACCAGATAGGAGAATAGATATATGTGCCAATTTTTTGAAATATCTTAAAATATCTGATTTCCCTTTTTCGGTTGACCAAAGAAAGACCTTCGTGACTATCGAACACATAATTTTAGGACTCCGCGCTAATTATACTAGAAAAGATGAGTTATCACTAAAATCAGATCTAGACCTGTTAATGAATTTACTTGCTAAAACAGATTATCACCCTGTTTCATCAACATGGATTAATCGGTATATTGTGTATCTGGTTAGTGAACTCGAATTTTGGATAGAGCGTGACCCTATAATTCCAACCTTACTTCCTGGGAAAATACCATTTTTTGTTGATCCTGCCATCTATTTAATCAATAAACTGATAGAAATTTTTTCAAATGCAACTGAGGAAGCTATTGAGACACCTTTCTGTATTAAATGGAAAGATATTCACATTAAGCTAATTCAGTTATTTCAAACATCAAAATTTCCTTTCACGCTTCAACAAAAATTACTTTTTAAGGAATTGTCGGTAGCAGTCCACGCTACTACCGGAAATCCTGATTCAAAAGAAGAAAAGGAAATTTTAAAAATATTGGAAAAATTACTTCATGATCTTAATTTTCTAGATGACGGACCACGAGATGGCATTTCAAATCCCAAGAAAGTTGATCGGGCCCAAACGGTCGGGTTTTCTAGCTCACCTTTCTCGCGAAAGGGGAACCGTCCTCGTCGTCGAAGGACTTGACCAAACAGGCCGGACGCGGGTCAGTGGAGTTTTTATATTTTATATTTTGCTGGGCCTAAGTATACTACAACTATGGGTGAGTATAGCGATAGGTATGACCTAGGGTCGTTCTTCAAACTACAACGGGCATGGGATCTAGGTTTTCAATTATCCTTCGTAATTTAGCTGGGTTTTATCAAGAGTTGATAGAGATTTTGTTTGGTTTTCTAATTAACTACCTAATTTAAAACAAAAAAACTAAACTAAGATAAGGGAGGTGAGGTGAGGTGGCTACGAGAACTACAGGTTAAACGCGCGTGTTTACTATGACAGTCATGTATGCTATTTAGGGGTAGTTATTTTGGTTAGGGCCTTAGTTATGATGACGGGTGCAGGATTTAGCAGACGTCCTCGGAACAATCAATGAGGTGCAAAGTAATCTACCTACAACCTTTCCATGGCTTCCACGTGTTTGTACTACACCAGAGGTGTTTCCAACGCTATACCAGGTATTGGGCTGTTTTATGGTATTTCCATTGCTTCATTTGAAAGGTCCTTGTTGTCTATCCTGGACATATTATACTTCCTAATGAGCCACAGCTACTAGCCTATTATCTATCTAACGTAGAGTTGTCCGCAATCAGATAAATAACATGTCACGAAGATAACAGCTATGGTATGTAAACTACACTGGAAGTTGTCCCAAATGTAGAAACCAATTTAACCAGCAACCATCCTCGAGTCTTGTTCCCCAATCTCGGACATTTGAGATATCCGAATCATGGCATGAATTGTTGAATAAACAAGAACATGAACAGGGGTTTCCCACCGGAACAAGTTGGGATGGTCGGGTCTTACGGCTAATCAAATTGTTCATCATTATTTCGCATAAATAATCATAACTATTCTATGCATGTTAAACTGGTGTATGCAATCAAAATATATCTGAAAACCTAATCATATATCCAATAGCACAAGTGATACTAGCATGCAAACCCTAAAGCAACAATCAAACAAGAACATGAAGCAGAGCAGCATACAGGGATCAGCTTATTTTCATGCAGAGTATCTGGATAAATATTTAAGTCACAAATGTTCCGAAAGTTTTCTCAAAAACATTTGTTATATGAAATGGATCTAATCTATCTCTAATCCTATGCTTCGTGTCTCCCTCCGGGTCTTATTTCAACCAGGAGAACACCGGCCATGTCGAGTTCAAAGATCATCAGACACAGAATAATTAGAGGCGTACCATTAGAAGTTGGCCAAGTTCTTAGTAGTAAGTTACTAACCACAGCATAAGTTGGATAGATAAACAATGGAGATTCATTTCATAAATTCTAATATATTCTAACAGCATATTGACGGAGTAACGACATGATTAAAGCATAACTACCCTAGCATAACGACTATCATAGCAAACACAGATTTGTTCAGCTCAGCATGGCAATAATACTAGCAAGCATTTCTAAATAAGCATGGCAACAACACAACATATTTAAAAATAACAAGATAGAGAATTAAAATAAAACCTGACAGAGCGTAATTACAAATCGTGCGTAACCGCAGTCTCGGAGCACCTCCGTTACAAGTAAGCTACTAATCTACTAGCTTAACTAACCTAATTAACTAACTAACTATTTTAGAGAGAGAGAGTAGTGAGAGAAAGAGAGAAATTGAGTGTGAAGTGTGTTGAAATTGTGAGGAGGAGATTAGTATTTATAGAGAGCGCACAGCCGTATCCTTCAACCGTATTCCAACCCCCAAATGCATAACCGTATCGCACAGCCGTATAAAAATATGATTTTTATTGCCTGAACACGGGATACGGTTGGTTTTGGCCATATACGGGTGGACTGGAGCAAATACGGGTGGGCACCAACCGTATACGGCTGGACTGGGCCGTATACGGCTGGGTACAGGCCGTATAAGGTCTGCACAGGCCGTATACGGTCTGCACAGGCCGTATACGGTCTGTGTCCAGCCGTATACGGTCTGGTCCAGCCGTATACGGTCTGTGTCCAGCCGTATTCTGTCCGTTGGTTCTCCGTTTCTTCGATTTGGCGTAACTTCTTCGTCGTTTATCCGTTTTGAGTGATTCTCACGCTCACGGTTTCGTAATTTCCTAACGAAGAAACTGACACAAGTTAGAGGTCATAATTCTTTGTGTAGCTCAGAAAGTGCTAAAACGAGTGAACGATAATGCTTATGATCGTATTCGTTAGATTTATCGTGTTTTTCGACCATTTTAGTTGATTTTTGAAACGTTGTCTATATTTTGGCCAATGTTATGAGTTTTAATGATATAGTACTTATTTTGGATAGTTTCATCATAATTTGGGCCAAAAAGGTGAGATAATGACACTCAAAAACTTGACTTTTTTGCGTGTCATCAAATATCCCACACTTAGACTTTTGATTTTCCTCAAGCAAATCACAATCTTATCTGCCAAAATCTCCTATTTTAAGATGCTTTCTTGAGCCGCAAATAATAATTTGTACAGATTGAAAACAAGTATTTCGCCTGTCGGATAAAGAAGAAGTGTTCACATGAAATATCCAAAGTTATTCAAGATGATTCACTTAGGCAAACTTTCAATTCTCATAGATGTGTAATATACACGACTGGGCGATCTCACAGGTGGTCACTCAATTCACTCAAGTGTATCGGGTTTCCTATTATCCTAAGCCAAATGAAAATCGCTCAATTACCTGTCGTGCAGTATTCGTCGTCATAGGCTTGCCCAAGGATCATATCTCCACCACTTAAACGGGGATGGTACTAATTATCCCAAGACATTCAAGTGGGTTGTGATTTTTGGTGAGGGTTAAAGGGTACGGACAAGTGTGGTCTTTAAAGGTTAAGGGTGTTACTTATCTTAGGCCTTTTAGAACTTAATGAAAAACTCCATTTAGACATTCTTTTTAATGAAAACGGAAACGGATAACGCTAAGGGAAGATAGCTATTTTGACTTCTATCTTTTGAAAACACACAGATGATTCTACATTTTTAAGAATCGAAGTTTCCGGGAGATTGGAAGCACTTAGCTTTATTTTATTTTTTGGGTTCAGAATTTCTTTGCAAGAGAGCTTCTAAGGGAGATTTTCTTTTCTTTTATTTATTTTCTTGCCTTACGGGCATCCTTTCTTACTTTTCATTTTTTCTAAAACCTTTGTCACTTTTGAATTTACTTGGTGCCAATTTTTCGCACCATAAGACTCTCAATTTCTTTTGAGTTTTAAATATGGAAGCACACATGAGAAACTTTTAGTAAATACGAACTTTTTTGTGATTTTGGGGTAGAAAGCAAAAAGAATATCTAGATAGCGTTTTTCAAAAAGTTTTTAAAAAAATCTAAGATAAGTAAGGGGATAAGTGGGTTTAAAATATGGGTTGAAAGAAATGAAAAGGCTAAGGCACAACAGGGTTATCTAGGTGGATCATCAACACTAAAGATAAGTGTTGGAAGGGTTTTGGGCTTGAAAGAGATATGTTGAAATGGGGTTTAATCCTAGGGAATGTCAAGGTCCTCTAATTGTACCTATGTCACGTATGACACCTATCAATGTGATCTCGACACGTATACCCGGGGCAAGTTCTAATTCAGAAATACATGCACCGGTCACACACAACAAATGAACAGTGAAGCATTTAAAATGAATGCTTATAAGGCTCAAAATTCCTCACCGCAAAAATGGATTATATGTGTCCAGTCGTGCGATGCCCCTCTTAGATCCTCATCTTAAATTGTTTGGAATCTGACATGATTCGACCTCTTTTTACCAACTTTTGAATACTTGTAAAAAAATATGTACTCTTTCTTACATTGTGATTCAAAAAAAGTTTAAAATTTTTGAAAATTTTGGCAAAAATAAGGGTTGTAAAAATCATTTGAGGACTTGCATGTCTCAAAATCAACTTTGAAAGATAATTAGACGAGATATACTGCTATCCCACACTTAGAAATAAACATTATCCCCAATGTTTCTACACTAAGTGGAGAGAATCCCACATTTAGGGTTTTGTTTTAGGAAAAATGTGAATTTAAAAGTTTCAAGTACGGAGGATCCCACACTTAGAGATTTAAGTGGGCATAAGCATATCTAAGTTACGCAGAAACTAGAAGAATTTAGGAGAGGTACTTCCATACGGTTAAAGAATCTTGGATTTAGGACCAGATTCGTGAAGGAGTGGTGCTAGTGATCTGCTGGATTTGTGGACCAGTCTTTGTTTAAAGCTCGTCCATTCCATACGAAGCTAAGTTCTGCAAATACCATAAAATACAGTCACAGTACACCATTTCAACAACATATCAATCTCATAAATAAAGAACATAAAATAAACTAAAAGTCGTCAAGTAAATCATCCATGTCTGGGTCAAATGTTGCAAGTGCGTCACTGTCCGGAACGGAAGTAAGTGACGTCGCAACAGTGGCACCAGGCATCGTGGGTGCAACAGGGAGATCAGGAGATGTAACAGCAGCAGTAGGAAGAGTGGGCTCTGAAGTATGTGCAGCTGGGAAAAATGACCATGGCGGAAGAGGTGGTCTGGGACCCTGACCAAGTCTGAAGGACTGGTCTGGAAGTCTCGGGAGTCCAACCATCTCCCTGATGTCAGAGTGAGAGTCATGCTGGATGGAGAGCTCTCGGAGAATCGCCCAAGTCACAGCTGGGTCAGCAGTGGTAATCCCATAGTCGAACACTGGGGTAGATGCTGGAGTGATCGTCACATCTGTCACACGCTCCTCTAGAACAGTGGTCAGCTTCTTCTTTCCTCTGCGGTTTCTCTTCTTCTTCTGTTGTTGCTGGGAACTGTGTCCTGAGGTCTCAAATGAAGCGTCCATCCTGAAACACAAAGAAAACATGTAATGCTATACTTTATAAGGTTATACAAATCCAGCAGAGTCAGATGACTTTTAAAAGATTTTTATAGAAGTTTGAGTCATCTGAATGGTTGCACTTGTATAAGTCAAATAAAACTTATCTCCGATGTATATATAAGAGTGTGGTGCTGTCGGGTATCTAGATTATCCTGCATCATTAGTCCAGTGATGATAATACTAAGCAAAATATAAACTGAGAAATAAAATTAAAGCTATTATAAAGATAAGCAATGGGGTGCCTCCCAAGAGCGCTTGTTTAACGAGTCACTAGCTTGACTCTTTTACCTACTTTGTTGGTTCAAGGTGGTTCAAAGATACAGACTTCCTCATTGGAAGGAAAGTCTTCGATGTAGTGCTTTAAGCGGTGACCGTTGACTTTAAAATTACCGTCCGGTGCTTCGAGTTCGACTGCTCCGAATATAAAGACCTTTGATATAACGAACGGTCCGCTCCACCTTGATCTGAATTTGCCTGAAAACCTTTTGAGGCGCGAATTGAAGAGAAGAACTTTATCTCCAGGTTTTAATCGAGAATACTTGAGTTTGGCATCGTGGGTATTCTTTCGCTCCTTGAAATGTAGAGAACTATCATATGCTTGGTCTCTTAATTCGGCCAGTTCGTTCAGCTGCATCTTTCGATGTAATCCAATTATGGAAGGGTCTAGATTACAATCTCTCAGCGCCCAGTAAGCCTTATATTCCAACTCGATCGGCAGATGACACGCTTTTCCATAGACTAGTCTGTATGGCGTGGTCCCTAATGGTGACTTGTATGCAGTTCTGAACGCCCATAGAGCATCGTCTAACTTGTCGGCCCATATCTCCTTATGATTAACCACGGTTCGTTCCAAGATCCTTTTGAGAGCTCTGTTTGTCACTTCGGCCTGCGCATTAGTCTGCGGATGATAAGCCGTAGATGTCTTATGGGTGACACCATAATACTGTAATGTCCTCATAAACTGAGCACTACAGAAGTGCGTGCCCCGATCACTGATGATCGCCTTTGGAGTTCCGAAACGAGAAAAGAGTTGTTTGAGGAACTTGATCACTACTCGGGAGTCATTAGTAGGAAATGCTTGTGCCTAGGCCCATCTGGAGACGTAGTCGACAGCTACTGGAATGTATTCGTTTCCAAAGGATTTAAGGAATGGTCCCATGAAATCCAATCCCCATATATCGAAGATCTCGCAGGCCTGGATGTTAGTAAGTGGCATTTCACTCCTCCGTGAGATACTTCCAAACCTTTGGCAAGCATCACAACGTTTTACCAAGTCGTGAGCGTCTCTGAATATAGATGGCCAATAGAAGCCGGAATCGTATACTTTCCTTGCGGTCATATTTGCTCCATGATGTCCACTAGTTGGTCCGTGATGACTCTGGTGGAGAATGTTCCTTGCTTCCCTTTCGTCCACACATCTTCTAATGATTTGGTCCGGGCATACTTTAAACAAGTATGGATCGTCCCAATAGTAACTTTTGATGTCTCTGAAGAATTTGTGCTTTCTAGAGGTAGGCATTCCTTTCGGCACAATTCCACCAACCAGATAGTTAGCGTAGTCTGCGTACCAAGGGTTATGATTGAATTGTGATCCCCTCTGGTGGCTTCTAACATTCATGAGTTATTCTTCAGGAAACTGATCTTGAATTTCTCTTTCATCAAGCTTTTCCATCGATGGGTTTTCCAATCGACTGAGATGATCTGCTGCGACGTTTTCTGCTCCCTTTTTATCCTTGATTTCTATATCGAATTCTTGGAGGAGTAGAATCCATCGAAGTAGTCTTGGTTTAGCGTCTTGTTTTTTGAAAGATACTTCAAGGCTGAGTGATCTGTATAGACAATAGTTTTGGACAGTATTAAGTAAGAATGAAATTTATCAAAAGCAAAAACTACCGCAAGTAGCTCCTTTTCTGTAGTAGTGTAATTCTCTTGAGCATCGGTGAGTGTCTTGCTGGCGTAGTATATAGGATGAAACTGCTTATCCTTCCTTTGCCTTAGGACAGCTCCAACCGCAAAGTCACTGGCATCACACATGATTTCAAATGGGAGACTCCAGTCAGGAGCAACCATGATTGGTGCATGTGTGAGCTGATTCTTCAGGAAGTTGAAAGCTTTAAGGCAGTCATCTGAAAAGACAAACGGAGTGTCGTTCTCGAGAAGGTGCGTCATAGGTCAAGAAATCTTAGAGAAATCCTTAATAAAGTGACGGTAGAATCCGGCGTGACCTAGAAAACTGCGAATGGCATTAACAGAGGTAGGTGGTGGAAGTTTGGCAATGGTCTCAACTTTAGCTTTGTCAACTTCAATTCCAGACTTTGATATCCGGTGTCCTAAAACTATTCCTTCCTTCACCATAAAGTGGCACTTCTCCCAGTTTAAGACAAGGTTAGATTCTTCGCATCGGGCAAGCATTCTTTCTAGGTTGGAAAGACATGAAGTGAAAGAGTCTCCAAAGACTGAGAAATCGTCCATGAATACCTCCATGCACTGTTCAATCATGTCGTGAAATATTGCTACCATACACCGCTGGAATGTTGCAGGTGCGTTGCATAGCCCAAAAGGCATGCGTCGGTAAGCGAATGTTCCGTAAGGACATGTGAAGGTTGTCTTTTCCTGGTCCTTAGGATCAAGAGGAATCTGAAAATAGCCAGAGAAACCATCAAGGAAACAATAGAACTCGTTCCCAGACAATCTCTCCAACATTTGATTGATGAACGGTAGAGGGAAATGATCTTTTCGAGTGGCTTCGTTCAGCTTCCGATAGTCGATGCACACCCTCCAGCCGGTGACGGTTTGTGTTGGAATGAGTACGTTGTCTTCGTTAGCGATAACCGTCATTCCTCCTTTCTTGGGGACAACCTGAACTGGGCTGACCCATGGGGAATCTGAAATAGGATAGATCAAGCCAGCATCCAAGAGTTTGATAACCTCCTTTTTGACCACGTCTTGAATCTTCGGGTTAACTCTCCTCTGTCTCTGTATGGAAGGTTTGAAGTCGTTTTCCATGAGTATTTTGTGAGTGCAGTAGTTTGGACTGATCCCTTGGATGTCAGAGATTTTCCATGCAATCGCCTTCTTGTGTGATTTCAACACCTGGATGAGTCTTGCTTTCTCTTCGGATGTAAGACCTTTTGCAATTATAACGGGTAAATGTGAGGTTCCTTCAAGAAAAGCATACTCCAGATGAGAGGGTAGTTCCTTTAGCTCCAACTCTGGCGGTTCTTCAATGGAAGGTTTCATTCGAGCAATCTCATCTCTTTGTAACACGTCATACTCCGTTTGGAAATCTGGTTCATTCGGAGATGAGTCGGCTGCAGTGGCTGATGCTATTTCTACTAACTTTGTCTCATTAGGAGGTGCATTCTTCTTCAGCTCGTATTTGATTGTAGATGTTGAGGAGGTTGCACTATTTTTAGTAAAGATGATATCATTGGTGTTAGTAAATGCAAACCTCTGAAGTTGAGCTGTTGAAGATGTACTTATGGTGATTTCTGGATTTTGTGGCGCACAACCTTCAGATAGTTGCGGCTCAGCTGAGATTTCTGATTCCATCTCCTCAAAGGATTTGAGAATTTCAGCTACTGAAGGAGATGAATCAGTTTGACCCCTTCTTAGGATTGGTAGAGGAATGCCTTCGCCTAAGGGAACAACAACAAATGAATTGTTTGTGAAAGTGTTGTCAGGCAGTGCAAGAGGGTACTTCATTTCAGATAAAGGAAATAGCAGCTCCCCAGAGTGTGCTGATTTGTTAGAGATAGTATAGCAGAGTCCAACATCGTCTTGGCATAGTCTCCTTGTAGTGATGACTGTGTTGGGAAGATGGTCGTGATTGCTAACTGCCAGAATCTCTTCCAAATGCTCATCGTATATTTCCTGCATGGAATCCACAAGACCAAGATCTTCTCCCATAGGTTGTTTCATCAATTTATTGACACTAAAGGTGACTTCCTCCGTTTCGACCCTCAGTTTTAAAGATTTTTCGTTTACGTCAATAACAGCCTTGGCAGTGTTTAGGAAAGGTCTGCCAAGGATGAGGGGAACGTGGGCATCTTCCTCAATATCTATAATGACAAAGTCAACTGGGAAGACAAATTTACCTACTCGAACCATAATATCTTCAGCAATCCCCCTAGGGAGTTTAACTGATCTATCAGCTAATTGGATGGTCATTTGAGTGGGCAGCAGTTCACCTAATCCTAGTTTCTTATATAGTGAGTAAGGCATAAGGTTGACACTAGCACCTAGGTCATCTAAGGCATTACTAACTTGGGTATTTTGAAGGAAACAAGGAATAGTGAAATGGCCAGTATCTCCTAGTTTTGGTGGAAGACCATGTAACATGATTGCAGAGCATTCAGCATCTAAGGGTATGTTAACTATTTGTCTTAATTTTTCCTTATTTAAAAGAAGTTCTTTGAAGAATTTTTCACAACTAGGCATTTCTACTAAAGCATCTAATAATCTAACGTTTAAGTGCAGGCTTTTAAACATCTCAAGATACTTCCCAAACTGCGCTTCTTGCTTCTCCTTCTTAAGCCTACCAGGAAAGGGTATTCGAGTACGAGGAATAATTTCTGGAGCTTGAGAGGGTACTGGATCTGGTGTAGTGACAGGGGTGTCACTAGGTACTGGATCAGTAGAAGTGGAAGGTTTGTTCAAAGAATTATCTGAGGTTTGTTCAACTCTGGTTTCTTTTCCTCCTCTCGTAACAACTAAGATGTCATCATGCTCATAGGATGAGAGATAGACAGCGTTACTGATCGCGATTTATCTTTGACTCTCCTCAACTTTTGAAAATAGTTGTCTAAGACTAACTTCTATGCCTTTGATTAAATTATCGGAAATTCTAAGTAAAGCATCAATTTTTTCTTGAAAAGCTATTACTTGTCTATTTACGTTATTTTGTTCAACCATGAAGTTAATCATAGTTTCGTTATAGTGTTGTTGAGAGTTGAAGGAGGAATCGGATAGAGTGGATGGTAAAGTAGACAGAGGTTGAATAGGAGGGGTTTTGATTTGCCACTGAACAGAAGATGTGGATTGAAAGTTTGGTTCAGGGCCCTCGAATGTTGTTCCAAATTTCCAGTCATATTGACTAGTCGTCATGGCTGAAGAATTTGGGGTTTTGGTAGAAACGAGAGTTTTGGAAAGGAAAGGGTACTGAAAAGGAAAAAACGAAAAGGGAACTTTCGGATGATATTGATCTTCCGAAAGGATCGCTAAATAACTAAGATAACTAAATTCCTAAATCGGTCGTTGTAGTCCCCGGCAGCGGCGCCAAAAACTGATCGCGCCCGAACGGTCGGGTTTTCTAGCTCACCTTTCTCGCGAAAGGGGAACCGTCATCTTCGTCGAAGGACTTGACCAAACAGGCCGGACGCGGGTCAGTGGAGTTTTTATATTTTATATTTTGCTGGGCCTAAGTATACTACAACTATGGGTGAGTATAGCGATAGGTATGACCTAGGGTCGTTCTTCAAACTACAACGGGCATGGGATCTAGCTTTTCAATTATCCTTCGTAATTTAGCTGGGTTTTATCAAGAGTTGATAGAGGTTTTGTTTGGTTTTCTAATTAACTACCTAATTTAAAACTAAAATACTAAACTAAGATAAGGGAGGTGAGGTGAGGTGGCTACGAGAACTACAGGTTAAACGCGTGTGTTTACTATGAGAGTCATGTATGCTATTTAAGGGTAGTTATTTTGGTTAGGGCCTTAGTTATGATGATGGGTGCAGGATTTAGCAGACGTCCTTGGAACAATCAATGAGGTGCAAAGTAATCTACCTACAACCTTTCCATGGCTTCCACTTGTTTGTACTACACCAGAGGTGTTTCCAACGCTATACCTGGTACTGGGCTGTTTTACGGTATTTCCATTGCTTCATTTGAAAGGTCCTTGTTGTCTATCCTGGACAGATTATACTTCCTAATGAGCCACAGCTACTAGCCTATTATCTATCTAACGTAGAGTTGTCCGCAATCAGATAAATAACATGTCACGAAGATAACAGCTATGGAATGTAAACTACACTGGAAGTTGTCCCAAATGTAGAAACCAATTTAACCAGCAACCATCCTCGAGTCTTGTTCCCCAATCTCGGACATTTGAGATATCCGAATCATGGCATGAATTGTTGAATAAACAAGAACATGAACAGGGGTTTCCCACCGAAACAAGTTGGGATGGTCGGGTCTAAAGGCTAATCAAATTGTTCATCATTATTTCGTATAAATCATCATAACTATTCTATGCATGTTAAATTGGTGTATGCAATCAAAATATATCTGAAAACCTAATCATATATCCAATAGCACAAGTGATACTAGCATGCAAACCCTAAAGCAACAATCAAACAAGAACATGCAACAGAGCAGCATACAGGGATCAGCTTATTTTCATGCAGAGTATCTGGATAAATGTTTAAGTCACAAATGTTCCGAAAGTTCTCTCAAAAACATTTGTTATATGAAATGGATCTAATCTATCTCTAATCCTATGCTCCGTGTCTCCCTCCGATCTTATTTCAATCAGGAGAACACCAGCCATGTCGAGTTTAACGATCATCAGACACAGAATAATTAGCGGCGTACCATTAGAAGTTGGCCAAGTTCTTAGTAGTAAGTTACTAACCACATCATAAGTTGGATAGATAAACAATGGAGATTCATTTCATAAATTCTAATATATTCTAATAGCATACAGACAGAGTAACGGCATGATTAAAGCATAACTACCCTAGCATAATGACTATCATAGCAAACACAGATTTGTTTAGCTCAGCATGGCAATAATACTAGCAAGCATTTCTAAATAAGCATGGCAACAGCACAACATATTTAAAAATAACAAGATAGAGAATTAAAATAAAACCTGACAGAGCGTAATTACAAATCGTGCGTAACCGCAGTCTCGGAGCACCTCCGTTACAAGTAAGCTACTAATCTACTAGCTTAACTAACCTAATTAACTAACTAACTATTTTAGAGAGAGAGTAGTGAGAGAAAGAGAGAAATTGAGTGTGAAGTGTGTTGAAATTGTGAGGAGGTGATTAGTATTTATAGAGAGCGCATAGCCGTATCCTTCAACCATATTCCAACCCCCAAATGCACAACCGTATCGCACAGCCGTATAAAAATATGATTTTTATTGCCTCAACACGGGATACGGTTGGTTTTGGTCGTATACGGGTGGACTGGAGCAAATACGGGTGGGCACCAACCGTATACGGCTGGACTGGGCCGTATACGGCTGGGCACAGGCTGTATACGGTCTGCACAGGCCGTATACGATCTGTGTCCAGCCGTATATGGTCTGGTCCAGCCGTTTACGATCTGTGTCCAGCCGTATTCGGTCCGTTGGTTCTCCGTTTCTTCGATTTGGCGTAACTTCTTTGTCGTTTATCCGTTTTGAGTGATTCTCATGCTCACGGTTTCATAATTTCCTAACAAAGAAAATGACACAAGTTAGAGGTCATAATTCTTTGTGTAGCTCAAAAAGTGCTAAAACGAGTGAACGAGAATGCTTATGATCGTATTCATTAGATTTATCGTGTTTTTCGACCATTTTAGTTGATTTTTGAAACGTTGTCTATATTTTGGCCCATGTTATGAGTTTTAATGATATAGTACTTATTTTGGATAGTTTCATCATAATTTGGGCCAAAAAGGTGAGATAATGACACTAAAAAACTTGACTTTTTGCGTGTCATCAAAAGTTAAATGGGAATTTAATAATTTCGTTGATGCACTTATGGAATTAGGATACGAGGAGAGAAGTTTTCTGAACGAATTTGAATTATTTTTCTTAAACTCCGCCGACCTAATCTATCACATCACTAAAGTGCTCCGATTTTCATTTATTCATCGTTACACTTTTCCTCAGCCTCGGGCCCCGAATTAAATTTTTGAAAAGTCGAGCCGTTGACTTTAAAACAAAGCGCTTATTGGGAGGCAACCCAATTTTAATAAAAATTTCAGTAGTTAATCGCGTAGTAGTTTAAAATTTCAGTTTATTTATTGCGTAAAAATTAGGATTTTAAAT
Source organism: Helichrysum umbraculigerum (assembly GCA_949592205.1). NCBI lineage: Eukaryota > Viridiplantae > Streptophyta > Magnoliopsida > Asterales > Asteraceae > Helichrysum > Helichrysum umbraculigerum. The sequence continues at coordinate 69,452,338 of CATIUR010000003.1, forward strand.
TTTGAATTTTTTTTATGTTTTAAAATTGTCTTTAAAAACGTTCTTTAAATTTTATCTCATCACTTATCACTCAATGCTTAAGTTTTGTTTAATTAATTAATTTCAATTAAACAATTGGTAAAATTTAACAACTTTTAATGATATTAAAATTTTTAGTACACAAAATTATTTAAAGTTTTTAATAAAACCCTTTTTGACCTAATTACCAATTTTTACCATTTACTTTCACTAAATTACCTCTAAAGGGTAAAAAGGTAAAAAGTAAAAATGGGAAGGAGGTTAAATAAGCAAAAAATGAAATCATTTTCACTCTCCTCCCTCCTCCTCTATCTTGTTAGGCCGAAAACCCCACCACCACCATTTCTCCATCAATTTTCCACCATTGTTGAAGATTTCAAGCTTTACATTCTCCATTTTCATTATTTATATGCTTCATCTATCATCATTGCATCCATTTCAAGGTAAACACTAACTTAAAATCTCTAGTTCATGATTTTCCCCAAAAGTTAGGGTTTCAATTTGAAACTTGAAATTTAGGGCTAAAAATTTGGGCTTTTGGTGTTATTGCTTACTTATGATGATTGAATGATGATATATGATAGTAATCTAGTGATTTCATGTGAGATTTGTGAACTTGGATTTTCAAAGTGATGAACTTTGACTTATTGTTGACTTTTTAGCTAGAATTGCCTATGTTTGACTTTTATTAATTAAATGTGCTATAATGATGTGTTGAACATAAGTAAACTAGTTTGAATTAGTTAATTGATTGGTTTAATGACTTTTGAAAATTAAAGTAAGCATTTTTTTTGAATATTTGTGAAGTATCATTATTTTAATTAAAATCTTTCAAACTAAATGATACTTATGCAAGTATTAACTTCAAATGGTTGCTTGAATTCTTGAAACCTTACTTTAATAGTATTAAATGACTAGTTTCATTTTAAAAGAAGCAACATTTTATTAAATAAAATGCATGAAGCTTTTAAATGACAAGTCATGCTCTTAGAAAAACCAATATTAAAATTATGTCATTTATAGATTAAGCATTAAGTTGTTGGTTGATTTTATAAATCATTTTGCAAAAACTTGACTAACACTTAATGTTGACATCTTTAAATACATAATATGGTCAAAGTTTCACCACTAGTTTTCTAAGTTTATGGTAAATGCAAAGTTTTGATTAAATTAAGGTAATTACAAGGTTTCTTTAAAAATCTTAATGCTTACTTAGTTACTTACTAATGCATTTTCATATGTTTTAAGCCTTTTCTAGGAATCCTTTATTAAGTAAGATCTTTAGCCCTAGAAAAGTACTTGTGACATTTACCATAGCTTAAGAAACTTTTTGGTGTGAAATTTGAGGTTTGATGATTGCGGTTTGGTTAAAAATGTATCTTTCTAGGTTATGGATTATTCGATTTTTAGAGCCTACATTTCGAATTTTTATTAAAAATTTGGGATGACTTAGTAAATTCATATACCTATGATCATGATACACACTAATTACCTTTTTATCTTGACAGATGAGGTCTGATTCTACAGTTATCCATCCTACTTTGGAATACTTGGCCACTTCGCCAAAAAGAAGAAACTGATTAGGGATTGGATGAGCCGACTACTTGGAAAAAACAGATTTATCGTTTGGAGAGATGTAAAGGCGATTGGTTATAAAAGAGAGTTGAGGAATTTAGTGAAATAGATGATCAATCATGAGAAAATGGATGCTTGGTACAAAATGTTCTCCCTCAATGAAGACATTTACCGAGAGCTAGTTACTGAGTTCATGTTGACCTCTGAATGTTACAGACAAGCGGTTGATTAGCTTCAATTACAGAGGGGTGAAGCAGCATGTGTCTTTGGCTGAGCTAGCGGTATATCTTGGTTTCTACACAGAGGAGCAGGCACATTCTCAGTTATTCTTCGATAGTTCACGGGGTGTTTCGAGTAATGAAGATCATGGGCTGATTTGGGATAATCTAACGGGTACTAGTTTTCATTCAAATGTGAAAGCCTCCGCGTTTTTCAAAGTTGAGCATCGACTTCTGCACAAGCTACTAGCTGTATCACTACATGGGAAGAAAGAAACATGAGGAGCTGTAGGAGCTGATGATCTCTTTGTGATGAACGCCATGATTAAGAAGAAGAATGTGAATGTGGCCTTCCTAGTAGCCGAGAGGATTCACAGAGAGACGACATTTGAGATGACAAAGTATATCTACATGGGAGCTTTCATCACTAGGATTTGTAGCCGTATGGGTTTGCTCACAGAGGATCACATGAGTGAGTATACCAGCTCACCTCATGTTAGATCCCTGCCGTTCGACTTGGACTATTTTTGCACTATCTGGTTGATCACTACTGATTCGAGCGGGCAGACATTCTGGAAAGCTACCAAAGAGGCCATTCCTGGTTGTGTTCTGAAGAGGAAGGGTAGTAAGAGAGACAGGGATGTTGAGGATGATGAGCCGATTGAGATACAGGATGATGACAGTGATGTTAGAGCGCCACAGGTTGATACTAGGGCATCTGGCTCTACATCTAGGGTTCAGAGTGTTGTTGACTGGACTACACCAGTGACTCCACTTTCTCAGTATTGGACTTTTCATGCATTTCAGGTTAGACATGCTCATGACATCAATGTAGCACGTAAGTTTGGATTGCCGATACCAGAGCCACTGATGTACAGATGTGAGACATCACCAGCAGTCTTTCCCATTCCACCAGTCACCACCACTATTCCACCATACACCATACCCACCACATCTCACCACGAGCCAGTATACTCTGTACACACCTCAGCTGCTCCATCCACTTCACGACAGCCACCATCAGCTACCCATGTCTTATCTCTGACTTATGAGATCCCGAGACCTGATAACCCACATGTCTACTGCCCAGCTATGACCACCACTAGTGCTCAGGGCATCACACTCTCAGGACTCTCTTGGATGTGCAACCTCGAACCTATCCCTGACTCTGAGATCCCAAATGAGAGCGACATCAGGAGAGGATACCAGATATTACTTGAGGAGACACACCTGACACAGTAGTGTTTGCAGGAGTGGGGATTCGATAGCACAGAAGACTTGCCTATCCATGTTATGCAGGCCATCCTCAGACATCACAGAGTTATTGTATCAGAGTCAGTATCTGGGAGAGCTGCTAGCGGGGAGCATTCAGCTGTGGGCATGCACCCTCCACTTCTGCTGTTGATCCTCGTGTGACTAATCAGGGGTCCCCTCGTCCTTAGACTTTTTCATCATCAGTACTATTATTATTATGATTAGTCTGTATTACACTAACTATTTGGGATGATTTGTTGATTTGTATACTTTTTGGAACTTTTTACCCAGCTTGCTACTCAGCTGGATGATCTATCTATCTATCTTTATTATTATGCTTACGTTTTCTTTGTTTATTTTAGTGGATTAAAATGTGGTTGAACTGATTGTTTAGAATGATGGGAATGATTCACGACTAGATGACGTGCATCAAAACGGAAGGCTGTTCTTAGACGGAAGCATGCTGGAATCTCTAGCGAAGCAAATACATCCTCTTCAGCCAAATAATTTTCATCTCGTGAATCCATGAGGGGAGTTTTTTGTTCTTTTCCGTTGTCTTCCCGAAATATTCATACCATATCCTTATGCCTAACCTCTAAGTGTGGGATTTTAATTCCACCATCTTAAAAACACAATAAAGTGAGCATTTCCTATAATCAAACTCTAAGTGTGGGATCCCCCAAAAGACCTACGCCTTAGTAGTGAACATTAGGGACAATGTTCCTTTAAGTGTGGGATACACGGTATGTTATACCGTAAAGTTTTCTGACCTTTTGTCCTCCAAAGATTACTTGTAACTCGTTTTCTGCTCAAATTTTTCAAAATTTTTTCGAAAACTCGACTGATTTATCAGTCAACTTTTGAAAATTCTTTGATCTTTTGGAAAGAATAATACTTTTAAGGATAATCACTTTTTCAGAATAAATAAATTACTTTGGAAAGTACGATAAGGCATAATAAGAAAGCTTTAAAAATGAAATGGTCATCTTCGAAGCATCGCATGACTTGGCGCATACACCCTATATTGTTGTGTGAGGAACTTGAGCCTTTAATAAGTATTCATTTTTAATGCTTCACCATTCATTTCTCTGTGTGTGCCGATGCATGTGTCTTAGAATTAGAACTTGTTCCTGGTATACGCTTCGAGACCATACCAAAGAGTACCGTACGCGGTATAGGTGCAATTAGAGGATCTTGGCATTTATTAGGATTAAACCCATTTTTCTCATATCTCTTCAAGCCTAACCCTCCGATACTCAATTTTAGTATCGATGATCCGCTTAGTACACCATGTTGAGCCTTAACCTTTTCATTTCTTAAAAAACCAAATATTTTAAAACCCATTCCGTTCCCTACTCACCAAAACCTTATTTTAGAGTTTTTAAAATTTTGAAAAATGCTATTTAGATATTCTTTTTGCTTTCACTCCAAAAATCACAAAAATTCGTGTTTTACTCTAAACTTCTCGTGTGCGTTTCAGAAATCAAATCTCAAAAGATCGAGAATCTAGCGGTGCAAAAAATTGGCACCAAGTGAAATTCGAAATATATAAAAAAAAAGTGTGAAAATGAAAATATGAAAGGATTTCAAAAGGCAGAAAGAAAGAAAAAATCCTTAGAAATTCTTTGGCAAAGAAATTCTAAAAAAAAAAATATATATCGTCTAAATAAAGCTAAGTGCCTCAAAAAAAAAAAAAACTCCGGGAAACTCTGATCTCTAAAGGATGAAAATCTTCAAAGTGTTTTCAAGAAGATAGAAGCAAAAATAGCTATCTTCCTTCCTTACCGTTATCCGTTTCCGTTTTCATTAAAAAGCATATCTAAATAAAGTTTTTCATAAAGTTTGAAAATTCCTAAGATAAGCATAACCCTTTTTAAGACTTTTAAAACAACCCTTTGCCATACCCTTTTAACCTTCACCCGAACACTAAAACCCAACAAAAATGCCTTGGGATAATTAGCACCGTCCTCATTTGGAGTGGTGGAGATGCGATTCTCGACCAAGCCTATGATGATAAGCGCTGCATGACTGGCTTTGAGCGATTTCGTTTGTTTAGAATGTTAGGAAACCCGATACACTTTTAGAGTGAATTGAGTGACCACCTGTGAGGATCGCCCAGTCATGTACTTCTACATCTCGAGGGTTGCAAAAGTATGCTAAAGGGACAACCAGTTCAGTTTTAAGATTTCTTATTCTACTGATGCTTACTTTTTAAATAATTTACTTATTTTGAGGAGTTGATGTTCTTAGGAAATATTCGTTCTCGTCAAATAGTCTCTCCTCTCAAACCTGGAGCAAAATGAGATACGGTTTGCTTGAGGACAAGCAAAGTCTAAGTGTGGGATATTTGATTTGACGTAAAAAGTCATGTTTTACGCGCATCTTTTACCTCATATTTGGCACTTAATTAAAAAAAACATGCCAATAAAGCTCACATTTACCACATTTTGTTAAAAAGGTCTAAACTTTATAAATATTTCAAAAACAACGGTAAATGGACGAAAAACACACTTAAATAGGCATAATTCGTTCGAAATGCCATTTTATCGTAAAACTCCGATCTGGGACTTAATAAATATCTTAAAATGTAGGTCTGGAGAATACGAACTCGTGGATATAAAGAACGCTGAAAACGGATCAAGAACGAATAAGTTAGAGCCAAACGAGTACGATCCAGCACACAGGACTTACGATCCAACACACAAGACCACAGACCAAGATCACACCACACCCCAGGGGCCGTATACCCCTCTTTTGGGGTGGTATACCCCCTTCTAGGGGTGGTATACCCCCTCTATGGTGCCGGATACGCCCCGTTTACTACCGAATATGCCCTATTTGCTACCGAATACGCCCTATTTAGGGTGGTATACCCCCTTTACGGTGTCGAATTTCATAGCTCAGGGGTGTATTTCAGTGTAAATCTGAAGCGAGGGTGTTAAGTGTAAAATTGTAAACTTGTGAGCCTATAAATAGTGGCATCAACATCCTCATTTCACACCATTCACAACACAATTCATTCTTCACTCTCATTTCACACACACTTGTAATAGTTAGTTTCTCTCTCTAGTTTCTCTCTCTAGCACTACTCTTAGGAGTTAGAGGAGAAATTAGTGGGTAGCTAGTAGATTAGAGTAGAGTTTAGCTTTTGTAATCAAGGAGTATTGGTGTTCAAGCTTTTATTCAAAGATTGCAAGTTCTATTCTCTTGTTACGCTGCTCTATTATCCGGTGATATCTATTCCCTCATACTGTTATGATGTCTGAATTATCCATGCGTAATATTATGGTATGTACTTTATTTGTTGCCATGTTTATTGAATAGTGTAATATTGTGATTGTTGGAATGTAGATATTTAGGAGTAGGGATGATGTTAAATTAATCTTTAATTAAATATGTGATTGGAAATTGTTATGTTATGTATCGGGTTAAACTTTTCAAGCGGTAGATCTAAATCACCATATACACCCTTTCCAAGCTTTCACGTGGCTATTACTTTAGTATTAGGACCTGATCAACCCTAGTATCGGTAGATAGTTATATGTGTTATTGTTGAAACTGTGGACATGCTGTAAAACGGCCCGGTACTTAGTATAGCGCTGGAAACACCTCTGGTGGAGTATAAATGCGTGGAAGCTACGGACCGGTCGTAAGCATATGACACCGTGGATACCTGGAAGTCACCCTTCCTGAACATGGTCTAGGTATATATTAAAGCTGTGGAACTACTGAAAAACGTAGTATACACCGTGAAACAAACCTAGGGATGAACGTTTGATCGCAAAGGAGGGTCTACACCTCGACAAAAGTATTTGTAGTCCTCAACTAAGTTTAAGGGATTTGGAAAAGAAAGCAAACATACAGTTGTAGTGTAAGATGCTTAAACCCCCTTATCCAACATAACTGATAGTTTAACATACAATAGCAAGCAATTAGTACAAACCTTAATAAAATCAATTAGAATTAGGTGTTAAGAACGGTCAGAAATTAAATATCGGTCTGTTACCTTATTCATGCACCAAGGGTTAATCCCAAGAAAGGTCACTTGTCCTCATCGGACAATGTTGGGGGTTGAGCAGCCTGATCTGATCAGAATCATGATAGCCTAGTACTCAGTGACATACGACTTAGGGTTTCCACTTTAAATCGTAGGGTGCTAGTGTTTACACCAAACCTCTGTTGTTAGTATTTAGGGCAAGTCTCCAATCATCTTTTATAATGAACATCATCCCGAAACCTGAATATTGAAACTTCAGCAATCACAACTCTATCTATCTGCTTACCCTATCCGTAGTGTAGTATTTTACTTTCCTGCATCTTAATTAAATTAGAAAATATCAAAAACAAACCCTACCTGCTCAATTAAACCCATCCTATTAGCTACTATACTCTGAGGTATTTAATTCATTTCGATTCGCTCCGATTTTAAGAATGACACCTGAGTCAGACTTACCGCTTACTACCCTAATATCCTTAGAGCAGTAGGTAGTAATAAAGCTTAGGCTTCCCAGCATAATATAAATTTAAAACCCTCTGATCACCTGCCTCGAGAGTGAGGTCCGACGACGACAGGAAGCGATTCCTGAACCGACCGTTCGGGGTGCGATCATACGTCTACCTATATGATGTAAACGTATTAACATAAGTGATTGATAATTTGTCGTATCACGTTAATAGTTTGTTTGTGTTGAAGAAATCGTTAAGTTCTTAAATTTGTACAAGTCGTTGGTGATGATGTGCTGAAAAATAATTATTATTTTTCGAAGTATGTTCATTGTTTAAACCTTCGTTGCATGTAAGTATATACATATATATATATATATATATATATATATATATATATATATATATATATATATATACATACTTGTCGTCGTTGTATAAATATATAATTGGTTCATTACATATATATAAGTGTCGTTTGTTCCGAAAACCTATTTTCATTGGTTATGAGGTTAATCTCGTTTTATCCAATTGTACATATATATAATTGTGATTATCATAAGTCCGTATATATATATATATATATATATATATATATATATATATATATATATATATATATATAAAATTATTAGTCGACGCTAAGTTATATATATATATACATACCCAATTAAATTTTATACCAAAACTTTAACTTGTTCAAAATATATTTCGTTTATATATTTCAAATAATTATTTCCGTTCTAACATTTGTCGCGTCCAATCCTTTAGTTTTATTTGGAGTAAATACTCGTTCCAAATTATTAACTCGAGTCGCGAGTATGTTTTAAACCTTATGTGGTCCATTGGGCTTAACCCAACACTCAGCCCATTTATCGTTTAGCCCATAATTGTTTCGGCCCAACAACATTTATGTTTTAAAAGTCTCGGCCCAATTTTGGTTTGTTTAGCCCGTTTGCAGTTTTGGCCCAATTTATTAAACAATCTGTCCGGCCCATTAAATTTAATCACCCGGCCCAATGGTTTATATAACCCGTTCGGGTTTGAGGGCTAACCCGTCCGGATCCAGGACACAACCCGTACGGGTTGGTCTTGTGACCCGTTCGGGTTCTTTTCGTTTTTGGTTCATTCAGTCCAAGTCCAATAATATCCGGCCCATTTATCTTTGTTTGTTCAACGGCCCACGTACCTAGCCCGTTAACAGGTTTGGCCCATTTATGCAAGGTACCCGTTCGGGTGCATGGGCTTACCCGTTCGGGTTGGGGACTCACCCGTACGGGTTGGGCTTCGGCCCTGCTACTCAGTCTCTGTTCCAACTTTTTAGCTCGAATTCGTTATGTGTTTTTGTTTATGTTTCGAATGATAAACGTTTACATATGTTTATACTATCATTTTACACAAGTTTAAACTTTCAAATCTACCATTAAAACATGATTTCACTTTTGGTACACCATACATATTTTTATCATCATCACCAACTTATTTTCAAGAACTTAATCCACAATCGTCAAAGTTATTAGGTTATACACATCATTTAAGTTGCATCAACACTATATATAAAGAATTTGTGTAAGAAATTTAGAGAAGGAAAGTTTTTCTTACTATGATAATAATGATGATGATGATGCCGTAGGATGATGATGATGATAGAACGATGATGATGATTACAGGATGAAAATGAAGGTGATGTTGTAGAAGATGATTATGATGATGAAAGTGTTGAGAGTGATGAAGCAGAAACTAAGTCTTGCTTCTGCTGCTGCTTCTGGTTCCTCAACTTCAACTTAAAACAGGGAGTATCAATAATTGAAGGTGGGTGGTGATCTGAAGACTTAAGAGGGAAGGGAGTATATATTACGGTTTAATTTAGAGGGTAAGGTGATATACAGTCACTTGTCTCTCAATTATTTGAGAGTTTAAGTGCTATTTAGCCAGTTAATTTCGGGTACGGGTCCAATTGTGTGCAAATTTTCATTTGAATTTCGGAATCATATTTTGAGGTATTTCTCTAAATACTTTAACATGAAGTGGAAAAATAATACTTTTATTATTTTTGACCTATGGGTACGTTTTATATTTTGTCGCAGTCTTGTACGATACGTTTTAAATAAAACGTATAATGTTTTATATTATAACAATAATATAAATTTAATAATATTCGTAATTAATAATTTCATATTATTAATTATATGTTCACCAACATTTTTATTTTATTTTTGTCGGGTTCATTCCGATATTGTTTCGTACTATTTAATTTATAATCATGAATAATTATAAATTTTCGAAATACTATTTGTTCAAAGGTTTTGGGCTCTGATCGGGTCCGAGAGGTCGGTTGCGATTTAACTCGCGTCGTTGCGGGCCTTCCTCCGGGCGCGACGATCAGTGGGTTTTAAAATTTGTAAATGCGGGGCCTAAGTATACTTAAAACTATGGGAGTACAGTAGTAAGTATGACCTAGGGTCGTTCTATAAACCAGAAGTATTGTGAAACGTTTAACGTTGAAGACGATTTATCAAACTAGTAATGATTTTAACAGATTTTTGGGGGTTTGGTTTTGGTTTTTTATACTTAGGCAGAAAATTTTAAATAAAGCAAGATAAAATATCGGTAGTTAGCAGATAATCTAGAGGAGGTGTTTGCTATGACTTCATTAGTTTTCTTAATTGGGATGATGGATTGTAATATGATCTCAAAAGTTTATATTCCATTCATTTCAAGTATTAGTGGAGTAAGCACTAGTTCCCTACTGATAGATTTCTCGATCCATATGTCACTGAGCAACTAGGCTATCGTGATTCTGATCGGAGTAGTTTATCCAGCCATACAACACTAACCAATGACGGTATAGTGACCCTTATATGGAAATAAATCCTGGGTGCATGAATAAGGCGACAACCAATCTCGATGTCCGACCTTTCTTAACCCCACAAGGATACTTTAATCTAAACAAAATATTCACTTTCAAGATCAGATTTAGCGTGTGTTGATCACTTTCTATCGATGGGTTTGTAAAGTCTAAGTATGATTTAATAAAGTGCACAATAGGTAACTACGGCTATTTTCCGTGAAAATACCAAGTACTTAGCCGATTTGCGGTACCTACTTTGCTTATAGTTGGAACCTTAGACTTTGTTTAACTAAGTTTGTATTTGAGCACAATGATTCTCCATCTATGATATAAACCAGCCCTTACTTTGAAATCCCAATAAATCCCTAATTTGCAAATAGCGTAATATTTGCGTTCGATTAGAAAACAGTATTTCCACAGGTATAGTGTACTTTTGCGTTCTAAGGGAAAGCGATCTTTCCACAGTACCGGTGTACTTTGTGTTCAAGTTAGAAAACGTTGTTCCATAGTCACCATGTACTTTGCGTTCAATAGTGAAAACATTATTTCCATGATAACGATGTACTTGGTGTTCTGTTTAGAAAACAATGTTTACATTCTTCGCAAATCAGACCATGTTTTAGACACAGATAACTAATCACCTTGGATAGGGTTCGCGACGTCCTATCATTAAGGCCGTAGCCACGTTTACTGGTTGAAAGGCTTTAAGTTTGATTGAGGTTTAAAATCATAGATAGAAAGTGGATCAACACACTAATTAATCATTAATCGACAACGGATTGTGCCCACGAATTTCATAGCTTCCACGTTCTGTACTACACACATTCGTGATGTTTCCGGCGCTATACAAATGAAAGCCGTATAACGTTACCTCCGTTGTTTTCATAATGACATCATCCCAATTAATATGACTGATTACATCATAGCAAACACGCAATAATACTACTTGCTAATCATCGCAAACAATCCTAAATCTAGCATGACAACAGTAATAACAATCATCATAACGAAATAGATAAAGGATAGAATTAACCAGAGTAACAGCGTAGCTGAATATAACGTGAACGAATACAAGCGGAACTCCGAGTATCCTCCAAGCAATATTACAATATTACCCCCTATTCGTCCGGCCAGAGCCATGACTAACTAGCCGCTAACTACGAAAACTGAAAATATAAACCTAACCTAGAGAGAGAGAGTAGTGAGAGAGAGTTGTGTTGATGTTTGAGAATGTGAATGTGTATTGTTGAAATGAGGTGATTTGATCCCATATTTATACTAGTCGCTCAGCCGTATCATCCAGCCGTATTTGCACCTTCAAATGTCCAGCCGTATCGCTCAACCGTATCAAAATTTGATCTTGTACGAGGGAGGAGGACGATACGAGGGGACCTCCCGTATTTCGGGTGGAAATGGCACGATACGAGCGAACACGGATCAGATACGGGAGAACAAGGCCGTATACGGGAGGACACAGGCCGTATACAGCTGGTCCAGGCCGTATACGCCCTTGCCAGGCCATATACGGTCATGTCCAGGCCGTATACGGCTGTGCTTGCCCGTATACGACTTGGTTTGCCCGTATTGGTCTTCTCCGGTTGCCTTGATTCTTCGTTTAACCGTAACTTTTGACTCGGGTGTCCGTTTTCAGCGTTCTTTATATCCACGCGATCGTATTTTCCTAAGGAAGAAAATGATATAAGTTAGAGGTCATAATTCCAAGCGGATCTTAAAAAGTGCTAAAAAGCGTGAACGAGAATGCTTATGATCGTTTGTGCTCTATTTTATTCGTTTTTAGGCCTTTTTGGTTGATTTTTGAAGCGTCGTCTATATTTTAGCCTTCATTATGAAATTTAGTATAAAATGTATATTTCAATTATTTTTCATCCATAATAGGGCTAAAAAGGTGAGATAATGGCACACAAAAACCTGACTTTTTGCGTGTCATCAAATATCCCACACTTAGACTTTGCTTGTCCTCAAGCAAAACTCAAATTTCTCACTTGCTTCCCTAATAAAAATATTTTGAAAGTGTTAGTGCATTTTGGGTGAATCAAAAATGTTGAGAGCAAACAATCCCATACACAAGTAATATATCCTAGAAACTGAGAGAAAATAAGGTATTTGTTTCAGAAGCATGAAATAATTCTCTTTGGCATACTGTTGGGATATACATGACTAGGCGATCTCACAAGGTGGTCACTCAATTCACTCAGAAGTGTTTCGGGTTACCTATCATTCTAATCAAATGAAATCGCTCAATAACCAGTCATGTAGCATCCATCATCATAGGCTTGCTCGAGAATCACATCTCCACCACTTAGGTGAGGACGGTGCTAATCATCCCAGGACATTCAAATGGGTTGTAATGTTTAGTGAGGGTTAAAGGAAATGGATAAGTGGGAAATTGTTTTTAAGTAAAAGGGAAATTGCTTATCTTAGGCCTTTTTAAACTCATGAAAATTTTTATTTAGACAAACTTTTCAATGAAAACGGAAACGGATATCGAAAAGGGGAGGAGATAGCTATTTTGACTTCTATCTCTTAAAACGCACGGAAGATTATACTCTTTTAGGAATCGGAGTTTTTGGGAGATTTTGAAGCACTTAGCTTTATTTCAGATGATATATATTTTCGTTTCTTTTCTTTTCTATTCTCTATATTTTTGGCTTGGCATTTCTTTGCCAAGGATTTTCTAAGGAATTTTTCAGTTTATTCACTGCCCTTTTGAGACCTTTTCTGACTTTCATTTTTTCACACTTTTGACAATTTCGAATTTACTTGGTGCCAATTTTACGCACTACAAGACTTTCGATTTGAGTTTTGATCATGGGAACGCACACGAGGAGTTTTGAGTAAACACGAGATTTGTAATTTTTGAGTGAAAGCAAAAAGAATACCTAAATAGCATTTTTCAAAAATTTAAAAATTTCTAAGATAAGGTTTTGGTGGGTGCGGATGTAAATGGATTTAAAGTTTGGGTTTTAAAGAAATGAAAAGGCTAAGGCTCAACAGGGTTTTCTAGGCGGATCATCAACACTAAAATTGAGTGTTGGAAGGGTTTTGGGCTGGAAAAGAATGTTTTAAAGAAAAAGGGTTTAATCCTAAGGAATGTCAAGGTCCTTTGATTGCACCTATACCGCGTACGGTACTCTACCAATGTGGTCTCGACATGTATAACAGGAGCAAGTTCTAATTCCGGATGCATGCATCGGTATACACTCATCAAACGAATAGTGAAGCATTTAAAAATGAATGCTTTTCATGGCTCAAGATACCTCACTACAAGATTGGGTTGTGTGTGTCTAGTCATGCGATGCCTTTTAGATTATTATTTCAGCTTAAGAAAGTCCTAACTTATTTAATCCTAATTTCCAAAATACATTACTCATATATGAAAATGATTCCTCTCAAGACATTTTAATTCAAAAATTTTGAAAAATTTCAAGCAAAAGTGAGGTTTTAAAATTGAGGAACATTTTCCGAGTTTTGCTTTTGGAAGAAAGAATCTGACCTAAGGTATTCTATACAGCTATCCCACACTTAGAGGAACATTGTCTCTAATGTTCTCTTGAGTTAAGATTTTATTGTAAATAAAATCCCATACTTAGAGTTTGAACATATCGGAAAATGTTTCTCAAGCGTTTGTTTTGGGCTGGAATCCCACACTTAGTGATAAGTTAAGGATATGGCATCGATTACTTGAAAAAAATAAAGCAAAAATAATCAAAACAAGGATAAGAACGAGAGAACTCCCCTATCAAGGTGGTTGAAGGAGACTGAGAGTCTGAAGATATGCTGCCTTTGAAGAAAAGTATGTGCCAGGTATCCTCCCTTTGGCAGTTCCATGAAGTGCATTCGGCTGTTTGGGAAGAGCACTTGGTACAAAATGGCTTGGTTCTTCATTCTCCTCACTGGCTCTCTCATGTGAAAATATCTCGTAAGTGTGAACACGTTGGATATACTTTTTAACCAGCTTCTCATTTTTATAGCTTTTTACTGAAAGAGTGTCACTATTCCAGAATGTGAAAAGATGTTTTCTACTACAAATCATTTGTAAGACATGTGTTTTTAAACGAGTTCGAGCATAATGCGTGAAAGTAGCACACAAGTACCTCAAATACTCGAAACACATGACTTATTATTTTGCAAATGTTTCCTATATTCTGGAATTAATGATGTGGTAAAAGCTGTTAAGTTTGAAAATGAAGTGGTTTTTTGAAAGATTTTGTAAATCCAAGTGTGAAAGATAGTCAGAGATAATTCACTTCTTGGAAATTAAAATACTACTAATACTAAAGGATATTTATTCCACGGGTTGCCTCCCGAGAAGCGCTTCTATTTAAGGTCGAGGGCTCGACTCTTGTTCCTCCTGGATCAGCCGGAAGAGGAACCTCCAGGGCTAGAGATGCTCGGTGGTGGGGCCCTGGAGTTTTGAGGATAGAACTTGAGGAAATAGCGAGTGATGACTTGGGTGATATTCGGGATTCTTGAAACAAAGAGAGGGAAGCTATCGAAGTGTTCCTCAGCCACCCTCTACAAGTATAAGAGGTCCCAGGAGATGTCATAGACTGCTTTGGAGATGGGTCCATCGGAATCTATGAAGTAGGTCCCGTTATACTCAAGTTTCTCACGCTCTGGTCGTCCCTGCCTTAATGAATCCATGAATCCGAAGAAGCGCAGATGGATGTCTTCATGAGTGCTGACGCTGGTGCTTCTTCCTAATTCTTCGATGGATTCGAGGATGCCTTGGATGAGCTGCTCTTGATGACTGGAATACGTGAGGTTGGGTTTACGAAAGATGTTAATCATTCTATTGTAAACCTCACGCAGTCCATCATGGAACAACTGTCTTGGCTCTCCTGTGAAGACAGTACCGAAGATATCTCTAAGCTGCTCTGTGATGAAGTTCGCGGTGTTAACCAACGAATCGTCAGTTATGGTAGAAGGGATGTCACGGGTCCTTTCCTCCTGGCATACACGCTCCAGCCTTTCGATAATCTTATGAGCATGGAATTCTAAAGTGCAGTCGATGTAAAACCTGTGTGGTGAAGAATCGTCGATATGATCGTTATTAGCCATAGAGATCATTAATCCCTGAAGATCACTCATCATCTGTTTGTCGACTTCATCATCAGGGTTTCCAGTAGCATAGTCCATATTGTATCTGTAAGAGTGTAGAAACTCCATCTGTCTGGGCGAATATGGAAATGCAGACCTGATTAGTGTCTCGTATACCTTGCCATATATGATTTTCTGGTTTTCAAAGAACTCCAGATCGTCAGCAGATGGCTCATCACTATTCTGAGGTTCTTGCAGAAGCTGAGTAGCGAGATCTTCGGCGAAGGCATGGATGCGGTTTTGTAAATGCTGAGGACTTCGAGAGTTGGTGGCACGATAAACATCATATTCTGCTTCAATTTCCTCGATCAAGTCTCTCTGATGTGGCGTGTACTCAATAGTAGAATCTCTGATAATCGCCATCAAGGTACGAAAGTCATCCTCGTATTGCTCAATAGTACTGATCATCTCTTCGTGATTAGAGACGATCGGTACTTGGATTGTTCCGAGAGAAGAGTCTGGAATGGTGGAAGGCAGACGAAGGTGAATAGAGCGGATATCTATCGGAACATCGATGAATACGACATCGTCCTTGTCACTTTCTGTCATTGTGGGATCAACCTCTAGTGAATCAGGGAACTCCATAACGGTAGGTGGTGACTGAGACTCGTCGGTGATCTGAGATATCGGCTGAGAAGAGATCATCTCAATTTCCCTTTCATCCTGAGAGTCGGAATCATGACTGGAACCAGAAGTACCTGCTAGCTCAAGTTGAGTTCGAAGTCTAGGAAATGTGAGTGGATAGAGGTCTGATGTGATGAGTTTGGCATTACAAGAATGATCTTCCATTGGTTCTTCTTCCTCTGAATCACTATCTGGCAGTTGAATAAAACTTCGAGTGTAGTCTATCTGCATTATCTCTGCTGTCGGAAGGTATGACTCAGGAAGGTAAGTTGGTGTGGTTTGATCTTCTTCTGTCTCATCCTCTTCTTCTTCTATTTCTTCTTCAGTCTCTTCCTCTTCTTCCATTTCTTCTTCTTCAATGTCGGAAGCAATCATAGTGGGCTCGTCAGACATCCGTGTGTCTGGTTCAGAATCATCATCCAAAGTAACTCTGCCTATAGAAATCATACATATCTCCGCATGCTCGGTCAAGGCCTGGTCAGTCTGATCAATCCTGAAGGTGATAGTCTCTCCGTGAGATCTAAGACTGATAGTCTGTGAATAAACATCGATGATAGTACGCGCGGTGTTCAAGAAGGGTCTTCCTAAGATGATAGGGATATGCACATCCTCCTGAATGTCCATCACTACAAAGTCTGTGGGATATAGGAACTTATCTACCTTAACCATGATATTCTCAGCTATTCCCTTAGGGTATCTAATGGATTGGTCAGCTAGCTGGACGCTCATCTTGGTAGGCTTAAGGGGTCCTAATTCCAGTCGAGTGTAAAGTGAATAAGGCATAAGGTTGATACTGGCTCCTAGGTCAGCTAGAGAGTGTATCATGCCCGAGTGATAGATCGAACAAGGAAGGGTGAAATGTCCGGTATCTCCTAATTTCTCAGGTAGGGAATTCTTAATGATTGCTGAACATTCCGCGTTCAGTGGGACATTGGGTACTTCGGGTACCTTGTCCTTAGTAGACAGGAGTTTAAGGATGTATTTTGAACTGGAAGGGGTTCTGGACACGGTGTCCATGAACTTTCCATCGAGACGGAAGGTGTTAGCCTTGTAGGCTTTCCTAAGACTGTTAGGAAACGGAATTTGTACTTCCCTTGGTGGTGTAGGGACATACGGGGTCTCGACTGTCGGTGGGACAGGAGAAGTAGTGGAAGGTTGGCCCGGTGCCTCCTTCGTGTCTGTAGTACATATCTGTTTAGCCTCTTCTACGTGAGGGTTTTGTACCGTGTTACTAGGAAGATTACCCTGAGGCCTAGAGTCAAGACGTTGGGCTAGTTGTCCAATTTGGGCCTCAAGATTTTTGAGAACGGCCAATTGGTTCCTAAGGTATAGGTCAGTTTGGTCTTGCCTAGTGCTAGTATTTTGGTTGACCTGGTGTTGGCCTTGGATGAACTTAGTGAGGGTGTCATCTGTACTTGTAATGGGCACAAGGGTTTTAGTGGGTTCAGTCGATTGAGCTGCGTCGGGTGCAGTCAATGATAGTGGTTGGTTATAGGTGAGTTGGTTTTGTTGTGGGTACCTAGGTTGGTAGTTGGGTTGGAAAGGTGGTTGGTTTCTAGGCGGGTATTGGGTGTTTCTATTCCTAGGGGGAGAGGTTTGAGCTAAACGTGACTGATTTTGAGGGCGAGCTGGAAATTGAGCATAGTAAACCGTTCCGTCAGCGGGATCCTCGTACTCAACCTGATAAGCAGCAGTTGGAAGGTTGGCACAGTTCTGGCATTCCTGAACTTGATGGACGTGCTGGGATGGTTTCTTCATTTCGCCGATCTGTTTCGTCAGGGTTTTGATCTTCTCCATCAGAGATTTGATAGCTTCAGCCTGGAACGGGTTTGGAGTGGCAAGCGGTGCCGATGATGAGGAATGCTCACCAGAGTTCCAATCGTGATGGTGCATCGTCATATTTTCGATCAGGTTCCATGCCATGAAGTTTCATTGAGCAGCAGCGTCAAGGGTGATGCGATGGTTTGGAGCAAGACCATTGTAAAACGTGCACAGCTGGCTGGTTTTCTCTATCAAATGGTTAGGACATTTGTTTAGGAGACTCTTATATCTCTCCCATGCCGTATAGATAGATTCATCATGAGCTTGGTGAAAGTTCATGATGTCATTTTTGCACTTGGTTTGTTTGGCCGGAGGAAAGTACTTAGTTAGAAACTTATTTCCCATCTCCGTCCAAGAGGAGATAGAGCCGGTCTCTAATCCCTCAAACCATGTTAAGGCATGGTGAGTAGCGAATAGGGGAATATGTATAGGCGAACTATGTCCTGCTCAACCCCATTTTGCTTGTAAGAGTTGGTGGTTTGAATAAATCGGTTTATGTGGGCGTTGGGGTCTTCATTGGGCAAACCATGGAATTGGCAGAATTCCTTGATTAGCTGAATGATGTGGTGTCTAAGTTCGAAAGATGCGCCATCGATAACTGGATAGTTGATGGGTCCACCTCGTCCTTCGATTGACAGTTTGGTGCTGTCGGCGAGAGTGACACGTGCAGCCATCGGTTGTCGAGTGCGTGATTCTTTGCCAGCAGTTCGGATAATCGACTCAGGATCGGGTATGAAAATGAGCGGTTCAGATCCGGATGATCTGGTCGAATATCGTTGTGTGTTGTGGTGAGGAATTTTCGTCTGGAATAAGTAAAACTAAGAAAGTAAAACTAAACTACGGATATTTACTAGAAACAAAAATTCGTCTAGAACGTCTTTGGATCTTACAACTGGTTCCCCGGCAGCGGCGCCAAAAACCTGCTCGGGTCCGAGAGGTCGGTTGCGATTTAACTCGCGTCGTTGCGGGCCTTCCTCCGGGCGCGGCGATCAGTGGGTTTTAAAATTTGTAAATGCGGGGCCTAAGTATACTTAAAACTATGGGAGTACAGTAGTAAGTATGACCTAGGGTCGTTCTATAAACCAGAAGTATTGTGAAACGTTTAACGTTGAAGACGATTTATCAAACTAGTAATGATTTTAACAGATTTTTGGGGGTTTGGTTTTGGTTTTTTATACTTAGGCAGAAAATTTTAAATAAAGCAAGATAAAATATCGGTAGTTAGCAGATAATCTAGAGGAGGTGTTTGCTATGACTTCATTAGTTTTCTTAATTGGGATGATGGATTGTAATATGATCTCAAAAGTTTATATTCCATTCATTTCAAGTATTAGTGGAGTAAGCACTAGTTCCCTACTGATAGATTTCTCGATCAATATGTCACTGAGCAACTAGGCTATCGTGATTCTGATCGGAGTAGTTTATCCAGCCATACAACACTAACCAATGACGGTATAGTGACCCTTATATGGAAATAAATCCTGGGTGCATGAATAAGGCGACAAACCAATCTCGATGTCCGACCTTTCTTAACCCCACAAGGATACTTTAATCTAAACAAAATATTCACTTTCAAGATCAGATTTAGCGTGTGTTGATCACTTTCTATCGATGGGTTTGTAAAGTCTAAGTATGATTTAATAAAGTGCACAATAGGTAACTACGGCTATTTTCCGTGGAAATACCAAGTACTTAGCCAATTTGCGGTACCTACTTTGCTTATAGTTGGAACCTTAGACTTTGTTTAACTAAGTTTGTATTTGAGCACAATGATTCTCCATCTATGATATAAACCAGCCCTTACTTTGAAATCCCAATAAATCCCTAATTTGCAAATAGCGTAATATTTGCGTTCGATTAGAAAACAGTATTTCCACAGGTATAGTGTACTTTTGCGTTCTAAGGGAAAGCGATCTTTCCACAGTACCGGTGTACTTTGTGTTCAAGTTAGAAAACGTTGTTCCATAGTCACCATGTACTTTGCGTTCAATAGTGAAAACATTATTTCCATGATAACGATGTACTTGGTGTTCTGTTTAGAAAACAATGTTTACATTCTTCGCAAATCAGACCATGTTTTAGACACACATAACTAATCACCTTGGATAGGGTTCGCGACGTCCTATCATTAAGGCCGTAGCCACGTTTACTGGTTGAAAGGCGTTAAGTTTGATTGAGGTTTAAAATCATAGATAGAAAGTGGATCAACACACTAATTAATCATTAATCGACAACGGATTGTGCCCATGACTTTCATAGCTTCCACGTTCTGTACTACACACATTCGTGATGTTTCCGGCGCTATACAAATGAAAGCCGTATAACGTTACCTTCGTTGTTTTCATAATGACATCATCCCAATTAATACGACTGATTACATCATAGCAAACACGCAATAATACTACTCGCTAATCATCGCAAACAATCCTAAATCTAGCATGACAACAGTAATAACAATCATCATAACGAAATAGATAAAGGATAGAATTAACCAGAGTAACAGCGTAGCTGAATATAACGTGAACGAATACAAGCGGAACTCCGAGTATCCTCCAAGCAATATTACAATATTACCCCCTATTCGTCCTGCCAGAGCCGTGACTAACTAGCCGCTAACTACGAAAACTGAAAATATAAACCTATCCTAGAGAGAGAGAGTAGTGAGAGAGAGTTGTGTTGATGGATGAGAATGTGAATGTGTATTGTTGAAATGAGGTGATTTGATCCCATATTTATACTAGTCGCTCAGCCGTATCATCCAGCCGTATTTGAACCTTCAAATGTCCAGCCGTATCGCTCAACAGTATCAAAATTTGATCTTGTACGAGGGAGGAGGACGATACGAGGGGACCTCCCGTATTTCGGGTGGAAATGGCACGATACGAGCGAACACGGATCAGATACGGGAGAACGAGGCCGTATAAGGGAGGACACAGGCCGTATACGGCTGGTCCAGGCCGTATACGCCCTTGCCAGGCCGTATACGGTCATGTCCAGGCCGTATACGGATGTGCTTGCCCGTATACGGCTTGGTTTGCCCGTATTGGTCTTCTCCGGTTGCCTTGATTCTTCGTTTGGCCGTAACTTTTGACTCGGGTGTCCGTTTTCAGCGTTCTTTATATCCACGCGATCGTATTTTCCTAAGGAAGAAAATGACATAAGTTAGAGGTCATAATTCCAAGCGGATCTTAAAAAGTGCTAAAAAGCGTGAACGAGAATGCTTATGATCGTTTGTGCTCTATTTTATTCGTTTTTAGGCCTTTTTGGTTGATTCTTGAAGCGTCGTCTATATTTTAGCCTTCATTATGAAATTTAGTATAAAATGTATATTTCAAATATTTTTCATCCATAATTGGGCTAAAAAGGTGAGATAATGGCACACAAAAACCTGACTTTTTGCATGTCATCAGGCTCGCTAGACTGATCTCACATCATAGGTTTAGTTTACTTTTTAACAGGGAATTAGTGTAAGAAATGCATGTAATTAGTGGTATAATAATACCTAAATTGGAGGAGTGTCACATTCTCCCCCCGTTAGCGAAATCTCGTCCTGAGATTTAAGCCGAGTCGTGAGTCTCGGTCACGCGTTCGAAAAGTTGAGGATATTTCTTTCGCATTTCATCCTCACGTTCCCAAGTAAATTCTGGGCCATGTTTCGAGTTCCAACGAACTTTAACAAGTTTAATTCGTTTATGTCGAAGTTTCTGGGTTTTCGAGTCCATGACTTCGATAGGTTCCTCCACAAAGTTGAGTTTTGAGTCAATAAAGACTTCGACAGGAGGAATGATAAGTGTTTCATCGGAAAGACACTTTTTGAGATTCCTGATGTGAAAAGTGTCGCGTATGCTACTAAGCTCTTGAGGTAGTTTGAGCTTGTAGGCGACAGGACCAATCCTCGCAAGGATTTCAAACGGTCCGATGTAATGCAGGTTCAGTTTTCCCCGTTTGCCAAATTGTGCTACCCCTTTCCAGGGCGATACCTTGAGTAGGACTTTATCTTCTACTTGAAACTCAAGAGGTTTACGGCGGTTATCAGCGTAACTCTTTTGTCTATCACGTGCCGTTTTCAGTCGGTTCAGTACTTGAGTTATCTTGTCGGTGGTTTACTGGACAATCTCAGGTCCAGACAGTTGTCTGTCACCTAACTCTGCCCAACAGAGTGGTGATCGGCACTTGCGTCCATACAACGCCTCAAACGGTGCCATTTGTATACTAGTGTGATAACTATTGTTGTAAGAGAATTCGGCTAGAGGTAGGTGGGTATCCCAGTTACCTTCAAAGTCTATCACACATGCTCTTAATAAGTCTTCGAGCATTTTTATGATTCGCTCGCTTTGGCTATCGGTTTGGGGGTCATAGGCAGTACTCATATCGAGTCGAGTACCCAATGCTTGTTGTAGTGACTGCCAAAAGTGAGATGTAAATCGAGCATCCCTATCAGAGATAATAGATAGTGGCACACCATGCTGGGAAACAATCTCTTTCAAGTAGATTATAATTAGTTTCTCCATTCTGTCCGTTTCCTTGATGGCAACGAAGTGGGCTGATTTCGTCAGTCGATCGACGATCTCCCATATTGTATCAGCTCCTGATGATGTTTTGGGTAACTTCGTGATGAAGTCCATTGTTATTTATTCCCATTTCCATTTAGGCAACTCGGGTTGTTGCAAAAGCCCAGATGGCTTTTGGTATTCGACCTTGACCTTTGAACAGGTCAGGCATTTACTAACGTATGTGGCAATGTCTCGTTTCATGCCAGACCTCCAATAGAAACCTTTCAAGTCTTGGTACATTTTGTCTGCACCAGGATGTATCGAATAGTTGGACTTATAAGCTTCGTCCGAAATCAGTTTACGTAATTCATCTACGCATCGTACCCAAATTCGATTCATAAAGTACAACACTCCGTTGTCCTTTGTTTCGAGTTGTTTGTCCATTCCCTTCAAGGATTCCTCCTTAAGGCGTTCGGGAACGAAAGCTAATTGTTGATCGTCATGAATTTGAGTAATGAGGTTTGAGTGGATAGTCAATCCCAATGCTCGAACTCTGCAAGGTTTGACTCGTTCTTTACGACTCAGGGCATCTGCTACAACGTTTGCTTTGCCCGGGTGATACTTGATCTCACAGTCGTAATCGTTAAGTAATTCGACCCAACGTCGTTGTCTCATGTTGAGTTCTTTCTGGTCGAATATATGTTGCAGGATTTTGTGGTCAGTGAAAATCGTACACTTTGTACCATATAGGTAGTGTCACCAGATCTTCAGTGTAAAAACGACAGCTCCCAACTCTAGGTCGTGAGTCGTATAGTTCTTCTCGTGCACTTTTAGTTGTCGTGATGCATATGCAATGACCTTGTCATTTTACATCAATACGCAACCCAACCCCTGATACGAAGCATCATAGTAAACAACAAAATTATTTACTCCTTCCGGCAATGATAGTATGGGTGCGCTGCTTAGTTTCTGTTTCAATAGTTGGAACTCCAATTGAATTTCTTGTCCTTTTGAGTTAACATGGTAAGTGGCTGGGCTATCTTTGAGAAGTTCGCAATGAACCGCCTGTAATAGCTAGCTAGACCAAGAAATTGTCGTATCTCGGATGGGGTTTTAGGGGCTTCCCAGTTCTTAATCGCCTCAATTTTGGATGGGTCCACGTGAATTCCCTTGTCATTTATCACATGACCAAGGAAATGAACCTCTCGCATCCAAAATTCACATTTAGAGAACTTTGCATAAAGCTTCTCTTTCTGGAGTAGTTCGAGGATAAGTTTCAAATGTTGTTCGTGATCCTTTTTCGTTCGTGAGTATACTAAGATGTCGTCAATTAACACAATGACGAACTTATCGAGATAGGGTTTGCATACCCTGTTCATGAGATCCATGAACACTACTGGTGCGTTTGTCAATCCAAAAGGCATGACCAGGAACTCGTAATGACCGTAACGAGTCCTAAACGCAGTTTTCGGTACATCCTCTTCTCGTACCTTCAGTTGGTGGTAAGCAGATCGTAGGTCAATTTTTGAGTAGTAGCTTGACCCTTGTAGTTGATCAAACAGATCATCAATGCGTGGTAACGGATATCGGTTCTTGATGGTTACCTTGTTCAGTTCTCGGTAATCGATGCACATTTGAATAGATCCATCCTTTTTCTTGACGAACAAAACCGGAGCTCCCCAAGGTGAAAAGCTCGGCCGGATGAATCCAAAGTCTAGGAGTTCTTGCAACTGTGCAGACAAATCCTGCTTCTCTGATGGAGCTAGTCGATAAGATGCGCGAGCAATTGGTGCTGCTCCTAGCACCAGATCGATGTGAAAATCGACCTGTCGTGGGGGCGGTAATCATGGAAAATCGTCAGGAAATACTCCCGGATAATCACGTACGATAGGTATATCGTCTATGCGTTGCTCCTCGGGTTTCTTTTCCACAACGTGTGCCAAGAATGCTTGGTATCCCTTTGTTGCCTCACACACCGGTCGTTGATATTTCTAATGGTGATGCGTGGTAACAGTGGGTTTTAAATTTATAAGGCTGGGGCCTAGGGTTACTATTATGCTAATCAAGGGGCTAGCAAAGGACAAGTATGACCTAGGATCGTTCTTCAAAGCGCGACAAATTGAAACTAGGGGGTTTAGAGACTTTTATGTATTTAGCTAGGGATAAGAGAGTTGATTTTGATTTTAGGTTTTCTAAACTAAACTAAACTGGATTAAACTAAACTAAAGTGATTGTCTACTATGAAATGGTTTAGGAGTTGTTAAATATAGAGAGTTCTAATGAAGATAAATTCGTAAGTTAATGTGAGTTATTACTGCAATCCTTCTATCGGACTAACGCGGAGATGTCCACAATCAGGCAGGCAGAATGTCACGTGGGTTGCAGAATATATTAAAGCATACACCGTAAGTTCTCTCAAATGTATGCCCATATTATCCGACAGTTAATCTCGAATCCTATTCCCTAATCTCGGTCGTCAGAGATGTCCGAATCATGGCATAGTTTGTTGAATAAACAATCTTATAAACAGGTTTTACCCTCGCCGGAATAGGTTGGACTAACTGGTCTAGGCGGCCGGATAATATGTCATCACTTATTGGTACGAGTTATCAACATTACTCAGGTATGCAAGAAAATAGGGATGATTTATACTACAGATGGAAACCTAAGAAATATGTTTGTTATTCGATTCATAATATAACTACCTTCGGTCGTTCTTGACTTCCATACATTTGTACTCCGCCGTAAACGTTTCCAGTACTATATCAAAGAACAGTCGAATGGGGGCCGTCATATTATTTCACGATAATTAAGGCCGTTTTTATTTCACTATTATGATAATCCTAAGGCAACAATCAAACAAGAACATGCAATAAGACGATCAAGACAATAGTTCAATGTAAGCATGCAAAAGTATAATTTAAGTCGAAGATATTCCGAAAGTTGTCTCAAAAATATCGTCTATATGAATTTAATCTTAATCTACCTCCATTTCCATGTTCCGTGTCTCTTAGATCCTATTTTGGTCTAGAGAACACCGGCCATGCCGAGCTCAATGATTCAATCTAACATAGTATAACTAAGTGACCTATACCCTATGAGTTAGTTACGTTCATTTTTGAATAACGTTTTAGTCACAACATGAGTTGGGCAGATAAACGATAAAGATTTAATTTCTACATCTATTTATAATATAAGCCATCCACAGTCTCATAACATACAGCATAATTACATATTTAAAACTTCCTAAACGACTATCATAGCAGACAATTGAGTTATCTAATTAATCATGGTAATTCTAGCATGCATATTTAAATTTATAAAATAGAGAACAAACATGCATCCCGAAGCACAAACATGATAGATAGATTAAAACCTGGAAAGGTGTACAAATAACTCGTAGCTAAAATGCATCCCGAAGCACCTCCGTATAAATCTTCCTTAGTTAATTAATTAGCTATTCTACTTAATTAAACTAGCCTAAAGGAAGAACTACAACTAATTTTACAAGAAAGAAAAGAAATGAAATGTGTAAGGTGTATGGTGTGTTTTCAAAGGTGTGGAAGGTGTCTTGCAAATGAACCATAGGCTCCTATTTATAGATGAAATCCGGTGCATTTTAGCAACTTGGGGCACACGTTAGCAAAAGGTGGAAAATTTGCTAGCACATGTACCCTAAAACGCGTAAAGGTCTAGAACGTGTACCCTAAAGTTGCAAAAAGGTCTAGCACGTGTACCAGGCGAGTACGAGCAAGGATGAAAAAGTGGCCGAGAGACGGGGGAAGGGTAGCCGGCGCCGCCACCACTGTGGCCGGCCGCGGTGGTGTGGTGTCTGGTGGCGGCCGGCGTGCTGCCGTCCCGGTTCGCCGTCTTTTGCTTTGTTTCTTGATTCGTGCGTATCTTCTTTGTTATGCGTCCGTTTTCGTCGATTCTTTTTGCGTTGGATTCGTTTTTCAAAAATGAAGACTTTAATGCAAATAAATCCCAAAAATATGTCTCTGATCTTTGGATGTCTCGTACGAATCTATTGAATCTTCCGGCGTACGTAGAATCTTCATTCTTCGTCCGTTTTTGTTGTTTCTTCTTCTGTTGGATTCGTATTTTGAAAACAAACATCTTGGATAAGATGGATCTTAGTGATGGGTATTTTGTCTCTAAATCTTGTTTTGACCACTTAAATCTTCAACTGTGCGTGGAATCTTCGTTTTTCGTCCGTTTTGCTTGATTTTTCTCGTGCAACTTCATTTTGATCTTCTTGGCAAAGTTTCATTGTTTTGCGCATTATTTGAGTCCGAATGCCAAGTATTGTTCCAGAATGAGAGAGATATCGGTGGTAAAAACATGACTTTTTACGCGATATCAAGTAGGGGTGTTCAAATGGATGGATCGGTTCAAAACCGATCCGTATACATGAATCCAAATGGATTATGTTTTCGAAAATATGAATCCGATCCGTCCAAACAAATTCAAAAACCGAACCAATCCATCCGAATTACTATTAGGATGGATTGGTTTGGTTTTTGGATATCCAAACACATACATATATATTTACAATATCTACTAAAATATGTTAGTTATTATAATAAACTTATACATAATGGATGGTTCTCATTTGAATCTCTCAGTACATATACACGTGTGTGTAATATAATAGTAAAATGCAAAACGAAACTATGAATTACCTACATATATAAGTAAACAATTTTGTAAACTATAAACTACCTATTATATTTATATATTTATAGAATATTAATAAGTTAGTAAATTATTTTGTATGTGCATGTATACATATAATGTTTGAAAAATAAATATTTATTTGTTATTTGATTTTTTTGGATAATCTGGTTTATAATTTACTAACCAAAACCAATCCGTAATCCAAAATAATAAGTTTTGTTATGATCCGAGCCGATCCAAAAATCCAATTATCCAAACCATATGGTCCGATCCGAGTTATCCAATTGGATAATCCGGTTTTATCCAAACTGTGAACAGCCCTAATATCAAGTATCCCACACTTAGAGTTTTGCTTGTCCTCAAGCAAATCTTCAGTAAAACTGTTGTGAAAATCTGGAAGGGTGTCTTCATATCCTGGAGAACTTTGATTCCTGTAGGCTTGGTAAAAAGATTTCAACGGGGTTTTAACTTTTGATGTCTTTCAACACTGGTTCTAACAAGCTCTATTTTCAATCTTCGTGATGTAAGATATACATGACTGGGGTCCTCACAGGTGGTAACTCGATTCACTCAAGTGTATTGGGTTTCCTAATCTCTAGTTCACTCAGGGGCCGGTCATGTAGCTCTTCTATCGTCCTAAGCTTGGTCGAGAATCAAATCTACAATACTTAAATGAGGACGGTGCTAATTATCCCTAGACATTCACAAGAGGGTGAAGATGGTATATGGAAGAAGGGTTTTGTAGGTGGTTTAGTTGGGAGTTTCAATATAGCCTAAGAATCGTCTGTGATAACTTATCTTTGATGCTTAGTGACACCTCTTTTTGGATTTCTCTCTTTGAGAGCCTTCTTTTCGTAGCTTTTTCCTATTTTGAAGAACCTTTTCCTTGGCTTTAAATGATCCTTGGGTTTTTTAGTTCTTTGATTTCTTCTGGCAGTTTTGCTTATGCTTTCCTTTTGAGTCCCTTTTTTTTTATGGATGATATTTTTATGCTTCGGGGATTCCTTCTAACAATGTATTTCTTACAGTAATTCTTCTGACAGAACAGAAACTTAGGCTATGGCCAAGAGAGGTAAAGAAAGGATTGGTTTTGAAGTGAGTTTGTGAAACGAAAAGGCTAAGGCTCAACAGGTTTTCTAAATGATCTTCAATGCCGAAAGTGGGCACTGGCAGGGTCAGGTTTTGAAAACAGGGGGTCTTTATGAGAGGGTTTTATCCTAGAGAATGTCAAGATCCTCTAATTGCACCTTCGTCACCTATGACGCTCATTTTGTAATCTCGAAATGCATTCTTCGAACAAGTTCTAACTTAAGAAGGCATACATCGGCACACTCACAATCGAAAAATGAAGCATTAAAGATGAACGCTTTTATATGGCTCAAGATTCCTCACTTATTTTGGTGGTTTAATGCCTAGTCATCCGATTGCTTGTTTTGAAACTTAGTTTGAAAGTTAACAAAGAGTTTTGCCCGTTATGGTCGATTTCCCAAACCTTTGAACTTTCGTTGACCAGAAATACCCTTTTTAGACTTTCCTTGGTTTAAAATTTTGAAAATTTTTGCTGAAAATCCAAGTTTTGCTAAAAAGATTGATCAAAATTTGATGTTGCACTTCAGTAGTGAATACTACTGCTATCCCACACTTAAAAGAACATTGTCCCTAATGTTCTATTTTTAAGTTAGGTTAATCCTACACTTAGATTTTTGAATGAGGGTCAATATTTTCGAAGTCATTATCTGTTTGTGAGTCATAATCCCACACTTATAGTTTTACTTAGAATTTTAGTGTGTTTAATCGAGCAAAGTAAGGTTAGAAGAGATACTTCCTTATGTTGCGTGCGTTGCCACTGGATTTATTGTAACACCTGCATAATTAGGATAATTAATTATGCCTAATTGTTTGTAACTAGTTGTAATTAGTATGTAATAGGACTAATTACAGGCTCTATTTGTATATATATATATAAGGTGATTTATATATATATGTGTGTACTTACGCGATTTGGATAAATCGTGCGAATTAACCGGACGGAGTCCGACACAGTTTACTTGGACGTTGGTGACAGAAATTTACTTAAATAATGAGAGCGTATTTTGTTATATAAAATACGCAACCGAACGAGCATTATTTATATATTATCGCGATGACATTTTAACTAACGCAACAAAACGTAATAACCGCGACTTAATAATTTAAATATCTCGACAAATGTTTTTATTATTATTAATTTCAAGGTATTTTATTTAAATACTCCAGTTACATTTTAAAACATAACTATTTGGTTAAATACTAAAAACGAACGATTAAACGATTAGGACACGGAGTAAACACTGGGTTTTGAGGAGTGTTTTTCCCTCCTTCCCTTTTGGGATCAGCCAACACCCCACCACCTCTCAATCTTCTTCTTTCATTTTCACTTATACAAAACACACACACACATTCTAAACTCTCTCCACCCATTTCTTACAAATTTTCGGAATCATCAAAGCAACCACAAGATTCACATTTTCGGAATCACCACCAAGAGAGGAACAAGATTTACAAAGGCAACATACTCGTTTTCTTCCTTTTTCGGCCTCGATTTGCAATTGTAAGGATTTCTCTAAAAACTTAGATTTACTCATTTTGAGGTATTATTTTGATGTAATATGGTGTACACAACATAGATATAACTTAATACATGAAGAATACACGATTTTATAGCTCAAAAATGGGTTAGATTTGCGTTTTTGGTCCGAAATTCTTGAAACCCGAAAGTTTCTGGGCTGGTGTTCATCAATGCGACACAAGCCTTGTGTCGCATACTATGTCGCATAAACCATGTTGTGTCGTATTTTATGTCTTACTCTGTGTCGTACCTTTGTGTCGTAAACATTATACGACACAACCCTTATGTCGCTATTGATTTAGCATCGCAAGCTTTTGCGACACAATCACTGTGTCGCAGGGCTCTTGTGTCGCATTCCTATGCGACACAACCACTGTGTCACATACCAAACTTTAGTGTCGCAGATTGTGTCGCAAAAACACAGAAAACCAGAATTTTAAAGTCAAAGTTACTGTACAAAAAAGTCAAATTTTACTGTAGCAGTACTGTAGCAATTTACTGTAGCAAAGTCAACATTTTAGAAATTTTGCTACAAACCGTCACCAACGGGCCCAAACATGTTTTCCAACAAACGAACAATTACAAACATACGGACAAACATTGGCTATACTAGTTGTGTACAACTAAACGAAACGTCTCGTGAGACGCATACTTACATAACTTCATATGAATAGGCATTTGAAGGTTACGGGTTCGAAGAACCTACTTGCTATATTTACTACTTGCTATTTGCTACGGCATATTACCAGACTCAGGTGAGTCTTACGGCCCCACTTTTACTGTTTTATCTTATTGGGGGAGAAACATGCTACTACTTTTCCTTGAACACAAGTACTAAACTGTTTACTATACCAAACGGAATTGCATGAGTTTACTTACAAACAGAAGTCTCTCCATCATATATCGTTAGTTATGGACTTAAGCGCGAACACTAGTTAATGGATCCATTAGGGAAATGACCCTCCCCGCCCGGGGCAGTAGCGCTGCCACGTACTGATTTACACGTAGAAACGGGTGACTAATTATTCGTTACTGATGCTTGCTCATTTACGAGCATGTCACGGGAGCAAAATTATTACTTACGGATTA
This sequence comes from Helichrysum umbraculigerum, assembly GCA_949592205.1. NCBI lineage: Eukaryota > Viridiplantae > Streptophyta > Magnoliopsida > Asterales > Asteraceae > Helichrysum > Helichrysum umbraculigerum. The sequence goes on from CATIUR010000003.1 coordinate 69,483,130, forward strand.
AGCTTCGATTATGAGCCTCATGGCAACGGTATAAACTTACTTATTTACATTTGCTGGACTGCAAATACTGATTTTACGATTGCTGGATTGCAATGGCTGATTTTTACGCCTACGGGCATTACTAATGAAATCTCGTGTTCAAAGCCGATATTACTTACAAACCTGTGAGATTCACCAACCTTTTGGTTGACACTTTTTAGCATGTTTTCTCAGGTACCCGGATGGAGTAGGATTACTCCAGGATTTTAGCTAGAGTCGCATGATTTCAACACAACTGCATTAACGGAGATTCTTAGCATTATCTTTTGTACATTACGATTATGTAATAGAATCTCCCGCTATACGCGTGGACTCTAGGGGAAACTACATTTTGTATACGAAAACACTAAGTTTTCAAACATTATATCTATGGAATGTAACTAATTTACAAACGTTGCATATAGATGTCGTTTGCTTTATCTTTGTGCTGTGATATTTGATTAGTAACACCCCAAACTATGCTTCCGCAAAACAGTGAATTTCGGGGGTGTTACAAATTGGTATCAGAGCCTAAGGTTATAGTGAACTAGGTTGCATTTAGTGGGCCTAGACTATGACCGTTAGGCAGTATTCTCTTATTAGATATGACTGGTTCAGAAATTACAGCATACGACTTTAATTTAACATAGCCTGATCAACTATGTACAATTAAGGAAAGATGATGTAAGGTCTGAAATGATTATGTTGAACGGGGATACGTTAGTTAACTCTGACCACGAGAGAACCGGACCATTACTTGATACGTGCTAGACAATAGGCTGGATATGATATATGTATATATATTAGCCTCGTCTTACTTACATTCTGCCACAGGAATGGCAAACACACCACCTAATCCGTCACACTCTCACTCACATGGGTCACGGAACCCACGAGTAGCCAGGAGGAACATAAGGTCGCCTCGAAACAGCCCTTATCCTGTACATAACTCTCAGAACTCGGCACATCTCACGTTGCCAGTATTGGCTACCCAATTCCGCCGTCAGGAGCAAAAACTCGAAAGTCTTGAACGGGAACAACACCGAATGACCTACCTGCTTCGCCAAGCACTTGATCACATATCCCAACTCCAGCGAGAACAAGAAGATACCGGCCTCTCTGTAAGCATAATCCAGGATTCAATGACCGCCGAATTAGGTGCAGATGAACTTGTAAGAAACCGACTAGAGGAATGTGAACAGCGTTCACAGGAGACTGAGGATCACTCTCGTGTACTAGCACAACGACTGGCCTTAGTTGAAGACAATGCCAGGCAAACCAACAGGCTGGCAGAAACCGTGGACCGCCTTATCTCGCTGATGGAACAAATTAATCTACATTAAGACTAGTGTAGTCTTTGTCTTGTAATCCATCTCGTAATCTAATGACTATCTAGCACTACTCTATAAACTAGTCGGATGTAACAATTCCCGACACCTTTTGTAATATCTCTGTAGGATGTAACCTTTGAACTCGCGTTATCCATCAAATATTCCTTGTTATTTCAACTCATATAAATTGTCATTTACCATATGATGTTATGTATTACTGCTTTTATACATGTACATCTGTGACAATTACAAGCTCCTACAAAATCTCATGTATCTTCATTTCTTTTATTGAAGAATCATGCCGCCAAAGACAAGACCATATACCGATGCCCAGATTACCTCCCTTATAACCCAGGCTGTTACTGAAGCCTTGGCTCGGAATACTCCACCAAGTTCCACGAGGAACAGCGATGCCGCTGAAACCTCTGCTGCTAAACCTTGTTCTTACAAGGACTTCCAGAACTGCAAACCTCTAAACTTTGCAGGTACCGAGGGAGCTATCGGTCTAGTACGCTGGATCGAGAAAGTTGAGACTGTATTTCTTATCTGCAACTGTGCGGAGGGAGATAAGGTTAAGTTCTCCGTTAGTACTTTTACTGACACCGCACTCACCTGGTGGAACACTTATGCCCAGACTGTGAGTGTTGCTACTGCTTACCAACTCCCGTGGGAGGAGTTGAAAGAAATGTTGAGGGGCGAGTACTACCCCAGGGATGAATTGAAACAACTGGAAATGGAATTCTGGAACCACAAGATGCAGGGTGATGATATCACCGGATACACCAACCGTTTCCATCAACTGGCACTCCTGTGCCCAACCATGGTCGATCCTGAGTACAAGAGGATCGAGAAATTCGTCGATGGACTTCCCGAGAGACTACAAGACCTGGTGACTTCATCCAAACCGGGTACTATTCAGAGCGCCATCCGTATGGCCCATGAACTAACGGCAAATTCTGTCCGCCGTGGCACAACTTCAACCCCATCTGCAAACAACAAACGCAAATGGGAGGGAAACCCCAACTCATCCAACCAAACCTCCAACAAAAAGCCTGAGTACATTAAGGCTTATTCATCCGGAACCTCGGAGAAGAAAGGGTACAGCGGGAGCAGACCCTACTGTCCCAAATGCAACCGCCACCATGACGGTTCTTGCCCTTGCTCCAACTGCAAACGGTTCGGGCACCTAGCCAAGGATTGCCGAACCAACATTTCTACCCCCAACACCAACGCACCAAAGGCCTGCTTTGGGTGCGGAAATTCAGGGCACTTCAAGAAAGATTGCCCAAAGTTGAAAAATAACAACAACCCTGCTCGCGGTAGAGCATTCGTTATCAAGGCTGGGGAAGCCAGACAAGACCCGAATGTCGTGACGGGTACGTTCCTTCTCAACGACCTTACTGCTTCTGTATTATTTGATACCGGTGCCGATAGAAGCTTCATTTCTGAGAAATTTAGCCCTTTACTTGATATAACTCCCACTGCCTTAGGTGCTAAATACATTGTAGAATTAGCTAACGGCAAACTGATTGAGACTGATAGCATCATACCCAACTGTACACTTAACCTCACGAACGAAACGTTTCCCATTGATTTAATCCCTGTCGAGATCGGCAGCTTCGATATTATTGTCGGTATGGATTGGTTATCCAAGCACCGAGCTGAAATCATCTGTCATGACAAACTCGTTCGCATACCTCTTGTCTCCGGTGGAACCTTAGTCCTACAAGGGGAGACCGGCAGACGAAATCTGAATATTGTCTCCTGTCTGAAAACTAGAAAATACCTACGAAAAGGGTATCAAGCCATCCTTGCACATGTAACGGAGAAGAAGTCGGAGGAGAAGCGACTTGAGGATGTTCCGATCGTGCGGGATTTCCCGGAAGTCTTTCCTGAAGACTTGCCCGGACTTCCGCCACCTAGACAAGTTGAATTTCAAATCGAACTTGTGCCCGGAGCTGCACCAGTGGCACGAGCCCCTTACCGTTTAGCACCATCCGAAATGCAGGAGTTGTCTAACCAACTACAGGAACTCCTGGACAGAGGATTCATTCGACCAAGTTCCTCGCCTTGGGGAGCTCCGGTCTTATTCGTGAAAAAGAAAGATGGATCTTTCCGCATGTGTATCGACTACCGAGAGCTGAATAAGCTAACCATAAAGAATCGGTACCCACTTCCTAGAATCGATGACCTGTTTGACCAACTCCTGGGATCGAGTGTTTACTCAAAGATTGATCTACGGTCGGGTTATCATCAACTCCGAGTCCGTGACAATGATATCCCAAAGACAGCTTTCCGAACTCGTTATGGGCATTACGAATTCCAAGTGATGCCATTCGGGTTGACCAACGCACCGGCCGTATTCATGGACCTTATGAATCGGGTGTGCAAACCATATCTTGACAAATTCGTCATTGTGTTCATCGATGATATCTTGATTTACTCTCGCAACGAGCAGGAACATGCTCAACATCTGAAAACCATTCTAAGACTCCTGAAACACGAAGAGTTATATGCCAAATTCTCTAAGTGTGAGTTCTGGATTCGAACCGTTCAATTCCTCGGGCACGTGATTGACAGCCAAGGAATTCATGCTGATCCCGCCAAGATTGAAGTAATCAAGGGCTGGGAGTCACCGACCACTCCAACCGAAGTGAGACAATTCTTAGGTCTTGCTGGTTACTACCGCCGATTCATCGAAAACTTTTCAAGAATAGCTGTTCCCCTAACCACACTGACTCAGAAAGATAAGAAGTTCGATTAGACTGATAAACAAGAGTCAGCCTTCCAGCTATTGAAAAACAAACTTTGCAGTGCACCAATCTTGACCTTACCCGAGGGCACCGACGATTTCGTAGTTTACTGCGACGCCTCACACCAAGGACTTGGTTGTGTGTTGATGCAACGGGAAAAAGTCATTGCCTATGCCTCACGACAACTAAAAATCCATGAGAAAAACTATACGACCCACGACCTCGAGTTAGGTGCTGTGGTCTTCGCATTGAAAATCTGGAGACATTATCTCTACGGTACGAAAAGCACCATCTTTACCGATCACAAAAGTCTCCAACACATATTCGATCAGAAAGATCTAAACATGAGACAACGTCGCTGGGTTGAGTCACTTAGTGACTACGACTGCGAGATCAAATACCATCCGGGCAAAGCTAACGTAGTTGCCGATGCCTTAAGCCGAAAAGAACGAGTGAAACCCCTTCGAGTCCGAGCACTTTCTATGACAATTCTTAACGAGCTCCCTGCTCAAATCCTTACCGTTCAACTTGAAGCACTCAACGATGAAAACTTGAAAAATGAAGCCTTGCGAGGCTTGGATAAACAATTCGAAATCAAACCCGATGGAACTCGATACTTCTCTAACCGGGTGTGGTTACCCAAATTCGGAAACTTGCGAGATTTGGTGATGGCTGAAGCTCACAAATCTCGATACTCTATACATCCTGGTTCTGATAAGATGTATCATGACGTCAAAGGGTTGTATTGGTGGCCTAACATGAAAGCTGACATTGCCTTGTACGTCAGTAAATGCCTAACCTGTTCCAAAGTCAAGGCCGAACACCAAAGACCCTCGGGGTTGCTCCAACAACCTGAAATTCCTCAATGGAAATGGAAACAGATTTCCATGGACTTCATCACCAAACTACCGAAAACTCCGAGTGGTTGCGATACCATTTGGGTGATCGTGGACCGTCTCACGAAATCTGCTCATTTTCTGGCCATCAAGGAAACCGACAAGATGGAGCGTCTGACTCGCATCTATGTCAAAGAAATCATCTCGCGACACGGTGTACCTATCTCGATCATCTCGGATAGGGACAGCCGTTTTACTTCTAACTTTTGGCAATCGCTACAGAAATCTCTTGGTACTCGTCTGGATATGAGTACTGCTTATCACCCGCAAACAGATGGCCAAAGCGAGCGAACTATTCAAACACTGGAGGATATGTTACGAGCCTGCGTAGTTGACTTCGGTACTTCTTGGGAAAATCACTTACCGTTGTGCGAATTCTCGTACAATAACAGTTACCATACCAGCATAAAGGCTGCACCCTTCGAGGCACTTTACGGGCGTAAGTGCCGATCACCTATCTGTTGGACTGAGTTAGGAGATTCCCAACTCACGGGTCCATATATTATTCAGGAAACTACTGAGAAAATCATCGGTATCCAAAACCGGCTGAAAGCCGCACGTGATCGTCAGAAAAGCTATGCTGACGTGAGACGCAAACACCTTGAGTTCCAGGTAGGGGACAAGGTACTTCTCAAAGTGGCACCGTGGAAGGGTGTCATTCGATTCGGAAAGCGAGGCAAACTAAATCCTAGATACATCGGACCATTCGAAATCCTGGAAAGGATTGGTCCAGTGGCATACCGCCTGCAACTTCCTGCTGAACTTAGCAGCGTACACAACACATTCCACATTTCTAACTTGAAGAAATGTCTGTCTGACGAGACACTGATTATACCGCTCGACGAAATCCAAATCGATGATAAACTTCATTTTGTCGAGGAACCTATGGAAATCATGGACCGTGAGGTCAAACGATTGAAACAGAGTCGTATTCCCATCGTAAAGGTCAGGTGGAATTCTAGGCGCGGCCCTGAGTTCACCTGGGAACGGGAAGACCAAATGCGACAGAAATACCCACATCTCTTCCCAGATAACGCACCGTCCGTGCACTCAAGCTAATTTCGGGACGAAATTTCTTTAACAAGGGGAGAATGTAACACCTGCATAATTAGGATAATTAATTATGCCTAATTGTTTGTAACTAGTTGTAATTAGTATGTAATAGGACTAATTACAGGCTCTATTTGTATATATATATAAGGTGATTTATATATATATGTGTGTACTTACGCGATTTGGATAAATCGTGCGAATTAACCGGACGGAGTCCGACACAGTTTACTTGGACGTTGGTGACAGAAATTTACTTAAATAATGAGAGCGTATTTTGTTATATAAAATACGCAACCGAACGAGCATTATTTATATATTATCGCGACGACATTTTAACTAACGCAACAAAACGTAATAAACGCGACTTAATAATTTAAATATCTCGACAAATGTTTTTATTATTATTAATTTCAAGGTATTTTATTTAAATACTCCAGTTACATTTTAAAACATAACTATTTGGTTAAATACTAAAAACGAACGATTAAACGATTAGGACACGGAGTAAACACTGGGTTTTGAGGAGTGTTTTTCCCTCCTTCCCTTTTGGGATCAGCCAACACCCCACCACCTCTCAATCTTCTTCTTTCATTTTCACTTATACAAAACACACACACACATTCTAAACTCTCTCCACCCATTTCTTACAAATTTTCGGAATCATCAAAGCAACCCACAAGATTCACATTTTCGGAATCACCACCAAGAGAGGAACAAGATTTACAAAGGCAACATACTCGTTTTCTTCCTTTTTTGGCCTCGATTTGCAATTGTAAGGATTTCTCTAAAAACTTAGATTTACTCATTTTGAGGTATTATTTTGATGTAATATGGTGTACACAACATAGATATAACTTAATACATGAAGAATACACGATTTTATAGCTCAAAAATGGGTTAGATTTGCGTTTTTGGTCCGAAATTCTTGAAACCCGAAAGTTTCTGGGCTGGTGTTCATCAATGCGACACAAGCCTTGTGTCGCATACTATGTCGCATAAACCATGTTGTGTCGTATTTTATGTCTTACTCTGTGTCGTACCTTTGTGTCGTAAACATTATACGACACAACCCTTATGTCGCTATTGATTTAGCATCGCAAGCTTTTGCGACACAATCACTGTGTCGCAGGGCTCTTGTGTCGCATTCCTATGCGACACAACCACTGTGTCGCATACCAAACTTTAGTGTCGCAAAAACACAGAAAACCAGAATTTTAAAGTCAAAGTTACTGTACAAAAAAGTCAAATTTTACTGTAGCAGTACTGTAGCAATTTACTGTAGCAAAGTCAACATTTTAGAAATTTTGCTACAAACCGTCACCAACGGGCCCAAACATGTTTTCCAACAAACGAACAATTACAAACATACGGACAAACATTGGCTATACTAGTTGTGTACAACTAAACGAAACGTCTCGTGAGACGCATACTTACATAACTTCATATGAATAGGCATTTGAAGGTTACGGGTTCGAAGAACCTACTTGCTATATTTACTACTTGCTATTTGCTACGGCATATTACCAGACTCAGGTGAGTCTTACGGCCCCACTTTTACTGTTTTATCTTATTGGGGGAGAAACATGCTACTACTTTTCCTTGAACACAAGTACTAAACTGTTTACTATACCAAACGAAATTGCATGAGTTTACTCACAAACAGAAGTCTCTCCATCATATATCGTTAGTTATGGACTTAAGCGCGAACACTAGTTAATGGATCCATTAGGGAAATGACCCTCCCCGCCCGGGGCAGTAGCGCTGCCACGTACTGATTTACACGTAGAAACGGGTGACTAATTATTCGTTACTGATGCTTGCTCATTTACGAGCATGTCACGGGAGCAAAATTATTACTTACGGGTTAAGCTTCGATTATGAGCCTCATGGCAACGGTATAAACTTACTTATTTACATTTGCTGGACTGCAAATACTGATTTTACGATTGCTGGATTGCAATGGCTGATTTTTACGCCTACGGGCATTACTAATGAAATCTCGTGTTCAAAGCCGATATTACTTACAAACCTGTGAGATTCACCAACCTTTTGGTTGACACTTTTTAGCATGTTTTCTCAGGTACCCGGATGGAGTAGGATTACTCCAGGATTTTAGCTAGAGTCGCATGATTTCAACACAACTGCATTAACGGAGATTCTTAGCATTATCTTTTGTACATTACGATTATGTAATAGAATCTCCCGCTATACGCGTGGACTCTAGGGGAAACTACATTTTGTATACGAAAACACTAAGTTTTCAAACATTATATCTATGGAATGTAACTAATTTACAAACGTTGCATATAGATGTCGTTTGCTTTATCTTTGTGCTGTGATATTTGATTAGTAACACCCCAAACTATGCTTCCGCAAAACAGTGAATTTCGGGGGTGTTACATTTATGGACCAGATTCAAGTGTGTGAATTTGCTGGAACTAGACCAGGCTCATTAAAATGAACTTGTTCCATAATTCCTACGTCGAGTTCTGCATAACAAATATCCTTCAGGAAACACAAATGTCAATACACGTTAATACTAAACAGAAATAACATAACTAATGATAGCTAATCCGTATCAGCATAGAGCGCCTCCCAATCGGTGAAGTCATCATCCATAAGATCGTGTTTTCAACGACCGATGTAGGTGATGCTGACTCCTCTGGATGGTATAGACAGGAGATGCAGTGCCATCCTCTGGATCCTGAATCCAAGCATCTACTGCAGCGATCTCCTCCTCTAGTGGGTCTGTAAGAGTGGGGTGGTCCTGCGCAGTCATGTTTCAAGGTGGGAATAGGTCCCACTGTGGAATGTGCGGAGCGGGATCAGGGCCCATCTGAAAGGGGCACACAGGTATGGAAGGAAGGCCCAGAGCAGTGTGGATCTCAGTGATGGCAGTGTGCTGGACCTTGAGGGCTCTCAGTATCGACCAGGTGACAGCAGGGTCCGCGGTAGTCACCCAATGATGAAGGGTGGATACTCTGGAGGTCCCTGCGGTCTGTCCCTCTGATCGGCGAGATGAAGGTAACCTGGCATGGACGGGACGTAACAGGAATGTCTCCTGAATGTCCACCTCCACCAAGTCTGCCAAGATCTCATCCAAACGAGGGGGCGGTGACTGCGATCCCTTGATGGTCCTCATGCTACTACCCGGTGATGAACTCCGGGAGTGATACATGGCACGTGAGCGTCTCTGACTGCGGGCTCGTGCTCCTGCTAACTGTGAACTCATCCTGTAAAATACAAAAAGGTTAATGGTCTAAACATAATCATTAGCCTTTCATCAGGCGAGGTACTGTATAAGAATGGATTAGATCAAACACAAAAGTAAAAGAAAAATAAATGCTGAAAATATAAGATAGGCTTAGGGTGCCTCCCAAGAGCGCTTTGTTTACCGAGTCTCATAGCTTGACTCTTTCATACCTGCTATTCTTTTAGGGTGATTCGTAGTTATAGACTTCCTCGGTTGAGGGAAAGTCTTCTACGTAGCATTTTAAATGGTGACCGTTTACCTTGAAGTTTCCGTCTGGAGCCTCGAGTTCGACGGCACCATAGGGAAATACTTTAGATATTGTGAATGGACCGCTCCACCGTGTTTTGAATTTACCAGAAAACTTCTCAAATCGGGAGTTAAAGAGTAGAACTTTATCACCTGGATTGAAGCGTGTGGGGCGGAGCTTCGCATCGTGGAGCAGCTTGGTACTTTCTTTGAATTTGTAGGAGCTTTCATAAGCTTGATCTCTTAACTCCGCTAGCTCGTTCAGTTGCATTTTCCGGTGTGTTCCCGTTATCGTAGGATCTAAGCTACAGTTCTTCAGTGCCCAATAAGCTTTGTATTCGTGTTCAATCGGATGATGACATGCCTTTCCGTAAACGAGCCTATAGGGGGTTGTTCCTAATGGCGTTTTATAAGCTGTCCGGAATGCCCATAAAGCATCATCTAGCTTATCTACCCATCTTTCCTTGTGTTGACCAACTGTTCGTTCCAAGATCCTTTTTAGTGTCCGATTTGTAATTTTAGCTTGCCCATTCGTTTGCGGGTGATAGGCCATAGAGGTCTTGTCGGTAACACCATATTGTTGCAATAATTTTATAAACTGAGTATTGCAAAAGTGCGTGCCTCGCTCGCTGATGATCGCTCGAGGAGTTCCAAACCGACAAAATAGCTGTTTTAAGAACTTGGTTACGACTCTCGAGTCATTTGTTCGAAAGGCTTGAGCTTTGACCCATCTGGATACGTAATTGACAGCTACCAGAATGTATTCCTTTCCATAGGATTTTGGAAATGGCCCCATGAAGTCTAATCCTCATATGTCAAATATCTCACATGCTTAGATATTCGTTAACGGCATTTCGTTACGCGTTGTGATGTTTCCAAACCTTTGGCAAATATCGCAGCGTTTCACCAAGTCTTGTGCGTCTCTGAAAATGGTGGGCCAGTAGAATCCTGAGTCGTAAACTTTCTTTGCTGTCAGATTAGCTGCATGATGTCCTCCGGTGGGTCCGTGATGGCTTTGGTGGAGTATGTGTTCGGCTTCTTTCCCATCGACACATCTTCTTACAATTTGGTCGGGACAGACCTTGAACAAATATGGATCATCTCAAAAGTAATGCTTGACATCACGGAAGAATTTCTGTATTCGTGATGATGGCATCCCTTTTCTTGTGATCCCTCCAATAACGAAATTGGCAATGTCTGCAACCTTGCATCTGTTCTCCTAAACTCATTAACTGCTCTTCTGGAAATCGATCTTTAATATCTCTTTCTGCAAGTTGTTCCATTGACGGATTTTCTAGTCAACTCAAATGATCTGCGGCGACATTTTCTGCTCCCCTCTTATCTTTTATCTCGATGTCGAATTCTTGTAGGAGTAGAATCCATCGTAACAATCTGGGTTTTGCGTCTTGCTTTTTGAAGAGGTATTTTAGAGCTTAGTGATCCGTGTACACTATCGTTTTGGACAGTATTAGGTAGGATCTAAATTTGTCAAAGGCAAACACTACGGCTAGCAGCTCCTTTTCTGTAGTTGTGTAGTTTTCTTGAGCGACTGTAAGTGTTTTGCTGGCATAGTAGATTGGTCGAAAGTGATTATCCTTTCTTTGCCCTAGAACTGCCCCAACTGCGAAATCACTAGCGTCGCACATGATCTCAAATGGTAGACCCCAATCTGGAGCGACCATGATTGGTGCGTTGATTAGCTCCTTTTTAGGTAGTTGAAGGCCTTCATACAGTTCTCATCAAACACAAAGTTGATGTCTTTTCCCAGAAGGTGGGTGATAGGTCGAGAAATCTTGGAGAAGTCCTTGATAAAACGGCGGTAGAACCCAGCATGTCCTAGAAAGCTTCGAATGGCCTTAACGTTGGTTGGCGGTGGAAGTTTGGCAATGGTTTCGACTTTTGCTTTGTCTACTTCGATTCCTGATCTTGATATCCGATGTCCTAAAACTATTCCTTCCTTCACCATAAAGTGACATTTTTCCCAATTTAACACGAGATTTGATTCTTCACATTTGGCGAGCATTCTATCGAGGTTGGATAGACATGATGCGAAAGAGTCTCCAAAGACCGAAAAATCGTCCATAAAGACTTCCATGCATTGTTCAATCATGTCATGGAAAATTGCAACCATGCATCTCTGAAATGTTGCAGGTGCGTTGCATAATCCAAACGGCATTTGTCGGTACGCAAATGTTCCGTATGGGCATGTGAACGTTGTGTTCTCCTGTTCCTTCGGATCGAGCGGGATATGGAAATACCCGGAGAATCCATCAAGGAAATAGTAGAATTCGTTTCCTGATAGCCTTTCGAGCATTTGGTCAATAAACGGAAGCGGGAAGTGATCGTTGCGAGTTGCTTCGTTTAACTTCCGGTAATCGATGCAAACCCTCCAACCGGTAACCGTCCGAGTTGGTATAAGCTCATTTTCTTTATTTGTAATGACCGTCATTCCTCCTTTCTTCGGGACGACTTGAACAGGGCTAACCCAAGGTGAGTCAGATATTGGGTAAATCAATCCAGCATCCAAGAGTTTGATAACCTCTTGCTTAACCACGTCCTGAATCTTAGGATTCACCCTTCTCTGCCTCTGCACGGATGGTTTGAAATCGTTCTCCATGAGGATCTTGTGCGTACAATAGTTGGGACTAATTCCTTGTATATCAGAAATTTTCCATGCAATCGCCTTTTTGTGTGATTTGAAAACATCGATGAGTTGAGCTTTCTCCTCGGGTTTTAAATCTTTTGATATTATCACTGGGAGTTGTGACGTTCCATGGAGGTAAGCGTATTCGAGGTGGGGTGGTAATTCTTTTAATTCAAGGTTTGGTGGTTCTTTAATAGATGGCTTCATTCTAGCTATCTCGTCTCTATTCAGCTTCTCATATTCAGCTTGGAATGGTGCCTCATCTATCTCAGGTTCAGATGTGGAGATTGATGCTATTTCAACCCACTCGGTTTTATTTGAGAATTCGTCCGTCTTTAGTTCATATTTGTTGATTGATGATGAGAAAACTTCGTCATTTCTGGTGAGGATGATCCCTCCATCGACGGTGAACTAGAATTCTTGAAATTGAGCGGATGAAGATTGGTTAATGGTGTTTTCAGGGTGTGAAAGTGGTAGTGGTACGGGTTGGTTGTTTAGTTGCGGTTCAAATGATGGTGGTTCAACACTCATTCCCTTGAATGAATCTAGGATTTCTTTAATTGAAGGAAATGGGTTTGGTTCGTTGAATATGGGTTTAACTCTCTTTAGCCAAGGTATCGGTGTACCGCATCCTAATGGAACATCAATTGTTTTGCCATCGGTGCGAGGAAATTTCTTTTCAAACAGGGGAAATAGTAGCTCGTCGGATGTTGTTGGCGAAGTGATTGCGGAATGCAGCCCAGGGTCCTCATTATATAGCTTCCGAACGGTGATTATGGTGTTGGGTATCGGATCCTGGCTGGATAATGCTAGTACTTCATGGAGATGTTCATCAAAAATATCCTGCATGGTATCACACAAACCAAGGTCCTCTTCCAGAGGTTGCTTCATTAATCGATCGACAATAAAGGTGACCTCCTCTTTCCCAACTCTCAATTTTAAAGATTTTTCATTTACGTCGATTACAGCCTTGGCAGTATTTAGGAAAGGTCTGCCAAGGATGAGCGGGATATGGGCGTCTTCCTCAATGTCCATGACAATGAAGTGTACTGGAAAAACGAACTTATCGACTTTGACCATGACATCTTCAGCAATTCCTCGAGGGAGTTTAACTGATCTGTCAGCTAATTGGATGGTCATACGAGTAGGTAATAGGTCATCTAATCCTAATTTCTTGTAGAGGGAATAACGCATAAGATTAACACTAGCACCTAGGTCTGGGCATTACTAATTTGAATACCTTGGAGAAAACAGGGTATAGTAAAACGTCCAGTGTCGCCTAATTTAGGTGGGAGACCATGTTGTACAATTAAAAAACATTCAGCATTCAAGGGTAAACTAACTATTTTCCTAAGTTTTTCTTTGTTTGAAAGGAGTTCTTTAAAGAATTTAGCACACGAGGGCATTTCTACTAAAGCATCTAATAATCTAACATTTAAGTGTAGGCTTTTAAACATTTCCAGATATTTACCGAATTGGGCTTCTTGCTTTTCCTTTTTAAGTCTACCAGGATAAGGTATTCTCGTTCGAGGTACGTTATCTGAAGTTTTGGCTGGTGATGGGTCAGGTGTTGTGACAGGGATGTCAATTGACACGTCTTCACTAGGTGTAGGTGTGGGCAAAGAAGTGTTTTCATGGGTATTATCTGGTGGTGGATCAATTTTGGTTACTTTTCCTCCTCTAGTTACAATTAACACATCATCACTTGGTGGATGAGTGGTGTCGTAGTGATCACCGACATACTTTCCTCAATAAAACTTAAGTTTTTCAAAATAGATTCCATGTTAGAGATTAATTTTTCAGAAATTTTTATCATGGCGTCAATGTTGTCTTGAAATCCAGTTAGTCTTTTGTTTATAACATTTTGTTCAAACATAAAATTTTATAAAGATTGTTTTGAGGAAGGTAAGTGGTTTGTAGGTGAGGAAACAGCCAAAAGTTAAGTTAAAGATCCATTTGGTGTGGGGCTGGTCAAATCAAAATAAGGTGTTGACATGATTGGTCAAAAGTGGGTAAACTAAAACTAAGCTAATCCTAAAGGCAAAAAGGTAACTTTTGATCGATGTTGATCTCTCAAAAGGGTCGCTAAACACTAAAGTTGCTAAATCCTAAAATCGGTTGCCGACGCTCCCCGGCAGCGGCGCCAAAAAACGTGTTGCCTCACACATCGGTCGTTGATATTTCTAATGGTGATGCGTGGTAACAGTGGGTTTTAAATTTATAAGGCTGGGGCCTAGGGTTACTATTATGCTAATCAAGGGGCTAGCAAAGTACAAGTATGACCTAGGATTGTTCTTCAAAGCGCGACAAATTGAAACTAGGGGGTTTAGAGACTTTATGTATTTAGCTAGGGATAAGAGAGTTGGTTTTGGTTTTGGGTTTTCTAAACTAAACTAAACTGGATTAAACTAAACTAAAAAGTGGAGGTTACTTCAATCGTTCAGCGATTAAAGCGATTGTCTACTATGAAATGGTTTATGAGTTGTTAAATATAGAGAGTTCTAATGAAGATAAGTTCGTAAGTTAATGTGAGTTATTACTGCAATCCTTCTATCGGACTAATGCGGAGATGTCCACAATCAGGCAGGCAGAATGTCACGTGGGTTGCAGAATATATTAAAGCATACACCGAAAGTTCTCTCAAATGTATGCCCATATTATCCGACAGTTAATCTCGAATCCTATTCCCCAATCTCGGTTGTCAGAGATGTCCGAATCATGGCATATTTTGTTGAATAAACAATCTTATAAACGGGTTTTACCCTCGCTGGAATAGGTTGGACTAACTGGTCTAGGCGGCCGGATAATATGTCATCACTTATTCGTACGAGTTATCAACATTACTCAGGTATGCAAGAAAACAGGGATGATTTATACTACACATGGAAACCTAAGTATTACATTTGTTATTCGATTCATAATATAACTACCTTCGGTCGTTCTTGACTTCCATACATTTGTACTCCGCTGTAAACATTTCCAGTACTATATCAAAGAACAGTCGAATGGGGCCGTCATATTATTTCACGATAATTAAGGCCGTTTGTATTTCGCTATTATGATAATCCTAAGGCAATAATCAAACAAGAACATGCAATAAGATGATTAAGACAATAGTTCAATGTAAGCATGCAAAATTATTATTTAAGTCGAGGATATTCCGAAAGTTGTCTCAAAAATATCGTCTATATGAATTTAATCTTAATCTACCTCCATTCCCATGTTCCGTGTCTCTTAGATCCTATTTTGGTCTAGAGAACACCGACCATGCCGAGCTCAATGATTCAATCTAACATAATATAACTAAGTGACCTATACCCTATGAGTTAGCTACGTTCATTTTTGGATAAGGTTTTAGTCACAACATGAGTTGGGCAGATAAACGATAAAGATTTAATTCCTACATCTATTTATAATATAAGCCATCCGCAGTCTCATAACATACATCATAATTACATATTTAAAACTTCCTAAACGGCTATCATAGCAGACAATTGAGTTATCTAATTAATCATGGTAATTCTAGCATGCATATTTAAATTTATAAAATAGAGAACCAACATATTTAAATATGATAGATAGATTAAAACCTGGAAAGGTGTACAAATAACTCGTAACTAAAATGCGTCCCGGAGTACCTCCGTATAAATCTTCCTTAGTTAATTAATTAGCTATTCTAATTAATTAAACTAGCCTAAAGGAAGAACTACAACTAATTTTACAAGAAAGAAAAGAGATGAAATGTGTAAGGTGTATGGTGTGTTTTCCAAGGTGTGGAAGGTGTCTTGCAAATGAACCATAGGCTCCTATTTATAGGTAAAATCCGGGGCATTTTAGCAACTTGGGGCACACGTTAGCAAAAGGTGGAAAAGTTGCTAGCACATGTACCCTAAAGCGCGTAAAGGTCTAGCACGTGTTCCCTAAAGTTGCGAAAAGGTCTAGCACGTGTACCAGGCTAGTACGAGCAAGGATGAAAAAGCTGCCGGGAAACGGGGGAAGGGCAGCTAGCGCCGCCACCACTATGGCCGGCGGCGGTGGTGTGGTGGCCGGCGGCGGCCTGCGTGCTGCCGTCCCGGTTCGTCGTCTTTTGCTTCGTTTCTTGATTCGCGCGTATCTTCTTTGTTATGCGTCCGTTTTCGTCGATTATTTTTGCGTTGGATTCGTTTTTTAAAAACGAAGACTTTTATGCAAAGAATCCCAAAAATATGTCTATGATCTTTGGATGTCTCGTACGAATCAATTGAATCTTCCGGCGTACGTAGAATCTTCCGGCGTACGTAGAATCTTCATTCTTCGTCCGTTTTTGTTGATTCTTCTTCTGTTGGATTCGTATTTTGAAAACGAACATCTTGGATAAGATGGATCTTGGTGATGGGTACTTTGTCTTTAAATCTTGTTTTGACGTCTTGAATCTTCAATTGTGCATGGAATCTTCGTTTTTCGTCCGTTTTGCTTGATTTTTCTCGTGCAACTTCATTTTGATCTTCTTGGCAAAGTTTCATTGATTTGCGCATTATTTGAGTCCGAATGCCAAGTATTGTTCCAGAATGAGAGAGATATCGGTGGTAAAAACATGACTTTTTACGCGATATCACCCTTTCGGAGACACTTACTAGCTTTCAAGTAAGTAATCATTTGTGTGGCACTTTTTCGGTTCTCTCCTTTTATCACTAGAGTTTCTCCTGTTCGTAGTGGTATACATACCAAATTCTCGAAACATACAATCTCTGCGTGGTTCTTTGACAACCAATCCATACCGACTACGATGTCAAAACTTCCCAACTTAACCGGTAGAAAGTCTATTTCGAAGAGATGACCTTCTAACTCCAAGGTGCATTCCGGTACTATTTCTCCTGACTCGATCAACTCACCATCGGCTAGTTCTATAGTGTATTTGTTATTTAGTTTACGGGATTCAAGTTCTAATAGTGGTCTAAACTTAGTAGACACAAAATTTAAATCGGCACCCGAATCAATTAACACAGAGGCATAATGGTTGTTTATGAGAAACGTAACAGTGATGGTGTTAGGGTCCTGGCGTGCCTCTTATGCTCCGATCACGAATGCCCTTCCTTGAGCCGGTTGATTGTTGATGTTGTTGGCTCGGTTGTTGTTACCGCGATTGTTGTTGTTGCGGTTTTGGTTGTTGTTGTTGTTAAGTTTAGGGCATCTGTTCCGATAATGCCCCTGCTCACCACACTTAAAACACCCTTGGTTTTGACGTTCATTGTTTGTTTGTGGAGGAGGGTTGGTTCTACAGTCCTGGGTTTTGTGACCCCATACCCTACAGTTGCCACAATACCCACACCCACCCTCGTGGTGTCGAGTTCACTTTCCACACTTAGGCTTGTTACCTAGGCATGGTTTTGATTCAGTAGTGGTGGCAGCGTACGCTTTTGCGTTTCCTCCACTTTTCTTGTTCTGCTGACCCTGACGGTCAGTTCTACCACCATTCCACTTTCTCTTTGCTCCACCAAAACTACCAGCATCAGTGTTACTTGATTCGCCTTTCCCTGACACAACCTTCATAGTTAGGGTCCCCATTTTGACCGCCTCATCGGTCAACCTTTGCGCTAGAGTAACAGCGCTCCTGAATGTGGCAGGTTCTGATGATGTAACTAGGCTCCTGATCTGAGGTACCAATCCCCAGATGTAACGCTCAATGCGTTTAAACTCGGGTGTCACCATATGTGGAACAAGTCGTGCTAGTTCCTGAAACTTAGTGGTGTACCCAGTGATATCAGCACCAATCATCTTAATGTACCACAAATCAGTTTCTACCTTCTGCATCTCACTACGGGGACAGAACTCTTCCAACATCATGTTTTTCAGTACTCCCCAGGACATAGAATGGGTAGTTTCCCGTCCAAGGGATTGAAGTTGACTGTTCCACCATGTTAACACCTTGTCAACTAAGGTACACGTGGCATACTTCACCATACAGTCTGGTAAACTGTCACTGATATCCAACACCGATTCATCTTTTCTATCCACTGAATGATACCAATAGCACCCTCTGTGCCGCGGAAAGTCGTTGGCTTACAGGCCAGAAATGTTTTGTATGAACACCCGCGTCGAGTATTCACAGTAGTCTCAGCGTTCACAGGGGTAGACCCATTGTTATTTATCACATTCTCGTGATTATAGCTTGCTTCATACTGAGCAATGCCTTCAGCTATTCGTCTCGCGATCATTTGCTCAGCAGTTTCCTCGTTGTTGAGTGGTGGAGTGTTTTCAGGGAATGGAGGTGTGGTCGTTCCGTCGACTGTTCTTAGTTGTTCGTCATTTTGGTGGCATGATTCCGTTCTGCGGCTAAGAAAATGCAGAAGTCAATGCCAAGATAATGAATGTGAAGAACAAGATTTCACATCGTTTAGTAAAGGAACAGTATGAAGGATGAAGAACAAGGTTTCACATTACGTGTCACACGACTTTGAATCGTCCACATGTATTTAATATAATATAATCACATTGGCCAGGCGTTATTATATGATGCTAAATACATATTTCTTTTCATCATCATATAACACAATCAGGTTCAAAGGGATTCAAGATAATAATCAATATTTATAGTATGATATGTTGCAAGGTTTACAAGAAAGGTTTACAAGAGGTTATCGGTTTGTTTTCGTTCTAACACGTGTATTTAAATGTAAGTAGGATACGAGATATAAACCAAACATAAATTATATTATATCAAAAGTTACAACACTTATACAATAGTTTTGTGCAAAACAAGATAGGATTTCTAATACACCCATCGATGGTTAGCGCTATACAAAAGATAATGGGTTTCCTATACATATACCCATTCTAACAAAAGTTTTCACCTAGTACATACATAGTTGGCACAGTCTGCCATACATGGATCTAATAAAAATAAGGTAAATACAATCCCACAGCTGTCCTCAGCACAACTATCAGCACACAAACCCCAGCCATCATACCTATCATCCTAGCACGCCTCTCCCACATCATCAGACGTGCACGAGCTGACTCCGCGATCTCCCTCACCATAACCATATTGCCCTCTACAAAGGCAAATCTCACATATGTGGAAACCATATCTCCATTCAGGCGGGAGACATCACTCCTTAGCTCACCAATATATGCACCCCTGTCAGCAGAAATGCGAAACAAGGTATGTATCATAGCAACAAGAGTAGGGATGGTCAACTCTACCGGCTCTCCGGTGGTAGGAAGTGGAGCTGGTGATCGCGAGGACTCCCCAGTCTCAAACGTAGAGGGAATATCCTCTAGTGATCTACACCGCCCTAGCATAGGAATCATCCACTCCAAATGTGCAAACCTAGGTACTCTCTGTGGTGGCTCAGTAGACTCGACCATCGGTGCCTTGTCTCTCGGCGCTAAGGGTCCAGTGGGAACATCTCGTACACGCATCCTCGGTGTCCTGCTCAATACCGGTCCTCTAGAAGGCCCAACAGCCATATGATGTGTCTCCATAAAATTAGATCCTAACATGCGTGTGGTAGGATCAGTAGAAGCAGTAACAAGTGTGACCACAGGTGCGGTCGGTGGAGGTGCTACATAGGCATCACTAGAGTGGTCAGATGTAGCTTTAGGATGAACAGTCGGGCTCTCAACTCCTGAACTAGCACTGCTATGATAGGTGTCCTCAGTCGGCTCCTCATCGGAGTCAGTCACGTAAATCGGGAATTGCCTCGACATGCTGAGACAAAAGAAATCGTGGGTGACACGTCAGTCATATGTTAGATGTATGCAAAAGTATGAATGAATGCACTGAATGTTCTAGCCACGGCTATAGTCTAGGTCTCTAAGGTTTCAATTCACTTAAAGACTGCTAGTTCTCTATAACCAATGGCTCTGATACCAAGTCTGTCACACCCCGCCAAACGGTAATTACGATTAGTTCTAATTAAGTTTGCGGAAGCTTGGTGATGTGGTGGGGCTGCGATCAGTATTACAATCAACAAGTACATACATACACAGAGCATATGGTTATTGCAGAACGAAATAGTTTAAGATGCCATTGGTTATCAAGTTTTACTAAAGGGTTACAACTTAGAAAGTTGCAACAATAGTAGTAGTAGTGTTTGAAATAGTATATCATATAAATACATAATTTCAAAAGTAGATTTCATAAGTATGACTGCAGTGTTGCAGTTATACAAAGAAAATCCAGCTGTCCCAAAAGAAGTGGCATCCTAATATGTCCAGGGTAGTCCGTCCTGATATGCATGCAGTTTCTTACTTACGCTGCTAATTCCCTGAAAAACATAGAGTAAATCGTCAACAAAATTGTTGAGTAAATTCACAGGTTTGTAAGTAGTGTAGGAAACACAGGTTAATCATTTAAGAATAACATTTTCAATTAATAGTAGTTATTTGCTTTGTAGGAAACACAAGTTAATCAATTGAGAGAAACATTTCCTAAAGTAGTAGTTTGTAGGAAACACGGGTTATTTAATGAAAATAACATTTCCCAAATTGTAGTTTGTAGGAAACACAGGTTAATCCAATCAAGGAATAACATTTCCTAAATCGTTGCTAGTACGAAACACAGGTTAATCTAACTAAAGATCAACATTTCCAAAATAGTTGTTCGTAGGAACTCACTTCCTAAATAATAGTTTTGTGGGAAAAATTAGACGGTGATCCCTTGAAAGGTGATCTAAACCTGTCGAGTTAAAGCAACGCGACCTAACCCTATAACAAAACCATGACCAGCAGTAGTTGTTTGCCAAATAGGACCTGTAAGTATACGCTCCAAAACTGTAGGAGGGTCGTCACGGCGATAGTACTATCCGTATACTTAGTGGCTAGAGTCACCTAGCTAATGGTTATAGTCTGTAGCCATAAGGACTTTTATGCACTACATCGTAAGCCTAGGTCCGTACTAGGATTCGTTGTCTAGTTCCCAAAAATTGTATGAAAACAGCATTTCATAAATAGTAGTTCAAATAATCGTATTCGTGTGAAACATCATTTCATAAACAGTTTGAGTAAATACATACAGTATTTAAATAAGTTATTGCATGCAGTAGCAAAGCAATTGCTATGTTTTTCACCCCAAGTTTTAAAAGCATTAAAACAGTGAAAATGGGTGATGTGTGATAAGTATATGCAATTATAATAACAAGTTTAAATTAAGGAAATACTAAATAATACTATCACACAATTCAGGCAAGATTGACCCATTCATGTAATATAGCTTAATAAGTAAGACCAAATTCGAACACAAGGTACACAAGAAAAAGTGATTCTTATTTATAACTAATTATCTATTTATTCTAATTACAGATATTTACAATTATAATACAATTAAATACAAGGATCCAATTTACAATAATCTACAAGATAAGGGGGACGTTTTAGTTCCGAACGAACATATTTATATTTATATTTTGATACAGATTCTAATAGATAAGTTTTAAGGAACAACTTAGGTATACTCAATTGGATAAAAGATTATTATTATTCAAACTATTATTTATTAAACTTATTATATGTACTTATGTCTATTTGCTTTGTTGGCTATTATTACTGGTGATTTACTTATGTAGAAGGTCACTTAGGGTTAAGTCAAATCCTCATCATAGCAACACAATCATAAGGTTACGCAAAGTGTTACTAATTAATAAGCTCTATCATCAATTTATTATACAATTTCTATGGTTAGGCTTGAATCGCAGTATTACTTTATATTAATGACTTATTCTTAGTTTATCGCATAAGGTTAAGATCAAAACATAAACACAATCACTTAATTTATATAAACAGTTTATGGTCATCCTAGTTTAATATAAATCAGTCTAATTATGTCAAGAACTTTCATTAATATATCATAATAAAGACAACTCTTGTATAATAAACATTCAATAATATAATTCCAACATAAACATATAATTCAAATAATAAACTTAATAAACATTTATTCAAACAAATATAATGAAAACCTAATTCACAATTAAATCAAATAAACAATATCATAAATAACTCAATAAGGTTATTAAAGTTACAAGGATAAAGAAATCGAACCAATTGACGAATTAGCTTTTCCTAGGGTTAAAAACCTTCAAACCCTAGCTCTTTAGCCTCCAAAATCGCACCTAAAGTCGACCTAAAACCCTAACTTTCGGTTTTAGTATTCTTGAATCGTATATGGTTTAAGCTAATTTGAGCCTCTATTTATAGTATTAAAAACCGACATCCCAACCGCCGGTTGGGTTCTCCAACAGTCCAACCGCCGGTCGGAGTTATTTGAATCCGGGTCCAACTCCACGTGTCTGCACCACCTTTAAAACCCTAAAGCCCAACCGCCGGTTGGTTTATCCAACCGCCGGTTGGATGTAAATTCCAGAATATTCCATTTTCGAGCTTGGGCTTAACTTTTGGACTCTCAATCTTCATATCCGGACTTTATTATCTTTTTGGCCCAATTCTTCATTTTAACTCTTTTAGTCTTCATTTCTTCAAGGTTTAAACTCCTTTTTCTTCATTTCTTCATTTTCTTTAGTTTCTTTCAGTTTTGATTAGTTTTTGCTTCTTTTTCTTCATTCTTTGATTAAAATATATTTCTGCAAATATTAACAAAATAAGTATCTAAAATCATATAAATGCACTAAAATGTATATAAATATAGGGATAAATTACTGTAAAATATACTATCTATTTGATGCTTATCAAATATCCCCACACTTAAGTTCTGCTTGTCCTCAAGTAGAAAACTGTATAAAATTTAAAAATAAGCATCAAACTAATATTTAAAAATCAGAATACCAATACTAAAAATTTGTTTCATAAATTTAATAATTTAAACAATTTAATTAACATGGATAACTATAATGTATAAATAAAATTGTTATCATTTGTGTAATATATAGCTCATGAATGATTACTAATATATTTGTCCAATTTAAACAATCTATATTTATATTTCTGAATACACTTTTTATTGTTAGTATGTATATTACTTATGATTTCCACATATGATATACCTTTAAATTTAATTATACAATTTACTTTTATATTCTAATTAAAGATATGAAATACATTTTTAAGAATCAAGACATTGGTGACAGGTCTGCATTTTCATGCAACAGAGCAACATAACTTGATTCAGGTTTAAGCAAAACCAGACTTGGTCAAACCATTTTGGCGACCTCATTAGGTATCTTTTATTTTTAAGACTTTTCACGCACTTTTGACTTGCGTTTGATTAATTTTTAAGTATATATTAATAGAAACCAGGTCTATACTTTCGTATAACAGAGGAAACCATCAATATATACCCCCAAATGTACTCACATAAGTAAAAAGATATAAAATTATTGCATAATAAATTTAAAAATTAAGACTTTTATGTCATACATCATATTATGTATCATAAAATAATAAACAAGTTATATTATTAATTTATTAAAATTCAGAAATCCTCATATAGATTGCCTATTAGTATATCATATCATATAACTATATATCACTTCCTTTATTAAGTAGCTTACATTATATATACAAAACAGTTAATCCACATTAAAGTCTAAACTTTTAAATACAAAACAAAACTTTTAACAAAATTATTCTAACTAATAAATACTTAGTTATTTACTTAAAATTTTAAATTTTCAAAAATTTTAGACAAGACAAACTTAATTGTTTAATTAAAGAAATTCTTTTTCTTACGATCCCTATCCCCACACTTAAATTATACAATGCCCTCATTGTATAAAAACTGATAAACCAAAGTGAGTAAGGGAAATAAAAATAGAACAGAAAAACTCCCCTGACTGAAATTATAAATTTCATCATTGGCTAAGAAAAATCTTCTTGGTTGATTCCTTCATCTCTTGAAAAATAATATACAACATCCACACTTTCGTAGTTAATCATGATTGCATTTAGCATATGCAATAAGCCTTTAAACCCCTCGGTATCCCAAGTGGACGAGTTATAGTCTCGTGAGGGTTTCCAGTGAACACACCCACAAAGTTCAAACCTGAAAATAAAAACATACATATAAAAATAAACATGGGTTGTCTCCCATGAAGCACTTTTGTTTATATGTCGATAAGTTCGACATTATCTGATAACTTATCCTTCCAAAGTTATATCTGAAATATTTTCGATAATATTGTCTTCATAATATTTCTTCAAACGATGTCCATTAACTGTAAAAATATTTCCATCAAAAGCTATCAAATCCACACTCCCATTTGTATGAACTTGGTGAATAACAAACGGTCCGCTCCATCTGGATTTCAATTTACCCGGAAATAACCGAATTACACAAAAGCACACGTTCTCCAGCAACAAACTCTTTATCTCCTCCAAGTCTTGCATCATGCCATTTCTTCGTTCTTTCTTTATAAAACTTTGAATTTTCATAAGCATTCCAACGAAGCTCATCTAACTCATGTAACTGTAAAAAGCGATGCTTACCAACTTCATCGATATCCATGTTGCATTCTCGAAGTGCCCAATATGCTTTGTGTTCTATTTCCACTAGTAAATGACAAGCTTTTCCATAAATTAATCTATACGGAGTACAACCTGTAGGTGTTTTAAATGCTGTCCTATATGCCCAAAGTGCATCATCTAACTTTTCCGACCAATCTTTTCTGTTAGAACCAACAGAACGTTCCAAAATACGTTTTAATGCACGATTGGTATTTTCCACCTATCCACTAGTACATGGATGATAAGGTGTAGCGAATCGATGACTAACTCCATACCGTTTTAATACTTTCTCTAATTGAGTATTACAAAAATGAGTACCTCGATCACTAATCAATGCTCTGGGAGTTCCAAATCTTGAGAATAATCGGTTAAGAAATTTCACCACAACTCTAGCATCATTCGTAGGTAATGCTTTTGCCTCAGCCCATTTAGAAACATAATCCACAACTACTAATATATACTTATTACCGTGACTCATAGGAAATGGTCCCATAAAATCAATACCCCAAACATTAAAAATTTCACAAACCTGTATACTATTTTGTGGCATCTCATCACGTTTAGAAATGTTCCCAGCTCTTTGGCAAGAATCACAATTCCTAACAAATGCATATGTATCTTTAAAAATCGTTGGCCAATAAAAACCTGCATCAAATATTTTCTTTGCAGTGTAACTTGGTCCATTATGTCCTCCTACTAGTCCTTCATGACAATGCTTTATAATCTGTTGGGCTTCTTTACCATCTACACATCTTCTAATTATGCCATCTGCACAGTATCTGAAAAGAAATGGATCTTCCCAAAAATAATACTTTAAATCAGAAAAGAATTTCTTCTTCTTCTGGCAATCCATCTTTGGTAAAATTTTAGTAACCAAATAATTTGCATAATTCGCAAACCACGGTATCTCTTTCAATTCTTGTACTGTCATAAGTTTCTCATCAGGAAATGAATCTTGAATTTCCTCTTCATCTAATGCTTCCAACTCTGGATTTTCTAACCTTGACAAATGATCAACTGCGACATTTTCAGCTCCTTTCTTATCCTTGATTTCAATATCAAATTCCTGCAATAAAAGAATCCATCGCAATAAACGAGGGCGCGCATCCTGCTTATTAAACAAATACTTCAAAGCAGAATGGTCAGTATAAACCACAGTTTTAGTTAAGACAAGATATGAACGAAATTTATCGAAA
This sequence comes from Helichrysum umbraculigerum, assembly GCA_949592205.1. NCBI lineage: Eukaryota > Viridiplantae > Streptophyta > Magnoliopsida > Asterales > Asteraceae > Helichrysum > Helichrysum umbraculigerum. Next base: position 69,508,958 of record CATIUR010000003.1, read on the forward strand.
GCAAAAACCACTGCCAGAAGTTCCTTTTCCGTTGTTGTGTAATTTTCCTGAGCATCTGTTAATGTCTTACTGGCATAATAGATTGGCTTAAACTTTTTATCAATTCTCTGCCCTAAAACAGCTCCAACCGCATAATCACTAGCATCACACATTAATTCAAAAGGTAGATTCCAGTTTGGACCTGTCATAACTGGAGCAGATGCTAACTTTTCTTTTAATGTATCAAACGATTGTTTGCATTATCTGTAAATTCAAACTTTGCATCTTTTTCCAACAAATGATTCAACGGTCTTGCTATCTTTGAAAAATCTGGTATAAATCTCTGATAAAATCCAGCGTGTCCCAGAAAGCTCCTTATTCCTTTTACATTTGTAGGATAAGGTAATTTTGAAATGGCTTCAATCTTCGCTTGATCTACCTCAATTCCTATTTTAGATATTTTATGACCTAAATCAATTCCTTCTCTAACCATAAAGTGACATTTTTCCCAGTTAAGAACTAAATTTGCCGTTTCACATCTCTGCAACATCTTCTGTAAATTCTTTAAACAAGAATCAAATGAATCACCAAATACTGAAAAATCGTCCATAAAAACTTCCATGAAATCTTCTACCATATCATGAAATATTGCGATCATGCAACGCTGAAACGTAGCTGGTGCATTACATAAACCAAACGGCATCCTTCTATAAGCAAATGTACCAAACGGACAAGTAAATTTTGTTTTGTCTTGATCTTCGGCTGCAATCGGTATTTGAAAATATCCTATAAATCCATCCATAAAACAATAGAATTCCTTTCCTGCTAGCCTTTCTATCATTTGATCAATAAATGGTAATGGAAAATGATCTTTCCTAGTAGCATCATTTAATTTCCTATAAGCAATACAAACTCTCCATCCCGTTACCGTCCTTGTTGGTATCAAATCATTCTTCTCATTTGGTATAACCGTTATTCGGCTTTCTTTGGTACAACATGTACTGGACTTACCCATGGACTATCTGAAATAGGATAGATTAATCCTGAATCCAGCAATTTAATGATTTCTTTTCTGACAACATCTTTAACATTCGGATTCAATCTTCTCAATGGTTGTACGACTGGCTTGAAATCTTTTTCCATCAATATTTTATGAGTACAGTATGTAGGACTAATTCCCTTAATATCCGTGATTTTCCATGCTATGGCTTGTTTATGCTGTTTAAGAACCTGAACTAATCGTTCTTTTTCTGCTATCGATAATTTCGAAGATATTATAACTGGCAAGTCTAATGTGCCTTGTAAATAAGCATATTCCAAATGTGCTGGTAGCTCTTTAAGTTCCAACTGTGGTGGTTCTTCAATAGATGTCTTGATCTCAAATATATCTTCCTTCAAACAAGGAATATTGTTCACAGAATATGGTATCAATTCTTGATTAATAATTTTAGCAATTGGCTGTATTTCTCCCTCTTCAGGATGTTGGTGAATAACCACGGTTGCTTCTTCCAAATCTTCATCTTCTTCTAATAACTTATCAAATTCTGCTAAATCCTTTGCAGTGTCAAACTCTTCAGTCCATCCATTAAGGATTCCTATATCTGCTTGATCTTTTCCTAAAAAATCTTGAAAAGAAGAGTTATCCATATATTCATATGAATTTAAATAATAACAAGTATCATCCACATAATCAGTAAATTTCATGGAATTATTAACATCAAAAACAATTTTATCATTCCCTAACCTCATGGTAATTTTTCAATTAAAAACATCTATTAGGGCATGTGTAGTTGCTAAAAATGGTCTTCCTAATATAATAGGGACTTTAGGGTCTTCTACCATATCTAAGATTACAAAATCACATGGAAAAACAAATTTATCAACTTTAATTAAAACATTTTCAACTATTCCCCTAGGATATTGCACAGATCGGTCAGCTAATTCAATACACATACGAATAGGTTTTGGTTCTCCTAATCCTAAACACATATAAAGAGTATATGGCATTAATGAAATACTAGCACCTAAATCTGCTAATGCATTTTCAATAGTAATTTCACCAATTTTGCAAGGTATAGTAATACTCCCTGGATCTTTGACTTTTGGAGGTAGCTTATTCTGCATTATTGCTGAGCATCTCGCATTCATAGTCACCTTTGTCACATTATCCAGTTTACTTTTGTTAGTCAGCAGCTCCTTAAGATATTTTGCATACTTCGGCATTTGAGCTATAGCTTCAACAAAAGGAATGTTAATATAAAGTTGTTTCAGATTTTCCAGAAACTTGTGGTATTGTTCATCTTCTTTTTCCTTTCTCATAGCAGCTGGATATGGAAGTGGGGGTGTATAGTCTTTAATGACTTCTTTAACCTTATTTTCTCCAATGCTCTTTTTATTTGGTTGTATGTCTTCATCAATTGTTTCTTTTTCAACCTGTTCAGACTCAACAATTTTATTAGTTATAACAGGAGAGTCAACATTCTTACCACTTCTGGTAATTACTGCTTTAGCTTGCTCCTTTGGATTTGTTTCAGTAAATCCTGGCAATGTTCCTGGAAATTGCTCCTGTAATGTTTTAGCAATCTGATGAACTGATCCTTCAATTTGTTTAATTGATGCTTCATTATTACGCATCCTTGCATCATGATCATCCATTCTTTTATTACTTGCTTCAACCATTTTTCCCAAAATGCCTTCTAACGTATTGATTATGTCAGAATAGGACGGATTTTGTCCCGTTTTGACATAGAAACCTGGTGCTCCTTGTTGATACTGTTGTCCTGGTTGATTAGTTCTTCTAAAGTTAGAAACTTGACGATAATTTGGATTTCCTTGAAAATCCCCATACATAACTTCTTCAGTGCTTATTTCATTGTCATTATTCGGACATTATGTCTTTAGATGATTTCCTCCACATATTTCACAGCCAATCCTGATTGCATGAACTTGTTCATTCACTTTCTTAATATATCTTCCCATACTTTCCAATTTTGCAGTGATAGCTGCGAGACCATCACTGTCTTCAGATATCCTTTTTCTTCTAGATGAACCATCATCCCATAACTGAGAATGCTTAGCTAATTCTTCAATTCCGGCTTTTGCTACTGCTGGAGTTTTCTTAGGTACTAGGCCTTGTGCATCTAACTGTTGACGTGTTGCTCGATCAACTCCTTTATAGAATACCGTTATTTCCTGTTGGACATTCAAATCATGTTGTGGACATTTATGTAACATTTCCTTATATCTTTCCCAAGCTTGATATAGAGATTCATCGGGTTTCTGCTTAAAATTCCTAATTTCATCGATCATCTTCGATGTTTTGGAAGGTGTACAATACATTTTTAGAAATTTTGTACGAAAATCTTCCCAAGTAGTAATAGATCCGGCTGGTTCATTATTAATCCATCTCTTAGCTCCATCCTTTAATGTTAAAGGAAATACTCGTAACATAACCTGATCTCTTGTAACATTAGGAATATTAAACATATCTGCAATCTCTAATATTTTCTCAACATGCTCGTTTGCATCTTCTTTATCTTCTCCTCTGAAAGGATTCTCTCTCAATTCCTTCAGAAATTGTCCCTTTAATTCAAACTCTACTTCTCTAGCTATAGTAGGCCTAACCACTCCCGGTCTTGGATCTCCACGAGTTTGAATCGTGTAATCCTCAAGCGTCATGTTAGCTATGTCTGCCATATCTCTTTGTTTTGGTTCAGCCCCTCTTGGATATACTGTATGTTGTCCCGAAGGTACTTTATCTAACTCTGAATCGGAGTAATACCCTTTTTTAGCCGTTTTGACTAAACTGTTATGAAATATTAAATCGTCTTCGTCAGATGAAATTTTTTGTTCTGGCGAATTAGGTGGCGCGTATGATAATCGTCTTCTAGAAAGAAATTCTCGTTCTGGTTCGTCAAATGGACTAAGTGGATCCGGATGAAGTGTGCGGGTCATACATCCATCTGCAACAAAAACAAAATTTAGTAGTACCTTAAATTCAAAAATAAATGTTAATAATAAGTTAATAATATTCAAGTTGGTGTATATATATCCCGATAATTAATAATAAAACACATTCAAAATTAAATAATCAAAGAATAATACCCAACCCAAAATTTTCCTATTTGTTAGTTATGCAAGTTAGTTATTCATACAACAATTCGAAATTACAGTGATTTTTGTTCAATTTCTTTTACAAAGCTAGTCAATAGATCTCGGTAGCTCCATTGATAGTACACAAAAGCGGAGAAACAGGTCAGCGCAAAGCTTATTAAAAACCTATTTCTTTCGAGAAGCACCTTACCTCTTATATGATAAATCAATGAGGTAGGGCTTTACTCTCCTTATACCTTTGTTTTTGTCAGTATTCTCAATGGGTGAGCCGATATTTCTTATTGATTTTGCAAAGTATCAGAAATAAAAATTATACAAGTTAAATAATTAGTTTAAAATAAAATACACCGCTCCCCCGGAAAAACAAAAGTTCAACCGGTTAAGTGTTCCCCGGCAGCGGCGCCAAAAACTTGATGTGTGCTAAGTATAGGCAATTATAATAACAAGTTTAAATTAAGGAAATACTAAATAATACTATCACACAATGAAGGCAAGATTGACCCGTTCATGTAATATAGCTTAATAAATAAGTCCAAATTCGAACACAAGGAACACAAGAAAACGTGATTCTTATTTATAACTAATTATCTATTTATTCTAATTACAGATATTTACAATTATAATACAATTAAATACAAAGATCCAATTTACAATAATCTACAAGATAAGGGGGACGTTTTAGTTCCGAACGAACATATTTATATTTATATTTTGATACAGATTCTAAAAGATAAGTTTTAAGGAACAACTTAGGTATACTCAATTGGATAAAAGATTATAATTATTCAAAGTATTATTTATTAAACTTATTATATGTACTTATGTCTATTTTCTTTGTTGGCTATTATTACTGGTGATTTACTTATGTAGAAGATCACTTAGGGTTAAGTCAAATCCTCATCATAGCAACACAATCATAAGGTTACGCAAAGTGTTACTAATTAATAAGCTCTATCATCAATTTATTATACAATTTCTATGGTTAGGCTTTAATCGCAGTATTACTTTATATTAATGACTTATTCTTAGTTTATCGCATAAGGTTAAGATCAAAACATAAACACAATCACTTAATTTATATAAACAGTTTATGGTCATTTTAGTTTAATATAAATCAGTCTAATTATGTCAAGAACTTTCATTAATATATCATAATAAAGACAACTCTTGTATAATAAACATTCAATAATATAGTTCCAACATAAACATATAATTCAAATAATAAACTCAATAAACATTTATTCAAACAAATATAATGAAAACCTAATTCACAATTAAATCAAATAAACAATATCATAAATAACTCAATAAGGTTATTAAAGTTACAAGGATAAAGAAATCGAACTAATTGACGAACTAGCTTTTCCTAGGGTTAAAAACCTTCAAACCCTAGCTCTTTAGCCTCCAAAATCGCACCTAAAGTCAACCTAAAACCCTAACTTTCGGTTTTAGTATTCTTGAATCGTATATGGTTTAAGCTAATTTGAGCCTCTATTTATAGTATTAAAAACCGACATCCCAACAGCCGGTTGGGTTCTCCAACCGCCGGTTGGAGTTATTTGAATCCGGGTCCAACTCCACGTGTCTGCACCGCCTTTAAAACCCTAAAGCCCAACCGCCGGTTGGTTTATCCAGCCGCCGGTTGGATGTAAATTCCAGAATATTCAATTTTCGGGCTTGGGCTTAACTTTTGGACTATCAATCTTCATATCCGGACTTTATTATCTTTTTGGCCCAATTCTTCATTTTAACTCTTTTAGTCTTCATTTATTCAAGGTTTAAGCTCTTTTTTCTTCATTTCTTCATTTTCTTTAGTTTCTTTCAGTTTTGATTAGTTTTTGCTTCTTTTTCTTCATTCTTTAATTAAAATACATTTCTGCAAATATTAACAAAATAAGTATCTAAAATCATATAAATGCACTAAAATGTATATAAATATAGAGATAAATTACTGTAAAATATACTATCTATTTGATGCTTATCAAGGGGCTATGAACTCACGGAAGATGTGATAGCTAGCGGTGGAGAGTCGTGTAGCCCGAGGTACGTCAACCTATACGATGTAAACGTATTAACATAAGTGATTGATTATTTATCGTATCACGTTAATAGTTTGTTTGTGTTGAAGAAATCGTTAAGTTCTTAAATTTGTACAAGTCGTTGGTGATGATGTGCTGAAAAATAATTATTATTTTTCAAAGTATGTTCATTGTTTAAACCTTCGTTGCATGTAAGTATATACATATATATATACTTTTTAGTTGAATATATATATTCATATATATATTACTTGTCGTCGTTGTATAAATATATAATTGGTTCATTACATATATATAAGTGTCGTTTGTTCCAAAAACCTATTTTCATTGGTTACGAGGTTAATCTCGTTTTATCCCATTGTGTGTGTGTGTATATATATATATATATATATATATATATATATATATATAGAATAGTTTGTCGTTCGTATATATATATATATATATATATATATATATATATATATATATATAATTATTAGTCGATGCTAAATTATATATATATATATATATTGATAGTCCTGTAATCACTATTAATTAGTGATTTGGAATCACAAAATGTAAAGTTTAATTGTAGAAGGGGGGGTTGAATACAATTTAAAACAATTTCAGATTTTACCAAGTGTTTCAGTTTGTTTTAAATTGATTATCTATAACAGAGTATGACGGTATTGAAATAACAGATTAAAGATATAACAGTATCAAAGAACGAAAAGTAATAGTAGCTGAAAGTGAATTGTATTGATTAAATTCACGAAGTGTTGAATGCGGAATGGATTAACCAAAGTTAATCCAATTCAAACACTTAGCTAGATTATTACAATGAAGAGTATTAACTACAGTGGACAAACACGCTGATAGTTAACCTCGCTGAGTCTTAATATACACCTAGACAAACTAGTTCTCTGACAAACAGAAGAACGGTGCATATGACGACTAGCCTCTATAGTACAAAACACTGAACTATTTATACTACAAGAGTTCCTAAAATATCGCCTACAAAATAGGATCTTGGAAGGACACGTGTTGCTGCTTGATTGGTCCTGATCTCTGATAAACCGACATTTTGCGGGTCCCAATTGTGTTACCGCAAATATCTCGTTACCTTAAAACCAATCACTTGCTGCCACGTAATCTTTCGGACATTCTTCGAACTGGAACACTCTTGCTGATGTATAGATAAGTACAGTACTTTTTAGTACTTGATGATTGAGAGGCTTTATTGAATAGTCACTGAAGATGCAGCAATCCTCCTCACTCACTGCGAGCTAACATGCTCTTGTAGAATGAACTGAACAAAAGATCTTCAGTGACTAGCTGTTATTCTGGCAGTGACTTTTGCTTTTATTGATTGGAAGAAGTAATGCTCTCGCTGACGTTGAGCAGCGACACACCAAGTTGAGCTTTAAATCTTCCTCAGAAATATCGAACAGAATGATTGACGATCAGCGAAACCTATCATTAGCAACAGCAGCTTCGATACAATCCATTTCTTCATCGAGTAGTGTACAGTTGAGTTGGTCAGCGACCAGTGACTTTATCGTGGTCAGCGACCAGTGACTCAACAATCTCCCCCTAAATGATTGTGATTGAAGCTCCTTAGACAAACTTGTTGCTGTGAAAGTTTATAGTCAGTGTTTAAGAATTTAAACATTCAGTGACTGTATACTTGTGAACCATTCATCTTTCTTTTTGGATTCTTTTGATATGATCTGAGTTTTGCACTAAAGTTCAAATATTATTGAAACTAAAAATATAAAGTACATGATCATTCTTAGTTACATTATTCTAATCTGATTTAGATGAGTCAATCTTCTTCAGCGATCAAGAGATTCAACAACTTTTGAGGTCTTCAGCTTTGACTCACATTCCTTTGATAGAAGTCTCTTTGTAAACGGGAAGACCTTCAACCAGAGTGAAATCAGGCCAAACATTCATCCTTCTTGGCATATGATTCAAAGCTTTATCAGGGAGAGATATAGAGATGGCGTCAGTGAACACAATCTCATCAGTGAGAATATACCTCATCACAGTGCACTTGTCATCAGAGAGAAGACACCTGTGAAGGAAATTTTATATGCAAATATCCTTCTCATGCAGCTTTAACCGACTGAAAATCAATGAGACACATCTGAGCTGCAGTTGATGGAGAAGGATTCATTGCTAAGCTGATATGGAATAAAAATTGCCAAGAAAATATCAGTAACTTTTATAGCGTCAGCAATTTTTCCATATAGCGTCAACAACTTTTCTATATGGTTCTAATAGCGTCAGCAACTTTTCCACATGAGTTGTAGATATGTTGTTTCTGCGATAAGAACCAAATAGATGATTTCCAATCAGCAACAATTCTTTATATGAGCACCATTGGTTTTTGCATTCATTTGCACGTTTTCTCCCCCTTGATGATATTAGAAAGTAGATTAACATTTTTGTGTAAGCATCAGCAATTTCGTTATGTAGATATTTCTCCCCCTTGATGATATCAGAAAATGCGATAGTAACTATGTGATCATGTTGTGAAACAGTTTTGGTTTTCTCATCATCAGCTTGTGTTTTAACTGATGGATCTTTAAAAATAGAAAGTGCAGCCTGTATCATTCTCTGTGACTGCAGAGCGACATTGACAGCTGGTGTGGTGATAGAAGAGAGTTGGCCCGGGTCTGTAGCCAGTGATGTGACACCAGATATGAGTGTGTTATCACCCACTGATATCACTTGCCCTTTGAATGAATCAGCATCCTTTTGTGAGGATGATGAGTGGCTCATGGGTTGACTCGATAAGTAAGTTTTGGTTTTAGCAAGAGTGCCCATAGAGACTGAACGTTCAGTAACTATTTCACTCTTGATCCCTTGATTTGTTAGAAACAGGGCCTTTATTTTCAAACTTTTGGTAGAGGAGTTTGAGTTTTTCTTGGATGGAGGATGATCAGCTTTGGTCACTGGGGGTGTGAGCAGTGACGTGATCGATGGGGGGGCAGAATCAGACGGGTGTACAGTAGTTTCATACTGGATTACAAGAAAACCTTGTAATCCAAGCAGAGTAGATAAAAATGGCATCACTAGACCAAGTAAAAACAAGGCGATTACATACCAGGTTGATTTTAAAAGAGAAATTTACCCTGATCTATCAAGTGATGAGATAAATATCATACTCTGTTTTTATGAAAAAGATATTTTATGGTGACGAAAGTGATTTTGAATACCGTAATGACAAAATTTTGTATCAACTGAAAGAAGTAGAAGATTTCCAGTGATGTATGAAGATTTTAAAACGTTTGATTTTGCCGTTACAGAAATCGAAAAGACTTTTATTTGTTTGGGTATTTTGAAAAGGATCATGAAAATCAAGAGTTTGTTTTTGATTTGAAAAATGAAATCATTTGGTTTGATTTATAGAAACTCTTGATTTATCATGTGGTTAAGATTGGGAAAACGTGGTAGATGGTGGTGGTAAATAGGGGTGGCGTAGGGGTGATAATTTATGATGTTTAAATGGAATAGGGGTGATGATTGTGGAGCTTGGTGGTATTAATGGTGATTTGAAAGGTGCGCCGAAAAAGTATATGTGACGTAAGGAAGAAATAGTGTCAGAGATGCAATTTTTGTGACACATCTCTTCAAATAATGATGAAAGAATCAGAGAGACCCTGAATAAGAAAAAAATAACACTCATATTATTAAAAAATATATGTTGCAATTTGCCAAAGATGTTATCTCACTGATTTAGTCACAGCTTAGAATACTAACTAAGTCAGAGAAATGTATCACTTGGTAAATATGAAACATAATTTTATTCATTGAGTATGAGTGTAGTTTTAAAGTAGAATTTATAGAGACTTATCTTTTGCTGAAAGAGTTACAGCTTAGAATACTAACAAGATCAGCTAAAGAATAGGTCTCCTTAGGACTCCCCCTTTTTTTTTTTTTAACTGAGTATAAATTATGTCTGATATGAACTATGTAATATTTTACTATATTTATCTTTCACTGATCTAGTTACAACTTAGAATACTAACAAGATCAGCAAAACAAAATATAGGATAATAATAATATAGGTCATATAGAGGCATAACAGAGACTTAATTAAAAAAAAAACTTTAAACAAAAATAATTAACTTAGCTTGATAGCTGAGCTAGTCATTTAAGTTTAACATGCCAAGCTCGCTGATAAGAAAATTAAATCTTTTCTCATCTAAAGGTTTTGTAAATAAATCAGTGAGTTGGTAATCAGTTGGAATAAAATGCAATTCAATATCACCTTTCATCACATGGTCCCTGATGAAATGATATCGGACATCAATGTGCTTTATCCTTGAGTGCATTACTGGATTGTTGGCAATGGCTATAGCGCTTTGACTATCACAGTAGATTGGTATTTCATTGAAGTCAAAGCCATAGTCAGCAAGCTGATTTCTCATCCAGAGAATTTGAGCAGTACAGGCACTTGCAGCAACATATTCAGCTTCAGCAGTTGAAGTTGAGACTGAGTTTTGTTTCTTGCTGGACCAGCTTACTAGCTTTTCTCCAAGAAATTGACAGCTACCAGATGTGCTTTTTCTATCCAGTTTGCATCCAGCATGATCAGAATCAGAGTATCCTTTCAGGGAAAAGTCTGAACCAGTTGGGTACCAGAGACCCAGATTAGGAGTACCCTTCAGATATCTGAATATCCTTTTGACAGCGAGCAAATGTGATTCCTTAGGATCAGCTTGATACCTAGCACAGAGACATGTAGCAAACATAATGTCTGGTCTACTAGTAGTTAGATACAGCAGCGACCCGATCATTCCTCTGTAAGCAGTAATGTTTACAGATTTACCATCAGGGTCAGCATGTAGCTTTACTGCAGGTGACATGGGTGTAGCAAGGGTTGAGCAATTAGCAAATTCAAATTTCTTTAACAGATCTTTAACATATTTTCCTTGACTAATGAAAATTCCTGTTTTGGTTTGTTTTATTCGCAAACCAAGGAAGAATGTTAATTCACCCATCATGCTCATCTCATAACTTTTGGTCATGAGATCAGAAAATTCCTTGCACATGTCACTGTTAGTAGACCCGAATATGATATCATCAACATAGATCTGGACTAATATGACATCTCTCTTATCTCTTTTGATAAATAATGTGCTATCAATTTTGCCTCTGACGTAGCCACATTTTATCAGATAGACAGAGAGAGTATCATACCATGCTCTAGGAGCTTGTTTTAGTCCATACAGGGCTTTATCAAGTTTGTAAACATAACCCGGATGTTTTGGATTAATAAATCCAGGTGGTTGCTTGACATACACTTCTTCCTGCAGCTTGCCATTCAGAAAGGCACTTTTCACATCCATTTGATATACTTTAAACTTTTTGTGAGCTGCATAAGCAAGAAATAGCCTGATTGCTTCAAGCCTAGCTACTGGTGCAAAGGTTTCGTCATAATCGATGCCTTCTTGCTGACAGTAACCTTGTGCAACGAGTCTCGCTTTGTTTCTTGTAACCACACCATCAGCATCCATTTTATTTCTGAACACCCATCGTGTTCCAATCACTGATTTACCAGTGGGATGTGGTACAAGCTTCCAAACTTTATTTCGTTCAAATTGAGATAGCTCTTCTTGCATGGCAGCTATCCAGTGATGATCAGTAAGTGCTTCATCAACCTTCTTTGGTTCTATTAGAGACACAAAACTTACAAACAAACAAAAGTTAGTAGTTGCTGATCTTGTCTGAACCCTAGATTTTGGATTACCAATAATCAATTGATTATCAATATGTTTTGTCCACTTGGTCATTCGCTGAGGTTCAGCAGTGACTTGATTACTTTGTGAGGGTTCAGAGGGCAAATCAACATCTGTAGCATGAGTATTGTTGTTATGCGAGTTTTGGTTTGGACATTGAGTTGATGATGATGGGACATCTGTAGGTAAAGATGATGTTCCTGAATTATTCTCAGCTAAAGTAGGACTGGAATTGATTTCAGGAACATTATTTTCACTTTCAGAATCAGATGAGAAATTTTTATATTCCTTATCATTTGATTTGATTTCATTTGATAAGTCACCATCCATTTTGTTAAAAACAAGATTTTCATATTCTTTTGGATCAGTGAGTGACTCATCATATGATTCATCAAAAGTAACATCCATTGATTCCTCAATACATTCTCTTCGTTTATTATAAATTCTGAAAGCTTTAGAAATGATTGAGTAACCAACAAATATTCCTTCATCAGCTTTAGGATCAAACTTTCCTAAGTGATCTCTTTTGTTTAGAATGTAGCAGGTACTACCAAAAACATGAAGAAAACTTATATCAGGTTTTCTCCCCCTTAATAGCTCATATGCTGTCTTACTGTGCCTTTTGACAATCAGTGACCTATTTTGAGTGTAGCAGGCAGTACTCACTGCTTCAGCCCAGAAATAGGTCTTGAGACCAGCATCAATGAGCATTGACCTAGCAGATTCAATCAAGGTTCTATTTCTCCTTTCTGCCACCCCATTTTGTTGGGGTGTTCGTGGTGCTGAAAAATTTTGAGAAATACCTTTTGAATCACAAAAATTTTCAAGGTCAAAATTTCAAAATTCAGTACCATTATCACTTCTCAGATGTTTTATCGTGACATCATTTAGATTTTCCATTTTTCTGAAAAAGGATATGATCTCGCTGGCAGCTTCACTTTTGGTTTTGAGGAAAAATACCCAAGTGTATCTGGAGTATTCATCTACTATCACCAAACATTACCTTTTTCCTCCAAGACTTGCTGTACTCACTGGTCCAAACAGATCCATATGTAGCAAGTAAAAACATTCTGTTACTGAAGAAGTCTGTTTGCTTTTGAAGGACGAGCTGTGATGTTTTCCCTTTTCACATGCTGAACAAAGCTTGTCTTTGTCATAAGACATCTTTGGTAGTCCAGTGACTAAACCATTCTTGCTCAGTTTGTTAATTGCTTTGAAGTTCAGATGAGAAAGTCGGTTATGCCATAACCATTTTTCTTCTGAAACGGTTCTGGAGTAAAAACATGTTCCTGATTGTGCTGAATCCATATTGACCACATAAGTATTCCCTTTCCTGTTTACAGCAAGAACAACACTTCCCTTTTTGTTGTAAACAACACCAGCTTCATGATCAAAAAGTACTTTGTTCTTGGAATCACAAAACTGACTGATGCTTAATAAATTGTGCTTCAAACCTTCTACATATGCTACTCGTTTGAACATTACGTTACCATTGGTTAAGACACCGTACCCTTTGGTTTTCCCAACTTTGTTATCACCAAACACTACATCAGGACCTTTTTCATCCTGATAATCACTGAGCAGCGACTTGCATCCTATCATATGCCTGGAACATCCGCTGTCCAAATACCAGATAGTTTCTCTAAGAATGCTTTTGTAGATGCTGTCAGAGTCCCATCCTGATGCTGAACATTTCTGAGCTACTTCCTTGATATTTTCATGAAATTCAGCATCATTAGCCATTAAACAATAATCTTTGTCTAGACAAAGCATTGCTTCTTCATCATCAGATGAAGAGGATGAATCAGAGTCGCTGAGTGAACTTTCTTCAGCAACAAATCCTTTTCTCTTCTTCTTTCCAGATTTCGACAATTCTTTCAGCTTCTTATATTTTGCCTTGTACTTGTTGTACTTGTCATTTCTGATATCTGGCATGGGTTCAGGGACTTGATTCACTGACTTTGATTTGCATTCAGCTGCAAAATGACCAATTCTGCCACACTTGTAGCATTCACCCTTTGATTGAAAATTATCAGATGATGGAGCACCAGTGAATCTTCTTGATCTGGTGTTCCTTCTGAAATTAGCAACCATCATGGCCATATCCTTCTCAAGCTTCTCCAATCCTTCATCATACTCATATTCTGACTCTTCTTCATTCATACCACCTTTTTCTTCAGCTATCAGTGACTTCGAGCTTTTCTTAGACACTTTTGACTTCTGTCTTTGATCAATTTCATCGAGCTCTGCTACAAGGGCATTGGATATCTTCTAACTTCCAAGAGTAGCACGAATATGCTCACTCTGATCAGCTTTTTTTCAGACTGCTCCCAATTGAGCAAAATACCATAGACCTGAGTTAAATTCAGAATTGAATAATCATTTCTCTGTCTGGTACACGTTGCAATGGTTCCCCAGATTTTCCTTGGCAGCAACTCAAGAAACTTTTCAACAACAAATCTCTGTTCTTTGCCTATACCAGCCTTCTCCATTTTGTTCATCAGTGACTGGTATCTGGTATAAGTGGAAGATAGAGATTCATTTGGTTCCATTGCGAACAGCTCATACTGGCGAGTGAGATTGACTTCCCTGCAGCGAATAATATCAGGAGTTCCAATATATATATTCCTAAGGGTATCTCACATATCTTTAGCAGTTCTACAAAGCCTAATTGATTCGAACACTTCATCAGGAAGTGCCATGCCTATGTAGATTTTAGCTTGTTTATCAAGTCTAACCAATCGCCTATCCTCATCAGTCCATTGTTCCTCTCTTTTAGGTAAAACCATTTCTGGTATAGCTGGAGTAGTAGCTGTTGCAATTACAGCAGGAACAATAGTAGTTGGGATATGGGGACCATTGGTTATGATATTACAAAGACGGTCATCAACTAAGTCCAAAAACATCATCATCCGGGACATCCAAGTTTCAATCCTTGAAGGATCAAAAGCTGGAGGTTTGGTTTTAGAACCATTTCCCTTTTGATAATCAGAGTCAACACAGCTGTACTTTACTGATTTCATAGCAGACCTGGTTAATTGAATTTAAACCAACTCTGCTCTGATACCAATTGATAGTCCCGTAATCACTATTAATTAGTGATTTGGAATCACAAAGTGTAAAGTTTAATTGTAGAAGGGGGGGTTGAATACAATTTAAAACAATTTCAGATTTTACCAAGTGTTTCAGTTTGTTTTAAATTGATTATCTATAACAGAGTATGACGGTATTGAAATAACAGATTAAAGATATAACAGTATCAAAGAACGACAAGTAATAGTAGCTGAAAGTGAATTGTATTGATTAAATTCACGAAGTGTTGAATGCGGAATGGATTAACCAAAGTTAATCCAATTCAAACACTTAGCTAGATTATTACAATGAAGAGTATTAACTACAGTGGACAAACACGCTGATAGTTAACCTTGTTGAGTCTTAATATACACCTAGACAAACTAGTTCTCTGACAAACAGAAGAACGGTGCATATGACGACTAGCCTCTATAGTACAAAACACTGAACTATTTATACTACAAGAGTTCCTAAAATATCGCCTACAAAATAGGATCTTGGAAGGACACGTGTTGCTGCTTGATTGGTCCTGATCTCTGATAAACCGACATTCTGCGGGTCCCAATTCTGTTACCGCAAATATCTCGTTACCTTAAAACCAATCACTTGCTGCCACGTAATCTTTCAAACATTCTTCGAACTGGAACACTCTTGCTGATGTATAGATAAGTACAGTACTTTTTTGTACTTGATGATTGAGAGACTTTATTGAATAGTCACTGAAGATGCAGCAATCCTCCTCACTCACTGCGAGCTAACATGCTCTTGTAGAATGAATTGAACAAAAGATCTTCAGTGACTAGCTGTTATTCTGGCAGTGACTTTTGCCTTTATTGATTGGAAGAAGTAATGCTCTCGCTGACGTTGAGCATCGACACACCAAGTTGAGCTTTAAATCTTCCTCAGAAATATCGAACAGAATGAATGACGATCAGCGAAACCTATCATTAGCAACAGCAGCTTCGATACAATCCATTTCTTCATCGAGTAGTGTACAGTTGAGTTGGTCAGCGACCAGTGACTTTATCGTGGTCAGCGACCAGTGACTCAACATATGTTTTAAAAGTCTCGGTCCAATTTTGGTTTGTTTAGCCCGTTTGCAATTTTGGCCCAATTTATTAAACAATCTGTCTGGTCCATTAAATTTAATCACCCTGCCCAATGGTTTATATAACCCGTTCGGGTTTGCGGGCTAACCCGTCCGGGTCCAGGACACAACCCGTACGGGTTGGTCTTGTGACCCGTTCGGGTCCTATTCGTTTTTGGTTCGTTCAGTCCAAGTCCAATAATATCCGGCCCATTCATCTTTGTTTGTTCAACGGCCCACGTACCTAGCCCGTTAACAGGTTTGGCCCATTTATGCAAGGTACCCATTCGGGTGCATGGGCTTACCCGTTCGGATTGGGGGCTCACCCGTACGGGTTAGGCTTCCCACCCGTCCGGGTTGGGCTTCGGCCCAGCTACTCAGTCTTTGTTCCAACTTTTTAGCTCGAATTCGTTATGTGTTTTTGTTTATGTTTCGAATGATAAACGTTTACATATGTTTATACTATCATTTTACACAAGTTTAAACTTTCGATTCTACCATTTAAACATGATTTCACTTTTGGTACACCATACATATTTTTATCATCATCACCAACTTATTTTGCAAGAACTTAATCCATAATCATCAAAGTTATTAGGTTATACACATCATTTAAGTTGCATTAACACTATATATAACGAATTTGTGTAAGAAATTTAGAGAAGGAAAGTTTTTCTTACTATGATAATAGAACGATGATGATGATTATAGGATGAAGATGAAGGTGATGTTGTAGAAGATGATTATGGTGATGAAAGTGTTGAGATTGATGAAGCAGAAACTAAGTCTTGCTTCTGCTGTTGCTTCTGGTTCCTCAGCTTCAACTCAAGACAGGGAGTATCAATAATTGAAGGTGGTTGGTGATCTAAAGACTTAAGAGGGAAGGGAGTATATATTACGGTTTAATTTAGAGGGTAAGGTGATATACAGTCACTTGTCTCTCAATTATTTGAAAGTTTAATTGGTATTTAGCCCGTTAATTTCGGGTACGGGTCCAATTGTATGCAAATTTTCATTTGAATTTCGGAATCATATTTTGAGGTATTTCTCCAAATACTTTAACATGAAGTGGAAAAATAATACTTTTATTATTTTTGACCTTTGGGTACGTTTTATATTTTGTCGCAGTCTTGTACGATACGTTTTAAATAAAACGTATAATGTTTTATATTATAACAATAATATAAATTTAATAATATTCGTAATTAATAATTTCATATTATTAATTATATGTTCACCAACATTTGTATTTTATTTTTGTCGGGTTCATTCCGATATTGTTTCATATTATTTAATTTATAATCATGAATAATTATAAATTTTCGAAATACTATTTGTTCAAAGGTTTTGGGCTCGCTAGACTGATCTCACATCATAGGTTTAGTTTACTTTTTAACAGGGAATTAGTGTAAGAAATGCATGTAATTAGTGGTATAATAATACCTAAATTGGAGGAGTGTCACAAGTAACCACTATCTTATCTCCTCTACCAACAGTTACACAACCTCCAGAGATTACCATGCCAGAGGCTTCTGTTCCAGCTCTTCTTCTTTCTTCAGACTCCACTTCAGGAAGTCTCCATCCCAAGGAAACAAATGAACAACGAATAGCCAGAAAGGTTAAAGCTAGACAGGATAGGGAGCAAGAAATGATTTTAAAAATACAAGCAGAGGCTGAGATCAGAGAAGAAGAGGAGAGGAAGAAAAGACTAAAAGAACAATCTGATGTAGATAGGGCATACATGTTAAAACTCAGTGGTGAGGAGGTAGAGGAAAGAGAGCGAGAAATGCGCTTAAAGAAAGATCAAGAAGAAAGTGATGCTATTTTTGCCAAAGTGTTGCAGAATGTTGAACATGCTGAGCA
The DNA here is from genome assembly GCA_949592205.1 of Helichrysum umbraculigerum. NCBI lineage: Eukaryota > Viridiplantae > Streptophyta > Magnoliopsida > Asterales > Asteraceae > Helichrysum > Helichrysum umbraculigerum. Next base: position 69,526,843 of record CATIUR010000003.1, read on the forward strand.
GCAGCAAGAATTAGCTGCTGTTGGTCCTAAAAAGAAAGGGGGAGCAAAAACATCAGTGGATAAGTTATGGAATGAGATCGATAGGAAGAAATATGCAGCTAGAATGACTGGTAGATCAAATCCTGCTCCTATTACCAAGGTCAATCTGAAGAAACCAAAGAATCAATCTCAAGCACAGCTGCTCATCCACAGAGGCACAGAGACTCAAGCAATTACTCTTGATCAAGTCTGCAAAATGCACAGAGAGGAATGGAATGAGATCAGACTTGCTGTGAGTTACTCATCAAGTGAAGCAAAAAAGGAGGTGCTCAATGAGATTGACAGATTTTTTCAAAAGATGGTTACACTGCAGCTACTCAGGCCAGAAGATAATGTCGTACATGGCGAATAGATAGTGCAGCCACCAAGTCCGAGGTATAGGTCAGGTACCAGCAGCATCTATAGAATTCCTAACACTTCAACATTAAATTTTTCTATCCCTGATGGTGTCCCAAGAGTGGAAGGGGTTGAGGTTACTGAAGGTGAGAAAGGCCTGGTCTACAGAGACTTGAATGGTGCTTTAAGGTTTCAGAGAGAGGCTGAGTTAGAGAAAACGATCATGAGCAACTTGTTCATCTGATCAGGTCAGCTAGCATGCTTAACAAAGACTCACACATGAGAAAAGCCATCATTGAAGAAGCCTTGGCCAGACAATTCAGATATCTACCATCCACAGAGAAGTATGAACTAGCTGATGAGTTGGGTCTGGTAAAAGATGAAGAGATTTGGAAAGACCTGTAGTTATTTTTGTAATAGTTAGTTGAACTGTAACTGATCTCAAAATGTAACGTTTATTATTTACAGTTTAATGAAAGTTGATCATTTTTGAGAAAAACAAAGTGCAAAACTTAGATCATGTCAAAAGAATCCAAAAAGATAAATGAATGGATCACAAGTACAAGTCACTGATTGTTTAAAATCTTAAACAGTGAATATAAAATTCTACAGCAACAAGTTTGTCTAAGGAGCTTTGATCACAATCATTAAGGGGGAGATTGTTGAGTTAGTGGTCGCTGACCAACTCAATGACCAACTGGATGAAAAAAATGATTAAGTCAAAGCTGCTGTTGCTGAAGTGGTACTCACTGATTGCTGTTCATTCTACTCAAGGTTTTTGATATGCAGAAGCTAATTAAAACTCAACTCTGTGTGTCGCCGATTCAAGAAGTAACAGCGAGAGTTTTACATCTGCAAAGAATAAAGGCAAAAGTCACTGCCTGAATAAAATCTAGTCGCTGGAGATTTATACTTCAAGTCATTCTACAAGAGCATGTTAGCTCGCAGTGAATGAGAAGGATTATTACATCTTTAGTGACTTTGTCAAATAAAGTTTCTATACACAAGTACAAGTCGCTATTCACTTATACGTCATCAAGTGTTCCTCGTACAAACAAATATTTGAAGAATTACGTGGCATCAAGTGAGTGGTGTTAAGGAAGTAGAGATATTCACGGTAACAGAATTGGGACCCGCAGAATGTCGGTTAACAAGAGATCAAGCCAATCAAGCAGCGACACGTGTCATTCCAGATCCTATTTTGTAGGAGATATTTACGGGATATTTGTAGTATATATAGAGTTGTACGTTGTACTTAGAAATAAGTCATCTGTACGTGTTAATCACTTGTTTGTTCATTGAGTAGTTAGTCTAAGCACGTAGCAGTGATCAGCGAGTGATCAGTTAGCGTGTTTGTCCACTACTGTTCATCTCTTTTGTAATTGTTTAGCTTAAGTGTTTGATTTGGATTAGCCTTGGCTATTCGATTCCGCAATCAACACTTAGTGAGTTTTATAATTAATAAGATTCACAGTTCAGCTACTATTGCATCTTTGTTTATCTCTGTTTCATATTTATTATACTCTGTTTGTGCTTGATCGATTAAAAACTTGATTAAATAACTTAGATAATTTCAGAAAAAGTTTTTAATCGTATTCAACCCCCCTTCTACAATTAAACTTTACACATTGCGATTCCATATCACTAACTAATAGTGATTCAGGGATTCTCAGTCGGTATAAAATATCAATTTTTATTAAAAATCTACTAGGGTTCTAAAAGTTGCTAATGAGATTCCTATTGTAGAAATACTCTATTAGTATTGTATGTCACTAATACCATTTAGTACATTTGTCTAAATATTTGGCATTGAATATGACTATTAGGTCGATCATCCTAGCTAAATTTTCATACTAAATCGACCACTTTCCCAAATTCAAAGGAAAGTGTGTTTATAATAACTTTAGTATACTTTGAGTCATTCTCTTCTATAACATAACATTCATTTTTTCAATATCATTGTTAGATGGACTAGACTATCTTGTCTTCTTGAACAATCTAACATTTTAACTAAAACAAAAAAGTATAATGAAACAAAGTTGCTATTGTAGAACTAAGTAAGTTGTTCAACTTCAAAAATAAAGAACCAAACAATATATTGAAGCTACACAATCAATTGAATTAAATTAGCAATCAAATTTACATGTTGATCAATTAAACTAATGACCTAATGATAGTTTAAGTTTACACTAATTACCTAATAAAGAATAGACAGAAAAAGCATATATTAAGGAAGGAATACAATGCCAAATGAAAAGTATAATAACAATAGAAGAAATATAGTTGTGAATGACAGTATTTAATTAAGTGATTCACATACTTAGGTTTGATTAGAAGATTTTGGAAGAATTCTTAAATTAGGTGATTTGGTTATTGGGGTTTAGTATATAGTGAAGTACAATATATAATAAGGTTTGTGGTCTCCAATAGTTTTTTTAAAGTCTAATCTAACATGTGTCCCTCCATAAAAATCACATGAGTCCCCTTGAAATTTACTATATACTCTACAAACAAATTCATGTTTTAACCTGGGTCTATGGACTCATATTGAATCCATATGGAACCGCCACTGGTCGCAACGCGCGGGTTTAAAACTACTCGTTATAATTATAATGCAATACAAGATTGTGCTTTTCTTATAATGCAATACAAGCATCCCCATATTATATACACTAAAGTAGTTGAAATTGAAACCGGAGATGATTTTCTTACGAGGTTTTCTATGATATTTTTTCCAACAATCATCACCTATCTTTTATTGTCAAACTAGACATTTTAAGCATAAATGATGAGAATATCAAACTAGAATTTCTATCCATTATAATCTTTAAAAATAATTAATAAATACATATTTTAATGATATGAATTTTTTAAGGCAACGAGTATATATATATATATATATATATATATATATATATATATATATATATATATTGTCAATATAATTTTCTTTTTAAAAAGAATTAATTTTATTAGCAAATAATAATCAAAATCGATGCTAACAAAGAATATATTAACTGATGAAATTCATTTTAAGTCATAATATTAGTTTATAAATATTTGTTGAATAAATTGTTAACATTCATCATAATGAATATTAACTTAACATTCTTCACGATGAATGTTAAAAATTTAACATTTTCACAAATTTAACATTCATCGTGATGAATTTTAACTAACATTCACTGCAGTGAATATTTACTATTTTGGATATAATATTAATTAATTATTGTTATATACTACAAAAAAAATTATCAAGGAAGTTTAACATTTATAGCATCGATTCTGATCAACATTTATTAATTTTCTCTTTTTATTTTTTGACATTTGTATTGGCAAAAATTAAAATGCATCATGATGAATATTACACTTCCTCCCTTCCCCCAAAAAGTGCTTCCCCCTATATCCTCCTAATATATATATATATATATATATATATATATATATATATATATATATATATATATATATATATATATATTATTCATTAGAAAGCAACATAATACAATACAATATATCTCAACTTATAATTAAATCTGCGAGCTACAAATCTAAAACTAGGAATGCAGTGTTGCAAAATATACACTAAGATGCATAAAAGTTGATCTACGCATTAATGTATTTATCACCTCTTTGCCCTGAGAGTATATCCAATGTTTGCACTAAATCTACATTTTACAGTATAAAATGTACATAAAAATCCCTGCAATATAAGCACTAAATCTTAACACTATTATAGTGTTGCACTTTATATGTTATGATGTTTACAAAAGTTATACTATAATATTATTTGTCATTAATATTTAAATTTGATTTTGAAGTAGAAAATTTTTAAAAAATTTATAATTATCCAATGGATATCCATTAATCCGCTTAACCCATCGGATATGGATATAGAAGGATGATTTGAAAAATTAACAGGTATATATAAGACATGGACGTAGAAAAATTAATAATATGAATGTTGATATATCTCAATCCAATCCATTGACATTCATAGGCACAACAATATATGACGAATCCAAACTTTTATTTATGTTCTAATGCCATCTCCACTGTATGTGATTTTGCACCAAATTTGATGTTTTTGTGTAAAAAGTCATCTCCAATCAACCCACTAAATTTGGTGTACACTAAATTTTGAACGATTTTGCACCAATTTTGATGTAACACTAAACATTACACCAAATTTTTAATGTTTCATTTTAACCCTTTTGTTTAATATATCTTTATCATTTGAGTACAAGTTGGAAAAAACTTATTTATTAGGAAGAAGGAATGAGGAGAAAGAAAAAAAAGTAGATGAGCTAAATTGTGAAAAGTAAAATAGTGGAAGGGGTATGAAGTGAAATTTATTGTTATTTTTTTTCTTAACTTTAACACTTAATTTTGCCCACTATTTTTTAAAAAATGTTACCCCTTATAACCATTGATCTAAATCAAAAAAGTGATAAAATGGCTAGAATTTTTCATTCCTTTCCTCTCAAATAACCCCTCTCCTATGATCCTCCACCTAACTTTATGAATATGATTAATGAACTGACATTTTGTGTGTAAAATATTTTATAATCAGAAGTAATTATATATAATTAATGAACTGCCATTTGCAAGAACGCCACACCCTAGGTTAATTGATTATATTGACGCATCATTAATTGCAGTGACTCACGCATCATTAATTCGATAGTTTATATTATAATAGTATTTAGAATCCCAACATGTGCCTCTTGAATATTTGACTTATATACCAATAGTTGGTGAGGTCAAAAGATCATATCCTATCCATATATAGACATTTTAAAATAAAATGTAACACGGTTGCACATGGGTCAAAGTTAAAGTACAAGGATTCGTTGATAGTGTTCAGTTAAACACTGAACAAGAATATAAAAGTTGAAAAGTGAGGTATTGATTAACTTTGAAGTTTAGTGTTCAGTTGATTATTTGAATATTTTTCTTTTGTACAAATATTCAAATAACAATTATATAAACAATAATTAACACATTATATAAAAAAAAAATACTTTCATAAAATAATTAAAAAAATACAAATACATAATTAAAAGAAATAATGTTTGGACTAATAATTAAAAATATGGAAAATAAATTTGAGCTAGTATAATTTTTAATATAAGAAACTAATAAAATTTGAGCCCATTTTATAATTTGTTTGATAAAAAACCCAAATATCCTAATCTTTTTCTCCGATCTCTTGTCCATACTCCATTCCCTGCAAATGAAAAAGTAGAAGAAAAAAATGACAGGGACCTCCGGTCGATTTAAGCCACAAAACCTTTTCTTTTTAGTCTCCCATCTCTCAAACCAAAACCCCCTTTTTATTTTCAAATACAAATAAAATAAAATAAAAAAACGTTTGAACACAGCGTGTAGAACCGCACGCCGGAGAAGAACGCCTACCAGGAGTCGTGAACGCTGGACTCCCGGCGTTCATGACCGAAAACGCTGGAAAATTCCGGCCCGCTCTGTATGCTCTTAGGAGTGTTTCTGAGAAAATTAGCGGGGCAGTTATCGCTACAAATTTGTAGCTAAAAGTGATAGTTGTAGCTTATATTAAGAAATAGATGCGGAAGCTTATCTATACTTCTATACTAATATATAATACATTTGTGATGTTTTTTTTAAGAGAGAAATTACAAATTTACCCCTAACATTATTATTAATATTTAAAAAATCTATTTGAAATTACTAACATGCCTCTACATGTATTAAAATCTCATTAATACCATCATTATTAAACTTTAAAGTATTAAACATATGACTTTAAATTATAATTAATTAAAGTTTTTTCTATATCCATCTATCTATGCTAATATATAATGCATTTCAATTTTTATTTTAAGATAGAATTAACTAATTTATCCCTATCATTATTATTAATATTGAAAAACCTACTTGAAATTACTAACATACCCTTATATACATAATTATATTTTGTACATACTATCATTATTAAACTTTAATGTAATCAAAATATAACATAACTTTTTAACCACAAGAAGTTACGAAACGTGTTAATTACGGACGTGAAGATCGGAACGAGACGAACATGTTAACAACTGCAATTTGTGTGGGTTTAAAGCAATTCGAACCACTTAACTTTACTCGATCCATCCCATTTATAACGTTTACAAAAAAAATACACAATTTTAATTAAGTTTTTTACTCGACTTTTAGCTAACACAACACATTCTTATTTTCCTTTTACATTTACGTTCAAAAATTATTACCTTGTAATATCATTTGATTAAATAATTAATATATATCAACATTAATAATAAAAATAAGATTACTAATTTTATTTGTTTAGTTATAAAATTTAAGAAATCAAATGTGGAATCATGTTATCTATACTAATATATAATACATTTGTGATGTTTTTTTAAGAGAGAAATTATTAATTTACCCCTAACATTATTATTAATATTTGAAAAACATACTTTTATTATTAACATGCCTCTATATGTATTAAAATCTCATTAATACCATCATTATTAAGCTTTAAAGTATTAAACATATGACATAAAATTATAAATAATTAAACTTTTTTCTATATCTTTTTTTTTGGCGAAAAACATAATCAATATATAAAATAATTGTCGCACCCCCAAATTTACTGTGCGGAAGCGAATCGGGTCGGGGCGCGACTAATCCGGTAATCATTGCATAAAGATATAATGAACGACCACTATATGCGTCGTTTACAAAAATACATTGATTAATATAAAAGTTCACAACTCTTATGATATTACAAAAGCTCTGTACTCTAATCTGAGAGATTCTATGGCATAACTACTTGTACAAAAGCATAGTAATGTGGGAAAATCTCTTGATGTTTGCATGCGACTCGAGCTATGGTATCCAGAGTGTGCAGACCTACTACTGCTGAGAACCTGAGAATACATGCTAAAAGGCTATAAAGCTGGTGAGCTCACAGGTTTAATGATTGAAATATATGTATGGACCACAAGATTTAATAATGTTTGCAACCAAGCAAAATAATAATGTGTATACTACTGCCATGAGCTCATAGTTCGAGCTTAACTGAGGTGTCGGGATCACAATCAAGTGCCCGATCGAGGGTGCCTCCCTGCGAGTGCCTAATCAACACTCGTATGAACAAATGATAATGCGTCCGTTTGACCAGTTGGGGCTTCCAACCCGGAAGGAGATTGTCAATCCCATATGGTACCATACACTAACATTCACGCTAAAACAATATTAACAAACTATGATGTGGAGGGCTTTCATGATTAGTAAAACAACTCATGCAATCAGTATATCGAGTTTTGTACTTGTGTTCACATGTAAATAAAAGTTGAGCATGTATCCTCACCCCGAGGTAAAACAGTAAAAAGCGTGGCTGTGAGACTCACCTGAGTCTGATGTGTACAAATGTTGCTACAAGCAATGATGGTTTCCGCAGACTGTAATCTGCTGGCGTCCTAAACGCGCAAGGTTATAATATGAGTAGATGTCTCAACAGATTATCTATGTTAGTTGTCCACTCAACTAGTTATGTCCAAATGTTTGATTGTTGTTTGTGTTTAGAAAACATGTACGGCCCGTTGGTGAGATTTTGTAATAATAATTCTCGAAGACATTATTATTATGTTTACTTCATTGTACTTTTATAAAGTATATGCATTTGCATGTTTAAGTAGTATCGTATAAAGTTTGGTTGTTGTAAGTGCTCAATACTTAGTGTAAAAAGTATTTTCAAACTTTTAAATGATGGGGGTCCGGAGGCAGCGCCCCTGGTAACGGGGTCCAAGGGGTGGCAATCCCTGGCGGGGTCCAAGGGGCAGAGCCCCAGGCTGGGAAATTCAAATTTATGTGAATTGCGACACTGGTTGCGACACTGGGTTGCGACACTGAAGTTGTGTTGCATAAATCAGAAATCATACTTATGCGACATATGGATTTGTGTCACTATATGCGACATTGGGTTCAGTGCGACTCAAGTGTTAATGTCGCTAAGTGCGACATTCGAAATCATTGCGACATAAGGGTTTGTGTCGCACCATGCGACATTGAAATTCGTGTGCGACATAAGTGTGGCGTCGCAGTTTGCGACACGACTAGTTTTTGCGACATAGTGGCTTGTGTCGCAATGGCTTTGGGCCACCTGCGACACAAGAGGCTGATCAAGTATTTCGTTGTCGGAAACGTGGTCAAACGAACTCGGTTTGACCCGAAACTTTTACACAAGTCTAACATGTGTTTGTAGAGTTTATAAAAATTATCGGTTCGTTTCGTGGTTAACCCGAAGTGTCGGTTTTTAAAACGCATCTAAAATCACTTAAGTGTTATGTTTTTCAGTTTCATCAACCTAATTCATGCCTCGATTTTGACAACCTAGAATCCGAAATATAATATGAAAAAAATCAAGCATGTTCATCTACATCTCTAGTATTTTACAGAATTTTTCTGGAATTTTTAGAGCTCGTTTAGTTAGCTAAATAAAATCAAGAAGGACCAAGGGTCAGATTTCGTCCAAATTGGACCTTTGTTTATAAATCAAATTTTATAGGAAAATTGGTGTATTTCTGGAATGAGCCAAAGAAGACTTTTTGTAGCCATCATCTTAAGGAAGATTTTGGCTCAAGTCTCATGCATTTATTTGGTCTAGAACTCGAGATATAGTCGAAATAGTGGAGTGTATTTTCTGGGATAGAAACTGTTCTGTATATATGTTTATGAAAAACGATTTTTAACTTGATATTTGGACATTTCCTTGCTAAATGAATAACAAAACACGTACACAAACATGACCCAATCAAATCTAGTGAAAGAAGAGCGATCTTTACAAAGGAAAATGGTGATCTAGAGCCGAAATGAGTTGGAGTGTGCTCGGTTTTGCTTGCTTCTTCTTCTCCTTGCTTTTTCCTTCAAAAATAGGTGATGGATGATGGTAGATTATGGTGGTGATGAGAGGGTGGTGATGATGGCCGGTTTTAGTGAGAGAGGAGGGAGAGAAAGTGAGTCTAGAGAGAGAGAGGTGTGTGTTTGAATGAGGAAAATAAGGATGATGTTTGGTATTGTAGTAAAAAACATGATCCCCAAATTGGGGGAGGAAAAAACTGGCTCCAAGGGGACCCACAAGGTGTGGGTGTCTCACTTTTTGGTTCCTCAAATTTGCGCTCCGTGCGGTGTTCGTTTCCCCGGTCGTTTAAACATTTATTTCGACGTTATACGTTATTTAAATACGTTTTCATTTTTGATTCGGTTCTCGATATTTTTAAGGGAAGTATTTTATTAAAATACTTTATTTTGAGTTATAATAGTATAACCTGGTTTTATTCCGTTTGTCGGGCGCGAACCGCGCGTTTTTATTGCGTGCGATTAGTTTTATATGATACGAAATACGTTTTCTATACTATCGAGATAATATAATGTAAATAATGTGTTTATTAAAAAAATTCATATTATTTAATAATTTTGTTTACCAACGTCCATATTTGAAGTGTCGGATTCCATTCGATATAATAATGCACGATTTAATTTAATCACGTACATGTGTATATATACAAATATACATAATGATACATACAATAAGCCTAATATAGCACCAATTACATGTATTTACGATATGATTAGGCACTAATTACTAGTCCTAATTCGTCGTGTGTCACAATAATGGTGTTATTTCCCAACAAAAGTTGAAGAGAACACAGGATTACAATGAGAATGAGAGTGAATAAATGGAGTGATTGTGCAGACCATATCGACTCTCAAAACATAATGAATAACATATAAAAACTAAACTGCTATATCAAAACAAATCTATTAACGTTGACAAATGGAGATGAAATTGGATCTTGCTTTGAGGACATTAAAAAGCCTTCAAACTTCGGTCTAACTGAATGAATAAAGACGTATTGAAAAGTCATTGCAAAATCAAGTTAACATGAGGTGTCACCAATTTGAAAATCATTGCCGTGATTATAAAGAGAGAATCTAAAATACACCAATTCAAAGTGGCCCTCTAATTTACCCCTAACATTATTATTAATATTTAAAAAATCTATTTTAAATATCTAACATACCCCTACACAATTAATTAAATTTTATAAATACTATCATTATTAAACTTTAATGTAACTAAAATATGACATAACTTTTTAATCGTAAGGAGTTACGAGACGTGTCAATTATGGACGGAAAGGTCGGAACGTGATGGACACGCATGTTAGCAAACTGCCAAAGGCGGTTTATCCACCTTTTGTAGTCAAATTTCATCTCTAAAGCCTCCAAAATCAATTTCCCCCAATTTTACGTTCTTTTAAAAGTGTTGTAAGATATTAAAAACGAACTCTCAATAGTATTTTTTATGAAATTGTAAATTTTAGGCGATTGTTTGTATGTCTTCAATTTCAATTTTATACAATCAATTCCTATATTAGAGAGTTTCAATTTTTTCATCATATTTTACGATTTCAATGAGGCATACATAATGTTTTGTATCTAGATATCATCAAACTAGAGAGTTTCAATTTTTTCATCAAATTTTACGATTTCAATGTGGCATACATAAGTTTTGTATCTAATAACCACGTAAATAATGTATTTATAGTTAGTCTCGACTCAACCCATGATTTCATAAATCACAACTTGCACCAAGCAAGTTGTCACAAACCACCTAGTGGTTGTGGGTTCAAGCCTCGTGGGAGGCATTATGTAAATATTCGTAGTTGTGTATGTGTGAATTAGTTGTAGGTTTGACTTTCTAAAAAAAATAGTTGCTACAAACAGTTGCAATCTAACAGTTGCAACTCGAAACCCGATCAACGAGTTCGCAAAGAAATTTTACATATATATATATATATATATATATATATATATATTAGGTATTTTGTTTTAACCTTTTTTTTTTGATAAAAATGAGTAAGGAGGTGATTTTTTCCTTTAGAGAAAAACTGTATCGTATTGTTTTGTCATATAGATTTTAATTATGATTTACATACTACATATAAAATGAAATGAAACTTAAATTTTGCCCCGCTGTATTACGCGGGTATTCTGCTAGTAATCTTCTATGATTATATAACAACTAACCGAAATTCAAGTTTATCAAAGTTAAATGACATTGAAAGACACAAATGAAAACCCAAAACGTTACAACCATTTTGATGTTAAAGATGTTTTATCTCAAAATATGCTTACACCAAATAATAATAATAAGGAAATTGATAGCGAGAGCTCTAAGGGCTTCCATTAAGATGTTAGGACATGCATAAAAATTTTGTACTTTGAAAATAATATATTCTCTGTCCCCTTGAAATTTTGTTTGTCCCCCTAAATTTTAGTCAACGTACAACTGTTTTATGCATGTTTAAATATTTTAATGAAAGCCCTTAGGGCTTTCGTTAACAAAATCCAATAATAATAATAATAATAATAATAATAATGATAATAATAATAATAAAAATAATAATAATATTAATAAGAATAATAATAAATAAATAAATAAATAAAATAAATTATTTGACTATATATCATATTAATTAAAATGGTAGAATAGTAATTTATAAAGAGTGCTATTTTGTAAGACTACCAAATGATAAAATTCTTTATTGTTGTAAACCCATGGGCTTATGGATAGCCCACCATTTACCTCATAGTTTATTAGGGTTTTAGTCTTTCCCTTTACCCTATATATAGTGACCATATGTAAACTCATGTGACTAATCATTCAATAATATTTCTCCCTTCCTCTCCATCTTTTATTATTGTTCTTTCATATTACAACACGTTATCAGCACGAATTGGCTCTAACGAAAAAATGATAGATTATTTTTTCGTTATTCAATTCGTAAACTCTTTTGTAGTTTACAAGAACAAATAATGTTCTATTGTGATTACATAAAGAGAATCAGAACATAACCTCAAGTTATGATTGTTGTTTTATTATAAGTCTTTAAAAAGAATCAAATTACATAGCCTCAAGTTACTTTTAATTGTTCTATTATTATTCCCTTAAAAGAATCAAACATAATGTTATTGTGATGGTCTTCAAGATCTATGACCTCCTCAAGAGAATACACAAATTAAAATAACCTCATGTTATTATTATATGTTTTTTTTAAATCATCAAGATCTACAATGATCTCCTAAAGAGATTCAATACCTGTTATATATTTTTAGAATTCTCAAGATCCACAATGATCTCCTATAGAGAATTTATAATTAAGATAACCTCATGTTATTGTCATATTTTTTGTTGGAACCTCAAGTTCTATCATTACTATTTTTCATAATATGTATCATCAACTCATATTAGTCATTTGTTATATTTGTAATTCGTTAAATTTGTTCATGTTATTGTTGTGGCTACGGTCGTTACGCAATAGCAACAGTGGGGTGTTTTAAATTTATAGAGCTGGGGTAATCCTAAGCTAATACTACTCTCAGCCCTAATTAGATTACTAAGGTGGTAAGCGGTATGTTGACTCATGTGTCATTCTTACACTACAATGGGCATGGGATCTTAGGATGATTAATTACCTTTTGTAATTTAGCTAGGGTTTAACTAAGGTAGATTTGGTTTTGGTTTTATAACTAATCTACGAAACTAAAAAGCAAATAAAGGAAAGGGGGTGACGCGCCACTAGCGGTCGGTCAGGTTTTACCCTGTCGTTGGACCGGCCACCAATGGCGTGTCGGTGGAGAGTTTTAAACTTGTAAATGATGGGGCCTAAGTTTACTAGTGCTGTGTAACCTAGAGGTGTATAACGACAAGTATGACCTAGGGTCGTTCTTTAAAATCAACTGTATTGTGAAACAAAGTAATCACGATGTCCGATTCAAGCTAGCGAAGGGTTTTTAGAAAATAGTTGGGAATTTGTTTTTGTTGGTTTTCTAATTTATACTACTAAATTAAACTAGGCAATAAAGTAAAATAAATGGAAAGCAATCAGGATAAATGGGGTGTTTGTTGTGACTTCGTTAGCCTTGCATTGGGATGATGTTTTAGTTAAGTTATGAAAACGTCTTTATAAAGATTTGTATTTTATTTGTTTTAAGTATTTATGGTGTAAGCATTAGCACCCTATTGATTGATTGCTCAATCAGCATGTCACTGAGTACTAAGCTGTTATGATTCTGATTGGAGGAGGCTGTTCGACTCTCAACATTGCTCTTGTGACGGAACAATGACCCTTTTCTGGAATACAAAGATTCCTGGGTGCATGAATAGAGTAACAGACCCACTAACGGTCCGATCATTCTTAACACCACAGTAATACTCAATTGAATAAAACATTTAAGATTAAGACATGGTTGGTGTTTGATTACTTTCCATCAATGGTTATGTAGAATCCAGAGGTGATAGACAAGGGTTAGAATACTTAATGATTCAACGTCTTCCTTTCTGGATTCATAAACTAAGTTTGTATTTTAGATCAGAGTTTCTCCATTTATGATTTAAACCAACCCTCACTTGATATTAACCAATGAATCCCTAGTTTAATCACAGTGTACAGTACTTGTTTAAAATAGTATTTCCACGGCTTCAAAACTAGACCATGTTATTTAAACTCAGATATTTAATCAAGAGTTATTCACAGTGTACACTACTAGTTTAGTATTTCCACAGCTTTATAACAAAACACAGATAGTTAAGTACCCATGATATGACGTCTTATCAAAAAGGTTTTAACCACGTTTATCGGTGGAAGGGTATTAATTGATTTAAGATCATGGATGAAACGTGTAATCAAAGCACAGAGTTTTCATTTATAATATATAGTTGGGAACATTATTCCACAACGGATTGTGCCCACGACTTTCATAGCTTCCACGTTCCGTACTCCACACATTAGTGATGTTTCCGGCGCTATACAAATGAAAGCCGTATAACGTCACCTCCGTTGTTTCATAATGACATCATCCCAATTAACGACTAACTACATCACAACAAACACATAATACAACTACTCACTAATCATGGCAAGTAATTCTAAAGCTAGCATAATAACAATTATAACATGCATTATGATAGATAAGGAAAGATATAACCGTAAGTAGCGCGTAGCTTGGATATATGCTGAAAGATTACAACGAGCGGAACTTTCGAATATTACAATAAGAGCCCCTCAAAGCATCTTCAACACTATTACAATATTACCCCTTTGTTAGTCTTGGTTAAATATTAACCAAGATCTAACTAACTACTAACCTAAATCTAACAAACTAATAACCTAGAGAGAGAAAGTAGAGAGAGAGAGAATTCTTGAGAGAGAATGAACAACGAGGTGTGTTTGAAATGGTGGAAATGAGCCTCTATTTATAGGAGAAGGGAGTTGGTCATGGTACAAGTCTTAATGCATCAAGAACAAGCACCAAAGCGTTACACGGGGCGATCAAACAACATGGGGGGTCAAATGGCACCTAGGTACCATTTATCAAGGCAAAAGAAGGCATAAATGGTACTTGAGGTACCGTATAATGCAGTTGAGGTGCCGTATACGGCACCTAGGGGGAGGGGGGGGGGGGGGGTTGGTGCTCCATTTGCCTTCCGCTGACTTCTCGGTTGCTTGGTTCGTCCGTATCTTCTTCGTTTTGAGCCCGTTTTGCTTGATTCTTGCGTCGTTGGATTCGTTTTTCCGTTACGCTTCTAATGACACTAAGTTGGCCAAGTTTGGAGGTTTTTGAATTTTGCGTGTTCCGGATGATGATCGGCGAGCTTCCAGACTGCACATTTTCTTCGTTCTTCGTCCGTTTCTTCTGATTCTTTCACCTCCGGTCTTGTATTTTCCTATGGAATCATAAAATATGTATTAAGATCTAATCGCATAAGAAAATCAAGAAGGGAATATTTAAGGTGATAGTTTTGCCTCGGTTTGCGTGTTATTTGGACGTTTTAACCAATTTTTGCAGCATCGTCTATAATTGGACCACTTTGGTGATTTTTAGTGAATAATAGATGTTTTAAGATGTTTTCACCAAATATAAGTCCAATAAGTGTAGAATAATGTGCCTAAAAACATGACTTTTTAGGTCACATCAAGTATCCCACACTTAGACGTTGCTTGTCCTCAAGCAACACATCCATACCCTCGCGAAAAATATTATTAAACCTGGTTTTGGGGAGAGTCAGAACATTTCTAAAAGTTATCATTTTCTCATACTCATAAAATTATTTTTAAAAACATCAGGAAAAATAAGATAATTATTTCAGAAACAAGTAATGATTCTCCTTAAGCATACTTCCAAATCTCGTGATCTTGTAGTATACATGACCAGGCGATCTCACTAAAGTGGTCACTCAAGAGTGTTTCGGGTTACCTAACATTCTAAACAAAGAAATCGCTCAAATAGCCAGTCATACAGTACTCATTGTTATAAGCTTGATCGAGAATCGGATCTCCACCACTTAGGTGAGAACGATGCTAATTATCCCAAGACATTCAGGGGTTGCAATGTTTGTGAGGGCTAAGGGGTATGGATAGCGGAAATTTTGGTTGTAAGGGTGTTGCTTATTTTAGGACTCCTAAGGTCACGTAAAACTTTTTATTTAGAAACGGATGAAAGGACAGTAGCTTTTTGTCTTCTATCGGATCTTCTTCTTTTAGGGCGATACTTCGAAGCACTAAGCTTTATTTTTCTGAACTATTTTTTTTTTCTCTTTTCGTTTTCTAATTTTCTATTTTTCTCTTTTCTTTTTCTTTCAGAACTTCTTTGCCAGAGAATTTCCAAGGATTATTAAATGCAGAAATTCTTCTTCTCATCTTTCTTCTTCGAGTCTTTTCGTGGTGTCCATTTTTCATACCAAGGATATTTCTTTTTTCGGAGAACACGAGAGAGAGTGAGACAATTTGAAGGAATATTCCAAAAAGCGTTTTCCACAACCTCAGAAATTCTAAGATAAGTTTTAGGGATATTTGGGAAAGTAGGGGTTTAAACATGTGGGTTTTATGAAACGAAAAGGTTTAGGCTCAACAGGGTTTTCTAAGTGGATCGTCGATACTAAAAATGAGCATCGGAAAGGGTTTTGGGCTTGAAAGAGAAGGCTGAAAAGTGGGTTAAATCCTAAGGAATGTCATGGCCATATAATTGCACCTATACCGAGTACGGTACTCACCAATGTGGTCTCGAAGCGTATGTCAAGAGCAAGTTCTAATCCAGATATACATGCATCGGCACACACAAGAAATGAACAATGTAGCATTAAAAATGAATGCTTTTAAGGCTCAAGTCCTCACTGCAAATGGGTTGTATGTGCCTAATCATGTTCTTATTAGATTATTATTTCTTGCTTAAACAATTATTAACTTAATTTCCTTAGATTTTAAAAACAACTTATTTATATTTGAAAATGACTTCTCTTAAAAACATCAAAACTCTAAAATTCTGTGTTAATCGGGTGATTAAACTCGTTTTTCTTTTGAAAACGTTTTTGAAATTTGAAAAATTTTGAAAAATTTGGAGGAACATTTTCTGTGTTAACTATTTTTGGACTAAAATCATAAAAACAAACCAAGGTATTCTATACCTGCTATCCCACACTTAGAGGAACATTGTCCCTAATGTTCTCTTGAGTAAAGATTTTGCTAGAGGCAAAATCCCACACTTAGAGTTTGAACATGTAAGAAAATGTTTCTCAAGTATTTTATTTTGGGTTGGAATCCCACACTTAGTGATAAGTTTAGGATAGAGTATAGACTACTTTTATTAACACATTAACAAAACAAATAAATACGAATCATGATAAAACAGATAAAAGAGGAAAAGATCAGATACTCCCCAGATAGCGAGTTGCATAGGAGCTGAGAATCTGAATTTGCTGAAGGAGATGTTGCCAGGATCTTCTTCTGCATTCTTTGTGATGATCGGCTCAGCTCTAAGCGACTTGCAATTGTTTTCCTTATTTCATCAACTCTTATTCTTTTTCTCGTGAATTGATCTCTTAAGTGTGAACACGTTGGATGTACCCTTTGTACAAACTCGGTTTTGTTTTCGCAAATGAAGAGAAATCACTGTCTCGGATTTTTGAAAAGATATTTTCTACTACAATTCAGTTTTATAAAACATGCGTTTTTAAACGAGTTCGAGCATAATGCATAAAAGTAGTATGCAAATGGTTCATTTGTCATTCTTAAGATGATTTCCTGTTATCTGAGATCAGTAGTTTATTTGCAAAACGAGTTGTAATTCAGAATATGTTTTGAAAAACATTTGGGTTCACCCAAGTGTGAAGGATAGTCAGAGATCTTCTTCACTTCTTGAATACTCATTCTTTCTATGTCTTATTCCACGGGTTGCCTCCCGAGAAGCGCTGACTTTATTCCATGGGTTGCCTCCCAAGAAGCGCTGCTGTTAGAGTCGAGAGCTCGACTTTGCTCCTTTAAGATTAGATGTTGGGGAAGGAGTGCCCAGGGTGAGTGATGGTGCTATTATGAGCCATGGGTTGTGGGAATGTGTAACGAGGATGGTAGATCCATTGGAAGTGGCATGCCATGGTTGAGATTAGATCTGGTGGTTCCATGGCATCCACTTTGAAGCTTCGAAAGTGGTCTGAGGCAGCTTTGGATAGACCTAGCAATCCTTCAGAGATGTAATCAACCGCTTTAGTGACTGTCCCGTTAGGATCAATCATTGTGGTTATTCTTGTCTCGATGTTTTCCCTTATCGGATGCTTGTATCTGATGGAGGCCATAAGTGCCAAAAACTTAAACTTCAAATTTTCGAACTCTTTAGCGTAAGGATCTCCTCTGAATGTGCTTAAAGACTGGCACAGGCTACTAATTAGTTCTTTCTGATAAAGGGTGAAAGGAAAGTCATAGTTTTTGAAAATATGAATCAATTTCTTTCATATCTCACGATATCCTGCATGGAAGATAAACTCTGCTTTCTCGGCGTCTTCTGCAGTCAATATCTCATGTAATCGAGTTATCACAAAAGTGACAACATCGAGTAGAGACATATTTTTAACAATGATAAGATGATTACGCCTGCTTTCGTCCCTAGTGATGTACCGAAGCTCCTCGATTATCAATTTAATTTGATGTTCTAAAGTAGACTTGATGATAAATCGATTGCTTCCTTTGGTACTCAAGTGATCTTTCTCAGCTAGTAAGTTAAAGAATGCTCGCAGATTTTCCATTACCGTGAAGTCAACATCTTCGATATTTCTTCTGATAGCACCCAACATTTCCATTTGTTTTGTAGAATAAGGGAATGCAGAACCCATGAGAACATCATACACCTTGCGGTATACTTGTTTTCGTTCAATGTAGAAGAGAAGTTCTTCTGAGTTATCCCTTTCTTCCTTGAGCTGAGATTTTAGTTCATCGGCGAATGTTCTGATGCAGTGCCTAAGGTTGAGCGGATCTTGGGTTCCGTTGCTTGTGAGATAGATATCGGATGCTGCTTTGCTATCAGCCATTTTTTGATGCAGAGAGTAGTTACTAATAGAATTTCTAATAGCTGATGTTATGAGGTGAGGGTTACCATCATAACGTTCTATCACAGAAATCATATGCTAATGACTAGAGACGATTGGGATACTGATGATTGCTGAGTCACAATCCTTAGTATGAATATCAAGCTTATGTAGAACAGGGAGCTTAACTACATCGGGTGGTGACTGAGATTCGTTAGTGAACTTGGATGTCAGATCAGAAGATAGTTTTGGAGTGTCTCTCTTGTTACGCAAATCAGAATAATCAGACCCAGATATACCTCCTATCTCAAACTGTGTTCGAGGTTCGGATGAAACAAGGGTTTGAATCCCTTAAGGAGATATAGGTGGTTGTAAGCTAGTTGTTCTGCATGCTTTTAAGTCAGAGATTTTCTTCAGATTGCATAAAAGAGTCTGTTCGATGTCTTCTAGAGGGCGAGTGAGTGGTCTTGTTGGATTCAAGAAAGGATTGACCATTCCTTCGTGGGTACAAGCAAAAGTATCATCGGCAAGAGGCTCCTCTTCTTCCTTCATCTATTTTTCCTGCTCAGCTGCTGGTTCAGAGGTCTCGTCATCTGATGTGACTTAGCTAATAGAGACAGTAAATAGCTCATTATTCTCAATCGAAGCACGGTCGGTCTTATCAATCTTGAATGTGATGTTTTCTCCGTGAGCGTAAGGTGATCATATGAGAGTGTACGTCGATGACTGCTCTGGCTGTGTTCATAAAAGGTCTACCTAGGATTATAGGGATGTTTACATCTTCCTGAATATCCATAACCACAAAGTCAGTTGGGAAAAAGAACTTGTCGACCTTAACCATGATGTTCGCAGCTATTCCCTTAGGATATCTAATGGATTGGTCAGCTAGCTGGACACTCATTTTAGTGGGTTTTAAGCCTCCTAATTCTAGTCTTTTATAGAGTGAATGTGGCATGAGGTTAATACTTGCTCCTAGATCGGCTAGAGAGCGAATATCACCAGATTCGTTAATAGATCAAGGAAGGGTAAAACGTCCGGTATCTCCTAGTTTTTCCGGTAGACGGTTTTGGAGGATAGCTGAACATTCGGCGTTCAGCGGGAGATTAGGCACTTCGGGTACCTTGTCTCTGGTCGACATGAGTCTCCTAACGTATTTGGCATATTTGAAAGCTTTGAATTCATTAGGATGTTGCTTGAGACGTTCTGGAAACGGAATGCGCACCTTGTTATGAGTAGACTTTTTCTCAACTGTCTGTGTGACAGAAGATTAGGAAGACTACCCTGAGGTCTAGTGTCAATACGTTCTGCTAGTCGGCCTATTTGGGTTACAAGACTATTCAGTAAGGTTAGCTGTTCTCTTAAGAAGAGATCAACCTGGTCTTGTCTAGCTGTAATCGATTGGATGATTTGTGTGAGGGTTTCGTCTAGGCTAGTAATTGGTCTGGTAGGTTCAGAAGGTTAGGCCATCTCAGGTGCGAATCTAGAAAGCAACGGTGGTTGGTTATGACTGAGTTGAGGTTGTTATAGGTAGGTTGGGTATTGGTTGGGTGGTTGAATTGGTACGTATTGGTGGGTTCGAGGTGGAGAGGTTTGAGTAAAATCAGGTGGACGTGGGTGAGTTTGGAACTGGTCATAGTAGGCTGTGTCATCAACATGGTTCGTAGCTTGTAAATTAGTACAGTTTTGGCAGGACTGATAACACGCAAAAAGTCATGTTTTTGTGTGCCATTATCTCACCATTTTAGCCCAATTATTAATGAAAACACTTAAAAATGAACTTAAATGTCACATTTCATCATTAGGGCTAAAATATAGACGATGTTTCAAGATTCAACCAAAAAAGACCTAAAAACGAGTAAAATAGAGCACAAACGGTTAACGAATCTTCCGTTCACGCATTTAAGCACAAATTAAGCTATACTTGGAATTATGACCTCTAACTTATGTCATTTTCTTCGTTAGGAAATTACGAAACCGTGAGCGCGAGAATCACTCAAAACGGATAAACGACGAAGAAGTTACGCCCGAACGAAGAAACGAAGAAACGAAGAACCGAAGAATCAAGATACGGGAGAGCTAGACCGTATACGGCCAAACTAGACCGTATACGGCCTAGCACAGACCATATACGGCCTAGCTAGACCGTATACGGCCTAGCACAACCATATACGGTCTGTGTTCTCCCGTATTCACCCTATGCTCAACCGTATACACTCCAGTTCTCCCGTATTTGCCCTAGCTCAACCGTATCGTGCGTTTGGGCGATAAAAATCAGGTTTTTATTCGGGTTTGCAATACGGTTGTGCATTTGAAGATTTGGATACGGTCTACGGATACGGTTGTGCGATCTCTATATATAGAAGCCTCATTTCATCATTTTCACATCATGTTTTCTCATTCTTTCTTTCTTTCTCTCACTACTCTCTCTCTAAAATAGTTAGTTAGTTAATTAGGTTAGTTAAGCTAGTAGATTAGTAGCTTACTTGTAATGGAGGTGCTCCGAGACTGCGGTGTCGCACGATTTGTAATAACGCTTTGTCAGGTTTTATTATAATCTCTATCTTGTTATTTTAAATAATGTTGTGCTGTTGCTATGCTTGTTTAGAATTACTTGCTAGGATTATTGCCATGCTTAGCTAGACAAATCTGTGTTTGCTATGATAGTTGCCATGCTAGGGTAGTTATACTTAAATCATGCTGTTACTCTGTCCGTATGCTGTTGAAATATATTTGAATCTATGAATTGAATCTCAAATGTTTATCTATCCAACTTATGCTGTGGTTAGTAACATCCTTCTAGGCTTGACCAATTGCTAGTTGTATGCCGCTAATTATTCTGTGTCTGATGATCGTTGAACTCGACATGGCCGGTGTTCTCCTGGTTGAAATATTACCGGAGGGAGACACGGAGCGTAGGATTAGAGATAGATTAGATTCAAGTCATTTAACGAGTGTCTTTGAGAGAACTTTCGGGACACTTGTGACTTAACCATGTACCCCGTCACTCTGCATAATTGATCCCTGCTATGCTGCCTTTCTGCATGTTCTTGTTTGATTGTTGCTTAGGGTTTGCATGCTAGTATCTGTTATGCTGATTAGTTACATGATTAGGTTTTCGAATATTTATCAATTGCATACACCAGTTTAACATGCATAGAATAGTTAAAATGATTTATATGAAATAATGATGAACAATTTAATCAACCGTTAGACCAGATCATCCCAACTTGTTCCGGTAGGAAACCCCTGTTCATGTTTTTGTTTATTCAACAATTCATGCCATGATTCGGATATCTCAAATGTCCGAGATTGGGGAACAAGACTCGAGGATGGTTGTTGGTTAAATTGGTTGCTACATTTGGGACAACTTCCGGTGTAGTTTACATTCCATAATTGTTATCCATGTGACATGTTATTTATCTGATTGCGGACAACTCTACGTTAGATAGATAATAGGCTAGGAGTTATGGCTCATTAGGAAATATAGCTGTCATCTTAACTAAGGCTTTATCCCATTAACTACCCCTAAATAGCATAAGTAATTATCATAGTAAACACTCGCTTCACCTATAAGTTCTCGTTGCCACCTCCCCTCCACTTTACTTTATTTTAATTTAATTTTAGATAATTAGTAGTTAGTTAAAACCAAAACAAACCAAAAATCTCTTTTAAACCCCAGCTAAATCCACATAGATAACTGAAGTCCTAGATCCCATGCCCGTTGTAGTTTGAAGAACGACCCTAGGTCATACCTATCGCTGTACTCACCCATAGCTTTAGTATACTTAGGCCTAGCAAAACAAATTTTAAAAAACCCTCTGGTGGCCGTGCCCGGAGGAAGGTCCGAAACGACGCGAGTGAAATCGCAACCGACCTCTTGGCACCCATCAAGTCTTTTGGCGCCGTTGCCGGGGACTACAACGACCGATTTAGGAATTTAGTTGTCTTAGTTATTTAGCGATCCTTTCGGAAGATCAATATCATCCGAAAGTTCCTTTTCTGTTCTTTCCTTTCCAAAACTCTCTTTTCTACCAAACCCGAACTTCTTCAGCTATGACGAATCGTATTACTCTCGCCTCGACCTGCACACCATTACTGGAGGGAAGAGGAGGACCTATCGTGCTGCCCGACGAAAACTTTGAAGTAAAGCCTAGCATTATCAAGTTACTCAAAACCTTCTGCCAATTTCACGGTTTTCCGCTCGATGATCCAAATTCACATTTGGATAGATTCATCAATCTTTCTGATTCCTGTGAGCAATCAGGGATTGCAAGAGAAGTCTCCCGACTAAATCTTTTTCCCTATTCTTTGTCTTCGCGTGCTCGAACCTGGTTTGATGAACTCGAACCCAATTCGATTCATACATGGGAGGAGTTGGCTACTAAGTTTATGGCTAAGTTTTTCCCTCCTTCCAAGCAAACCAAGCTCAAGGATGACATCATCAGTTTCCGACAAGAAACCAATAAATCATTATATCTAGCATGGGAACGATTTAAGAAGATGCTTAACAGATGTCCGAATCATCAAATGGGTAAGACGAACCTAATCTGCATATTCTACAATGGTCTGACTCCTCAGCACAAGTCAACCCTCGATGCTGCTTCTCAAGGAAATTTCATGTCACACACTTCTGAAGAAGCCTGGGAGCTAGTTGAGACGATAGCAATGCATCAACATGACTGGGAGTTTGGTGAACCGGCTAAGGAAGTAACTAGTACTTCAAGCCTATCCTTGGAAGCTCTGCAAATCCAAGTAGACAATCTCTCCAGAGTCTTCAAGGATCTTCAATCTTCTACGGAAGAAATTTTGGTCACTACCGTTAAAAACCCTGAATCGAACTTTCATTCTAAACCTTTCATTCAGCGGCCGACCAATAACCCACCTACTCAGTTTCTGCAACCTTTATCCTCTAATATGTCAGATTCCCCCATGAATTCTCAACAACACTATAATGAAACTTTAACTAATTTCATGGTTGAACAAATGAACATAAACAAACAAGTAATAGATTTTCAAGATAAAATTGATGCTTTACTTAGAATATCAGAAGATTTGATCAAAAACCTGGAAGTTAGTCTTAAACAACTATTTTTAAAAGTTGAGAACCAAGGAGGAATCATGGTCATCACTAGAGGAGGTAAAGAGACCAGAAATGAGAAATCCTCAGATAATTCTTCAAATCAACTTCCTATCTCTGAACCGACCACTGATCCAGTGCCTAGTGACACCCCTGTCACTGCACCAGATCCAGTATCACCTAAAGCCTCAGAAATCATTCCACGAACTAGGATACCCTTCCCTGGTAGGCTTAAGAAAGAGAAGCAGGAAGCACAATTTGGGAAATATCTGGAAATGTTTAAAAGCTTGCACTTAAACGTTAGACTATTAGACGCTTTAGTAGAGATGCCTAGTTGTGCTAAGTTTTTCAAAGAACTCATTTCAAATAAAGAAAAATTAAGACAAATAGTTAGTTTACCCTTAGATGCTGAATGCTCAGCAATCATGTTACATGGCCTTCCACCTAAACTAGGAGATACTGGCCGTTTCACTATTCCCTGTTTTCTTCAAAACGTCCAAGTTAGTAACGCCTTAGCTGACCTAGGTGCTAGTGTCAATCTTATGCCTTACTCTCTCTATAAGAAACTAGGATTAGGTGAACTGCTACCCACTCGAATGACCATCCAATTAGCTGATAGATCAGTTAAACTCCCCCGAGGAATTGCTGAAGATATAATGGTCCGAGTCGGTAAATTTATCTTCCCAGTTGACTTCGTCATTATGGATATCGAGGAAGATGCCCACGTTCCCCTCATCCTTGGTAGACCTTTCCTAAACACTGCCAAGGCTGTGATAGATGTAAACGAAAAATCTTTAAAACTGAGGGTCGGAGCGGAGGAAGTCACCTTTAATGTCGATAAGTTGATGAAGCACCCTATGGGAGAAGATCTTGGTCTAGTGGATGCCATGCAGGAAATATATGACGAGCATTTGGAGGAGATTCTAGCAGTCAGCAGTAACGAACCCTTCTTCAGCACTGTCATCATCAAAAGAAGACTTTGCCCGGACGACATCGGACTCTGCTCAGCTATCTCTGACCAACCAGCACCTTCTGGAGAGTTGCTATTTCCCTTACCTGAAATGAAGAATCCTTTAGCACCGCCTAACTACTCTCCCACGAACAACTCCGTTGTTGCTGTTCCTTTAGGCAAAGGCATCCCTATCCCACTTTTAAAAAGAAATCAGTTTTTTCCGATACCCGAATCGTCTCCATCTGTAGCTGAGATTCTCAAATCTTTCGAGGAGATGGATTCCGGTACTTTGCCACAACTATCTGAAGGTTGTGAAAAATCAAATCCAGAAATCACCATAAGTACTTCTTCTAAAGCTCAATTTCAGAAGTTCGCACTCACCGACAACAATGATGTCATCATCACTGAGGATAATGCAACTTCTTCATCATCTACCTGCAAATACGAGTTAAAGAAGAACACGCTTTCCAATGAGACAGAACTAGTAGAAATAGCATCAGCCACTACAGCCGATTCATCTCCAGAAGAATCAGAGTTCCAAAAGGAGTATGACGAATTACAAAGAGACGAGATCACTCGAATGAAACCCTCTATCGAAGAACCGCCAGAATTGGAGCTGAAGGAATTACCCTCTCACTTGGAATATGCTTTTCTCGAAGGAACCTCACATCTACCCGTCATAATTGCTAAAGGTCTTTCACCCAAAGAGAAAACAAGACTTATCCAGGTCTTGAAGTCACACAAGAAGGCGATTGCATGGAAGATCTCTGATATACAAGGGATTAGTCCAAATTACTGCACGCACAAGATACTCATGGAAAACGACTTCAAACCTTCCATACAAAGACAGAGGAGAGTAAACCCGAAGATTCAAGACGTGGTCAAGAAAGAGGTTATCAAACTCTTGGATGCTGGCTTGATCTATCCTATCTCAGATTCCCCATGGGTCAGCCCAGTTCAGGTTGTCCCAAAGAAAGGAGGAATGACGGTTATCGCTAACGAAAATAATGAACTAATTCCTACACAAACCGTCACCGGCTGGAGGGTATGTATCGACTACAGGAAATTAAATGAAGCCACCCGGAAAGATCACTTCCCTCTGCCGTTCATCGATCAGATGTTGGAAAGATTATCGGGGAATGAATATTACTGCTTCCTCGATGGTTTCTCCGGCTATTTTCAGATTCCTCTCGATCCAAAGGACCAAGAAAAGACGACATTCACATGTCCATATGGTACATTTGCCTACCGCCGCATGCCATTCGGCTTATGCAATGCGCCTGCAACATTTCAAAGGTGTATGGTGGCAATATTCCATGACATGATTGAACAGTGTATGGAGGTATTCATGGATGACTTCTCAGTCTTCGGTGATTCCTTCACATCTTGTCTTTCCAACCTTGAAAGGATGCTAGCCCGATGCGAAGAATCAAATCTTGTCTTAAACTGGGAAAAGTGCCACTTTATGGTAAAAGAAGGAATAGTTCTTGGACATCGAATATCAAAATCTGGAATCGAAGTTGACAAAGCCAAAGTTGAGACTATTGCCAAACTTCCGCCACCTACTTCTATTAAAGCCATTCGCAGTTTTCTAGGTCACGCCGGATTTTACCGTCGCTTTATTAAGGATTTCTCTAAGATCTCTCGACCTATGACACACCTTCTCGAGAAGGATACTCCGTTTGTCTTTTCAGATGACTGTCTTAAAGCTTTCAACATTTTGAAGGATCAGCTCACGCATGCACCGATCATGGTCGCCCCCGATTGGAGTCTTCCGTTTGAGATCATGTGCGATGCTAGTGACTTCGCTGTTGGAGCTGTGTTAGGGCAAAGGAAGGAGAAGCAGTTTCAGCCAATCTACTACGCCAGCAAGACACTCACTGATGCACAAGAGAATTACACCACAACAGAGAAAGAGCTTCTTGCGGTAGTATTCGCTTTTGATAAATTTCGTTCTTATTTAATATTGTCCAAAACTATTGTCTATACAGATCACTCAGCCTTGAAGTATCTCTTCAAAAAGCAAGACGCTAAACCAAGACTGCTTAGATGGATTCTCCTCCTCCAAGTATTTGACATAGAAATCAAGGATAAAAAGGGAGCCGAGAATGTCGCAGCAGATCATCTTAGTCGATTGGAAAATCCGTCGATGGAGAAGCTTGATGAGAGAGAGATTCAAGACCAGTTTCCTGAAGAACAACTCATGAACATCGGAGGATACCAAAAGGGATCTCAATTCGCGTACAACCCTTGGTATGCTGACTACGCAAATTATCTGGTTGGAGGAATTGTGCCAAAAGGAATGCCCACCTCTAGAAAACGCAAATTCTTTAGAGACGTAAAGAACTACTATTGGGACGATCCATACTTATTCAAAGTATGCCCGGACCAAATCATCAGAAGATGCGCAGACGAGAGGGAGGCAAGGAACATTCTTCACCAAAGTCATCACGGACCAACTGGAGGACATCATGGAGCAAATATGACCGCAAGGAAGGTATACGATTCCGGATTCTATTGGCCATCTATATTCAGAGACGCTCACGACTTGGTAAAACGTTGTGATGCTTGCCAAAGGTTTGGAAGTATCTCACGGAGGAGTGAAATGCCACTTACTAACATCCAGGCTTGCGAGATCTTTGATATATGGGGGTTGGATTTTATGGGACCATTCCCAAAATCATATGGGAAAGAGTATATTCTGGTTGCTGTCGACTACGTCTCCAGATGGGCCGAAGCTCAAGCATTTCCTACAAATGATTCCCGAGTAGTGGTGAAATTCTTAAAGCAGCTCTTCTCACGTTTCGGTACTCCAAAAGCGATCATTAGTGATCGGGGCACGCACTTCTGTAATGCTCAGTTTATGAGGACATTACAGTATTATGGTGTCACCCATAAGACCTCTACGGCTTACCACCCGCAGACGAATGGGCAAGCTGAAGTGACGAATCGAGCGCTCAAGAGAATTTTAGAACGAACCGTGGCTAATCATAGGGAAAGATGGGCTGAAAAATTAGACGATGCTCTGTGGGCGTTCAGAACAGCATATAAATCACCACTAGGAACCACACCCTACAGACTAGTCTACGGAAAAGCGTGTCATCTGCCGATAGAGTTGGAGTATAAAGCTCACTGGGCGCTGAGAGAGTGTAATTTAGACCCTTCTACAATTGGATCACATCGGAAAATGCAACTGAATGAACTAGCCGAATTAAGAGACCAAGCATACGATAGCTCTCTGCACTTCAAAGAACGAACAAAGAATACTCACGACGCTAAACTCAAATATTCTAAGTTCAAGCCCAGAGACAAAGTTCTTCTCTTCAATTCGCGCTTCAAAAAATTCTTCGGCAAATTCAGATCAAGGTGGAGCGGACCATTTGTTGTATCAAAAGTCTATACCTTCGGAGCGGTTGAACTAGAAGCCCCGGACGGTAATTTTAAAGTCAATGGCCATCGCTTAAAGCACTACATCGAAGATTTCCCCTCTGGTGAGGAAGTCTATATCTTTGAACCACCTTGAGCCAACTATTAGGTACAAAGAGTCAAGCTAGAGACTCTCTAAACAAGCGCTCTTGGGAGGCACCCCATTGCTTATCTTATTTTATTTTATTTCTTAGTTATTTTTGCTTTAGTATTATCATCCCTAAACTAATGATGCAGGATAACCCAAATATCTGATGATGCCACACTCCTACATATACATCAGATAAGTTTTATTCATAGTATACAAATGTGAATGAACAGATGACCTCACAAAGCTTTAACATTTAAAACAAACATTTCTTGAAGTCATCTGATTATTTTGCATTTGTATACCCATTTAAAACTATAAGATTACCTGTTTATCTTTATGTTTCAGGATGGACGCTTCAGCCGAGACTTCAGGACAAGCTACTCAGAAACAACAGAGGAAGAGAACCCACAGAGGAAAAAGAAAGAAGACGACCACCACTACTGATGAGCATGCTCCAACTGCTCCTGTATCTGCCCCACTTTTTGACTTTGGAGTTACCACTTCAGACCCAAGGGTGATTTGGGCGATGCTCAGTGAGCTTTCGATTCAGCGTAGCTCTCAGTCCGAAATCAGAGAGGTGATGGGACTACCAAGACTCGCCGACCAGCCGTATCAGCTTGGTCAGGGTCTCGGGCCAGCTCTCCCACCTTGGTCCTTCTTCCCAACTGCCCCAACACAGACTGTTCCTCCCACTGCTGTTGCTCCTTCTAGGACACCTCGGATTCCCGCTGATGCATCCATGATGTCTGATCGCACTGCTGCCTTATCACTCACTTCAGATCCTGATCCTGAAGCACTTGCGGCATTTGATCCAGACATGGATGATTTACTAGACGATCTCTAGTTTATTTTATCTTTAGTTATCTTTATTTATCATTAGAACTGTTGTGTTGTTGAACTGATGATTATGATGGTATTTTATGATATTGCAGACCTTATCTTCGTAGGAATTGGATGAGCTTTGAAAAGAGTCTGGTCCTCACAATCCAGCAAATTATTTACACCAACCCTACACGAATCTGGTCCGATATCCAGTGCCCACTATCCGTAGGGAAGTATCTTTCCTAAACCCGTTCTTCCTATTTTAATATAACTTCGATATGCCTATTGACCACTTAAATCTCAAAGTGTGGGATCCCCCTCGCTTATAACTTTTAAATTCACATTTTTCCTAAACCAAAACCCTAAGTGTGGGATTTTCTCCCTACTTAGTGTAGAAACATTGGGGACAATGTTTATTTCTAAGTGTGGGATAGCGGTATATCTCTCGTCTGTCAAAATATCCGTTTAAGTTGATCTAGAAACATGCTAGTCCTCTAAATAAATTTTCAACCCTTATTTTGCCAAAATTTTCAAAAAATTCTAAACTTTTCTGAGTCATAAAGTAAGATGAAGTACAGATTTTTTTTACAAGAATGTCAAAAGTTGGTAAATATGAGGTCGAAATCATGTCGGATTCTAAACAATTTAAGATGAGGATCTAAGAGGGGCATCGCACGACTGGACACATATAACCCATTCTTTTGCAGTGAGGAAATTGAGCCTTATAAGCATTCATTTTAAATGCTTCACTGTTCGTTTGTTGTGTGTGACCGGTGCACGCATTTCTGAATTAGAACTTGCCCCAGGTATACATTTCGAGATCACATTGACAGGTGTCATATGTGACATAGGTACGATTAGAGGACCTTGACATTCCTTAGGATTTAAACCCCTTTTCACATATCTCTTCAAGCCCAAAACCCTTCCAACACTCAAATTTAGTGTTGATGATCCGCTTAGAAAACCCTGTTGAGCCTTAGCCTTTTCATTTCTTTCAACCCATATTATTAAACCCATTTATTCCCTTACCTACCAAAAATTTATCTTAGAATTTTTAAATCTTTTTGAAAAACGATATTTAGTTATTCCTTTTGCTTTCACTCCAAAAATCACAAATAATGTTTACTAAAACTTCTCGTGTGCGTTTTATTGATCTATACTAAAGAATCGAGAGTCATGTGGTGCGAAAAATTGGCACCAAAGTAAACTCAGAAATCATCAAAGGATTGAAAAAAATGAAAATAAGAAGGGATCTCAAGAAGGGAAATAAAAGAAAATCCCTTAGAAATTTCTTGGCAAAAGAAAAATCTAAGCCCAAAAATAGAAATAGAAAAGCAAAGAAAAAAAAAAAAAATAGCTGAAATAAAGCTAAGTACTTTTACTCTCTCGAAAACTCGATTCTTCAAAGAAATATCATTCCATGTGTTTTCAAAGGATAAAAGTCAAAATAGCTATCTTATCCCCTAAAAGTGTTATCCGTTTCCGTTTTCATTAAAAAGGATATCTAGATAGAGTTTTTCTCGAAAATTTAGAAGTCCCAAGATAAGTAAACACCCTTAAAACCTAGATACCCCCAATCTATCCATACCCCTTAAAAACCCACACCAAACACTACAACCCATTTGAATGTCCTGGGATAATCAGTACCGTTCCTGTCTAAGTGATGAAGATCTGATCCTCAGGCAAGCCTATGACGACGAGTGCTGCACGTCTGGTATTTGAGCGATTTTTCATTTGGCTTAGGATAATAGGAACCCCGATACACTTTGAGTGAATTGAGTGACCACCAGTGAGATCGCCCAGTAGTGTATATTCCACAAATTCGAGAATTGAAAGTTTGCCTAAGAGAATCATCTTGAAAACCTTTAGATACTTCATGTGAACACCTCTTATTTATCTAACAGGCGAATACTTGTTTTCAATCTGTGTGAATTCTTCTTTTTGGGTCAGAATCAAAAATCTTTTTGCATGGAAAATTTTTGGCAGGTAAGAAGGGAAGTTTGCTTGAGGACAAGCAATTGTCTAAGTGTGGGATATTTGATAACACGCAAAAAGTCATGTTTTTGTGTGCCATTATCTCACCATTTTAGCCCAATTATTAATGAAAACACTTAAAAATGAACTTAAATGTCACATTTCATCATTAGGGCTAAAATATAGACGATGTTTCAAGATTCAACCAAAAAAGACCTAAAAACGAGTAAAATAGAGCACAAACGGTTAACGAATCTTCCGTTCACGCATTTAAGCACAAATTAAGCTATACTTGGAATTATGACCTCTAACTTATGTCATTTTCTTCGTTAGGAAATTACGAAACCGTGAGCGCGAGAATCACTCAAAACGGATAAACGACGAAGAAGTTACGCCCGAACGAAGAAACGAAGAAACGAAGAACCGAAGAATCAAGATACGGGAGAGCTAGACCGTATACGGCCAAACTAGACCGTATACGGCCTAGCACAGACCGTATACGGCCTAGCTAGACCGTATACGGCCTAGCACAACCGTATACGGTCTGTGTTCTCCCGTATTCACCCTATGCTCAACCGTATACACTCCAGTTCTCCCGTATTTGCCCTAGCTCAACCGTATCGTGCGTTTGGGCGATAAAAATCAGGTTTTTATTCGGGTTTGCAATACGGTTGTGCATTTGAAGATTTGGATACGGTCTACGGATACGGTTGTGCGATCTCTATATATAGAAGCCTCATTTCATCATTTTCACATCATGTTTTCTCATTCTTTCTTTCTTTCTCTCACTACTCTCTCTCTAAAATAGTTAGTTAGTTAATTAGGTTAGTTAAGCTAGTAGATTAGTAGCTTACTTGTAACGGAGGTGCTCCGAGACTGCGGTGTCGCACGATTTGTAATAACGCTTTGTCAGGTTTTATTATAATCTCTATCTTGTTATTTTAAATAATGTTGTGCTGTTGCTATGCTTGTTTAGAATTACTTGCTAGGATTATTGCCATGCTTAGCTAG
Source organism: Helichrysum umbraculigerum (assembly GCA_949592205.1). Classification (NCBI taxonomy): domain Eukaryota; kingdom Viridiplantae; phylum Streptophyta; class Magnoliopsida; order Asterales; family Asteraceae; genus Helichrysum; species Helichrysum umbraculigerum. The sequence continues at coordinate 69,558,974 of CATIUR010000003.1, forward strand.
ACAAATCTGTGTTTGCTATGATAGTTGCCATGCTAGGGTAGTTATACTTAAATCATGCTGTTACTCTGTCCGTATGCTGTTGAAATATATTTGAATCTATGAATTGAATCTCAAATGTTTATCTATCCAACTTATGCTGTGGTTAGTAACATCCTTCTAGGCTTGACCAATTGCTAGTTGTATGCCGCTAATTATTCTGTGTCTGATGATCGTTGAACTCGACATGGCCGGTGTTCTCCTGGTTGAAATATTACCGGAGGGAGACACGGAGCGTAGGATTAGAGATAGATTAGATTCAAGTCATTTAACGAGTGTCTTTGAGAGAACTTTCGGGACACTTGTGACTTAACCATGTACCCCGTCACTCTGCATAATTGATCCCTGCTATGCTGCCTTTCTGCATGTTCTTGTTTGATTGTTGCTTAGGGTTTGCATGCTAGTATCTGTTATGCTGATTAGTTACATGATTAGGTTTTCGAATATTTATCAATTGCATACACCAGTTTAACATGCATAGAATAGTTAAAATGATTTATATGAAATAATGATGAACAATTTAATCAACCGTTAGACCAGATCATCCCAACTTGTTCCGGTAGGAAACCCCTGTTCATGTTTTTGTTTATTCAACAATTCATGCCATGATTCGGATATCTCAAATGTCCGAGATTGGGGAACAAGACTCGAGGATGGTTGTTGGTTAAATTGGTTGCTACATTTGGGACAACTTCCGGTGTAGTTTACATTCCATAATTGTTATCCATGTGACATGTTATTTATCTGATTGCGGACAACTCTACGTTAGATAGATAATAGGCTAGGAGTTATGGCTCATTAGGAAATATAGCTGTCATCTTAACTAAGGCTTTATCCCATTAACTACCCCTAAATAGCATAAGTAATTATCATAGTAAACACTCGCTTCACCTATAAGTTCTCGTTGCCACCTCCCATCCACTTTACTTTATTTTAATTTAATTTTAGATAATTAGTAGTTAGTTAAAACCAAAACAAACCAAAAATCTCTTTTAAACCCCAGCTAAATCCACATAGATAACTGAAGTCCTAGATCCCATGCCCGTTGTAGTTTGAAGAACGACCCTAGGTCATACCTATCGCTGTACTCACCCATAGCTTTAGTATACTTAGGCCCAGCAAAACAAATTTTAAAAAACCCTCTGGTGGCCGTGCCCGGAGGAAGGTCCGCAACGACGCGAGTGAAATCGCAACCGACCTCTTGGCACCCATCAAGGACTGAATATGGTAGACCTGTTGAGGAGGTTTCTTCAGCTTTCCTATTTCCTCTATTAGTGTTCCAATGTTTTTCGTGAGAGATTTGATCGCCTCAGTTTGCACGAGATTGGAAAGGGCAAGCGGTGCCGTTGATGAGGAATGCTCATCAGTGTTCCAATTGTTGTGATTCATGGTCATGCTCTCAATCAGGTTCAAAGCTTCATCGTCTGTGCAACGCGTGAAGTTGCCTCGAGCAGCGGTGTCGAGTATTGGCTTATGGTGTGGAGCAAGACCATTGTAGAACGTGCATAACTGGGTTGATCGCTCGATTTGATGGTTAGGACATCTTTTAAGCTTCCCACGCACTGTAGATTGATTCATCTTGAAATTGTCGGAAGTTTAAGATGTCTTTCTTCAACTTGATTCATTTGGATGGGGGAAAGTTGTAACACCCCCTAATTTCGGGTTGCGGAAGCAGTCGGGTCGGGGTGTTACCAATCAAATATCACAAGCACATAAGAGATATAATGAACGACTCTATATGCGTCATTTACAAAATACATTGACATAACATAAGGGTTTACAAACTGTTTACATTATATTGCGTTCACATGATTACCCTGAGAGATTCTAGTACATTTCCAATTATACAAAATATAGATATGCAAGGAAATCTCTTGATGTTTAATGATTGCATGCGACTCGAGCTAAAGTATCATGATGGGCAGTCCAACCTACTGCCGAGTACCTGAGATAACATGCTAAAAGGGCCAGCTAAAAAGCTGGTGAGCTCACAGGTGTATATGAGTAATCAAACAAATAATAATTAAAGCTGGTGAACCACAAGATTTATATAATGATTTGTAATCAAACAAATAATTAATGTACATGCAGCCATGAGTCCATAGTTTGAGCTTAACTGAGGGGGTCAGGATCCACATTCAAGGACCTGATCGAGGTGCCTCCCTATGAGTGCCTAATCAACACTCTTACTGAACAAATGATAATGCGTCCGTTTGACAGGTTAGTGCTTGCTAACTCGGACGGGGATTGTCAATCCCATATGGTACCATACACTAACATTCACGCTAAATCATATTAACATACTATGTATGGAGGACTTTGAGTGATTAGATGAAAATAACTCATGTAGCATACTGTGATGTTTTGTACTTGTGTTCACATGTAAAACAAAATGAGCATGTATCTCACCCCTAGGTAAAAGCATTTAAAAATGGGTTATGAGACTCACCTGAGTCTGATGAATTGTTAGCCAACAATTATGATGATTCACACAGATTTGATGTCGTTACAACGACCGACCCTGCCGGGCGTCCTAAACGCGCAAGGTTATAGTAATGATTAGATGTCTTAACAGACCATCTATGCTAGTTACTCATTTAACTAGTAATGTCCAAATGATTAGTTTTGGATTGTTTATATTTTGTAAATACGTACGGCCCGTCGGTGAGTTTTTGTAATAATAATTCCAAGTATTATTATTATGCGTCTCATCATTTTGTTTACTTGTAAAAGTATATACATCTGCATTTTCAAAAGTGAGAACTTTTATATATATCCGAATATATATGTATTTATGTCCGAATGTTTGTAGTCCGAAGGTGTCTAGGTCCGAAAGTGTATATCCGATTGTGTTTAAGTCCGAATGTGTATGTGTGTCCGAATGTAGGTTTTAGTCCGAAAGTCAAGGGTTCGGGTTCGGGAAGGTGGTCAAACGACCACCGTTTGACCCGAAACTTTTACACACTTCCTAATATGTCCAAATAAGTTCATAAAAATTATCGTTACGCTTCGTGGGTCCCTTAAAGTGTCACTTTCACTAAATTGCAAAAACAGCCCCTAGAGTTTATGTTTTCCATATTTTAACCTCGATTCAACTTCCGATTTCACCACCTTTCGAAACGATCTAGGTCTCAACAAAAATCAAGCATAACCACCTATGAACCTAGTCCATTTCTGAACTTTATGGTACTTTTATATGCTCGTTTACTATTTTTAACAAAAATAAACATGGGATGTGGTCAGATTCGGATCAAAACAGACCTTCGTCCAAAGATCGATTTATACAAGAAAATACAGACATTTCTGGAAATGGTCAAAAAAGAACTTTTTGTATAGCTCTTCCATACGCAAATTTTGGTAGGTGTTTCGTTGTCTAACTCTTTGTAGAACTCAAGTTATGGTCGATTCCGTGAGACGATTTCATGAAGGCAGAATCTGTTTTGGTATATGTATATATGTATTAATCATAAAAACGTATTTTGAGCTATGATTTGGACATATTCTTGTCATATGAGCTACTAGACATGTTAATATATGTAAATCATGAAAATCTAGAGAGAGAAGTTAGGGTTTTATACCAAATTCGTGGTCTAGAGAGAGAGTAGAGTGAGATGGTGCTAGTTCTTTGTCCTTGCTTCCTCTTCTTGTGTTTTCTTCAAGGAAGATGATGGTAGAATATGGTGGTTGTATGATGGATGGTGGTGGCTGAAAGGGGGAGAGGAGAGGAGAGGAGAGGATTCAAGTGTGTGTTTTAGTGAGAAGTTAGAGTGAGAGTGTGAGAGGCAAGAATGAGTAAATTGTGGATCTTGTTTGATGGTCTTATGGTCAAATAATGGAAACCAAGATCCACAAAGAGGGGAATGTGTTGGGAGGGCTGATATTTTTGACCCATGGGGCCCACACCAAGGTGTGGTGTCTCCAAAACTTGCTCCCTACGTTTGTGTTCCGTGCGGTGTTCGTTTCCCCGGTCGTTTCAACGTTAATGCGCGCTTTAAATGAAATACGTACGTAATTTGAGTAACGATTAAATTTCGATATTTTTAACTTGAAGTAATACTTAATATTACTTGAAAACACTTATTAAAATGTTTGGTATCGTGACGGTATTGATTTGCGTGATTGTTTGATGATTAACTAAATCGCGTGACGTTATTAAACGTTATATTTGATTACGCGTAATCGCTTGAATTTTTATTGAAGTATTTCATCAAAATACTTGGAAATGAATTATAAACATATAATTTTCATAAGTTCCGTTTGTCGGGCGTGACTTGTGCATTTTTGGTTGCGTTTGATTGTTTTATACGATACGAAATACTTCTGAAATATTATCGAAATAATATGTAATAAATAATGAGTTGTATTAAATAATAATTCTATATTACTTAATACTTGTTTTCACCAACGCCGTATAGATGAATCGGAATTCGGCCGATTTCAAAATGCACGATTTAAACAAATCACGTACTGATATATATATATATATATATATATATATATATATATATATATATATATATATAACAATATACATATTGATACATACAATTAGCCTAAGACATAGCACTAATTACATGTATTACTAGATGATTATGAACTAATAACTAGTCCTAATTTGATGGGTGTCACAAAAGTATTTTGTTAAGAACTCAGTTTTCATTTCCACCCATGAGGAGATAGAGTTGGTTTCTAATTCCTCGAACCATGTATGTGCGTGTGTAGAAAGAGAGTAGGGGAACATATATAGTCGGATTGTATCTTGCTCAACCCCATTTTGCTTGAAAGAGTCGGATAGGGTGATGAATTTTTTTAGGTGGGAGTAGGGGTCATCATTCGGTAGTCCGTTGAATTGGCAACGATTCGAGATCATGTTAGAACATGTTGTTCTAACATTTTGTGACAATAGTTTGTATATTGTTTTAGCTTAGATTAATTGTATAAATGACCTATTGTATTGCGACAATAGTCATACGACAATAGTATTGCGACAAAGCTATTGTCGGATGGTTTGTCATTGCGATAATCAAATTGTCGCTTTGACTAAGTTTGACTTCATTAAATCTTATTGTCACATGTATGTTTGGAGGTCTATAAATAGACTTCCTTAGGTTATTTTGACTAAGCTTTTAGAGAAGTCTTTGATGAGAAGCATTTCTTGTGACACCCCCAAAATTAAGCTTTGCGGAAGCGAGTTTTGGGTGCCACTAATCAATGATCAAACACCAAGATTTATAGCAAACGACTCTAAATGAGACGTTTTAGAAAATACATTACATTACAATAAGTTTTCAAAAGTAGTACAAGGTTTTAAGTCATAAGAAATACATCATTAGCGAGTTCGCAAAATGATTCAGAAGATTTTAAACACATAATCAACTACAAAAGATAATGCCAATAAAATTTTCGTAAGGGTGTATGCATGCGACTCGTCTAGATTAGCATATCCTGCGGGCCGTCACTACTGACGCTGAGTACCTGAGAATACATCACTAAAAGGGTCAACCAAAAGGTTGGTGAATCTCACAGGTTTATAGTAAATAGTAATAGAAAGTTTAGTACAACATTAGTAAGTAAACAACATTTTCAAACCAGTGATTTAGTAAGTAAGTATCAATTTCATACAAGAAATTATGTAAGTACGCATCAATTATTCCCAGATAATTTAGTAAGTAATCCCAATTACATCCAAGTAATTAAGTAAGTAAGGTCGGTCTACCATGAGCCATCATAGTCGAAGCTTAACCGTAAATTTGCCCCTCGTGAGTGCAATCCAAAAACACTCATATGAAACGAGTAGAAAACGCCCATTTATACGAGTACGGTTCGTGGTGGAGCTACCACCCTGAGTGGGGATTGTCAGTCCCATATGGATCCATATACTAAAACTCGCGCTTATCCCATAACTAACAACTATGATTTCAGAGGACTTCATTGGATTCAACGGAACTCATGTAATTCGGTATATCAGTGAGTAGTAATTCAGTATCGTAGTACACAACAAGTTTGTAAGTTTGTACAGTAGTAAAGTAATTCATTTGTAAAGTAGTAAATTCATGGAGTAGTAACTCCGTACAGTAATAAACCCCGAAGGTCGTAAAGCAGTATTTTCATGGAGTAGTAACTCCGTAAAGTAATAAACCCCGAAGGTCGTAAAGTAGTATTCAGTAAGTTTGTAAACCAGTAAAGTATTTTGTTTGTAAGTTTGTAACACATTAAGTACAAGTAAGTAATCAATACATATATACATGTATTCAAGTAAAACAGGAAATTTCAGTAAACAAGTAATGCATCTCCCCCAAAGTAAAACAGTAAAAAGGGGCTGCAAGACTCACCTGTAGAGCCAGCAATTCCTAAAGTGCGTACGTATTCCACAGTAATCTCCTAATGTCCTAAACACGCAAGATTGTATGTTTGTAAGTGTACGCGTAACAATTCGTTTGTTTAGTTGTTCATATGGTTGATTATGTTCAATGTATTCGAATTGTATTCAAATTGAAGTTTCATAAAATACGCGGCCCTTTGGTGATGGTTTGGAATTATATTTCGAAAATATAATAATGTTTGTTTTGTATAAACTCCTTTCGTACATTTGTATATCGTGTCGGTTATCGTTATTTGAAAACGTATAAAGTTTATTACTTAGTTTGTAAAAATGTACAACTAGTTGTTGTCGGGTTACAATTATATTTCAAAAATATAATTAAGTTTGTTTCGTGTAAAAATGTTTATTTAAACGTATCTCGTATTCATATAATTGTTTGTATTATTTTTAGTTAACTTTGAAATCAGAAAACTGGACTGGGCTAGGTACCCGCCGGGCAGGCGAGGTACCCGCCGGTTAACCCGGTAATGGGTCGAATCCGCCGGATTCAATCCAATACGCCGGATTCGATGGTTTCAAGGGGAATACGCCGTATTCGCCCGAATACACCGTATTCAATGGCTAAAAGTCGGATTGGGTTCAAAATGTGGTGAATACGCCGTATTCACCCGAATACGCCGTATTCAATGGTTAATCAGTCGGATTGGTTTCAAATTGTGGGGAATACGCCGTATTCAATCCAATACGCCGTATTCGAAGGATTTTTAAGAGATGCCCGCCGGGTACTACAGGTACCCGCCGGGTAGTTCCTGGTTTTCCAGTTCTGTTCGAACAACAAGATCACAAAACGATGTCTAACCTAGTTTTAACCAATTTCCGCACATATAGAACTTTACTACATAGTATATTACGTATTAAAAACATGAATTTAAAGAAAAATGGCGAGTGATTCTTACAACGAAAAATTGGGCCGAGGATGATGATGATGAACGTTGAAGGTGATGATGATGTTGCTAGATGATGATGATGATCCAGATTATGATTATGATTGTTGTTGATGAAGTTGTGTTGTTGTTGTTTGGGTTTGAACCGAGAGAAAAGAGAGCGAGAGATTGAGATTGAAATGTGAGCGTGTGTGTATCAAATAATTGAGGTCGGGTATTATAACCGGCCTTAATTATTGAGGTAGATAGGTAATTCTTGACCCGTGTTCGTGTACCCGATCGTAATGTAGTATAATATTTTAAAATGGAAAATTTCTAAATATGTAATCGTATACGTTTTCAATCAAGGTATTTTATAAAAATACTTTTGTGGAGATATAAAAATATATCTTTGTTTTATTTAAAATGTACGGATAGTTTTCAGTATCTAAAATGTATTTAAATTTCGAACGGAGTACGTAGTTATTATTCTCAATAATAATACTTTGTTTAAAAATGTTTTCACCAAATTTTATTTTGGGTTTCTACGTTTTGTTAGGTTCGTGTATTTGCGATTATTAATTAATCGTTTCGGTTTATATATATATACATATATATATATAATACTTGAATGCTTAAGTGTTAACACGTATATAATACATGTTTTAAAAGTTTAAATTGGGACCCAATTTTGGGTTATTTTGACCGGGTGTCACATTCTCCCCTTGTTAGGAGAATTTCGTCCCGAAATTCGTTCGTAGTATTTATCGTTGTATTTAAGTTGTAGATTGCTTGTTATCTACATAAGTCTGACAACACCTATCTAGAGATGTCTATCTCCCCTTGTTGAACTAGTGCCCTTCCGGCAACTAAGGAGTTCGAAATGAAGTTTCAAGATGTTTTAACTATTGTGCCTACATGATCAGTCCAGTCGATCACTAGGAGGTAGCTATAATGTGTACTAGGAACTTAAAGTACAGTAGTAACTTCCATTGTGTTCACAAAGTTTGTAACGAATAGTAGTATCGTGGCGTAAACTAGACTCTATCAGTCTCCTATAAAAACTAAAAGTTTAACCTACATTAGCTTTATATGGAATGTGACCCATTGTATATATAAAAATATTAACCGGTATGTTTTCCGGTATAATACAATGTAGGATTTGTTATCCCAATACTTATGCAAGCTAAAACTCGTCTCATATATAAACTATAGAATCTAAATTGCCACTTTCCAAATCCTATCTCACTCATAGGATCTAAGGTACGAAATGGAGCCTCAAGTAGTATGTACGTGTCGGTCGAATCTTAGAGTAAGTCATCATTTTCCTAATTCTATCAAGTACATAGAATCTAGGAAAATATAGAAGATATCAAGCAGCAAGTAATATCTACTAGGGTAAATAGTATACAGGTAATCAGGTTATCTGTAAGTAATCATACTCTTTTTAAGTAAGTTAATAAGTTTCGGGTCCTGATGGTTACCTTCAGCGTTAAGCACATAGATACGGCCCTTAGCGGTGTTGTTGTTCTTGTCTTTCAGCTTTGGGCAGTCCCTCCTGAAGTGCCCTGTACCATTACATTCATAGCAGGTCTTAGGTGCTGAGGGGTTGGTACTAGTGGTGACTGTCTTGCAGTCCTTGGCTACATGCCCAAATCTCTTGCATTTGGGGCAAGGACATGAACCATCATGATGAAGGCTGCACTTAGAGCAGTAGGGCTTGCTTCCTTTGTACCCTATCTTGTCATCAGCTTCAGAGGTGTTAGCCTTAGCAGTTGCAGGCTTCTTGTTAGTTTGGCTCTGGTTTCCATCAGCTTTCCTCTTGTTGTCTCCAGAGCTGTTTCCAGAACTTTTGTCGCCAGCTGTTCCTTGGCGAGTAATTTGAGCCATCAACTTATGTGCCATGCGCACAGTGCCGTGAAATGTAGAAGAATCGGCAGAAGTAACCATTCCTTGAATTTGAGAAGGAAGTCCCCAGACATAGCGCTCAATCCGCTTAGGTTCTGTATCGACCATAGATGGACAAAGGTGTGCCAACTGATTAAATCGAGAAGTGTAGCTGGCAATGTCGTTCCCTTGAGTGGAGAGATTCCAGAATTCTGCCTCAAGCTGTTGAATTTCATCCCTGGAACAATACTCATCCTTGAGCATTTTCTTCAACTCATCCCAAGGGGTTTCCAAAGCAATGTCTTGGCCTATGGAGTCAGCATAGGTGTTCCACCATGTCAAAGCATCATCCATGAACGTGTAGGTGGCGAACTTGACCTTACAGTTCTCAGCGCAGTTGCAGATGCGAAAGACTGCCTCTGTCTTCTCCAGCCATCGCAACAACCCAATGGCACCTTCTGTGCCTTTGAAGCTCAAAGGATTGCAGTTAATGAAGTCCTTGTAGGTGCAGGGTTTCACTGCAGTGGTATTTGGTGGTGTTTCAGCACTTTCAGATCGTCGTCGTTCAGCAAGTACTGCTTCAGCAACCAGGCGATCGACTTGAGCTTGAGTGAAATTTTGACGTCGTGGAGGCATGTTCCTTCAATGAAGTTAAGGGACATGTCAGAATTTCGTATAAGGATATGATCATCGTAGTTGTATATATAACGATAATATAACACAACACAAGTGACAATCAATGGTGTAGAATAATGAAGATTGTAATCATTTAACATGCGAGTTCAAAAGATTACAAGATTTTGAGTGTTACAAGAGCTGTCGGAGATATTACATTCCAAACAGATATCAGTAGTTACGCGGAATGTGATAGGAAAGTAGAAAAGATTTGAGTACTTAGAGAAATTTTGGATTCGGATGTTAAATATGATAGGTGAGAGAAGGACGGTCCTCTGATGACCAGTTCATGTAGAATAAAGTCTTGAAGTTCTTAATCTCTACCTAGGTAAGTCTATTTCGAAGAGATGACCCTCTCTGTCAGGGCACATCCCGGTACTCTTTTCCTGATTCGATCAACTTACCATAGGCCTATTCTAAAGTGAGTTTGTACAGTGAGTGTGTTACTAAGTATTGGAGGATCTTAATAAGCCTAATCATATAGGTGTAACCTATATATACTTATTATCCACCTAGTTGTATCTATCACAGAACAAGTACAAGTCACGGTTCTCTCGTGGTCAGAGTCAACTAGTGCATTCCTGTTCAACATAACCCCTTTCAGATATTACATCATCTTCATTTAATTGTACATAGTTGATCAGGCTATGTTAAATTAAACTCGTATGCTGAAATCCCTGAACTAGTTATATCTAATGAGGAATACTGCCTAACGGTCATAGTCTAGGCCCACTAAATGCAACCTAGTTCGCTATAACCTTAGGCTCTGATACCAATCTGTGACACCCCCAAAATTAAGCTTTGCGGAAGCGAGTTTTGGGTGCCACTAATCAATGATCAAACACCAAGATTTATAGCAAACGACTCTAAATGAGACGTTTTAGAAAATACATTACATTACAATAAGTTTTCAAAAGTAGTACAAGGTTTTAAGTCATAAGAAATACATCATTAGCGAGTTCGCAAAATGATTCAGAAGATTTTAAACACATAATCAACTACAAAAGATAATGCCAATAAAATCTTCGTAAGGGTGTATGCATGCGACTCGTCTAGATTAGCATATCCTGCGGGCCGTCACTACTGACGCTGAGTACCTGAGAATACATCACTAAAAGGGTCAACCAAAAGGTTGGTGAATCTCACAGGTTTATAGTAAATAGTAATAGAAAGTTTAGTACAACATTAGTAAGTAAACAACATTTTCAAACCAGTGATTTAGTAAGTAAGTATCAATTTCATACAAGAAATTATGTAAGTACGCATCAATTATTCCCAGATAATTTAGTAAGTAATCCCAATTACATCCAAGTAATTAAGTAAGTAAGGTCGGTCTACCATGAGCCATCATAGTCGAAGCTTAACCGTAAATTTGCCCCTCGTGAGTGCAATCCAAAAACACTCATATGAAACGAGTAGAAAACGCCCATTTATACGAGTACGGTTCGTGGTGGAGCTACCACCCTGAGCGGGGATTGTCAGTCCCATATGGATCCATATACTAAAACTCGCGCTTATCCCATAACTAACAACTATGATTTCAGAGGACTTCATTGGATTCAACGGAACTCATGTAATTCGGTATATCAGTGAGTAGTAATTCAGTATCGTAGTACACAACAAGTTTGTAAGTTTGTACAGTAGTAAAGTAATTCATTTGTAAAGTAGTAAATTCATGGAGTAGTAACTCCGTACAGTAATAAACCCCGAAGGTCGTAAAGCAGTATTTTCATGGAGTAGTAACTCCGTAAAGTAATAAACCCCGAAGGTCGTAAAGTAGTATTCAGTAAGTTTGTAAACCAGTAAAGTATTTTGTTTGTAAGTTTGTAACACATTAAGTACAAGTAAGTAATCAATACATATATACATGTATTCAAGTAAAACAGGAAATTTCAGTAAACAAGTAATGCATCTCCCCCAAAGTAAAACAGTAAAAAGGGGCTGCAAGACTCACCTGTAGAGCCAGCAATTCCTAAAGTGCGTACGTATTCCACAGTAATCTCCTAACGTCCTAAACACGCAAGATTGTATGTTTGTAAGTGTACGCGTAACAATTCGTTTGTTTAGTTGTTCATATGGTTGATTATGTTCAATGTATTCGAATTGTATTCAAATTGAAGTTTCATAAAATACGCGGCCCTTTGGTGATGGTTTGGAATTATATTTCGAAAATATAATAATGTTTGTTTTGTATAAACTCCTTTCGTACATTTGTATATCGTGTCGGTTATCGTTATTTGAAAACGTATAAAGTTTATTACTTAGTTTGTAAAAATGTACAACTAGTTGTTGTCGGGTTACAATTATATTTCAAAAATATAATTAAGTTTGTTTCGTGTAAAAATGTTTATTTAAACGTATCTCGTATTCATATAATTGTTTGTATTATTTTTAGTTAACTTTGAAATCAGAAAACTGGACTGGGCTAGGTACCCGCCGGGCAGGCGAGGTACCCGCCGGTTAACCCGGTAATGGGTCGAATCCGCCGGATTCAATCCAATACGCCGGATTCGATGGTTTCAAGGGGAATACGGCGTATTCGACAATGTAGGATTTGTTATCCCAATACTTATGCAAGCTAAAACTCGTCTCATATATAAACTATAGAATCTAAATTGCCACTTTCCAAATCCTATCTCACTCATAGGATCTAAGGTACGAAATCGAGCCTCAAGTAGTATGTACGTGTCGGTCGAATCTTAGAGTAAGTCATCATTTTCCTAATTCTATCAAGTACATAGAATCTAGGAAAATATAGAAGATATCAAGCAGCAAGTAATATCTACTAGGGTAAATAGTATACAGGTAATCAGGTTATCTGTAAGTAATCATACTCTTTTTAAGTAAGTTAATAAGTTTCGGGTCCTGATGGTTACCTTCAGCGTTAAGCACATAGATACGGCCCTTAGCGGTGTTGTTGTTCTTGTCTTTCAGCTTTGGGCAGTCCCTCCTGAAGTGCCCTGTACCATTACATTCATAGCAGGTCTTAGGTGCTGAGGGGTTGGTACTAGTGGTGACTGTCTTGCAGTCCTTGGCTACATGCCCAAATCTCTTGCATTTGGGGCAAGGACATGAACCATCATGATGAAGGCTGCACTTAGAGCAGTAGGGCTTGCTTCCTTTGTACCCTATCTTGTCATCAGCTTCAGAGGTGTTAGCCTTAGCAGTTGCAGGCTTCTTGTTAGTTTGGCTCTGGTTTCCATCAGCTTTCCTCTTGTTGTCTCCAGAGCTGTTTCCAGAACTTTTGTCGCCAGCTGTTCCTTGGCGAGTAATTTGAGCCATCAACTTATGTGCCATGCGCACAGTGCCGTGAAATGTAGAAGAATCGGCAGAAGTAACCATTCCTTGAATTTGAGAAGGAAGTCCCCAGACATAGCGCTCAATCCGCTTAGGTTCTGTATCGACCATAGATGGACAAAGGTGTGCCAACTGATTAAATCGAGAAGTGTAGCTGGCAATGTCGTTCCCTTGAGTGGAGAGATTCCAGAATTCTGCCTCAAGCTGTTGAATTTCATCCCTGGAACAATACTCATCCTTGAGCATTTTCTTCAACTCATCCCAAGGGGTTTCCAAAGCAATGTCTTGGCCTATGGAGTCAGCATAGGTGTTCCACCATGTCAAAGCATCATCCATGAACGTGTAGGTGGCGAACTTGACCTTACAGTTCTCAGCGCAGTTGCAGATGCGAAAGACTGCCTCTGTCTTCTCCAGCCATCGCAACAACCCAATGGCACCTTCTGTGCCTTTGAAGCTCAAAGGATTGCAGTTAATGAAGTCCTTGTAGGTGCAGGGTTTCACTGCAGTGGTATTTGGTGGTGTTTCAGCACTTTCAGATCGTCGTCGTTCAGCAAGTACTGCTTCAGCAACCAGGCGATCGACTTGAGCTTGAGTGAAATTTTGACGTCGTGGAGGCATGTTCCTTCAATGAAGTTAAGGGACATGTCAGAATTTCGTATAAGGATATGATCATCGTAGTTGTATATATAACGATAATATAACACAACACAAGTGACAATCAATGGTGTAGAATAATGAAGATTGTAATCATTTAACATGCGAGTTCAAAAGATTACAAGATTTTGAGTGTTACAAGAGCTGTCGGAGATATTACATTCCAAACAGATATCAGTAGTTACGCGGAATGTGATAGGAAAGTAGAAAAGATTTGAGTACTTAGAGAAATTTTGGATTCGGATGTTAAATATGATAGGTGAGAGAAGGACGGTCCTCTGATGACCAGTTCATGTAGAATAAAGTCTTGAAGTTCTTAATCTCTACCTAGGTAAGTCTATTTCGAAGAGATGACCCTCTCTGTCAGGGCACATCCCGGTACTCTTTTCCTGATTCGATCAACTTACCATAGGCCTATTCTAAAGTGAGTTTGTACAGTGAGTGTGTTACTAAGTATTGGAGGATCTTAATAAGCCTAATCATATAGGTGTAACCTATATATACTTATTATCCACCTAGTTGTATCTATCACAGAACAAGTACAAGTCACGGTTCTCTCGTGGTCAGAGTCAACTAGTGCATTCCTGTTCAACATAACCCCTTTCAGATATTACATCATCTTCATTTAATTGTACATAGTTGATCAGGCTATGTTAAATTAAACTCGTATGCTGAAATCCCTGAACTAGTTATATCTAATGAGGAATACTGCCTAACGGTCATAGTCTAGGCCCACTAAATGCAACCTAGTTCGCTATAACCTTAGGCTCTGATACCAATCTGTGACACCCCCAAAATTAAGCTTTGCGGAAGCGAGTTTTGGGTGCCACTAATCAATGATCAAACACCAAGATTTATAGCAAACGACTCTAAATGAGACGTTTTAGAAAATACATTACATTACAATAAGTTTTCAAAAGTAGTACAAGGTTTTAAGTCATAAGAAATACATCATTAGCGAGTTCGCAAAATGATTCAGAAGATTTTAAACACATAATCAACTACAAAAGATAATGCCAATAAAATCTTCGTAAGGGTGTATGCATGCGACTCGTCTAGATTAGCATATCCTGCGGGCCGTCACTACTGACGCTGAGTACCTGAGAATACATCACTAAAAGGGTCAACCAAAAGGTTGGTGAATCTCACAGGTTTATAGTAAATAGTAATAGAAAGTTTAGTACAACATTAGTAAGTAAACAACATTTTCAAACCAGTGATTTAGTAAGTAAGTATCAATTTCATACAAGAAATTATGTAAGTACGCATCAATTATTCCCAGATAATTTAGTAAGTAATCCCAATTACATCCAAGTAATTAAGTAAGTAAGGTCGGTCTACCATGAGCCATCATAGTCGAAGCTTAACCGTAAATTTGCCCCTCGTGAGTGCAATCCAAAAACACTCATATGAAACGAGTAGAAAACGCCCATTTATACGAGTACGGTTCGTGGTGGAGCTACCACCCTGAGCGGGGATTGTCAGTCCCATATGGATCCATATACTAAAACTCGCGCTTATCCCATAACTAACAACTATGATTTCAGAGGACTTCATTGGATTCAACGGAACTCATGTAATTCGGTATATCAGTGAGTAGTAATTCAGTATCGTAGTACACAACAAGTTTGTAAGTTTGTACAGTAGTAAAGTAATTCATTTGTAAAGTAGTAAATTCATGGAGTAGTAACTCCGTACATTAATAAACCCCGAAGGTCGTAAAGCAGTATTTTCATGGAGTAGTAACTCCGTAAAGTAATAAACCCCGAAGGTCGTAAAGTAGTATTCAGTAAGTTTGTAAACCAGTAAAGTATTTTGTTTGTAAGTTTGTAACACATTAAGTACAAGTAAGTAATCAATACATATATACATGTATTCAAGTAAAACAGGAAATTTCAGTAAACAAGTAATGCATCTCCCCCAAAGTAAAACAGTAAAAAGGGGCTGCAAGACTCACCTGTAGAGCCAGCAATTCCTAAAGTGCGTACGTATTCCACAGTAATCTCCTAACGTCCTAAACACGCAAGATTGTATGTTTGTAAGTGTACGCGTAACAATTCGTTTGTTTAGTTGTTCATATGGTTGATTATGTTCAATGTATTCGAATTGTATTCAAATTGAAGTTTCATAAAATACGCGGCCCTTTGGTGATGGTTTGGAATTATATTTCGAAAATATAATAATGTTTGTTTTGTATAAACTCCTTTCGTACATTTGTATATCGTGTCGGTTATCGTTATTTGAAAACGTATAAAGTTTATTACTTAGTTTGTAAAAATGTACAACTAGTTGTTGTCGGGTTACAATTATATTTCAAAAATATAATTAAGTTTGTTTCGTGTAAAAATGTTTATTTAAACGTATCTCGTATTCATATAATTGTTTGTATTATTTTTAGTTAACTTTGAAATCAGAAAACTGGACTGGGCTAGGTACCCGCCGGGCAGGCGAGGTACCCGCCGGTTAACCCGGTAATGGGTCGAATCCGCCGGATTCAATCCAATACGCCGGATTCGATGGTTTCAAGGGGAATACGGCGTATTCGACAATGTAGGATTTGTTATCCCAATACTTATGCAAGCTAAAACTCGTCTCATATATAAACTATAGAATCTAAATTGCCACTTTCCAAATCCTATCTCACTCATAGGATCTAAGGTACGAAATCGAGCCTCAAGTAGTATGTACGTGTCGGTCGAATCTTAGAGTAAGTCATCATTTTCCTAATTCTATCAAGTACATAGAATCTAGGAAAATATAGAAGATATCAAGCAGCAAGTAATATCTACTAGGGTAAATAGTATACAGGTAATCAGGTTATCTGTAAGTAATCATACTCTTTTTAAGTAAGTTAATAAGTTTCGGGTCCTGATGGTTACCTTCAGCGTTAAGCACATAGATACGGCCCTTAGCGGTGTTGTTGTTCTTGTCTTTCAGCTTTGGGCAGTCCCTCCTGAAGTGCCCTGTACCATTACATTCATAGCAGGTCTTAGGTGCTGAGGGGTTGGTACTAGTGGTGACTGTCTTGCAGTCCTTGGCTACATGCCCAAATCTCTTGCATTTGGGGCAAGGACATGAACCATCATGATGAAGGCTGCACTTAGAGCAGTAGGGCTTGCTTCCTTTGTACCCTATCTTGTCATCAGCTTCAGAGGTGTTAGCCTTAGCAGTTGCAGGCTTCTTGTTAGTTTGGCTCTGGTTTCCATCAGCTTTCCTCTTGTTGTCTCCAGAGCTGTTTCCAGAACTTTTGTCGCCAGCTGTTCCTTGGCGAGTAATTTGAGCCATCAACTTATGTGCCATGCGCACAGTGCCGTGAAATGTAGAAGAATCGGCAGAAGTAACCATTCCTTGAATTTGAGAAGGAAGTCCCCAGACATAGCGCTCAATCCGCTTAGGTTCTGTATCGACCATAGATGGACAAAGGTGTGCCAACTGATTAAATCGAGAAGTGTAGCTGGCAATGTCGTTCCCTTGAGTGGAGAGATTCCAGAATTCTGCCTCAAGCTGTTGAATTTCATCCCTGGAACAATACTCATCCTTGGGCATTTTCTTCAACTCATCCCAAGGGGTTTCCAAAGCAATGTCTTGGCCTATGGAGTCAGCATAGGTGTTCCACCATGTCAAAGCATCATCCATGAACGTGTAGGTGGCGAACTTGACCTTACAGTTCTCAGCGCAGTTGCAGATGCGAAAGACTGCCTCTGTCTTCTCCAGCCATCGCAACAACCCAATGGCACCTTCTGTGCCTTTGAAGCTCAAAGGATTGCAGTTAATGAAGTCCTTGTAGGTGCAGGGTTTCACTGCAGTGGTATTTGGTGGTGTTTCAGCACTTTCAGATCGTCGTCGTTCAGCAAGTACTGCTTCAGCAACCAGGCGATCGACTTGAGCTTGAGTGAAATTTTGACGTCGTGGAGGCATGTTCCTTCAATGAAGTTAAGGGACATGTCAGAATTTCGTATAAGGATATGATCATCGTAGTTGTATATATAACGATAATATAACACAACACAAGTGACAATCAATGGTGTAGAATAATGAAGATTGTAATCATTTAACATGCGAGTTCAAAAGATTACAAGATTTTGAGTGTTACAAGAGCTGTCGGAGATATTACATTCCAAACAGATATCAGTAGTTACGCGGAATGTGATAGGAAAGTAGAAAAGATTTGAGTACTTAGAGAAATTTTGGATTCGGATGTTAAATATGATAGGTGAGAGAAGGACGGTCCTCTGATGACCAGTTCATGTAGAATAAAGTCTTGAAGTTCTTAATCTCTACCTAGGTAAGTCTATTTCGAAGAGATGACCCTCTCTGTCAGGGCACATCCCGGTACTCTTTTCCTGATTCGATCAACTTACCATAGGCCTATTCTAAAGTGAGTTTGTACAGTGAGTGTGTTACTAAGTATTGGAGGATCTTAATAAGCCTAATCATATAGGTGTAACCTATATATACTTATTATCCACCTAGTTGTATCTATCACAGAACAAGTACAAGTCACGGTTCTCTCGTGGTCAGAGTCAACTAGTGCATTCCTGTTCAACATAACCCCTTTCAGATATTACATCATCTTCATTTAATTGTACATAGTTGATCAGGCTATGTTAAATTAAACTCGTATGCTGAAATCCCTGAACTAGTTATATCTAATGAGGAATACTGCCTAACGGTCATAGTCTAGGCCCACTAAATGCAACCTAGTTCGCTATAACCTTAGGCTCTGATACCAATCTGTGACACCCCCAAAATTAAGCTTTGCGGAAGCGAGTTTTGGGTGCCACTAATCAATGATCAAACACCAAGATTTATAGCAAACGACTCTAAATGAGACGTTTTAGAAAATACATTACATTACAATAAGTTTTCAAAAGTAGTACAAGGTTTTAAGTCATAAGAAATACATCATTAGCGAGTTCGCAAAATGATTCAGAAGATTTTAAACACATAATCAACTACAAAAGATAATGCCAATAAAATCTTCGTAAGGGTGTATGCATGCGACTCGTCTAGATTAGCATATCCTGCGGGCCGTCACTACTGACGCTGAGTACCTGAGAATACATCACTAAAAGGGTCAACCAAAAGGTTGGTGAATCTCACAGGTTTATAGTAAATAGTAATAGAAAGTTTAGTACAACATTAGTAAGTAAACAACATTTTCAAACCAGTGATTTAGTAAGTAAGTATCAATTTCATACAAGAAATTATGTAAGTACGCATCAATTATTCCCAGATAATTTAGTAAGTAATCCCAATTACATCCAAGTAATTAAGTAAGTAAGGTCGGTCTACCATGAGCCATCATAGTCGAAGCTTAACCGTAAATTTGCCCCTCGTGAGTGCAATCCAAAAACACTCATATGAAACGAGTAGAAAACGCCCATTTATACGAGTACGGTTCGTGGTGGAGCTACCACCCTGAGCGGGGATTGTCAGTCCCATATGGATCCATATACTAAAACTCGCGCTTATCCCATAACTAACAACTATGATTTCAGAGGACTTCATTGGATTCAACGGAACTCATGTAATTCGGTATATCAGTGAGTAGTAATTCAGTATCGTAGTACACAACAAGTTTGTAAGTTTGTACAGTAGTAAAGTAATTCATTTGTAAAGTAGTAAATTCATGGAGTAGTAACTCCGTACAGTAATAAACCCCGAAGGTCGTAAAGCAGTATTTTCATGGAGTAGTAACTCCGTAAAGTAATAAACCCCGAAGGTCGTAAAGTAGTATTCCATAAGTTTGTAAACCAGTAAAGTATTTTGTTTGTAAGTTTGTAACACATTAAGTACAAGTAAGTAATCAATACATATATACATGTATTCAAGTAAAACAGGAAATTTCAGTAAACAAGTAATGCATCTCCCCCAAAGTAAAACAGTAAAAAGGGGCTGCAAGACTCACCTGTAGAGCCAGCAATTCCTAAAGTGCGTACGTATTCCACAGTAATCTCCTAACGTCCTAAACACGCAAGATTGTATGTTTGTAAGTGTACGCGTAACAATTCGTTTGTTTAGTTGTTCATATGGTTGATTATGTTCAATGTATTCGAATTGTATTCAAATTGAAGTTTCATAAAATACGCGGCCCTTTGGTGATGGTTTGGAATTATATTTCGAAAATATAATAATGTTTGTTTTGTATAAACTCCTTTCGTACATTTGTATATCGTGTCGGTTATCGTTATTTGAAAACGTATAAAGTTTATTACTTAGTTTGTAAAAATGTACAACTAGTTGTTGTCGGGTTACAATTATATTTCAAAAATATAATTAAGTTTGTTTCGTGTAAAAATGTTTATTTAAACGTATCTCGTATTCATATAATTGTTTGTATTATTTTTAGTTAACTTTGAAATCAGAAAACTGGACTGGGCTAGGTACCCGCCGGGCAGGCGAGGTACCCGCCGGTTAACCCGGTAATGGGTCGAATCCGCCGGATTCAATCCAATACGCCGGATTCGATGGTTTCAAGGGGAATACGCCGTATTCGCCCGAATACGCCGTATTCAATGGCTAAAAGTCGGATTGGGTTCAAAATGTGGTGAATACGCCGTATTCACCCGAATACGCCGTATTCAATGGTTAATCAGTCGGATTGGTTTCAAATTGTGGGGAATACGCCGTATTCAATCCAATACGCCGTATTCGAAGGATTTTTAAGAGATGCCCGCCGGGTACTACAGGTACCCGCCGGGTAGTTCCTGGTTTTCCAGTTCTGTTCGAACAACAAGATCACAAAACGATGTCTAACCTAGTTTTAACCAATTTCCGCACATATAGAACTTTACTACATAGTATATTACGTATTAAAAACATGAATTTAAAGAAAAATGGCGAGTGATTCTTACAACGAAAAATTGGGCCGAGGATGATGATGATGATGAACGTTGAAGGTGATGATGATGTTGCTAGATGATGATGATGATCCAGATTATGATTATGATTGTTGTTGATGAAGTTGTGTTGTTGTTGTTTGGGTTTGAACCGAGAGAAAAGAGAGCGAGAGATTGAGATTGAAATGTGAGCGTGTGTGTATCAAATAATTGAGGTCGGGTATTATAACCGGCCTCAATTATTGAGGTAGATAGGTAATTCTTGACCCGTGTTCGTGTACCCGATCGTAATGTAGTATAATATTTTAAAATGGAAAATTTCTAAATATGTAATCGTATACGTTTTCAATCAAGGTATTTTATAAAAATACTTTTGTGGAGATATAAAAATATATCTTTGTTTTATTTAAAATGTACGGATAGTTTTCAGTATCTAAAATGTATTTAAATTTCGAACGGAGTACGTAGTTATTATTCTCAATAATAATACTTTGTTTAAAAATGTTTTCACCAAATTTTATTTTGGGTTTCTACGTTTTGTTAGGTTCGTGTATTTGCGATTATTAATTAATCGTTTCGGTTTATATATATATACATATATATATAATACTTGAATGCTTAAGTGTTAACACGTATATAATACATGTTTTAAAAGTTTAAATTGGGACCCAATTTTGGGTTATTTTGACCGGGTGTCACATTTCTAGAGAGAGAGCTTGAGAGAGAGAAAAGCTAATAAGCTAATTGTACACCATTGATATTGAAATAAAAGATCAAATCTCATTCATACTTGTTCTACGTTATCATATAGCTATTTCCGCTAGTTATACGATTTGTTCGATTACGTTGTGGCTCAAGTTCTGGTGGAGCATTGCATCTAACAAGTGGTATCAGAGACGTACACATTAAATCGAACTGATTTAAGCAAGTTTGATTAAGTTTTGAGGTAAAAAAAAAGTATTTGAAACTTTCGGTTTTCATACAGATTAGTCTCGGATTCAATTCAAAGAGAATTAGGTGTACGACAATGTCAATTCAGGTTGTATAATCATCTCCGCATCTTTGTATCTGATTATCTGTGATTAATTCATTGATTTGGTGAATTAATTTGAGTTTTCGGATTTGGTTATCGTACGACTTATTCGTCAAGTGTACGGACATGTCAATTTGACTTTCTTTGGTCAAATTGCACATATACGAAGGTCGGAATTTCATTTCCGAGTTGATTGATATCAAATTTGGCTCATTTGAGTTAGATTTGAGGTGTTTACAACAGTTTTGATAATCTGGGAATTTCGTCCGTGAATAGTGCTCCGACAATAGCAATAACCGCTTTTCTCCGTGAATGCGTTTGGGCGGGAGATTTGAAAATCCGACAATAGAGTATTGTCGCATGAATAGTACCCCATTGTCGGATAAATAGTGACTTGCTATTATCGGAGTGGTGATTATTGTCGGATGAACAGTGACTAGTTATTCACGGATTGCTGACTCTCGGACTCTGATTCTCGCAACAAGTGACATTCTCGGAATTTCTCATTGTCGCATCAACAGTGTTTGTTGCAGAACTGTGATTGTCGCATGGTTTCAAAGTGTTCAACTTAGTTTTAAAAAAAATTATCGCATTACCACGTTTTATGACCATTTAGCGACGATTTTGGTCGGAAAATTATCGCATTACCACGTTTTGTTCCCAGGCTTAAAAGTGCTCAATTTTTTCCTGGAAAAAGTTTCATTTTACCCGACAAATTTTGAACATTTTTGAACGACAATTTGGTGACAAAAATAAGGTGAAGGATGGCATCTTCAAAGTTTGAGATGGACTACAGTTTTAATCCTCTACCTCCAAGATTCTTCTGTAATAATGATTACACTAATTGGAAGACTAGATTTGAAGAATTTATTGCGTTTAGTAATCCTGATTTGTGGATTCCCATTATCAATCGGTATGAGAGGCCGAAAGCAAAGGGGACGTACTTTGGTGTTATTCCGTTTAAATCGGTGAAACTAATGGATGAACAAGAACGCAAGGAGTTTGACCGAGACAAGAAAGCCTTGGAGACAATTAAATGTTGTTTACCGGAAGATGTATTTGTTGCTTTCACTAAAGCTGAAACTTCTTACGACTTATAGGCTGCTTTGTCAACAAGGTTTGGGGGAGAAGATTTGTTGAAATTGCCAAAAGCTGATGACGGAATTAAGGATGAATCAATACAGAAAGATGATGAGCTTAAAGCCTTGCAATCTAAAGTTCTAATCATGGAAACTGAACGTGATGAAATGCGTTCAAAGATTGCTAAAATGGAAGAACGGGTTCTCGAACTTGAGAATCAACAAATGGGGCTAATCAAGCTACAAGAAGATCATGGTCTAGCTTTGAAGACTATTCGAGATCTTCATGACCAACTCTCTCATGGCTCTCACTCAACAAAACAACCGACAAAGTTGTACAACCTGCAATGGTTGTGAAAAAGATTTACAAAAGTAAATCTTTGTGTGAAGAAAAGATTTCTCAGTTTACTAATTATTCTTTGCAAAAGAATAAGAAGTATTCTAAGAAATCACAATCAACTCCTAAAAAGGATGATTGTTTGGATTCTGTAAAGGTCAAGAATGTTAACAAATCGGTTTCAGGACAACAAAAGAAGACAAAAAGAGCTTCTTCAGCACTGATACAACCTTCTTCAGAATCAAGACAAACAAAATCTTGTGCATACACACGGGCACATATGTTTGCATTAGCACCTTCACGATATAATCATAAGGTGTTTAAGCAATCAAAAAATTTTGTTCCTTTCTCCCAAAGGCGAACTCCTTCACAATCGATTCCTTGTCAACAATTTAGATATGAAACACCGTGTTTCTTATCTAGATGGAATTCGATTTCCTTGTATTATGTAGACACAACTTATCGATGGCTGTCAGGGCTATCTAAGCCTGTTGGAACTATGCTCAGGTGGGTTCCAAAAGTTGTTGCTACTTGATTAATACAAGACCAAGGAAGATAAAATCTACTATTCAGGGGGAGTTATGATCTATTCTGATGGTATCAGAATATGGAACAGTTAGATTTTGTAAAGGTTCGGATGCTAGAAGACAATTCTCTCTCTCAACAAGCTTATCATCAATCAAGCTAAAATCGAAGACTTATACAAGCTATTGACAAGGGGGAGTTTTGTTAGAACATGTTGTTCTAACAGTTTGTGTCAATAGTTTGTATATACAAGCTATTGTCAAGGGGGAGTTTGTTAGAACATGTTGTTCTAACATTTTGTGACAATAGTTTGTATATTGTTTTAGCTTAAATTAATTGTATAAATGACCTATTGTATTGCGACAATAGTCATACGACAATAGTATTACGACAAAGCTATTGTCGGATGGTTAGTCATTGCGATAATCAAATTGTCGCATTGACTAAGTTTGACTTCATTAAATCTTATTGTCACATGTATGTTTGGAGGTCTATAAATAGACTTCCTTAGGTCATTTTGACTAAGCTTTTAGAGAAGTCTTTGATGAGAAGCTTTTCTAGAGAGAGAGCTTGAGAGAGAGAAAAGCTAATAAGCTAATTGTACACCATTGATATTGAAATAAAAGATCAAATCTCATTCATACTTGTTCTACATTATCATATAGCTATTTCCGCTAGCTATACGATTTGTTCGATTGCGTTGTGGCTCGAGTTCTGGTGGAGCATTGCGTCTAACAGATCAGCTGCACTACGTCGTGTTTGAGTTCGAATGATGCTCCTTCAATCTCCGGGTAGCGTATGGGTCCTCCTTGATCTTCAATCGAGGGTTTTCCGTAGTCGGCGAGAGTGATGCGTGTGGTGGTTGTAGGATTGTGGGAAGATGATTTCTTTTCTCGTTGGACAGGTACGGCGTATGATTTAGGATTTGGGAAAGGAAGGATTGAAAGAATTTTTATGGGTTTAAGAAGAGAGAACCATCCTAATGGTTCACTAGCAAGAAAGTTCATTATGACGTCTTTGAGTCTTACAGTTGATTCCCCGGCAGCGGCGCCAAAAACTTGACACGCCACCAGCGGTCGGTCAGGTTTTACCATGTCGTTGGACCGGCCACCAGTGGCGTGTCGGTGGAGAGTTTTAAATTTGTAAATGTTGGGGCCTAAGTTTACTAGTGCTGTGTAACCTAGAGGTGTATAGCGACAAGTATGACCTAGGGTCGTTCTTTAAAATCAACTGTATTGTGAAACAAAGTAATCACGATGTCCGATTCAAGCTAGCGAAGGGTTTTTAGACAATAGTTGGGAATTTATTTTTGTTGGTTTTCTAATTTATACTACTAAATTAAACTAGGCAATAAAGTAAAATAAATGGAAAGCAGTCAGGATAAAGGGGATGTTTGTTGTGACTTCGTTAGCCTTACATTGGGATGATGTTTTAGTTAAGTTATGAAAACATCTTTATAAAGATTTGTATTTTAGTTGTCTTAAGTATTTATGGTGTAAGCATTAGCACCCTACTGATTGATTGCTCAATCAGCATGTCACTGAGTACTAAGCTGTTATGATTCTGATCGGAGGAGACTGTTCGACTCTCAACATTGCCCTTGTGACGGAACAATGACCCTTTTCTGGAATACAAAGATTCCTGGGTGCATGAATAGAGTAACAGACCCGCTAACGGTCCGATCGTTCTTAACACCACAGTAATACTCAATTGAATAAAACATTTAAGATTAAGACATGGTTGGTGTTTGATTACTTTCCATCAATGGTTATGTAGAATCCAGAGGTGATAGACAAGGGTTAGAATACTTAATGATTCAACGTCTTCTTTTCTGGATTCATAAACTAAGTTTGTATTTTAGATCCGAGTTTCTCCATTTATGATTTAAACCAACCCTCACTTGATATTAACCAATAAATCCCTAGTTTAATCACAGTGTACAGTATTTGTTTAAAACAGTATTTCCACGGCTTCAAAACTAGACCTTGTTATTTAAACTCAGATATTTAATCAAGAGTTATTCACAGTGTACACTACTAGTTTAGTATTTCCACAGCTTTATAACAAAACACAGATAGTTAAGTACCCATGATATGACGTCTTATTAAAAAGGTTTTGACCACGTTTATCGGTGAAAGGGTATTAATTGATTTAAGATCATGGATGAAACGTGTAATCAAAGCACCGAGTTTTCATTTATAATATATAGATGGGAACATTATTCCAAAACGGATTGTGCCCACGACTTTCATAGCTTCCACGTTCCGTACTCCACACATTAGTGATGTTTCCGGCGCTATACAAATGAAAGCCGTATAACGTTACCTCCGTTGTTTCATAATGACATCATCCCAATTAACGACTAACTACATCACAACAAACACATAATACAACTACTCACTAATCATGGCAAGTAATCCTAAAGCTAGCATAATAACAATTATAACATGCATTATGATAGATAAGGAAAGATATAACCGTAAGTAGCGCGTAGCTTGGATATATGCTGAAAGATTACAACGAGCGGAACTTCCGAATATTACAATAAGAGCCCCTCAAAGTATCTTCAACACTATTACAATATTACCCCTTCGTTAGTCTTGGTTAAATATTAACCAAGATCTAACTAACTACTAACCTAAATCTAACAAACTAATAACCTAGAGAGAGAAAGTAGAGAGAGAGAATTCTTGAGAGAGAATGAAGAATGAGTTGTGTTTGAAATGGTGGAAATGAGTCTCTATTTATAGGAGAAGGGAGTTGGTCATGGTACAAGTCTTAATGCATCAAGAACAAGCACCAAAGCGTTACACGAGGTGAGCAAGCAACAGGGGGGTCAAATGGCACCTAGGTACCATTTATCAAGGCAAAAGAAGGCATAAATGGTACTTGAGGTACCGTATACTACACTTAAGGTGCCGTATACGGCACCTAGGGGGAGGGGGGGGGGGGGGGGGGGGTTGGTGCTCCATTTGCCTTCCGCTGACTTCTCGGTTGCTTGGTTCGTCCGTATCTTCTTCGTTTTGAGCCCGTTTTGCTTGATTCTTGCGCCGTTGGATTCGTTTTTCCGTTACGCTTCTAATGACACTAAGTTTGCCAAGTTTAGAGGTGTTTGACTTTTGCGTGTTCCGGATGACGATCGGTGAGCTTCCAGACTGCACATCTTCTTCGTTCTTCGTCCGTTTCTTTTGATTCTTTCACCTCCGGTCTTGTATTTTCCTATGGAATCATAAAATATGAATTAAGATCTAATCACATAAGAAAATCAAGAAGGGAATATTTAAGGTGATAGTTTTGCCTCGTTTTACGTGTTATTTGGACGTTTTAACCGATTTTTGCAGCAGCGTCTATAATTGGACCACTTTGGTGATTTTAAGTGAATAATAGATGTTTTAAGATGTTTTCATCAAATATAAGTCCAATAAGTGTAGAATAATGCCTAAAAACATGACTTTTTAGGTCACATCAAGGGGATTGAACGGAGGCTCAAAGAACAATGGATACACGAGTGTTTACTATGATATCGGTATATGCGTTTGCTGAGTAGTTATGGGAGTTAAAGCCACTAGAAAAGATGACTAGTCCAGTGAGTAATCGGGAACTTTAACCAATAAAAAGTATTATATCTACGACAGTTCCTTAGCTTTCCCACGTATTTAACGCTATACGAAGTACTGTGCCATTTTACGGTTTTTCTGTGGCATTGATTTAAGATCCAAATTGCTCTCTGGACATCCTATATTTCTTAACGAAGTATAATTACGATCCTATTAAATACCTAACGTAAAGGTCTCTACAATCAGATAAATAATATGTGACATGGATAGCAATTATAAAGTGTCAGATACACCGAAATTTCTCCCATATGTACTGATCAATTTAACTGACAGTTACCCTCAAATCCCGCTCCCCAATCTCTGACATAATGGATGTCGGTATCATGGTATGAATTGTTGAATAAACAATAATATGAACATGAATTACCCTACGGAACAGGTTGGAATAACCGGTCTAACGATCAGTTAAATTGTTCATCATTAATCATATAAATCATCATAACTATTACATACATGTTAATCTACTGCATAAAGTTAACTTGTATTTGAAAACCCTAACCATGCAGTTATAGATAGTAATCAGGGAGATAGTTCTAGCATGCAGCATTCCTAAGGCAACAATCAAACAAGAACATGTAATAGAAAGGCACACAAACAACTATTCCTATTTCATACATTTCAGATAACCAAATGATCGGATCATAAATATCCCGAAAGTTCTCTCAAAGATATTTAACATATAAGCATGAATCTAACCTATCTCTAATCCTATGCTCCGTATCTCTTATGATATGTTTCACTCTATAGAATACAACCATGTCGAGTTCAAATGCTTCATTATACATAGAATAGGTAGAGGACGTACCACTAATAACTGGCCAGGTCTTAGCAGGAAGTTTCTAACCAAAACATAAGTTGGATAGGTAAACAATAGAGATTCAGCTCATAGATTCAAGTACAATTTAAATTCATACAGGCAGAGTAATGGCATGTTATAAAATCATAACTACTCAAACATAACATTTATCATAGCAAACACAGAATTGTCTAACCTAGCATGGCATCTCTAGCAAGCAATATAACGCAAACATAACATAAGCACATCATATTTACGAAATAAAGACAAGAGATATAAATAAAACCTGAATAAGTATTACAGAGAAATCTTTGTGACATCAAGGTCTTGGAGTAACTCCGTACAAATGCTACAACTACCGCTACACTAAACTAGCTCTTCTACTAACTTATTTCTAGAGAGAGAATAAGCTAGAGAGAGAAACTAGAGAGAAAGTGTGTGAGAGAGAAAGTGAAATGAAGAAATGAGATGTGAAGGTGTTGAGAGGTGTGTGGAATGAAGAAATGGAGGTCACTATTTATAGGCAAGGCTTAGAATTACACGTACAAGCACCACATCAACAAAATACAAGCAAACGAAGCAAGAGGAGACCACATGGCCACCCCTTAGGCCATACACAGTCCTATACAGGCTGTACACGGTCTGGTATAGGCCGTATATGGCTCTGTATGGGCCATGTACGGCCCTGAGGTTGGCCGTGTGTTTTCTTCGGCTTTTTCACGTTGCTTCGAACGGTCGTATCTCCTTCGTTTCTCACCCGATTGAATTGATTCTTTCACCTACGATCTGGTAATTCCGTTATGCTTGTAATGATACCAATTAGGTATATTTTGGAGGTGTATAGCCCAGGCATATCCAGAATACATCTCGTGGTCTTCGGTTGTGTTGTTTGACGCGTATCTTTTTCATCCTTGATCCAATTTGAGCTTTCTTTATATTCACGTTCTCATAATCTCCATGGCTACAAAATATGATAGTTGTGATGCCCTGGTATGGAGTTTACAGTAGATTTGAGGTGTGGCTCAATTTGGTGCTCATTTCAATGTATTTTCAGCCTTTTTCATATAGTTTTGGAAAGTCCATCAAGTTTTTATCTTTATAACAAAATATGATGAATAATGATGTTTTAAGAGTGCTTTTGTTATAAAAGGTCCAAATATGAGGTAAATAGTGTAGGTAAAAACGTGACTTTTTACGATACATCCGTTATATGACTTCATATGTTCAATTTAGTTGTCTAACTTTTGTTTGCAACAGTTTAATTGTAAAAGTTCTATTTAGTGCTTGATTTATTTTCATTTTTATTTTTAACCTGATGTTTTGAGAAATATTTATGATCACTTCCATAAGTTTTGAGAAATATTTTCATTTATCTCTTTATTTCGTAAAGTTAGTGACCTAATTTCACTCGCTGACTATCGTTCAATTAGCCTTATTGGAAGCTATTATAAGGTTTTTGCTAAGATTATTGCATATAGATTAAAAAGGGTATTACCTTCAATTATTAGCAAGGTACAAACCGCATTTATTAAAGGGAGGTCCATTCTTGATGGACCACTCATTCTCAATGAACTAATAAAATGGGTTAAGAAGAGGAAGATTAATACTTTAGTTATCAAAGTTGACTTCGAGAAAGCTTTTGACACCCTTAATTGGAACTACCTTGATTCAATTATGTGTCAAATGGGTTTTAGCATGGGATGGAGAAAATGGATAAGAGGATGCCTTAACTCGACTATGGCATCGGTTCTTGTCAATGGATCTCCCACGTTGGAGTTTAAATGCTTTAAAGGTATTAGACAAGGTGACCCGTTGTCACCGTTCCTCTTTATCATTGCCGTCGAAGGGTTACATGTTGCTACGATGGAAGCGAGAGAGAAAGGATTCTTTCGAGGGATCCACATTGAAAGTGAGGAGTTGTCACATCTCCAATATGCCGACGATGCCATTTTCATAGGTGAGTGGTCTCTTCCTAATGCCCAAAATCTGATGCGTATTCTTAGATGCTTCTACCTTGCATCCGGTTTGAAAGTAAATCTTGTAAAGAGTAAAATCATTGGCATTGGTGTACCTCATAGCGAGGTAGATGAGATGCCTGGTATTTTGCGTTGCAAATCAACTTCATTACCCATACAATATCTTGGGCTTCCGATTGGTAATAATATGTCTCGGTCCTGTAATTGGAGACCAATAATTGACAAATTTCAAGCTAAGTTGTCGATTTGGAAATCCAGAGCTTTATCATATGGTGGCCGTCTATGTTTATTAAAATCGAAGCTTGCCGCTTTACTACTTCTCTCTTTATCGAGCTCCTTTGAAAATTATCAATAAAATGGAAAGCGTTCGCTCTCGTTTTTTTTTTTGGGTGGGGATACAGATGCTCGAAAAATGGCATGGGTGGCATGGAAAAAGGTCTCAGCACCTACAAAATGTGGCAGTTTGGGTATTGGAAGTATACACGCTCTAAATCTTGCATTACACTCAAAATGGTGGTGGAGATTTTTGTAAGGCGGAAATCCTTTATGGAAAAGAATTATTTGTGAAATTCATGGTAGAACCGTTAAGATTAATGGGAATAATTGTAAAACAAGTGGTTCGAGTGTATGGATCGACATTATTAATATGGGATGGGACCTATTTAAAATTGACATACAATTATTTTCACTCTTTGAATGTTCAGTCGGTTCGGGCCAAACTATTTGTTTCTGGACAGATTTGTGGTGTGGGAATTTGACTTTTTCTAGCAAATACCCGAGGTTATTTGCTCTTGAGCAGAGACCTGATTGCACAGTTAGCATGAGGCTGCCAATGAACTCAGAGGGGAGTTATGCATGGAACTGGAAGCGATTGTTCAGAACGGGAAGAGAAAATGATGAATTTAAGAGGTTAATTATTGATTTGCACAAAATGGTGGTATCTAATTGCACTGACAGCTGGTCATGTCTATTAGACAACTCGGGTGTTTTTAAAGTTAGGCTTTTGAGAACCCACATGGATGAAAGGCTTCGGGATTGTGGGGGCTGTAAGACGAGTTGGAATAGTTTACAGCCTAGCAAAGTGAACGTTTTCTCTTAGAAAGCTAAGCAATCTCGGCTACCCACAAGAGATAATCTTGACCGCATAGGTGTAGTATTACCTTCGTTGCTATGCCCAATGTGCTAAAAAGACCCTGAGACAGTGGACCATATTTTTACTCATTGTGATGTAGCGAAAGAGGTTTGGATATCCATATTCAAATGGTGGCAAGTGGGGTATATTTGTCCGAATATCATCAACTCATTAATCAATTTGGCAGATTCTCTTCAGACTGGACATCAGTTTGCCTTGAGTTACTGGGACCTGGTTGTTCAGACTACTATATGGTGTCTTTGGAAGCGCATAAACAAGAAGATCTTCATTGGCCAACAATTACGTGGACCTGTGATTGTTACGGAGGTTCAAACACTTTCGTTTCTTTGGATCAACAGTCGTCAGTCGCATTCCTCTTTGAATTGGATTCAATGGAGCTACAATCCAAGAATGGCATGTAAAATGTAAATTGCTTTGTTTTAGTTAGTTTCCTTGTTCTTGTTCCTGTTTTCCCTTTTAGCAACTTGCTTTTTGGGATGTTATGATAAAATTCTCATTGCTGGCCAAAAAAAAATTAATTGTATGAACTTTAAGTGTTTAAATGGTAAATAAGATAAATAGAAGGGTATATTAATTTTGTATCTCTCTTATAAAATGTTTTAAGTCTTTTATTCAAACACGGTTCATTATACCCGCGTTTCACGTCGAGATATAATTACTTTATAAATCGGACTTAGTTTTCCTTTTCATCTTTACTTAACTAATAGGAACCTTTTTACCTTTTTTTTTTTTTTTTTATCAATAGAACCTAATCAATTTAATTTCATTCCCGATTTGATATTAGCTTATTTTGTCTATTATTATTTACGATTTATAATTAGTTATTTTCTTCTTGTTTGTTGAAAAAAAGAAATGAAAATATATAAAAAATTGTCATGAAGAAGATATAGTCAATACTAATACATGTATGTTTACCAAAATGCGTCGACCTTAACTTTTCACTCTTTGAAATTAACGTTAGTTTGGTTAAGAAAATGATGT
This sequence comes from Helichrysum umbraculigerum, assembly GCA_949592205.1. NCBI lineage: Eukaryota > Viridiplantae > Streptophyta > Magnoliopsida > Asterales > Asteraceae > Helichrysum > Helichrysum umbraculigerum. The sequence goes on from CATIUR010000003.1 coordinate 69,591,107, forward strand.
TTAAACTTTCTTGCAATATTTTTTTAAGTTTCTTTTAAGTGTTAAGTACTCTCAAATGTAGGGGTGTTCATTCGGTTAATTTGGTTTAAACCGAACCTAATAGATAAAGCCGATTGGTTTCCGGTTTTGAAAAATTGAACTCGAACCGAACCGAACAAGTAAAAAATCAAACCGAACCGAACTGAATTACTATTCGGTTTATTGGGTTTAGACTATTCGATTTATGCTTTCATATATAAATAATAACAACATTAAAACAAAATCAAAAAACTTGAATATTAAACAAAACTAATTGGCACGTTTAGTATGTTATTAACAAAAGTTTAATAATTTGCAAAACAAAACTAAAATATAATTGAGACTTTTGTGATAAATGATGAATAAATTTAATAATGGTATCAGTATACATAATAGTGGGTGATTAACTCAATTAATTTGTACACATATTGAAAATATTACCGATGTATATTACAATTCGGTTAATTTGAACTATTTGGTTTTTACAATGATAACTAAAACCAATCCAAAAACCAAAATAAATATTTGGTTTTGAAGTAAACCGATCCAAAAACTCAAATTATCTGAACCAAATAGTCCAAACCATATTGTTCAATTAGACAATTTGTTTGTCCAAATAGTGAACACCCATACTCAAATGTAATTATCTATGGTCTGACATTCTAAATATACAAAAAAAAGTACTCAAACTTCCATTGTGTGTAATAAACTTTCAATTGTTCCTATCATATGTATTTTGGTGACGTGGGAACTTGTAATGATGTCATGTGGTACCTCATACAATTGACACATATATAAAAGTACGAAAATTTGAATACAATAAATTTGAATAACAAGTTTATTATGCCCAATGGAAGTCCAAATAGTTTGTGCATACTATGAATATCATATCATAAATAAATACATTTTTAAATACTTAACCCTTTCTTTAACGGGAGATAATACACAAATAGGTCACTATAGTTTACGGAAATGTTCATGTGGGTTACTAAACTATAAAGATGTTCAATTGGGTTACTGAACTTGTAAAAATGTTCAATTAGGTTACTAAACTTTAGACGTAGTTGCTATAGTCAAGATGACGCCGTTTACAAAACTTAAAAATGTTAAATTGGGTCACTATTTTTTAACAAAAATTAAGCAAAATAGGCGGGATGACACCAATCAACAAGTATAGTGATCTAATTGAACATTTTTAAAGTTTAGTAACCCAGATGAACATTTTCGTAAAGTATAGTGACTTATTTGTGTATTATGCATTCTTTAACCAAGTAATCTACATCTACACTCTACACTCTACACTATATTTTATAAGAGAGTGTAAATTAGGTAGTCCAAGTTAATCTCAACCCTTAAATGAGTTATTTAATTGAATATGAACCATTGATTTATATGACACTCGACGTTAATCACTGGTATTTAGTACGTATTAATACCAAATACTTAAAACTTATATATATATAATTATATAAAGGCACGCAATTGTTTCAAATCACATGTAAACGAATCGGATAGTATCCGACACCTCAAAGTACGGACGTTGGTGAACACAAGCATTAAATAATATGAAATTATTTAATTACTCATTATTTACTATATATTATTTTGATAATATATAAAACGTTAATCGTGTCGTATAAAACTAACTGTACGCAACAAAAACACGCGATTCGCGCCCGACGAACCAAATAATCTCAAGTTATATTTTTGTAACTCAATGATAAGTATTTTGATAAAATACTTAGGTTAAAAATATTGAGATTCGATTCGAAAACAAAAACGTATTTAAATAACGTATAACGTCTAAATAAACGTTTAAACAACCGGGGAAACGAACACCGCACGGAGCGCGAACTTGGGGAACCAAAAAGTGAGACACCCACCATCTAGTGGGGCCCACATGGGCCAGTTTTTCTTAGCCCATTTCCCCTCCCCATTTTTGGGATCTTGTTTCCTTGACCTTTAAACACAAATCAAACCCCATGTTTTCCTCATTCAACATCTACCATCTCTCTCTCTACTCTCCCTCTCCTCCCCTCCATCTAACGGCTAACATCATCATCATCTTCAAACCACCACAATCCTCACTACTTTGAAGAAGAAAAACCAAGGAGAAGAAGAAAGGAGCAAAACCAAACAAGTTCCAACTCATCTCGACTCAAGATCGTCTTTCTCGTTGTGAGAATTCTCTAAACCCCCACTAGATTTACTTGCTTGGTGTTTATTTACATGTCTATGCGTTCATTTAACAAGATAATGTCCAAAACAAGTGTTAAAATCCGTTTTTTTTTTGAAACATATATACACGAACAGTTTTCTGGACAGATTCTGTGTCGTGGTAGGAAAATCATAATAAATCGAAAACATAAGATAAATGCATGAAACCATTTGGAAAATCTTGGTAATTTTGTTATCTACAACTTTCGTTTAGAACTCATCTCCTAAAAATACACCGAAATCAAGATATAAACTGATTTGTGTGCGTGTGTCGATAGAAGTAGCTGCTGTGCACAGGTGACTTCACGAATTTTTTTGACCCACTAATACTTCTCCAAAATTCATGAAAAAATTATAGGAAGTAGCTGAGACATAGGGGAACACTCGTGATTTTTTTCAGGTATTTTAGACAACCTTTGCTTAGTCAAATAAAAATCGCAAAATCGGTCTGACTTTTACTCCGAAAGTTTGACTTTCGGATTTCATGTTTGACTTTCGGATTTTGGGGTAAGTTTCGGATTTTGACTCGGAAAGTCAACTTTCGGAGTTGACTTTCGTTGACTTTCGGATAAATAGTGTTTTTTACCCTAAACTTCGAATAATTACACTTTCGGACTCTAACTTTCGAATAAAAACATATATATACATTCGGATACCATACCTTCGGACACTAACACACTTTCGGATAAATATTCATACATTCGGATGACACACTTTCGGACCTAAATATATATAAACTTTCGGATATACATATATATGTATATATACTTTTGAATAGAAATAAATATACAAACTTTCGAATACAATAACGGAAAATTGAAAAATACTTTTACAACTAAGTATTGAATACTTACATCAACCGAACCTTATACAATAATACTCGTACATGAAGTACAAATACTTTATAGGTATTCTACGGAACATACTAATAATATTATTATTACATAACGTCACCAACGGACCATACATGCTTTACAAAACTTCAAACGTAAACACACGATAACTACTTTGGACATTCTATAGTTGAGTGAACAAATAGCATGGATAGTCTATCGTGACATCCACTTACTTATACATATAACCTTATGCGTTTAGGACGCTAGGAGGTTACTATTGGGCAACACACGTACTTAGGAACGCTAGCACCCACAGGTGAGTTTATAGCCCCACTCTTTCAACTATTTTACTGTTTTTGGGGTGAGAATGTATGCACACTGTTTTTATAAACTTTTGTTTATTGAAAACTATTACTGATATCGCGTTAACTGTTTACTACATGTACACTAGATTTATACTTCAGTAACTTTTATATGATATGAATTTGATCTAGCTTTCCAATGTGCGAACTCTCATGTGTACAAGAAATACTGTGATTACCTTTATAGGATTTCAAGAACACTAGATTACTATAGACTAAGATTACAAGAATACAAGAAATCTGTAGATTGCTATCTAATAATAGTAGTACAAAATTGGGCTTTGGTCACACATGCTCGAAATCAAATCGTCACACATTAGAATATTTATGTGACTGGAGATACAAAAATAAAATTCACGTCATTAGTTGGTCACACATGCACTCCAATCATGTGACCATTCTGAAATGTATTTGCCACACCATCGAACATTTATGTGGCTAAAGGGAACTGCTGTTATTTTATGATTATTTAGTCACATATGAATTTGGATCACGTGACAAATGAAGAGTAAGTTCGAAGCATTAGTCACGTTACACACATAAAATGTGACAAAACTGCCACTATATGGTCACATTAAGTTATTGTTTATGTGACTAAATCATGAAGTCGAGTTTGTCACACATAATTTCAGTGTAGCCAAAAACAGGTAAATATGATCACTATATGGTCACACACTTGAACACTGTGACCAAATGCCACTATATGGTCACACACTTGAACACTGTGATCAAATGTCACTATATGGTCACATGAAGTAATTGTTTATGTGACTAAATCATGAAGTCGAGTTTGTCACACATAATTTCAATGTAGCCAAAAACAGGTACATATGATCACTATATGGTCACACACTTGAACACTGTGACCAAATGCCATTATATGGTCACACACTTGAACACTGTGATCAAATGTCACTATATGGTCACATGAAGTAATTGTTTATGTGACTAAATCATGAAGTCGAGTTTGTCACACATAATTTCAGTGTAGCCAAAATCAGGTACATATGGTCACTATATAGTCACACACTTGAACACTGTGACCAAATATGGTCACACACTTGAACACTGTGACCAAATGCCACTATATGGTCACATGAAGTAATTGTTTATGTGACTAAGTCATGAAGTCGAGTTTGTCACACATAATTTCAGTGTAGCCAAAAACAGGTACATATGGTCACTATATGGTCACACACTTGAACACTGTGACCAAATGCCACTATATGGTCACATGAAGTAATTGTTTATGTGACTAAATCATGAAGTTGAGTTTGTCACACATAATTTCAGTGTAGCCAAAAACAGGTACATATGGTCACATAAGTTAGTATGTGTGTCTAAAGTGTAGTGTGTGTTAGAATGTCAAAAGCTAATATGTATAGTCACATTAATTTGTAGCACGTTCATGTGACTATATGGCTTTATAATAGCCACACCATTTCACAAATGTGTAGCTAAATGATGTTTATGGCCACAATTTAGATGATTATATGTGACGAATACATTCACAACAGTCACGTTGCGAAATTTTCATGTGACTATTCTTTAGAGGAAAAATGGGCAAAAATGATTATCATTAAGTTTGATACTAATTAGTCACTTTGAGTGTTAAAAAGAACAGAGAACGTGTTTGAAATATTTTGGGGTGTAAGGGCGCCAAGTTAAAAAGAACCTCATCGTTTCTATATACTTTATGCTCCGTATATACATTAATAATTTTATAGCAATTAAAATTCAAATGTCGTTGTTAATAGTAGTTAGTTAAGTTTATTTTTCCTAATTTTTTGATCAATGGTTCGAGTCTCTAGTCTCTACTAATCATTTTATGTTACTAATTTTTTAAACATCTCATTTATAATGTTACTTTTATTATATTCAGTGTTATTATTATTATTATTATGAATACGAAATTATATCTTAAAGAATTATTGTTTTAAATTTACATTTATAAAAAGCATACTATATTATAATAGAAAAAAGTGTGACTATGTACATTAATCTCGACACATTAAATCACATGTCACTACCAAAGCATATGTTATAATGTTTTTGGATTCTCAAAATTTTGAAGAAGAGTTAGCTATTACTCCAAAGCATATCTTATAACTAACGAATTATATAATAAGTTTAATAATCGAATATATGATATATGACATTACCAATATCACATATGCCACTAATAAACTTAGGATAAAAATAATTCATCGTTTTGAAATATATGACATTATCCGAAGTTTAATAATTGAATATATGATATATAATTTTACTAATATCACATATGCCAATAATAAACTTAGGATAAAATTAATTCATTATTTTGAAATATATGACATTATCTGAAGTTTAATAATGGAATATATGATATATGACATTATCAATATCACATATGCCACTATTAAACTTATGATCAGATTAATTCATCATTTTGGAATATAAGATAGTATCCTTAGTTTAATAATGTAATATATGATATATGACATTACCAATATCACATATGCCACTATTAAACTTAGGATAAAATTAATTCATCATTTAGGAATATATGACATTATCCAAAGTTTAATAATGAAATATATGATATATGACATTACCAATATCACATATGTCACTATTAAACTTAGGATTAAACTACTTCATCATTTTGGAATATATGATAGTATCCGAAGTTTGATAATGGAATATATGATATATGACATTACAAATATCACATATGCCACTATTAAACTTAGGATAAAATTAATTCATCATTTTGGAATATATGACATTATCCTAAGTTTAATAATGAAATATATGATATATGACATTACCAATATCACATATGTCACTTATAAACTTAGGATTAAATTAATTTATCGTTTAAGAATATATGTGTAACACCCTCAAATTTAGTGATTTGCGGAAGCATACTTGGGTGTTACTAATCAATATACAAAGCACAAGATATACAGCAAACGACCTCTAAATGAGACGTTTTGTAAAATAGTTACATTCCATAAATTAATCGTTTGAAAACATATAGTTTTCTTTACAAAAATATGTAAGCCTAGAGTCCGCGTATGTGGCGGGAGATTCTATCACATAACCATAGCTACAAAAGATAATGCCAAAGAATCCCCGTTAAATGCAGTTTGGAAATCATGCGACTCTAGCTAGTGATCCTGGAGTGATCCTACTCCGTAAGTGTACCTGAGAATACATGCTAAAAATGGTCAACCAAAAGGTTGGTGAATCTCACAGGTTTATCAGTAAATAATCAGTTTGAACACAAGATTTCATCAGTAGTGCCCGCAGGCGTATATCAAGTATTTGCAAATCCAGCAAGAGTAAAGTAATTAAGTTATACCGTTGCCATGAGGCTCATAATCGAAGCTTAACCCGTAAGTAATCAGTTGCTCCCGTGACATGCTCGTAATTGAGCAAGCATAAGTAACGAAATAATAGTCACCCGTTTCTACGTGTAAATCAGTACGTGGTAGCGCTACTACCCCGGGCAGGGAGGGTCATTTCCCTAATGGATCCATTAACTACTGTTCGCGCTTAAGTCCATAACTAACGATATATGATGGAGAGACTTCAGTAATTAGTAATTAACTCATGCAATTCCGTTTGGTATAGAAATCAGTTTAGTACTTGTGTTCAGGAAAAATAAGTAGCATGTATCTCCCCCAATAAGATAAAACAGTAAAAGTGGGGCCGTAAGACTCACCTGAGTCTTTGCAAGTACGTTTATATCAATAAACGAGTAAGTAATATCAACCGTAGGTTCTCCGAACCCGTAACCTTCAAATGCCTAAACATATAAAGTTAAGTAAGTAGATGTCTCGCAAGACCATCTAGGCTAGTTGTTTACACAACTCATTATGTCCAAGTGTTTGTTTAGTAATCCGTTTGTAGTTTGAAAACAAATATGGCCCGTTGGTGACGGTTTGTAATAATGATTCAAAGTGTTATCATTATATGTATCGTTGAATCAGGTTTCGTTATTTGTAAGTGTTCAACACTTAGTGTGAAATGTATTTACAACATTTAATGACGGGGGTCCGGGGGCAGCGCCCCTGGTGGCGGGGTCCAAGGGGCGGCAGCCCCTGGCGGGGTCCAAGGGGCAGAGCCCCTGGCTGGGGTCGAGCTGCCAGGTCAGCTTGGAAAATTTTTATTTCTACTATATTGCTTTGACGAAAAACGCATCTGGATCCGAATTTGGGTAAAATCAGGTGTTAAAATCTTGGTTCCGACACTTAGTAAAAATCTGAGTTTTCAAGGTTCTGGTTTGTGCGACGTCGCATGCGACGTTGCAAGCGACGTAAGGTGCGACGTGGGCATGTACGTCGCATGATGCGACCTTCGCAAATCAATGCGACGTAGGGGGGTGGCGTCGCTAATGTGTAACAACCGCCAAATTAGGGCTAGTATTAGCGCCTAATTCTTTGTTAATACATGTAATTAGTTCTGTGTTAGGCTAATTTATGTATCAGATTATATGTTGGTAAATTTATACAACCTTGCGATTTGGCTTAAATCGTACGCAACTAAAATAGAATGAAATTCTATTCGATTAACACGGACGTTGGTGAACAAATGTTTATAAACTAAAATAACGCAATTATGACTGAAATGCTATTTTATAATAACTAGTAACTGCCTTATACTACTCGATTAAAACGTACACGATTTAAAAACAAAAGTAATTAAATTTAATTTAATCTATTAAAGATTTAGAGAAATAATTTAATTAAATTATTTAACAAGATTTGTGATTTCATAAATATAATTAAACGCGTAAAATACATATTTAACGTAAAACGACGGAGAAAACGAACACCGCCCGGAACGCGGAGCGGAGACTAAAGGTGGGGGAGCTTCACCAAAACCCCACCCACCTCCATTTTCTTCTCATTTTCATCCTTTCTCTCTCTCTCCTCTCATCTTTTTCTTTCAACTAACAATCCACCACCACCCACTTAAATCACCAAATAACACCATCAAACCTCGCCGAAACATACCACTCGTTTAGAGAAAAGTGACCACGACTACACGATCTACATTCCTATCTTTTCGGATTTTCAATCCGACACTTTGTAAGTTTCCGACAAATCCCGACATCTCTCATTTTTGATCATTTTTACTAGATTATGGTTTAAATAGGCTTAATATGTTCATATAAGGGTTGGGTAAAAGATTTGGACCCAACGGAAACCCGGAAACTCGTTTTCGACCAAAATTCCGGCCATCAGACCGCTACGTCGCACCTGGCCAGGGGCCTCTGCGACGTCGCGACCTACGTCGCACAAAAACCTCAACGTCGCACTAGCGACGCAGCCTATTACGTCGCATTAACTTGCGGACGTCGCACATAGCGACGTAGACTTTAACGTCGTAAACCGAACCAACGTCGCATTAGCGACGTCGCCCCCTACGTCGCATTGATTTGCGAAGGTCGCATCATGCGACGTACCTGCCTACGTCGCACTTTACGTCGCTTGCAATGTCGCATGCTACGTCGCACAAACCAGAACCTTGAAAACTCACATTTTCACTAAGTGTCGAACTTTTACAACCTCAAATCCTTATACGATACGACCTAACAATCATAATAAAACATATTTTCCTATTACAATTACTTTAATTTGCGTATTGAATGATAAACTTTAATTATAACAAATCACCAACGGGCCGTATACTTTGTTACGAACGCGAACAAACCAACATTTAAACACAACGGGTTGTATGAACAACTAGCCTAGATGGTCTTGCGAGACATCTACTTACTTAACCTTACGTGTTTAGGCACTAGAAGGTCACGGGTTCGGAGAACCTACTTGCTTTACTACTACTTGCTATTTACCACTGCTTGACTCAGGTGAGTCTTACAGCCCCACTTTTACTGTTTTATACTCTGGGGTGAGATACTTAGCAACTGTTTTACGTATGAACACAATGTATTGAACTGAAAACATTACTGATTACAAACAAACGCATGAGTTACTTTTATCCACTGAAAGCCTCCTAATCGTAAGTTGTTAGTTATGGACTTAAGCGCGATTACTAATAGATGGATCCATTTGGGACTGACAATCCCTGTCTGGGGTGGTAGCGCCACCACGTACTGATTTACACGTAGAAACAGACATATTAGTATTTGTTACATAAGAGTGTGCGGATAGCACTCACGGGGGTACGTGATATATTCACACTACACGGTTAAGCTTCAACTTATGAGCTCATGGCACTGTACTGATTTACTGGATTACTTACTTTGCTTGATAGCAATACGGGTACATACTTGTGGTTCTTAACACCTACTTATTACTAAACCTGTGAGATTCACCAACCTTTTTGGTTGACACTGTTTAGCTTTGTATCTCAGGTACACTTACGGAGTAGGATCACTCCAGGATTACTAGCTAGAGTCGCATGATTTCCAAACTGCATTTAACGGAGATTCTTTGGCATTATCTTTTGTAACTATGGTTATGTAATAGAATCTCCCGCCACATACGCGGACTCTAGGCTTACATACTTTTGTAAAGAAAACTATATGTTTTCAAACGATTCAATTTATGAAATGTAACTATTTTACAAACGTCTCATTTAGAGGTCGATTACTGTTAATCTTGTGCTTTGTATATTGATCAGTAACACCCAATGTATGCTTCCGCAAATCGTAAATTTGGGGGTGTTACAGATTGGTATCAGAGCCTAAGGTTATAGTGAACTAGGTTGCATTTAGTGGGCCTAGACTATGACCGTTAGGCAGTATTTCCTTACTAGGCATGATTGGTTCAGGAATTACATCATACGACTTTAATTTAACATAGCCGGATCAACTATGTACAATTAAGGAAAGATGATGTAAGGTCTGAAATGGTTATGTTGAGCCGGAATACATTAGTGACTCTGATCTCGAGAGAACCGAGACTTAAACATGTTTATGCTTGACACTCAATAGGCTATATTATATAGGAACTATATGAATATAGGCCTTAATCTTACTAACGCTTTGTCTCAGAAATGGCAAACATCCCATCCGATTCATCTCGTTCTCAATCCGGGTCGCAGAACCCAAGGGTAGCAAGGAGGAACAACAGGTTGCCTCGAGCTGGCCCGTACTCTACTCACTTCACCTTGCCGGCCTTAGCTGCTAGGGTGAACCAACAAGAGCAACGACTTCGCACCATGGATGTCGTGTTGCAAGAAACCAACGAAAACTGGAGACTTACATCACTTGAGCGCATCGAACAAGTCTCTGAGGATCACGAAACCACCGTTAATAATGTGGACGTTCTTTTCAACAAAGTGGTGGAGATAAGCGTGGAAACCGCTCTTTTGAAACACAGACTTGATGAGTGTGAACAACGCTCACGGGAAACGGAAGAATCTAACCGCGGATTGGTACAGCGACTAGCATTAGCTGAAGACAATGCTCGACAAGCCAGCAGACTTGCAAATACTGTGGATCGTCTCATCGAAATGATGGAGCAGATTAACCTACGTTAAGACTAGCATAGTCTTCGTTTTGTAAACTATCCTGTAATCTAGTAACTATCTAAGCACTACTCTATGTTTCAGTCGGATGTAACAATTCCCGACATCTTTTGTAATACATCCGTAGGATGTAACCTTTGAACTCGTATCATCTATCAAATATTTCTTGCTGTTTCGACTCATATTAATTGCCATAACTCTTTTCATATTGATGTTATGTATTACCACCTTTATACATGTACATCTGAAATAAATGCAACTTTCTTACAAAATCTCATGTATCTTTATTTCTTTTATTGAAGAATCATGCCGCCAAAGTCAAGACCTTACACTGATGCTCAGATCACGTCTCTCATAACCCAGGCTGTTACTGAAGCCTTGGCTCGGAATACTCCACCTAACTCCACAAGAAGCAGCGATGCCGCTGAAACCTCTGCTGCTAAACCTTGTTCATACAAGGATTTTCAAAACTGCAAACCCTTGAGCTTCAAGGGAACCGAAGGAGCCATCGGACTTATCAGATGGTTCGAAAACATGGAATTTGTTTTCCGCATCAGCAAGTGTACGGAAGACGACAAGGTCAAATTCTCCACCTGCACCCTCGAAGATGGTGCCCTCTCGTGGTGGAATTCCTATACCCAGTCCGTGGGGATTGACACCGCTTATCTACTCCCTTGGGAGGATCTAAAGAAAATGCTCACGGATGAGTATTGCCCGTCCGAACAACTTCACAAGCTTGACGAAGAGTTCTGGAACTTAAAAGTGCAAGGAACTGATATCGTTGCATACACCACCAGATTCCAACAATTCACCGTCCTTCGCCCAGCTATGGCAGGTACTGGGCCCGACAAGATTAAGAAATACATCTGCGGCCTCCCGGAACCCGTCCGGGGAAACGTCGCCTCATCAAACCAAACCACCCTTCATGGTGCCATCCGGTTGGCCCATGAACTTCTAGCTATGAATGAGGACCCAGAACTACCCACTCCATCCTCCAACAGCAGTAAACGAAAATGGTCCGACAACCACAACAACCACCAAAACAAGAAACCTGAAACCATTAAAGCCTACACCTCCAGTTCTGATGATAAGGGGGCGTACAAGGGAACCAAGCCCTATTGCTCCAAGTGCCAACGACACCACCATGGTTCGTGTCCCTGTAGCAAGTGTAAGAGATTTGGACACTTGGCTAAGGACTGTAGATCAAACACCACTGACACCAACACCTCGGCACCAAAGACTTGTTATGGGTGCAACGGTACGGGGCATTTCAAGAAAAACTGCCCGAAGCTGAACAACAACAACAACAAGAACAACAACAATGCTCGAGGAAGAGCTTTTGTGCTGAAATCTGGGGAAGCCCGTCAAGACCCGAATGTGGTCACGGGTACGTTTCTTCTCAACAACTTGACTGCATCTGTATTATTTGATACTGGTGCTGATAAGAGCTTTATTTCTGACGAGTTTTATCCACTACTTGACACCACACCTATTGCCTTAGATTCTAAGTACACGGTAGAATTGGCAAACGGAAAACTTATTGAGGCCGACAGTGTGATACCTAATTGCACTCTAAACTTAGCTAACGAGCTCTTTCCCATTGACTTGATACCTGTCGAAATCGGCAGCTTTGACATCATCGTCGGTATGGATTGGTTGTCCAAGTATCGAGGCGAAATCGTTTGTTTTGAGAAAATTGTACGCATTCCTCTCGTCACCGGTGGAACTTTGAGCATACAAGGGGAGACCGGTGGGACGAGAATAAATATCATTTCTTGCATGAAAACCCGAATATACTTGAGAAAAGGGTACCAGGCAATCCTCGCACACGTTTTGGAGAAAAAGTCGGTGGAGAAGCGACTCGAGGATGTGCCTATTGTTCGAGACTTCCCAGAAGTCTTTCCTGAAGACTTGCCTGGCATACCGCCAACTAGACAAGTCGAATTTTCTATTGATCTTGTGCCCGGCGCAGCACCCGTGGCACGAGCCCCTTACCGACTAGCCCCATCCGAACTTCAGGAGTTGTCTACTCAGTTACAGGAACTCCTGGACAAGGGATTTATTCGACCAAGTTCCTCACCTTGGGGAGCTCCGGTCCTGTTTGTGAAAAAGAAAGACGGTTCTTTCCGTATGTGCATCGACTACCGTGAACTCAACAAATTAACTGTCAAGAACCGTTACCCAATTCCTCGCATCGATGACCTGTTTGACCAACTTCAGGGGTCGAGTTTTTATTCAAAAATCGATCTACGGTCGGGTTATCACCAACTCCGAGTTCGTGATGAAGATATTCCTAAAACAGCTTTTCGAACTCGCTACGGGCATTATGAATTCCAAGTGATGCCATTCGGCTTAACCAACGCACCGGCTGTATTCATGGACCTTATGAATCGGGTGTGCAAACCTTACCTTGACAAGTTTGTCATCGTCTTTATCGATGACATCTTGATTTACTCGCGCACTGAACAAGAACACGCGCAACACCTGAAAACTATCCTAGAGCTGCTCAAACACGAAGAATTATACGCCAAATTCTCTAAGTGTGAGTTCTGGATGCAAACCGTTCAATTCCTTGGACACGTCATTGACAATCAAGGGATTCATGTCGATCCTTCAAAAATCGAGGCTATCAAGTGTTGGCAAGCACCTACAACACCAACCGAGGTACGCCAATTCTTAGGACTCGCCGGATACTACAGACGATTCATTGAGAATTTTTCGAAAATAGCCCTACCTCTCACTACACTGACTCAAAAAGAAAAGAAGTTCGATTGGACTGACAAACAGGAGTCAGCTTTTCAGCTACTAAAACAGAAACTCTGCAGTGCACCTATCTTATCTTTACCCGAAGGCAACGAGGACTTCGTGGTATACTGTGATGCTTCACACCAAGGTCTTGGTTGCGTGCTGATGCAACGAGACAAGGTTATCGCTTACCCCTCTCGACAACTCAAGGTCCACGAAAAGAATTACACAACTCATGACCTAGAGTTGGGGGCTGTTGTATTCGCTCTAAAAATCTGGAGACACTACTTATACGGTACCAAGTGTACAATCTTTACTGACCATAAAAGTCTCCAACATATCTTCGATCAAAAGGATCTCAACATGAGGCAACGTCGATGGGTCGAGTTGCTTACTGATTACGACTGCGAAATCCGCTATCATCCGGGCAAGGCAAATGTTGTTGCCGATGCCTTGAGCCGAAAAGAACGAGTGAAACCACTTCGAGTTCGAGCTCTCGGTATAACCATTCACAACGATCTCAGCAATCAAACTCTCGCCGCTCAACTCGAAGCACTCAAACCAGAAAACGTGATAAACGAGGCCTTGCGAGGCATGGACAAACAATTTGAAACCAAACCTAACGGGGCCAAATACTGTTAGAATCGAATCTGGTTACCAAGTTTTGGGAACCTGCGAGACTTGGTGATGGATGAAGCTCGCAAGTCTAAATACTCCATACACCCCGGTGCCGACAAGATGTATCACGGCATCAAGGAAATGTATTGGTGGCCCAACATGAAAGCTGACATTGCAACCTATGTTGGCAAGTGTCTTACTTGTTCTAAAGTTAAAGCTGAACACCAGAAACCTTTCGGTTTGCTACAACAACCTGAAATACCACAATGGAAATGGGAGCAGATCACCATGGATTTCATTACTAAACTCCCGAAAACTTCTAGCGGTTGCGATACCATTTGGGTGATCGTTGACCGACTCACTAAATCTGCTCATTTCCTAGCCATCAAGGAAACTGATAAGATGGAACGTTTGACACGGATCTACCTGAAAGAGATCGTGTCAAGACACGGCGTGCCCATCTCAATCATCTCCGACCGAGATGCTCGATTTACTTCTCGCTTCTGGCAATCACTGCAAAAATCTCTCGGTACTCGACTGGATATGAGTACGGCTTACCATCCTCAAACCGATGGCCAGAGCGAACGAACCATACAAATACTGGAAGACATGCTACGAGCCTGCGTAGTTGACTTCGGTAAAAACTGGGAAAATCACTTACCGTTGTGCGAGTTCTCGTACAACAACAGTTATCACACCAGCATAAAGGCTGCACCCTTCGAGGCACTGTATGGTCGTAAGTGCAGGTCACCTATCTGTTGGACTGAGGTGGGGGATACACAACTCACCGGTCCAGAAATCATACATGAAACAACTGAAAAGATCGTCGGCATACAAAACCGACTAAAAGCCGCGCGTGATCGTCAGAAAAGCTATGCTGACGTGAGACGCAAACACCTTGAGTTCCAAGTAGGGGACAAGGTACTTCTCAAAGTGGCACCGTGGAAAGGTGTCATTCGATTCGGAAAACGAGGCAAACTAAATCCTAGATACATCGGACCATTCGAAATCCTTGAAAAGATTGGTCCAGTGGCATACCGCCTGCAACTTCCTGCTGAGCTTAGCAGCGTTCACAACACATTCCACATTTCTAATCTGAGGAAATGTCTGTCTGACGAGACACTGATTATACCACTCGACGAAATTCAAATCGATGACAAACTTCATTTTGTCGAGGAACCTATGGAAATCATGGACCGCGAGGTCAAACAACTAAAACAGAGTCGTATTCCCATCGTAAAAGTCAGGTGGAATTCTAGACGTGGTCCTGAATTCACCTGGGAACGGGAAGACCAAATGCGACAGAAATACCCACATCTCTTCCCAGACAACGCACCGACTGTGCAATCGAACTAATTTCGGGACGAAATTCTTTTAACAAGGGGAGAATGTAACAACCGCCAAATTAGGGCTAGTATTAGCGCCTAATTCTTTGTTAATACATGTAATTAGTTCTGTGTTAGGCTAATTTATGTATCAGATTATATGTTGGTAAATTTATACAACCTTGCGATTTGGCTTAAATCGTACGCAACTAAAATAGAATGAAATTCTATTCGATTAACACGGACGTTGGTGAACAAATGTTTATAAACTAAAATAACGCAATTATGACTGAAATGCTATTTTGTAATAACTAGTAACTGCCTTATACTACTCGATTAAAACGTACACGATTTAAAAACAAAAGTAATTAAATTTAATTTAATCTATTAAAGATTTAGAGAAATAATTTAATTAAATTATTTAACAAGATTTGTGATTTCATAAATATAATTAAACGCGTAAAATACATATTAACGTAAAACGACGGAGAAAACGAACACCGCCCGGAACGCGGAGCGGAGACTGAAGGTGGGGGAGCTTCACCAAAACCCCACCCACCTCCATTTTCTTCTCATTTTCATCCTTTCTCTCTCTCTCCTCTCATCTTTTTCTTTCAACTAACAATCAACCACCACCCACTTAAATCACCAAATAACACCATCAAACCTCGCCGAAACATACCACTCGTTTAGAGAAAAGTGACCACGACTACACGATCTACATTCCTATCTTTTCGGATTTTCAATCCGACACTTTGTAAGTTTCCGACAAATCCCGACATCTCTCGTTTTTGATCATTTTTACTAGATTATGGTTTAAATAGGCTTAATATGTTCATATAAGGGTTGGGTAAAAGATTTGGACCCAACGGAAACCCGGAAACTCGTTTTCGACCAAAATTCCGGCCATCAGACCGCTACGTCGCACCTGGCCAGGGGCCTCTGCGACGTCGCGACCTACGTCGCACAAAAACCTCAACGTCGCACTAGCGACGCAGCCTATTACGTCGCATTAACTTGCGGACGTCGCACGTAGCGACGTAGACTTTAACGTCGCAAACCGAACCAACGTCGCATTAGCGACGTCGCCCCCTACGTCGCATTGATTTGCGAAGGTCGCATCATGCGACGTACCTGCCTACGTCGCACTTTACGTCGCTTGCAACGTCGCATGCTACGTCGCACAAACCAGAACCTTGAAAACTCACATTTTCACTAAGTGTCGAACTTTTACAACCTCAAATCCTTATACGATACGACCTAACAATCATAATAAAACATACTTTCCTATTACAATTACTTTAATTTGCATATTGAATGATAAACTTTAATTATAACAAATCACCAACGGGCCGTATACTTTGTTACGAACGCGAACAAACCAACATTTAAACACAACGGGTTGTATGAACAACTAGCCTAGATGGTCTTGCGAGACATCTACTTACTTAACCTTACGTGTTTAGGCACTAGAAGGTCACGGGTTCGGAGAACCTACTTGCTTTACTACTACTTGCTATTTACCACTGCTTGACTCAGGTGAGTCTTACAGCCCCACTTTTACTGTTTTATACTCTGGGGTGAGATACTTAGCAACTGTTTTACGTATGAACACAATGTACTGAACTGAAAACATTACTGATTACAAACAAACGCATGAGTTACTTTTATCCACTGAAAGCCTCCTAATCGTAAGTTGTTAGTTATGGACTTAAGCGTGATTACTAATAGATGGATCCATTTGGGACTGACAATCCCTGTATGGGGTGGTAGCGCCACCACGTACTGATTTACACGTAGAAACAGACATATTAGTATTTGTTACATATGAGTGTGCGGATAGCACTCACGGGGGTACGTGATATATTCACACTACACGGTTAAGCTTCAACTTATGAGCTCATGGCACTGTACTGATTTACTGGATTACTTACTTTGCTTGATAGCAATACGGGTACATACTTGTGGTTCATAACACCTACTTATTACTAAACCTGTGAGATTCACCAACCTTTTTGGTTGACACTGTTTAGCTTTGTATCTCAGGTACACTTACGGAGTAGGATCACTCCAGGATTACTAGCTAGAGTCGCATGATTTCCAAACTGCATTTAACGGAGATTCTTTGGCATTATCTTTTGTAACTATGGTTATGTAATAGAATCTCCCGCCACATACGCGGACTCTAAGCTTACATACTTTTGTAAAGAAAACTATATGTTTTCAAACGATTCAATTTATGAAATGTAACTATTTTACAAACGTCTCATTTAGAGGTCGATTACTGTTAATCTTGTGCTTTGTATATTGATCAGTAACACCCAATGTATGCTTCCGCAAATCGTAAATTTGGGGGTGTTACATAATGCGACGTTGGTTCGGTTTGCGACGTTAAAGTCTACGTCGCCATGTATGACCTCCGCAAATTAATGCGACGTAAGGGGCTGCGTCGCTAGTGCGACGTTGAGATTTTTGTGCGACGTAGGCCGCGACGTCGCAGAGGCCCCTGGCCAGGTGCGACGTAGCGGTCTGATGGCCGGAAATTTAGTCGAAAACGAGTTTCCCGGTTTTCGTTGGGTCCAAATCTTTTACCCAACCCAAAAATGGACATAATAAGCCTATTTAAACCATAAACTAGTAAAAATGATCAAAAACGAGAGATGTCGGGATTTGTCGGAAACTTACAAAATGCCGAAATGAAAATCCGGAAAGATAGGAGGGTAGATCGTTGCGAGGTGATGCTTTTCTTCCAAAGGAGGGGTGTGATCCAAGCTCGTTTTGATGTAGTATTTGAGGATTTAATGGGGATGATGGTGGATGATTAAATGAGAGAGGGAAAAGAGAGAAAGAGAATAAGAGAGAGAGAAAGTGATTGGGAAATGAGAAAGAAAAGGGAAAATGGGGAGGTTTATCCTCCCATTTTTCAGTCCCCGCGATCGGGCTCCGTGCGGTGTTCGTTTCCTCCGTCATTTAAGCGTTAAATGTTTATTTATTCGCGTTTATTATTTCTGAAATCACATATTTTATTATATAATTCACTTAAATTATTTCTTTAAATCTTTACTAGTTTGAAATGTAATTTAGTTTGTATAATTTAATTTCTTTTGTTTTTAAATCGTGTAAGTCGTTATCCGGTGATACGAGTTAATTATAAAATAGTGTTTTGGTCAATATTGCGTTATTTTTAGTTTATAAATATTTGTTCACCAACGTCCTTATTAATCGAATAGAATTTCATTCTATTTAAATTGTGTACGATTTAAGTCAAATCGCAAAGTTGTATATATTTACCAATATATAATCCGATACATTAATTAGCCTAACACAGAACTAATTACATGTATTTACAGAGAATTAGGCACTAATTACTAGTCCTAATTTGGCGGTTGTTACATTCTCCCCCTGTTAAAAGAATTTCGTCCCGAAATTTAAGTCGAGGTCGCGTTCGGGGTAGAATCAGTGAATAAGTGAGGATACTTGAGTCGCATTTGGTCTTCCCGTTCCCAAGTGAATTCCGGACCACGCCGCGAATTCCACCTGACTTTGACGATGGGAATACGACTTTGTTTCAGTTGTTTGACCTCACGGTCCATAATTTCGACTGGTTCCTCCACGAAATGTAGTTTGTCATCGATGCGAATCTCGTCAAGTGGTATAATAAGTGTCTCGTCAGACAGACATTTCTTTAAGTTAGAAATGTGAAAAGTAGGGTGCACGCTGCTGAGTTCAGAGGGCAGTTGCAGTCGATATGCCACTGGACCTATCCTCTCGAGGATTTCAAAAGGCCCAATGTACCTAGGGTTTAATTTTCTGCGTTTGCCGAATCGGATTACGCCTTTCCAAGGCGATACTTTTAAGAGTACTCGATCCCCAACTTGGAACTCGAGTGGCTTGCGTCTCACGTCAGCATAGCTTTTCTGACGATCACGCGCGGCTTTGAGTCGGTTTTGGATTTCGACGATTTTCTCTGTGGTTTCATGTATAAGTTCAGGACCAGTGAGTTGACTATCTCCCACTTCAGTCCAACAGATCGGTGATCGGCACTTACGACCGTATAGTGCCTCAAAAGGTGCAGCCTTAATGCTGGCGTGATAGCTGTTGTTGTACGAGAATTCGCACAACGGTAGATGTCTTTCCCAATTTGTACCGGAATCAACTACGCAGGCTCGTAGCATGTCTTCCAGTGTCTGAATAGTTCGTTCGCTCTGGCCATCGGTCTGAGGATGGTACGCGGTACTCATATCGAGACGGGTACCCAGTGATTTTTGGAGTGATTGCCAGAAGCGAGATGTGAAACGAGCATCCCTGTCAGAGATAATAGAGATAGGGACAGCATGTTGGCAAACGATTTCCTTGATGTAAATTTGTGTAAGACGTTCCATTTTGTCGGTTTCTCTGATTGCCAAGAAATGAGCTGATTTGGTGAGCCGATCGACGATCACCCAAATGGTATCGCAACCGCTCGCCGATCTAGGTAGTTTGGTTATGAAATCCATAGTAATTTGCTCCCATTTCCATTGAGGAATTTCAGGTTGTTGGAGCAATCCGGAAGGTCTTTGGTGCTCGGCCTTGACCTTGGAACAAGTTAAGCATTTGCTGACGTACAAGGCAATGTCAGTTTTCATGTTCGGCCACCAGTAAAACTCCTTGATACCGTGATACATTTTGTCGGATCCCGGGTGGATAGAATACTTGGACTTGTGAGCTTCATCCATTACCAAGTCTCGCAGGTTTCCGAAATTAGGCAACCAGATTCGGTTAGAGAAATACCTAACTCCGTTGGGTCTGATCTCGAATTGTTTATCCATGCCTCGCAAGGCCTCGTTCTTGAAGTTATCGGGTTTCAGGGCTTCGAGTTGGGCAAGATGTATTTGGGTGGTGAGATCGTTATGAATGGTAATACTGAGTGCCCGGACTCGGAGTGGTTTTGTTCGTTCCTTACGACTGAGAGCATCAGCAACCACGTTTGCTTTGTCCGGATGATATTTGATCTCACAGTCGTAATCGGTGAGTAATTCAACCCATCTACGTTGTCTCATGTTAAGATCTTTCTGGTTGAAAATGTGTTGGAGACTTTTGTGGTCGGTGAATACAGTGCTGCGGGTACCATAAAGATAATGTCTCCAGATTTTTAAGGCGAATACCACGGCCCCTAGCTCGAGGTCGTGAGTTGTGTAGTTTTTCTCGTGAACTTTAAGTTGTCGGGAGGCGTAAGCAATGACCTTGTCTCGTTGCATCAGCACGCAACCGAGACCTTGGTGAGAAGCATCACAGTATACCACGAAGTCATCGGTGCCTTCGGGTAGAGATAAAATGGGTGCACTGCAAAGCTTGAGCTTCAACAGCTGAAATGCTGACTCTTGTTTATCGGTCCAGTCGAACTTTTTATCCTTTTGAGTCAGTGTCGTGAGTGGTATGGCTATTTTCGAGAAGTTTTCAATGAACCGACGGTAATAACCGGCCAATCCCAAGAATTGGCGTACCTCGGTTGGGGTGGTTGGCGCTTGCCAGTTCTTGATGGCCTCGATCTTTGATGGATCCACATGAATTCACTGACTATCAATCACGTGTCCAAGGAATTGAACGGTTTTTATCCAGAACTCACACTTAGAGAATTTGGCGTAAAGCTCCTCGTGTCTAAGTAGTTCTAGGATGGTTCTGAGGTGTTGTGCGTGTTCTTGTTCGTTTCGTGAGTATATGAGGATGTCATCGATGAAAACAATGACAAACTTGTCGAGGTAAGGTTTGCACACCCGATTCATAAGGTCCATGAATACAGCCGGTGCGTTGGTTAGGCCAAAGGGCATCACTTGGAACTCATAATGCCCATAACGGGTTCTGAATGCGGTTTTTGGGATATCAGTATCGCGAACACGCAATTGGTGATAACCCGATCGAAGATCAATCTTTGAATAACAGCTTGATCCTTGAAGTTGATCGAACAGATCGTCGATTCGAGGAAGTGGGTATCGGTTCTTGACGGTTAGTTTGTTCAACTCTCGGTAGTCAATACACATTCGAAATGAACCGTCCTTCTTTTTGACAAACAAGACCGGAGCTCCCTGATGATCCCAGCTAAAGATCTTAGTATGTATTACTTTGATTGATTATTAATAAGCTTGCGGAATAGTTTATTAATAATTTGAAGAACAAACTTGTATATAACAAAATATCTAACCAAAAGCTTCAATATTATTAATAATACGAACACACAATTTGTGTTAGGGTTTACAACCTTGAAGCTAATAACTAGAATGAATTCGTCTATCTCATCCTCTAGGGTTTTACAAAATCTCTATTTATAACACACAGAGTCCTTTACAAAATCAAACTATTATGGAAATCCTATCTATTCCATAATTATCTCTAACCGACTAACCAACAGTGGTTGAGTATATAACTAACAGGGGTAGTACTCGTATATTATCAACAGTGGTTGAGTACTTACAAAATACAAACTATATACTAACAGTGGCCCTGTTAGACAAATGTACTAACAGCGGTTGTCTTCTTCTAACAGTGGTTGACTTCTAACAATGGTTGAATTCTTATACCAACAGCGGCATGATACTTGTATTCTGAGCAAATCTAACAGTATCTCAGGTCTCAACAATCTCCCCCTAAACTTGATCATTCAGAGTAATGATTCAAGTTTCAATCCTTCTTTTCTTCTTCTTTCTCCTTCATTGTTTGCCGCTTATGCAGTTGATTAAACACCATGTATAAAGCTCTGTAAACTCCTTCAGTAATGATGGTTGTAGATAACTTCAAATCAATCAATCTATTCAGCAACCCTGTTCCCAGCACATAATGTCGATCATCAAACATGTAGATCACCTGCCCATTGTTGAATACTACCATGTGTACTCCAGCTCTGGCAAAATATCTCCAGGTTATAACCCTTTGATAACAATGAAAGAATAAGTGATACAAGCTGGCTGGTTCAAACAGGCTCTGCAATAACTCCATCATTTGTCTTTCAATCACTGCTTCAGAGTTCTTTCTATTCCCGATTCTGCTCACTTGATACAATTCCAAAAGATCATCTCTTGTACAAATTCTGAGCAAATCAACCATACTTCCAACATGATCATCAAATCCTCTTTCCCTTTCAATCTTGATCTCAAGGATCATTTTTCTGAAACCATAATCAATTGCTACTCCTTCCCAATTTATAATTCTAGCCTTTCTTGGTCCTTCAGAAATCTCCTTGCTATCAGTCAGAATCTTGATTCTCTTTTTCAGTTCTGGATCAAATCTTGGAATATCAGGAATAACATTATCTTTAGAAATCTGATTTTTCCATGAATTTCTTCTAACTTCATTCTGCTTATCCTCTAAGGCTTTCTCTGCTGCCTCAGCAGCTGCCTTTTCTTTTCTTTCTTCTTCTTCTTTTAAAAACTTTGCCATTTCCTTATCTGCCTTTTCTTTCTTCTCCTTCATCAACGCATTCAAATGCCTATTCTCTTCCATTTTCTTTGTCCACTCCTCATCTCTTCCCATATACCTATCATATGCCTGTTGCAGCTTCTGCATATTCCATCCTCTAACAATTTTAGCTGGAGCATAATTTTCAGACAAAGCATTAATCATTTGTCTTCTCCTTTCAGCATATGGTAAAGGTTTACTCCTTTTCTTGGCTAACTCATCTTGCTTTTTCTTCCTAGCTCTTTCCTCATTCGACTTTTTCATCAACAAAAATCCAGAAGATAACTCTTCCTCTTCATTATCTTTCTTTTTCTTTAAATAATCATGAACTCTCTGAGCAGGAAGCTTTAATCCTTGTGCAGTCTTTTCTTTAACAACCTCTGCAGCCTTCTGTGTAATAGTCACTACACTCAGATCATCCAAAATCATTCTCATATTATCTCCTTCTTCTTCAGCTTTAGCTTCTGCAGCTCTCCTTATCAACCTCTCTCTTTCTTCTACTTGCATCCTCAGCATATCATGAGACTCAATATGAGGTTCTTTAACTTCTTTCACTTTTGATTTTTCTTTTAACTTTCCTTTACCTTTGTCTTTTGCATCAATCACAGGCAATTTAGACTTAGGTTTGAGTGGTGAAGTTGGTTCTCTGATTGTAACAGGTACCTCTCTTGGTCTTGTTGTTGTTGTAGTTGTGGCAGGGGTTGATATGACAGTAGTGGTGATTGGTGTATTAACAGTGGTAGGAGTTGGTGTACTAACAGAGGTAGATGTAACAGTGGTTGTGTTAATGTTGACAGAGGTTGAAATTGTGACAACAGAGGTTGAAGTTTTGACAGGGGATAATCTTTTAGTTGGCTTTCTTCTTGGAATAGACTTCTTTCTTGTAAAAGTCTGCAACTTCTTCTCTTCATCAATTGACTTTGATTGCTCCCCCTTAATCTCAACTTCTCCTTTCATTTCTTTTTCAACATCATCAACCACCTCATACACTGACCTATCACTGAAACTAACTCTTTTCTTATCATCCAGATTAGCACCCATCACATCCCAAACATATAATCTAAGTGCAGCTTTCTCAGGCAATCCTTTATTCAATGGAAATACCTGATAAACTGTTTCATCAGTCTGCTCTGCTCCTGCACCATCAACCACCTCATCATCTAAACTTTCATGTATCACATAATCAGATACATTTAGCTCCTCCTCAGCCTTATCCCTGCTCTGCACATAATCATCATCTTTATCATCAAACACTAACTCCACAGTGTCTTCTGATTGTGCCTTATCACTACCACATATATTCATCTCAACTGTATTGTCATCAAACTCAAACACCTCTGTAGCTGTTTCATTATCAAGCTCAAGCACCTCTGTAGCTGCAGAATCATCATTCATCTCATCATCATTTATCATTGCTCCACCCATATCATCATGAGGTCCATATGAATCATCATCATCATCATCACCTGCTTTTGTTGAACCATCATCTTCAGGCATAATATCATCATCTGCTTTCTTCTCCCCCTTGCCTGAAGATTCTTTTAACCTATTTGCAGGTAGAAGAATATTATTGACAACCTCCTCAATCACTAACAACCTATTCTTCATATCAAGCAACTCTTCCTTCTGATGATCAATGAGCTCCTTCTGTTTAGCAATGTACTCATCCTGAGCTTGAATTTTCTGTTGAGCATCTTTTCTGTAAGCCCTTTCCCTCTCATATTTGCTCCATAGTTTATTGATATCATGTATAAGATAAGAAATCGTCAATTCATCAGTATCACTAGGCTCATCAACATTAGAGTGTGACCTCTTAGTTGAATCCTTGCCCACATCTGCCACTGCAGATGTCCCTTGGTTATTGGTACTGGGACCTACATTTGAATCATCACCCATAGGCTCATCAAACATAGTTGCCTCTGGTTGGGTCTGATTAATGTTACCACTATCCTGCCCTGCCAGTGGGCTAGAAACAGTAGTGGCAGCCCTTCCAGAATGAACATTTTCATCAAGTATGTTCACCTGTTGTGTTGGAACAGTTGACTGAGACTGTGGAGAAACAGGAATCTCCATAGCCTGTGAAGCCTTCTTGGATTTCTTGGCTTTAGATTGGGTAGGCTGTTTGTTCCCTTGTTTTCTTTTGATGCCACCTCTTGATGTGTGTTCAGAACCAACTTGTGTTGTTGGTCTGTCATCATTTGGTCCAGATGGTGTTGGTAATACACCACCAGTAGCAGAAGGAGTAACTAGCATTGTAGAAAACAATGCAGTTTCCTTCTTAGAAAAAGCATTCTGATATTTATTCATAGCCTGAATAGTCCTCAAAGATAGAGTAGAACTAACAATGACACTATCCTCTGCTGGCAGATTTGACAATTGATTATTTAACAAAAGCTGAACAAATCTAGGGTACATAACGAATGTATCACCCTTTACATTCCTAATCATATTATCTAAGATAAATCTAGACATATTAAATTTAATACTCTGTGCCAAGCAGATAATAGGATATGCAATCGTAGAACTAAATTCATTAAAACTAGTTCTCTTTTGAGACAAACATACCAGAAAAGTATGAATGTAGAACTTCCATTGAGGACAAAACCAAGACTTCAAGAAAGTATATTCGGATCTTGTCTTTCCTGAACCTTCATACCCCATATCCATAATGCCTTTAACCAAATCTTCCCTCGATAATTCCAGAATTCCACCTTCATCATCAAACTGTAATAGTTCTCTTAGAACAATCTCAGTAACCATTACCTTCTGACCCTTGACAGTGGAATGAATGTGAGTAATGCCATTAACATTCCCCTCCTTTGCATTCTGCCAGAACTCCTGAATATGTGATCGAATCAATCGTGGAGCGACAGTAAGAGCATAAGTAACTGGACAATTACTCAAGAAATCGATGATAGGATGAAAATACTCATCGGCAAGTTCTTTATTCAAGAAAGCCCTCATGTTGTGTTCAGAATGAACACTGAGCGTAGAAGTACCAGAATCAGACGAAGATGACGATGCCATTGAAGAAATTGATGAACGAATGAAGTGTGAATTACAATAAACAACTCAAATCGAGAGCGAATATTGAAGGGTTTTGAAAAGTTTGAAAGCGTAATTGAAAAAGTGAAGTATGTGAGTATTTATTTGACGACAGTGCCAAGCCCTAAAAATAGAACTAGCAGTGGCACTGCTGGTTATACCCAACAGGGGTACTTCACTTGACCAATTTATAGTCAACCCTTTCTAACCATCTAACAAAGCTAGCAGCGGCTGATAGTCTAGCAGGGGCATCCGACCAAGGAAACACCAACTTAGAACTAACAGGGGCATAAACTTAGCTTAGTTAGACAACGAAAATTTTTTTTTTTTTTTTTTTTTTTTTTTTTTTTTTTTTTTTTTTTTTAACCAAAACAAATAAGAAGAAACAAATAAAACATTAAATTCCATCGCAAGTGATGTCTCTTGACAGTGGCTGAAACCTGCAATATTAAACTAAGAAAAACAACTAGCAGGGGTTTAAACTACACACATATACAGCAGGGGTTTAAACTACATTGACAGTGGCACAGGTAAACTAACAGTGGCACCATCTGTTATCATAATGAAGCTAACAGTGGCAACACCTGACCCTGTCACATACAATATATTTTACCCCTGTTAGTATCAAATCCAGACCAAAACACTACGTGAGATTGATCATACCAATATTAGTTATCAAAAATGTAAATCTTCCTACATCAAATGCTTTTGTAAAAAGATCTGCAAGTTGATTATCAGTATGAATTTTAAAAATATGAATCAATCTTTTATCATAACAATCTCTTATAAAATGATATCTGATTTCAATGTGTTTGGTTTTTGAATGCTTAACTGGATTCTGAATGATACTAATAGCAGAAGTATTATCAATATAAATAGGAGTGTTCATGAAAGTCAAACCATAATCCATCATCTGATTCTGAATCCAAAGAACCTGTGCACAGCAACTTGATGCTGCAACATATTCTGCTTCTGCTGTAGAAGTGGAAACTGTGGTTTGCTTCTTGCATTGCCATGACACTAACCTATTTCCAAGAAATTGACAACCTCCACTAGTCGATTTCCTATCCATATTCTCACCACCATAGTCACTATCTGTGAATGCCTTTAGCTCAAAATCTGATCCTTTAGCATACCAAAGGCCCAAGTCTGGTTGACCTTTTTAGTATCTAAATATCCTCTTCACAGCATACATGTGTGACTGCTTTGGATTGGTCTGATATCTAGCACAAAGACACACTGCAAACATTATATCAGGTCTAGATGAAGTTAAATACATCAATGAACCAATCATTGACCTGTATAAGTGCACATCTACTTCCTCCCCCTCAGGATCAGAATTAAGATGTTTATGTGCCTCCATGGGAGTGCTAGCTACCTTCACATCTTTATAACCAAATTTATTCAAAATATCTTTCACATACTTCCCTTGGTTAATAAAGATTCCATCTAACTTCTGCTTGACCTGCAGTCCTAAAAAGAATGTGAGTTCACCCATTGAACTCATCTTGAACTTCTTATGCATTAAATCCTCAAACTCTTTGCACAATGAATCCCTTGTAGACCCGAAAATAATATCATCAACATACACCTGTACCAACAATATATCTCTTTGAACCCTCTTGGTAAACAATGTCTTGTCAATAGTACCTCTCTTGAATCCATTCTTGAGTAAGTACTCAGATAGAGTATCATACCAAGCTCTTGGAGCTTGATGTAATCCATACAATGCTTTCTTCAATCTGCACACTCTATCTGGATATGTTGGATCTTCAAACCCTGGTGGTTGGCAAACATACACCTCATCATCAATTAGA
The DNA here is from genome assembly GCA_949592205.1 of Helichrysum umbraculigerum. Lineage (NCBI taxonomy): Eukaryota > Viridiplantae > Streptophyta > Magnoliopsida > Asterales > Asteraceae > Helichrysum > Helichrysum umbraculigerum. The sequence goes on from CATIUR010000003.1 coordinate 69,619,003, forward strand.
CCATGAAGAAAAGCACTCTTCACATCCATTTGATAGACTTTGAAATCCTGATGAGATGCATAAGCTAAAAATAATCTAATAGCTTCTATTCTAGCAACAGGGGCAAAGACATCATCATAATCTATGCCTTCTTCCTGTGTGTACCCCTGTGCTACCAACCGAGCCTTATTCTTGATCACTATTCCTCTTTCATCTCTCTTGTTCTTGAAGATCCATCTTGTGCCTATAGCTTTCTTTCCTTTTGGAAGATCAACCAAATCCCACACATCTTGCAGTTTGAATTGCAACAATTCTTCCTGCATAGATTCAATCCAGCTTGGATCTTTGAGAGCCTCCACTGCCTTCTTCGGTTCCATCTGTGAAAGAAAACATACATATAATGAAGTATGTACATCTTCTTCTCTTACCTTGGTTTGATGTCTAGTCTGAACAGGAGTCATAATATCACCAATAATCAAATCCAAGGAATGATCTTTATGAACCACATATTTAGAGGTAGAAGGATCAAGTAGTTCTCTTTCCAAATTAGAACCCAAAAGATTATCTATCTCAGAGTCTGAAAAAGACTCTCTTTCCTCTCTTTCCTTTGATGGCTTTGGAGTTGCTTCAGAATCTGACAAAGAAGTCCTTTCCAAAACTTGAAATGGAGGAGTTTGTTCAACAAATTTTGGAGAATCATGCTCTTCCTCTGACTCATGCTGTGGATCTGTATGAGATCCCTTTGAAGTGTATGGTTGATGATCTGGTGAAGTTGAATCATCTGGACCCTTGCTTGCACCAGTTTTACCAGGTGAACCATTTAAATCATCAGAAGAAGCATCTTTCTCTGGTTGATCCTGATCCTGTTGAAATACTTCTGGTGGATCTGGAGTCCAAATAGGAAACAAGACATACTTCAAGTCATCCTTTTTAGTTTGACTTGAGATTGAATGCCCATCTGTACCTGCATCATTACCTGCATCTGTACCTGCATCTGTATCTGCACTAATAGACAAATCTGGATATCTAAAAGCATGGGTTAGTGCATCAATATCAAACAAAACTTCTGGACCTTTTCCTTCTACATTTGATGTATGTTCATTAAAGGTCACATCCATGGTCTCTTCTATGATCCTAGTCCTTTTGTTAAATACTCTATAAGCCTTGCTTTGAATAGAGTATCCAACAAATACACCCTCATCTACCTTACTCTGAAACTTACCTAGATGATCTCTGGTATTTAAGACAGTACAAGGACATCCAAATGATTTTAAAAAGCTAACCAAAGGTTTTCTCTTAAAGAATAACTCATAGGGTGTCTTGTTATGAGGTTTAATAATCAAAATCCTATTCAAAACATAACAAGCAGTGCTAACTGCCTCTGCCCAAAAGGACATTGGTAGTTTAGCATCTGCTAGCATGCTTCTAGCAGCCTCAATTAGTGTCCTATTCCTCCTCTCAGCTACTCCATTTTGTTGTGGAGTCCTAGGTGCACTATACTGTCTTTCTATACCTTTATCTTCACAGAACTTATTCATCTCATGATTCTTAAATTCTGTCCCATTATCACACCTGATGATCTTAACCTTTTGATTAGTTGAATTCTCAATCCTAGTTATGAATGATCTAAGTATTTCACCTGTCTCATCCTTAGTCCTAAGAAAGAACACCCAACTCATTCTAGAGTAATCATCAGTTATTACCAAACAGTAAGATTTCTTCCCTTGACTAGCTACATTGGTAGGGCCAAACAAATCCATATGTAACAGGTGTAAGGGAGTGGTATTGGTATTTACAAACTTGGTCTTATAAGAGGTCTTGTGTTGCTTGCCTTTGAGACATGCTACACAGTGGTCACTACATTCAAATAACTTTTCAGGTAAGCCTCTCACTAGCTTATTCCTAACAAGTTTATTCATGGTCTTGAAATTCAAGTGACACATCCTCCTATGCCATAGTTCAGATTCAGATACAGTAGCTTTAGAAATGAGACAGTTAACATTTTGAGATTCCATCTTGTTTAAATCACTACAGTATACGTTATCCTTTCTTGGAACTCTCATTAAAATCTTATCTTCAGGTATTTTGAGTTTTTCAGAAAGTATAAGGCATTATGTGTCAGTGAAATATACAGGATTTTGCTTATCTGTGATTTGACTCACACTAAGCAAATTGTATCTCAATTGCTCAACATAATAAACATCATTGAAAGTGAGCTTACTGCTTTTTACCTTACCTTTACCTGTGATTTTACCTCCTTTAGGATTGCTTCCAAATGCTACATCTCCTCCAGCAAACGCTTTAAAGTCCTGTAGCTTCTTCCTGTCTCCAGTCATGTGTCTTGAACAGCCAGAATCAATATGCCATAAGCTTGGTGGCTTGCCCTGCACATATATAAGAAAAACAATTAGTTTTTCTTGGGAACCCAAACCAATTTGGCTTTGGGTTTCCCATGAGCACCTTTGACATCAACCCTTTTGACAGTGATTGATCTCAGTGCTGCATTGGTTTTGGACACTTCAGATTTACACTCATTTTTATGTTTCCAAAAACAATCTGTTTTAGACCTGACAGGGGTTAATGATCTGACAGTGGTCACCTTTAAGTGTGTATTGATTACCCTGGCAGTGGTAGCTTTACTTGGTATATACATTCTTTTGAAATGTTTAATACCAGCAGAGGTACCATGCCTGACAGTGGTCAAACCCTCCCCTGTTCGTGTCTTGCCTCTGTTAGCCGTTGACAGGGGCACTGCTGTAGCATTAACAGGGGCTGCAGCCTTGCCTCTGTTAGGCTTATTTATCAACACATGACCTGTACCACTGTTCCTATTATTTTTAGGATTGTGGAAACAGTCCTGTTGAAGATGATTATATCTACCACAAATAAAACATGACTTTCTTTTCACACATTCAAACCCATTACCCAACCTTTGTGAAACCAATTGGTTCCAATTTCTTTGATTACCCCTGGGAATGGATTTATTCACATTACTTGCAGTATGTAACTCAGACTTCTTTGATTTACATGTACACTTATCACATTCAGATTTTAACTTGTCTTTTGATTCAGTATTAACCTTTTTGTGTACATTCCCTAAACCTGAACTAGCCTTGTTGGTTTTCCTGACTTGATCTAACTGAGCCTTTGCCTTCTCAACAAACATCTTTTTACCCTCTTCTAGTTTAGTACTATTTAGTTCAGAAACTAGACCAGTAATAGGCTTAACACATTTATCCACAGAATTACCACTAGATGTGCTATCACTATCACTCTCATCTTCCTCAGTCCAATCAGATACCTCAACTTTATCAAAATTTACATAATCATCACAATTAACAACTGGATCTACCTTTTTAACCTCCTCAGACACACCTTCCTTAAGTGTTTCTAAAACAAAATCACTTTTAGGTGGGAAATAAGTATGATTATAAGGTGGAGGAACAGCATTAAGGTTGTAACCTAATCCAAGTTTTAATTTATCATGAATTTGAGACTTGATTAAGTTTTGAACACCTTTTGAAACATTTTCCAACTCATCAACTTTCAATTTTATTGACTCCTTATCAGAAATTGCCTCAGCCAACTTAGCACTTAGCATATCAACTTTTGTTTGTAAAGCTTTCTTTTCCCAATTTAGATACTTAACATCTAAGTGAAATTGAGATTCATTCTTTTCATAAGCTTTTATCTGATTTTCTAAGTTTTCAATAGCTAAAGTGGCATGTTGACTCTTTTCCTTACAAGCTTTTAATTCATTACACACAACCATATTATGATCCCTATAAAATTTAACCATTTTCTTACATGCAGGAGAACATAATTTAGATTGTACCTCATATGGAATGTCTGAAGACTCTGGTTCTTCTGTGACAGCCATCAAAGCTTGATTCTGAACTACAAGCTCTTCTTGGTCACTCCAGTCAAATCCTCCCATTCCATCTTGAGCAACCAATGAATCTGAAGTGGTGTTCTGAACAGGTACCAATCTTCTTTGTGGAGCAGAATTATTTCTCATAATACCATTCTGAGATCCTCCAGCCTGTGTGCTCTTGCATTCTCTAGCAAAGTGTCCCATCTTGTGACAATTGAAACACTCCACCTTGCTCTTGTCAAAACCAGCTACACCATCTCTCTTGTAAGAAAAATTTCTGTTCCCAGACCTCTGCATAAACCTCTTTGCCCTGATTGTAATCATGGCCATTTGCCATCTTAAATCCATCTCTTCCAGGTCCTCTTCACTAACCTGCTCCAAATCTTCTGTAGTTAATGAAGAATTCACATGGCTTGCAAAGAATGCTTCCAATACATTATCATTAGCACCAGATGTGCTACAACTACCAGATTCACCAACAGAAACAAAAGCAGCATTGTTAGAGCTACCATTGGACTGTTTCAATGCTAGAACTTCAGGCTCAAAATTCCTCAGATCATTATACAGGTCTTCAATCTCTTTCTCTTCAAGATCTGGACTTTGTCTAAGTCCCACAGTGTACATATTCCAATCTGTACCAAGTGATCTTAGAAACTTCCTGTTCAAGTCATCTTTATCAATCTTGACATTGTGATTTTCTAAATCACCCACAAGTTTTTGAAACCTATCAAAAGTCTGAGTCAGAGTTTCAGACTTTACACCTGCAAAGTTTTCAAACTGTTGTTTGAGAAGAGATCTCTTATTCTTCTTGGTGTTATCATTACCACCAAATCTCTTAACAATTGCTTGCATAAGAACCTGAGCATCTTCACAGTTTTCAAACTTCCTTTGATACTCATTAGGAATAGACAAAAGTAGAGTACTTAATGCCTTCCACTCTGTTGCTCTTTCTTTTCTCTCTGCATCAGACTTTGGTGGTGGTCTTTCTTCCTTTTTACCATCTGCATCCTTAGTATAGTTTGGTCCATTAGTAACCACCTCCCACATCATATAATCCGTAAGCAACATGTATTGCCTAATCCTAGTCTGCCATAACTCAAACTCATCAGGTTTGAGCATGGGAATCTTTGTAGCTTGTATTCCTTCCATTGATTCAGTAGACATCTTGTTATTTGTTGAAAAAGCTGCGAAATTCAATTACCTTCTTCAAGATCAAAGTAATATCAAGCTCTGATACCACTTGATGATCCCAGCTAAAGATCTTAGTATGTATTACTTTGATTGATTATTAATAAGCTTGCGGAATAGTTTATTAATAATTTGAAGAACAAACTTGTATATAACAAAATATCTAACCAAAAGCTTCAATATTATTAATAATACGAACACACAATTTGTGTTAGGGTTTACAACCTTGAAGCTAATAACTAGAATGAATTCGTCTATCTCATCCTCTAGGGTTTTACAGAATCTCTATTTATAACACACAGAGTCCTTTACAAAATCAAACTATTATGGAAATCCTATCTATTCCATAATTATCTCTAACCGACTAACCAACAGTGGTTGAGTATATAACTAACAGGGGTAGTACTCGTATATTATCAACAGTGGTTGAGTACTTACAAAATACAAACTATATACTAACAGTGGCCCTGTTAGACAAATGTACTAACAGCGGTTGTCTTCTTCTAACAGTGGTTGACTTCTAACAATGGTTGAATTCTTATACCAACAGCGGCATGATACTTGTATTCTGAGCAAATCTAACAGTATCTCAGGTCTCAACACTCCCCAAGGTGAAGAACTCGGTCTGATGAATCCTCTATCCAGAAGTTCCTATAACTGAGTAGACAACTCCTGAAGTTCGGATGGGGCTAGGCGGTACGGTGCTCGGGCCACCGGTGCGGCACCCGGCACGAGATCAATCGAGAACTCAACCTGTCTAGGTGGAGGTAAACCAGGTAGTTCTTCTGGAAAGACTTCGGGGAAGTCTCTAACGATTGGCACATCCTCAAGTCGCTTCTCCTCCGACTTTTTCTCCGTGATGTGCGCGAGGATTGCTGTGTAACCCTTTCTCAGAAATTTTCGGGTTTTTAAACAGGAGATTAAGTTTAGTCTCGACCCACCGGTCTCCCCCTGTATGATCAAGGTACTACAGGCGGCGAAAGGAATTCGGACGATTTTATCATGGCAAACAATTTCGGCCCGGTGCTTGGACAACCAGTCCATACCCACGATGACGTCGAAACTTCCTAGTTCAACAGGCATAAGATCGATTGAGAAGATTTCGTCGGCTAGGTTTAAAGTGCAATTAGGTATCACACTATCGGTTTCTATAAGTTTACCATTTGCAAGTTCTACTGTGTACTTAACATCTAAGGCCGCGGGGGTGATATCAAGTAGTGGACAAAACTCATCAGATATGAAACTTTTATCAGCACCGGTATCAAATAATACTGAAGCAGTAAGATCGTTGAGAAGAAACGTACCCGTTACAACATTCGGGTCTTCCCTAGCTTCCCCAGCTTTGATGACAAATGCTCTGCTGCGAGCAGAGTTGTTGTTCCGCTTGTTGTTGTTGTTGTTGTTGTTGTTGTTGTTGTTGTTTTTCTGCTTAGGGCAATTATTCTGAAAATGCCCAGGACTTCCGCACCCATAACAAGTCTTCGGGGCACTGGTGTTTCGACAATCCTTGGCCAGATGCCCAAAACGTTTGCAGTTTGTGCAAGGGCAGGAACCGTCGTGGTGACGATTGCATTTGGGGCAGTAGGGCTTGCTTCCACTGTACCCTTTCTTTTCTGAAGAGCCGGATGAATAAGCCCTAATAGGCTCGGGTCTTCGGTTGGTAATTTGGTTGGATGAGTTGGGGTTTCCTTCCCACTTTCGTTTGTTGTTTGTAGGTGGGGCTGAGGTTGTGTTACGGCGGATAGCGTTTGCCGTAAGTTCATGGGCCATACGGATGGCGTTCTGGATAGTACCTGGTTTGGACGAAGTCACCAGGTCCTGGAGTTTCTCGGGCAGTCCATCAACATATTTCTCGATCCTCTTGTATTCAGGATCGAACATGGATGGGCACAGAAGTGCCAGTTGGTGAAAACGGTTGGTGTACCCGGTGATATCATCACCTTGCATCTTGTGGTTCCAAAATTCCAGCTCCAGTTGTTTCAGTTCATCCCTGGGGCAATACTTACCCCTTAACATCTCCTTCAACTCCTCCCACGGGAGTTTATAAGCATTGGCAACGCCCACAGTTTGGGCATAGGTGTTCCACCACGTGAGTGCGGTGTCAGTAAAAGTACTAACAGAGAACTTAACCTTGTCCCCCTCCGCACAGTTGCAGATAAGGAATACCGATTCAACTTTCTCAATCCAACGTATTAGACCGATTGCTCCCTCAGTACCTGCAAAGTTCAGAGGTTTGCAGTTTTGGAAGTCCTTATATGAGCAGGGCTTGGGTTGTGGTCCATTGTTAGCGGTATCTTCGCTACCAGGAGTTGAGGTCCGGGTAGCTAGGGCTTGGGCCACGCTACGGGCAATCAGACCCGCAACTTCGGCCTCAGTGAGGGTGATTTGTCGACGAGGAGGCATGCTGCTGATCAAGGAAAGCACAAGGAAAGTGGAATAAGATATTTGCATGAAACTTATGATATATCACAAGTGTATATAATAAGATACACGATAACAGTACGAGGTGATAATCATATTCCATTTAGGTGATAATCATATTCCATTTAGGTAAACAAGTTGGATACAAAGTTCGGGTTTTCCAAAAGATTACAGAGTAGTAGTAGTAGTAGTACAAAAGTACCGGGAATGGTTACATCCGGTTGAATTACATAGGTCCTAATTAAGTAGTTAACTGGTTACAAGTTACAGACTGATCTAATCTTGATGCAGATTAATCTGCTCCATCAGCGTGACAAGGCGGTCCACGGTTTCTGCTAGTCTGTTGGCTTGCCTGGCGTTATCTTCAACCAAGGCCAGTCGTTGTACTAGCGCTCGAGAGTGATCCTCAGTCTCCTGTAAACGCTGTTCACATTCCTCTAGTCGGTTTCTTACGAGTTCATCCGCACCTAATTCAGCGGTCATTGAATCCTGAATTATGCTTACAGAGAGGCTGTGTAACACCCCCGAAATTCACTGTTTTGCGGAAGCATAGTTTGGGGTGTTACTAATTAAATATCACAGCACAAAGATAAAGCAAACGACCTCTAAATGAGACGTTTTGTAAATTAGTACATTCCATAGATATAATGTTTGAAAACTTAGTGTTTTCGTATACAAAATGTAGTTTCCCCTAGAGTCCACGCGTATAGCGGGAGATTCTATTACATAATCGTAATCTACAAAAGATAATGCTAAGAATCTCCGTTAATGCAGTTGTGTTGAAATCATGCGACTCTAGCAAAAATCCTGGAGTAATCCTACTCCATCCGGGTACCTGAGAAAACATGCTAAAAAGTGTCAACCAAAAGGTTGGTGAATCTCACAGGTTTGTAAATAATATCGGCTTTGAACACGAGATTTCATTAGTAGTGCCCGTAGGCGTAAAATCAGCCATTGCAATCCAGCAATCGTAAAATCAGTATTTGCAGTCCAGCAAATGTAAATAAGTAAGTTTATACCGTTGCCATGAGGCTCATAATCGAAGCTTAACCCGTAATAATATGTTTGCTCCCGTGACATGCTCGTAAGTGAGCAAGCATCAGTAACGAATAAGTTGTCACCCGTTTATACGTGTAAATCGGTACGTGGCAGCGCTACTGCCCCGGGTGGGGAGGGTCATTTCCCTAATGGATCCATTAACTACTGTTCGCGCTTAAGTCCATAACTAACGATATATGATGGAGAGACTTCTGTAAATAGTAATTAACTCATGCAATTCCGTTTGGTATAGAAATCAGTTTAGTACTTGTGTTCAGGAAAAATCAGTAGCATGTATCTCCCCCAATAAGATAAAACAGTAAAAAGTGGGGCCGTAAGACTCACCTGAGTCTTTGCAAGTACGTTTATATCAATAAACGAGTAAGTAATATCAACCGTAGGTTCTCCGAACCCGTAACCTTCAAATGCCTAAACATATGAATTTAAGTAAGTAGATGTCTCGCAAGACCATCTAGGCTAGTTGTGTACACAACTCAATATGTCCAAGTGTTTGTTTAGTAATCCGTTGTAGTTTGAAAACAAATATGGCCCGTTGGTGACGGTTTGTAATAATGATTCAAAGTGTTATCATTTATAACGCAATTTAGTGTATTTGTAACAGAAAGTATGTTCTATGACGTTTGTTAAGTCGTATGACATAAGTATTTGAAGCTGTGTAAGTTCGACACTTAGTAAAATCTGACTTTTCAAGGTTCTGGTTTGTGCGACGTAGCATGCGACGTAGCATGCGACGTAGGGTGCGACATAGGGAGGTACGTCGCATGATGCGACCTTCGCAAATCAATGCGACGTAGGAGGCGACGTTAAAGTCTACGTCGCTATGTGCGACGTCCGCAAGTTAATGCGACGTAATAGGCTGCGTCGCTAGTGCGACGTTGGGATTTTTGTGCGACGTAGGCCGCGACGTCGCTAAATGCGACGTTGGCCAGATAATGCGACGTTTTGAGCTACGTCGCAGATAGTCCAGCGTCTCTGCGACGTAGCGGTCTGATCGGAATTTGGTGGCCGGAAAATCGGTCGAAAAGCTTCCGTTCGGTCCAAATCTTTTACCCAACCCATTTTTGGACATTTTAAGCATATATAAACTATAAAAACGTAAAAATGAGCAAAAACGGAGAGTTTCGGGTTTTATCGGAAACTTACAAAATGTCGGATAGAAAATCCGAAAAGATAGGAATGTAGATCGTGTTGTCGTGGTCACTTTTCTCCAAAAGAGTGGTATGATTCGGCGAGGTTTCGTGGTGTTATTTTGCGATTTAGTGAGGTGGTGGGTTTTGTTTATTTTGAAAGAAAATGGAGAGAAAGAGAGATGAGAGATAAGATGATGATGATGAAATGAAAGTGGGGAGGGGGGTTTCCCCCCTTTTTGGCTGAAAATCGGTGGGGTCCACCGAGTGGACTTCACCAAATTTTGTTCCCTGCGTTTCGAGTTCTGCGCGGTGTTCGTTTCCTCCGTCGTTTAAACGCTATATCAAGCAGTTATATTTTTAAAAGGTGACGGGAATATTTTAATGAAATACCTTGAAATTAATTATAAAAACATTTGTCGAAGTATTAAAATTCTTAACTCGCGTTTAATACATATACGTTAAATTATTTAAATTGTCGTCGCGATATTATAAATAATGTTTGTTCGCTGTGTATTTTATATAATAAATATATTCTCATTATTTCGGTAAGTTTCTGTCACCAACGACCAAGTAACTGTGTCGGACTCCGTCCGGTTAATTCGTACGATTAATCCAAATCGCGTATGTACACACATATATATATAATTCACCTTATATATATACAAATAGAGTCTGCAATTAGTCCTATTACATACTAATTACAACTAGTTACAATTAATTAGGCAAAATTAATTATCCTAATTTAGCAGGTGTTACAGGCTGGTATCTTCTTGTTCTCGCTGGAGTTGTGATATGCGGTCAAGAGCTTGGCGAAGCAGGTAGGTCATTCGGTGTTGTTCCCGTTCGAGATTTTCAAGCCTTTGCTCCTGACGGCGGAGTTGGGTAGCCAACACTGGCACCGTGAGATGAGCCGAGTTCTGAGAGTTATGTACAGGATAGGGGTTGCTTCGAGGTGACCTAGTGGTCCTCCTGGCTATTCGCGGGTTTCGAGATCCTTGCGGATGAGAGCGTGATGAATTGGGTGATTTGTTTGCCATTCCTGAGGCAGAGTGTAAGTAAGACGGGGCTAATATATATAAGTATATAATATCCAGCCTAAAGTCTAGCACGTATCAAGTAATGGTCCGGTTCTCTCGTGGTCAGAGTCAACTAACGCATTCCTGTTCGACACAACCATTTCAGACCTCACATCATCTTTCCTTAATTGTACATAGTTGATCAGGCTATGTTAAATTAAAATCGTATGATGTAATTCCTGAACCAATCATGCCTAGTAAGGGAATACTGCCTAATGGTCATAGTCTAGGTCCACTAAATGCAACCTAGTTCACTATAACCTTAGGCTCTGATACCAATCTGTAACACCCTCAAATTTAGTGATTTGCGGAAGCATACTTGGGTGTTACTAATCAATATACAAAGCACAAGATATACAGCAAACGACCTCTAAATGAGACGTTTTGTAAAATAGTTACATTCCATAAATTAATCGTTTGAAAACATATAGTTTTCTTTACAAAAATATGTAAGCCTAGAGTCCGCGTATGTGGCGGGAGATTCTATCACATAACCATAGCTACAAAAGATAATGCCAAAGAATCTCCGTTAAATGCAGTTTGGAAATCATGCGACTCTAGCTAGTGATCCTGGAGTGATCCTACTCCGTAAGTGTACCTGAGAATACATGCTAAAAATGGTCAACCAAAAGGTTAGTGAATCTCACAGGTTTATCAGTAAATAATCAGTTTGAACACAAGATTTCATCAGTAGTGCCCGCAGACGTATATCAAGTATTTGCAAATCCAGTAAGAGTAAAGTAATTAAGTTATACCGTTGCCATGAGGCTCATAATCGAAGCTTAACCCGTAAGTAATCAGTTGCTCCCGTGACATGCTAGTAATTGAGCAAGCATAAGTAACGAAATAATAGTCACCCGTTTCTACGTGTAAATCAGTACGTGGTAGCGCTACTACCCCGGGCAGGGAGGGTCATTTCCCTAATGGATCCATTAACTACTGTTCGCGCTTAAGTCCATAACTAACGATATATGATGGAGAGACTTCAGTAATTAGTAATTAACTCATGCAATTATGTTTGGTATAGAAATCAGTTTAGTACTTGTGTTCAGGAAAAATAAGTAGCATGTATCTCCCCCAATAAGATAAAACAGTAAAAGTGAGGCCGTAAGACTCACCTGAGTCTTTGCAAGTACGTTTATATCAATAAACGAGTAAGTAATATCAACCGTAGGTTCTCCGAACCCGTAACCTTCAAATGCCTAAACATATAAAGTTAAGTAAGTAGATGTCTCGCAAGACCATCTAGGCTAGTTGTTTACACAACTCATTATGTCCAAGTGTTTGTTTAGTAATCCGTTTGTAGTTTGAAAACAAATATGGCCCGTTGGTGACGGTTTGTAATAATGATTCAAAGTGTTATCATTATATGTATCGTTGAATCAGGTTTCGTTATTTGTAAGTGTTCAACACTTAGTGTGAAATGTATTTACAACATTTAATGACGGGGGTCCGGGGGCAGCGCCCCTGGTAGCGGGGTCCAAGGGGCAGAGCCCCTGGCTGGGGTCGAGCTGCCAGGTCAGCTTGGAAAATTTTTATTTCTACTATATTGCTTTGACGAAAAACGCATCTGGATCCGAATTTGGGTAAAATCAGGTGTTAAAATCTTGGTTCCGACACTTAGTAAAAATCTGAGTTTTCAAGGTTCTGGTTTGTGCGACGTCGCATGCGACGTTGCAAGCGACGTAAGGTGCGACGTGGGCATGTACGTCGCATGATGCGACCTTCGCAAATCAATGCGACGTAGGGGGTGGCGTCGCTAATGCGACGTTGGTTCGGTTTGCGACGTTAAAGTCTACGTCGCCATGTATGACCTCCGCAAATTAATGCGACGTAAGGGGCTGCGTCGCTAGTGCGACGTTGAGATTTTTGTGCGACGTAGGCCGCGACGTCGCAGAGGCCCCTGGCCAGGTGCGACGTAGCGGTCTGATGGCCGGAAATTTAGTCGAAAACGAGTTTCCCGGTTTCCGTTGGGTCCAAATCTTTTACCCAACCCAAAAATGGACATAATAAGCCTATTTAAACCATAAACTAGTAAAAATGATCAAAAACGAGAGATGTCGGGATTTGTCGGAAACTTACAAAATGCCGAAATGAAAATCCGGAAAGATAGGTATAACACCCCTCATTCCATAGTAATAATATTATAGATAATACGGAAGCGAAGATAAATAAAATGCCATAATTTGTTACATATTCTCCGAAAATACCAAAAACAGTTTAGATGTTTAAGACACATCAACTTAATACTTGTTCAAAAGATTAGCATGACGGGGTATTATATAAACTAAACTGAGCTGTTACAAAAATAATCAGAGTAGCTTGAATATCAAACATTCCATGCTTCCAAGGTTTGAACTTCCTGCTACCCACCCGCATGCACAAAACAAAAGTCTGCAGGAAGTAACAACGAGGGATTAGCACATAGCTAAGTGAGTAAATCCAACACTCAACATTTAACTTAGCTAAACCAATTAACTACAACAAGTATTCGCAACCACAACAATCAACAACAACTTAATGAGGATCGGCGGATCCGGAGATAACCTTAGTACCCGGGCGGCTCCCCAAGATCACTTATCCAAACATATCCGTATGGCCATAACGGATGAGACCGATAGCTAGTGTGCATTATACTTAGGTACAGTTCAGCACACACAACAAATGAAGTACATCCCGGTACCATTCACACAACAACACACTAGCCCAACCAACAGTTCATCAACTCGTTGACCTCATTAACAACAATGCCCGAAGGCCACACAAGGCATATATAGGCATATGAACAACAATACAACTAATCAACTCAATAATCAAGTCTACGTTTACCCGTCGTAATCAAATGATTACAACTAAGCCAAACGGTGAGTTTTGAATCCACTCACCAATACCTTCGCCTTCACTAACTCAGATTCCGGGTGCTACTTTGTCTTTTAAAGGATCTGAGGATCAACATCATAAACAAGTTAGTAATTGAAATCAATAACATGTAACTCATATCAATTAATCACTCTAGGGACTTAGCATAACAATTATCTAAGTTACAAGTCTCTCCCATGTATTATTATCCATAATATAACATATAACAACAAATTAATATTAAGTTCTTGCAAGTAAATGAAAAAGTGGAACTGGACCCTTTAGCCGCCGGCTAGACCACTTAGCCGCCGGCTAAACCCACCAAGCCGCCGGCTTCCGAGTCCAGCCGCCGGTTCCCAACCCTGGGACGCCGGCTCTAAGGCATTTTGAGCAACCAGAAATAAAACGAGTTTTAAAGCTATTTTTACCCGCCGGCTAGGGTCTTTGACCCGTCGGTCTTAGGCATTTAGCCGCCGGCTAAGCTTCTTAGCCGCCGGCTAAGCTTCTTAGCCGCCGGCTTCCCTACCTTTAAACAGAACCCGCCGGCTTGTCTCATCAAGCCGCCGGCTTCTCATGCAGATCAAGAACAGCAGCAGCAGAAAGGAAGTATACACGAACCAAAACTAACAAAATCTCAATTTCTAACCAATTTATGCAACAAACTCGATTTCTAATCCAACAACAACCTCATACAACAACTATATAACATTAATCAATCTCCATAACATCCAAATAACTAAGGTTCACATCAAATTCATAAATTCTAATTAGGTTATTCAACCATTTTCAATCAAAGCTCATAATCATGAATTTGATGCATATAACTAGTTAAGAATCATCACTTAGTATCACATACCACATATAATCACCAACTAACACCTCTATCTACATCAAATTATCAATTATCATAAATTCTAATATTTGGGATAAACTCTATTTACCTTAAAAATGAAGGAGATGATGAATAGAAGAAGAAAATCTTGATGATAACTTGTAGATTACTAACTCCAATCACTTGCTAATTTGATGATTTCACTATATTTTACTAGTTAGGGTTTATGTGTTTGGTTATGAAAGGAGAAGATGAAAAGGAAATGAGAATTGGTAAAGTGATCTCCAAAAAGGGTCGGCCCAACCATTTAACCGTTTTAACATTTTGGGTATTTTATACCCGCTCTAAATCTATTGTCTGGCACCTAATTACTAAATTCGAGAAACTTATTTTATTATACCGTCAACTTTAATAAATTAAAACAAGCAACATTTCATTATCCACAATAAGTCCTAAGACCTATTTCACCAAATTTCACAATTAAACAATTATATCGCAAAATTATTTAAAACAATTAAATACGAAATTATAACTAGAAAATACCAGGCTATCGGAGAGGATGTTACAATAGGAGGGTAGATCGTTGCGAGGTGATGCTTTTCTTCCAAAGGAGGGGTGTGATCCAAGCTCGTTTTGATGTAGTATTTGAGGATTTAATGGGGATGATGGTGGATGATTAAATGAGAGAGGGAAAAGAGAGAAAGAGAATAAGAGAGAGAGAAAGTGATTGGGAAATGAGAAAGAAAAAGGAAAATGGGGAGGTTTATCCTCCCATTTTTCAGTCCCCGCGATCGGGCTCCGTGCGGTGTTCGTTTCCTCCGTCATTTAAGCGTTAAATGTTTATTTATACGCGTTTATTATTTCTGAAATCACATATTTTATTATATAATTCACTTAAATTATTTCTTTAAATCTTTACTTGTTTGAAATGTAATTTAGTTTGTATAATTTAATTTCTTTTGTTTTTAAATCGTGTAAGTCGTTATCGGGTGATACGAGTTAATTATAAAATAGTGTTTTGGTCAATATTGCGTTATTTTTAGTTTATAAATATTTGTTCACCAACGTACGTATTAATCGAATAGAATTTCATTCTATTTAAATTGTGTACGATTTAAGTCAAATCGCAAAGTTGTATATATTTACCAATATATAATCCGATACATTAATTAGCCTAACACAGAACTAATTACATGTATTTACAGAGAATTATGCACTAATTACTAGTCCTAATTTGGCGGTTGTTACAATATGACATTATCCTAAGTTTAAAAATGAAATATATGATATATGACATTACCAATATGACATATACCACTATTAAACTTAGGATAAAATTAATTCATCATTTAAGAATATATGACATTATCATAAGTTTAATAATGAATATATGATATATGACATTATCCTAAGTTTAATAATGAAGTATATGATATATATATATATATATATATATATATATATATATATATATATATATATATATATATATATATATATAAAGTAAATTCATCATTTTGGAATATGTGACATTGTCCTAAGTTTAATAATGGAATATATGATATATGCCACTATTAAACTTAGGATAAAATTAATTCATCATTTTGGAATATATGACATTATCCTAAGTTTAATAATGAAATATATGATATATGACATTACCAATATCACATATGTCACTATTAAACTTATGATTAATTTAATTCATCATTTAAGAATATATGACATTATCATAAGTTTAATAATGAAATATATGATATATGACATTACCAATATCATATATACCACTATTAAACTTAGGATAAAATTAATTCATCATTTAAGAATATATGACATTATCATAAGTTTAATAATGAAATATATGATATATGACATTACCAATATCACATATGCCACTATTAAACTTAGGATAAAATTAATTCATCATTTTGGAATATATGACATTATCCTAAGTTTAATAATAAAATATATGATATATATATATATATATATATATATATATATATATATATATATATATATATATATATAAAGTAAATTCATCATTTTGGAATATGTGACATTATCATAAGTTTAATAATGGAATATATGATATATGACATTATCAATATCACATATACCACTATTAAACTTAAGATAAAATAAATTCATCATTTTGGAATATATGACATTATTCTAAGTTTAATAATGGAATATATGATATATGACATTACCAATATCACATATGTCACTATTAAACTTAGGATAAAATTAATTCATTATTTTGGAATATATGATATTATCCCAAGTTTAATAATAGAATATATGATATATGACATTACTAATATCACATATGCCACTATTAAATTTAGGATAAAATTAATTCATCATTTTAAAATATATGACATTATCCTAAGTTTAATAATAGAATATATGATATATTACATTACCAATATTACATATGCCACTAAAACTTATGATAAAATAAATTATTATCTATTTGATACCGGAGGGAAAACAAAAAAGTTATTTTTCAAGACTTTTCACAAATCCCGCGTCTTCCCCAAATACTTTTTAGTACAGGAGGGAAACCAAAAGATTGTATATCATCAGTTCCTGCGTCCCCCAAATTCCGGCGAATACAAACAATGACATCACCGATCACACACAACTTCACTCACTACTTTTGTATCATCCATTTCCATTTCCATTTCCCCTAAATTTGTTTCTTTTACTATTCGAATTTATGATCGATCGATTATATACAGTATATATCAGAGGATTTTAGGGTATTTTTTATTCGATTTGATCCGATGGAAGTTAGAATCGACGGTTTGAATTCTGACGATCCTTCTATTCTTATCAATATTAAACATAATGAGGTACTACTTCTTTCTTTCATTATCAATTTCATGTTTTGTTTATCATCATATTTTATTTATATCATGTCGCAGTTGGATTCTTTTTGTTTATGTTCTCGTGTGTGTATGTTAGTTTCTGGGGAATTGTATACATAATATATTATTTCCATGTGATACAAAGCAAATATCGACATCATTTTCTTATGATATACAAACAATATATATTTTGTAGTTAGCTGATAGCTTATAGTTTGTGGGTTCTAACCTAGTAAGGCACAGTTTCTAAGTTATTAGTTTGATTAACAGAAATAAAGATTATGATTGATGTTAATTTTTTTTCTCCTAATAATTGCTAAATGAAGACGCGTCAAAGAAAAAACATGAAATATATTATGTGATATGTCAAACAAGGACTTTTTTTAATTGGGCATAAGTCGAAAACCTGAGGGGAATTACAAATTTACTACATTATTATTATATTTGGGAGATGAAAGTATCAAAATGTGTGATTGTATACCAAGTGTTCGAAATAAATAAATTGACTACAAATTTATAGGCTGTTGATTGCACATGCCGTTAGAGTATAGCATACAGATATAAACAAATTGTCATACAATTGCGGAAGCATATAACACGTATTTATAATTAGTTAAGATAGAAAACGTGTACCTTTTAGCTAGCTTCAAATAATCGTTTAGTAAAACGAATAGGTTTCACAAATGGTAAAACCCTCTACGATCGCACACACAACACGTCATTGATAACCACCCGAATGCTAGTTCAATTAACCAAGTTAATACCCTTTGATTTTGTGTTTTACGACAAAAACAAATAAACCCCTTTAAAGGTTATTTGGTTTTCTTTTACTTTCGAAAACACAAGCAAACAACTTTTTGGTTTTATGTTTTCGTTTCGTACGTCGGCCGCACAAAGGAAGCAAAAGGGATCGGTGGTGAATCTCATCATTCAAGGGTTATCTTAATGTATTTATATATATAATCCTTTTATAATTAAATAATAATAACATTTTATTATTAATTAATTATGAACCCTTTAAGTAATTAGAAGTAACATTTTTTGGTCCTAATAACTTTCACCTTGAACCCTATAGTTTAATAACATTTATTAAATTAACTAATAACTCAACTAGTTATTACAGTTAACTTAACTTGGTTAAATAAGCGGTATCTACGTGTTATGCGTTTATTTGACGTGGTCATTTCCCAACAGTTCCCACTTGAGCATGTCATAATAAAGGCAATAACATTGGTAAGCGTCTAGCAACACGCCAATGCTCCCAAAAATATTTAAGTATAGTTTCTTGAAGTATATTAAAATGATTCCAGTGTCTACTATCCCTTTGTTTCAGATACCTTTGTTAATTATGGATATGGATCATAGTCATTCCATATTTTAACGATTCTGTTTCTCATTCTTATAATCAATTAAGATTACCAAATCAATCGAGACACATCTGGATTTCATTTGGGTATGGCCATACAAACATCTTAACTAATTTTAATGAGGGGCCCAGTGGTATCATTCTTCAATAGCTAATTGAAGGAACAAATTCTATCTTGACTACACGTGTCAGTCATGTACTTTACTACACTTCTGAAAATAACCCTTTATTACTACCTTATTCAGGATAGCTAGAACTATATCAAGAAGATGCAATCCATACATGCAAGACCTACTTGCATCTCAAGTCTAAGGATAAGTAAAGCAACCATTTTACAAGTTTCACTTAATGACGCCGATCCATAAAGTGATAACTTGTCAGTTGGGGTAGTCCGATATGCATCTCATGAATACCATGTGAGTTTGGAGGGACCATCCATACAAATCACTCAGATTTATCTTAGTTTAACTATATTCCCATATAGCTAATCGATAATGGACATTTAAGAATAATTTAAGAATTATTCAAGGATTTAAACATGCAAAAATAGGATACAATTAATTATCAAATGAAAACAAACATACCGGGTACTTTAATTCATTTATTGGATAATAATTGGTTAACATCCTTTATCCAAATACTAAAACACAGAGTTACATGAAATATCTAGCAAAACGAAGTCCAATGCCCTCGGCATGTTGATTAAGCTTTCCTTTAGGTAAAGCCTTCGTAAATGGATCAGCTAGATTATCATCTGTGTGAACTTTGAGTGGATTGATATCAACTATTTCGATCTGCTCTCGAACATAGTGATATCTTTTAAGATAATGTCTGACCCCATTCTGAACTCCAGGTTCATCAGCAATTAAAATTGCTCCCGAGTTATTGCAGTATAACTCTATGGGGTTTTTATATGTAGGTACCACGTGAAGCCCAAAAATAAATTTTCTAATCCAGAGAGCTTCCATCTCAGCTTCCGAAGGTGCTATGTACTCTGATTCAGTTGCAGACATGGCAGGTTTTGATTGCTTCATAAGGAACCCTCTCCACTGCGTCTCCATTCAATATGAAGACGTATCCTGTTTGACATTTCATATCATCTCTATCGGTCTGAAATCCAGCATCACTGTAACCAGTCACTTTGAGCTCAGCTTCAGGATTTCAACCATACTCCAGAAATATCTCACTAGTAGCCCTCAGATACTTGAGAATATTCTTTACAGTAGTCCAGTGACTTTCACCCAGTGACTTTCACCTGGATTCTGTTGAAAAACGGCTGGCTATGTTCTATACGAACGCCACATCAGGTCTAGTGCATCTAACCGCATACATAATAGATCCAACAGCCGAAGCATAAGGAACCCTTTACATACGCTCCACCTTAACAGGTGTAGAAGCACATTGTTTGCTATTTAAGTCAAGTTTTTCTAACATTGGTACATTTCCACGCTTAGTATTCTGCATCTTAAATCTCTTTAAGATCTTATCAATATAAGCACTTTGACTTAGTTTAATTAACCGCTTAGTTCTATCTTTATGGATCTTGATTCCAAGTATGAATGTTGGTTCTTCCAAATCTTTCATACGAAACACTTTCCAAGGTAGGATTTTACATCTTGTAACTTTGGAATGTGATTTCCTATGATCAATATGACCACAACATGTAAGACAAGGAAGTAACATTACTCCCACTAGCTTTTTGATATACACATGGCTTATTAGGATTTTGAGTAAATACAAACCGTTTGATTTCCTCATCAAACCTCTTGACATCCAGTTGTCAAATCTCATAGTCATAGTACGCTGCTATAGCTAAAAGAATCCTAATAGCCCTAATGTCTGCCATATGAGAGAAGGTTTCATCATAGTCAACTCCGTAGATTTGAGTATAACCCTTCGCTACTAGACGAGCTTTATAGGTGTGTACATTCCCATCCACATTCGTAGCTTCAAGCCATTTTTCAGATTCTGGATCTGATAATGCAGCTTTGAAATTAGAAGGTTCATTAAGATCCTCTAACATGTACTCCTCAGATTCTACATTTAGACACAACTTCTCTAGAGCATGTATTGTCCTTGCGGACTTACGAATTGGAACAACATCGACTTGAG
This sequence comes from Helichrysum umbraculigerum, assembly GCA_949592205.1. NCBI lineage: Eukaryota > Viridiplantae > Streptophyta > Magnoliopsida > Asterales > Asteraceae > Helichrysum > Helichrysum umbraculigerum. Next base: position 69,639,775 of record CATIUR010000003.1, read on the forward strand.
GTTCATCACTTTGAACACTTCCCCCCCCCCCCCCCCCCCCCCAAGTTGATGTTTGCTAGTGTTTTTAGAAGGTGATGCATATTTCTCTTGATTCTCATCAAGTTCTACTATCCTCTCACTGTTTTCTTGAGCTATAAGATTCTTTTCAAAGAACTCAGCATATCTAGCAACTTTAACAGTATCTTCAGAAAGATTGTAGAAGTAGTAACCCATTGTTTCCTTTGGGTATCCTACAAAGATGCACTTAATAGATATTTGCTCGAGTTTGTCAGGCGTATCCCGCTTCACAAGCGCCTCACATCCCCATACCTTTAAATAAGATAAATTAGGGACTTTCCCATGCCACATTTCATGTGGTGTCTTATCCACCTTCTTGGTTGGAACCATATTCAAAATACATCCAGCAGATTTAAGAGCATAATCTCAAAATGATAATAGGAGAGTTGTAAGGTTCATCATGGATCTCACCATGTCTAACAAGGTTCGATTCCTCCTCTCAGACACTCCATTATGTAGTGGCGTGTATGAAGGAGTAAGCTGTTGGACAATCCACACGCTTTCAGATAATCCTTAAACTCTTGAATTAAGTATTCACCACCTCGATCCGAATGAATGATCTTGATGATTTTACCGAGTTGATATTCTAATTCACTCTAAACACTTTAAATGTTTCAAAGACTTCATGTTTATGTTTAAGCAAGTAAACATAATCAGAAGGACTGAAATCATCAGTAAAAGTGATGAAGAGCTAGCACCCTGTCTTGACACATATCTAAATGGACCACAAACATCCGTATGTATAATTCCAAGTAGATCTTTAGCCCTTTACGTTTGATGCGAAAAGGGTTTCCTTGTCATCTTGCCACAAACACAAGATACACATTTATCAAAGGATTCATCATCATTTGATTTTAAGAGCCCTTCAAGTTGAAGCCTTTCAATGCGTTTCTTGCCAATGTTAGCAAGACGATAGTGCCAGAGATAGGTAGAGTCCAAATTAGATTTGGCTCTTTTATTGCTAACAGAATACATAGAATTAACTTTTGAAACATGATCAGGCATCTCAATTTCAAAAATACCATCACGAGGAATAGCATTAAAATAATGAACATCATTTTTAGAAACTGAAATATCATAATCATTGAAAACATTGATAAATCCGTTATCTTTCAAAAGTGAAACTGAAACAAAACCTCTAGTAATAGCAGGTGCATAATGATAATTGTCTAATACAATAACTAAGCCTGAAGTAAAACTTAAGTCAAACTTCAATTTTGGCTTCTACTGCTTCACGTACACCATTGTACAAGTAGAATGCTCCATGTTTCAGTTTCTTCTTTTCTCTAATTCACTTTAGGGTATTACAGATGTGAATACCACAACAAGTGTCATATACCCAAGAATTTTGATTTAGAGAGAGAATATAATTCTATCGTGAAGATACTTGAAGGTCCGGTTGAACCGGCTAGCTTCTTCTTCTTATTCATCAACTCAGCAAGATAGACAGGACAATTCCTCTTCCAGTGTCCCACAGTGGTGATACGCCTTATTCTTAGCCATATGCTCTTTTATAGCTGGAGGGGTTTGCTTAGGTTTAGGGACATAAGCACCTTGCTTTCCCTTAGCCTTTCCCCTAGTTTGCGGTTTCTTATCTTTCTGGAATACTTTCACTTCTAATCGCAAGGATTTGTGTAGTAGCCGATTTCAGCTCTGTAATCATATTAAGTGGAATATGATTTTCATATTGGTTTTGAAGTTCGGGAGTCATGCTGCCGAGTATCAAACAAAAGCAACTTCATTATGACGATCATAAAGAGCATTTCATACTGCTAATTCCTCAACAGGACCAATAGCAGTATTAGGAAAAAGTCTCATCGACTATTCAATGACTTCTGTTTTCCTTTCAACACGAAGGACAATCCTTAGTTGACAAAACCAATCATTGAAATTAATTCCAGAAAGTTTTACTTTTTCTAGCATTTTCCTGAAAGCTGAATAATTCGAGTTCGGTGCAGGATTTTCCATCTACAACTAGATAAAAGTTCAAATTTAGTATTTTCGATAATACATCCTTAAAGAAAATCAAATACCCTAATGTTTATATATACATATAAACAATTAATTTTCTTAAGGCTAGGATCCTACTTGACATACCACTATCACATCAGTTGATCTGCTAGTAATGATGGTACTCAAAAAGTAAGTGACGATCAATAATTGCATTACAGGTGCAATTCATAGAATTGTGGGACTTACAAATAATACTTATGAAGCAAGCATAAGGGAATTTGTAAACATGTTTCATCCCATCTTTTGCCACGGGCTTAAGGATCTCACCGCATAACTCGTTTTAAGTCGTCCAATTAAGAACTGTAAATAGTCCACCACCGTCTCACGATGAGTGGTAATTTACCTTGGGATTGCAATTTACCTACGTCTCACGCAGAGTAAAAAGTAACTGCAAGTGTTCTTACGATTGGATGGCAATGACTTAAGTTTTAAATGGGTAATATATTTGATAATATGTATCAAATATGTACGAAGAAGCATGCACACATCTTCGTATCATATATTTTAATGAAAAAATTTCAGTTAATCCACTTGTTAACGTGCGTCAAGATGTCTAATTTAATATTCATATTAAATTGGAGATTGCACTTTTATTAAAATTGATGATTCAACATATTTTAAACCTTTTCGGCCATGTATAAGAGAGGCCAGAGGAGGGACTAGGATCTTTACATCGTTTATCCAACTCGTCGTCTTAGACACCAAGTCGAAGATACCTCTCTTATACAAGCTCCTAGTTGTGGTTTATAACAAATTATTAACTTGCAGATCTCGTCGTGGGAGAAAATTACGGTATGTGAGCCCAACCCGAGTTGACAATAAGATTTGCAAGAAAATAATAAATCTTATTTCATAGTTATTAGTCAAGTTTATTTTCTTTTCATAAAACTCTTTTGCTTTCAAGTTACAATAAATAAGCAAAAGTAATAAACTAGTAAAATTAATAAACTTTTAAACAATTAACAATTAATTTTCATTCATTTTTTTTGGTGGGTGGAACCCTAAAACATGACAAACTCGGAATAACTTGCCAATTAAACAATTTAAACAAGTAACACTTTATCATTACTATTAACAATTAATTTTAACTAGCATATTATGTAAAAGTGATATCCATGACAAATTATGCATGAATTTCATGGATACCCTTTATCTAGCTAATTAATAGGTACACTAATAATAACAAAACAATTTACATTAACCATGTTATTATTCTTGTTAAACATCAAATTTGCAATGGGATTTTAAAAGTTTAACAATTTAACTATAAGGATTCATTAAAAAAAAACTCTTGTTTGTCTATTCTGTTCGTCCACTTGATCCCACAAAAACAAAAAACAATCAAATATTTTTTTTTCAATTCTCTTTGACTGAGGCTACAAAACCAAAGAAAAACAATTTTTTTTCTTCAGTTAGTCAACTTTGGTTCCAATCCTCATCAAAAAGCAAAAAAAAAAAAAAAAATTTCCCCTTACTTTTCCGTCGGACTTAGATATCACGAAACCAAAACATTTTTTTTTTCTTATCCTGTTCCACGACATGTTGACAATTACCAAAAACTATTTTTTTTTCTTTGCAACCTGTTTGTTCATCGACTTTTAACCCCACAACCAAAACTATTTTTTTCTTTCTTTGTGCTAGTCGAACAAAACATACCCCACCAAATTTAATGTTTAACAAATCTAACCAATTACAACATACGTGTGGCTCTGATACCACTGTTAGAGTATAGCATACAGATATAAACAAATTGTCATACAATTGCGGAAGCATATAGCACGTATTTATAATTAGTTAAGATAGAAAACGTGTACCTTTTAGCTAGCTTCAAATAATCGTTAAGTAAAACGAATAGGTTTCACAAATGGTAAAACCCTCTACGATCGCACACACAACACGTCATTGATAACCACCTGAATGCTAGTTCAATTAACCAAGTTAATACCCTTTGATTTTGTGTTTTACGACAAAAACAAATAAACCCCTTTAAAGGTTATTTGGTTTTCTTTTACTTTCGAAAACACAAGCAAACAACTTTTTGGTTTTATGTTTTCGTTTCGTACGTCGGCCGCACAAAGGAAGCAAAAGGGATCGGTGGTGAATCTCATCATTCAAGGGTTATCTTAATGTATTTATATATATAATCCTTTTATAATTAAATAATAATAACATTTTATTATTAATTAATTATGAACCCTTTAAGTAATTAGAAGTAACATTTTTTAGTCCTAATAACTTTCACCTTGAACCCTATACTTTAATAACATTTATTAAATTAACTAATAACTCAACTAGTTATTACAGTTAACTTAACTTGGTTAAATAAGCGGTATCTACGTGTTAACGCGTGTGACCCCGTAGGCTTAAACGTTTCCGGACATGCGTTTATTTGACGTGGTCATTTCCCAACACATGCTAGCTAGTTCCATAGCTAATGATGCATCGTTAAAGTAAGATTTATCAATTTGTTTTTGTAATAGTCTTTTTTTTAAGGTGTTGTGTAAAAGTTGTTATTCTTTACCAGGATGTTTTGAATCCTACTAGTGAAGCTGGATCATCAGTATCTCTAAGCTCGGGAATTATAAATTCAGATACATCACGTCATGTATATGCTATTAGACGAGAACTAATGGTATTTAATTGTTGCTATTTTAGTTGAAGCGGGGTTGAGTGCACATGCAGCCGACCCGAAAGAGGCTGCAGATTCTCTTTCGCCTCTATTAGGGAAAGCATAAAAGGTTGTTCCAAAAGATATGCGTCAAAATACACCTCAAAGTTGGGGTTAGTGCAATTTGTATTACCGAATGCTGATGACACTTGTGTATCTTGTCGAAGTTGTATGCTTATGTAATGCTGAATGATATATGTATAGGTAGGCAACTGCAGGTCTGAGACAGTTGGGAGTTGATGCATCTGAAAGAATTTTGCAAGCTGTAAATACTACTCTTCAGCGAACCTTTTTTTTATCACCTTTTGTGTTTTCTACTTCTGTTTGATGATTTTTGTAATGTATGTTTATGTAGGCAAAAGATTTTCTAAAAGTGAAGAGCAGCCTCAAGTCGAATGATGATTAGGTCACTGTTTTGGATGGAACTCAGGAAGGTGCTTATCAATGGGTAAGCTACTTACTGTTTACATCGTAATGAATGTACATTATTAAGCATTGGGCCCTCTTTCATGTGTCTCTTCATGCATCCGGAAAGTAATTTGTGTGTGTCTGCTTAACTACACATTAGTGTCTTTTTGAGCTCTAAATCTCCCCTGGCTTAGCTGAAGCTCTTTTTAATTCTTTGCCTTTTAAAGCCTTTTTCCAATATCTACAGGTGACCATAAATTATCTGTTAAAAAAATTGGGCAAGAAGTATTCGCAGACTGTTGGAGTAGTTGATCTAGGTGGTGGATCAGTACAAATGGCATATGCAATTTCAGAGGCAAATGTTGCAAAGGCTCCGAGGATAACGAGTAGAAAAGATACATATGTCAAGGAAATTTTTCTCATGTGAACTAAATATTACCTATACATTCACAAGTTTCCCTCCTCTTTCTCTCTGTGTGTGTGGCTATTGATTTGCTCGACTTTACTTAATTTCGTAGGATCTTTTTGCATTTACTTGAAGTATGGATTATTAGCTATTCGAGCTGAGATTCTGGGTGTTGCAAAGGATTCTGAAAGTCCATGCATCTTAGCTTGTTATGATGGTATGCAGACAATGTCCTTAACACTAGTGTTGTTGCAAATGTAAAATGTATATCAGAAATTTAGTATGATTTGCAATTTTGGAGTGCCGTTTGCTGGCTACCTGAAGTATTGGTTGTTAATTTATGCTTTTTAGGTGTTTATACATATGGAGGAACTGAATACAAGGCATCAACTCCAAGCTCAGGTTCAAGCAAGAAGAAGTGCAGACTGTGCAGGGAAGAGGCACTAAAGGCACTTAAAGTCAATGAATCCACTTATACCCACATGAAATGCACTTTTGGAGGGGTATGGAATGGTGGTGGTGGTGACGGTCAAAAGAATCTATTTGTGGCCTCTTTCTTCTTCGATCGAGCTGCTGAGGTATTAATAATATATCTTTCAAAATCCTTTGGAAATTAGAAAATTTAGTTTCATGCACATGTCAACTAATGATCTCGTGGTGTAGGCCGGTTTTGTTGATCCAAAGAATCATGTTGCAAAAGTTCGTCCAGTGGATTTCCAGGATGCCGCTGAACGTGCTTGTCAAATGACACTTGAGGATGCCAAATCTAAATATCCTGATGTGGAGCTCGCTAACTTACCATACTTATGCATGGATCTCGTATACCGGTACACATTGCTTGCAGATGGATTTGGTAAGTTGTACCCACATGCTGAGTGTCACTTGCTTACCCTACTACATGGCACCATATTAAATACCAGTATAAGAAATATGTGCAGGTTTGGCGGGTTGGGAAATAGGTCAAAACATGTACTAAATCTGACTACAAAACAATGCTACAACCCTAATAGATCTAGAAGGTTTTTTTGCATTTAGAATGACTTTCAACCTGTTTTACTTATTTCCTACTTAAGCTATTTTAGTTCAACCTATTTGATGTTTTAAACGTAAAACATAACCTGAATCAAACGATCAAAATGGCCATTCCTAAATAAATACCCTAATTCGTTATGAATGGTATAAGGAGGAAAATATAAATATACATACATGAGCAAATCAAGCTATGGAAAATATCTAAGTGCTTGTATGTTGAACAGACCTGTAACCCCAACAACAGAATACACTTGTGAAAAAAGTTGAGTACCAAAATTCAATGGGGGGCTAATAGCAGTTCCAGGAAAGGCAACTACCTTCTGGAGGTATTTAGCATGGCATGGCACAAAATCAACTAAATCAAGGAAATCAGTTGAATCGTCATTTAAACCAAATGTCTAGCACTGCTAAATAAAATCAAGGGTCTTGGTGTCGATGTAGCTTCAGTGGAGACAAGTATTCTATGCAATCCAGTTGCTCAAACCTTAAGAAATCTTGTTCTATGAGTGTTGTTTTGTAAGTGTTTAGTGGAGACATTTGAAATAGTTGATTAGTTAATCTTTGCAGCCGTTTGATTAGATATAGAAATTATATTGTTGTATTCATTTGATTTATAGAATGGTTAATGCAATTTGACACAAATTATTGATTTGTTATATGTGACTAAAAGATGTACTCACATAATATGGTCACACTTTGTGGCCACTGTTTGATTAATTCGTTGTGTGACTAAATGTTGCAAAATGCCACACAAACATAAAAATAAAGTGGCCATTGGATGGACAATAGTCACACAAAATACAAGTTTACTTAACATTACAGAACATATGGTCACACAAATTAACACATATGGCCACTTTTGGCTTAATTTTATGTGACCAAATCCCAAAAGAAAACACTCGTTGTGTGACTAAATGATACAAAACGCCACACAAACATAAAAATAAAGTGGCCATTGGATGGACAATAGTCACACAAAAAACAAGTGTACTTGACATTATAGAGCATATGGTCACACTTATTATCACCTACGGTCACTTTTGGCTTAATTTTATGTGACCAAATCCCAGAATAAATCACTCGTTGTGTGACTAAATGTTACAAAAGGCCACACGAACATAAAAATAAAGTGGCCATTGGGTAGACAATAGTCACACAAAATACAAGTTTACTTGACATTACAGAGAATATGGTTACACAAATTAACACATATGGCCACTTTTGGCTCAATTTTATGTGACCAAATCCCAAAAGAAAACACTCGTTGTGTGACTAAATGTTACAAAACGCCACACAAACATAAAAATAAAGTGGCCATTGGATGGACAATGGACAATAGTCACACAAAATATAAGTTTATTTGACATTACAGAGCATATGGTCACACATATTATCACCTACGGTCACTTTTGGCTTAATATTATGTGACCAAATCCCAGAATAAATCACTCGTTGTGTGACTAAATGATACAAAATGCCACACAAACATAAAAATAAAGTGGCCATTGGATGGACAATAGTCACACAAAAAACAAGTTTACTTGACATTACAGAGCATATGGTCACACAAAATACAAGTTTACCTGACTTTAAAGAACATATGGTCACACTTATTAACACTTTTGGTCACTTTTGGCTTAAATTTATGTAACCAAATCCCAAAAATAAAACACTCGTTGTGTGACTAAATGTTACAAATAGCCACACAAACATACAATTCAAGTGGCCATTGGATGGACAATAGTCACACAAAATACACTTTCACTTGAATGTAAAGAGCATATGGTCACACATTTTATAGGTTTGGTTACTCTTTTTAAATGGATACAGCCACTAACCATATAATGTGACCGTTTGGACCCCTTTAGTCACGGGACCTTTAGTCACACACACGCTGAAAAAACAAGTGTGACCATATGGTTTTCGTCACACTAGTCTGGTGTGACCAAAGCCCAAATTTGTACTAGTGTCATACAAGAATATTTGGGATTAGAATACAAGATTAATACAAGAATCGAATACAAGAATCTTAGAACCTAGAATCAAGAATTACCAGAGACTTAGAACACAAGAATCAATAGTACAATATATACTTTGTATGTGCAAGAACTCAAGAAATGCAAGAAATGCAAGAACGTGCAAGAATTCAAGAAATATCAAGAACCTTATGTGCAAGAATCAAGAATGTGCAAGAATCAAGAATTTGCAAGAAATAGGAACTAGAATATCAAGAAAACTGATTTATACTTTCATACAAGAATTTCAAGAAACTAAGATCCAAGAATTTCAAGAAACTAGAAAACTAGATAAACAAGAATGTGAAATAAGATTTCAAGAAACACTTTGGCGTAGACTTTAATACAAGATTTCAATAAATCTTTCACCGATTTTACAACATTGTCAAGAAATGCTTTCAAACTCATAACTCACGTGCTACTACTTTTATGATAAAACCTATGAACTCACCAGCTTTATAGCTGACCGTTTTAGTGTGCATTCTCATGTACCCTGCAATAGTAGGATCGGCCCATCAGGATCCTAGTTCGAGTCGCATGCTACTACTTTATGAATATTTCTTTGCATTACTTTTTTATTACTAGTTATGTATAGAAATCTTTAGAATCACTTTGCGAACTCCAATTGTTTTGTAAGGTTAACGTTTTATGTAATGTATTTTCAAACGTTTCATATAGAGTCGTTCATTGTACCTTTGTGCTTGATTACCTTGATTAGTCGCACCCGATGTATGCTTCCGCTAAACAGTGAATTTGAGGGTGCGACAATTTAGCCTTTAAAAACATGACTACCTAAATAGTGAGTAGGAGATGACAAAAAGACTATAATGACCCTATATTGACTTTTTAAAAAATTAGTTTGATAAGCTATTTATTGATTGATGATATATTAATGGAAATATTGAATAAATTTTTTGATTATTAATAAAAGATTTAATTTACATTTATGTGCATAAGCCTACACATAATTTATGTGATACCCGACAAATTAGGGCTAGTTATTAGTACCTAATCACTTGTCAATACATGTAATTAGTGCTATATTAGGCTAATTGTATGTATCATTATATATATTGGTGGAATATATATATACACGTACGCGATTAAATTAAATTATGCATTATTATATCGGCCGAATTCCAATACACTTTCAGACGGACGTTGGTGAAACTTTTTAATAAATAACATAAATCTATTTGGCGATTAAATAGTAGTTATTTACATTATATTACTATGTATTAATAATATACGAAACAATGTACGTTTTGTTTAAAACGTAACCGACACGAATTAAACGCGTGAGATACGCCCGACAAATCAAATAATCTTAAGTTATATTTTTATAACTTCAAACAAAGTATTTTGATTAAATGCTTTCATTATAAATATTGCATTTTAAACCAATGACAAAAGCGTGCACATTTAGTGCCACGCGACTAAACAACCGAAACTCGAAACCGCAAATCAATACCGACATCATCACCAAACATTTTTAGAAATGTTTTTCAAGTATTCTAAACAATACTTCAATTTAAACATATCGAAATTCAAACGTTATTTAAAACACGTACGTATAACGTTTAAATTACAAACGAACGTTTAAACGACCGAGTAAACGAACACCGCACGGAGCGCAACTTTGGGGAAACAAATTTGAAACACCCACACCATGGTGGGGCCCACTTAGGCCAGTTTTGACCAAGCCCCAAACAAGATCCACAAAATGTGGATCTTGTTTTCTTTCTTGTTGACTACAAACCACCCACCATCCCTCATTCAATCAATCTCCTCTCTCTCTCTAATCTCTCTCCCTAAATCTGCTCTCTCACCCTCTCTCTACAACCACCACATCTCCACCATCAAACCACCACCATCCACCATCATTTGCTTGGAGAAAAACAAAGGAGAAGAAGCAAGAACAAGGAATCTAGCTCATCTCACTCTACTCTCTCTCTCACTCACGTTTTTGGTATGATTTCCACCACTTCTCTCTCTATATTTTCGTGGTATACTTAGATCTATATGTTATAAAGCTCATCTAACAAGATTGTAACAACCGCCAAATTAGGGCTAGTATTAGCGCCTAATTCCTTGTTAATACATGTAATTAGTTCTGTGTTAGGCTAATTTATGTATCGGATTATATGTTGGTAAATATATACAACTTTGCGATTTGATTAAATCGTACGCAACTTAAATAGAATGAAATTCTATTCGGTTAATACGGACGTTGGTGAACAAATGTTTAAAAACTAAAAATAACGCAATTATAACCAAAATGCTATTTTATAACAAATAGTAATTATCTCGTATCAACGGATAAAAACTTACGCGATTTAAAAACAAAAGTGACTAAATTTAATTTAAACTATTAAAGATTTACGGAAATAATTTAGGTAAATTATTTAACAAGATCCGTGATTTTATAAATATAATTAAACGCGTAAAATAAATATTTAACGCCTAAACGACGGAGAAAACGAACACCGCGCGGAGCGCGAGGGGAGACCGAAAATGGGAGGATAAAACCTCCCACTTCTTTTCTTTCTTCCCACTTTCCATTTTCCTTCTCTCTCTCTTCTTTTCTTTCTCTCTAATCACCAACCACACCACCACCCAAAATACTACCAAAATCGACAAATAAACGTACTAAACGAGCTTGGATCACACCTCTCCTTTGGAAGAAAACGTTCACCATCACACGATCTACATTCCTATCTTTTCGGATTTTCAATCCGACACTTTGTAAGTTTCCGACAAATCCCGACATCTCTCGTTTTTGATCATTTTTACTAGTTTATGGTTTAAATAGGCTTAATATGTTCATATAAGGGTTGGGTAAAAGATTTGGACCCAACGGAAACCCGGAAACTCGTTTTCGAATAAATTTCCGGCCATCAGACCGCAACGTCGCACCTGGCCAGGGGCCTCTGCGACGTCGCGACCTACGTCGCACAAAAACCTCAACGTCGCACTAGCGACGCAGCCCTTTACGTCGCATTAAGTTGCGGACGTCGCACGTAGCGACGTAGACTTTAACGTCGCAAACTGAACCAACGTCGCATTAGCGACGCCGCCCCCTACGTCGCATTGATTTGCGAAGGTCGCATCATGCGACGTACATGCCCACGTCGCACCTTACGTCGCTTGCAACGTCGCACAAACCAGAACCTTGAAAACTCACATTTTCACTAAGTGTCGAACTTTTACAACCTCAAATCCTTATACGATACGACCTAACAATCATAATAAAACATACTTCCCTATTACAATTACTCTAATTTGCGTATTGAATGATAAACTTTAAATATAACAAATCACCAACGGGCCGTATACTTTGATACGAACGCGAACAAACCAACATTTAAACACAACGGGTTGTATGAACAACTAGCCTAGATGGTCTTGCGAGACATCTACTTACTTAACCTTACGTGTTTAGGCACTAGAAGGTTACGGGTTCGGAGAACCTACTTGCTTTACTACTACTTGCTATTTACCACTGCTCGACTCAGGTGAGTCTTACAGCCCCACTTTTACTGTTTTTATACTTTGGGGTGAGATACTTAGCAACTGTTTTACATATGAACACAATGTACTGAACTGATTACCTTACTGTTTACAAACAAACGCATGAGTTACTTTTATCCACTGAAAGCCTCCTATTCGTAAGTTGTTAGTTATGGACTTAAGCGCGATTACTAGTAGATGGATCCATTTGGGACTGACAATCCCTGTCTGGGGTGGTAGCGCCACCACGTACTGATTTACACGTAGAAACAGACATATTAGTATTTGTTACATATGAGTGTGCGGATAGCACTCACGGGGGTACGTGATATATTCACACTACACGGTTAAGCTTCAACTTATGAGCTCATGGCACTGTACTGGTTTACTGATTTACTTACTTTGCTTGATAGCAATACGGGTACATACTTGTGGTTCATAACACCTACTTATTACTAAACCTGTGAGATTCACCAACCTTTTTGGTTGACCCTTTTTAGCTTTGTATCTCAGGTACACTTACGGAGTAGGATCACTCCAGGATTACTAGCTAGAGTCGCATGATTTACAAACTGCATTTAACGGAGATTCTTTGGCATTATCTTTTGTAACTATGGTGATGTAATAGAATTTCCCGCTATACGCGTGGGCTCTAGGGAATTACATTTTGTATACGAAAACCTACGGTTTTCAAACGATTATTAATTATGAAATGTAACTATTTTACAAACGTCTCATTTAGAGGTCGTTTACTATTAATCTTGTGATTTGTATATTGATTAGTAACACCCAATGTATGCTTCCGCAAATCGCTAAATTTGGGGGTGTTACAGATTGGTATCAGAGCCTAAGGTTATAGTGAACTAGGTTGCATTTAGTGGGCCTAGACTATGACCGTTAGGCAGTATTTCCTTACTAGGCATGATTGGTTCAGGAATTACATCATACGACTTTAATTTAACATAGCTTGATCAACTATGTACAATTAAGGAAAGGTGATGTAAGGTCTGAAATGGTTATGTTGAGCCGGAATACATTAGTTGACTCTGATCTCGAGAGAACCGAGACTTAAACATGTTTATGCTAGACACTCAATAGGCTATATTATATAGGAACTATATGAATATAGGCCTTAATCTTACTAACGCTTTGTCTCAGAAATGGCAAATATCCCATCCAATTCATCTCGTTCTCAATCCGGGTCGCAGAACCCAAGGGTAGCAAGGAGGAACAACAGGTTGCCTCGAGCTGGCCCGTACTCTACCCACTTCACCTTACCGACCTTAGCAGCTAGGGTGAACCAACATGAGCAACGCCTTCGCACCATGGAGGTCGTGTTGCAGGAAACAAACGAAAACTGGAGACTTACATCACTGGAGCGCATCGAACAAGTCTCTGAGGATCACGAAACCACTGTTAATAATGTGGACGTTCTTTTCAACAAAGTGGTGGAGATAAGCGTGGAAACCGCTCTTTTGAAACACAGACTTGATGAGTGTGAACAACGCTCACGGGAAACGGAAGAATATACCCGTGGATTGGTACAGCGACTAGCATTAGCTGAAGACAATGCTCGACAAGCCAGCAGACTTGCAAATACTGTGGATCGTCTCATCGAAATGATGGAGCAGATTAACCTACGTTAAGACTAGCGTAGTCTTCGTTTTGTAAACTATCCTGTAATCTAGTAACTATCTAAGCACTACTCTATGTTTCAGTCGGATGTAACAATTCCCGACATCTTTTGTAATACATCCGTAGGATGTAACCTTTGAACTCGTATCATCTATCAAATATTTCTTGCTGTTTCGACTCATATTAATTGCCATAATTCTTTTCATATTGATGTTATGTATTACCACCTTTATACATGTACATCTGAAATAAATGCAACTTTCTTACAAAATCTCATGTATCTTCATTTCTTTTATTGAAGAATCATGCCGCCAAACTCAAGACCTTACACTGATGCTCAGATCACGTCACTCATAACCCAGGCTGTTACTGAAGCCTTGGCTCGGAATACTCCACCAAACTCCACAAGAAACAGCGATGCCGCTGAAACCTCTGCTGCTAAACCTTGTTCATACAAGGATTTTCAAAACTGCAAACCCTTAAGCTTCAAGGGGACCGAAGGAGCCATCGGACTTATCAGATGGTTCGAAAAGATGGAATCCGTTTTCCGCATCAGCAAATGTGCGGAGGACGACAAGGTCAAATTCTCCACCTGCACCCTCGAAGATGGTGCCCTCTCGTGGTGGAATTCCTATACCCAGTCCGTGGGAATTGACACCGCTTATCTACTCCCTTGGGAGGATCTGAAGAACATGCTCACGGATGAGTATTGCCCGTCCGAACAACTTCACAAGCTGGACGAAGAGTTCTGGAACTTAAAAGTGCAAGGAACTGATATCGTTGGATACACCACCAGATTCCAACAACTCACTGTCCTTCGTCCAGCTATGGCAGGTACTGAACCCGAAAAGATTAAGAAGTACATCCGCGGCCTCCCGGAACCTGTCCGGGGAAATGTCGCCTCATCAAACCAAACCACACTTCACGGTGCCATCCGGTTGGCCCATGAACTTTTAGCTATGAACGAGGACCCAGAACCAATCACTCCATCCTCCAACAGCAATAAAAGAAAATGGTCCGACAACCACAACAACCACCAAACCAAGAAACCCGAGACCATTAAAGCCTACACCTCCGGTTCTGATGACAAGGGAGCGTACAAGGGAACCAAGCCCTATTGCTCAAAGTGCCAACGACACCATCATGGTTCGTGTCCCTGTAGCAAGTGTAAGAGATTTGGACACTTGGCTAAGGATTGTAGAACAAACACCACTGGCACCAATACTTCTGCACCAAAGACCTGTTATGGGTGCAACGGTACAAGGCATTTCAAGAAAGACTGCCCGAAACTGAACAACAACAACAACAAGAACAACAACAATGCTCGAGGAAGGTCTTTTGTGCTGAAATCTGGAGAAGCCCGTCAAGACCCGAATGTGGTCACGGGTACGTTCCTTCTCAACAACTTGACTGCTTCAGTATTATTTGATACTGGTGCTGATAAGAGCTTTATTTCTGATGAGTTTTATCCACTACTTGACACTACACCTATTGCCTTAGATTATAAGTACACTGTAGAATTGGCAAACGGAAAACTTATTGAGGCCGACAGTGTGATACCTAATTGCACTCTAAACTTAGCTAATGAGCTCTTTTCCATTGACTTGATACTCGTCGAAATTGGCAGCTTCGACATTATTGTCGGTATGGATTGGTTGTCCAAGCACCGAGCCGAAATCGTTTGTTTCGAGAAAATTGTACGCATTCCTCTCGTCACCGGTGGAACTTTGAGCATACAAGGGGAGACCGGTGGGACGAGAATAAATATCATTTCTTGCATGAAAACCCGAAAATACTTGAGAAAAGGGTACCAGGCAATCCTCGCACACGTTATGGAGAAAAAGTCGGTGGAGAAGCGACTTGAGGATGTGCCTATTGTTCGAGACTTCCCAGAAGTCTTTCCTGAAGACTTGCCTGGCCTACCGCCAACTAGACAAGTCGAATTCTCTATTGATCTTGTGCCCGGCGCAGCACCCGTGGCACGAGCCCCTTACCGACTAGCCCCATCCGAACTTCAGGAGTTGTCTACTCAGTTACAGGAACTCCTGGACAAGGGATTTATTCGACCAAGTTCCTCACCTTGGGGAGCTCCGGTCCTGTTTGTGAAAAAGAAAGACGGTTCTTTCCGCATGTGCATCGACTACCGTGAACTCAACAAATTAACTCTCAAGAACCGTTATCCACTTCCTCGCATCGATGACCTGTTCGACCAACTTCAGGGGTCGAGTTTCTACTCAAAGATCGATCTACGGTCAGGTTATCATCAACTCCGAGTTCGTGACGAAGACATCCCAAAAACTGCTTTCCGAACTCGCTACGGGCATTATGAATTCCAAGTGATGCCATTCGGCTTAACCAACGCACCGGCTGTATTCATGGACCTTATGAATCGGGTGTGCAAACCTTACCTTGACAAGTTTGTTATCGTCTTCATCGATGACATCCTGATTTACTCGCACACTGAACCAGAACACGCGCAACACCTGAAAACCATCCTAGAGCTGCTCAAACACGAAGAGTTATACGCCAAATTCTCTAAGTGTGAGTTTTGGATGCAAACAGTTCAATTCCTTGGACACGTCATTGACAATCAAGGGATTCATGTCGATCCTTCAAAGATCGAGGCTATTAAGTGTTGGCAAGCACCTACAACACCGACCGAGGTACGCCAATTCTTAGGACTCGCCGGATACTACAGGCGGTTCATTGAGAATTTTTCGAAAATAGCCCTACCTCTCACTGCACTGACTCAAAAAGAAAAGAAGTTCGATTGGACTGACAAACAGGAGTCAGCTTTTCAGCTACTAAAACAGAAACTCTGCAGTGCACCTATCTTATCCTTACCCGAAGGCAACGACGACTTCGTGGTATACTGTGATGCTTCACACCAAGGTCTTGGTTGCGTGTTGATGCAACGAGACAAAGTCATCGCCTACGCCTCTCGACAACTCAAGGTCCACGAAAAGAATTACACCACTCATGACCTAGAGTTGGGGGCTGTTGTATTCGCTCTAAAAATCTGGAGACACTACTTATACGGTACCAAGTGTACAATCTTTACTGACCATAAAAGTCTCCAACATATCTTCGATCAAAAGGATCTCAACATGAGGCAACGTCGATGGGTCGAGTTGCTTACTGATTACAATTGCGAAATTCGCTATCATCCAGGCAAGGCGAATGTTGTCGCCGATGCTTTAAGCCGAAAAGAACGAGTGAAACCACTTCGAGTTCGAGCTCTCAGTATGACCATTCACAACGACCTCATCAATCAAACTCTCACCGCTCAACTCGAAGCACTCAAACCAGAAAACTTGATAAACGAGGCCTTGCGGGGCATGGACAAACAATTTGAAACCAAACCTAACGGGGCCAAACACTTCTCAAATCGAATCTGGTTACCAAGTTTTGGGAACCTGCGAGACTTGGTGATGGATGAAGCTCACAAGTCTAAATACTCTATACACCCTGGTGCCGACAAAATGTATCACGACATCAAGGAAATGTATTGGTGGCCCAACATGAAAACTGACATTGCAACATATGTTGGCAAGTGTCTTACTTGTTCCAAAGTTAAAGCTGAACACCAGAAACCCTCCGGTTTGCTACAACAACCCGAAATACCACAATGGAAATGGGAGCAAATTACCATGGATTTCATTACCAAACTTCCGAAAACCTCTAGCGGTTGCGATACCATTTGGGTGATCGTCGATCGTCTCACTAAATCTGCTCATTTCCTAGCCATCAAGGAAACCGATAAGATGGAACGTTTGACACGGATCTACCTGAAAGAGATCGTGTCAAGACACGGCGTGCCCATCTCAATCATCTCCGACCGAGATGCTCGATTTACTTCTCGCTTCTGGCAATCACTGCAAAAATCTCTTGGTACTCGTCTGGATATGAGTACGGCTTACCATCCTCAGACCGACGGCCAGAGCGAACGAACCATACAAACACTGGAAGACATGCTACGAGCCTGCGTAGTTGACTTCGGTAAAAACTGGGAAAATCACTTACCGTTGTGCGAGTTCTCGTACAACAACAGTTATCACACCAGCGTAAAGGCTGCACCCTTCGAGGCACTGTACGGTCGTAAGTGCCGGTCACCTATCTGTTGGGCTGAGGTGGGGGATACACAACTCACTGGTCCAGAAATCATACATGAAACAACTGAAAAGATCGTCGGCATACAAAATCGACTAAAAGCCGCGCGTGATCGTCAGAAAAGCTATGCTGACGTGAGACGCAAACACCTCGAATTCCAGGTTGGGGATCGAGTACTTCTAAAAGTCTCACCTTGGAAAGGCGTTATTCGTTTCGGAAAACGAGGCAAACTAAATCCAAGATACATCGGACCATTCGAAATCCTTGAAAGGATTGGCCCAGTGGCATACCGCCTGCAACTTCCTGCTGAGCTTAGCAGCGTTCACAACACATTCCACATTTCTAATCTGAAGAAATGTCTGTCTGACGAGACACTGATTATACCGCTCGACGAAATTCAAATCGATGATAAACTTCATTTTGTCGAGGAACCTATGGAAATCATGGACCGCGAGGTCAAACAACTAAAACAGAGTCGTATTCCCATCGTAAAAGTCAGGTGGAATTCGCGGCGCGGTCCGGAATTCACTTGGGAACGGGAAGACCAAATGCGACAGAAGTACCCACATCTCTTCCCAGACAACGCACCGACCGTGCAATCAAGCTAATTTCGGGACGAAATTCTTTTAACAAGGGGAGAATGTAACAACCGCCAAATTAGGGCTAGTATTAGCGCCTAATTCCTTGTTAATACATGTAATTAGTTCTGTGTTAGGCTAATTTATGTATCGGATTATATGTTGGTAAATATATACAACTTTGCGATTTGATTAAATCGTACGCAACTTAAATAGAATGAAATTCTATTCGGTTAATACGGACGTTGGTGAACAAATGTTTAAAAACTAAAAATAACGCAATTATAACCAAAATGCTATTTTATAACAAATAGTAATTATCTCGTATCAACCGATAAAAACTTACGCGATTTAAAAACAAAAGTGACTAAATTTAATTTAAACTATTAAAGATTTACGGAAATAATTTAGGTAAATTATTTAACAAGATCCGTGATTTTATAAATATAATTAAACGCGTAAAATAAATATTTAACGCCTAAACGACGGAGAAAACGAACACCGCGCGGAGCGCGAGGGGAGACCGAAAATGGGAGGATAAAACCTCCCACTTCTTTTCTTTCTTCCCACTTTCCATTTTCCTTCTCTCTCTCTTCTTTTCTTTCTCTCTAATCACCAACCACACCACCACCCAAAATACTACCAAAATCGACAAATAAACGTACTAAACGAGCTTGGATCACACCTCTCCTTTGGAAGAAAACGTTCACCATCACACGATCTACATTCCTATCTTTTTGGATTTTCAATCCGACACTTTGTAAGTTTCCGACAAATCCCGACATCTCTCGTTTTTGATCATTTTTATTAGTTTATGGTTTAAATAGGCTTAATATGTTCATATAAGGGTTGGGTAAAAGATTTGGACCCAACGGAAACCCGGAAACTCGTTTTCGAATAAATTTCCGGCCATCAGACCGCAACGTCGCACCTGGCCAGGGGCCTCTGCGACGTCGCGACCTACGTCGCACAAAAACCTCAACGTCGCACTAGCGACGCAGCCCTTTACGTCGCATTAAGTTGCGGACGTCGCACGTAGCGACGTAGACTTTAACGTCGCAAACTGAACCAACGTCGCATTAGCGACGCCGCCCCCTACGTCGCATTGATTTGCGAAGGTCGCATCATGCGACGTACATGCCCACGTCGCACCTTACGTCGCTTGCAACGTCGCATGCGACGTCGCACAAACCAGAACCTTGAAAACTCACATTTTCACTAAGTGTCGAACTTTTACAACCTCAAATCCTTATACGATACGACCTAACAATCATAATAAAACATACTTCCCTATTACAATTACTCTAATTTGCGTATTGAATGATAAACTTTAAATATAACAAATCACCAACGGGCCGTATACTTTGATACGAACGCGAACAAACCAACATTTAAACACAACGGGTTGTATGAACAACTAGCCTAGATGGTCTTGCGAGACATCTACTTACTTAACCTTACGTGTTTAGGCACTAGAAGGTTACGGGTTCGGAGAACCTACTTGCTTTACTACTACTTGCTATTTACCACTGCTCGACTCAGGTGAGTCTTACAGCCCCACTTTTACTGTTTTTATACTTTGGGGTGAGATACTTAGCAACTGTTTTACATATGAACACAATGTACTGAACTGATTACCTTACTGTTTACAAACAAACGCATGAGTTACTTTTATCCACTGAAAGCCTCCTATTCGTAAGTTGTTAGTTATGGACTTAAGCGCGATTACTAGTAGATGGATCCATTTGGGACTGACAATCCCTGTCTGGGGTGGTAGCGCCACCACGTACTGATTTACACGTAGAAACAGACATATTAGTATTTGTTACATATGAGTGTGCGGATAGCACTCACGGGGGTACGTGATATATTCACACTACACGGTTAAGCTTCAACTTATGAGCTCATGGCACTGTACTGGTTTACTGATTTACTTACTTTGCTTGATAGCAATACGGGTACATACTTGTGGTTCATAACACCTACTTATTACTAAACCTGTGAGATTCACCAACCTTTTTGGTTGACCCTTTTTAGCTTTGTATCTCAGGTACACTTACGGAGTAGGATCACTCCAGGATTACTAGCTAGAGTCGCATGATTTACAAACGGCATTTAACGGAGATTCTTTGGCATTATCTTTTGTAACTATGGTGATGTAATAGAATTTCCCGCTATACGCGTGGGCTCTAGGGAATTACATTTTGTATACGAAAACCTACGGTTTTCAAACGATTATTAATTATGAAATGTAACTATTTTACAAACGTCTCATTTAGAGGTCGTTTACTATTAATCTTGTGCTTTGTATATTGATTAGTAACACCCAATGTATGCTTCCGCAAATCGCTAAATTTGGGGGTGTTACAAAGATAATGTCCAAAATATAAGCTTAAACACGTTTTTGAAGAAGTTGTATAAAAAACAGAAAGCTGACCAGAATTTTCGTCTTACAAAAACGACTATAACTTGAGTTGTAGGATGAATCAACGCATGAACTTTATACCTAAATCTTCGTGTGAATGTCTTGTACAAAAAGTTCTTCTATGGCCATCTCTGAAAATACACAATTGTTAGTGTAGAGGCTAATCTTTGAGCCGAGGTCAGTTTTGAGCCGAAACCGACCACTCCTCATGTTTATTTTTGTTAAAAATAGTAAACGAACTTATAAAAATACTATAAAGTGCAGATTGGGACTATATTCATTTTAGTTTAAGTGTGATTTTTCGTGGGACTTGAATCGGATTAAAAAGTGTAGAAAATGAGGAGTTCTTTGAGTAAAAAATCTGGAAAAACTAAAGGGCATTATTAACAAGTTATAACTAGGAGTAATAACGAGTTATAACTAGCAGTAATAACGAGTTATAACTAGGAGTAATAACGAGTTATAACTAGGAGTAATAACAAGTTATAACTAGGAGTAATAACAAGATTATAACTAGGAGTAATAACAAGTTATAACTAACAGTCATAACTGAGCTCGCAGCATACAAAGGCAGCCATAACTCACTTTGAGACCTATAACCAACAGCGTTAACTATAACAAACAGTGATAACGAGTGTCACAACTTACATTGACAGTCTTAACTATTCTACACTAAGTGTCAAACGCGCGCAACCTCAAACACTTATACGATGCGACTCCAACTAGTATAAAACATGCTTTATAAGTACATTATGACAACATTATAATAATTATATTTTGGAATAATTATTACAAATCACACCAACGGGCCGTACATGTTTTCAAAACACAAACAATCCAAAGCTAATCATTTGGACATTGATAGTTGGATGAGCAACTCAGTCTGTTAAGACATCTAATCATTACTATAACCTTGCGCGTTTAGGACGCCCGGCAGGGTCGGTCGTTGTAACGACATCAAATCTGTGTGAATCATCATAATTGTTGGCTAACAATTCATCAGACTCAGGTGAGTCTCATAGCCCCTTTTTAAATACTTTTACTTAGGGGTGAGATACATGCTCAATTTGCTTTTACATGTGAACATATGTACAAAACATCGCTGTATGCTACATGAGTTGTTTTCACTAATCAATCTAAGTCCTCTAGCATAGTTTGGTAATACTTTGTAGCGTGAATGTTAGTGTATGGTACCATATGGGACTGACAATCCCCGTCCGGGTCAGCAAGCACTGACTGGTCAAATGGACGCATTATCATTTGTTCATACGTGTGTTGATTAGGCACACGCATAGAGGCACCCTCGCTCAGGCACTTAAGTGTGATCCTGACCTCTCAGTTAAGCTCAGACTATGCGCTCATGGCTGTATATACCTATATTTGATTAATTTCAATTATCATTAAATCTTGTGGTTCATACATTGTTCTTATCATTAAACCTGTGAGCTCACCAGCTTTATAGCTGACCTTTTAGCATGTATTCTCAGGTTCGCAGCAGCAGTAGGTCTGCTCATTCAGGATGCCCATTAGCTCGAGTCTCATGCAAACATCAGGAGATTGTCATGCATTACTATATTTTGTATAATTAGTTATGCCATAGAATCTCTATCATTTAGAACTTGAGCATTTGTAAGCCATATTATAACCGTGTAAAACTTTATAATATCAATGTATTGTAAACGACGCATGTAGAGTCGTTCATTTTGTAATCTTGTGCTTTGTGTATTGATTAGTAACACCCCAAAGTATGCTTCCGCTCAACAGTAAATTTGGGAGTGTTACAATTTAGCATAGCAAAAAATAAAATTCTATATAATTAAAAAAAATGATTTGAGATGTTGTGAGCTTTTAAAGAATTTGGGCTGAATATAAATATGATTGACGCATCGCCATTTTATTTGATATTTTAAAATTCGTATAAATATAACCCAACTTGATTACTTCGTAATTAAATTGGTTGAAAGTGTCATCTCAAGCTCCGTATATTTTCATTTTCAATGGCATTGTGCATACTTGAACTACAGACGAGTTATTTGGTCTTTGACAAATCAAAACTCTATATAATTAAAAAAAAACGATTTTGAATGTTGTGGAATTTTAAAGAATTTGAGAACGCATCCCCTATTCAGCTAAATTTTTTAATTCATGTAAATATAATACAACTTGATTAGTTTGTAATTAAATGGGTTGAAAGTGTCATTTCCAAGCTATCGTATGTTTTCATTTTCAACGGTATTGTGCACACTTGAACTACATACGGGTTATTTGGTCTTCGACAAACCAAAATTCTATATAATTAGAAAAAATGATTTGGGATGTTGCGGGCTTTTAAAGAATTTGGGGTGACTATAAACATGATTGATGCATCGCCTTTTCAGCTGAATTTTTTAATTTCGTATAAATATAAATCCAACTTGATTAGTTCATAATCAAATGGGTTGAAAGTGTCATCTCAAACTCTTGTATGTTTTCATTTACGACGGTACTATACACACTTGAACTACATACAAGTTATTTGGTTTTCGGAAAATCAAAATTCTATATAATTCAAAAAAACTTTGTGATGTTGTCAGATTTTAAAGAATTTGGGGTGACTATAAACATAATTGATGCATCGTCTTTTCAACTGAATTTTTTTAATTCTTATAAATATAATCCAACTTGATTAGTTCGTAATTAAATATGTTAAAAGTGTCATCTCAAGCTCTTGTATGTTTCCATTTTCAACGATATTGTCCAAATTTGAACTACAAACGGGTTATTTGATCTTCGACAAATCAAATTGATACTCATACCTTTGATCCTACTAATAAGATTGGTGAAGGATGCTTTAGAACAGTTTACAGTAATTATTATAACTGCAGACATGTTATTTTTTGTTTATTTTTATTTGTGAGGTGTAATTATATAAAAATGTTATTTTTTGAAGCTATTCGCAGAGTGTACTCGTAGATGATTATGATAGCTGTCAAGCAAAAATAGGAGAACCGTGAATATATCACTAAAATGTCGTGATATATGCATTATAATATCCAAAACGTCTTACGCTTCATGGTTGTTGCATTGAAGGTAAAGAGTTGTTGATGATCATTTACATGGTCATTATGTAAATTGGACATTTTTTTTTTATATTGCATCTTTTAAAAACATGGATGTAGTAAATCATTTGCTAATAATATTCTTAACAACAAGTTTGGTTCCACTTACTATGATGATCAATGTATGTTTCCACTATTATAGTTGGACTGAAAGAAAAACAAATAAATTTGACTACTTTGATAGCACCAAATTCCTTGATTGTCGTATAATTGCCGATCAATTGAATATTTTCTATTTGGTAAATTTTTTAAAAATTGTCGTATCATGTGTATGTGTAATTATATGCATTGGTTTTGTACGATAGTTAGATGGTATGATTGTCAATATGAAACTTTTATTATTACTGAAGATGACAATGACTTGCAAACTTTATAGTTTCCATATTTTGTTTGTTTGAACGTTGCACATTAAGTTGATCATGTTAAACATTTATCTTTATGTGTTGCCTATTTGGTTTTTTGGTTTTTTAATTATTATTTTCAATGTTACAAATCGTTTTTAATAATGAATCTTCAAAACTACTATCAATAGATTAACATATCTATTTCAATTCAAGGCATTTTTGTAGTGTCATCAGCAAAAATATACGACTTAAAACGTTATTCACTCAAGTAAATTATAATATAAACATCTGTATCAAAATCATGAAGTAGCCCGCAAAATTTGCGGGTTATAATTTAGTAATTTACATTGTATTAATTATAATTTTGATTAAACAAAATATTTTTAGCTTTAATAAATGCGAAAAAGAAAAATTATTTAACTTTACGTAATATATATTGTCACAAAAATATGTATTTTTTAAATTATGATCAAATCAATGAAAAAAAAAATCAATGAAATTAATATGTCAAGTTATCGTGAGAACTTGATCGAACTAAAATCGCAATTTTTTCATGATATTGCTTCATTAATTAACTGAATATAAGGGGTAAAGAGCATAGATACGTTGTAAACATGGTGTTATCGGTTATCCTTTGACTCTTTCAACCCGATCTTCGTGATCTACTAAAACGCTTGTATTAGTCATTCAATTCAACAGAAATAATATAAAATAAAATAAAATAAAATAAAAAATCAGGAGCATGCCCAAAAACACTATGAGTATCTGGATCACTACAGACAAATGAAATGGTAACTGAAGTCAAAGAACTAGCTACTTCGTCCTAAGACCGTAATTGCTTACAAGTCAAACAAAATGCATTTAATTAATATCATGTCATATTTATATACCATATATATATACCACAAAAATAAATAAATAATATTAATGACAGCCTAAGAACAACCGGTAATATTTTGTCACAAATTCATTCAACCATATATATGTTATTTCTTGAAAACTAAAACTGTAGTATGTTACAACTTACATCGTTTTTCTATAAAATAACGTACAGTATACAAACATCTATCATCATCTATCATGATGTTCAATCACTTCCCATTGTCTCTAGCCGCCGCCATCTCCATCTCCATCTCCATCTCCATCTCCATCTCCGCCCTAGCAGCTTGCTCCCGGAACTTCTTATAAATATCACTAGCATAAAACTTTCGAGTTCTAACCACCAAAATCACCGAAACAAATGCACCAAAAACAGTAACAGCAGTTATAATTAAAAAGGCCACCTTAAAACATTCAACGCCAGTACAAGTCAAATCCTCTCCAGCCTTTCTAACAATCCCCAAAACCTTCATCTGCCTTTCGGCTTCCTTGTCGTACAAGTTTCCGGCCACTTTTACGTTCAGAATGTATGATCCAATTGGGCTAGCCACCGATCCAAAGTTGTACAAAGTTGAATAGTATTTCAGTCCAAAAATCTCGGATATGATTGCGAAAAGCAAAGGCCATTGAGCTCCAAAACAAAACCCAATTACAACCGAGGCAAAGTAGAGCGAATTCGGAACTCCAAATGCGATTAAAATATGACCAACACAAGATAAAATTAGTGTTAGGGTTAGCATAAGAGGCCTAGGGAATTTGTACTTTTTTAGAAGATACTCCGACCCAAATCCGGCTGTAACTCTTCCAAGATAATTCCATATGCTTACAAGTGACACAAATGTGCTGATGCTTCGAGTCGGATACCCGAGAGATTCGCCTATTTGTCCTAAATTGTCAATAGCCGTCAACGTCCCACCCACGCCACAAATCGTAGCTAAAAATAGTGTCAGCATATCAATCGAGAAGAGTGCTTGAAGTATCGTGAAGTCTTCACCTCTTTCTGGATGTTGGAATACAGTCTTGAAGCACGAGGGTTCGACTTCTTCCTTAGGTGGTGATGGTGGTGGTACGACGGTTGTCTTTGTTAAAATTGGATTAAAATCAGTAACGACTTTTATTGGTGACGGATCATTTAGCGAGGAAATTTTCTTTTTTCGAATGTTGTACTCTTCTCTTACAACAATCGCAAGTGGTAAGAAAAGAAGGAAAACAACAACGGCAGCACTACCACCATACTCGGGGCGTGGAAATTGGATAGTTTTTTCAACAATGATGATTATCATCAAGAATCCAGCTAGGCCGAGGGATATGTATAGAAGGTCGTAGAAAACTTTGAGCTCGTTATTTTGGCGTACAACCTTCATGATACGAATAGTACGTACAAATAAAACAGAAATAACGGCCGGTAGCCAACCGATGAGCAGAATGAGAGAACTTTTATCGTCACCGTAGATTGCGTTGTAGATTTGAGTGATTATGGCTCCGCTTAGGCCAACAAACCCTTTTAATAGTCCTAGCACAACTCCTCGGCTCTCCGGAAAGTTTTTTACACATGTCACTAATGCTCCGGTATTGGCAAAAGATTGTGAATTAGCACCTACAAACACGTATATGATATTAGTAACGGTTTTATTAACAAACATTGGACTAAAGTTTACAGTTTATTTTTCAGTCAGTTTAGATCGTGTTTGTTAGTAGTAGCTAGCAACAAAAATGCTGGTTGTAAATATATACAATGACGTATATAAACATAAGTAGATAGATAATTAATTTACAGGTATTTGAGTGTGATGAAACATGTAAGCGATGCATATGATTTCAAAATTGGGATTTGCTGACGTGTGCATCTGTGGCACACGTTAATGTGCATTTAATAAACCTGTAATTTCCTTAAATAACATAATTTGTAATTAATATATGCATAAAATAGGAAATTATTAGATTGAATTAATGAGTATTAAATGTAAATATTAATATTTAAGGAAAATTTGACTTCATTAAATGCATCTTAACGTGTGCCCCGGGCACACGTTAGCAAATCCCTTCAAAATTAATAATTATAGTATGTATTCATTAAAGTTAATGACATACAATACTTAATTAGGTAATTAACTCTGTAATTACCTATGAAATTCAGTTAGTTTTCTGAAAGAATATATCTGTTACTTTTTCAATTCGGATTTATTATTATCTGTCTAAATATCAATAAAAGTTAATATTTGTGGTTATTGTGCGGAAAATATGTGTTAAACAAAACGTACGACAGACTTAATTCAGCAACAAACTATGATATGATGTAACATTTATTTGTTATGTTGAGGGGTTAGTGTCTGGAAATGCATATAACTTATGTTCGATGTTTATTATGTATATCCAACTTAGGTTTGATATTTTTGATGCATCCAACTTTCAAAAGGGGTGTTTTGATGTATTTGGTGATGTGTCGCTCGTTAAAGGTGCAACGTGGCATCTGAAGAGTTTAACACATCATCAAAACATCACCAAAATACATTAAAACACACTTTTTGAAAGTTCGATACATTAAAAATAGTAAACCTAAGTTGGGTACATACAATAGACATCGTGTACAAATTGAATACATTCCCGGACACTAACCTCTTAAGTTAAGTGCTTGAGTTATAGAAGATACCAGTATATAATAAAATCTCACCTATACAAATGTACAAACACATTTGCCAAACGGTTGGTTTAGCAATTCTTTTAGTAACACCCAACCAAATCATGAAATACCCAAAAAAATTGAGTACGGATCCGATGGATAGAACAACCCACGGTGGTGTAACCTCCGCAATAAGACCGGCAAGTACACCAACGTTGCTACCAAGATCTTTAAAAAACGATAGCAAGTTAAGTGTACTTTGGTCATATCCTAGTGATGTTTTGATCTCAGAGGAATAGAGACCAAACATGTAGGTAGCACCAGCTGCAGACATGATAAGAAAAGATGCGAACACCATGAACCATCGGCCGTTTAATATTTGGATGGTTAAGCTAGCCATTTCTGACCGGCCACCACCGATGTTGGCCGCCGTTACCATCTTAAGAGACTACTTGCAGTGAACGTGATGGGCTGTTTTTATAATTTTGTAGCTCTAAAGATGGGGTGTGATACAAAACAAAACGTGGGGACATTATATAGGAAAAAATGGGAGGGTGTTTTTGAGTTGACTATCTTGAATGAGACTTGATTGTCATCTATCTACCTAGTTGAGATATTATCAAACACGAATTATTTAAGATTAGTTTTTGTTGGAATACTTAATTAAGTAAGATTTGATTAATTTAATCCTGAAATAATATTTTTACTTCTTTTGTAAAAAAGAGAAGATTCCTAGCAAGAAGCTAATTATATATTAAGATCAAGTGGGGAGAATGGAAGATACAGTTTATCAAAAAGAGTAATCGATTTTCTAACGGCTTTGTGGAAGATATTGACAAAGACAGTATGTGTTGGCGTACGGGCCACCGATTTTCATGGACCTTCAATTGTTTAAGAGTGTTTATTGCTATTAAAGTTTTAAAATTGAAAAAACTATCTTTACACCTTAAGAAATGGAATATTCAAAAAGTGGGAGTCATACTTTGTTACAGGAGAGAACATTGATTGATTATAAAGATTTGATCTAACTAATCACTTAAAAAATCCTCGATAAATGACTCTTTAGTTGTAGAACAAAATTATTTATTTTTTCGATATGTAATAAATGATATCATAGTACTTTTATATATATGACATTTTTCTACAAATACCGTAGTATTAGGGTTTATAATATGGCCTCGTATATAATATCGCCCAGGGTCTCTCATATTTATTTGTCAGCTCTGTCAAATAACAACTAATATAATAGAGATAAATCACGTAATAAATCATAATTAAAAAGGATGTGAAAAAGAGATTTACATTGGTATAATTTGTTTTTATATTGTATGTCCTCACTGTATCATTATGTTACCACTACTAAACAATTACAATACAAATACAAATCAAAGCATGTACCAGATCAACTTGATTAAGTTGAACAGATTAGTATTTGTAAATGTACGCATTCAATTTTAATCAATAATCTATAGTATGTATTCAACTTAGAACGATTCTATTGTGTGTATTAAATTTTCAATAATCTCTATTGTGAGCATTAGATTGTACTTTTGATGACGTGTCATTCGCATAACGTGTCACGTGTCTCCATATAAATTGACACATCATCAAAAGGCACATCTGATACATACAACAGAGCCTATTGAAAATTCAATACATATAATAGACGTCTTTTAAGTTGGATACATGTTGTAACGCAAAAAGTCATATTTTTACGTACATTATTTCTCACTTTTTGGGCTAATCTTTGGTGAAAACATCTCAAAACAATGATTATTTACTAAATTTCACTTAAGTAGATCAAAAGTAGACGTTGCGACAAAAATCATTAAAAACGTCCAAATAACACGCAAAAAGAAAGCAAATAGACCCAAACCGACTCTTCCACTCTTATTCACCTTATGAGATACACATCCGAACTTCTATTCTCTAATTCCATAAGTAAATATGAGATTAGGGAATCAAGAATCGGGCAAAACGGATAAAGGACGAAGAAGATACGACATCTACAGATCAACCGAAGATGTTCCAGATATGCATGAGCTACAGACATCCAATATATATGAAATTAGTATAATTAGAAGCGTAACGAAATTACAAGACCATAGGTAAAAGAATCGGGTCAAACGGACAAGAAACGAAGAAGTTACGACCGTTTTAAGCAACGAAGAAAAGCTGAAAGACCCCGTATACGACCTTGGCAGGTCGTATACGGCCATAACAGACTATATACGGCCCTAGGGACCCCGTATATGGCCCTAGGGAGGCCATCTGGTCACTCATTTGCTTCTCTCGCTTGTACATTGTACTTTGGTGCTTGTACGAAGGATTCCATGCTTCATCTATAGATAGATGGCCTCCTCAACAATTTTCAACACACCTCATTCTTCATTCCTTTCATTTCTCTCTTCACTTTCTCTCGCACACACTCCCTCTCTATCTAGTTTCTCTCTCTAGAATTGAGCTAGTCAGAGAGCTAGTTTAGTGTAGCGGTAGTTTTAACTTTTGTACGGAGTTACTCCAAGACTTTGATTTCGCAAAGATTTGTTTGTAATAACGTTATCAAGTTCTATTTATATCTCTTGCTTTTTATTTCGTAAACATCGCTTACTTATATTATGTTTGCGTAGGATTGCATGCTAGATATACAATGCTGAGCTAGACAAATCTGTGTTTGTGTGACAACCCGTACTTAAGCGTATTAAATTACCATAAGCTTGCTTGTAATTACTTGTATTTAGTATGGAATATGACTATTTACTTGTAACATTACGTATATTTAAGTATATACGCGTACGTAATAAATTAATATTACGCGATTTGTTCGGATGGATTCCGACACACCCAGCCGTTGGTGAAATATTTCATGTGTAACGTAAACCTATTTTTATAATAAAATAGTCGTTATTTACTTTATATTATTATCTTATAATAATATACGCAAAAAACTATTACATTTTATATAAAACGTAACGTACGCGAGAAAATGCGCGAATCGAGCCTGACACCGAATGAAATCCGAAAAATATTTTGGCAACTTAAAATGGCGTATTCAAAAATACTTATACAATTTAAAATAACAATTACATATCAAAAACCAACACGCGAAAATCAAACGTTAATAATTAACTTTAAACCGTACGAATTAACATTTAACCGACCGAGGAGCGTAACACGAATTTGAGGGGCGATTCACGAGCCAAACCCGTGATTGGGTCAGCCTCCATCTCGGCCCAGAACCAAGCCCTAATCGGCCCATCTCAGCCCAAGACCCACCCCTTTAATCCCCTTAACCCTTTCACTCTCACCTCATTCTCACAACCACCTTATCCTCTTTTCTCTCTTCTTCCTCTTTGATTCCAGCCACCAAAATCGACACCTACACTCTCCAAAACCCCTTCCAAGAACATCTAAATAAATACCATCATCATCTAGCATCATCTTGGTTACTAAATCGCAAGGAGAAGCAAGAAACTCACGAACTGAAGCAAGACAGCAGCATCTCTCGTTATTTCGGCCATAGATCGATTTTCCTTGTAAATTTTCTTCCAAATTGTGTTAGACTTCCTTGGATAACAAGATAAACATGTTTGTTGTCCATCTCTGCTGATTTGTGTCCAAGATCTACTCGGAAAACCAAAAGATATTACGAAAAACCAATGGATAATAGCTTTAACGCCTGGACAAAACTTTAGATCAACTTTGGAACACAATAACTAACTCGTTTCTTAACCAAATCGAGCGTTTCATGGCTGTAAAATGAAGTTTGAGATGTATACTTTCGAAATCTTCATGCCTCAGATTTTTGGTCAAGATGTAAAGGGCATATCTTGGGTTGTGGGTCATATAAACGAGTGAATCCAGTGTGAGATGTTAGATAAAAGTGTTAACTTCATTTTCTATTTAGACATCATCTCCTGAAAATACACACAATTTTAGTTAGACGATTGTTTATACGTGTATGTACTGAAACTGAGCTGTTGGACCTTTTCCACTTCACAAATTATTTACAAGAGTTTCAGTTGTCTAAAAATTATGTAAAAATATGGAAAACGTAGCTGAGACATAGTGGAATAACATATATTTTTCTCGGATTTTATCTCGACCATTTACCTAGTTAAGACGAGGCCCGAACGCGACCAAAAATCCAATTAACAACTTTAAGGGCTGTTTTAGTAACGAGAATAAAACGACACTTTCGGAATTTTCACGAAACATGAAAACTACATTTTATGGGTTATAAAACATATTTAGAGCTTGTGTCAAAGTTTCGGGTAAAACCGAGCTCGTTTGACCAAGTTCCTGAAAACGAAACTTAACTTTTTCTTCACATCTCGTAGTGTTGCAAGGGACTAATCCCGACTGCGACACTAGCCCAAGGGTCGCAATATAATTCGAATTTACAAAACCTGCGACACTAAGCTTAGTGTCGCACCAACCCTAATTTCGGCCACTGAGACACTGACCTCAGTGTCGCACCATATTCAGATTTCTTGCCTGCGACACTAATTCTAATGTCACATACTTATTGACTTTTCTGCCCGCGACACTAACTCTAATGTCGCAACCAATTGACTTCTGCCACCTGCGACACTAAACCAAGTGTCGCAATAACCCTAATTTTCAGATTTAGCGACACTGACCTCAGTGTCGCACCTCATCCTAGTGTCGCAGCTAGTCTCGACTTCGCGCAACAACTACTAAACTATATACAACACTACTCGAATATGCAATACATATACTTTATAAGTATACACTGAAACAAACTAAATAATAATGTCTTCGGGAATTATTATTACTTACAAACTTCACTGTCGCACCCCCAAATTTACTGTGCGGAAGCAAATCGGGTCGGGGCGCGACTAATCAAATATCATAAGCACATAAGATAAAGTGAACGACTCTATATGCGTCGTTTACTGCTTACATTGATATAATAAAAGTTTACAAAGTAATAATGTTTACAAAAGCTCGTAAGCTAAGTGTTAGAGATTCTAAAGCATATCTAGTTTACAAAATGTAGAAATGCATGGGAATCTCCTGATGTCTGTATGCGACTCGAGCTAAGTATCCTGAATATGAGCAGACCTACTGCTGCTGAGTACCTGAGAATACATACTAAAAGGTCAGCTAAAAGCTGGTGAGCTCACAGGTTTGTATAAATAAACATGATGTGTGAACCATGAGATTTAACGTAATGATTTGCAACCAAGCAAATAAAATATATGTATATCACTGCCATGAGCCCATAGTTTGAGCTTAACTGAGGTGTCAGGATCACAACCAAGTGCCTGAGCGAGGGTACCTCCCTGCGAATGCCTAATCTACACTCGTATGAACAAATGCTAATGCGTTCGTTTGACCAGTTAGTGCGTGCTAACCCGGACGGGGATTGTCAATCCCATATGGTACCATACACTAACAATCGCGCTAAATCCATATAAACAAACTATGTAGTGGAGGGCTTTAAAATGATTAGCAAAACAACTCATGCAGTATATATCGAGGTTTAGTACTCATGTTCACATGTAAAACAAAACGAGTATGTATTCCCACCCCGGGAGTAAAAACTGTAAAAAGTCGGGGCTATGAGACTCACCTGAGTCTAGTATGTTGCTAAGAAGCAAGTATGATGTTGCACAAGGTGATGTTGTCCGAAGACTGTAACCTGCCGGGCGTTCAAAACGCGCAAGGTTATAAGTATATGTAGACGTCTTAAAAGACCGTCCATGATAGTTGTTCATCCAACCAGTAATGTCCAAATAATTTGGTTATTTAATTGATTAGTTTGAGTTTTGAAAACATGTACGGCCGGTTGGTGAGTTTTGTAATAATGATTATTAAAAACATTATTATTATGTTGGTCTCGTTGTATACTTACAAAAGTATATATGTTATATGTTTCCGAGTTATTCCAAATATTGTATTGACGTTAAATCAATTATATTGTGATATTGTCTTGTTTGAAAAGTCGTTTACGCAAAGTTAATGTTGAACACTATTTATGAGACAATAACATTAATTACTATTCATGTGACAATAGCATTGTCGGGAAGTACTATTCAAGAGACAATAGCATTGCTGGGAAGTACTATTCATGAGACAATAGCATTGTTGGAAACACTATTCATGAGACAATAGCATTGTTGGAAAACACTATTTATGAGATAATAGCATTGTTGGAAACACTATTCATGAGACAATAGCATTGTTGGAAAACACTATTTATGAGACAATAGCATTGTTGGAAACACTATTCATGAGACAATAGCATTGTTGGAAAACACTATTTATGAGACAATAAGGTTGTGAGTCGGTTTCAAGTATGAAAGTGTTAGTTATTGCGAAAATATGATTTCATGCGACAATAGTGAAAAATACTCAATTCCGACAATAAGGTTCCGACAATAGGGCAATGCGACAAAGAATTCTCGGAGCACTATTCATGCGACAATGGTGTATTCACGGACACTGTTCATGCGACAATGGTATTGACGGATACTGTTCATGCGACAATGGTATTGTCGCAGGAATGATTTCCGATTTCGTTTAAGTATTCGTTTTCGTTTACTTGGTCAATTGTGTTCGGTTCGACCCGAAACTTTTAGAGAAGTCTTAAATATATTAACTAAGCTTTATAAAATTGTCATTACGTTTTATGGTTGACTCGAAATGTCACCTTCACCAAATTACAAAAACAGACCCTAGAGTTTATGTTTTCCAGATTTTAACTCGGTTTCGACTCGCGATTTCACCTGTTTCTAATCCGATTCAAGCCTAACCAAAAATCACACAAGTTCTCATATATGTCTAGATCATTTCTGGACTTTATGGTATTTTTATATGTTCATATACTATTTTTAACAAAATGGAAATGAATAGTGGTCGGATTTTGGTCTAACACAGACACTAGTTCAAAGATCAGATTCTACATCAAAAACCGTGTATTTCTGGAAAAGGTAAAAGAATAACTTTTTGTAGAGGACATCCATACGGAGATTTCGGTGTAAGATTCATACATTGATTCATTCTAGAACTCAAATTATAGTCGTTTTTGTGAGTTGAAATTTCTGGGCAGAAAACTGTTAACATATATGTGTTTATAAAAACGTTTTTAAACTTTCTTTTGGACATTATCAAGTCAAATGAGCAACTAAACATGTATGTATAAACATAAGACATGAAATTCTAGAGAGAGAAAGTAGTTCCTTACAAAGAAACAAGATGATCTAGAGACGGAAATGTAATGGATGTTGCTCGGTTATGCTTTCTCTACCTTTTCCTTGCTTTTAGCTTGCCAAAAGGAGGTGTTTGAAGGTGGTGGTTGATGGCGGTTTGTGGTGGTGTTGTGGTGGTCTTTGGGCCGATTTTTAGTGAGAGGGAGGGAGAGGAATGAGAGCTAGCGTGAGAGGGAGTGATGTGCTACAATGAATATGAATGTGTATGTATGTATTAGTCAATAGCATGATCCACAAAAAGTGGATCATGTTGGCATACTTTTTATTAAACAATTGGGGAAGGTAAGGTTGGTTAGATCTTGTCTAAAAAGTGTGGTATTATACCCGTGTTTGTTTACCCGATCGTTAAACGTTAATTCGTACGTTTAGAAAAATACGTATGCGTTTTATATAACGATTGAATTCCAATATATAAACTTGAAGTATTGAATAATAATACTTGGAAAACATTTATAAAAATGTTCGGTTATGATGTCGGTATTGGTTTACGGTTTCGAGTTTCGGTTGTTCAGTCGCGTAACGTTCAAATTATACGTTTTTGTTAACGATTTGAATTACGATGTTTTGAATAAATGATTTCCATTCAAAATAATATATTTTAAATTTATAAAATATATTTTGACGTTTATTCGATTGTCGGGCGCGTTTTGCGCATTTTCTGTCGTTTCTGAGCGTTTTATACAATACGAAATACTTACGTGATATTACTTAAGTAATATTTAGAATTAAATACGTTTATTAAATAATTTCATATTATTTAATATATTGAGTTTACCAACGTCTGTATTAATGAGTCGGGATCCGCCCGATATGAAAATGCACAATTGAATATAATCGCGTACGTGTATATATACATTCCAATATATATATTGATACATACAATTAGCCTAATCTAGCACTAATTACTTGTATTGGCAGATGATTAGGAACTAATAACTAGTCCTTATTTGTCGGGTGTCACATTCTCCCCTTGTTAGGAGAATTTCGTCCCGAAATTTAGCTCTGAGTCGTGCATGGAGTGGAATCTGTGAATAGCTGTGGGTACTTGAGTCGCATTTGGTCTTCCCGTTCCCAAGTGAATTCCGGACCACGCCGTGAATTCCACCGGACTTTGACGATGGGAATACGACTTTGCTTCAATTGTTTGACCTCACGGTCCATGATTTCTACGGGTGTCTCAACGAAATGAAGTTTATCATCGATATGAATTTCGTCGAGAGGAATGATAAGTGTCTCATCAGACAGACATTTCTTCAGGTTAAAAATGTGAAATGTGGAATGCACGCTGCTGAGCTCGGGTGGCAGCTGCAAACCATATGCCACTGGACCAACCCTTTCCAGGATCTCAAAAGGTCCAATGTATCTGGGGTTTAATTTCCCGCGTTTACCAAAACGGATGACACCTTTCCAAGGTGATACTTTCAAGAGTACTCGATCCCCAACCTAGAACTCGAGATTTTTGCGTCTCACGTCGGCGTAACTTTTCTGACGATCACGTGCGGCTTTCAGTCGGTTTTGAATACCAACGATCTTCTCGGTGGTCTCGTGTATGATTTCAGGACCAGTGAGTTGGCTGTCTCCCACTTCGGTCCAACAGACAGGTGATCGGCACTTACGACCGTATAGTGCCTCGAAAGGTGCTGCTCCAATACTGGTATGGTAGCTGTTGTTGTACGAAAATTCGCACAATGGTAGGTGATGTTCCCAGTTTGAATCGAAATCAACTACGCAAGCCCGTAGCATGTCTTCCAGTGTTTGAATGGTTCGTTCACTTTGGCCGTCGGTTTAAGGAAGATATGCAGTACTCATATCCAGTCGAGTACCCAATGATTTTTGAAGTGACTGCCAAAAGTGAGATGTGAAATGACTATCTCTGTCAGAAATAATCGAGATTGGAACGCTATGTCGTGATACAATTTCCTTGAGATAGATTCGTGTGAGGCGTTCCATTTTATCGGTTTCTTTGATGGCTAGGAAATGAGCAGATTTTGTGAGACGATCGACGATCACCCAAATGGTATCGCAACCGCTCGATGTTTTCGAAAGTTTCGTAATAAAATCCATGGATATCATCTCCCATTTCCACTGAGGGATTTCCGGTTGTTGTAGCAAGCCAGAAGGTTTCTGATATTCGGCTTTGACTTTAGAGCAAGTGAGGCATTTGCCGACATATGTGGCGATGTCAGCTTTCATGTTTGGCCACCAATACAACTCTTTGATGCCATGATACATCTTGTCAGATCCAGGATGTATGGAGTACTTGGACTTGTGAGCTTCGTCCATCACCAAGTCTCGTAGGTTCCCAAAACTAGGCAACCAGATTCGGTTAGAGAAGTATTTGGCCCCAGTAGGTTTGGTTTCAAATTGTTGGTCCATGCCACGCAAGGACTCGTTTTTGATGTTCTCAAGTTTGAGTGTTTCGAATTGAGCAGTGAGAATCTGAATAATCAGATCATTGTGTATAGTCATACTGAGTACTCGGACTCGAAGTGGCTTGGTACGTTCTTTTCGACTGAGGGCATCGGCAACAACATTTGCTTTGTCCGGATGATATCGGATCTCACAATCATAATCGGTAAGCAACTCGACCCATCGACGTTGCCTCATGTTGAGATCCTTTTGATCGAATATGTGCTGTAGGCTCTTGTGATCAGTAAAGATTGTACATTTAGTTCCGTACAGATAGTGTCTCCAGATTTTGAGTGCAAACACTACGGCTCCCAATTCGAGGTCATGAGTGGTGTAATTCTTCTCGTGGATTTTGAGCTGTCGGGAGGCGTAGGCAATGACCTTGTCTCGTTGCATCAACACGCAACCAAGACCTTGGTGAGAAACATCGCAGTATACCACGAAGTCATCGGTGCCTTCGGGTAGTGATAGGATAGGTACACTGCAAAGCTTTTGTTTCAACAGTTGAAATGCTGACTCTTGTTTATCAGTCCAATCGAACTTCTTTTCCTTCTGAGTCAGTGTCGTGAGAGGTTGGGCTACTTTTGAGAAATTCTCAATGAAACGCCTATAGTACCCGGCCAGTCCCAAAAACTGCCGTACTTCGGTTGGAGTTGTTGGCGATTGCCAATTTTTGATAGCCTCGATTTTAGATGGATCAACTCGATTTTAGATGGATCAACATGAATTCCTTGACTGTCAATCACGTGTCCAAGGAATTGAACGGTTTGCATCCAGAACTCACACTTGGAGAATTTAGCATATAACTCCTCGTGCTTAAGTAGTTCTAGGATGGTTTTGAGATGTTCCGCATGTTCTTGCTCGTTGTGCGAGTAGATCAAGATGTCATCAATGAATACAATGACAAACTTGTCGAGATAAGGTTTGCACACTCGGTTCATAAGGTCCATGAATACAGCCGGTATGTTTGTTAAACCGAAAGGCATGACTTGAAATTCATAATGCCCGTAACGAGTTCGGAAAGCTATTTTCGGAATATCTGAGTCACGAACTCGGAGTTGATGATAACTTGAGCGTAGATCGATCTTTGAATAAAAACTCGATCCCTGAAGTTGGTCAAACAGGTCATCAATGCGGGGGAGAGGATAACGGTTCTTGACAGTTAACTTATTCAGTTCTCTGTAATCGATGCACATGCGGAAAGAACCGTCCTTCTTTTTGACGAACAAGACTGGGGCTCCCCAAGGTGAAGTACTCGGTCCAATGAATCCTTTGTCTAGGAGTTCCTGTAATTGAGTAGACAACTCCTGAAGTTTGGATGGAGCTAACCGATACGGAGCTCGTGCCACGGGTGTTGCACCGGGCATAAGATCGATAGAGAACTCGACCTGTCTTG
The DNA here is from genome assembly GCA_949592205.1 of Helichrysum umbraculigerum. Lineage (NCBI taxonomy): Eukaryota > Viridiplantae > Streptophyta > Magnoliopsida > Asterales > Asteraceae > Helichrysum > Helichrysum umbraculigerum. Next base: position 69,678,616 of record CATIUR010000003.1, read on the forward strand.
TTGGTGGAAGACCAGGTAGTTCTTCGGGAAAGACTTCCAAAAAGTCTCGGACAATAGGCACATCCTCAAGTCGCTTCTCCTCTGACTTTTTCTCCATTACATGTGCGAGGATTGCCTGGTACCCTTTTCTCAAATACTTTCGGGTTTTCATACATGATATGATATTTAGTCTCGTCCCACCGGTCTCCCCTTGTATGATTATAGCACTACCGGTGACGAGAGGAATACGAACAATTTTATCAAAGCAGACGATCTCGGCTCGGTGTTTGGATAACCAATCCATTCCAACAATGATGTCGAAACTACCGATCTCGATAGGTATAAGATCAATGGTGAAAAGTTCATCGGCTAGTTTTAAAGTGCAATTAGGTATCACACTATCGGTTTCAATAAGTTTACCATTAGCTAATTCCACAATGTACTTAGCATCTAAGGCAACAGGTGTGATGTCAAGTAGTGAACAGAACTCATCAGATATAAAACTTCTATCAGCACCAGTATCAAATAGAACAGAAGCAGTTAAGTTGTTGAGGGAGAACTTACCCGAGACCACATTCGGGTCTTGATGGGCTTCCCCTGAGTTAAGGACGAAGGCTCTACCCCTTGGGTTGTTGTTATTGCCCTTGTTCTTCAGCTTTGGGCAGTCATTCCTGAAGTGCCCAGTGTTGCCACACTCAAAACAGGCTTTTGGTTGGCTGGAGCTGGTGTTGGTGTTGTTGTTGTTGTTGGTATTGGTACTGGTGGACCTGCAGTCTTTGGCCAGATGCCCATACCTTTGACACTTGTTACATGGAGTACCGCAGGGACCATCATGATAGCGGCGACACTTAGAGCAAAAAGGCTTGGTTCCAGTGTAGCCTTTCTTGGGTTCAGAACCAGATGTGTAAGCCTTGACAGTTTCAGGCTTCTTTGATGACTGTTGATTTTGGTTGGAGTTTCCGGACCATTTTCTCTTGTGATCCCCAGAGTTGTTACCAATGTTTGTGGAAGCATGTGTTTCTTGGCGAACCACCTGAGCCATAAGATTGTGTGCCATGCGGACGACACCTTGGATGGTCGTGGAGTTGGAAGCAGTGACCATACCCTGAATACGTGGGGGAAGTCCCCAGATGTAACGTTCGATCCTCTTGTACTCAGGATCGACCATTGATGGGCACAGCAGTGCCAGCTGATGAAAACGGGTGGTATAACCGGCAATATCATTGCCCTGAACCTTGAGATTCCAGAACTCAACCTCGAGTTGTTGCAACTCTTCTCTCGGACAGTATTCATCCTTCAACATTCTTTTCAATTCTTCCCAGTGAGTTTGGTAAGCTATGTCGATACCCGCTGTATGAATATGAGTATTCCACCAGGTGAGAGCACCATCCATGAAGGTGCAGGTGGAGTACTTGACTTTGCAGTCTTCTGGGCAGTTACAGATCCGGAAGACTGATTCCATCTTTCGATCCACCGTAGTAGACCGATAGCTCATTCGGTGCCTTTGAAGTTCAGAGGCTTGCAATTAAGGTAGTCCTTGTACGAGCAAGGTTTGGATGGAGGGGTGTTGTTTGTGGTGTCTTCAGTGCCTGAACTTTTTTGCCGAGCAACTAGAGCATCTGCTACCCCTTGGGCAACTAGTCGATTGATGTCCGCTTGGCTAAACGTACGTCTTGGAGGCATAATGCTTGAATCAACAAAGAGAAAGAGATAAGTGAGATGTCTTGTACAAAGATTATGATATATCACATATGTATATATAAGGAGGTAATATACAACAGCACAAAGTGATAATCATATTTCATTAGATAACAGAATTTAGTACAAGATACGAGTTTCCAAAAGGTACATGATCACAAGGATTACAAAAGATGTCAGGAATTTATACATCCGTGTGATTTATCAGAGTCCTACATAGCTAGTTAGATAGATTACAAGATATGTGCTATTCTAATTTCGGCTCAAGTTCACTTGTGACATGAGGGTGATAAGGTGGTCCACGGTGGATGCAAGTCTGCTGGGTTGTTTGGCATTATCTTCTGCCAAAACTAGTCGTTGCACCAATTCTCGGGAGTAATCTTCAGCTTCTTGTGAGCGTTGCTCACATTCTTCTAGACTGGCTTGTAGGAGATCAACTGTGCTACTGTCATCAATCACTTGTTGATGAATCATTTCCACAGTTTGGGTCATGCTTTCCTGTTCCTAGAAAAGTTGTACAATTCGGTCGTGTGATTGGCGTAACCAGTACATTTGTACTATGTATTGTTCGCGTTCCAAGCTCTCGAGTCTTGCCTCATGACGGTGTAGTCGAGCAGCTATCACGGGAACAGTGTGATGGATAGGTTCTTGTGTATACGAAGAAATGTCCATGGGGTTAGCAGGAACTTGTATCGCTTCCTCGGACCTCCAAGTGTTCAGAGTTGTGGGTAGCCAATCCCACTTTCGTGGATGGGTTGGATGGTCTGCCCTGGTTGAGGGGTTACCAGTGTGATAAGGGCTAACTCGAGCTGAACTGTTACCCCTTCGTTGATGTCGTGTGACTCTTGCCTCCCCAGTGGAATAATAGAGAGGTTCAGTCGATGTTTGGGGTAATGCGGTTAACTCCTCAACAGTTGGGTAAGTTTGAACTTCTACACTCGTGTCAGTCGGTGCTAGAGGAGGGATGTCTGCCATGTCTGTGGCAAGAACGTTTAGTAAGTATCGTAAGGACTATATATATATATATATATATATATATATATATATATATATATATATATATATATATATATATATATAACATATAATATAGCCTAGAGTGTCTAGCACTAACAAGTATAGATCTGGTTTCTCTCGAGGTCAGAGTCAACTAGTGTATTCCTGTTCAACATAACCGTTTCAGCTCTCACATCAACTTTCCTTAATTGTACATAGTTGATCAGGCTATGTTAAATTAAAGCCGTATGATGTAATTCCTGAACCAGTCATACCTAGTAAGGAAATACTGCCTAACGGTCATAGTCTAGGCCCACTAAATGCAACCTAGTTCACTATAACCTTAGGCTCTGATACCAATCTGTCGCACCCCCAAATTTACTGTGCGGAAGCGAATCGGGTCGGGGCGCGACTAATCAAATATCATAAGCACATAAGATAAAGTGAACGACTCTATATGCGTCGTTTACTGCTTACATTGATATAATAAAAGTTTACAATGTAATAATGTTTACAAAAGCTCGTAAGCTAAGTGTTAGAGATTCTAAAGCATATCTAGTTTACAAAATGTAGAAATGCATGGGAATCTCCTGATGTCTGTATGCGACTCGAGCTAAGTATCCTGAATATGAGCAGACCTACTGTTGCTGATTACCTGAGAATACATACTAAAAGGTCAGCTAAAAGCTGGTGAGCTCACAGGTATGTATAAATAAACATGATGTGTGAACCATGAGATTTAACGTAATGATTTGCAACCAAGCAAATAAAATATATGTATATCACTGCCATGAGCCCATACTTTGAGCTTAACTGAGGTGTCAGGATCACAACCAAGTGCCTGAGCGAGGGTGCTTCCCTGCGAGTGCCTAATCTACACTCGTATGAACAAATGCTAATGCGTCCGTTTGATCAGTTAGTGCGTGCTAACCCGGACGGGGATTGTCAATCCCATATGGTACCATACACTAACAATCGCGCTAAATCCATATAAACAAACTATGTAGTGGAGGGCTTTAAAATGATTAGCAAAACAACTCATGCAGTATATATCGAGGTTTAGTACTCATGTTCACATGTAAAACAAAACGAGTATGTATTCCCACCCCGGGAGTAAAAACTGTAAAAAGTCGGGGATATGAGACTCACCTGAGTCTGGTATGTTGCTAACAAGCAAGTATGATGTTGCACAAGGTGATGTTGTCCGAAGACTATAACCTGCCGGGCGTTCAAAACGCGCAAGGTTATAAGTATATGTAGACGTCTTAAAAGACCGTCCATGATAGTTGTTCATCCAACTAATAATGTCCAAATGATTTGGTTGTTTAATTGATTAGTTTGAGTTTTGAAAACATGTACGGCCCGTTGGTGAATTTTGTAATAATGATTATTAAAAACATTATTATTATGTTGGTCTCGTTGTATACTTACAAAAGTATATATGTTATATGTTTCCGAGTTATTCCAAATATTGTATTGACGTTAAATCAATTATATTGTGATATTGTCTTGTTTGAAAAGTCATTTACGCAAAGTTAATGTTGAACACTATTTATGAGACAATAACATTAATTACTATTCATGTGACAATAGCATTGTCGGGAAGTACTATTCATGAGACAATAGCATTGTCGGGAAGTACTATTCATGAGACAATAGCATTGTTGGAAACACTATTCATGAGACAATAGCATTGTTGGAAAACACTATTTATGAGACAATAGTATTGTTGGAAACACTATTCATGAGACAATAGCATTGTTGGAAAACACTATTTATGAGACAATAGCATTGTTGGAAACACTATTCATGAGATAATAGCATTGTTGGAAACACTATTCATGAGACAATAGCATTGTTGGAAAACACTATTTATGAGACAATAAGGTTGTGAGTCGGTTTCAAGTATGAAAGTGTTAGTTATTGCGAAAATATGATTACATGCGACAATAGTGAAAAATACTCAATTCCGACAATAAGGTTCGGACAATAGGGCAATGCGACAAAGAATTCTCGGAGCACTGCTCATGCGACAATGGTGTATTCACGGACACTGTTCAGGCGACAATGGTATTGACGGATACTGTTCATGCGACAATGGTATTGTCGCAGGAATGATTTCCGATTTCGTTTAAGTGTTCATTTTCGTTTACTTGGTCAAATGTGTTCGGTTCGACCCGAAACTTTTAGAGAAGTCTTAAATATATTAACTAAGCTTTATAAAATTGTCATTACGTTTTATGGTTGACTCGAAGGGTCACTTTCACCAAATTACAAAAACAGACCCTAGAGTTTATGTTTTCCAGATTTTAACTCGGTTTCGACTCACGATTTCACCTGTTTCTAATCCCATTCAAGCCTAACCAAAAATTAAACATGTTCTCATATATGTCTAGATCATTTCTGCACTTTATGGCATTTTTATATGTTAATATACTATTTTTAACAAAATGGAAATGAATAGTGGTTGGATTTTGGTCTAACACAGACACTAGTTCAAAGATCAGATTCTACATCAAAAACCGTGTATTTCTGGAAAAGGTCAAAGAAGAACTTTTTGTAGAGGACATCCATACGGAGATTTCGGTGGAAGATTCATGTGTTGATTCATTCTAGAACTCAAGTTATAGTCGTTTTAGTGAGGTGAAATTTCTGGGCAGAAAACTGTTAACATATATGTGTTTATAAAAACGTTTTTAAACTTTCTTTTGGACATTATCAATTCAAATGAGCAACTAAACATGTATGTATAAACATAAGACATGAAATTCTAGAGAGAGAAAGTAGTTCCTTACAAAGAAACAAGATGATCTAGAGACGGAAATGTAATGGATGTTGCTCGGTTATGCTTTCTCTACCTTTTCCTTGCTTTTAGCTTGCCAAAAGGAGGTGTTTGAAGGTGGTGGTTGATGGCAGTTTGTGGTGGTGTTGTGGTGGTCTTTGGGCCGATTGTTAATGAGAGGGAAGGAGAGGAATGAGAGCTAGAGTGAGAGGGAGTGATGTGCTACAATGAATATGAATGTGTATGTATGTATTAGTCAATAGCATGATCCACAAAAAGTGAATCATGTTGGCATACTTTTTATTAAACAATTGGGGAAGGTAAGGTTGGTTAGATCTTGTCTAAAAAGTGTGGTATTATACCCGTGTTTGTTTACCCGATCGTTAAACGTTAATTGGTACGTTTAGAAAAATACGTATGCGTTTTATATAACGATTGAATTCCAATATATAAACTTGAAGTATTGAATAATAATACTTGGAAAACATTTATAAAAATGTTCGGTTATGATGTCGGTATTGGTTTGCGGTTTTGAGTTTCGGTTGTTCAGTCGCATAACGTTCAAATTATACGTTTTTGTTAACGATTTGAATTACGATGTTTTGAATAAATGATTTCCATTCAAAATAATATATTTTAAATTTATAAAATATATTTTGACGTTTATTCGATTGTCGGGCGCGTTTTGCGCATTTTTTGTCGTTTCTGAGCGTTTTATACAATACGAAATACTTACGTGATATTACTTAAGTAATATTTAGAATTAAATACGTTTATTAAATAATTTCATATTATTTAATATATTGAGTTCACCAACGTCCGTATTAATGAGTCGGGATCCGCCCGATATGAAAATGCACGATTGAATATAATCGCGTACATGTATATATACATTCCAATATATATATATATATATATATATATATATATATATATATATATATTGATACATACAATTAGCCTAATCTAGCACTAATTACATGTATTGGAAGATGATTAGGAACTAATAACTAGTCCTAATTTGTCGGGTGTCACATTCACCAACGGGCCGCATACGTTTTTAAGTAAACAAACGAATAAACTACTTGGACATAACTAGTTGAGTGGACAACTAGCATGGATGGTCTTTCGAGACATCCACTTACTTACAACCTTATGTGCTTAGGTCATTAGGAGGTTGCGGGTTCGGAGAACCTACTTGTTGATTTAGCTTTCGGATACTCGTTTATTGATTTAAACGTAGCTTACAAAGACTCAGGTGAGTCTCATTGCCCCATTTTTACTGTTTTTACTCTGGGGTGAGATACATTGCTCTGTTTTACATATGAACACAAGTACTACTACTAATTTACTTTTATATGAATTGCAGGAGTCACGATATAATCCACTGAAGTCCTCCTATCATAGTTGTTAGTTATGGAACTTAAGCGTGAGTATTAGTAAATGGATCCATTTGGGACTGACAATCCCCGCCCGGGGTAGTAGCGCTACCACAAACTGTTCCCTGGAAACGGGCGTTTGATACTTGTTACTTATGAGTGTTTTGGATTAGCACTCACGGGGGCAACTATACGGTACTTGGTTGTACCACTTACTGTTAAGCTTCGACTATGAGCTCATCGCAATTGTATATACACTTTATTGCTTGGTTGCAATACACTTATCTACGCATACATGCAACATTGATGAAATCTTGTGGTTCATAACTTATACTTTACTGGTAAACCTGTGAGCTCACCAACATTCGTGTTGACCTTTTAGCATGCATTCTCAGGTACACATACGGAGTAGGTTTACTCCAAGATATCTTAGCTAGAGTCGCATGATTTTACAACTACATTCACGGAGATTCTTCCGCATTACTTTTTGTATATCGTTATGTAATAGAATCTCCCACTTTATACGCGGACTCTAGGGGAACTACACTTTTGTTCCGAAAACACTATGTTTTTAAACACTTATTTATATGGAAATGTATCTATTTTTCAAAATGACTCATGTAGAGGTCGTTCGTTGTATCTTGGTGTTATGATATTTGATTAGTCGCGTCCCGACCCGAATTGCTTCCGCTGTACAAAATTGGGGGTGCGACAGTTTGCTATGATATGAGTTATGCTAGAGTAGTTAGATCTTTATGCCATGTTGTTACTTAGCCTGTATGAATTTAAAATGTATCTGAACTTATGAACTAAACCTCCAATGTTTATCTATCCAACTTAAGCTGTGGTTAGAAACATCTCACTAGAACTTGGCCACTTACTAGTGATATGTCCTCTACCTATTCTATGCCTAATGATCACTGAACTCGACATAGCTGTGTTCTCTTGATTGAAATATATCCAACAGAGACATAGAGTGTAGGATTAGAGATAGATTAGGTTTGTGTTTATCTGTTAGATATCTTTGAAAGAACTTTCGGGAAGACAGTTTTAGCATGCAACATTCCTAAGGCAACAATCAAACAAGAACATGCAATAGGATGACATACAGTCAAATAACTTAAACCTATTCATTTCAAATGATTAATGATTGGATCATAGATATCCCCAGTTACTATCAATAATTGTATGATTGGGGTTTTCAAATACAGGATAACTTTATACAGTAGATTAACATGCATGGAATAGTTATATATGATAATTTATATGATTAATGATAAACAATTCAACTGATAGTTAGTCCGACTATCCCAACTTGTTCTGCGAGTTAACTCATGATCATGTTATTGTTCAATCAACAATTCATTCCATGATACAGACGTCTCTGATGACCGAGATTGGGGACCAGGATTCGAGGATAGTTGTCAGTTGAATTGGTCTGTACATTTGGGAGAATTTCCGGTGTACCCGACATTCTATAAATGTCATCCATGTGATATATTATTTATTTGATTGCAGACAACTCTACGTTTGATATATAATAGGGATAAGTGTCTGAGAATGTATCAAACTTTGGCAAAATCTCTATTATATGTATCAACTTTCCAAACCTCTATTACATACAATTTCTATTACATACAATTAGCATAAATCGAAAGTTGGATAGTTGAATTGTCAAAATCTCTATTACATACAATTAGCATAAATCGGAAGTTGGATACATATACAATAGAGGTTTTGAAAGTTGATACATACAATAGAGATTTTGACAAAGTTTGATACATTTTCGGATACTTAGCCCTATATAATAGGATCGTAGTTATAGCTCATTAGAGAATATACGAAAATCCATTAGAGCAATATGAAACCCTAATTGATACAACGGAAAAGCCGTAAAACGTCCGAGTATCCGGTATAGCGCTAAAAACACCAGTTGGTGTAGTACAAATGCGTGGAAGCCATGGAAAGGCCATAGCAAGAATACTTTGCATCATGTAAGTTTCCGAGAACTCAATCCCACTGGATTAGTCATCATACCTAGTAGCCTTATTCCCCATAACTACTCACTAATAGCATACACCGATATCATAGTAAACACTCACGTTATTCACTGTCATACGAGTCTCCGTACAAATCCCTTTTTATTTACTTTTAATTCTTGTACTCAATTAATAAACAAAACAAAACCTCCCTCCAAAAGTTAAAAATCCAGCTGAATTACAAAAGATGTTTAATCCTCCTAAGATCCCATGCCCGTTGTAATTTGAAGAACGACACTTGAGTCATACGTACCGCTTACTACCCTAGTAACCCAATTAGGTTCATAAGTAGTATACAGCTTAGGATTCCCCAACTCTATAAATTAAAAAACTCAACACTCGATGCGCGCCTCTAGTAGCCAGTCCAACGACAGGGTAACTCCTACCGACCGTTGGAAGCCACGTCAATACATACTAGAGATATTTTAGTAAAGTTTAATACATTTATAAATACTAATCCCTATGTTGAATTATGAATGTATTATAGTTACTATATATCCGGAGTCGGAGATGCAACAACAGTCTCTTCTTTAACTTGCAAATAGCTATTTTGAGAAGAATCAAAATTGACGTCACCTAGTAACTAATGAATCTGAATAGTACATTCAACAAGCTAAAATTCTTTTGTTTAATTGCATATTTTATGTTGGGGATTAAGGGTGTGTGATGATAATCGTAGATATTTCTTAAAATTGTGTAAACATTTTCTCAATAAAGTATTTCAACCCTTTACTGCATGGGTTCACGAAATCAATATTGGGATAAAACTAAGAAAAACACTTTGAATCTTGGAGGAGAAACAAAGTAAAATTAGAGAGAGTTATTTTGTTTTTGTATCTAAAAAATGAGAACCTTTTGTTATTTCCAGAATTCGGTTAGCGGTTGGTGAGAAATCAACGGTCACACCTTTTCGCGAACAGATGCAACGTTTACAAACGGACATCATGTCTATCCATTTTTGCTAGAAAACTGGTACAGAGATCGAGATTTATTATATTTAATATATATTCAATACAGGCGCGCTGCCCCTTGACCCCCGCAAGGAGGCACAACCCCCTTGACCCCTGCTATTTAATGGTGATGTTCAAACTAGTTTACACGAGTGTGCACTCCACACTTACTCGTTTTATAACTCAACTTGGAATAGCGTTTGGTTTCAAACAAATCCTAATTACACTAAAATTACCAACATATCCTCCAATTTTAGTGTATTCATCGATTTACTAAAATAAATAAAACAAACAATACGATAACCAAACTCATGCATAAATGAAAATGTCACGAATATTGAATTTCCACCTTAGTATATTATACATTCTATATTCTAAAATCAGGGTGTTCTAATGATTGAACCCATCAAATGATTATATGAATATATGAAGACAATATACACATAAGTTTTACAACACTCTATTGATTATTCTTGACACTATTACAAGCCAGGTGTCCCTATCCATTAGAGAGTATATCGGAAACCAAGTCCAAGCTCCTTTGAAGCGGCAAAACTTCATATTCACATAGGTAGCTCCTTTTAATCTTGCTCATGCATTTGCAAGTTTTTAAAAGATCTATTAAGAAGATACACTTCAACCTAACCATCACTTATAGGTCCGAACACATACCTTTGGGAATATATTAATAATAACACGCAAAAAGTTAAGTTTTTACGTACATTAACTCCCGCATTTTAGGCACAAAGTTAGCAAGAACACACTTTAAAAGACATTATACATTAAATTTTGTTAACTAAGTCAAAACGGAAGTGATGTATATAAAATCACTAAAAACGGCACGAAAGACATGTGAATAAGAGAAAAAACGTTCTAGGGCACTCTTGTTCACCCTTTTTAATGAAGTATGACTTATACTCTGAGTTACGACCTCTAATTAGTGTCATATTGTTCGCCTGCTACTAGCCGTATACGGCCCAGCTCAACCCATGTGAAAAACGACATGCGCGCCCGTATACTTGCCCTAGCCAGTACAAAATTCCATTATTTTTATTCATCTCATAAATACGGTTGGGAATTTAGAAGCAAAAATGCGGTTGAAATATACGGATGGACAACTTCTATATATTGAGGCTTCCTCCTCTAAATCCAAATCATCTTTCATTCTCACATTACACACTTCACGTCTTAATTTCATTTCTGTATGTTTTTGTTTTATTTTCATTTTGGTTTCTCTCTCTAGAGTTTCCTCTCCTTAGAGAGATAGTTAGTTAGTTAGTTAGTTAGTTAGTTAGTTTATTAGTTAGTTAGTTAGAGATAAAGTAAAGGAGCTAGCTTTGTAATCATGGTGTAACGGCATTTTGGTTCAAAACTATGCGTTTCTCAATATTACTCCCACTTAATTTCCTGGTGATATCTATTTTCTCATACTTATACTATATATGTCTGAATCTTGCACCTGCATTTGCAAGTTTTTAAAAGAGCTATTAAGGAAAAATATACTTCAACTTAAACGTCACTTACAGGTCCGAACACATATCTTTGGGAACATATTAATAATAACACACAAAAAGTCAAGTTTTTACGTACTTTATCTCCCGCATCTTAGGCACAAAGTTAGCAAGAACACACTCTAAAGGACATTATTCATTAAATTTAGTTAACTAAGTCAAAACGGAAGTGATGTATATAAAATCACTAAAAATGGCACGAACAACATGTGAATCGGAGCAAAAACGTTCTAGGGCACTCTTGTTCACCCTTTTTAATGAAGTATGACCTATACTCCGAGTTAAAACCTCAAATTAGTGTCATTTAGTTCGCCTGCTACTAGCCTTTTACGGCCCAGATCAACCGTATATGCTTTGCTACTGCCCGAATTCACCCTAGCTCACGTGAAAAATGACATGCGCGCCCGTATTCTTGCCGTAGCCCGTTCAAAATTGGATTTTTATTCATATGATAAATACGGTTGGGAATTTAGAAGCAAAAATACGGTTGAAAAAAACGGACGGACAACTTCTATATATTGAGGCTTCCTCCTCCAAATCCAAATCACCTCTCATTCTCACATTACACACTTCACTTCTTAATTTCATTTCTTTATGTTTTTGTTTTATTTCATTTTGGTTTCTCTATCTAGAGTTTTTTCTCCTTAGAGAGATAGTTAGTTAGTTAGAGATAAAATAAAGGAGATAGCTTTGTGAAACGCCCCAAAACTTTAGAATTTTTTTTTTTTTACATACACAAAAACACAATTTATTAGGTCCCATTAACCATGACTCAGTAATTTAAACCAACATAAAACATATATGACTTATATATATAAGCTGAATCCAAAAATCACAAAATCACGAGGTACCCGCCGGGTAACCCTCTTACCCGTCGGGTACTACTTGTACCCGCCGGGTACACCCTTTTAGCCCAACTTCTGTTACCGAGAACACACTAGTACCCGCCGGGTACTAATCCTACCCGCCGGGTAGTACATAATTCCTGCAGACCTGCATTTTTAATTAATTACCAAAATACGAATTTCAAACGCGCATAAAATTTAAACCGTAAAGACTTAGACCTAAAAATTTGCAGGCACCTTTATATCAATAAAATGAACATTTCCCTTTTTGTACTTTTTCAAATTTTCTCAAAACGCCAAATCTAGACCTATGACCATTTTAGACCCAAAACGCCACTTTTACTTGACATACCAAAATGCTCACCACTTACAATCTGATTATGTCCCTTTGTACACTTCATTATCATGTCAAAACAAACTTAGAGAATTAAACCAAAATGCCATAACACCATTTTATTCAAACATAGTACTTAAACGCTTCTTTGACCCAAATAGACACCATTTTGACCCATTTAACTAAATGATCATATTCTGACTAAAACTTCAACCAATCTTAATCATGTTTGACTGTTTCAACATGATTGACCATACTTTAACTTCTATATCACCAATCACTCAAGACTTTGACACTTTGACAAATTCCACACATTTTAACATAACAACATTATTTATATACATAACGTCTCCAACATGTCTCAACATGCATACATATTCAACTACATATTCAAGTTGACTTTCAAAGTCAACATACCATACAACAAAAGACACTTTTCATGTTTGACTTTCAAAAACCTTGACACGTGGGCGTATTACCCAAGTTGAACATAAAACGATAAGTAAGGAGAATACTTGCCACTTGCTACCCGTAGCTATCTATACTTATCCTTCATAATCCCTTTCTCTTCTCTTGACCCGAAGTACCTAAAACATGAAACATGGAAGGAATAAGCACAACCGATTAGTGAGCATATAGACAACTAATCAAATGATTCACAACACTATGAAACAATCACCACATATTGTCTTACTCAATGTTCATCGAAACAACATATTAACACTAAACACTATGCGGATCCGCGGCTATAAGAAACAAGGCATAAGGTACCAAATCACGTCGAAATGGTTACCAAATTAAGAAACAAGTCTATGCTAGCAACGCTAGCTAATCTTCCACGTGATTGTATGATCCTCTTGCTCGTAAGCAATCCGGAAACACATACAATCATTCGTATATTTCAACATTTACCATTAAGATACATAATTTACAAAAAACATCCACATGGTTGTATGATCCTCTTGCTCGGAAGCAATCCGGAAACACATACAACCATTATCAATTAGTCCCTATAATACTCACCTTGAGATTTAAAACGATGAATTATAACAATTAATCAACGTACAATCTCCACGTCTTTAACACCTATCAATCATTCATAGAAACAAACAACATACTTTAACACTACTAATCATCATAATTAAACATTTAACAACATCACTCCTCCCCCACTTAGAATCATTCTAGATTCACCTTTTTAAACCACTGACATAATCATTCCACTTATCATGATAATTACTCTTATTACTTAATTACATGAAATTCTTGTTAAAACACCATTACAACTTTCTTTTAACATCACTAATCATATCTCTAACCAAATTTCATCTTTTCATAAATATTTCATAGAATCCTCATAATCAATCAAGAACACTAACAATTAATCATCAATCTTAAGTTGTAATATCATTATCTACAAGCTTTATAACACTAATAAACAATAATTCTAACACTTTGAAACCCTAATTTCGTAGTAGTTTAACCAATTTTTATAAAACCCATCAAACCCCAAGAACTAGGTTAGAAAATGGAAGAATCTTACTTCCAACAATTATAAAGATGAAGAAGATGGTGAAAGGAAGTGATTATAGAAGGATTAAAGCTTGAATCAAGGTTTAATTTTAGAGATTTGGTGATGGTTGTGACTCCTGCGTTTTCTTCAGCTTAGGGAAAGAATTTTGAGAGTGTTTTAGAACATATGAGACAATTCTCCAGCCTTTCACGTATATACCCAACTATTTAATTTAATTCCTTTAATTTTACATTCTGGAACTAATAAATCGTTTACGTTTTCTATTGTATCTTATTATTTAAATAATAATACTTCATAATAATTATATATTCGCATACGAAATTAATAACCTGAAATTGGGGTGTTACACTTTGTAATCACGGTGTAAGAGCATTTTGGTTCAAAACTATGTGTTTCTCAATATTACTCTTGCTTAACTTCCTGGTGATATCTATTTTCTCGTACTTATTCTATGTCTTAATCTTGCACCTTGATTGTATGATATGTGGTTTGATTATTGCCATGATTATTGAGTAGTGTACAATTGCGTTTGTTGAAATGTAAATATTTAGAAGTAGGGATAATGTTAAATTCATCTTTAATTTCATATACTTGGGAATTACGTAGTATTAAACTCTGCTATGTTTGAACTTATCATGCATCTAGACCCAATTTATGGATTACCCTTTCCAGTCATTCGCGTGACTGCTACTTTAGGCTTAGAAACCGATCACGTCTAAATACAGTAGTTAGTTATCCATGTTATCGTATGAAGCAATGGAGTTATTGTAAATCGGTTGAGTACTTGGTATAGCGATAGAAACACCACTTGTGTAGTACAACGTGGAAGCCCCGAACAACCGTCGGTACCACATTGTGAGTTACCTAGGAAATCTAGAACACAGTCTAAACAATAAAGCTATGGAAACGTTAAAACTGGAATACGTTGTGAACTTGTTTAGGGACGAATGATCGATCGCAAATGAGATTCTAGATCATGATAGAAGTATTTGCGATATTAAATTGTAGGATCATAAGTCTAGATAGGAAAGTCTAGCCCATCAGTGGTTCAAGATTCTTGAACCCCTAGACTTTACAAAACTGATAGTTCAGAATAACAAGTTAATAATTAGTAGACGATTAGGTAATATAATTTTAATTTAGGTGTTAAGAACGGTCAAAATATCCTTAATTGTAGTCTCTTACCTTATTCATGCACCCTTTATGGGACACTAGTTTTCACAAGACAGTGTGGGGGGTTGAACAGTCTGATATGATCAGAATCACGATAGCCTAAGTTTCATAACATACTTATTTAGGTTCTAGACCAAACAAGTAGGATCCTAGTGTTTACACCTACAATCCCTCTATCAATTAATTGATTATGTTTCCAGTTGTCTTTATAATGAACATCATACCATAACAACTGATTTTTGAAGTTTCAACAACCACTCTCTATCTATCTACCTAATCTGCTGATTCGAACAAAACCCCACTAAATCTGCCTACTTACACAAACCCATCCTGATCGCAAACCTTATCTTTGGCATAAACTTCGTTTCATTTCGCTTCGATTGAAGAACGATCTCATGTTATAATTGCCTCTTACTCACTCAATGTAGTAGGTAGTACTTATAAGTTGAGCTCAGCTTATTACAAATCATAAAATCACGCTAACACCTCTATCGGTTCGTCCAGTCCTCCTCCGACAAGGACGGTTCCTTTCCAAGGTGAATTCCAACCAACCGATCGGGACTTATTAATTAACACGTGCTCCAATCTCTAACGCTAAGCTTTCCACATTGAACTCAGCTTCTAACATTGTATTAAAAGGGAATTAGGTGTCTCATAATTAGAGATCTATATGGGCTTTGATCTCAATCCTATAGCCGACGTGCACACTAATTCCTTAACTAATCCCTTGGTCAAGTGATCTACCAAATATGTTTAGTGTAACATAACCTACAGAGATCACTCCATTCGTTATTAACTCACGAACCATGATGTGTCTAACACCTAAGTGTCTAGAATTCACATTATATATCTTAATATAGGCTTTAGCCCAAGTTGCAAAACTATTACAAAGGAATCTCATATATCACATTTCTAATCCATTCTACCTCTATACCACCGGCAGTCAATGCTACAAACTCGGATTCCATAGTAGAATGAGTAATACATGTTTGCTTCTTTGAAGCCCATGAAATAGCACCTCCTCCCAGCAGGAATACCTAAGTAGTTGTAGAAGAATGATCTTCAAAGTTGGTAATCCAAGTTGCATCGGAATAACCTTCTATAACTGAAGGAAAAACACTATACATCAAACCATAATCCATGGTATCCTTAAAATACTTGGAAACTCTCTTAATTTCTTGTCAATGATGATTACTGGGATTACGTTTGAATCTAATAAATTTTTCAATAGCATAAGCGATATCCGGCCTGATGCTAGTCATTGCATACATCAAGCAGCTAATAGCTCTTGAGTATTCAAGATGAGAGATTGCATTACATGTATTAGGCAATAGTTTAATATGTGGATCCATGGGAGTGCTCACCGAAGAACAATGCTCTCAGTCAAATTTCTTGAGTATTTTCTCAATATAATGAGATTGTGTAATGACAATCCCTTCCTCCTGACGTTTTATCTTTAAACCAAGACTTACATCAGCCTTCCCCATATCTTTCATTGAAAACTTAATTTGATGGGAAAAATTCATTTGTTTGATCAGCTTGATCTTGATCCGTTCCAAATATCCACATGTCATCAACATATACACAAATGATGAATCCTTTACCATAGTTGTCAAATTTGCTATAGACACACACTTGTCCGATTGATATAATACAAAACCACTAGACAAGACAACCTCATCAAACATTTGATGCCATTGTTTTGGAGCTTGTTTAAGCCCATACAATGATTTGATTAGTTTACACACCTTAATTTCATTTCCAGGCATAACAATCCCTTTGGGTTGTTTCATATACACTTCCTCCTCCAAATCACCATTCAAAAACGATGTTTTAACATCCATTTAATGTATAACAAGATTGTGAATTGCTGCCAAAGGAATCAACAATCATATTGTGGTGATACAAGAAACCGCAGAATAAGTGTCAAAATAGTCGATCACTTCCTTTAGTCTAAAGCCTTGGATAACCAATCTGACTTTATACTTATCAATAGTTCTATTGACTATCTTCTTCTTCTTGAAGATCCACTTGTAACCCAAAGCTTTACATCCAGGTGGTAAGTCCGTAAAAACCCGTGTATTATTCTCCATTATTAATGCTATCTTGTCATCAATTGCTTCTTTCCAGAGTGCAACATCACGAGATTTCATAGCTTCATCATATGTCTTATGATCCTATTCTATACTGAAACAGTTAGACTATAGAGATTGAATCTCATCTCTGGATCCTTCAACAAAATAAAGCTGAAAATCAATACCGTATGATTTAGCTATTCTAGCTCTTTTACTTCTACGGGGCTCTATTGGTTGTATTAGAGTATCATCGTAATGTCTCCCTTTCCACCTTCACTAGAACCTGGTAACATATCTTTAGGTCTAGATATTGACGAGAAACGATTCTCATCAAATATTGCATCCCTTGATTCTATTAGAGTGTTAACCGAAACAGAATCAGTGGGTTCTATAATGTAAAACCTATAGGCCTTGGGATGCTCGGCATATCCAATAAAGATGCAATCAACACCTTTCTCATTCAAAGTAGTCCTTTTAGGATCCGAAAGTCTAACAACCGCTTGACAACCCCAAACTCGTAAATGAGACAAGTTAGGTCATCTTTTGTGCCAAAGTTCATAAGGGCTATTTGTTCCTCTTTTATTAGGAACCTTATTCAATAAATAACATACCGTTAATATGGCATCCCCCTAAAACTCGTCACTCAAACCGGAGTAAGATAACATGAAATTTAACCATTTCTTCTAAGAGCTCTATTTTCCTTTCAGTGACACTATTTTGTTGTGGTGTAGATGGAGCAGTAGTCTCATAAATGATTCCTACTAATTGGAAAATAATGGATCATAATATTCTCCACCTCTATCGGTACATAAAGTTTTGATC
This sequence comes from Helichrysum umbraculigerum, assembly GCA_949592205.1. Lineage (NCBI taxonomy): Eukaryota > Viridiplantae > Streptophyta > Magnoliopsida > Asterales > Asteraceae > Helichrysum > Helichrysum umbraculigerum. The sequence continues at coordinate 69,696,733 of CATIUR010000003.1, forward strand.
TTAAAATTTTGTTGCAATTCAACTTATGTATTATAGATTCTAAATTTATCAAGGGCTTCATCTTTAGTATGAACTAAATAAACATAGCAAAACCTAGATGCATCATTTATAAATGTAACAACATATTTCTTGCTTCCTAAAGATGGTGTAACATGAAAATCACATAAGCCACTACGTATCAATTCAAGTATTATAGAACTTCTAGTCATACTCTTGAAAGGTTTTCTAGTGATTTTATAAGTTCGCATGCAAATGTAACATTTTTCGTTGTTTATATCAAGAGCAGGAATTAAATCATCTCTACACATAGCTAGAACTTTTTTATAGTTACGTGTCCTAATATAACATGCCATAAAGAAGATTCAACAGATTTAGAACAAGCCATATCAACATAACTAGAATCACTTGGAACTTTCTTTAAATTCATTATAAACATTCCACGATTATAATACCTAAATACTACAAACACACTAGACTTCGATAAGATATACTTATCAGATTCATACACTTGCTTGTAACCAAGCTTATATAATATAGACCCAAACATTAAGTTCTTTTGAAGTTTAGGTATATACAACACATTATACAAAGTAATAGTTTTTCCCGAAATCAATTCCAATTCCACACTTCCGTGTCCACGAATAGGAGCATAATGATCATCACCCATGTAGAGAACTGATGTTTCATCCACCGGTTTAAATGATTTGAACCAAGAATGATCTTTAGACACATGAGTTGTGACACCGAAATCAATCCACCACAGTACAACATCATCCTGTACATAAAATATCTTAGAAATCATTGAGACGGAATGGTGGAAAAAATTGTCCTAAACATGCTCTAAATTCTGACCTTGGTTTTGGGATTGGTCCTTAGAACCATTTCCCGAACAACTCGTGCTTGCCCCATTATTCTTCTTCATCTGGAAATCCCTTTTGAAATGACCAGGTTTGCCACATATCCAATAGCTATTTTTCTGTTTCTTGTTAGAACCATTCTTGAAATCCTTATCCATGGAATTCCTTTTCTTTCCTTCGTTGTTATTCTTGTTGTTTCTACCCTTTCCACCATCATCAATCATATCAACAGATGGTCCATCAACTTCCTTTCCTTTGCATTTGCCACTTTCTTGCATCCTTAGAGATTCCTCTATACGCAAGTGGCTACCAGGTTGTATTAGAGACAACTCTTCCTTTCCGTGTTCAAACTGTGTTTAAATTCCTTCCATGAGGGAGGAAGTTTATCAATCACACAAGACAATTTGTGACACCCGACGAATTAGGACTTGTATTAGTGCCTAATCACTTCGGTAATACATGTAATTAGTTCTATGTTAGGCTAATTGTGTATCATTATATATATTTGGTGAAATATATACACGTACGCGATTTGTTTAAATCATGCATTTTTATATCGAATGGATTTCGATACACTTCTTACGGACATTGGTGAAACTTTTAATAAATAACATAAATCTATTTAATATTTAAATAGTAGTTATTTACATTATATTATTATGTATTAATAATATACGAAACAATGTACGTTTTGTTTAAAACGTAATTGACACGAATTAAACGCGCGAAACGCGCCCGACAAACGAATAAAGTTCAAGTTATATTTTATAAATCAAAATAAAGTATTTTGATTAAATACTTTTGTTAAATATATTGCGAATATACGACAACAATTTTATCGTTTAAAAACGTTACGCGATTAGTTAAAACGCAAAACGAACGCGCAAATCGAGAACGACAACGTAACGAAACATTTTATAAAATGTTTACTAAGTATTTTAAATAATACTTCAATAGAAAAATATACAAAATTATATCGTTCACAAAACGCGTATAATAAACGTCTAACGTCTAATTAAACAACGAAACGATCGGGTAAACGAGCACCGCGCGTCACGTAGCTTTGGGAAATGAATTAAACACCCACATGAGGGTGGGACACACTGAAAATCTGCTGGAAACCAGCCCCATGCCCATCCCTCTCCTCCTTGATGATTACTTCACTCCACCACACCATACCTCATTCACCATCTCCTCACTCTTTGATTTCTCTCCTCCTTCTCTCTATTCTCTCTCTCTCTCAAACGACTTGGAGGCTGTCACCAGCCACCACCACAATCCCCCATCACCACCAAACATCCACCATACAACCGCCATAGAGCCACCATCGGCCGCCACTCGGAAAATCAAGAAAACGCAAGTAAAAGAGCTCTCGGCTTAGTTTCTTCGTCTCTTCATCATTTTCTTTGTAAGGAACTTCATCACTCATTAATTTTACTTTCTTAACATATATATACATGTTAGTATTCTCACTCAACCATAAAATGTCCAAATAATAAACCGAAACGCGATTTAAAACTCGAAAACTGGAGCTTAATCTTCCTGTTCAGATTCTGTTCAAATTTCAATGATTTTTTTAAAATTCATTTTAACATGAAAATAGATGTTTCTTAAGCCTAAAATATAGTACAAGAAGTAAGGTTTCTGAAAAAAAAATTTGTAACATTTTGACTTCGTTTGCTATTTTAAAAAAATTTTCTCCGGTAACATAGAATTACTGTTCCGGCGGACAGAAACTTTCTGTAACTTCTCGAGGCCATATCTCGAGTTCTAGACCTCAAAAACGTGTGAGACCACTTGGAAAATCTTGGTAATTTTGTATTCTACAAAAAGTTCTTCTATGGCCTGACTTGAAAACCCACGGATATAAGTGTAAAAATAGGATCTTTGGACTGAACTCACTTCCAAACCAAATCTGACCACTCCTCATGTTTATTTTTGTTAAAAATAGTAAACGAAGATATAAAATTACCATAAAGTGCAGAAATAAATTCAACACCTAGAAGAATATGTGTGATTTTTTGTTAGGCTTGATTCGGGCTAGAAGATGGTTAAATCGAGTGATTTATCGAGTTAAAAATCTGAAAATATAATGATTAGGGGCTGTTTTAGTCATTTTACAAAACCGACACTTCGGGTCAACCATAAAACGTAACGACAATTTTCTAAAGCTTATTTAACATATTTAAGACTTCCCTAAAAGTTTAGGGTCAAACCGAACACGTTTGACCTAGTCAACGAAAATGAACACTTAAACGAAATCGGAAATCACGCCTGCGACAATACCCCATTGTCGCATGAACAGTGTCCGAGAATACCCCATTGTCGGAATCGATTATCGGATAATTGATTATTTTCACGATTGTCGCATGAAATCACATTGTCGTAATAACTATTGTTGGATTAAACCCGATTGTCGCAGCATCATTGTCGCAAAAACTAATACTTTCATACTTGAAACCGTCTCAAAATCGCTATTGTCTCATGAATAGTGATCGCTATTGTCTCATGAATAGTAAATCCCGACAATCTTATTGTCTCATGAATAGTGATCGCTATTGTCTCATGAATAGTAAATCCCGACAATCTTATTGTCTCATGAATAGTGATCGTTATTGTCTCATGAATAGTAATTCAACACTAACTTTGCATAACCGACTTTTCAACAAACAATATCACGATATACTTGATTTAACGTCAATACAATATTTGGAATAACTCGGAAACATATGACACATATACTTTTGTAAGTATACAACGAGACCAATATAATAATAATGCTTTTAATAATCATTATTACAAAGCTCACCAACGGGCCGTACATGTTTTCAACATACAAACAAACAACCAAATCATTTGGACATTTCTAGTTGAATGAACAACTAGCATAGATGGTATGTTGAGACGTCTACACATATTTATAACCTTGCGCGTTTTGAACGCCCGGCAGGTTACAATCTTTGGACACCACTACTTATAGTACTCCATACTTGCTTCATTGCAACATATCAGACTCAGGTGAGTCTCATAGCCCCTCATTTTAATGTTTTAAACCCAGGGGTGGGAATACATGCTCAGTTTTATTTACATGTGAACACAAGTACAAAACTCGATATATTGACTGCATGAGTTGTTTTTACTAATCATGAAGCCCTCCACATCATAGTTTGTTAGTATGGATTTAGCGCGAGTGTTAGTGTATGGTACCATATGGGATTGACAATCCCCGTCCGGGGTATTCGCGCTACCACGACTGCGGTCGAACGGACGCATTATCATTTGTTCACACGTGTGTATGATTAGGCACATGCAGGAGGCAAACTCGATCAGGCACTTGATTGTGATCCTGACCCCTCAGTTAAGCTCAAACTATGAGCTCATGGCAATAATATTGATGACACGCAAATAGTCATGTTTTTACGTGCATTAATCTCACCTTTTTAGCCCGATATGTGACGAAACTAATCAAAATAGATACTTTATCATTAAAACTCATCACATGGGCCAAAATATAGACAATGTTTCAAAAGTCAACTAAAATGGTCGAAAAACACGATAAGTCTAACGAATACGATCATAAGCATTCCCGTTCACTCGTTCTAGCACTTTTTGAGCTACACAAAGAATTATGACCTCTAACTTATGTCATTTTCTTCGTTAGGAAAATACGAACGCGTGGATATAAAGAACGCTCAAAACGGACATTGGATGAAGAAGTTACGCTCGAACGAAGAAACGAAGAACCGAGGAATCAGCATACGGGAGAGCTAGACCGTATACGGCCAAACCTAGACCGTATACGGCCTAGCTAGACCGTATACGGCCTAAGCCCAGCCGTAAATGGCCTGGTTCGACCGTATACGGTTGATGCTCAACCGTATGCGCTCCAGTTCTCCCGTATTTGCCCTAGCTCAACCGTATCGTGCGTTTGGGCGATAAAAATCAGGTTTTTATTCGGGTTTGCGATACGGTTGTGCATTTGAAGATTGGGATACGGTCTACGGATACGGTTGTGCATTGCCTATATATAGAAGCCTCATTTCACCATTTCCACACACTTCTCATCCACCACATTCTCACACACACACTTTCTCTCTCTACTCTCTCTCTAGAATAAATTAGTTAGTAGTTAGTTTAGTTAATCTAGTAGGGTACGAGCTTTAAGCTCTTTTGTAACGGAGGTGCTCCGAGACTACGGTGTCGCACGATTTGTAATAATGCTTTGTCAGGTTCTATTATAATCTCTATCTTGTTATTTTAAATAATGTTGTGCTGTTGCTATGCTTGTTTAGAATTACTTGCTAGGATTATTGCCATGCTTAGCTAGACAAATCGGTGTTTGCTATGATAGTTGCCATGCTAGGGTAGTTATACTTAAATCATGCTGTTACTCTGTCTGTATGCTGTTGAGATATATTTGAATCTATGAATTGAATCTCAAATTTTTATCTATCCAACTTATGCTATAGTTAGTAACATCCTTCTAGGCTTGGCCAATTGCTAGTTGTATGCCGCTAATTATTCTGTGTCTGATGATCGTTGAACTCGACATGGCCGGTGTTCTCCTGGTTGAGATATTACCGGAGGGAGACACGGAGCGTAGGATTAGAGATAGATTAGATTCAGGTCATTTAACAAGTGTCTTTGAGAGAACTTTCGGGACACTTGTGACTTAACTATGTACCCCGTCACTCTGCATGATTGATCCATGCTATGCTACCTTACTGCATGTTCTTGTTTGATTGTTGCTTAGGGTTTGCATGCTAGTATCTGTTATGCTGATTAGTTACATGATTAGGTTTTCGAATATTTATCAATTGCATACACCAGTTTAACATGCATAGAATAGTTAAAATGATTTATATGAAATAATGATGAACAATTTAATCAGCCGTTAGACCAGATCATCCCAACTTGTTCCGGTAGGAAACTCCTGTTCATGTTTTTGTTTATTCAACAATTCATGCCATGATTCGGATATCTCAAATGTCCGAGATTGGGGAAAAAGACTCGAGGATGGTTGTTGGTTAAATTGGTTGCTACATTTGGGACAACTTCCGGTGTAGTTTACATTCCATAACTGTTATCCACGTGACATGTTATTTATCTGATTGCGGACAACTCTACGTTAGATAGATAATAGGCTAGGAGTTATGGCTCATTAGGAAATATAACTGTCATCTTAACTAAGGTTTTATCCCATTAACTACCCCTAAATAGCATGAGTAATTATCATAGTAAACACTTGCTTCACCTATAAGTTCTCGTTGCCACCTCACCCCCACTTTACTTTATTTTAATTTAATTTTAGATAATTAGTAGTTAGTCAAAACCAAAACCAACCAAAAATCTCTTTTAGCTAAATCCCCATAGATAACTAAAGTCCTAGATCCCATGCCCGTTGTAGTTTGAAGAACGACCCTAGGTCATACCTATCGCTGTACTCACCCATAGCTTTAGTATACTTAGGCCCAGCAAAAACAAATTTTAAAAACCCATTGATCTTCGACGCGATCAAGCTTTTGGCGCCGCTGCCGGGGACTACAACGACCGATTTAGGAATTTAGTTGTCTTAGTTATTTAGCGATCCTTTCGGAAGATCAATATCATCCGAAAGTTCCTTTTCTGTTCTTTCCTTTCCAAAACTCTCTTTTCTACCAAACCCGAACTTCATCAGCTATGACGAATCGTATTACTCTCGCCTCGACCTGCACACCACTACTGGAGGGAAGAGGAGGACCTATCGTGCTGCCCGACGAAAACTTTGAAATTAAGCCTAGCGTTATCAAGATACTCAAAACCTTCTGCCAATTTCACGGTTTTCCGCTCGATGATCCAAATTCACATTTGGATAGATTCATCAATCTTTCTGATTCCTGTGAGCAATCAGGGATTTCAAGAGAAGTCTCCCGACTATATCTTTTTCCCTATTCTTTATCTCCGCGTGCTCGAACCTGGTTTGATGAACTCGAACCCAATTCGATTCATACTTGGGAGGAGTTGGCTACTAAGTTTATGGCTAAGTTTTTCCCTCCTTCCAAGCAAACCAAGCTCAAGGATGACATCATCAGTTTCAGGAACCAATGAATCATTATATCTGGCATGGGAACAATTTAAGAAGATGCTTAACAGATGTCCGAATCATCAAATGGGTAAGACGAACCTAATCTGCACATTCTACAATGGTCTGACTCCTCAGCACAAGTCAACCCTCGATGCTGCTTCTCAAGGAAATTTCATGTCACACACTTCTGAAGAAGCCTGGGAGCTAGTTGAGACGATTGCAATGCATCAACATGACTGGGAGTTTGGCGAACAGGCTAAGGAAGTAACTAGTACTTCAAGCCTATCCTTGGAAGCTCTGCAAGCTCAAGTGGACAATCTCTCCAGAGTCTTCAAGGATCTTCAATCTTCTACGGAAGAAATTCTTGTCACTATTGTTAAAAACCCTGAATCGAACTTTCATTCTAAACCTTTCATTCAGCGGCCAACCAATAACCCACCTACTCAGTTTCTGCAACCTTTATCCTCTAATATGCCAGATTCCCCCGTAAATTCTCAACAACACTATAATGAAACTTTGACTAATTTCATGGTTGAACAAATGAACATAAACAAACAAGTAATAGATTTTCAAGATAAAATTGATGCTTTACTTAGAATATCAGAAGATTTGATCAAAAACTTAGAAGTTAGTCTTAAACAACTGTTTTTAAAAGTTGAGAACCAAGGAGGAATCATGGTCATCACTAGAGGAGGTAAAGAGACCAGAAATGAGAAATCCTCAGATAATTCTTCAAATCAACTTCCTATCTCTGAACCGACCACTGATCCAGTGCCTAATGACACCCCTGTCACTGCACCAGATCCAGTATCACCTAAAGCCCCAGAAATCATTCCACGAACTAGGATACCCTTCCCTGGTAGGCTTAAGAAAGAGAAACAGGAAGCACAATTTGGGAAATATCTAGAAATGTTTAAAAGCTTGCACTTAAACGTTAGACTATTAGACGCTTTAGTAGAGATGCCTAGTTGTGCTAAGTTTTTCAAAGAACTCATTTCAAATAAGGAAAAATTAAGACAGATAGTTAGTTTACCCTTAGATGCTGAATGCTCAGCAATCATGTTACATGGCCTTCCACCCAAACTAGGAGATACTGGCCGTTTCACTATTCCCTGTTTTCTTCAAAACATCCAAGTTAGTAACGCCTTAGCTGACCTAGGTGCTAGTGTCAATCTTATGCCTTACTCTCTCTCTATAAGAAACTAGGATTAGGTGAACTGCTACCCACTCAAATGACCATCCAATTAGCTGATAGATCAGTTAAACTCCACCGAGAAATTGCTGAAGATATAATGGTCCGAGTTGGTAAATTTATCTTCCCAGTTGACTTTGTCATTATGGATATTGAGGAAGATGCCCACGTTCCCCTCATCCTTGGTAGACCTTTCCTAAACACTGCCAAGGCTGTGATAGATGTAAACGAAAAATATTTAAAACTGAGGGTCGGAGCGGAGGAAGTCACCTTTAATATCGATAAGTTGATGAAGCACCCTATGGGAGAAGATCTTGGTCTTGTGGATGCCATGCAGGAAATATATGACGAGCATTTGGAGGAGATTCTAGCAGTCAGCAGTAACGAACCTTTCTCCAGCACTGTCATCACCAAAAGAAGACTTTGCCAGGACGACATCGGACTCTGCTCAGCTATCTCTGACAAACCAGCACCTTCCGAAGAGCTGCTATTTCCCTTAACTGAAATGAAGAATCCTTTAGCACCGCCTAACTACTTTCCCACGAACAACTCCGTTGTTGCTGTTCCTTTAGGCGAAGGCATCCCTATCCCACTTTTAAGAAGAAATCAGTTTTTTCCGATACCCGAATCGTCTCCGTCTGTAGCTGAGATTCTCAAATCTTTCGAAGAGATGGATTCCGGTACTTTGCCACAACTATCTGAAGGTTGTGGGAAATCAAATCCAGAAATCACCATAAGTACTTCTTCTAAAGCTCAATTTCAGAAGTTCGCACTCACCGACAACAATGATGTCATCATCACTGAGGATAATGCAACTTCTTCATCATCTACCTGTAAATACGAGTTAAAGAAGAACGCGCTTTCCAATGAGACAGAACTAGTAGAAATAGCATCAGCCACTACAGCCGACTCATCTCCAGAAGAATCAGAGTTCCAAAAGGAGTATGACGAATTACAAAGAGACGAGATCGCTCGAATGAAACCCTCTATCGAAGAACCGCCAGAATTGGAGCTGAAGGAATTACCCCCTCACTTGGAATATGCTTTTCTCTAAGGAACCTCACATCTACCCGTCATAATTGCCAAAGGTCTTTCACCCGAAGAGAAAGCAAGACTTATCCAGGTCTTGAAGTCACACAAGAAGGCGATTGCATGGAAGATCTCTGATATACAAGGGATCAGTCCAAATTACTGCACGCACAAGATACTCATGGAAAATGACTTCAAACCTTCCATACAGAGACAGAGGAGAGTAAGAAGATTCAAGACGTGGTCAAGAAAGAGGTTATCAAACTCTTGGATGCTGGCTTGATCTATCCTATTTCAGATTCCCCATGGGTCAGCCCAGTTCAGATTGTCCCAAAGAAAGGAGGAATGACGGTTGTCTCTAATGAAGATAATGAATTGATTCCTACACGAACCGTCACCGGCTGGAGGGTGTGTATCGACTACCGGAAATTAAATGAAGCCACCCGGAAAGATGTTGGAAAGATTATCGGGGAATGAATATTACTGCTTCCTCGATGGTTTCTCTGGCTATTTTCAAATTCCTCTCGATCCAAAGGACCAAGAAAAGACGACATTCACATGTCCATATGGTACATTTTCCTACCGCCGCATGCCATTCGGTTTATGCAATGCGCCTGCAACATTTCAAAGGTGTATGGTGGCAATATTCCATGACATGATTGAACAGTGTATGGAGGTATTCATGGATGACTTCTCAGTCTTCGGTGATTCCTTCACATCTTGTCTTTCCAACCTTGAAAGGATGCTAGCCCGATGCGAAGAATCAAATCTTGTCTTAAACTGAGAAAAGTGCCACTTTATGGTGAAAGAAGGAATAGTTCTTGGACATCGAATATCAAAATCTGGAATCGAAGTTGACAAAGCCAAAGTTGAGACTATTGCCAAACTTCCGCCACCTACTTCTGTTAAAGCCATTCGCAGTTTTCTAGGTCACGCCGGATTCTACCGTCGATTGATCAAGGATTTCTCTAAGATCTCTCGACCTATTACGCACCTTCTCGAGAAGGATACTCCGTTTGTCTTTTCAGATGACTGTCTTAAAGCTTTCAACATTTTGAAGGACCAGCTCACACATGCACCGATCATGGTCGCCCCCGATTGGAGTCTTCCGTTTGAGATCATGTGTGATGCTAGTGACTTCGCTGTTGGAGCTGTCTTAGGGCAAAGGAAGGAGAAGCAGTTTCAGCCAATCTACTACGCCAGCAAGACACTCACTGATGCACAAGAGAATTACACCACAACAGAGAAAGAGCTTCTTGCGGTAGTGTTCGCTTTCGATAAATTTCGTTCTTATTTAATATTGTCCAAAACTATTGTCTATACAGATCACTCAGCCTTGAAGTATCTCTTCAAAAAGCAAGACGCTAAGCCAAGACTGCTTAGATGGATTCTCCTCCTCCAAGAATTTGACATAGAAATCAAAGATAAAAAAGGAGCCGAGAATGTCGCAGTAGATCATCTTAGTCGATTGGAAAATCCATCGATGGAGAAGCTTGATGAGAGAGAAATTCAAGACCAGTTTCCTGAAGAACAACTCATGAATATCGGAGGATACCAAAAGGGATCTCAATTCACTTACAACCCTTGGTATGCAGACTACGCAAATTATCTGGTTGGAGGAATTGTACCAAAAGGAATGCCCACCTCTAGAAGACGCAAATTCTTTAGAGACGTAAAGAACTACTATTGGGACGATCCATACTTATTTAAAGTATGTCCGGACCAAATCATCAGAAGATGCGCAGACGAGAGGGAGGCAAGGAACATTCTTCACCAAAGTCATCACGGACCAACTGGAGGACATCATGGAGCAAATATGACCGCAAGGAAGGTATACGATTCCGGTTTATTTGGCCATCTATATTCAGAGATGCTCACGACTTGGTAAAACGTTGTGATGCTTGCCAAAGGTTTGGAAGTATCTCACGGAGGAGTGAAATGCCACTTACTAACATCTAGGCCTGCGAGATCTTTGATATATGGGGGTTGGATTTTATGGGACCATTCCCAAAATCATATGAGAAAGAGTTTATTCTGGTTGCTGTCGACTACGTCTCCAGATGGGCCGAAGCTCAAGCATTTCCTACAAATGATTCCCGAATAGTGGTGAAATTCTTAAAGCATCTCTTCTCACGTTTCGGTACTCCAAAAGTGATCATTAGTGATCGGGGCACGCACTTCTGTAATGCTCAGTTTATGAGGACATTACAATATTATGGTGTCACCCATAAGACCTCTACGGCTTACCACCCGCAGACGAATGGGCAAGCTGAAGTCACGAATCGAGCGCTCAAGAGAATTTTAGAACGAACCGTGGTTAATCAAAGGGAAAGATGGGCTGAAAAATTAGACGATGCTCTGTGGGCGTTCAGAACCGCATATAAATCACCACCAGGAACCACGCCCTACAGACTAGTCTACGGAAAAGCATGTCATCTGCCGATAGAGTTGGAGTATAAAGCTCACAGGGCGCTGAGAGAATGTAATTTAGACCCTTCTGCAATTGGATCACATCGGAAAATGCAACTGAATGAACTAGCCGAATTAAGAGACCAAGCATATGATAGCTCTCTGCACTTCAAAGAACGAACAAAGAATACTCACGACGCTAAACTCAAATATTCTAAGTTCAAGCCCGGAGACAAAGTTCTTCTCTTCAATTCGCGCTTCAAGAAATTCTCCGGCAAATTCAGATCAAGGTGGAGCGGACCATTTGTTGTATCAAAAGTCTTTACCTTCGGAGCAGTCGAACTAGAAGCCCCGGACGGTAATTTTAAAGTCAATGACCATCGCTTAAAGCACTACATCGAAGATTTTCCCTTTGGTGAGGAAGTCTATATCTTTGAACCACCTTGAGCCGACTAGTAGGTACAAAGAGTCAAGCTAGAGACTCTCTAAACAAGCGCTCTTGGGAGGCACCCCATTGCTTATCTTATTTTATTTTATTTATTTCTTAGTTATTTTTGCTTTAGTATTATCATCCCTAAACTAACGATGCAGGATAACCCAAATATCTGACGATGCCACACTCTTACATATACATCAGATAAGTTTTATTCATAGTATACAAATGCAAATGAACAAATGACCTCGCAAAGCTTTAACATTTAAACAAACATTTCTTGAAGTCATCTGATTATTTTGCATTTGTATACCCATTTAAAACTATAGCATTACCTGTTTATCTTTATGTTTCAGGATGGACGCTTTAGCCGAGACTTCAGGACAAGCTACTCAGAAACAACAGAGGAAGAGGACTCGCAGAGGAAAAAGAAAGAAGACGACCACCACTACTGATGAGCATGCTCCGACTGCTCCTGTATCTGCCCCACTTTTTGACTTTGGAGTTACCACTTCAGATCCGATGGTGACTTGGGCGATGCTCAGTGAGCTTTTGATTCAGCGTTGCTCTCAGTCCGAAATCAGAGAGGCGATGGGACTACCAAGACTCGCCGACCAGCCGTATCAGCTTGGTCAGGGTCCCAGGCCAGCCCTCCCACCTTGGTCCTTCTTCCCAGCTGCCCCACCACATACTGTTCCTCCCACTACTGTTGCTCCTTCTAGGCCACTTCGGATTCCCGCTGATGCATCCATGATGTCTGATCGCACTGCTGCCTTGTCACTCACTTCAGATCCAGATCCTGATGCACTTGCAGCATTTGATCCAGACATGGATGATTTACTAGATGATCTCTAGTTTATTTTATCTTTAGTTAACTTTATTTATCATTAGACCTGTTGTGTTGTTGAACTGATGATTATGATGGTATTTTATGATATTGCAGACCTTATCTTCGTAGGAATTGGATGAGCTTTGAAAAGAGTCTGGTCCTCACAAATCCAGCAAATTATTTACACCAATCCTACACGAATCTGGTCCGATATCCAGTGCCCACTGTCCGTAGGGAAGTATCTCTCCTAAACCCGTTCTTTCTATTTTAATATAACTTCGATATGCCTATTGACCACTTAAATCTCTAAGTGTGGGATCCCCCTCGCTTATAGCTTTTAAATTCACATTTTTCCTAAACCAAAACCCCAAGTGTGGGATTTTCTCCCTAATTAGTGTAGAAACATTGGGGACAATGTTTATTTCTAAGTGTGAGATAGCGGTATATCTCTCATCTGTCAAAAATATCTGTTTAAGTTGATCTAGAAACATGCTAGTCCTCAAAATAAATTTTTCAGCCCTTATTTTGCCAAAATTTTCAAAAATTTTAAACTTTCCTGAGTCATAATGTAAGATGAAGTACAGATTTTTTTTACAAGTATGTCAAAAGTTGGTAAATATGAGGTCGAAATCATGTCGGATTCTAAACAATTTAAGATGAGGATCTAAGAGGGGCATCGCACGACTGGACACATATAACCCATTTTTGCGGTGAAGAATTTGAGCCTTATAAGCATTCATTTTAAATGCTTCACTGTTCGTTTGTTGTGTGTGACCGGTGCACGCATTTCTGAATTAGAACTTGCCCCAGGTATACATTTTGAGATCACATTGACAGGTGTCATACGTGACATAGGTACGATTAGAGGACCTTGACATTCCTTAGGATTTAAACCCCTTTTCACATATCTTTTCAAGCACAAAACCCTTCCAACACTCAATTTTAGTGTTGATGATCCGCTTAGAAAACCCTGTTGAGCCTTAGCCTTTTCATTTCTTTCAGCCCATATTATTAAACCCACTTATTCCCTTACCTACCAAAAACTTATCTTAGAATTTTTAAATCTTTTTGAAAAACGATATTTAGGTGTTCCTTTTTGCTTTCACTCCAAAAATCACAAATAATGTTTACTAAAACTTCTCGTGTGCGTTTTATTGATCTATACTAAAGAATCGAGAGTCATGTGGTGCGAAAAATTGGCACCAAAGTAAACTCAGAAATCATCAAAGGATTGAAAAAATGAAAATTAGAAAGGATCTCAAAAGGGGAATAAAAAGAAAATCCCTTAGAAATTTCCTGGCCAGAAAAATCTAAGCAAAAAAAAAAAAAAAATAGAAATAGAAAAGCAAAGAAAAAAGAAATAAAATAGCTGAAATAAAGCTAAGTGCTTCGACTCTCTCGAAAACTCGATTCTTCAAAAGAAATATCATTCCGTGTGTTTTCAAAAGATAGAAGTCAAAATAGCTATCTTATCCCCTAAAAGTGTTATCCGTTTCCGTTTTCATTAAAAAGGATATCTAGATAGAGTTTTTCAAAAATTTAGAAGTCCCAAGATAAGCAAACACCCTTAAAACCTAGATACCCCCAATCTATCCATACCCTTTTAAAACCCACCAAACACTATAACCCATTCGAATGTCCTGGGATAATCAGTACCGTTCCTGTCTAAGTGATGAAGATTTGATCCTCGGGCAAGCCTATGACGACGAGTGCTGCACGACTGGTATTTGAGCGATTTTTCATTTGGCTTAGGATAATAGGAACCCCGATACACTTTGAGTGAATTGAGTGACCACCAGTGAGATCGCCCAGTCGTGTATATTCCACAAATTTGAGAATTGAAAGTATGCCTAAGAGAATCATTTTGAAAACCTTTAGATACTTCATATGAACACCTCTTATTTATCTAACAGGCGAATACTTGTTTTCAATCTGTGTGAATTCTTCTTTGTGGGTCAAAATCAAAAACCTTTTTGCATGGAGAATTTTTTGCGATAAGAAGGGAAGTTTCCTTGAGGACAAGCAAATAACTAAGTGTGGGATATTTGATGACACGCAAATAGTCATGTTTTTACGTGCATTAATCTCACCTTTTTAGCCCGATATGTGACGAAACTAATCAAAATATATACTTTATCATTAAAACTCATCACATGGGCCAAAATATAGACAATGTTTCAAAAGTCAACTAAAATGGTCGAAAAACACGATAAGTCTAACGAATACGATCATAAGCATTCCCGTTCACTCGTTCTAGCACTTTTTGAGCTACACAAAGAATTATGACCTCTAACTTATGTCATTTTCTTCGTTAGGAAAATACGAACGCGTGGATATAAAGAACGCTCAAAACGGACATCGGATGAAGAAGTTACGCTCGAACGAAGAAACGAAGAACCGAGGAATCAGCATACGGGAGAGCTAGACCGTATACGGCCAAACCTAGACCGTATACGGCCAAACCTAGACCATATATGGCCTAGCTAGACCGTATAAGGCCTAAGCCCAGCCGTATATGGCCTGGTTCGACCGTAGACGGTTGATGCTCAACCGTATACGCTACAGTTCTCCCGTATTTGCCCTAGCTCAACCGTATCGTGCGTTTGGGTGATAAAAATCAGGTTTTTATTCGGGTTTGCGATACGGTTGTGCATTTGAAGATTGGGATACGGTCTACGGATATGGTTATGCGTTGCCTATATATAGAAGCCTCATTTCACCATTTCCACACACTTCTCATCCACCACATTCTCACACACACACACTTTCTCTCTCTACTCTCTCTCTAGAATAAATTAGTTAGTAGTTAGTTTAGTTAATCTAGTAGGGTATGAGCTTTAAGCTCTTTTGTAATGGAGGTGCTCCGAGACTGCGGTGTCGCACGATTTGTAATAACGCTTTGTCAGGTTCTATTATAATCTCTATCTTGTTATTTTAAATAATGTTGTGTTGTTGCTATGCTTGTTTAGAATTACTTGCTAGGATTATTGCCATGCTTAGCTAGACAAATCGGTGTTTGCTATGATAGTTGCCATGCTAGGGTAGTTATACTTAAATCATGCTGTTACTCTGTCTGTATGCTGTTGAGATATATTTGAATCTATGAATTGAATCTCAAATGTTTATCTATCCAACTTATGTTGTGGTTAGTAACATCCTTCTAGGCTTGGCCAATTGCTAGTTGTATGCCGCTAATTATTCTGTGTCTGATGATCGTTGAACTCGACATGGCCGGTGTTCTCCTGGTTGAGATATTACCGGAGGGAGACACGGAGCGTAGGATTAGAGATAGATTAGATTCAGGTCATTTAACAAGTGTCTTTGAGAGAACTTTCGGGACACTTGTGACTTAACCATGTACCCCGTCACTCTGCATGATTGATCCCTGCTATGCTACCTTACTGCATGTTCTTGTTTGATTGTTGCTTAGGGTTTGCATGCTAGTATCTGTTATGCTGATTAGTTACATGATTAGGTTTTCAAATATTTATCAATTGCATACACCAGTTTAACATGCATAGAATAGTTAAAATGATTTATATGAAATAATGATGAACAATTTAATCAGCCGTTAGACCAGATCATCCCAACTTGTTCCGGTAGGAAACCCCTGTTCATGTTTTTGTTTATTCAACAATTCATGCCATGATTCGGATATCTCAAATGTCCGAGATTGGGGAAAAAGACTCGAGGATGGTTGTTGGTTAAATTGGTTGCTACATTTGGGACAACTTCCGATGTAGTTTACATTCCATAACTGTTATCCACGTGACATGTTATTTATCTGATTGCGGACAACTCTACGTTAGATAGATAATAGGCTAGGAGTTATGGCTCATTAGGAAATATAACTGTCATCTTAACTAAGGTTTTATCCCATTTACTACCCCTAAATAGCATGAGTAATTATCATAGTAAACACTCGCTTCACCTATAAGTTCTCGTTGCCACCTCACCCCCACTTTACTTTATTTTAATTTAATTTTAGATAATTAGTAGTTAGTCAAAACCAAAACCAACCAAAAATCTCTTTTAAACCCTAGCTAAATCCCCATAGATAACTAAAGTCCTAGATCCCATGCCCGTTGTAGTTTGAAGAACGACCCTAGGTCATACCTATCGCTGTACTCACCCATAGCTTTAGTATACTTAGGCCCAGCAAAAACAAATTTTAAAAAACCCATTGATCTTCGACGCGATCAAATATACACATTTATTTGATTAATTTCAAATCATTATACTAAATCTTGTGGTTCATACATTGTTGTTTCATCATTACACATGTGAGCTCACCAGCGTTAGCTGACCCTTTTAGCATGTATTCTCAGGTACTCAGCAGCAGTAGGTCTGCTCAGGATTTTATATAGCTCGAGTCGTATGCAAAAAACAAGAGATTTTCCTGCATTATTATATTTTGTAAAAGTAGTAATGCCATAGAATCTCTCCGATAGGGTACCGAGCTTTTGTAAACATTATAACTATTGTAAGCTTTTATTACAATCAATGTATTTTTGTAACGACGCATATAGAGTCATTCGTTATATACCTTTTGTGTTTTAATTATTGATTAGTCGCGCCCCGACCTGATTCGCTTCCGCAACTCGAATTTGGGGGTGCGACAGATTGGTATCAGAGCCTAAGGTAATAGTGAACTAGGTTGCATTTAGTGGGCCTAGACTATGACCGTTAGGCAGTATTTCTTTATTAGGTATGACTGGTTCAGGAATTACATCATACGAGTTTAATTTAACATAGTCTGATCAACTATGTACAATTAAATGAAGATGATGTAAGAGCTGAGACGGTTATGTTGAACAGGAATATACTAGTTGACTCTGACCACGAGAGAAACGGGACTATTAATTGTTTGTGCTAGACACCCTAGGCTATATTATATGTTGTATATATATAGGCCTCACTTTCTAAACGTTCTTGCCACTGAAATGGCAGACTTTCCTATCGTTGTACCAACCGATTTAGAAAATGAAACCGAAGCCTTATCTTCTAGGATAAGGGCAACCACAATGACCACTCACCCAGTTGTATCAAGCAACGAAAATATAATCCCATGAAAGATTTGTCACTTAGGCGTGATACATTCACTACAGCACTACAAGCGCCACCTCCACAGTACATTAGTACTGCATCACGGTACTTCGGGTACTGCATTCACGGCACTTAGTGCTGCATATGGACATTTTGTGCTACTTTCGATGCATACATTTGAAAACACACGATTTATTACTCATCCTTGGCAATTAGTGCTACACTCGGAAATCATATGATTTACATTAACTTCTGGCCCTTGTGCCACATCTGAAAATTTCACGACTTTTAGCCTCTGTGCTACATTTCGAAGTCACATGAACTATAATTATCTTAGCCATCTTGCTACTACTTTCCACTCTTATCATGGACATGTGAAATTCTCATACACGTACTACTCTCTAGGCTATGGTATATCGAAGATGTATGCATAGGCCTCACATACTCATTACTACCCTGTTATCGAGGATGACAACACGTCCCACTGTACTACCTACTACTCATGGGAAAGATACTGCTTTGTGTCCTTCCTACCACTCTTATCCTTCGGGATCGCGTTTAAAACGCACTACTAGAGAAAACTACTAGGTCTCCCCCCAAGCTAGATCTTAACTCATACACATTGTCGATTTCACTATACATGGAACACGCTAGAGGACAGCCGCCCACCGATGGGGCTGGCTACCTGTGGCACTTTCTATTTGGAGATTCAAACATAACATTCCAAACATGCTTAACACTCGCAACATATTCTCACCGACTAAAACACTTTGCTATTATTTTTTATAGAACTCGCTCGCATGGAAATGGCAAACTTCACAGTGCACGACTACGCGTCTGACAACGAACAGATTAACGAAGAACAAATTCAGTACACATATCTCGATGAAGAGATAGCCCCAATGGAAGAAATCATAAACGAGGAAATCGAAAACCTAAACTTTGGAGTAGTTGACATCGAAGAGTACGAAAGAGTACGTGATTAGGCTGAAGACCTAGATGGCCGAAACTGGGAACTTAAACTCAAATGCAAAACCTACGAACAAGAGCTAAGAATCCTATAAAGATCCATTTTCGAACGAATCCGAGATCGGATCCACTACTGGAAGGAAGTGACTACTAACTTGAGTCACAGGACCACAACCTAGGTCAAGTGGATGTACCAACAAGCAATCGACGATACTTTGAACTACCCTGCACCTCCACGATACAGGGACATGCTCGAAGCTCGTTATTACCCTCACGACCTGCACCTAGAATAGTTCACGATAACTACAACCATCTTGTATAGTGAACTTAGTTATCTCGTAGGTCGTGCCTGAAACCTCTAATTCGAAGGGTGTATAGTAACACCATCACATTTTGTATAAACCTTTTGTATTCGTCTGGATGTAACAAATTCCTAAAAACTTTTGTCTATGTTGAAAATCTTTTGAACTCATCACCTTGAATGTTATCAAATCTTATCCTCTAATGAACCTAATTACCCCTTGTACTATTGTATATTACCTCCTTGTACATACATTTTAAATTATACATGGTGCATGATAGCACTTTGAACCTCACCAACGAGCTCCTTCTTATTGATCTGAATTCCAGTTGAGAACGGAAGTTTCGACATCATTGTTGGCTTGGACGGGTTGTCCAAGCACCGAGCTGAAATCATATGCTTCGAGAAAATCATTCAAATTCCTCTCATCACCGGTAGTACTTTGACCATACAAGGGGAGACCGGTGGGACGAGATTGAACATCATTAGATATTCCCCGCGGACCTTTCGCAAACGTAAATCTTTCAACCGCTTCTCATCGAACATCTACTCCATACTTTCCACAACTACTAATTTTCAACGGATGTTCGTAAACATAATTCCCAACGTGTGATCAATGACAATAATTTTCAACTTATTTGATTTAACTTCAGTTTTCAATAAATTTTTACCAACTCAAGTTTTCAAAAAGAATTACATCAGCAAGGATTTGTAAACAAAAATTTCCCCACAAAGTGCTTTATGAAACTTTCTAAATCCATAAGTTATTAACAAGGTTACCAAAAATTACGATGACATACTTTCTATAACCAAATGAAAAACCATGTGTATGAACCAACATTTGATATTCATTCGACCTCACTCTATGATCTAACTCATAGTACCACTATAGACAGTTATTTGTCAGACGACGACCTATTCTATGAGGGACCGACGATATTCCCCTGCGTACTTACTTTGGGCAACGATTATAACTTATACATTAGGACACCTACGGGTCTTCTAACGATTTACATACTGAAGATACGTTCCAACGATTCATATTGGATGTAATCCAACAATTCACTCACGTTTTCACAACTCATGGTTGGGGTGTTCCCCACCATACTCATACAAAACTTGCTACATGGTCATGTTTGATCACTATCTTGAAAAGTTTGACAAACGATCTCCTCATAACGCAAAACACATCATCTAATCGTAACTTCATCACTATTTGACCTGTTTTATCAACAAATTTCTCATACGCCTTATGGGATCATGATTGATCACTACGTGATCTGACTACTATTCAAACAATGGAATAGTCTTTATTAGACTACTACTTTAACAACAAAGGCAAGGATTGACCACTTTTTACGAATTCAGGCTGGTTAGCATAATTCAGAAATTTCACTTCAAAATTTCGGATAAAACTTTCTCTCCATATATGATAATCAACCAAGATTGAAATACCTCCTCTCTCTTTCTTTTCCCGGTGTTATCAAAGAATTCCGTCAAAATCATTGTTATGAGAAAAACTTATCCATAGTTCCTCCAGTTTCCGGTGGAACTCCAAATCTTAACAAGGGGAGGAAGGCGAAACGAGAATGTTTTCTCCAAAATTTAGAGAAACTACCTATACGATTATCATACGCGATAATTATCGATCATAAAAGTCTCCAATACATATTCGATCAAAAGGATCTAAACATGAGGCAACCTCGCTGGGTCGAGTTGCTTACCGATTATGACTGCGAAATCAAATACCGTCCGGGCAAAGCAAATGTTGTTGCCGATGCCCTAAGTCGAAAAGAACGTTCAAAATCTCTTCGGGTCCGAGCCCTCAGTATCACAAGTCACAATGATCTTATCATTCAAATCCTTACCGCTCAAACTCGAAGCACTGAAACCTGAAAACATCAAAAACGAAGCCTTACGAGGCATGGAGAAACAATTCGAAACCAAACCCAACGGAGTCAAATACTTCTCTAACCGAATCTGGTTGCCCAGCTTTAGGAACCTACGAGACTTGGTGGTGCATGAAGCTCACAAGTCCAAATACTCTATACATCCTCGATTTGACAAGATGTATCATGGCATCAAAGAGTTATATTGGTGGCCAAACATGAAAGCAGAAATCGCCACATATGTCAGCAAGTGCCTCACTTGTTCAAAAGTCAAAGCCGAGTATCAAAAACCTTCCGGTCTACTCCAACAACCGGACATACCTCAGTGGAAATAGGAGCAGATCACTATGGACTTCATCACTAAACTCCCAAAAACACCGAGCGGTTGCGATACCATTTGGGTGATCGTCGATCGTCTCACCAAATCTGCTCATTTCCTAGCCATCAAAGAAACTGATAAAATGGAATACCTCACACGAATTTACCTTAAGGAAATCGTATCCCGACACGGCGTTCCCATCCCGATTATCTTTGACAGGGATAGTCGCTTCACTTCTCGCTTTTGGCAATCATTACAAAAATCATTGGGTACTCGTTTGGATATGAGTACTGCATATCATCCGCAAACCGACGGCCAAAGCGAACGAACCATTCAAACACTGGAGAACATGCTACGAGCCTGCGTAGTTGACTTCGGTGCAAACTGGGAACATCATCTACCTTTGTGCGAGTTCTCATACAACAACAACTACCATACCAGTATTGGAGCTGCACCTTTCGAGGCACTGTACGGTCGTAAGTGTCGATCACCTATCTGTTGGACCGAAGTGGGAGACAGCCAACTCACTGGTCCTGAAATCATACACGAGACCACCAAGAAGATCGTTGGTATTCAAAACCGGCTGAAAGCCGCACGTGATCGTCAGAAAAGATATGCTGACGTGAGACGCAAACATCTCGAGTTCCAGGTTGGGGATCGAGTACTCTTGAAAGTATCACCTTGGAAAGGTGTCATCCGTTTTGGTAAACACGGGAAATTAAACCCCAGGTACATTGGACCTTTTGAGATCCTTGAAAGGATTGGTCCAGTAGCATATCGATTGCAGCTGCCACCCGAACTCAGCAACGTGCATCCCACCTTCCACATTTCTAACCTGAAGAAATGACTGTCTGACGAGACACTTATAATTCCTCTCGACGAAATTCATATCGATGATAAACTTCATTTTGTCGAGACACCAGTGGAGATCATGGACCGTGAGGTCAAACAGTTGAAACAAAGTCGTATTCCCATCGTTAAGGTCCAGTGGAATTCGCGACGTGGTCCGGAATTCACTTGGGAACGGGAAGACCAGATGCGACTCAAGTATCCATATCTATTCTCAAACTCCACTCACACGACTCAGAGTTAAATTTCGGGATGAAATTCTCTTAACAAGGGGAGAATGTGACACCCGACGAATTAGGACTTGTATTAGTGCCTAATCACTTCGGTAATACATGTAATTAGTTCTATGTTAGGCTAATTGTGTATCATTAATATAAATTTGGTGAAATATATACACGTATGCGATTTGTTTAAATCGTGCATTTTTATATCGAATGGATTTCGATACACTTCTTACGGACGTTGGTGAAACTTTTAATAAATAACATAAATCTATTTAATATTTAAATAGTAGTTATTTACATTATATTGTTATATATTAATAATATACGAAACAATGTACGTTTTATTTAAAATGTAACTGACACGAATTAAACGCGCGAAACGCGCCCGACAAACGAATAAAGTTCAAGTTATATTTTATAACTCAAAATAAAGTATTTTGATTAAATACTTCGGTTAAATATATTGCGAATATACGACAACAATTTTATCGTTTAAAAACGTTACGCGATTAGTTAAAACGCAAAACGAACACGCAAATCGAGAACGACAACGTAACAAAACATTTTATAAAATGTTTACTAAGTATTTTAAATAATACTTCAATTGAAAAATATACAAAATTATATCGTTCACAAAAAGCGTATAATAAACGTCTAACGTCTAATTAAACAACGAAACGATCGGGTAAACGAGCACCGCGCGTAACGTAGCTTTGGGAAATGAATTAAACATCCACATGAGGGTGGGACCCACTGAAAATCTGCTGGAAACCAGCCCCATGCCCATCCCTCTCCTCCTTGATGATTACTTCACTCCACCACACCATACCTCATTCACCATCTCCTCACTCTTTGATTTCTATTCTCCTTCTCTCTATTCTCTCTCTCTAAAACGACTTGGAGGCTGTCACCAGCCACCACCACAATCCCCCATCACCTCCAAACATCCACCATACAACCGCCATAGAGCCACCATCGGCCGCCATTCGGAAAATCAAGAAAACTCAAGGAAACGAGCTCTCGGCTTAGTTTCTTCGTCTCTTCATCATTTTCTTTGTAAGGAACTTCATCACTCATTATTTTTACTTTCTTAACATATATATACATGTTAGTATGCTCACTCAACCATAAAATGTCCAAATAATAAACCGAAACGCGATTTAAAACTCGAAAACTGGAGCTTAATCTTCCTGTTCAGATTCTGTTCAAACTTCAACGATTTTTATAAAATTCATTTTAACATGAAAATAGATGTTTCTTAATCCTAAAATGTAGTACAAGAAGTAAGGTTTCTAAAAAAATTTGTTTCGTAACATTTCGACTTCGTTTTCTATTTTAAAATAATTTTCTCCGGTGACATAGAATTACTGTTCAAGCGGACAGAAACTTTCTGTAACTTCTCGAGGCCATATCTCGAGTTCTAGACCTCAAAAACGTGTGAGACCACTTGGAAAATCTTGGTAATTTTGTCTTCTACAAAAAGTTCTTCTATGGCCTGACTTGAAAACCCACGGATATAAGTGTAAAAATAAGATCTTTGGACTGAACTCACTTCCGAACCAAATCTGACCACTCCTCATGTTTATTTTTGTTAAAAATAGTAAACGAAGATATAAAATTACCATAAAGTGCAGAAATAAACTCGACACCTAGATGAATATGTTTTATTTTTGGTTAGTCTTGATTCGGGCTAGAAGATGGTTAAATCGAGTGATTTATCGAGTCAAAAATCTGAAAATATAAAGATTAGGGGCTGTTTTAGTCATTTTACAAAACCGACACTTCGGGTCAACCATAAAATGTAACGACAATTTTCTAAAGCTTATTTAACATATTTAAGACTTCCCTAAAAGTTTCGGGTCAAACCGAACACGTTTGACCTAGTCAACGAAAACGAACACTAAAACGAAATCGGAAATCACGCTTGCGACAATACCCCATTGTCGCATGAACAGTGTCCGAGAATACCCCATTGTCGCATGAACAGTGTCCGAGAATACCCCATTGTCGCATACCTTATTGTCGGAATCGATTATCGGATAATTGATTATTTTCACGATTCTCGCATGAAACCACATTGTCGTAATAACTATTGTTGTATTAAACCCGATTGTCGCAGCATCATTGTCGCAAAAACTAATACTTTCATACTTGAAACCGTATCAAAATTGCTATTGTCTCATGAATAGTGATCGTTATTGTCTCATGAATAGTAAATCCCGACAATCTTATCATCTCATGAATAGTGATCGCTATTGTCTCATGAATAGTAAATCCCGACAATCTTATTCTCATGAATAGTGATCGCTATTGTCTCATGAATAGTAATTCAACAATAACTTTGCATAACCGACTTTTCAACAGACAATATCACGATATATTTGATTTAACGTCAATACAGTATTTGGAATAACTCGGAAACATATGACACATATACTTTTGTAAGTATACAACGAGACCAATATAATAATAATGCTTTTAATAATCATTATTACAAAGCTCACCAACGGGCCGTACATGTTTTCAACATACAAACAAACAACCAAATCATTTGGACATTTCTAGTTGAATGAACAACTAGCATAGATGGTATGTTGAGACGTCTACACATATTTATAACCTTGCGCATTTTGAACGCCCGGCAGGTTACAGTCTTTGGACACCACTACTTATACTACTTCATACTTACTTCGTTGCAACATATCAGACTCAGGTGAGTCTCATAGCCCCTCATTTTAATGTTTTAAACCCAGGGGTGGGAATACATGCTTAGTTTTATTTACATGTGAACACAAGTACAAAACTCGATATATTGACTGCATGAGTTGTTTTTACTAATCATGAAGCCCTCCACATCATAGTTTGTTAGTATGGATTTAGCGCGAGTGTTAGTGTATGGTATCATATGGGATTGACAATCCCCGTCCGGGGTAGTCGCGCTACCACGACTGCGGTCGAACGGACGCATTATCATTTGTTCACACGTGTGTATGATTAGGCACATGCAGGAGGCAAACTCGATCAGGCACTTGATTGTGATCCTGACCCCTCAGTTAAGCTCAAACTATGAGCTCATGGCAGTAATATACACATTTATTTGATTAATTTCAAATCATTATACTAAATCTTGTGGTTCATACATTGTTGTTTCATCATTATACCTGTGAGCTCACCAGCGTTAGCTGACCCTTTTAGCATGTATTCTCAGGTACTCAGCAGCAGTAGGTCTGCTCAGGATTTTATATAGCTCGAGTCGCATGCAAACAACAAGAGATTTTCCTGCATTATTATATTTTGTAAAAGTAGTAATGCCATAGAATCTCTCCGATAGGGTACCGAGCTTTTGTAAACATTATAACTATTGTAAGCTTTTATTACAATCAATGTATTTTTGTAAACGACGCATATAGAGTCGTTCGTTATATACCTTGTGTGTTTTGATTATTGATTAGTCGCGCCCCGACCCGATTCGCTTCCGCAACCCGATTTTGGGGGTGCGACACAATTGAATATAAATTCATCCATCTTCATGTCATGTTGTGTGAATTGACCCCAGATTCTTAGGAGTTCGATGTATTGTTCCATGACAATCAGCTATCTTGTAATTGTTGAAATTAGTTACAAGGAAGTTCTTACTAGAAGCATCCTCTTCCATATATTTTGATTCAAGAGAGTGTCATAACTCCTATGCGGATTCCATGTTCCGATATATGTTAAACAGAGAGTCTGACATATCGTTGAGTATGTGCCCATGACATATGTAATCGTCATTTTCCCATTTCCTTCTATGCCTTTCATCTTCAACTGCTTCTAGCATTGTGGTACTTAGAACATACGAAACCTTCAAAGTTGTGAGTAGAAAATGCTATTTCTTCTTCCAATGCCTAAAATCATTCCATTCATACTTTTCCAGTATTCCAAACTGAGAAGTCATCTCTTTCACAGAATCACTCGCCATGATTATCACATAATACTTTATTGATTTGTTAGGGATTAAGGGTGTGTGATGATAATCTTGGATATTTTTAGAAGCGTGTGAACACTTTCTCAATAAAGTATTCCGTCCCTTTACTGTCTGGGTTCATGAAATTAATATTGTGATAAGACTAAAGAAAACACTTTGAATCTTATCAAAGAAACAAAGCAAAATCAGAGAGAGTTATTGTGTTTTAGTATGTGAAAAATGAGAACTAAGCATTATGTTATTTTCAGAATACGGTTGGTAGTTGAGGGGAAACCAACAGTCACACCTTTTCACAAACAGATGCAACGTTTCACAAACAGACGTCATGTCTATGCGTTTTTGCGGGAAAAACGTGTACCGGGATCCACATTTAATTTATTTTATACGGGTCAGGGCGTTGCCACGAACCTCACAAGGGACGCGGCAGCGAGCGCGACCCCAATCACACTAAAATTACCAACATTTTATGCTCCGCGTACTCTCTATCTGCACCTATATTTTTTCAAGTTCTCCATCTTGAAGCCCTCTATGTAATCTCCGTCTGTATTTACATTTTTTTCGGGTTTTTCATCTTGAAATCCTCGCTACTTTTTAATTTGCCTCATCTTATAACTTTCAAGTAATTAATATAATACTGTAGTTGCTTTTTATGATAAAAGAAAAGTCGTCACCATACATGCTCTGTGCAAAATAATGAAGGGGTTAGTGTCTGAAAATGAATCTAACTTGTACTCGATGTCTATTATGTGTAGCCAACTTGGGTTTGCTATTTTTAATGCATCAAACTTTCAAAAAGTGTGTTTTAGCGTATTTTGATGATGTTTTGATGATGTGTCAAACTCTCTGGATGCCACGTGGCACCTTAAACGAGCGACATGTCAGCAAAATACATTAAAACACCCTTTCAGGAAGTTGGATACATTAAAAATAACACATGTAAGTATGGTACACACAATAGACATCGGGTACAAGTTAGATGCATTTCCAGACACTAACACTAATAATGAAAGGTTATCATCAAGATTACTTAGCAAACAGATCAGTCAAAGAATAGTTACAAAAAATAACTAACGTGTTCTAGGAAAAATTATTAATGTACAGTTTTTACAATTATTTCAACTATTCTTTGATGAGGTTCTAACATTTTACTTGAAACATATAAGTGCCTCTCGGTTCAATTCATTCGATACAAATTTATTTGTGAGGTAGACATGTTATTATGAAATGTCTGTTAGGATTCTTTTTGAATTTCCTTAAGAAGCGAGATTGAAGAATCAAGTTGATTTAGGTAATAAATTATATTGTAGAACAATTTGGGTGTTGCCTACATAAATAGGAGTATCATATTAGGGTTTAAGACAAAAATGTTGAGAAATAGACAGAGTGAGTGTCTTCCTCCGGCTCATGCGGTGAGTATCTGGTAATTCAATTAATAACATTGAGAGGTGTTCCGTTATTATAATCTACTGTTGAGAGTGGTATGAGGATATTCAATAATGATAAAAGTTGAGCGTCTTCAACTTGTAATATTTTTTTACGTATAGTGGACTTTAAGCGGCCTACCGTTCACTGTCTCTTGAGAGCACTACCTAAAGCAAATGGCATACAGTTAAAAACATACATAGACTACGAAAAATGGGATGCAGGGTATTGGGGGAGAAGTATATTTGCAAAGCAAAAAGACCACGACCGAAATTCATGGTCTAATAACCTTACGGACCACAATAAGTATTACAGAACCGTGGACAACAGTGGTGCACCAATCTAATGGACCACGATTTATACAATAGAACCGTGGTTTGTAACCTTGACTAAAATTTCACGCCAAGTCAAACGGTACACGTTTCTTCGTGTTGGAAGCGTGGTTTGTCTTAATGTTTTTTATTAAAATAAATTGGCTCGATTACGATTCTCTTATTGGGACAATGAGTTTTTTTATTTAAAAAAAATCACAAAAATATTTTTAGAATATGTTTACAGCAGTATTTCTATTTAATAATTGCATTATATAAAAATAGTAGTCAAGATGCCCTCACCTCTCATTAGTACTCTTTTATCAATCGGTGTTGCATAAACTTGTAAGTGGTAATCGATTCAAGACTGCCAACTCAACAAATCTAATTATCATCACCACGATAAGTATTTAATATGAGAATTCATCATTAGGCGCATCTCAACATTGAAATTCTATTTTTAATCGATATCAAAGCTATTTTGATCTTGTAGGATTTGTATTTTGCTATATTTATAAATTAAGATTAAGATAAATACATGGTTATGTTGCTATACAGTATAATACCACCCTACCAATTAACCAACCTGAATATTTATGTAACCATCATATTAGGTGCATATCAACATCTAAGCATATAAACATTTATATAAGCACATAAGCAGTTAAGCATTGAAAAAGCATATAAATCATCTAAGTAAAGGGTATAACGTATTCACCTATCCTAGATGAATTTGTTGCTGGTACCATGAACACCACCTCCACACAGCGTTGTTCAGGTCTGAGGCAAAAATGGAGTTTGGTCTCCCCACAAATCTGGAACCTATATTCATATTAATTTTAAAAATTGTTATATGATGAAAAATAAAATCATTTGAAGGAATATACATATATAATACTTACGTTTGATGGAAAATTAGACTGTTGGACGACCACAAAGTCATACCATTTCATGATATAGTATCCGCATTCCTAACTTCTCGTTTGTTGATTACACGTACTAACCCGGGTGTAGTCAGGTAACTTGAAATACATCTCTCTCCATGCCCTGCAGAATAATGAAGCAAATAGAATTTTTTAATTTTTATAATAAGATGTCCATATTTCTATCTTTTTATATTAAAACAAATCCTTACTTGTTAAGACATTTCGTGATGCTGTAATGTTTTGTGACGTCCGATATGTAAGGGCGTGCAATGAAGTCGAGTATGTACACCCGATTTGATTCAGGGTGTAAAATAAACAATATCCAAATCCAGTGTTTGCTGTTGAATTTTAATAAAGTTAGTATATGACAATAAACACACACGTACACACTAAAAGTTATGTTAAACGACAAATAGTTTAGTTAACATCATACCCCTACCAATACGATGTTAACACAATGCTCTTTGAGTTCTTCATATGATACTCACTTACAGATAAATTCTAAAACATAATCTACCTCATTTGTCTCTATGCAATTGAAACGGATTATATTGTTGAAAAGAATGTAATAAACAAAACATGTAGTGATGAATCGAGCATGTTTAAATGAAGAAATACTAGGTGGGGTCATGAATCCACATTTGTTGTTGGCATAAGAGTTTCTGGCGACGAGGGGTGTGCTTGTTGGGCTGATTGTAAAGCAGACTTCTTGGGTTTACTTGACTTTCCCTTTGCTCTCCTCGAAGTCCATGTCCGAGTTTTACTACTTTATGCCCGTGTACGCTTGACAGATTTTGTAGGGCCCCATTTTTTCTCACTTGCCACCTGATCCCGTACAGGTGTAGATTACGCCTTTTAGGACTCGAGACAACATCATATTGTTTTTTTTTTTTTTACTTTTACTGCTTGTTGTAGTCGGTCACTAAATGACATATATCTTGTAGTGTGAAGGGTGATGAGAATTGGGGTTGGACCATCTGAAAGATGGGTTTTGATGGAGAGTAAGGCTAACCATATTGTCCAAGTGAAAAACTCCTTTTATTAGTCAATGACTCAATGACATATTCTCTACGTCACACGTACACCAATATGACATTGCTTTATTTACAATTCAAAGTTCACAATATAATATAATATAATATAATACAAAGTTATTAAAATACAAAAATACCATATATGGAAATTAGCTTCACAACGGGGTAGGTATGAGTATAACATGAGGTATCAGACGAAAGTACGAAGCAAATTACTTTATAAATACTTGGTAACTATACCTTTAGACTTTTGAGTATTAAAATGAGGAGTAATGTTATATAGGACTAATTACATAGACCTAAAAACACATATAACTTTTTCATATGTTGATTTTTTTTTCTTTCTTAATCTCATCCAATCAATTTTCACATCTACCGGTCATATTTTTAGGTCTAGATTTAGGCTTATATATTTAGGTCTCTCAATCAATTTTTTTTTTTAATGACAGCGAATTAAGCAAGGATGGAAGGTAATATTAAATAATACTCCCTCCGTCCCACCACAAGTGCACACATTACTATTTTGGGTTGTCCCAAATAAATGTCCACTATAAGCTTCAACCAATCGAAAATGACTTTAGTTAGTAGATCTGTTATTTGATTGGTGAAAAGTGTAGTTAATTGAGAATTCTAAAACCGTGTGCAAAGTCAAACTGGACACTTTGACTAGGATAGAGAGAGTTGTAACACCCTCGAAATGGACCTAGTGGTTTTATATTATTTCTTGATTTAAATAAACATTTAAATGTGTTTGGAAATAATATTGTTTGAATTAGTGAAATAATTGGAATAGGAGTCGAATATTCCAATGTGATAAGTGAATTATTAATTGTTGTAAATTAATATAGTTGACGGTACAATAAAATGTTTGGACTCGCAAATGGTTTTCGGGTTCCAGACTATATATTGAGATGGGGTATTAAATTATACCCGTATATTGAAGGCGGTTTATGTGATGCCGACTATATATGTACTTTCCTATTTAGGAAAGTTATTCATTTTCATTTTAAAACTTACAGAAACTCTCAGAAAAACCTCCAAATCAAACTAGAAATCAAATTAGGAAGTGGTGATTCTCGTGAAACTTCACCATGGTCAGATTATCATCAGTCTATTCTTCAAAAAGTAAGTGTTATTATGTATTTAAGAATTTGATTTTTGATTGAAATTTAGTGAATTGATGATTTGGAAGAATTGGATGTTAGAAACATGTTATAAAGGTTTTATGATGATTATGTGATGTTATTTGAGTTGTTTATAACATTAGAACTGAGTTTGATAAGCTTGATTTATCAAAAATGGTTTTGAATTCGGAGCTGGGCAATTACAGGGATGAGGCTGAGCTGAAAGACGCTCAAACGCGATCCCAGAACCCTAGCCAGGATCGCGTTCGTTAGTTATAAAAGGAATTAGACGAGTTTTGTTCTTGGGAACGCGATCCCAAGAATTTGTCCGGATCGCGTTGCTTAGTTATAATTTGTCACAGAATGATTTTACAAAGAGGAACGCGATCCCACCATTGTTTTCTGGATCGCGTTTGTCAGTACTTTTTGTAAAATTTCAAAAGTGCATAAGTGTTTAGTAGTGATTTTTGCCACGGAAAAATTGACAAATTGTCTTTAAACTCCGATTGGGCTGAAATTTACATGGTCACTCGAAAACGGCCCTCTGATCAAAGCTATATATTATAGCCTAGTCAGTTTTTGGACATTCGGGGTCGTTTAGGGGTCGAAAATGGCATTTTACAGTTTTTGGACCTTAATTCGGGACTTTTTGATTATGTTCCGAATTGAACTTTTGTTGCTGTGATCTTAGGGATCACTTGATACATGTAATTATGTTATGATTGTGTAACGATGTTAATTACATAAGTATTATCAGTTGATACAAGTTACTAACTTATTGTTTAATTGATTGTATTCTCATATGTGGAGAAGGCTCAGTAATATTAGACTTCTGAGCTTGCGGCTGAGGTAGTCGGTGAGTGGATCTGTAACCTCAGTGTGATTTAGTTGTAATGATTTGATTTACAACAAGAAATTTATAGTATTACTTTAATATGATGCATCTGTTGAGATATCTTGCTATGATAGTTTAAATAGTTGCTTACTTGGCTGATTGAGCTAATATGTAAGATTCTGAGGTCAACTTGATTTGATGGTTGGGCTTGTTGTTGTTGTAGACGACAGGAGATCTCGGAAACTTGAAATGTTGGTTTAGAGATCTAGGTCGTGTGTGATCGACAACAAGTTATCGGTAGATCGGTATGGGCCAATACAGATGATTGATAAGAGTTCCTTGAGTGCCAAACCGGTATTAGGGTGTCTCAGGGACCACCGATCCTCATGATGTTGCGTGTATGACATTGATTGGATGTCGAGTGATTGATTGATTTTCTGTTTATTGTAATTTGATGTAAACAGATTGTTATGCTAGGTTGGACTGTTGATTATAGTTTCATTCACTTAGCTTTATGCTAACCCCACCACAGTTCTGCCTGCAGGTTGAAATAGATGGGACATATTGGGCAGGGCAGGAAGTTGTTGGACTGGATGGAATGTTTGACAGGCTTTTACTCTGATGTTATTTTGATAACTAAAGAGACGTTTTGAATTATATAACACCGAGTTTGTTGAAATGTCATGTATTTAGTTTGAAAAAGTTTATTGACATTTTGAGTACATTGACAGTATGTTTTAAATATACGCTTCCGAGTCGCCATTATTATATTAATTGTTTATAATGAAACGAGGGGTGTTATAAGTTGGTATCAGAGCAATAGTTTGGGTGAATTGGACTTGATAGAATGTTCAATCCTAAACTTTGATTGAGTTGAGTCAAACATTCCAATGGGTGCGGGTTTAGTTGATTAGTTGATGTGTGAAAAGTGATTAGTTGAATATGTACTAACCCTTAACAAGTTGTGAAGTTGTTGTTTGATTGCAGAGACGGAGGGACATGAGTATTTGATTGGTATATTTCATGTTTCCTCAACACTCGTGGGCTTAAGATTTGTCAGGTAATCTTCGATAAGCCTGTGTTAATTTAAATTAACTTGAATTGTTTACTCTGTTATGTTGAGTAAGCTTTGTTGTGAAGTTAATTGAGTCAGACTGATATGATTCCCCAGTTTTGAGTCAACTAATGATTGCTATATGTTGACATGAGGAGAGAAATGTTAAATGAGATGTTTATTGTTGCTCATTGTTGTGAGTATTTTTGATTGAATTGAAAATGCAGAAATGTGGTTAAGTAAGCAGAAAAGAATTGATTAAGGTTTTAGCAAGATTGATGTTGGAACCTAAGGAGTGTCTTTATTGGTGAGACAAGATAATTGATAGTATTATATTAGTAGATTGGTTACAGGGTGTGATTTGAATCCTGTTTAAGAACTGTGGTGTCATTTGATTTGAGGATGACTGCTAATTGAGAAAATATGTGGTTATGTGACTACATGATATGTTTTGATTGTAGTTAAACACTTGAGTTAAACCAAGATGAATAAGTTTATGAGGAAAATAACTTATGATAAAGCTAAATTGAATGAGAAAGTGATAGGTCTTTCTAGTCAATTGTGAATTAGTAAATGAAATGTTTATAGTAACATGATTGAGTAGGCTTGTTGTGACAGTGATGCTTGATAGTAAAGCATATGTCAAAGTAATGATAATTAATTAAGATGTGTCCTGAATTTTGTAGTAAGTAGGGACATTGAATTGTGTTAAGTATTGAAATTATGATGATAGGTTATCATATGTTTGAGGTTTCAGACCAATAGATATACTGAGTAATTCAGTTGTTGAAAATAAATTATGTGAGATGGCTTGCATATGTAAGGTTGAATATGTAAGTAGTAAGCTGATTTTGAGTATGTATCAGCTGTTAGAAACTATTAAATGAATTTTGATTGATTTGAAATCATATGAGATGAGAATAGATCACATTGATAATTATAATGTAGAGTAGCCTGAGAATGGATTGTGAAGAACATAATCTTGCAACGCCTGATCACCGTTGTTATATTATGTTGTGTCACATGAACTTGTTGAGGCTACTTGGTATAAAAGAAATGTAATGTGATTTTGGAAATGGAGCATGATAGTATGCTAAGTTGTTTAATAGTTGTTTTGATAAGAAAACAATCAGTTGATAGAACTGTGACCTTTAGACTGTAAAGGTGAGAGTGTAAATGATAGTTGTTATTGATAGAGGCTTTGATGATAAACCTAAGTGACTAATTTGATTGTGTTGAATATGTAATTGTGATTGATTGTGATAGATTACATGTAGGCGAATTTGATAGTGTTTAAATGAGTCACTATTTTGTATTTGGCTTGTATGAAGCCAAAGTTGAAATAGGTTGATATTGTCTTGCTTGAGGAATTTCTAGTATTATTGAATGTAATAATTTGAAGTATATGTTTAAAAGTAAACATACAATATGAAATGGCTTGTATGGAGCCAAGATTGATGTAGGTTGACCTTGTCCTTGTAAAAGATTGATAAGATTATTGAAAGTAATAATTTAAAATATATGTTTGAAGGTGAACATATAAGATGAAATGGTTTGTTGTGAGTTAATATTGATGGTATGTTAACTTTGAAAGTCAAACCATGAATAGAGAACTGTGTATAAAATTAATTGCTTGTGATTGGTTTGAGGATAGGTCAAACTTGAGAAAAAGCAGTTAGAGGATTTTATTGATTGGT
This sequence comes from Helichrysum umbraculigerum, assembly GCA_949592205.1. Lineage (NCBI taxonomy): Eukaryota > Viridiplantae > Streptophyta > Magnoliopsida > Asterales > Asteraceae > Helichrysum > Helichrysum umbraculigerum. The sequence goes on from CATIUR010000003.1 coordinate 69,731,510, forward strand.
TGATTTAAATCAAAGTTGACATTTAGTCAACTGTGTGTGTTGAAATAGTCTAACATAGATTGAAATGTTATGATTGTATGGAATATGATTGAATTCCTAGATTTGCTTAAATTATGTTGAAGGGGGTCATTTAAGATCCAGAGGAGATAGATGAATTGTCTAAGTTTGTGAAACTTGATTCATTACTTAAGGCTAGTATTAAGTAATTGAAATAGTGTTAAGTATAAGTGAGTATTCAGTTAAGTAATATTTGATATTTGAACTGAATATGTGTTAAAGAATTATACGAATATAAAGCCATTGTTTGATATGACAGTTATAATTTGCTAAGATATGTTAGAATAATTAAATCACATTGATTAGAATTGTGATAAGAAAATCTTACCAGTGTGTGAAGCTTGTGATGATAGCTTTGATTGGGTAAGAAGGTGAGATAAGAAATAATTGAAAGTTATTATTAATAGTTGTCTAGGTTGATTTGTACCTTATGGTGAATTACTTAAGTATTGAAAGAATTGGATGAATTCTTTAGTTATTTGTTGATAGTATACAAGTAAAGTAAGTGATAAAGTGGAAAAACTGGGATTAGATCCAAATAAGGTATGATATGAAAGTATATCTGGAATTGGATGGTGTTAAAGATTTAGTTGATCTTTGTTTGATAAATTGAGGAAATATGAATTGAATGATTGTTCATATTTTAAGAAATTGTATGTGTTAGAGAGTAAGAGAAACCTTGAAATTGTGTAGGTATGTATGTGTGGTATACATGATAATAAATGGCATGATAAGTTTTAATAGAATGAATTAAAATATGCCATAAGATATGTGGATGTTAGTTAATTGTGATTAACTTGATGTAGATTTTGTTGGAAATGTGTTGGAAAGTAGCACATTTTGATAATATGATATTGTGATGCTTGACCTGTAGTATCATAATATGTGGATTAAGATTGACTTAGTTGCTAGATTGACGGGATCTAGTGTTGAATGATTGGGTGGTTAAAGTTGTATAATTTTCTAATGGCTTGTGATTAGTAGTTTATGATTGTAAGGTTGAGTTGAAATAACTGGTTGCTAAGAATAGATTTTGATGTCTTACCAGTTTAATAGTATATAAATTCTAACTTGATGGTTAGTTAGAGTTTGAAGACAAATATTAAAGTACTGATAGGTGTACTGGAATGTATAATCACTAGTGTTGTGATTATTGTTTGAGCAGTAGTTGTTGTCGACTTTGATGTTGTTGACAATTGATAGGTAGTAATGAAAGGAATTACAAGTGGAAATAAGTCAATGTAGAGGTTGGTTGATTGTAGGTAAGATTGATTGTAGTACTTTTGTTGATTGAGCAAAGTACTTGTTGATTGTAGTTTTACCTACTGAGTGTGACCTCTGTTTTGCTTATTAAGGTGATATGAATCTGGATTACTTTTAAGTAAAGAATTTCATATGATTGAAATGATATGTGAACATTATAGGTTGTACAAAAGAGCATAGGTATGAAACCTTTGGATGAAAAGCTGACCTAGATTTGAATTTCAGATCTTTGATGGTAAAGATTTAAGATTGTTATCTGTTATTAGACTGATTGTAAGTCGTGAGCTGAATTTTTATTTCAGTGTAACTAGATACATTGTAGTTTAATGACCACTGTTGTGATAATGTGACTGCTGTTTTATTGATAACAGTGATAAATAGTGGTAATAGGTTAAAGATTTTAGCATGTTGCTAATTTCTGGTTATATAAACCTATTAAGTAATGTTAAGTTTTATTTGTTGATTAAGTGATTGTAGGTTTCACTTGTTAAAGTAAGTGTTTGTCTATAAGATATATCTGATTGATGATATTGATTAGATGCACTGAATGTGTGCGTACGAAAAGACAGAAGCATGTTCATGGGAACATGTGCATGTGGAAAGAATTCAAACAGTCTAAGTATAGTTGTAAGTTGCTATTGAGGATTAATGTATGCTAAGAAATATGTGATTATATCACATTAGTTAGACTGATTGAGTGAGGTTAGATTTCGGGGACGAAATCTCTTTAAGGGGGGGAGAGTTGTAACACCCTGGAAATGGACCTAGTGGTTTTATATTATTTCTTGATTTAAATAAACATTTAAATGTGTTTGGAAATAATATTGTTTGAATTAGTGAAATAATTGGAATAGGAGTCGAATATTCCAATGTGATAAGTGAATTATTAATTGTTGTAAATTAATATAGTTGACGGTACAATAAAATGTTTGGACTCGCAAATGATTTTCGGGTTCCAGACTATATATTGAGATGGGGTATTAAATTATACCCGTATATTGAAGGCGGTTTATGTGATGCCGACTATATATGTACTTTCCTATTTAGGAAAGTTATTCATTTTCATTTTAAAACTTACAGAAACTCTCAGAAAAACCTCCAAATCAAACTAGAAATCAAATTAGGAAGTGGTGATTCTCGTGAAACTTCACCATGGTCAGATTATCATCAGTCTATTCTTCAAAAAGTAAGTGTTATTATGTATTTAAGAATTTGATTTTTGATTGAAATTTAGTGAATTGATGATTTGGAAGAATTGGATGTTAGAAACATGTTATAAAGGTTTTATGATGATTATGTGATGTTATTTGAGTTGTTTATAACATTAGAACTGAGTTTGATAAGCTTGATTTATCAAAAATGGTTTTGAATTCGGAGCTGGGCAATTACAGGGATGAGGCTGAGCTGAAAGACGCTCAAACGCGATCCCAGAACCCTAGCCAGGATCGCGTTCGTTAGTTATAAAAGGAATTAGACGAGTTTTGTTCTTGGGAACGCGATCCCAAGAATTTGTCCGGATCGCGTTGCTTAGTTATAATTTGTCACAGAATGATTTTACAAAGAGGAACGCGATCCCACCATTATTTTCTGGATCGCGTTTGTCAGTACTTTTTGTAAAATTTCAAAAGTGCATAAGTGTTTAGTAGTGATTTTTGCCACGGAAAAATTGACAAATTGTCTTTAAACTCCGATTGGGCTGAAATTTACATGGTCACTCGAAAACGGCCCTCTGATCAAAGCTATATACTATAGCCTAGTCAGTTTTTGAACATTCGGGGTCGTTTAGGGGTCGAAAATGGCATTTTACAGTTTTTGGACCTTAATTCGGGACTTTTTGATTATGTTCCGAATTGAACTTTTGTTGCTGTGATCTTAGGGATCACTTGATACATGTAATTATGTTATGATTGTGTAACGATGTTAATTACATAAGTATTATCAGTTGATACAAGTTACTAACTTATTGTTTAATTGATTGTATTCTCAGATGTGGAGAAGGCTCAGTAATATTAGACTTCTGAGCTTGCGGCTGAGGTAGTCGGTGAGTGGATCTGTAATCTCAGTGTGATTTAGTTGTAATGATTTGATTTACAACAAGAAATTTATAGTATTACTTTAATATGATGCATCTGTTGAGATATCTTGCTATGATAGTTTAAATAGTTGCTTACTTGGCTGATTGAGCTAATATGTAAGATTCTGAGGTCAACTTGATTTGATGGTTGGGCTTGTTGTTGTTGTAGACGACAGGAGATCTCGGAAACTTGAAATGTTGGTTTAGAGATCTAGGTCGTGTGTGATCGACAACAAGTTATCGGTAGATCGGTATGGGCCAATACAGATGATTGATAAGAGTTCCTTGAGTGCCAAACCGGTATTAGGGTGTCTCAGGGACCACCGATCCTCATGATGTTGCGTGTATGACATTGATTGGATGTCGAGTGATTGATTGATTTTCTGTTTATTGTAATTTGATGTAAACAGATTGTTATGCTAGGTTGGACTGTTGATTATAGTTTCATTCACTTAGCTTTATGCTAACCCCACCACAGTTCTGCCTGCAGGTTGAAATAGATGGGACATATTGGGCAGGGCAGGAAGTTGTTGGACTGGATGGAATGTTTGACAGGCTTTTACTCTGATGTTATTTTGATAACTAAAGAGACGTTTTGAATTATATAACACCGAGTTTGTTGAAATGTCATGTATTTAGTTTGAAAAAGTTTATTGACATTTTGAGTACATTGACAGTATGTTTTAAATATACGCTTCCGAGTCGCCATTATTATATTAATTGTTTATAATGAAACGAGGGGTGTTATAAGAGTAGTATAGATTAAGGTTTGTATATCATTTACGACTTGGTATCTGCGAATGCATCTAACTTGTATCCGATGTCTATTGTGTATATAATACTAACATTTGCTCTTTTTAATGCATCAAACTTTCAAAAACGGTGTTTTAATATATTTTGCTAGTGTATCGCCCGTTTAAGGTGCCACATGACATACGGGGAGTTTGACACATCATCAAAACGTTATCAAAGTATACTAAAACACACTTTTTGAAAGTTTGATGCATTAAAAATAGCAAACCTAACTTGAATACATACAATAGATATCGAGTACAAGTTAGATGCAATCCTAGGCATTAACCCGTATCATTTATCAGGTCCCGTTAGTGTAAGAGAATATAATCCGATACCATATTATGATTGACACGTACAAAATTATAATGTAGACAACTATACAATTTCTTAAGTCTTTTAGTGTATGTATTTGACGGACATATTTATACGGTGTCATATCATCTGTTATTGCTTCATCAACAAAAAGCTATGACACCTTAATGTTTTAGGGAGTTGATAGATGCAAGTGACTAAGTGAGTATACAACATATAATATGATTCATGCACCAAAACTACGATATTATATGCTTATATAGTGAGTTTTAAATGTTGTACAGTTTGGTGTAGAAAATAATATATGTGTTGTATTTATCACCTCTTAATGTTTTACTAGTTGTAAATCAGTAAAAAACATGGGATATACTATTTACACACCCCTATTTACTATTGGAGTAAGTATCTGGGAATGCATCTAACTTGTGTCCGATTTCTATTGTGTGTACCCAACTTACGTTTGCTATTTTTAATGCATCAAAATTTCAAAAAGGGTGTTTTAATGTCCTTTGCTGATGTGTCGCTCGTTAAAGGTGTCACATGGTATCCGGAGAGTTTGACACATCATCAAAACGTCACAAAATACACTAAAATACGCTTTTTGAAAGTTTGATACATTAAAAATAGCAAACGTAAGTTGGGTACACACAATAGATATCGGTTACAAGTTAGATGCAATTCCAGACACTAACCCCTTTACTATTTACTGCGCGTGTACATCCCCTACCAAATCAAATCAAATTTTTTTTTTTTTTTTTTTTTTTGTCTTTTAGTATTTTTCTTAGTTGTACACACATTATTTTATTTTTGTTTCCAATGCTTTCATAGATTACATTCTAATAAAAACCTTTTTTATATAAAAAAAAATCTTACTTACATTTTCCTATAAAAATATTCATTTTATAAAACGTATAATAAAAATTGTACTTTGAAAAGTTACTCATTGTAATAAATGAATTTTTATAAATAAAACCGTTTTTATAAAAATATTCACTTTTATATAAATCTTTGTTTTCTCATAAAATGGTTTATCTTTTTTTTTTTTTTTTAGTTTTATACCAAATTTTGTTATTTAAAAATGAGTTGATGTGTCAATACATTGATTGATTTGATAGGGGTGTGCATTCAGAAATTCTAAGGTGTGCAAATAGAATTTTCCTAAAAAAATACTCGTACAATATATAAATGCTACTACAATTTCCATATTATTTAATAGAAATTATTTTTGAAGGTTTAGTATATATATACATATCATCATCATAGGAATAATATTGGATAAACTTATAAAAATTTCAAAATATTTTAGTTCTTAACAGTGATGGAATCAAAATTTTACATCGTTTGGGAAAAATATCTGTACATGACACACACACACACACACACACACACACACACACACACACACACACACAAAAACACTTAATTACAAATTAAAGACTAAAAGCTAAGCTTGTGTATGTACAATTTTTTTTAATATTAACTAATAAATTAATTAATAATATATAAACGGTGAGGTCTATTTATATAACTAGATGTATTTTACTAGCAAGCCTACTAAGCTTTTAAAAAAATAAAATTCCAAATCATAGATTTTATACACATGAAAAAAGAAAAAGTATGCTAGTCATGGTATGAAAAATGTTTCACGTAACTAAAGTGTATGATCAAAAATCTGTGTAAAATACATATGTCATATTTAAACATCCAATACGTTAAATATCGTATGAATTAGTCATATTTACTTGCACGTACATTTTATAAATTGTTACATTATCTTTAGACATACATACCAAAATTTAGAACTTGATCATTACAACAAGCATGCATTACCTCAAATATAATTAATTAATTAATTAATGTTCAAAGTATAAGTTTAATTAACTTGTTATGAACGTTTTTCTGGGGCAGATATTACACAGTTATCGCTAATTATGCATTGTAAGATGACCTAATGAAGTTGGAATATATAATATGGGCTATGTCTGAACATATATTAGTGTACTCGACTTATATTTGCTATTTTTAATCCATCAAGCTTTTCAAAAAATGTGTTTTAATGTGTTTTGCTGATTTGTCATATGTTTAAGGTATCACGTAGCATCCGCATACGTTAGCACATCATCAACAGTACTTTATAATACATTAAAATACAATTTTTGAAAAGTTTGATTACATTAAAATTAACAAACATAAATTTAGTTACATAATAAATATCTTGTACAAGTTAGATGTATTCTCGTTCGTATAATTAGCTAAGTCGTGTTGTTTTAATTGCTTAATTCAATCCATTATTATACGATTTTTATAAGTGTGTTGGAACATTATTTTGAAAGAAATTTCCTCGAATGATCCGAAGAATACAATAATTAAATACCTAGTGGATACGTATATCATCAAATTATTAGATTTATCCTCAGTTAACATTTAATTATGTAGCTAGTTTCAACTCTGACGTCAGCAAAATTGAATAGTTAGTCAAAACCGTTGAATAACAGTCCAACACGAATATATGATAAATTATTTATTTATAATTGTGTCAATTTAGATACTTATCGTTTACTCAATAAATATTATATATGATACAGCTACTGATACGTGCATTGATTTGCATATAATATTCCTCAGTCCTCAGATGATAAGTATACGTTTATGCATTTTGCCGTTTATGAATTTGCTATCTACGGATAAAGGAAAACAAATGAGGAATACTAGATACAGCTAGCATTCTAGCAACATATATTAATTATTACTAGCACAATACCCGCGCAATGCAGCGGTGAAAATGACGACGGTGAATGGAGGAGCGAGCAAATGTTTTAAAATAAAAACATATTGTACTATGTCCGTCCCATTTAAAATGTCGACATTACTATTTTGGGTGAAAAGTGTAAATTTAATATTTGATGGATGAAAAGTGTAGTTAGTGGAGAATAAGTAGTAATTAAAAATAATTGATAATGAGATAGGGGTATTAATGGAAGTTTAGTTAGTGGAGAATAATGGGATAGGGGCATTTTAGGAAGATTGAATATTTTAAGTAGTGTTGAAATTGAAATGTGGAGATGTTTTATATATGAATATAGATATAGATATAAGCGTTATTAGTCTTAAACGAACGACTAAATTCAAATCAAAAGTTGGCTTTTATCTTTAGTACTTTCACCAAGTCTTGTATTGTATCTTGAAATAAACATTATATTTTCAAGCAACATGACTTACGGGAAAAAAATAATAAAAAAGAAAAAAGAAGTTTTGAATATAACAACAGTTATATCCATGTAATATGTAATGATGTACATACCATCGACACTAGTACAACGCTTCACCGCGACAAAACCATCGTGCCAGCTTAGCATCAGGACCTCGGACTCACTCATCAGCATGATGTGGGGTCTGAAACATGGGTCTGATTGTCTGAACCCGAGTTCAGATCGTGACGTCTTTGAATTCGGCCAACACACACTAGCTATGCATGACCTCCAGACAACATCCGACAAATAGTACATTGGACGACATTCCATGCAGGTGTTATTTGCATGACCATGCCACTTACCTGGAAGGCCCATCCGAGTGGGCCACGTCAGCGGGTTCCCAAAGAGTCTCTTACCCTTCACCCTAATTAGCATTTTTCTAAAATGTAGGGTTTCACTAGATAAAATAGTGCTTGCTCTCAGCTCATTCATCCTCAAGCATCTCATAAAATTTCTCCTAAAGATCAAGTCTATTGTCACCCTCGACTGAGTCTAATCTCTAACTGGGTTTGTACGTTAATTAGAAAATGATAGCTTAATCTCTCATAATATTCACTCTAAGACGACTGCCATCGGCATTCGTCGGTTGGGGGCCGACGAAGCCATGGCTTTTGTCACCATTGGCACCACCTTTTTTTTTGTTTAGTCACTTCTCCTTTCTTCGGTTTAATGACGAAATGAAAATTGTGTGGGGTGGGACCCAACTTATATTTAACGTATTGTTATTTTTTGTTTAATATATGTAAATGTGTGTATATTGGTAAATGTGATGCTCAAAATTGAAGTGACGAAACCATTGTTGGCACCGTTGTGTCTGTCTTTTGTCAGTTTTGGGTGTGCTGATGTGACACAACTGACGAAAGAAGTGACGAAACCACGGTTGGGAGTGGTCTAATAGCACTCAAGATAAAATATCCTTGATCAGCATCAGGTGTGTATAGAAATATAGATAGTCAAACTTTTAAATGTCAAATAGAGCACACCAATAATGTAAGATATTGATTCTCTCTTTCAAAAGGAAAAATATCTACACTAAACATGATGGAAAAAATACATATACATGACATGCGATGTATCTGACAACCAGTATAACAACCAAAACATGTAGGCCAAAACAAATAATCAATAAAACCTCAAGCGACAACCAATGTAACAACCAAAACATGTAGGCCAAAACAACTAATAAATAAAACCTCAAGCGATCCACGGTAACCGCAGTAAACGATATATGGTACACTTTTATAAGTACATATATATTCAAATGTATGTTCATTATTGAGACAGTTGAGTATTTTAGAACATTAAGTCAAAGTATTTTGTTTGGACCTACAAGACTATGGATTAAGCGTGCTTTCACATTTGTCCGGAATACGCTATTATTTTAAGGGTTTAAGTCAACGATCGCCAACGTACTCTCCTTTTTGTTCCGAGATCACCAATCAACCGGTTTTATTACCATGCTCACCAACGAACTTTCAAATTTCGTGTCGAAGTCACCAATCTACTTTTACCTGCGGGTTGGAGATCGCCAACATACTTTTAATACGGAGTTAAGATCGCCAATAAAAATTACAAAGAAATTCATTTTTTGAAAGTTCGTTGGTGATCATGGTAATAAAACCGGTTGATTGGTGATTACGGAACAAAAAGAAAAGTACGTTGGCGATCGTTGACTTAAACCCTTATTTTAAATTTTTAATAATATATTATCAACTCTAAGATACAGGATCGAGTAAGATGAGAAAAAAAATATTATATAATATCAACTCTAATATGATGGGTTAGTTTTGAGCGTATGCTCAAGATTGTATTTCACATTTGTCTTTGCGGCGGGGCATGTGAATCGATCAGCGTTGTCAGTTTATCAACATGTTTGAAAGAATAATAAAGACTTAATAGTCTGACGTGGACACCTTTACAATGATGTTTCTAACGATCCTGCACGTGAATGGTTTAACAATGTATGTAAGTAATGTAACCAGTAATAATATTGTTATGCAAAAATAAGACTCCAACCCAATAACGTTACGGCCTGGGCCCTGGCGGCCCATTTTCTATTCCACCAGGAGGCTTCACATTTTTTTTTATTATCTTTTTAGGCGCAGCCCACACGATGCCAACCAATATAGTCCAATTTCCTATATCACAATATCACATGATTCTTTTTCTTGGTATCCGTAATACGGAGTACCAAGTGTCCACGGGTGTTTTTGAAAATGACTCGCTGAGTTTGGAGATTGTTACTGTAATTGGGGCTCGAGATTGATGCTAAAGTTGGAGCTAATAACTGAGATCTTGTTTTTAAAAGTCAAGTTAAGCAGCTAATTTGAAAATGAATTAAGGAAAATTATTTTTTCAAAAAGCTCTACTTAGCAAATAAGGATTGTTAAATTTATAAATGATTAAGACACTTGATCGTGTACCAACACACTTCCAACAAGAGGAGCCTTCATGCTCTCTTCATCCATGGTGTCCATCTTTTTAGATGGTTCAACCCGATTCTTACCACCGTTCACCTCGTTCGATACGGGTCTTTGAGGTTAGCCACGTAAATCGGAGTGTAACGAATTAAATCAACTCAATTCGCACTCAAGTATATAAATATGCTTGATCAAATGGCGTTATCTGTGGAACACGCAATAATTTGACACGTGTTCTCCTTCTCAAAGAAAGATAAGTTTTCTGTTATAATCTTCACAGTAACTCAGGATGGTCTAGCCGTCTCGGTTAAACATGATATTATTTTTCTTTCATATTATTATACAATACAATGGCCCTTTTAACGGAAAGATGGTATTTTTGCTTTTCATATCACTTATTTACTTCTTAGTAAACACACACATGGCATCAATAAAACAAAAAATATACGAAACGGAAAGATCACAGTGGCCACAAATTAAAGTGAGCAATACAAAAAGTGACTAAATCAAAAACGAATTTTGAAAGACAAATTGTCTATCACGAGTGATATTATGTTGTCGATCAAAGGTTGTACAAACAACCTGGTGGTTCCATTAACGAAAACAACTAAAAACCAATAGATGAAATGTCTGAACCACTTATACAACTATTTTTCTAAGCATGAACAATCGGTGGTTTATTTTCTACTCAACACCAAGTGTTCATCAAAATGTCACTGACCTGATCCGCAGTTGCTCTTGGACCCTGCTTGCAGCGTCCTTCGAGCTTCCCTGCCTCTTTTAGCAGGCAACGAATCCAAGATGCAAAACTTTCATGGCTGCCAGCCACCCCTGCCTCTTTTCGCAGGCCTGTATCTCTGCCTGTTTTGGCAGGTCTGTGGCCCCTGCTTCTTTCGACAGGCACATATCCCAGCCTCTTTTGGTAGGCCTGTATTGCTGCCTCTTTTGGCAGGCCCGTATCCCTGTCTCTCCTAGAAAGCAACCATTCCTGCTGGTGACCATGCTTGCTCGCGATCCCTGCCCCTACTTGCGGTCTCTTTGGGCAGGCCCGTACCCCTGCCTTTTTTGGCTGGCCCGTACCCCTACCTTTTTGGCAGGCCCCATGCCTCGTTAGCTTTTTACCTTGCACATGTGAATACACGTAAGGTGCTGAATTACGGTTAAGACCTACATTAATCATCATCATCAATCAAGAATATCGAGCCAGGTATGGCTCGTCTATGTAAGTCTTCACTCAAATCTTTATCATGCTTCGTTAACAGCACATATTAAGACAATAGTAAGCAAAGACAAGCAGGGGGTGTGATTTTCATATTTCAAAATTTTATACAAGTTTTAAGTACATCTCCAATATTAACGAAATTAGTAGCCTGCTGTTGCTTTCACCCGAGCCAAGTTGTATGTTTTCTTACCGATCCTATTTAAACTAACATATTTTAAATCCAACATGATGTACTAAATTAAGCACTTTACAAAAGGTATTATTCATATTGCCTACAGCAGACCCCTAATCGCGTTTTGTTCAACAAACAAAAGATGGGCATAATTAACTCATATATCTCATGATAAGATTTACTTGTTAATATGCACATGGAATGACAAGCTACTGTATGCGCCTACCATCATTTTGCAATGTGAATTTTAGTCAAGCGCAGGTGACCTCAATTTACAAAAAGTGCCAGTGCCTTATCAGCATCCCCACTGGCCTTATCAGCAGACCCGTTGCCCTGATCACTGCCTTGTTATGGCCTGGCACCGCTGCTCATTGGCCTTATTATGAGTCCCTATGGACCTTCTTGTGAGCTTGATCTCTGCCTGGGTCACCTACTGAACTATCTGGCGTAGTTGCTCTGTCCGGGTCATTCGCTTCCTGCCCGAGACCTCTGCCCAGGCCGCTTACCAAATCTCGATTCGTTTTTCAGGCCTTAACCCGATCGCCGCCCCATTCAGTAAAAAAATAACTCATGTCCAACGGAAAATGCAGCTGATTTTAGTAAGTCTTCTATCCAAAAAGATTAAAAAAGAAAAAAGAATCACACGCACACACTATTGTGTGTATATTCAGATAAAAAATATGGAAATTTATAAGACACAAGAAGATGTGTACGGATATGGATAACACATGCTTATTTTCATAAGATCCCCACGGAATTGCATTCGTATAAAAACTGGGGAATTTAGTCCATCGTGATTCAAATACGACATCTCATAATTTCTTTCGATAAAAGCTTTTTAAATATGATGTCTCACCCGAAGGTTTACAATGAATTTCAAGGCTTGTAAATAAACAGATAATGTTCAATCGATTAGTGCGATCATTCACAAGCAACAAGAGATAGTTGGAAAGCAATCAAGTGCGATTATCACGTTGTATGTACGTATTATAAGCACATTATACACCTCAACTTTGACTCATTTATATCGTACAAATACTCAATTAACGAGTTCAACCCAAGACATCTACTGTGATTGTACAAACTATCCCAAACATCATTACTACACTAATACATGCATGACACATACTTAACTAGTGAATGACATACACTTAGATAGATGACACGTGCTTAATAAATGACATATCATTCACCAATAACGATATCACTCACATAAGCATATGATTAGTTTTCCCCTCATTAATTTCTCACTAAATCATCTTTCTCCATGTTCATCACTCCTAATTTCTCATTGTCTCTTTGGCAAAGAGTTTTCGAAGATCACTTTGTTTTAGTTTCTTCTTCCCTAATTTTGATTTATCACGTTTGTAGATAGATGCTAGCATTTTGTCTGTGCATTTGCATTTATGTCATTCTTTTCTATATTTGAGTCATGTGTTTTTCTTTTGTTATTATTTGCATGTTTAGGATTTGAAGATTTTTGTTGAAATGCAATAATAAATGTGCGAAGGATATAGTTGATGAAAGGATTAGAATGAAAGGTAGATGGTAAATCTCTTCTACTTACCTTACATCTTTATATTCTTATCTGTAGTTTTAAATATATGTACATTATTTACTACATGTGGTTTTTGAGAAACATAGTTCATTGGTGTTATTTTCTTTTGCCTTTTTACTTAAATTTACAACTTAAGCAAATTATATTGTTTAATACAATACTTGCATATATATTGCAGTTACCTATTTTATTGTTTTCTTGGGTCCTTGGTATTTACTTCAACGTAAGTGCCTTCATGTGAAATGATGTTACATTATCGAGGTAAAATTTTTCTAGCAGTTTCTTTTTTTTTTAGAAAAAAGCAATAACTTTATTAATATTAACACAAATATTTACAAAAGATCAGGAACGACCTATTCATGTGGTACAATCTCAACGAATATGAACTTTAAATACACTACTACTTGACACAATTATACTTATACCTACATTTATATGATAGAAGCAGACACAAACAAGAATATGAACTGGAGATACACAGAACCAAACCTCCACTTTAACATGACCCACTAATTCACCCAACTCCTAATATTTGAATCTTGCATCACCTCACTTTTTCGAATGACCATCTACCACAGCCACTCATGCCATAATTCCATACATATACTAATTAAATCAACTTGCAGCAAGCTCATCAAACCCCCTCCCTACTGTTACAGGATCATTCACCCAATTAAACCATTCCATATTTTTTATCTTAACTCTTGGTTCATCCATTCGAAACTCCTAATTTGGACCTCATGAAATAATCCCTCCCCTCTTACCGTTTTTCCACCAAACACTTTAGCGTTCTTATTTTTCCATAAAATATAGATAGTAATCCAAACCACTCCTTCCCACATTTCCTTAACTTTTCTATTATTATTACCATCATTCACTATATTAAACAAGCCATCCACATCTAACACATTCACCGGACCCCTTCTCCACCAATCAAACACTTTATTCCACACTATTCTAACCTCATCACACAATAATAGACAATGATCCACTGTTTCAACACAATTTCTACAAAACGAACACATTACTTATCTTTTATATATTCTATAAAAATGAATATATATAAAAAAAACGCCAACCTAACGATTAGGCTACAAAATTTATAGTGCATGCGATATGTTTTTTCTTCCGATTTAATGAAATAGAATTTAATTATGTTTTTTAACAAATACTTTAGTAATACATAAAAATAATTGAGAATTTTATTTTATTGTTGATTAGTAACGATAGTTTAGATGTATGCAAATGTATGTATGCATGTACGTTCTAGCCAAGGCTATAGTCTAGGTCTCAAGGTCTCTAAGTCACCTAAAGTTTCCTAGTTCGCTATAACCATTGGCTCTGATACCAATCTGTAACACCCCCAAATTCGTTGAGCGGAAGCATTTAGTTTAAGTATGGGGTGTCACAATAACAAAGCATGCATACGTATCAGAGCTTATGATTACAACAGAACATAATATATTAAGATGCCAAAAGTATTAATTACAAAGTTACGATTCATCAAATCGTATAAGTTAAAAGTAATATGTATACAAAAGTGGATTTCTAGAATATGACAAAACAGTTTCAGTTATACTAGAGAAATCCATATGTTTTTCCAAAAAGTTGGCATCCTAAAGCTTCACGGGTCGCCTAATTCTCCATGTGTTGGCGATTCTTACATGCGCAGCTAATTCCCTGAAAAACATAGTAAAAGTCAACAACTAGGTTGAGTGAATTCACAGGTTTTATGTTTACAAGTTCAGTTGTGATAAACCACTGTTGTTTGTAACGTATCGTTGGGATGTCACCCAAAAGTATAGTTCATGAAATCAGATATGTTCCAAATTAGTTGTTTGTAGGAATGTTCGTATCCTAGTAGTTGTAGGAAATCAGTATCCCGTGTTCAAGTAAGTTTTGTAGGATTATACGTATCCTAATCGTAGATATGTTTCGTTGGGATGTTGCCCAAAAATATAGTTCAAGTTATAGTAGGAATGTAAGTATCCTATTAGTTGTTCGTAGGTGTAACACTCCCCTAAGACCCGTATCTGGACCACGTACGGCAGTATTACAATCCTAATCGTTTGGTGGGACCATGTCAGAAGGAACCCGGTGCCCATGTCAGAAGGGAATTTCCATCAGTTTAATAACAATAGTAGACCCATGTTCGCAGGATCTAGTGCCCATGTCAGAAGGGACTTTTCAATAGTTTGTGCCCATGTCAGAAGGGACTTTTCAATAGTTTGTGCCCATGTCAGAAGGGACTTCTCCGTAATGTTGCCCATGTCAGTAGGGACTTTTCAATAGTTTAATAACGATAGTAGATCCGTGTTAGTGGGATCTAGTGCCCATGTCAGAAGGGACTTTTTAATACCCAGTCCGTTATATAAAGTGTTGCTGGTTATCCTCCAGCGTTCTCAAAAACGTGTTCATGTATTTACTGCGTTGGTAGTATGATAGTAATATGTAGCACTCACCCTAAGACCCGTATCTGGACCCCGTGCGGTCAGTGTTACATACTATGTAGAAATCGTCAGTTTGTTTATCAGTTTACTAGTTCAATGTACTCCACTTGTTTGAGTAAAATAGTATACAACCATGTTTGTATAAAAGTGTTTGACTATGTTTTCCACCCCTGTTCTAAGCAGTTAAAACAGTAAAAGTAGGGGCTGTGAACTCACATGTTGAGTTTAAGTAGTTGTGCGAGTGCTAGCAAACCTAAGCCCAAGTACAGTCTGAAATCTCCTAACGTCCTAAACGTACGAGATTTAATAAGTAAGTGGATGTCTAAACTAATCATCCATGCTAGTGTTTGTACAACCAAGTCACGTCCAAATCGTTTGTTTAATGTTTATGTTTGTATTTCGTGGTTTGTGAAAATGTATACGACTCGTTGGTGATAGTTTGAAATCAACATTTCGATAAAACAAGTATGTTTGAATTGTTTGTATGGTTCGTGTATCGTATAATATGTGAGTATTCGTTGCCGGTTAAGTTCGACACTTGGTGGAAAAATAGTTTGTGAAGTTCCTGTTTTATGCGACACTAGGGGCGTCACTTGTTGTGGTTATGCGACACTAGGCTAGTGTCGGTATACGTGGTGATCCGATTGTTATGCGTCACTTATGAAGTGTCGGTTAAAATAGTAGTGCGGCACTTACGAAGTGTCGTGTGTAAGATCAGTGCGTCACTTAGGAAGTGCCGGTATAGATGCGTCACTTAGCAAGTGACGGTATATTTTGGATTTCATACGGCACTAGGTGCGACACTTAAGGAGTGTCGGTATACTACAGTTTGAGGCGTCACTAGTAGCGTCACTAGGGTAGTGTCGCTATACTGTTTTCGGTCCTATGCGACACTATCAGCTGTTCGACGAACAGCTAGAAAAAGGCGAGATTTGGTTCGTTTTTGGACGTTTTCGGTTGTATAAAACACTAAAACATGTAAATCTAAGTATATTAAACACTAAATAGCAATTATAACTTTGACATCTAAAGATTTGCGGGATTTGTCGGAAACTTACGAGTGTCGGATTTGAAATCCGAAAAGGTAGAAGTGTAGATCGGGATGCCGTGGTCGTTTTATTCCAAAGGAGTATGGTGATCCAACTCGTTTTTGTGGTAGTATTTGGGGTTTTTGTGTGAATTTGGGTGAATTTTAGAGAGAAGGAGGAGAAAGAGTAAAGAAGAGAGAGAGAGATGAAAGAAAAATGGAAGGAAAAGGAGGTGGAGTTGGGGTTTTATCCCCTTCTCTGCCTCCGTGTTTGCGCTCCGTGTTTGTGTACCCGATCGTTAAATGTTATTTTATTTTAACCATTATGTTTTTAATTACATTTTCATTATTTTTAATTAGGATCTTTTTATGAAACTAAATTAATTTAGTTATAAAATTTTAACTTTGTTTTATTTAAATTGTACGAATTAAACGTTTTGCGTTATAAAATGATTTGTAAATATTTTTGACAAAATATTTATTCGTCACTACGTTATTTAATAATTTCGTTTTATTAAATAATTTTGTTCACCAAGAGTCGCATATTTTTGTCGCGTCTGTTTTCAGATTGTTCAGTACGTAATTACAACTAATTACGAATACGTAATACTACGCGTATTATCTAGTTGGGCTATGCTAGACTTACCTCTAAATTGTGTTGTGAATTCACTCAAGTAGGGAATCAACCTAATAATGCAAGTGATTAACTTAATTAATCGTGTTTAAATTTGCGGGGTGTTACATAATGATTTAAGAAGGGAAATTAGTGTTAGAAAATGGTTTTATGTGGTATATAATGCTATTTTAGTGTTAAAATACCTGTTATATTGATTTGGTAACTTAATTGTTGGTGTATTATGAGTTTGGTTCGTATTTGGGTTGAACTTGTGTAAAGTCTACAGGTTGCTGGACTGCAGGTAGAACCCGGCTGCTTGTTTAACCACCCGGCGGGTTCTGTGTGTTTGTCGGGAACCCAGCGGGTCAAGTACCCAACCGACGGGTTCTATTAGAACCCGGCGGATTCTGGGCTAAACCGGCTGCTCCCACACGCTTTAAAATGAGACATGGCTCTGTTACCACATCTTTTGAATCACCCGGCTGTTGGTCATAGAAGCCGGCTGCTAGTTGGAGAACCCGGCGGGTTATAGTTGAACCCGGCGGCTAGTGCATCAGTTTTAAGTTTTTTGATTTTAAGCATTATGCAAAGTTAAATGTTAATATATATATATAAGTTAATATGCATAATTATGAATAATGAAACATAATTAGGAACATATTATTGTTATGAAAATAATATTTTGTTCTTAAATTATGTATGAATATAAGTTAAGTGTTTATGTAACGAATTACTAACTTATGTTTGATTTTATTCTCAGATCAGCAGAAGACTCGGTGATATTAGACATCTGAGTGATTGGACTGAGATAAACAGGTGAGTGGATCTGGAACTCACAATCTGATTTAGTTGTGACTGTTTGGTTGCAACAAGTAAACGTAGATATGATTGTTAGACTGTTTAGTCTGAATTGTTAATTATGAATCTACGTGCTATTTGGTCTTCGGGAATCAGTTTATTGAGGTCAACAGTTTTGTTGGGATAGTTTGTTATTGTGTATACAACACCGGGGCTTTGTACATGTGTTGTGTGTAGAATCGGTGTTGGTGATAATAACAACTATCTATCGGTCTCTTCTGTATTGGCCATACAGATGGACGGTAAGTGTTACTTGAGGGCCACCCGGGCTTGAGGGCGCCTCAAGGACCACCGATCCTCATTGATTATTAAAGTGTGTTTACAATTATTTGATGTAAACTGATACTTATGCTAAGTTAAATTGTTTGTGACTTATTCATTCACTTAGCTTCGTGCTAATCCTACTATATTACCTCATGCAGGTTATGTTTTGAGATAAGGGCGGCAGGAAGTATAAGTTTTAAAGGAATGTTTGACCAGCGTGAAACTCTGATATACTTTTGATAATACAAAGATGTTGTAATTATATAACACCTAGTTTGTTGTATCTGGTTATGTATTGTATTTTGAAAACCGTATATACATATTATATGATATATATTAAAGAGAATAGTTTTAAATCTACGCTTCCGAGTTAAATACATTAAATTAATGGTTTGAATGTGAGGGGTGTTATAAGTTGGTATCAGAGCATAAGTTTGGGCGAATTGAACATGGTATGGGGTTTAGCATTGTATGTGAATCGGTTAGTAGGTAGGTACTAACGATTAACGAGTTGTGAGCTGTTGTTGTGAATACAGAAATGGCAGATAACGAGCAACCGAACATTACGCCTAATGATGCCTCCAGGACAGATGTTCCTCCTGAGACTCATGACGATAGACCTGGTCATGCTGGTACTTCATTTTCTACCGGTGAAGAAGTAGATAGAGATAAGTATGTTCTTCAACTAGAGGATGAATTACAAACACTCAGGAAGTATAAACAACTGATGGAGATTGGAACGTCTCAGCCTCATTCTCAGCCACAGAGACTTGTATTTGGTACTGTTCCACCATCTTTGGTGTCCACATTTCAGAAATCTACATCAATACCATTTTCTTCTTCTGGGCCATTTGATTTTTGGATTCCTATGTTTCCACCAACTCAACAAAATAAAAAAAAGGGTAGTTGGAGGGTACCCCTGACCCCGGATCTCTTTGAGATCCGCAGCGTCCCACCCGCAGGAGACATCTGCCCGGTAAAGCACCTGGCCACAGTTAGCCCACGAAATTATACCGGCAGTCCTTTATCGGACTCGAACCCGGGTGTGCCCTGTGGATTTGCGGTGGTGGTACCTAACATGCTAAATGTTTACCCAGGGTAGGATCGAACCCCTGACCTCTAGGAAGCCTGGGGAAGATCCTACCACTAGGCCATCTAGGCAAGTGGTAACTCAACAGAATAAGGTGTGTTCTTTTAAGACTTTCATGGCTAGTAAACCGTCTGAATATCAGGGTAGTTCAAATCCTTCTGTGACTCTTGATTGGTTGAGGGATATTGAAAGAAAATTCGAGGTTTGTTGCTGTGAAGAAGAAGTTAAAGTTCCGTATGCTGTTCAACTTTTGAAAGGACAAGCCATGACTTGGTGGGATTCACTTATTGCAGCCTTGACACCGCAGCAAAAAGAATCTATTCGATGGTCATATTTTTAAAACGAGGTAAACTGGCTCCTAGATACATCGATCCGTTTAGAATTCGACAAGTTGTTAATGACCAATCGGTTACACTCGATATTCCTCCCGAACTTACTGGTATTCATGATACGTTCAATGTTTGCTATTTAAAGAAGTGTAATGTGGAGGATCAGTCTCAGATACTTCCACTGCAAGATTTGCGTGTAGATCTGAATCAGAGATTGGTTGAAGAACATGTTGAGCTTTTAGATAGACATCTCACATGATATACTTTTGACGAAATTTTTTTTTCATTTTTTGCTGGGTTTCGAAAACTGCATAATATAGTATCACATGTGGTGCCAACGACTATCACATGTGATACTAATGGTATCACATGTGCTAACAACGGTATCACATGTGGTACCAACGACTATCACATGTGGTACCAACGATGATCACATGTGATTATAGTTGTATTCACATGTGATTTTAATATCTAATCACATATTATTCAAATCGCGGGTACAAAATTTGTATAATTATAAAATTTAACAGTATACAATTTTATCATGTAAATTCACACATAAAATTACTTAAAAATAAATTTTTTTACATAGATATGAATTAAAATAATATAAATGAAATGAACAAGAAAAAAAAGGAAAAGGACGTGTGACAACTCTCCAAATTAGGTATAAATTAACATTTAAGCATTGCATTCTTACGCTAATTTCCTGGTTAAAGTTTTAACAAAACATTTTGTCATGATGTAAGCCTAGCAAGCCCAGTACTTTAAAACATAAAGTATTAAAAATTATGTGATTAATAATAATCGCGTACAAATATATCGGAACAAACCCGACAAAAATAAATAACAAAAGTTCGTGACACAAAATTTATTAATAACTCAATTATTAATTACGAGTAATTATATATCTATAACATATAGATAAAATGGTCTAAATATACGTTTAACATAAAATGTATTATAAACGAACAGTCTAAAACGTACATAAAAGGCCCAAATCTGAAAAGTGTTATTTTTCTAACACGTTGTAAAGTATTTAGAACATTACCTCAAAATATGAAATCATAACTCAACTGAAATTTGGCGCTCAATTATATACGCGCAGTAAAATGTACAAAATTGTACAACGTTCTAAAATAATGATAACATCATTATTCTAAATATAAATAACGAACCAGTAGAACACCTACAAAATAAAAATATAAAATGGTTATTTTTATATTGCTATAATTATACCCGTACTCGAAATTGAGGTACCAAAATTGGCACCTAACTCAAATAATTGAGGAGACAACGACCATACCCGTTTGATTTATTTACTCCCTCCTCTCTTTTCTCTGTAATCATACAAACACACACACATCTATCTTCTATTTTTCTCTTCTTCAATCATCAGAGGCAGCAGCAAGGAGTAGCAGTAGGAACAACAAGCCAGAGGCTTGACCATCTTCACCATCATCGTTCATCATTTTCATCTCCATTTCTTTGTAAGGAAACATCTTCCTTTTTAATTTCCACACTTTAAATTTGTTATATAACATGTATATACATCATAATCTAAACATATATCACATATATTTGAAAGATTGATGGATTGTTCTTGAAAATGGGTTTGAGAAACCAAAACTATAAAACGAAAATCGATATACGAAAACTTGTTAAAATGGGGTAATAACTTATAAAAACGACATATAAACTTGTTGTAAACATTTGGTATTAATGTATAATGGATTGGAACCAAAATGATCGAGCCTATAATTGCTCTGTTACGAACAGGTTCTGAAAACAGCATGAATCCGGCGGATTCATGCTGAATCCGGTGGATTCCCGGATTAAACTCGCACACCCTAATCGTTTAAACCTTGTGAACGAGTAAAAGACACCATCGAATCCGGCGGATTCAATCGAATCCGGCGGATTCCCAAAGTTTCACATGAACGTTTTGTGAACACAAAAGAATTCGGCGGATTCAACTAAATCCGGCGGATTCACTTAATCTTGACCCGACCCGGCGGCTTGACCCGAAGATCCGGCAACACCTTCTCTATTAACGAGAATCCGGCGGATTCAAATAGAATCCGGCGGATTCACATACTGGGCTGGGCTTCAGGCTGGACCGGTGGTCTTTTGGGCCAAAGTAATGGGTTAGACCAAAGATTAAATAAATGGGTTATATAAACGAGTTAACGGACCAAATGAGTTACATTATTGTTAGTGGGCCAACGAATCGGGCCGAGCCCAACAAACTATAAAACACTTAAAAACGTAAGACGTGAACCGAGACACGGACAGTGGAATTAATGACTAGCACGAACAAACGATATATAAATATATATATATATATAACCCATATATATATATACGGACTATTTATAAAATGCGAAATTGGATACGATTACACAATCGGGACATTTAAACTTCTTAAAACTTATTACGTTTTAAATACGTAAACAACGTATTACAATATGTATAAATATATACGAGAACACATGTTATATATAGATACAAACGACATTTGAATTATATTCACGATTATACGTTTTCTTGAACAAATGAAAACTTATATATATTTTTTGATATACGTAAACAATGTATTGATTAAATATATATATATATATACATACGACACTTAAGAATATATATTCACAAATATATATATATACAATGATATTGGAACAACATTCGAATTATACGTACAACTATATACAAAGTATATGTGCAAAAGACAACAAAACGACCCTCCGTTATATATAGACAATTAAATGATTGTTTGTACACTTAACAAGTGTACGATTTGAGGAATAATAACAATATTTCAAACGAAGTGTCACTAATAAAGTTAACAACTTATATTGATAAGAAATCAACCATTTCTTCAAACAAACAAACCGTTAACACAAATTGATTAAACAAATCAAACATACTTATGTTAATACATTTTGTATATAGGTTAACACACCTTGGGCAAATCTGTCAGCTGCTAGCATTCACACCGAGCAAACTACAGTGAGTTCACAGCCCCTACTTTGCAAATGTTAATGCTTTTAAACATAGGGGTGTAAACATAGAGACTGCATGCAAACACATGCAGCAAATTATATAAATGCTTTATTGCTTTATACAACTGTTTGATATGAATTAACGTTTTCACAACTGTTTTGGGAATTAGACACTGTATCCTAGTACGGACCCAGACTTGAAATGTGTGCATGAAAGACCTTATGTCATGCAGACTATAACCATTAGCTAGGTGACTCTAGCCACTGAGTATACGAATAGTACTATTGCCGTGACGACCCTCCTGTGGATGGAGCGTATACTTAAATGTCCTTCAGGCAAACAACATAAGTTTGGTTGTGGTTTGGTTATAGGGTTAGGTCGCGTTACTTTAACCTGCGAGGTTTAGCTCACCTTTCAGGGGATTATAGTCTAAGTATTTCCCACATATTATATAGGATGAACGTATCCTACAACTGTTTTATACCGGTATACTTACTGGTTATATTTATTTACTGGTACACAACCAGACATACACTTTGGGTGACAACCCACATAAATCTGTACTTTAGGGTAATAACCCTACAAACTTATATTTTGCAAAACCTGCAAACATTTATTTATTGAATAACATTTCAACAATACAAACATAAATGGTTTAATGTACCACATATTAATTTAAAACCTGTGAATTCACTCAACATATTTGTTGACGACTTTCTTCTATGTTTTACAGGGAATTAGCTACGTAAGTAAGAATCGCATGCATTCAGGATGGACAACCCTGGACTACTTAGGATGTCATATATTTTGGGACAGCTCTTGAGGATTTCCTCTGTATTACTGCAGACATTGCAGTTATACTCATGAAATCTTATCTTAACATATGTATTGTAAAACTTAAATGTTTTAAACTCTATTAATATTGGACGACTTACATAGTCGTACTACTTTTGTAACAACTGTTTAAACTGGCATCCTTAATATATTATGTTCTGTATGATCATATGCTCTGATACAGTGAATGCACAATTGTAACGTCATCACCCCCGATGTTAAACTGTTTACACATGATGCTTCCGCTAATTATAACTGGCTTCCGCTAAACATTAAATAAACACGATTATGGATTTTGGGGGTGTGACAGACTTGGTATCAGAGCCATTGGTTATAGCGAACTAGAAGTCTTTAGGTGACTGAAAACCTTAGAGACCTAGACTATAGCCTTGGCTAGAACATTCATGCATTCATACATACATACGTTTGCATACATCTAACGTACGACTGACACGCCACACACAATTTCCCTTGTCACAGTATGTCTAGTCAATCACTTTACCATGTTTATGCTTCGGATGAAGAGCCGACCGAGGCTACTTTTGAGGGTCCCGCGATCACTGTAGAGGATGAGTCATCTGTTCATTTGAGAGATATGTCAGATGACACTAGTGACGCTTACATCGCGCCACCACCGACAGCACATGAGGTTACCCCTACTACTACAGGTATTCACCATCAGGCCGCTGAGACTTCTCGCAGGCCTGTGCCTAGGAGGACACCGAGGATGTGTGTCCGAGATCTTCCTATTGGTCCGTTAGCACCAGCGGACGAGTCGGTTGAGTCTCCACGGAGAGCACCCAGGTTTGCTCACCTAGAGTGGATGACTCCTATGTTGAGGCACTGGAGGTCATTAGAGGGTTTTCCCTCCATATTTGAGACAGGAGAGTCCTCACGACCCCCAGCACCACTGCCTACCACTGGAGAGCCGATAGAGCAGACTCTCCCTACATTAGTCGCTGTTATGCATACATTGTTCTGTATTACTTCTAGCAGGGGTTCTCACCTTTGGCAGGTACAGGATGAGGTCTCCCGTCTGTATGGGGACATGGCTGGTATGCATGAGCGTCACCACTTTCTGTTGAACCATGTGTTTACTGCCCAGGAGATAGCCGAGTCCGCACTTGCTCGTGTGAGGGCACTTGAGAGACGTGTTAGGATTGCAGGGCTTGTGGTTGGTGCTTGTGTGGTGATGGTTGTGTTGAGGACAGCCGTGGGATCATTTCTACCGTACTTCCGTTAGACCTATGTATGGCGGGTTGTGCCTACTTAGGATTGTATATACTATGTATTAGACTTGGAACTTTGGTTCGACGGGTATAGACAGACCTGTCATGTTTTGTATATCAGTTGGATCGACGGTGTGTAGACAGACCCGTCATGCTTTGATTAGTCTTTGGATCGATGGGTATCTAGGATAGATCCATCCTGTTTTGTATAAAAAATTGTGAACTAACTATGATCAGTTATATGATATGACATATGTGTTTGGTTTATTATTATTGTTTATGTTACTGTGCATTGTGATTGGATTATGGATTGACAATAGAGACTACATAACTATGGATACTGAAATATGTCTTTGTAACCTATAGATCTCTTGAAACTGGAAAAATGGCAGAACCTGTCATAAGTGAATACTCATCAGATGAGGACATAACCATCGACGAACAGATACAATATGTATATGTCGATACTGAAACAATTCCGATAGTGGAACTTGTGGAAGAAGAAATTGAAAACCACCAATTCGGCATGGTCGACATAGAGGAGTACGAAAGAGTACGAGACCAAGCTGAAAGATTGAATGGTCAAAATTGGGAGCTTGTGTTCAAATGTAGGAACCGTGAGCTAGAATTGAGAATCCTAAAGAGGCCTATGATTGTCCGAGTTAAGGATAAAATACGCTTCTGGAAGAAAATGGCTAGTAATCGCAAGGAAAGAGTTAAGTCTTGGATCAAACGTCTGTGCAAATGCTCAACTGAGAATGATCTGGGCTACTATCCGACTCTGCGATACAAAACTATGCTGGAAACACGCTACTTCTCTCCCAATCTGAATCAGGAGTAAAAGTGAAAGACCTACACTACGACAGAGAATATAGCTAAAGATAGCTTAATAATGAACTGATGAAGAACTGTCGTAGGAATATAACTATTTTGTTAAGATCTAGGTATAGCTAAGTTTAGTCTAATTAGTACTGTATCAACTCGTGTTGTACTGAAAACCTCTCTTGGATGGATATAGAAGATTCCATCAAGTTTTGTATGAAACGATGTAAGAATGTTTCAGCTAATGTATATTATAACTTAGGTTCGATTCGAAATTTCGTGTTTATTACATTCATTCCTATATACGTATGATGGAAAAGTTACCATTTAGTAACCGTTGAATCTATTTCTTGCAAACTTTGAAAACCTACTACACTTTGAATTATTGATTTTATCTTGAATTCCCTAAAACATTGAGTGCGCTTGAACGATGATGAAAAGAAATATGTATTTGGCATTATATAATGACGCCTGGCCAACGTGATTATATTGTACAAAGTACATATGGGTATTTCAAAATCGTGCGACATACAATGTGAAACCTTATTCTTTCAAATTCTCCATACTATTCATTTGATAGACAATGTGAAATCTTGTTCATCACATTCATTATCTTGGCATTGACTTCTGCATTTTTATTCATCGCAGAACTGAATCATGCCGCCAAAACGACGAATTACTAGGAACAGTCAGAAGACAACTGTACCTCCTACACCTGAAACCATTCCACCACCTAACACTGTAGAAACTACTGAGCAGATGATTACTAGACGCATTGCTGAAGGTATTGCCGAGTATGAGGCAAGCCGAAACCGTCAGAATGGGGTTAATAACAGTGGATCGACCCCTGTTAACACTGAGACTGTTGTGAATACCCGCCGAGGGTGTTCATATAAGACATTTCAGGCTTGTAAACCACCTCCTTTCTGTGGCACTGAAGGTGCTATTGGTATTATACACTGGATAGAAAAGATGGATTCTGTGTTGGAGATCAGTGATTGTCTACCAGACACTGCGGTGAAATATGTCGCCTGCACACTAGCTGATAAAGATTTGACTTGGTGGAACAGTCAAGTCCAGTCGATGGGACGACCAGCTGCTTATTCCATGACATGGGAAACATTGAAGCGTATGATGATGGAAGAATTCTGCCCCCGTAGTGAGATGCAGAAAATTGAGACTGAGCTGTGGAACATTGCTATGATTGGTGCTGATATCACTGGTTATACAACCAGGTTCCAAGAACTAGCTCGTCTTGTGCCACATATGGTAACACCTGAGTATAAGCGTATTGAACGCTATGTGTATGGACTGGCACCACAGATCAGGAGTTTAGTTATGTCCTCCAAACCTGACACCTTCAGGAGCGTTGTTACCCTAGCGCAGAGTTTGACTGATGAAGCAGTTAGAATGGGGACGCTGACACAGAAAACTGTGCCGGCCAAGGTTGAGCCGAGCAGTGCTGAAGCTGGTAGTTCTGGAGGTAAGAAGCGTAAATGGAATGACCGTCAGGGTCAATCCAACAAGAAAGGATCTGGAAATCCTAAGTCTTACGCTGCCACCATTGTGGAACCAAAGCCATACTTGGGTAACAAACCTAAGTGTGATAAGTGTAGCAAACACCATGAGGGTGAATGTTGGTTTTGCGACAGTTGTAAGGGATGGGGTCACAAAACCCAGAACTGTAAGGTTAACCCTACCCCTAAGGGAAACACTGCTCGCCAAAACCAGGGTTGTTTTGAATGTGGCGACACGAGGCATTATCGAAACCGATGCCCTCGACTCAATAATCAAAACCGTAACGCCAACAATGCTCGTAACCGCAACAACAATGGAAACAACCGTGGAAACAACAACAACCGAGCCAACAACAACAACAATCGGGCAAACAACAACATCAACCAACCAGCTCGTGGACGCGTGTTCATGTTAGGAGCACCAGAGGCACGTCAGGATCCTAACACAGTCACTAGTACGTTTCTTGTAAACAACCACTTTGCTTCTGTGTTATTTGATTCCGGTGCTGATTTAAGCTTTGTGTCCACTGAGTTTAGACCACTATTAGAGATCGAATCCCTTAAGCTAGATAACAAATACACTGTAGAGCTAGCCGATGATAAGTTGATTGAATCAGGAGAAATAGTACCAGGATGCACCTTAACGTTAGAAGGCCATCCTTTCAAAATAGACTTACTACCGGTAGAACTAGGGAGCTTCGATATAGTGGTTGGCATGGATTGGTTGTCACTGAACCGCGCGAAAATCATCTGTCATGAGAAGATTGTACGGTTACCTTTACCGTCAGGAGAAATGTTGATGATTCAAGGAGAAAAGAGTAATCGTGTGGTAAAAACGATTACATGCATGAAGGCAAATAAGTATCTACGAAAAGGGTACCAAGCATTTTTGGTACATGTTGTGGATAAGAAACCCGAGGAGCGACGCATAGACGACGTGGCCGTAGTACGCGACTACCCAGGAGTATTTCCTGACGAGCTACCAGGGTTACCACCTCCTCGGCAGGTTGAATTTCATATCGACCTAGTGCCGGGAGCTGCACCGATTGCTCGTGCGCCTTACCATCTAGCTCCATCAGAAATGCAGGAACTGTCTGCACAGTTACAAGAACTGTTGGATTTAGGATTCATCCGACCGAGCTTTTCACCGTGGGGAGCTCCGGTTTTGTTCGTCAAGAAGAAGGATGGATCAATGCGGATGTGTATCGATTATCGAAAACTGAACAAAGTGACGATCAAGAACCGATACCCATTACCACGCATCGATGACTTGTTTGACCAGCTGCAAGGGTCAAGTTATTACTCAAAGATCGACTTGAGATCGGGTTACCATCAACTGAAGGTACGGGATGAGGATATCCCTAAGACTGCGTTTAGGACTCGATACGGTCATTACGAGTTCCTGGTTATGCCGTTTGGACTAACGAATGCGCCAGCAGTGTTCATGGATCTAATGAATAGAGTATGTAAACCTTACCTTGATAAGTTCGTCATAGTGTTCGTTGACGATATTTTGATATACTCGCGAACGAAGGAAGACCATGAACAACATCTGAGGCTGATTCTTGAATTACTGGAGAAAGAGAAGCTATATGCAAAGTTCTCTAAATGCGAGTTTTGGATGTGTGAGGTTCATTTCCTTGGTCACGTGATCAATAACAAAGGAATTCACGTGGACCCATCCAAAATTGAGGCGATTAAGAATTGGGAAGCCCCAAAAACCCCAACTGAGATACGACAATTCCTTGGGCTAGCCGGTTACTACCGAAGATTCATCGAGAATTTCTCGAAGATAGCTCAGCCACTTACCGCCCTAACGCAAAAAGACAAGAAGTTTGATTGGGGCGAGAAGCAAAAGAATGCTTTTCAACTGCTGAAAGAGAAATTGAGCACCGCACCTATCCTATCATTACCAGAAGGAGTAGAAAACTTTGTTGTCTACTGTGATGCCTCACATCAAGGATTAGGTTGCGTGTTGATGCAAAACGACAAGGTCATTGCATATGCGTCTCGTCAATTAAAGATTCACGAGAAGAACTATACGACGCATGATCTAGAGCTAGGAGCAGTCGTTTTTGCACTTAAGATTTGGAGACATTACCTATACGGTACAAAGTGTACGATCTTCACCGATCACAAAAGTCTCCAACACATATTTGACCAGAAGGAACTCAACATGAGACAGAGACGTTGGGTTGAATTGCTGAATGATTACGACTGTGAAATCAAGTACCATCCAGGCAAAGCTAATGTAGTAGCGGATGCCTTGAGTCGTAAGGAACGAGTAAAACCTCGAAGAGTTCGAGCCTTAGGACTGACAATCCACTTGGATCTGATTACCCAAATTCGTGATGCTCAACAAGCGGCCTTTACTCCAGGACGTATGAAAGAAGAATCCCTCAAAGGGATGGAAAAGCAACTGGAGTCTAAGGAAAATGGAGTATTGTACTTCATGAATCGAATTTGGATTCCTTGTGTTGATGAGCTACGTAGCCTAGTATTGGACGAAGCTCATAAGTCCAATTACTCGATACATCCTGGTGCAGATAAGATGTACCACGATCTGAAAGGATTTTACTGGTGGCCTGGCATGAAAAGAGACATTGCCACCTATGTTAGTAGATGTCTGACTTGTGCAAAAGTTAAGACTGAGTACCAAAAGCAGTCTGGGCTTTTGTGTAACACCCCCAAATTTAGTGATTTGCGGAAGCATACTTGGGTGTTACTAATCAATATACAAAGCACAAGATATACAGCAAACGACCTCTAAATGAGACGTTTTGTAAAATAATTACATTTCATAATTAAATTGTTTGAAAACATATAGTTTTCTTTACAAACATATGTAAGCCTAGAGTCCGCGTATGTGGCGGGAGATTCTATTGCATAACCATAGTTACAAAAGATAATGCCAAAGAATCTCCGTTAAATGCAGTTTGGAAATCATGCGACTCTAGCTAGTAATCCTGGAGTTTCTCCTACTCCGTAAGTGTACCTGAGAATACATGCTAAACAGGGTCAACCAAAAGGTTGGTGAATCTCACAGGTTTGTCAGTAAATAATCAGTTTGAACACAAGATTTCATCAGTAGTGCCCGTAGGCGTATATCAAGTATTTGCAAATCTCGCAAAAGTAAAGTAATCAAGTTATACCGTTGCCATGAGGCTCATAATCGAAGCTTAACCCGAAAAAAAATCAGTTGCTCCCGTGACATGCTCGAAATTGAGCAAGCATAAGTAACGAAATAATAGTCGCCCGCTTATACATAACGGTTCGTGGTAGCGCTACTACCCCGGGCGGGGAGGGTCATTTCCCTAATGGATCCATTAACTACTGTTCGCGCTTAAGTACATAACTAACGATATATGATGGAGAGACTTCAGTAAATAGTAAGTAACTCATGCAATTCCGTTTGGTATAGTAAACAGTTTAGTACTTGTGTTCAAGAAAAATCAGTAGCATGTATCTCCCCCAATAAGTTAAAACAGTAAAAGTGGGGCCGTAAGACTCACCTGAGTCAAGCAGTGGTAAATAGCAAGTAGTAGTAAAGCAAGTAGGTTCTCCGAACCCGTGACCTTCTAGTGCCTAAACACGTAAGGTTAAGTAAGTAGATGTCTCGCAAGACCATCTAGGCTAGTTGTTCATACAACCCGTTGTGTTTAAATGTTGGTTTGTTTGCGTTCGTAACAAAGTATACGGCCCGTTGGTGATTTGTTATAATTAAAGTTTATCATTCAATACGCAGATTAAAGTAATTGTAATAGGAAAGTATGTTTTATTATGATTGTTAGGTCGTATCGTATAAGGATTTGAGGTTGTAAAAGTTCGACACTTAGTGAAAATGTGAGTTTTCAAGGTTCTGGTTTGTGCGACGTAGCATGCGACGTTGCAAGCGACGTAAGGTGCGACGTAGGCAGGTACGTCGCATGATGCGACCTTCGCAAATCAATGCGACGTAGGGGGCGACGTCGCTAATGCGACGTTGGTTCGGTTTGCGACGTTAAAGTCTACGTCGCTACGTGCGACGTCCGCAAGTTAATGCGACGTAATAGGCTGCGTCGCTAGTGCGACGTTGAGGTTTTTGTGCGACGTAGGTCGCGACGTCGCAGAGGCCCCTGGCCAGGTGCGACGTAGCGGTCTGTTGGCCGGAAAATGTGCCGAAAATGAGTTTTCCGGTTTCCGTTCGGTCCAAATCTTTTACCCAACCCTTATATGAACATAATAAGCCTATTTAAACCATAAACTAGTAAAAATGATCAAAAACGAGAGATGTCGGGATTTGTCGGAAACTTACAAAGTGTCGGATTGAAAATCCGAAAAGATAGGAAGGTAGATCGTGTTGCGGTGGTCGTTTTCTTCCAAAGAGATGATGAGATCCAAGGTCGTTTAGTATGTTTATTTGTCGTTTTTGTGAGGTTGTGGGTTTTGTGGTTAGTTGGTGGATTTGAGAGAAAAGGGTGAAAGAGAGAGAGAGAGAGAAAAATGAAATGAGAAGAAAAGGTGGAGAATGGGAGGTTATCTCCCATTTTCGCTCCGCGTTCTCGCTCCGGGTGGTGTTCGTGTTCTCCGTCGTTTAGGCGTTAAATATTTATTTTACGCGTTTAATTATATTTCAAAAATCATAAATCTTGTTAAATAATTTATTTAAATTATTTCCTTAAATCTTTAATAATTTAAATTAAATTTAATTACTTTTGTTATTAAATCGTGTAAGTTTTAATCGTGTAATACGAGGCAGTTACTATTTGTTATAAAATAGCATTTCGGTCATAGTTGCGTTATTTTAGTTTATAAACATTTGTTCACCAACGTCCGTGTTAATCGAATAGAATTTCATTCTATTTAAGTTGCGTATGATTTAAGCCAAATCGCAAAGTTGTATATATTCACCAACATATAATCTGATACATAAATTAGCCTAACACAGAACTAATTACATGTATTCACAAAGTATTAGGCACTAATTCTAGTCCTAATTTGCCGGTTGTTACATTCTCCCCTTGTTAAAAGAATTTCGTCCCGAAATTAGTTCGATTGCACGGTCGGTGCGTTGTCTGGGAAGAGATGTGGATATTTCTGTCGCATTTGGTCTTCCCGTTCCCAGGTAAATTCCGGACCACGTCTAGAATTCCACCTGACTTTCACGATGGGAATACGACTCTGTTTTAGTTGTTTGACCTCACGGTCCATAATTTTGACAGGTTCCTCAACGAAATGTAGTTTGTCATCTATGCGAATCTCGTCAAGGGGGATAATAAGTGTCTCGTCAGACAAACATTTCTTTAAGTTAGAAATGTGAAAGGTAGGGTGCACGCTGCTGAGTTCAGAGGGCAGCTGCAATCGGTATGCCACTGGACCTATCTTCTCGAGGATCTCAAAAGGTCCAATGTACCTGGGGTTTAATTTTCCGCGTTTGCCGAATCGGATTACGCCTTTCCAAGGCGATACTTTTAAGAGTACTCGATCCCCAACTTGGAACTCGAGTGGCTTGCGTCTCACGTCATAATAGCTTTTCTGACGATCACGCGCGGCTTTGAGTCGGTTTTGGATTTCAACGATTTTCTCTGTGGTTTCATGTATGAGTTCAGGACCAGTGAGTTGACTCTCTCCCACTTCAGTCCAACAGATAGGTGATCGGCACTTACGACCGTACAGTGCCTCAAAAGGTGCAGCTTTAATGCTGGTGTGATTGCTGTTGTTGTACGAGAACTCGCACAACGGTAGGTGTCTTTCCCAATTTGTGCCGGAATCCACTACGCAGGCTCGTAGCATGTCTTCCAGTGTCTGAATAGTTCGTTCGCTCTGGCCATCGGTCTGAGGATGGTACGCGGTACTCATATCGAGACGGGTACCCAGTGATTTTTGGAGTGATTGCCAGAAGCGAGATGTGAAACGAGCATCCCTGTCAGAGATAATCGAGAGAGGGACACCATGTTGGCAAACGATTTCTTTGATGTAAATTTGTGTAAGGCGTTCCATTTTGTCGGTTTCTCTGATTGCCAAGAAATGAGCCGATTTGGTGAGACGATTGACGATCACCCAAATGGTATCGCAACCGCTCGCCGATTTAGGTAGTTTGGTTATGAAATCCATGGTAATTTGTTCCCATTTCCATTGAGGAATTTCAGGTTGTTGGAGCAATCCAGAAGGTCTGTGGTGCTCGGCCTTGACCTTGGAACAAGTTAAGCATTTGCTGACGTACAAAGCAATGTCAGCTTTCATATTCGGCCACCAGTAAAACTCCTTGATGCCGTGATACATTTTGTCGGATCCCGGGTGGATAGAATATTTGGACTTGTGAGCTTCATCCATCACCAAGTCCCGAAGGTTCCCGAAATTAGGCAACCAGATTCGGTTAGAGAAATACTTAACTCCGTTGGGTCTGATCTCGAATTGTTTATCCATGCCTCGCAAGGCCTCGTTCTTGAAGTTATCGGGTTTCAGGGCTTCGAGTTGGGCAAGATGTATTTGGGTGGTGAGATCGTTATGAATGGTAATACTGAGTGCCCGGACTCGGAGTGGTTTTGTTCGTTCCTTACGACTGAGAGCATCAGCAACCACGTTTGCTTTGCCCGGATGATATTTGATCTCACAGTCGTAATCGGTGAGTAATTCAACCCATCTACGTTGCCTCATGTTAAGATCTTTCTGGTTGAAAATGTGTTGGAGACTTTTGTGGTCGGTGAATACAGTGCTGCGGGTACCATAAAGATAATGTCTCCAGATTTTTAAGGCGAATACCACGGCCCCTAGCTCGAGGTCGTGAGTTGTGTAGTTTTTCTCGTGAACTTTAAGTTGTCGGGAGGCGTAAGCAATGACCTTGTCTCGTTGCATCAGCACGCAACCGAGACCTTGGTGAGAAGCATCACAGTATACCACGAAGTCATCGGTGCCTTCGGGTAGAGATAGAATGGGTGCACTGCAAAGCTTGAATTTCAACAGCTGAAATGCCGACTCTTGTTTATCGGTCCAATCGAATTTCTTTTCCTTCTGAGTCAGCACGGTGAGGGGTTTGGCAATTGTTGAAAAGTTTTCGATGAAACGGCGGTAGTAACCGGCCAATCCCAAGAATTGGCGTACCTCGGTTGGAGTGGTTGGTGCTTTCCAGTTCTTGATTGCCTCGATTTTTGACGGGTCTACATGAATTCCCCGACTGTCGATAACGTGTCCAAGGAATTGAACGGTGTGTATCCAGAACTCACACTTAGAAAATTTGGCGTAGAGCTCCTCGTGTCTAAGTAGTTCTAGGATGGTTCTGAGGTGTTGTGCGTGCTCATGTTCGTTTCGCGAATAGATAAGGATGTCATCGATAAAAACAATGACAAACTTGTCGAGGTATGGTTTGCACACCCGATTCATAAGGTCCATGAATACAGCCGGTGCGTTAGTTAGGCCAAAGGGCATTACTTGAAATTCGTAGTGCCCGTAACGGGTTCTGAATGCGGTTTTTGGGATGTCAGCATCGCGAACACGCAACTGATGATAACCTGATCGAAGATCAATTTTTGAATAACAGCTTGATCCTTGGAATTGATCGAACAGATCATCGATTCGAGGAAGTGGGTATCGGTTCTTGACGGTTAGTTTGTTCAACTCTCGGTAGTCAATACACATTCGAAATGAACCGTCTTTCTTTTTAACAAACAAGACCGGAGATCCCCAAGGTGAAGAACTCGGTCTGATGAATCCTCTATCCAGGAGTTCCTGTAACTGCGTGGACAACTCCTGAAGTTCAGATGGAGCTAGGCGGTACGGTGCTCAGGCCACCGGTGCGGCACCCGGCACGAGGTCAATCGAGAACTCGACCTGTCTAGGTGGAGGTATACCAGGTAGTTCTTCTGGAAAGACTTCGGGAAAGTCTCTAACGATTGGCACATCTTCAAGTCGCTTCTCCTCCGACTTTTTCTCCGTGATGTGCGCGAGTATTGTTGGGTAACCCTTTCTCAGGAATTTTCGGGTTTTTAAACAGGAGATTAAGTTTAGTCTCGACCCACCGGTCTCCCCCTGTATGACCAAGGTACTACCGGCGGCGAGAGGAATTCGGACGATTTTATCATGGCACACAATTTCGGCCCGGTGCTTGGACAACCAGTCTATACCCACGATGACATCAAAACTTCCTAGTTCAACAGGCATTAAATCGATTGAGAAGGTTTCGTTTGCGAGGTTTAAAGTGCACTTAGGTATCACACTACTGGTTTCTATGAGTTTACCATTTGCGAGCTCTACGGTGTACTTAACATCTAAGGCCGAAGGGGTGATATTAAGTAGTGGGCAAAACTCATCAGATATGAAACTTTTATCAGCACCGGTATCAAATAATACTGAAGCAGTAAGATCTTTGAGAAGAAACGTACCCGTTACAACATTCGGGTCTTCCCTAGCTTCCCCAGCTTTGATGACAAATGCTTTGCTACGAGCAGGGTTGTTGTTCCGTTTGTTGCTGCTGTTGTTGTTGTTGTTGTTGTTGTTTTTCTGCTTAGGGCAATTATTCTGAAAATGCCCAGGACTTCCGCACCCATAACAAGTCGTCGGGGCACTGGTGTTTCGACAATCCTTGGCCAGATGCCCAAAACGCTTGCAGTTTGTGCAAGGGCAGGAACCGTCGTGGTGACGATTGCATTTGGGACAGTAGGGCCTGCTTCCAACGTACCCTTTCCTTTCTGAAGTGCCAGATGAATAAGCCCTAAGGGGCTCAGGCTTTCGGTTGGTGATTTGGTTGGATGAGTTGGGGTTTCCTTCCCATTTTCGTTTGTTGTTTGCAGGTGGGGCTGAAGTTGTGTTACGGCGGACAGCGTTTGCCGTGAGTTCATGGGCCATACGGATGGCGTTCTGGATAGTACCTGGTTTGGATGAAGTCACCAGGTCCTGGAGTTTCTTGGGCAGTCCATCAACGTATTTCTCGATCCTCTTGTACTCAGGATCGACCATGGTTGGGCACAGAAGTGCCAGCTGGTGGAAACGGTTGGTGTAACCGGTGATATCATTACCTTGCATCTTATGGTTCCAGAATTCCAGCTCCAGTTGTTTCAGTTCATCCCTGGGGCAATACTCTCCCCTTAACATCTCCTTCAACTCCTCCCACGGGAGTTTGTAAGCATTGGCAACGCCCACAGTTTGGGCATAGGTGTTCCACCACGTGAGTGCGGTGTCAGTAAAAGTACTAACAGAGAACTTAACTTTGTCCCCCTCCGCACAGTTGCAGATAAGAAATACCGATTCAACTTTCTAGATCCAGCGTATTAGACCGATAGCTCCCTCGGTACCTGCAAAGTTTAGAGGTTTGCAGTTCTGGAAGTCCTTGTAAGAACAAGGTTTAGCAGCAGAGGTTTCAGCGGCATCGCTGTTTCTCGAGGAATTTGGTGGAGTATTCCGAGCTAAGGCTTCAGTAACAGCCTGGGTTATAAGGGAGGTAATCTGGGCATCGGTGTATGGTCGTGTCTTTGGCGGCATGATTCTTCAATAAAAGAAATGAAGATACATGAGATTTTGTATGAACTTGTAATTGTCACAGATGTACATGTATAAAAGCAGTAATACATAACATCAACATGGAAAATGACAATTAATGTGAGTTGAGATAACAAAGGATATCTGATAGATAAAGTGAGTTCCAAAGTTACATCCTACAGAGATATTACAAAAGGTGTCGGGAATGGTTACATCCGACTAGTTTATAGAGTAGTGCTAGATAGTCCCTAGATTACCAGATAGATTACAAGACAAAAACTACACTAATCTTAATGTAGATTAATTTGTTCCATCAGCGCGACAAGGCGGTCCACGGTTTCTGCTAGTCGGTTGGTTTGCCTGGCGTTGTCTTCAACCAAGGCCAGTCGTTGTGCTAGTGTTCGAGAATGATCCGCAGTCTCCTGTGAACGCTGTTCACATTCTTCTAATCGGTTTCTTACAAGTTCATCTGCACCTAATTCGGCGGTCATGGAATCCTGAATTATGCTTACAGAGAGGTTGGTATCCTCTTGTTCTCGCTGTAGTTGTGATATGCGGTCAAGAGCTTGACGAAGCAGGTAAGTCATTCGGTGTTGTTCCAGTTCCAGGTTTTCGAGTCTTTGCTCCTGACGGCGGGATTGGGTAGCCAATACTGGCAACGTGAGATGTGCCGAGTTCTGAGAGTTATGTACAGGATAAGGGCTGGTTCGAGGTGACCTTGTGTTCCTCCTGGCTACTCGTGGGTTCCGTGACCCACGTGAGTGAGAGTGTGTCGGATTAGGTGGTGTGTTTGCCATTCCTGTGGCAGAGTGTAAGTAAGACGAGGCTAATATATATATAAATATATCATATCCAGCCTAGTGTCTAGCACGTATCAAGTAATGGTCCGGTTCTCTCGTGGTCAGAGTCAACTAACGTATCCCCGTTCAACATAATCATTTCAGACATTACATCATCTTTCCTTAATTGTACATAGTTGATCAGGCTATGTTAAATTAAAGTCGTATGCTGTAATTCCTGAACCAGTCATGTCTAATAAGAAAATACTGCCTAACGGTCATAGTCTAGGCCCACTAAATGCAACCTAGTTCACTATAACCTTAGGCTCTGATACCAATCTGTAACACCCCCAAATTTAGTGATTTGCGGAAGCATACTTGGGTGTTACTAATCAATATACAAAGCACAAGATATACAGCAAACGACCTCTAAATGAGACGTTTTGTAATATAATTACATTTCATAATTAAATTGTTTGAAAACATATAGTTTTCTTTACAAACATATGTAAGCCTAGAGTTCGCATATGTGGCGGGAGATTCTATTGCATAACCATAGTTACAAAAGATAATGCCAAAGAATCTCCGTTAAATGCAGTTTGGAAATCATGCGACTCTAGCTAGTAATCCTGGAGTTTCTCCTACTCCGTAAGTGTACCTGAGAATACATGCTAAACAGGGTCAACCAAAAGGTTGGTGAATCTCACAGGTTTGTCAGTAAATAATCAGTTTGAACACAAGATTTCATCAGTAGTGCCCGTAGGCGTATATCAAGTATTTGCAAATCTCGCAAAAGTAAAGTAATCAAGTTATACCGTTGCCATGAGGCTCATAATCGAAGCTTAACCCGAAAAAAAATCAGTTGCTCCCGTGACATGCTCGAAATTGAGCAAGCATAAGTAACGAAATAATAGTTGCCCGTTTATACATAACGGTTCGTGGTAGCGCTACTACCCCGGGCGGGGAGGGTCATTTCCCTAATGGATCCATTAACTACTGTTCGCGCTTAAGTACATAACTAACGATATATGATGGAGAGACTTCAGTAAATAGTAAGTAACTCATGCAATTCCGTTTGGTATAGTAAACAGTTTAGTACTTGTGTTCAAGAAAAATCAGTAGCATGTATCTCCCCCAATAAGTTAAAACAGTAAAAGTGGGGCCGTAAGACTCACCTGAGTCAAGCAGTGGTAAATAGCAAGTAGTAGTAAAGCAAGTAGGTTCTCCGAACCCGTGACCTTCTAGTGCCTAAACACGTAAGGTTAAGTAAGTAGATGTCTCGCAAGACCATCTAGGCTAGTTGTTCATACAACCCGTTGTGTTTAAATGTTGGTTTGTTTGCGTTCGTAACAAAGTATACGGCCCGTTGGTGATTTGTTATAATTAAAGTTTATCATTCAATACGCAGATTAAAGTAATTGTAATAGGAAAGTATGTTTTATTATGATTGTTAGGTCGTATCGTATAAGGATTTGAGGTTGTAAAAGTTCGACACTTAGTGAAAATGTGAGTTTTCAAGGTTCTGGTTTGTGCGACGTAGCATGCGACGTTGCAAGCGACGTAAGGTGCGACGTAGGCAGGTACGTCGCATGATGCGACCTTCGCAAATCAATGCGACGTAGGGGGCGACGTCGCTAATGCGACGTTGGTTCGGTTTGCGACGTTAAAGTCTACGTCGCTACGTGCGACGTCCGCAAGTTAATGCGACGTAATAGGCTGCGTCGCTAGTGCGACGTTGAGGTTTTTGTGCGACGTAGGTCGCGACGTCGCAGCGGCCAGGTGCGACGTAGCGGTCTGTTGGCCGGAAAATGTGCCGAAAATGAGTTTTCCGGTTTCCGTTCGGTCCAAATCTTTTACCCAACCCTTATATGAACATAATAAGCCTATTTAAACCATAAACTAGTAAAAATGATCAAAAACGAGAGATGTCGGGATTTGTCGGAAACTTACAAAGTGTCGGATTGAAAATCCGAAAAGATAGGAAGGTAGATCGTGTTGCGGTGGTCGTTTTCTTCCAAAGAGATGATGAGATCCAAGGTCGTTTAGTATGTTTATTTGTCGTTTTTGTGAGGTTGTGGGTTTTGTGGTTAGTTGGTGGATTTGAGAGAAAAGGGTGAAAGAGAGAGAGAGAGAG
This sequence comes from Helichrysum umbraculigerum, assembly GCA_949592205.1. Taxonomy (NCBI): domain Eukaryota; kingdom Viridiplantae; phylum Streptophyta; class Magnoliopsida; order Asterales; family Asteraceae; genus Helichrysum; species Helichrysum umbraculigerum. Next base: position 69,771,036 of record CATIUR010000003.1, read on the forward strand.
AAAAATGAAATGAGAAGAAAAGGTGGAGAATGGGAGGTTATCTCCCATTTTCGCTCCGCGTTCTCGCTCCGGGTGGTGTTCGTGTTCTCCGTCGTTTAGGCGTTAAATATTTATTTTACGCGTTTAATTATATTTCAAAAATCATAAATCTTGTTAAATAATTTATTTAAATTATTTCCTTAAATCTTTAATAGTTTAAATTAAATTTAATTACTTTTGTTATTAAATCGTGTAAGTTTTAATCGTGTAATACGAGGCAGTTACTATTTGTTATAAAATAGCATTTCGGTCATAGTTGCGTTATTTTAGTTTATAAACATTTGTTCACCAACGTCCGTGTTAATCGAATAGAATTTCATTCTATTTAAGTTGCGTACGATTTAAGCCAAATCGCAAAGTTGTATATATTCACCAACATATAATCTGATACATAAATTAGCCTAACACAGAACTAATTACATGTATTCACAAAGTATTAGGCACTAATTCTAGTCCTAATTTGCCGGTTGTTACATTTTGCAACAACCTGAGTTTCCCAAATGGAAATGGGAACACATCACGATGGATTTCATCACGAAGCTACCAAAAACATCATCTGGGATGGACTCCATATGGGTGATTGTCGACCGACTGACAAAATCATCTCACTTTCTAGCCATCAAAGAGACAGATAAGATGGAAAAGCTGGCTAGAATCTACATAAAAGAAGTTGTTTCTAGACATGGAGTTCCATTATCTATCATCTCTGATAGAGATGCACGTTTCACCTCTCGCTTCTGGTAAACACTGCAACAAGCTTTAGGCACTAGACTCGACATGAGTACCGCCTACCATCCACAAACCGATGGGCAAAGCGAGCGAACGATACAAACGCTTGAGGACTTGCTACGAGCCTGCGTGATTGATTTTGGAGGAAACTGGGATGTTCATCTCCCTTTAGCCGAATTCTCGTACAAGAATAGTTATCATACGAGCATACAAATGGCACCTTTCGAGGCGTTGTACGGACGCAAGTGCCGATCCCCACTCTGTTGGGCAGAGTTGGACGACAGACAATTATCAGGTCCTGAGATAGTCCAAGAGACAACGGACAAGATATCTCAAGTGCTTAATCGATTGAAAACGGCACGAGACCGACAAAAGAGTTATGCAGACAATAGACGGAAACCTTTAGAGTTTCAGGTAGGTGACAGAGTCCTACTCAAGGTATCTCCTTGGAAAGGAGTTGTGCGATTTGGAAAACGCGGTAAATTGAATCCACGTTACATTGGACCTTTTGAGATCCTAGCAAGGATTGGTCCTGTAGCTTATAAGCTTAAACTTCCGCAAGAACTTAGTAATATTCACGACACGTTTCACGTGAGTAATCTTAAGAAGTGTCTATCTGACGAAGCGTTAATCATACCTCCCGACGAAATCTATGTCGACGCAAAACTCAACTTCGTGGAGGAACCGCTTGAAGTAATGGACACGAAAACGCAGAAACTCCGAAACAGTCAGATCAAGCTTGTCAAAATTCGATGGAACTCGAAAAGAGGCCCAGAGTTCACCTGGGAACGCGAGGACGAAATGCGCAAGAAGTACCCTCAGCTATTTGAACCCGTGACCACGACTCACGACACAAATTAAATCTCGGGACGAGATTTCCCTAACGGGGGGAGAATGTGACAACTCTCCAAATTAGGTATTAATTAACATTTAAGCATTTGCATTCTTACGCTAATTTCCTTGTTAAAGTTTTAACAAAACATTTTGTCATGATGTAAGCCTAGCAAGCCCAGTACTTTAAAACATAAAGTATTACAAATTATGTGATTAATAATAATCGCGTACAAATATATCGGAACAAACCCGACAAAAATAAATAACAAAAGTTCGTGACACAAAATTTATTAATAACTCATTTATTAATTACGAGTAATTATATATCTATAACATATAGATAAAATGGTCTAAATATACGTTTAACATAAAACGTATTATAAACGAACAGAAACAATTCTAAAACGTACATAAAAGGCCCAAATCTGAAAAGTGTTATTTTTTTAACACGTTGTAAAGTATTTAGAACATTACCTCAAAATATGAAATCATAACTCAACTGAAATTTGGCGCTCAATTATATACGCGCAGTAAAATGTACAAAATTGTACAACGTTCTAAAATAATGATAACATCATTATTCTAAATATAAATAACGAACCAGTAGAACACCTACAAAATAAAAATATAAAATGTTTATTTTTATATTGCTATAATTATACCCGTACTCGAAATTGAGGTACCAAAATTGGCACCTAACTCAAATAATTGAGGAGACAACGACCATACCCTTTTGATTTATTTACTCCCTCCTCTCTTTTCTCTGTAATCATACAAACACACACACATCTATCTTCTATTTTTCTCTTCTTCAATCATCAGAGGCAGCAGCAAGGAGTAGCAGTAGGAACAACAAGCCAGAGGCTTGACCATCTTCACCATCATCGTTCATCATTTTCATCTCCATTTCTTTGTAAGGAAACATCTTCCTTTTTAATTTCCACACTTTAAATTCGTTATATAACATGTATATACATCATAATCTAAACATATATCACATATATTTGAAAGATTGATGGATTGTTCTTGAAAATGGGTTTGAGAAACCAAAACTATAAAACGAAAATCGATATACGAAAACTTGTTAAAATGGGGTAATAACTTATAAAAACGACATATAAACTTGTTGTAAACATTTGGTATTAATGTATAATGGATTGGAACCAAAATGATCGAGCCTATAATTGCTCTGTTACGTACAGGTTCTGAAAACAGCATGAATCCGGCAGATTCATGCTGAATCCGGCGAATTCCCGGATTAAACTCGCACACCCTAATCGTTTAAACCTTGTGAACGAGTAAAAGACACCATCGAATCCGACGGATTCAATCGAATCCGGCGGGTTCCCAAAGTTTCACATGAACGTTTTGTGAACACAAAAGAATCCGGCGGATTCAACTAAATCCGGCGGATTCACTTAATCTTGACCCGACCCGGCGGCTTGACCCGAAGATCCGGCAACACCTTCTCTATTAACGAGAATCCGGCGGATTCAAATAGAATCCGGCGGATTCACATACTGGGCTGGGCTTCAGGCTGGGCCGGTGGTCTTTTGGGCCAAAGTAATGGGTTAGACCAAAGATTAAATAAATGGGTTATATAAACGAGTTAACGGACCAAATGAGTTACATTATTGTTAGTGGGCCAACGAATCGGGCCGAGCCCAACAAACTATAAAACACTTAAAAACGTAAGACGTGAACCGAGACACGGACAGTGGAATTAATGACTAGCACGAACAAACGATATATAAATATATATATATATAACCCATATATATATACGGACTATTTATAAAATGCGAAATTGGATACGATTACACAATCGGGACATTTAAACTTCTTAAAACTTATTACGTTTTAAATACGTAAACAACGTATTACAATATGTATAAATATATACGAGAACACATGTTATATATAGATACAAACGACATTTGAATTATATTCACGATTATACGTTTTCTTGAACAAATGAAAACTTATATATATTTTTTGATATACGTAAACAATGTATTGATTAAATATATATATATATATATACATACGACACTTAAGAATATATATTCACAAATATATATATATACAATGATATTGGAACAACATTCGAATTATACGTACAACTATATACAAAGTATATGTGCAAAAGACAACAAAACGACCCTCCGTTATATATAGACAATTAAATGATTGTTTGTACACTTAACAAGTGTACGATTTGAGGAATAATAACAATATTTCAAACGAAGTGTCACTAATAAAGTTAACAACTTATATTGATAAGAAATCAACCATTTCTTCAAACAAACAAACCGTTAACACAAATTGATTAAACAAATCAAACATACTTATGTTAATACATTTTGTATATAGGTTAACACACCTTGGGCAAATCTGTCAGCTGCTAGCATTCACACCGAGCAAACTACAGTGAGTTCACAGCCCCTACTTTGCAAATGTTAATGCTTTTAAACATAGGGGTGTAAACATAGAGACTGCATGCAAACACATGCAGCAAATTATATAAATGCTTTATTGCTTTATACAACTGTTTGATATGAATTAACGTTTTCACAACTGTTTTGGGAATTAGACACTGTATCCTAGTACGGACCCAGACTTGAAATGTGTGCATGAAAGACCTTATGTCATGCAGACTATAACCATTAGCTAGGTGACTCTAGCCACTGAGTATACGAATAGTACTATTGCCGTGACGACCCTCCTGTGGATGGAGCGTATACTTAAATGTCCTTCAGGCAAACAACATAAGTTTGGTTGTGGTTTGGTTATAGGGTTAGGTCGCGTTACTTTAACCTGCGAGGTTTAGCTCACCTTTCAGGGGATTATAGTCTAAGTATTTCCCACATATTATTTAGGATGAACGTATCCTACAACTGTTTTATACCGGTATACTTACTGGTTATATTTATTTACTGGTACACAACCAGACATACACTTTGGGTGACAACCCACATAAATCTGTACTTTAGGGTAATAACCCTACAAACTTATATTTTGCAAAACCTGCAAACATTTATTTATTGAATAACATTTCAACAATACAAACATAAATGGTTTAATGTACCACATATTAATTTAAAACCTGTGAATTCACTCAACATATTTGTTGACGACTTTCTTTCTATGTTTTACAGGGAATTAGCTACGTAAGTAAGAATCGCATGCATTCAGGATGGACAACCCTGGACTACTTAGGATGCCATATATTTTGGGACAGCTCTTGAGGATTTCCTCTGTATTACTGCAGACATTGCAGTTATACTCATGAAATCTTATCTTAACATATGTATTGTAAAACTTAAATGTTTTAAACTCTATTAATACTGGACGACTTACATAGTCGTACTACTTTTGTAACAACTGTTTAAACTGGCATCCTTAATATATTATGTTCTGTATGATCATATGCTCTGATACAGTGAATGCACAATTGTAACGTCATCACCCCCGATGTTAAACTGTTTACACATGATGCTTCCGCTAATTATAACTGGCTTCCGCTAAACATTAAATAAACACGATTATGGATTTTGGGGGTGTGACAGGACGCATACTAGGCGACGGCGACGGATGTTAAAGCGGACACAAAATTGAATCGGTAAACACAATGTAAAATTAAAATCGATGAGGTAATAACAACGATTACACAACATAAAAACGATTATGCAGAAACCTGAAAAAGAAAAGATTGTGATGATGAAGAGGATGAGACCATGAGACTATAGGTTTTAGTCGTCTGTCAAAAGGTATTAGCTAAGTGACGAAAATACCCTTTGGTGTTTAATTAAATCTATCAGCTACAGAATTAATATAATTGTCTTTTTTAAATCTCATCCGTCCATATTTTAGATCTAAGGGTGGGGAATTGTTCCTCCATTCCTTAATTATTTACTATTCTCAAAAGAACTTTTCTCTACTTTAGTAATAGATAAGATAATTGAGAAGTTTATTTTATTGTTGATTAGTAATTTGTTAGCTTAACTTTTTAATCATATGCATGTTGTAGTTTATAACTATGTGTATCAATATTCAGGCTACATGTACCTCTTTCGCTTCATTCAATCATAAAGAGTTCGATTATCAACTAATAGATAGAAATTCTAATATGAGGATCACAAACAAAAAACAAGATATCCAAATAAAGACATCCATGCCCAGACTTAGAAAACTATTCTTACCAAAAGGTTCAAAGAAGGAGTGAATTGATCCGATCCAATTAGTTTGGCTAAGCTTGAAAGAAAGAGTTTGCTCCTCTTTGAGATGAAATGCGGCAATGTTCTTATCAAACTGGCCAATGGAATAAGTTAATTTGTAAGCTACAAAGATAAAATGTATAATTGAAGTTGTAAATTAATTGTGATGAGAATTGGTGTAATAGCGGTAATAGGTGATGTTAAGAGATATTAACACGAAACATTGTGTTGATTTTCATACAATGTATCTATGTTCAGGGCCGGTTTGGAGTTCTACGGTGCCCTGGGCAAGTCGACCGTAAAATGCCCCAGTTACACTTTATAAACAAACAACATACAGACTATCTTTGAAAGATTTGGAACCTAGCCAAGTTAGACGGTTCATGCTCGCGTCATCTATTATCAAATTAATAAAATATTACAATATGATTCTACAAATTCCGTATTACAAGTTCAACATAAATTACGTAAAACGACATCTTCATGCGTTTGTTTGAGAAAAATGTGCATATATATATATATATATATATATAGACTCTCAAACATGCATATATATATATATATATATATATATATATATATATATATATATATATATAGGAGTAGGATATAGGGAGAAGGTTTTTTAGAGTTGAAGAGGGAATGATTTTTTGTTACTATGATTCATTATATTTATTCTAAGATTCAGTATTTTTATTCTAAGATTCAAATTTTTTATTACTATAACTTTTGAATCATAGCAACAAAAGACTAAATCTTATTAATAAACTATTGAACCAGAGCAATAAAATGTAGAATTATATTAATAAAAAATTGAATCTTAACAATAAAATATTGAATCATAGTAATAAAAAATCATTTTCCCTCTTCTCTCCCTAAATTTCCTTCTTTTTGATACTATATATATATATATATATAGAGAGAGAGAGAGAGAGACTTGGGATCCAATGAGAACACAATGTTTACGTGAGAACGGAGAGAACACATTCTAACCATCCATTTTTTGATCAATAAACCTGATTTTGGATGTGAAAATTGTGTAAATATTTTGAAGTTTGATTTGGAGGGTTCACATAAGGGTTGCTGGGTGAAGTTCAATTTTTTTTTTCTTCGCAAAAGTTTTAACATGGTAAAGTTTTATTTTAATTTTTATTAATAATATGTTTGAAGTAGTGAATTGATATGTATAAACCTTAACCTCTTCAAAAACTAATGTTAACAAAAAAAATTAACTTCATCTCATTAAAAACTATGTGAACCTATAAAAATAAAGATTCATAACATCTGAACCTTATGTTAAGGAAAAAAAAAAAAAATTAACTTCACCTCACCAAAATGATATGAACCCCCCCCCCCCCCCCCCCCCCCCCCCCCCCCCCCCCAAAAAAAAAAAAAAAAAAACTTCACATGAGTAAAAGTGATGTGAACCCGTCAAAATCAAACTTCAAAATATTTACAAAATTGTTACCTCCAAAATCAGATTTTTTGATCAAAAATTCGATGGCTAAGATGTGTTCTCACCGTTCTTACGTAATCCTTGTGTTCTCACCATAACCCAACCATATATGTATATATATATATGTATATCATACACTCTTATAAAGGGTTTAACACATTTCTTCGCAACCTTACACCTTTAAAGATTGGAAAAGACACAATTACTCCTATCTACAGTAATAATGACAAAACTATTCAAAACTAAACTTGAAAAAAAAACAATAATAATTAACATAGATGTAGGGAGTGTATATACTAAAGAAAGCTCCTGGTCAAATCGTCTTTTGCAAATATTTTCGCCATTACAAACACCGGCTAGTTTTTTCTCTTTATCCTAACTTTGTTTTTTAATTTTAGAATATAAGAAATACTTTATTTTCATCGTAAAGTATTGTTAAATACATAAAACTCACTCTTATAAAGGGTTTAACACATTTCTTCCCAACCTTACAACTTTAAAGATCGGAAAAGACACAATTAGCCTTATCTGCAATAATAATGACAAAACTATCCATAACTAAACTTGGAAAAAATCAATAATAATTACCATAGATGTAGGAGTATATATACTAAAGAAAGCTGCCGGTCAAATCGTCTTTTGCAAATATTTCTGCCATTACAAACACCGGCGAACTTTTTTCTCTTTATCCTAACTTCGGTTTTTAATTTTAGAATATAGAAATACGTTATTTTCATCGTAAAACATCGTGAAATACATAAAACTCGAATTAAATGAACATATCCCCGTATAACATGACCCTAACATTTGATGCCTTGGATCGTCGCCCGGGTGCCAGGGTCGGCCTGTCTATGTTGTTGGTTAATCTGATTAATTTGTTGAAAAATTGTGTTTAACACTTTGGACGTACAATTTATTTAGGTTACTGAAGTGTATTATCAATTAAATTAATACGTTATTGAACGTTTTATGCAACAAATCGAATGATTTTGTTATCAATGGGCCGTGCGTCGCACTCCGTAGAGTCTTACTAGTTTTAATTTATATAAAGATATTTTCTTAGAGAAATGCTAGGATCACATAAATTTTACAAACACATTTTCACAAATGATGTGTAATCATATGTGGACCAATCATATGCTTTTTCTGTTTCTCTTTCATTGTTCTCTCTCTTATTGTGATTGATACAACTCATTTTATAAAACCTTTTTTTGTAACAATCGTGTGGATGTATCATTTCTCATTTTGTTATCTGTGTCACTGTTTATGATGTATGAAAACGATTGCGTGGCTGAAGCTAAAACCAATATGATCTCATGCAAATTCCACGTGTTTAACATCAGAGCAAAATTACTTCACTACCCCTCTTCGTATTCACTCCCTAACCGCCTGAAAGGACAAACCCGTAAATTCCCGCTCTCTCATTCCCCTTTTATCAACGCCTTCTTCCAACACATGCAAGAACACCTTCGGTTACTTTCATCAACATGAGAACTCTATCCTACGCCGTAGTCATCACCCTACTAACATGCGCCGTTCACGCAACGCGTTACGACGCTATCATACGCCAAGTCACAGACTCCGTTACCAACAACGACCATCTCATCGGAACTCCAACGGAACAGCGGTTCACGGCGTTTATTCAAGAACACGGAAAACAGTATTCAACTAGAGAAGAATACTTGCACCGTTTAGGTGTTTTTTATAAGAATTTAATTAGAGCTGCTGAACATCAGTTGCTTGATCCGAGTGCGACTCACGGTGTAACGCCGTTTTCTGATTTAACGGAGGAAGAGTTTGAGAGTATGTATTTGGGTGTGAAAGGCGGTTATGGAGGTGAATTGAATAGTAACGGTTTTGGAACTGCATCGCCGTTAGAGGTTGATGATTTACCCGAGGATTTTGATTGGAGGGAGAAAGGTGCCGTTACTGAGGTTAAAAAGCAGGTTTGTTTTTATATGAAATTCCCTTGTACGTCTATTTAGGGGCAAGTTGTAATAATATGAAATTAAATAAGGTTGCTTTTGCTTCGCAGAATTCAACAAAATTTAAAGGAATTAAAAACTCATTTTCATTTTACCATGTGTTTGGTTTAGGGGTGTTAATTGGATAATTTATTCGGTTATTTAGGTCGGGTTATTCGATTTTTCAAATTTATAATCTAACCCGAAACCCGATTTAAATACTGTCGGGTTATTTGAGTTCGGATTATTTGAATTCGGGTTGGGTTCAAGTGATTTATTTAAACTTGAATAAGATGATATTTCAAATTTTTGTATTTTGGACAAAACTTAAACTATACCAAATGATACTAATAGTTTATATAAATCATCATATATGTATATTATAAATGGATGTATTAGTATATATATACTCAATGGGCGACGGTTTTTTACATCATGTGAATGGTTGATTTGGGCGGTTACACTACATACAATATTATACGTAATATGAGATATGAAGAACCCGACCCGTATTCATTGTTTGTTGTCAAAAGTTGCGGGCTTGCGGCTATATTTGTCTCTACATTCTTATATATTATTGGTTAGGCCCAATAACAATAAACAAGAAACTAATAGATGGTCTAGCCCAACAACAATAAAGAAAAGTATAAACTAATAGATGGTCTAAGCCAACAATAATAAACAAAATCCATGTAGAATCTTGACATATTTGTCTCAAGAAATTGAATGATATTTTATTTTAATTATATACAGTTATAAATAATATATTTTCGTAATAGCATCGAATTTAATGAACACAAATATATCGCAGCGAAGCGCGAGTTATAATCCTAGTTCATATAAATCATAAGTAGCTTATATATATATATATAGTTATATTTGTCTATTAAATAATGTTGTTGATTATTCGGGTTACCCGAATTGTAAAATATTTATCCGAAGCCCGATTCAAATAAGACGTGGGTTATTCGAATTCGGGTTATTCGGGTTCGGGTTATTCGGGTTCGGGTTATTCGGGTTCGGGTGGTTGAATAAGCTTCCAATTTGGGTTATTCGGGTTCGAGTTTGGGTTAACTATTCGGGTTCAGTTATTTGTGACACCCCTAGTTTGGTTAACGATTAAATTGATTTCAACTTCATCCAATTTAATTTACACTATTTTGTACGTGTGCATAAAAGATAAAGAATAATCACTATATTTCCATCATTTATTTTACGCGTAAATGTCTGAGATGTAATACACTATCGCTGAAAATCTATTACACGGTATCCATTCAGAGTCTCACATCAAAAAATAACATATAAATGGAATAATTGAAGATTTGGTTTTTGGTACATACCCTAAAAGTTTTGAAAGTTCGTGCACATAGAGAAATTTTGTTCATAATTTATTATATTTCAGTACATTACCTGTGTACAAATGTTATTTGTATCGTTAAGTGTTGTTTGTTATATCCTGATTTATAACAACTTTGATTTGGTTTCATTTGAATATATCGTTAAGTGTTGTTTGTTATATCCTGATTTATAACAACTTTGATTTGGTTTCATTTGAATATAAATTGGTGTAGGGTGTGTGTGGATCCTGTTGGGCGTTCAGTACAACCGGAGTAATCGAAGGTGCAAATTTCATCGAAACAGGAAAGCTTCTTAACTTGAGTGAGCAACAGCTTGTTGATTGCGATCACACGGTAAGGTTTCGATTTTTATTACCATATTTTCCTTTTAAGTTCCACAGTTGAAAACTGAAATGTGGCATATTGCTTTTGCTTGTTGTTGTTGTATAGTGTGATTCTTCGCAGAAGGATGCGTGTGATAGCGGATGCTCTGGAGGACTTATGACTAATGCTTACAATTACTTGATCAAAGCCGGAGGCATTCAATCAGAAGAATCATATCCTTACACTGGAAAATCCGGCGAGTGCAAGTTCAATCCTGATAAAATAGCCGCAAAAGTTGTTAACTTTACCAATATCTCTGCTGATGAAGATCAAATGGCTGCACATTTGGTCAAACATGGCCCTCTTGCTGGTAAGTAACATCACATATATACTAGATCAAATACTATCTTGTGAATATATAGAATGATGATATTGACAGTTAAGAAAGAATTTTGTTTTTGACAGTCGGACTGAATGCGGTGTTCATGCAAACTTACATCGGTGGGGTGTCGTGTCCATTGATTTGTTCCAAGAAACGGGTGAACCACGGTGTGTTGATTGTGGGATATGGTTCCAAAGGGTTTTCAATATTAAGGTTAGGTAACAAGCCTTACTGGATCATCAAGAATTCATGGGGTAAACATTGGGGAGAAAAGGGATATTATAAGCTTTGTAGGGGTTCAGGCATGTGTGGTATGGACACAATGGTTTCGGGCGTTGTGACGCAGCAATCATAAGGAGTTACTCGCATGTTTATGTTAATACCATACTTGTTCTGTTTGCTTCAAGTTAAAAAGGAATTAGTAATAGTTTGTGAACACAAAAAGTTACTTGATTAGTGGTGGTTAGTTATATGCTGTTTTAGTGATTTTATAATACAATATGTATCTTTTCATGGATTATAAGATAAATGTCTGTTTCACTTGATCCTGATATAAGCTGTGCTGCTGTGAAGTTAGTGTTCTTTTGAAAGTAGTCCAGTTGTTGATGGAAGTGTTTGGCACCAAGTATATGTTGAATTGTATGTTTTGACAATGTGAAGAAAATGTCCCTGAGCAGTTATTTTGTAGCAGTTTTGTTTATATCATAGCTTTAGTTGACTCTTTTGATTTCATATCTCTCATCATTCATCAGTACTTGCTTGAGTTAAGAGATGCTTGTTTAATGTCGTTATTAGATTTCGACTTCCTGAACAAAACCGACGGTAACCTTTTTGGAATATTTTGCAAGAAAAGAGCTGCCTTCAAATAGGTGAAAAGCCATATAGAACCAATTCAAGTGTTCTACACCGTCTCGATTATACAACAGAACGAAAACAGTCATTCGTAGATCACCAAATAACCGAAATGGTTGTGTGAACGATGACATCCAGAAGTTACTTATGCTTTTCTGATGAGAAAGATTTCGATAGGTTACGAATTATATTCATGCCCGTTTGCAAGGTTACTTATGCGTTTCTTGATTTAAATGGAAAGGAGTTCAAAAATCATACGGCTGCTTGCAGCTCGGGTTGATCCAAGGAGGTAGTGTGTTTACTTGTCAGGCCCAACACAAAATTTAATTGTTCACTACTTTCAGCCCGTTAGGATTTGTCTACACTCTACACCAACGCCGTTTAAAAACTAGAACCCAAATAATTAGTGTGAGGATGAGATTTGCAATAGCTTAATACTTTTTTATTGGCGAGATGTAAGAAAAAGAAAAAAAAAAAAAAAAAGTTTTATCCCGGAGTATGCTCTTACGAACATATATGTGATGTGATGATAAATAGGAAGAGGAGTTTTTACTTTTTAGCCAAATTGGTGGGGAAGAAAAATATAATTACCATTATGGTGTTTATTAAAAGATATTTACTTATTAGATAATTTCAACACTTCACTTTGTCTTTTCTCTTCTTCTTTTTTTTTTTTCTTTTCTCTTTTTTTTTTTTTTTGATAAACACCACAATGGTAATTATTTTTTTCCTCCCCCCGCTTTGGCGAAAAACTCCAGGAAGTATGATGAGCAGAAATTAATCAAATACTATTGATACACATTAGCGTCACATCATTATTTACATTAAAACACTATAAATTATTTTTACATGTACTTAATTAGTATACTGAACATTTAGGTCCATATTTAAATAGACTTCTCAAGTATAGACATCAAATTCAAATTTCTACATCTTGAAATGTTTGCCCATATTCAAATAGACTTCTGATACACATCAATTTTGACATCTTGAAATGTTAGCATCAATGACTAGGGGTGTTCAAAAATATCTGTATCCGAATCCGAAATTCAAATATTCGAAAATCCGATCCGAAATTATCCGAAAATTCGGATACCCGAATTTTCGGATTCTGATATCAAATTCTTATAATTTTGGATAATTCGGATATCTGAAATATCCGAAATAAGTAAATGTTTATATATATATATCTTTAATTAATATTAATATATATATATATATATATATATATATATATATATATATATATAACAGAATACCATGGAGAAAGTTGGACCCTTGATTAAACTCCCTAATTGGAGATCAACGATGTAAATTAGTTTTAAATAATTACAATAAACACACCTAATAATAATTTGAAATAATTTTAATATACATAATTAAAATAAATGTTACGTATATCATATGGAGTATATCATCATATCATATCTTTAATCAATATAATCCCTCTTCCCTCTCCCTCTTTATTATTAAAAGAGAGTTGTATTACCTAATCAAAAATTAATTTAGCTTTTATGTTTAAACCTACCCCGATTAACAAATAATTATCTAACCATATTAGTAAAGTACAATACTACCCCTCGTTACCCCTCCTGATGCAAAATCACGCCATCTCCAATTTGAATTTCAAAATCAACTTCAGATCAAAGATTGGGGGCGTAGGAAAAACGAAATCAGGAGCGATACACAATTGGAGATAACCGATGATCAGATCCACAATCTTTAATCGCACAAACATATTCCTCCCTATTTTGTCCGAAATCAGACTGGTGTTTTTTTTGTTCGTGGAACTAATCTGAAACCACGTACATCGATTGTGTACCCAATCGAATTCTTTGTGTTTTAGCAAGGTACTTTCATATTATTTCCAGAATGAAGGTTCCGATTGATTCGAATTGAAGGTACGTTCATACATGGTTTACATGTCTGTGATTCATTCAAATATGCGATTAACGATTACCTTACTATTATGAGTGATTTATTAAGCCTTCCGATTGTGGCTGCTAGAATTGAGTTTGATTTAAGCATCCTGATTGTGGCTGCTAGAATTGAGTTTGATTTAAGCATCCTGATTGTGGCTGCTAAAATTGAGTTTGACGGTTAATACCATGTTTAGATACACTTGAAACTACATTGTTGTGAGTAAAGAGTGATTCGAACTCTTGATCCTTATGTATTCAACGTTTCAGATTGTGTGTAGTATTGTATTTGTACTTCGATACATTTAGTCTCACAACACCAGATATTTTTGAATTATAGTGTCCACCAGGTGTTTGTATAAATGTTTGTCATGCCGAAAATGCAAATAATTGTGATATGAAAGTAGCAGAATTGATTCTGATGATGACTACATGTTTAGATACACCTTGAAGGTACATTGTTGTGAGTAATGTAGCAGTTTATATTTTTGGGTTTCATGCTTTATTGTCTATTGTAAACCCTATTCATTTATGCATTAATTTGTTTCTGTTATGCTCAAAATTATATATAGTGTTCTGTAAGTATTGGCTACCTTAATGATTACCTTAGTGAAGAATAGTACTTACCACGTGTCTTTAGTTTATATCCACAAGTATATATATTGTCGTATATGTTAAAAATAAATCTAATCTAATAGCATTATGGAAACACAAGTCAGATAAGACATAGGATAGAGGTGACATTTTCAACCATTTACTTTTGACAGGTCAATATAGGTAATCTCAAAAAGGCCAAATGGATCAATTCGAAATTTTATGTATATCCAACTAATGCAGTGTTGGTGAAGATCAAAATTTTGAGCGGCATCAAAAATATGAAAACATTACTTGAAGACCTCAGAAAGAAGCCGCTTCATATAGCTGAAGAGAAACAGCATATATTGCATTGTCCTTTAGAGAGGACCAACTATGTTGAACTTTTATTAAAAAAAACCAAAGAGTGTAGACCCTCTAGCAATTGTTCTTTATTGTTAAACCTGGCTTAAACCTGGCTTCATGTTATCTGTTTTAACAGTTACATCATGCTACTGTTTTCAAGCAACTCAAGATTTGATTGCAGTGTTGATAGAAAAATTGCGGTTTATGTAAGCTACTTGAAGCCATTGACCGAAGGTTTGTGTGTTATTAAGGTTTTTCTTTGTTTTCTATTAGGCTTAATTGATAGTTCTTTTAAGAAGGCGATGCTATCAGATTAACCTGTTTCTTATAGATGCCATGATCACTTTGGTCTTGTAGAAGAACTTGTTTTGTGGTAAAGCAACTCGAGTTTGATTGCAGCATTGATGGAAAAATTGCTGTCCATGTAAGCTTCTTGAAGTCAAAACCGTTGGGGTAGTTTTTAATTTAACAGTTCCTTACTTTGTTTCAACTGATGGCAGGTGGAATTTGGCATTTTCGGTTATCGACATGTTCTTTGCTGCCATTCGTCTTCTTTTCACAAATTTATGATTGCTTGCTGTTTGCTTTTGCTTCCCCTGCATCATGGCCTTCATGTATTTCCATCATCGCAAGGTGAAGTAGATTAATACTTTTTCGTATTTATTTTGCGTTTAGGCTGATGAACCTGACAACCCTGCTAATACACATGAAGGTGCATTAGAATCCTTAAAAAAATACAGATTTGTAAAGTCCAACGATGAGGAGCAATCTGATGGTGGAACATGTAGAATGGTCCCTATGTAAACAAATGGTCCTGACTTCTCTGTTGAATATCTTGTTCCATCTGAGGATGCGGTAAGTCTACTCCCAATAATAGAATGGTCTACTATTTGTTCATGCTGTTAAGTACTCTTTGAAGGATTTAGATGCCTCTAAAGGTTGAACTTGACTAATTAAGATTTGACCAATTACTAATAGGCAATAGCATTATGGGAGCTGAAGTCAGATAGGCTGGAGGATAGAGGTGACATTTTGACCCATTTACATACGACATAGGTTGTTTTTTCTTATAATCTCAAACAGGTCAAATTGGTCAACCGAAAAATATTAGTCCAACAGCAAACGATATATATATATATATATATATATATAAAGAGAGATAAAGATTGAGGCAATGTAATTGATGGTAACAAATTCCCATGTCATGAGTGTCCTCCAAATCTGAGTTTAATATCAGTTGAGCTAGCTGAGCATTATGTATACGTAGCCACATACATATTGCTATGTATATGTATATAGGTATGTTTAGCCTGTACGTTAGGAGCATCCTGACAAATACCATCAAAACCATAGAAGAAATGCTTAATCAAAACCATAGAAGAAATGCTTAATCTGTGAGACAATGGTCAACTGTGGTATGACATCATCAGCAGAAAAATCAAATTTCTCAGCTTATATGTCTCTAATGGGTATGTCTATGGGAAAGCTAGGAGCAGGTGAGGATAATCTTCATCAGGTACTAACTAAAAAAATATTTCTACTAATATTAAATTCGAAGTTAGAAATATTTTTTCAGACTTATTTTTCCAAGCAAACCTAAATTAATAAATCTATTACTAAAAAATAGGTTTTATGGTATATTATTATTGATAATCTATTTGCATTGTAGGTGATTCGACCTGGTGAGAAAACCTTAAGAGGAATTCATGATGTTTTGACTACTCGGCAATCTCTACGGCTTTTAATAATAGACTACTTTGATAGGCTTTAAACCCTAAGTACACTTTGGCTTGCATGGCCGCGAGGTTGACAGAATTTGGTGCATAGTTTCGCATTCTTATAAAGTTTAAATATTGGTTTATATGCAAAGATTTGTTACATGTTTTTTGCTAAATCATCAATATATGTTACGAACATTGGTGTTCAGGCACTAAAGTTGATTAATAATTACTTTTTGTCACAAAATCGGTGTAATGTATTTATTAGATTGCATTCACATTATTAAATCGATTAATGAACTTCTATCTCTCTTATATACCAGTACTTCCTTAAGTATTTTGATGAAAATGCATATATTAAATATTAACATTTTTGGCAGAATGATTATATAGCCCGCAAATTTTGCGGGTTATGATCTAGTATATAATATAATATAATAATAAATTACGTACCCTCTCATCTACCGAGTATTATTCATCTGTCTACTCAAAACCCTAGCTTCGCGACCTTCATCCTCCACGGAACCCTAACTTCATCTCGTCCTAATTCCGACAGCCACCGCAGCGTTAAAGTGGTCCACCGGCTTCTCTGCATATCTCAATTGGTAATTTCATCTTTTTAGTTCAAGTCGATTCTTATTTAGGATTAATTTTATACATATTGGTTCTAATATGTCTTTTTCTTCTTCTCAAACAATGATTCTAGGGTTAAATCGATTATTATTTAGATTAATTTTATACATATTGGTTCTAATCTGTCTTTTTCTTCTTAAATACATCTATTTTGTAAGTTGTGTTTGTGTTTTAATTGGTTTATAAATGTGCAGGTTTGTTTGATATGTGTCTTCAAAATTTCAAATACTGTAATTTGTTCAATTTTAGTATTTGAATTCTATATATCGCTTCTCACCCTCATGTATGAATGAATTGTCTGATTTGAATGTGTTTGTGAACCGCACATGTATTTGCTATTTTCAGTTGCATTGAGACAAAGTCTGAAACCTGTTGGAAGTGTCTGGCATTACCCAAAAAGACCCCTTAGTTTTGCATTTGAGGTTGCTGTTTGGAGACACAAAAATACACTTAATTAATGATGTTAATGGAGAGCTTAATAACATGATGCTTGCTTTATAGTGGAATTTTCGTTGAATATTTTTAAGTTTGATCTGTTCGTAAATGATACCAATGATTAGATTACAATGACCGGGAATTCATTTTGGAGAAATTATTTGTTTGTGCTTGAATCTTGCTTTTCATTAAAATATATATCAAATTAAGGCTGCAAGTACATAGATTATATATATTTAAATACTGGCGACTACCCATGGGTCAAAAGTATCTATATATGTATGTATGTGAATGTTTATGAATTATGATATGTGCAGATGTGCTCTTACATAATTAATTGGACGTCTTTACTTATAGAACCTTGCGACCATGGTTCCAAATCTTGATAAATCTAGCCTTGATCTTATACGTGTAAGTTGAAACTAATGACTACATGTATGAATTATAATTTTTCTATTCCCGAATTATAATTATAATTTTTTTATTCCTGAATTTGTCTTCAAGCTTCAAATGTATTACATAGTGCTAACTGTATAGATTATATATATTTAAATACTGGCGACTACCCATGGGTCAAAAGTATCTATATATGTATGTATGTGAATGTTTATGAATTATGATATGTGCAGATGTGCTCTTATATAATTAATTGGACGTCTTTACTTATAGAACCTTGCGACCATGGTTCCAAATCTTGATAAATCTAGCCTTGATCTTATACGTGTAAGTTGAAACTAATGACTACATGTATGAATTATAATTTTTCTATTCCCGAATTATAATTATAATTTTTTTATTCCTGAATTTGTCTTCAAGCTTCAAATGTATTGCATAGTGCTAACTGTGATGTTTTATGCAGCTTCTGTGATCGTCATTCGTCCCATATTCAAACCCATTCAGATTACCAACCTTTTTCGAGGATGCTTGATGCTGATGTTGTTGATACCGTTACTGGTGAAGGGTGTTTGATCAAGGTAAGAAATTTATGGTTCTGGTTTGTCAACTGACTGCTTATTGTTTGTAGAGCCCTTCATTTAGTGACCAATATGTTGCTGAATCTCAGCCAACAATACTATTCCTCGACTCTATGCCATTTACAGGTTTGAATGGGTTTAAAGTTTTTTTTAACCAATGTTATATATTCGGTCTATTAGATAGAATTACAAATTTTTATATCATTTAGGTTCAGTTTAGACCACTTTGGGCCTGATTAAAACGTTTGACCCATTTTGATGCTAATATCCTTTGTTTAACCTTTTTGGACCCTACTTTGAACACAAACTGTCTTATATTTTATGCTGATTGATTGGAGCCTAATTGAATGGGATGAGGTTGTTTTTGAAGCGATAATCAAGGATCATGATAGGTAAGTATATGTTTGTTAGAGTTTCTTATATAAATGTAAATTTTTAACTTTATGAAGCTACAACCCTTTGCATAATACAAGAGTGATTAACAAGTTATGTGAACTTGCTTAATTTGGACAATGATTTGATCATTGTTTTGCATTGCATATCAGCTAGCCAAGGCTCAATGCCTAAAAGGAGTACGTCTCGAACTCTGAAATTGGAGCATTCAAGAGTACAAAGATGTTTTTTGGACCGAAGGATCAGGTAAAAGCACTATTTATATATAGGTATCATCATGCTTTTTGATTTCTATGTTATTGACTTTAGTGTTTTTCAAATGTAAGTTCCTAGATGTTACTCCGTAATCCGTATTAAAAAAAAGAAAAAACTAACCCTTAAATGTAAATCTGTTTTGGAAATTGTAGCATGAATGCATTAAGTATACACCTTGGAAAGTTTTTAACCAATTGGACCCATATAACCATTAGCGATAATTACCTCACGTTTTGAACTGACGCTATACGGATAAATTATAACTCAAATCAACCCACTCAAGAATTGATTTCTCTTCTATCATGATAGCATAAAATCTTAAATTTGCTTATGTTTCTCAATTATTTGAAGGTAATGTATTACATCTTGATGGTTATGTTTTTGCTTTGATTGTAGAAAATTATTCACGTGGACAATGAGAATGGATTCATTATATTATGGTAATTAATTGTTTGATCTATACACAGGAGGAGGAGGAGGATGAAATGTAAAAGAGGATCAACCCACTGATCTTTCAAACATGTTCGCCAAAAGACTTCCACTTAAATTACCATAGAGTAATGAAATTGTTCTCATGCCATGTGACATTATTTTTCTTTGCAGTATAAAAATAATATAAGATCCAAGTATCATATTGTTTTACTGTTTATGATCATCTTACCTTATTTACATTAATGGGTTATATTTTCATTTTGATCAATTAATTAATAAATGTGCATAAGATGAGTTGCATTTAACACAAAAAAATGAATAACTCTTTTAAATTAAAATCTTTTAAATTAAAATCTACTGTAAATTTTAGAAACTCAAATGTTATAGCCCGCGCTGTCGCGGGTCCTTCACCTAGTATATATACATTTGCAATTACAAGTTACTAAATATATGTGAACCATTATCCCTTCATCATTCTTATATAACCCAAAATTATCATTTCGTTTCAACATAAGACACAAATTGGCATCACCACTCACCAAGTCACCATTGCTCACTAATGGAGGCCCAACTATGGAAGAAAGGCATATTGTGTTAATGGAGGCCCATGATCGTCTAATGAAAGGGGCTGCACGAAAGAGGCCATAACTTGGGCTACAGGGCTCCGTTTCTGTAACACCCACATTAGGGGTCTAGTGGCATTATGGTAATTTCCTAACTTTAAATGATTTGTTTAATGTGTTAGAAAAATTTAGTTTGTTATTATATTAAGTTTAATTGAGAATGTTAGGTCAAAAGACCAAATGACTTATTGTGACAGGTAAATAAGTGATTGTTTTAAATTTATAAAGTTGTAGGAGAAATAAAATAGTTGAAATTGTAAATGGTTTTTAGGTTCCAGACAATAGGTCTAAAAGGGGACCAAAGTAGTACACGTATACAGATATATATTCTTTTCCCTTCCTTATTGTTCCAGAATCAAAAAATAAAAACACGAACTCGTCCTTGTTCCTTCTGCGACTCGACCAAGAACAAGAAACAATTCACCTTTCATTTTAATCTCTGATTTTAATCACAAAGCTCCATCCTTTTGTACCATCATTACCTCTATCATCTTCTTCTCAAATTGTTGTAAGTGTATTTTCTTGTTTCGCTTAATTGAGTTGCTTTGATTTGGGAATTGAGTTAATTGATGAAATTGATGGTATTTAGCTTATGTTGATGATTACATGATGTTAATAAACCTGCTAGTGAACTTAGAATCTGGATTGTGGTTGATTTTGGGTATAAAACTCGAGCAGCAACAGGTAGCAAAAGTGCAGGTCTGAACGACCTAACAAATTGCGACGTGATTCAGATAATATCGCGACGCGATATACCCAACCTCGCGACGCGATTCTCCCCTTTTTGCGACGCGATTTGTAGGCTTTCGCGGCGCGATTTGGGTACCTTGGCGACGCGATTCCAACCTGTCTAGAATGTGTTTTGCTTCTTGTTTAATCTGAGTTTGTTTCTGGAAAAATTACTATGACCAGAAGTGGTAATAGGATATGAAGATGACATAGAACCAGAATTGAAGTAATAAATCAATTGATTCATTTATGGTTGTTAAGATGTGAATTAGTCGCGTAGCTAACGACCAAACTAAAGTAAACGAATGTTAAAATGATGAGCTAGTGTAGTTGAATTGTCAACACTATATGTTAACAAGATCATGCTAATGTGACAATGAATGATACTTGAAATTGGTTATTGTTATGAGATTGATTTCTATGTATTTATATAAGTGATGCAAGTATGTTTAAATTGTTAGAGACATAACTAAAGTGATATGGTTTAACTATATATATATATATATATATATATATATATATATATATATATATATAGTGTTTATTAGTTTGTTGTTATATACTTGAATTAAGTTATACAATTTATGAGACGAGTTACTAACTCATTATTTATTTGTATTCTCAGACACGGAGAAGACTCAGTAATATTAGACTTCTGAGTTAACAGTTGAGGTAACGGTGAGTGGATCTGTAATCATCAGTGTGATTTAGTTGTAACAGGTTTAGTTACAACGGGTAAATGTAGTGTTACCATTTATAGACTGTTTAGTTTGCCATGATGTTATTACTGTTAATAGACTGTTTAGTCTGACATAATGCCATGATGATTATGGATTATGTGTGTAACACCCGGTCAAAAAGTCAAATTTCACGCCAAACTTAAACTTTAAATAATTGTATTATTATGTGCAATTATAACCAAGTAATCGAAAATTTTATATATTTATATATATAATACACAATGATTATTTAATAATCACAATTAAAAGAATCTGAAAGGACTCAGGATAACGCGACCAAAATTTCGGTAACAAAATTTTATAAGTAATGTTTAATTATATAGATTTAATATTTTACACTTGGGAAAAATATTAAACATTCGAAGATGTAAGTCGTTTTAATTTAAAACGCATCTTAATTATCCGAGATCGCGCGAAACAACTTATTAAACTTTAAGTTCCAAAATAATATTGTTATAAAATATTTTGGTTTAAAAACATTTCGAAAGAATGTAAATAAATTTTTGAATTTTAAATATTATTTTAAATTACAATCTTTTAAATTACAATCGAGTACGAAAACATGGGTATTTTATACCGCGAATTGAGGACGAAGTGGGGGAAAACCCCCTCCCTTTTCTTTTTGGTCGGCCTCCTCCCCTCCCCATTTTCTTTTTCTCATTTTTCTTCTTTATCTCCATCTTCTCCTCTCTATCTTTCTCTCGATCTCTAACAACAACAACAAACATTAACAACAACAACAAATCGGTAACAACAACAACAAGCAATCATCATCGTCATCATCTTTATCACTTTCATCATCATCAAGTTCATCATCACCTCCATCATCTTGTTCGTCATCACCATCACTCGATCTCCACTCTCGGTAAGGAATCGCTCCGTTTTTCTTGTTATTACTTGATAAAAACACTTAATATAACATGTATTAGCATTATAACAACAAGATTCGGCCTAAAAATGGGTTAGATTGCGTTTTTGGTGGAAAAATCGTCGAACAGTCGTAAGTGTCGCCCACAGACCTGCAGCGTAGCGTCACTTGATGCGTCACTTAAGTGACGCACTGAGTGTCGCTAAAAACCCTAATTTTGCGTCATTGTCTAAGTGCCGCATAAAACCCCTTTTACCCGACACTTACACCCGTCACTGGTCCAGTGACGCCCAACACTATCAACCGACACTTCAAGCGACACTTGCCTAAGTGTCGCCTATAATTAAACTCTGACATCAACCCGACACTGCCTTAGTGACGCCCTAGTAAGTGACGGTACCCTCTCTAGTGTCGCCTATAGCGACACTTGCCTAATGTCGCTTAAAACAAAAAATACACATTTTTCACTAAGTGTCGAAACTCAAATTTTACCACCTAATTTTACTCCGAAATGGAATTTCGGAGCGTTTTCATTAAAGCAATGTAGTAGAAATAAAAAAAATTTCCAAGCTGACTTGGCAGCTCGACCCCAACCAGGGGCTCTGCCCCTTGGACCCCGCCAGGGGTTGCCACCCCTTGGACCCCGCTATCAGGGGCGCTGCTCCCGAACCCCCGTACATGGTCTTTAGAACCAAGCGACAAACAAACATTCGAACGACTTACTTGGTCAGACTATTTGATCTCGTACTTATATAACCTCACGTGATTAGGACACTAGGAGGTTATCATCCGGACAACACATGTATCGTAGGATCGCTGACAACTCACAGGTGAGTTTCATAGCCCCACTCTTTCAACTGTTTTACTGTTTTCGGGGTGAAACACATGCACAACAACTGTTTTCGAATTATATTAATAAACTTTTATAATTCACACTTACTTATATTACTGTTATGTAATACAAATGTGTAATACTTAGGAATTACACCCATCATATTGTTTTGGAACAACATCAACACCTAACCTAGATAGGTTACAAACATACACTGCTAGATTGTTGGAAAACAATTACCGTTATATAACTTTCTTAAGTTACAATTATACAGTGACCATATTGTCACAGGACAATACCATCAAATACATTAGAACCGGTTAGTTCTACCTTCACTGGACAACAACTAGACTTCAACAGGATTAGTCTTCCTTTTAGGAAATTAAGACTGCTGATACAATTTATGATCATCAGAACGGGGAGTGTACTTAAGTGAACCTTTCCCCCAAGACCTCATTATACTTGCTAGGCTTAAGGCTAGGAGTATACAATAGTATCATATGTTAGTATAGATTCCTTATACTAATATAAAACAACTAGGCGATGATTAGTCATACCTAGGCATATTGCGATACAACGAATAGTTAGGTATTGTATATACATACTTAGCTACGATAAATCGACATCATGTGTTACATGATACCTTATTAAATGTGTTTGTTGAATTGACTCATATATATATATATATATATATATATATATATATATATATATATATATATATATATATATATATATATATATATATATATATATGTATATCTATATATATCTACACACTCATACGACATCTTAAGCACTTGGTGCTATCTGCATTATTACTTATGTATATTAGTATACATACAATTATACAAACACAACTACTCAAGTCGGAATCGTCGTAGTACGGTCGGCTCAATCAATCAAGTCGAGCATGTCGTAGTACTGCTGACTCTCATACGTTGCTTGCGAGCAATGCGATCGATGCCTGTTTAGGCACAAAACGATGCCACGGTAAAGTGGGCACAAAACGATGCCACGGTATTGCAGTGGGCACAAGTACAAAACAAATCGATGGATGGGCGGGCTTATGCTCGTGATCCACACACATTCACGGATGGGCGAGCTTATGCTCGTGATCCGCAATAAGTTAACGGATCGGTGAGATTATCACGCGAGGCCGTTAGCTCAATCATGTCTGGGTTAGCCTACACTAACTGGGTAAACGGGCACACTAAAATCATTTTGAATCATGTCTGGGTTAGCTTACGCTAACTGGTCAAACTGACAAACTAAAATATTTTCAACTATAGTTCTGCCGAACTACAATTATTTTCAATCATGTCCGGGTTAGCTCACACTAACTGGTCAAACGGACACACTAAACATTCAATCATAGATCTGCGGGTCTACAATCCATTGTTGCTGGATGCAACACACTATATATATTCAATCATAGTTCTGCGGAACTACAAATACTTGTTATCATATGACGTAGTCATACAATTACTAGATAGTTATTAGACATGTATTGCCTCACGTTGATAGATTTATTTAATACCCGATAGGTATCCAGGCACGGAGTGTCTCAATATTTATGTACTTAGGTACACTACTAAACCACTTAGGTATGAGATACCTCAATAGATGTATACACATTGGTGTTACACACTTCAATACATTACATATAAAAATCGAGTGTTTTGATACAATCATTTTCAAAACATATAAGGTTTTATACTTTACGTTTCAACTAATAATCCTATGAACTCACCAGCTTTATAGCTGACTCGTTTTAGCATGTGTTCTTAGGTGCCCAGCAGGATTAGGATTGCTACAAGGTTGTGCTAGCTCGAGTCGCATATTTTCACCACTGGATTTCTCTGCATAACTTATGTATTACAATTATGTATTGAAATTGTTTTGCGAACTCATAACTTGTATACATTTTATTTTGGAAATGTAATAACTATTTTCAAACGTCTCATCTAGAGTCGTTCATTATATATCTTATGCTGTGATATTTGATTTGGTAACACCCGACCCGACCGCTTCCGCAACCCAAAATTTGAGGGTGTTACAATGTGATACGTGGCCATTGGGCATATGTGATTTATTCAAAGTTCAACACTGGTTGGGCTTGTTTGCTATTGTTTGGCCGGCGGGGGTTCCTTGTACTTATCGTTGATAGGAACCTGTGTCGTGTGAAGATAGTATCAAGCTATCGGTTAACCTCTGTATAGGCCTGCAGATGGTTGATAAGTGTTCTTGGAGGGCCACCGCGGCATGAGGGCGCCTCAAGAACCACCGATCCTCTTTGACGCTATGTGTTTACGATGTTTTGCTGTAAATAGATTTGTTATGCTAAGTTGGGCTGTTGGTTATTTATTCACTCACTTAGTTATATGCTAATTCCACCACCCTACTTCTTGTAGGTTATGATTTTGATATAACGGGCTGGGCAAGAAACTTTGTTTGGGACAGAATGTTTGACCAGGCTTTACTCTGATATTTGTTTTGGGATGAGTCCAAGTTGTGTTTTGAATTATATAACACCCAATTTGATTTGCTGGGATTTGAAATAGTATAACTTTCATGTATAATGTGTAGTGTAAATTATTAATGTATGTTGACCTACGCTTACGAGGTATTATATGTTTTAAAAAAAAATGGTTCTAAATTATGTGATGTTATAGTTTCAGGCCCATGAGCTGGCGAATCGAAACTCGGAGCCCAAAAACGGCCCAGTTTAGGAGATATGGCCCATTTTATGTTTTTTCGGTTGTATTTGGACTTTTATTTTGTGATTTCTGGCCGGCCTGTTATGTTTTAAAGGCCCATTCGAAATTCTGGTTGTATTTTAAGGTTCATGTGACATTGTAAAGGATTCAGTTTTGATTTTCAAGAATTTTTCATTTTCTCTCAAATTGTGAGTTGAAAACTAGCCTAACAATGGTATTCTTTGTGAATCAACGTTTGTTGGAAGAATCACTCATTGGTATTACTATAATCAACAGGTTTAATTTGTTATCTTAATTTCACCTTATATCACTCACAAACTACTTTCCGTCAAGTCTGGGATCTCACTCGAGTCTTAAATAATCCCAAAATTGAGATGTATCTTTTAGTTCTTTATGATTGCAGTGTTGCTATAATTATTTTATAATTTTTTATCGCTGAATCCATAATCCACCGTAAGTACTCGTATTTCGTTTTCAAATAAAATAATATCATAGAATTTGGTTAGTGAGTGTTTCTAAAATTGATTCTAAGAGGGTGTTTGGGGGAGCTTATTGATGTGCTTATTTGCTTATGCTTATTTCATAAGCTAATAAGCTTCATTTGAGGTGTTTGGATGGGCTTATTTTGGAGGAGCTTATTATCACACCCCCAATTTTACTGTTGCGGAAGCGGTTCGGGTCGGGGCGTGACTAATACGGTAATCACAACACATAATCATAAGCAAACGACCTCTACATGAGACGTTTGAAATTAGTTGTTACATTACCCAAAATAAAGTATTTACAAAGTTGCGAGTTCGCAAATATTTCTAGAAATTTCAAAACATAACTAATAGTACAAAAGTAATGCAATGAAATTTCCGTTTGTTGATAAGCATGCGACTCGAGCTAGCATATCCTATAGTAATCATAGTCTTGCTGTGAACCTGAGAATACATGCTAAAACGGGTCAACAATAATGTTGGTGAGCTCATAGGTTTACAAAGTTATAATCGAAGTCAAAACCATAGTAAAATTCGTAGTTAAAATCATAGTAAGAATCACAGTTAAAACCATAGTGGAAATCATAGTTTAAAACTCCCAAGTTTTCAAAGTTGTCAGAGTTTTCAAAGTTGTCACATATGCCAAATCAAAGTATGCCATTTCTAAAACCGAAGTTTAACCATAGATGGAATTAGTAGATGGGATCGTAGTGGGACTAGTAGTTGTTATCATAGTTTCCCTGTAGTTGTTATCGTAGTGGGGCTCGTAGTTGTTATCATAGTTCCCGCATAGTTGTTATCGTAGTTGTTCTCGTAGTTGTTATCGTAGTGGGGCTCGTAGTTGTTATCATAGTTCCCCAAAAACATTTCACAGTCCAGTACAAAATAGTACATAAAACAGAGTTCAGATAATCCATAAATCAGAGTTCAAATAATTGGTAAATCAAAGTTCAAATAGTTCATAAACCAGAGTTCAAATAGTTCCTAAAACAGAGTTCAAATAGTTCGTAGTAAATCATAGAAACTGAACAATTAAGTAGTTCGCAAGCAGTTCTTAAAACAGCTTCAGAGTAGCTCACAAAACAGAGATAAAGTAGTTCATAAAACAGAGACAAAGTAGTTTACAAAACAGAGCATGTATCTCACCCCAAAACATTTCAAAATAAGTAAAAAGTGGGGCTATGAGACTCACCTGAGGAGCTAGCGATCCTAAAGTATGCGTATGATCCAAACCGAAATCTCCTAGTGTCGGATGAACAGAGGACCCGAGAATGATGATCGATGATGATGATGAAGTTTCAATGTTGTTGTTGCTGATTTTTGTTGCTGTTATTGTTGTTGATTTCCGAACAAAAAGATGATGATGTTGGTGGGTTGGTGCTCGGTGGTGGTGTGCCGAGCGGAGACAGAGAGGGATAAAGATGATGATGATGGTGATCGAAGATGAGAATGATGATTACATGCTGCTGTTGTTGCTTATCATTGTTGTTGTTGATGTTGAATTATTGTTGGAGAAAGGAGATCGAGAGATAGAGATTGAGGATGAAGAAAGAAGAAGAAAATGAAGATGGGGAACCAAAAAGAGTGGTTGATTTTTGAGTCTGCACACGCAAGACCAGATCCACAAATGGTGGAAAATGGTTGGACCGGTTTATTTAATTTGTGGTATTTTAGCCCTGTTTATTTACCCGCTCGTAAAATAATTTAATATTTTTAAATCATAAATTTTGTTGATATAAAATCGTATACATTTTTAAGCAAAGTATTTTATAAAATTACTTTACTTGAGTTATAAAAATATAACTAGTTTTCGCGTGGTGTCAATCGAATAGAATACGTTTTAAAATGGAACGAAATATGTTTAAATTTTATCCGAGTAAATAAATATTATTTTTAACAATAATACTTTATTTAGAAATGTTTTGCACCAACGTCCATTTTGGTAATTCTGCGTTCTTTCATATTTATTTATATGTGATTTCAAACAAACATTTGTGATATATATATATATATATAATTTTTAAATACTTGGGTAATAACGTGTATAAGATACGAGTATTTGAGGTTTAAATTGGGCGCGAAAATTTGCCCTTTTTGACCGGGTGTTACATTCTCCCCTTGTTAGGAGAATTTCGTCCCGAAATTTTGTTAGACGAAGCTGTTTGTGTGTCACCTAAGAATAGTTGTGGCATGTGTCGAGTAGCGTGACGTTCAGTTGTGTTTGCCTTCCTCCCCTTGTTCGGCTAGCTACCTACTGGCAACTAAAGAGAGAGAGAGGAGGGCTTCGACTTGATGACCTTCCACGTCCGAGAGACTAAGGCCTGTTCGTTAGTTCACTAGTGTATAGTTACGATTTGTATTAGCACCTTAGAGTGACTTTGTTAATCATCTGTGTTCATAGAGTCTAAGTTAGGTGGTGATATCAAAGGGTAAGCTACACCCTATAGGCATGGTACAAGAATTAAGATAACTAAGTCATTGTGGAGGAGCGTACTCATACCTAGATATTGTCAAGCATTGTTAATTTTTGGACAGTCATTCTTGAAATGCCCAGCGATTCCACACTCGAAGCAGACTTTTACTCTACAGTCCCTAGTCTGATGTCCATAGTTTTTGCACTTGTTACAAGGGGTGCCACATGGTCCCTCATGATGGTTGTTGCACTCGGAGCAGAAAGGCTTGCTCCCTTTATACCGATTCTCTTCGGTTCTTGCAGCATAGGCCCTGACAGTTTCTGGCCTCCTTGCTAGTTTATTATCCTGATTTTGATCGTCGTTCCCATCCCACTTTCGTTTCTCAGCCCCAGTGCTTCTGTCCTCCATATTATCCGGTGCACCTTTTCCCGAATTAGCTTCATCTTTCAACGTTCTCATCCTAACAGCTTCATCAGTCAAGCTTTGAGCTAACTCAACAGCACTCTTAAAGGTGGCAGGGCGAGAAGAGGTTACTAAACTCCTAATTTGAGGTACCAATTCCCAGATGTACCTCTCAATGCGTTTGTACTCCGGTGTCACCATATGTGGTACCAGGCGTGCGAGTTCCTGAAATCTAGTAGTGTAACCCGTGACATCAGCACCATTCATCATAATATTCCACAGTTCCGTTTCGATCTTTTGCAACTCACTGCGGGGACAAAACTCGTCCATGATCATAGCCTTCAGATCTTCCCATGAGAGCGAGTGAGCAGTTGTTCGCCCAAGTGCTTGAACCTGAGCGTTCCACCAGGTTAGTGCCTTGTCAGCCAGTGTGCAGGTGGCATACTTCACCATGCAGTCGCGGGAACATTTGCTAATGTCGAGCACAGACTCCATCTTCTCAATCTAGTGAATAATACCTATGGCTCCTTCGGTGCCATTGAAGTTGCTCGGGTTGCAAGCCAAGAAGTTTTTTGTATGAACACCCTCGTTGGGTATTCTCAAGGTTTTCAGTCGGAGTGTCCCTTGCCGTATTTCGACTTCCAGTGTCGCGGTTTCAACTTGCCTCATACTGGGCAATAGCTTCAGCAACGCGTCGTTCGATGATTTGTTTAGTGGTTTCAACAGGAGGTGTAGTGGTTCGTCGACTATTCCTGGTTTTTCGCTGCTTAGGTGGCATGATTGCGTTCTGCGATAAATGAAATGCAGAAGTCAATACCAGAGTAAGGAATGTGAAGAATAGCATTCCCATTGAAGAGATTCTATAGAGAAAGCAAGAAGGGATTTTTGTTCTTAGAGGTATGCCGATTCCAATAGTTAAACATGACAGCGAGTGAATGATGAGCTTTCGATAACCAGTGTACCGACTACCATGTCGAAATTTCCTAACTCTACCGAGGTAAGTCTATCTCGAAGAAACGACCCTCCAAAGTTAAGGTACATATAACACCACAAGATTTCAAGAGACATTTTTATATATATATATATATTCTTCGGAAGCGATTAACACAAATCATGCATTATAGATTGCGTATAACATAGTTCCCAAAACACAATCTATGCATGCATGATGAGTTGATACAATAACCACATTAACTACAAACATTAAGTTAGGTGTTATTTAAATTCAAAACATAAGTTTAGAAAAGACAACAAGTCATATAGTCAGAGTAGGCAGTCAAACATTCTTCAAACCAACTTCTTGCCCACCCACATCAAAAGTAATCTGCAAGAAGTAAGGAGAGGGATTAGCACGAAGCTAAGTGAATAGATCACAACTATCTATCTAAACTATCATAGCAATTGATTACCACAAAGCATCACAACAAATACATCAAAGAGGATCGGTGGTCCTTGAGGTACCCTCATGCCGCGGTGGTTCCCCAAGTAACACTTATAACCACTGAAGGCCAAACAGTGGTCTTACCGATAGTTTAGTACCATTACTACATACGACATGATTTCAATAAACAACACATGTACAAAGTCATCATGTCGTCCAAAGTAATAGTATCCAAACCCAATATCATATTGACCCCTGACAAGATAGCACATTCCATAATCATCATGGCAAATATGTACTTATTCAACATATAACTGTAAAACCATGTTTACCCGTTGTAACCGGATTGTTACAACTAATTCAGAAAGAGAGTCAATGATCCACTCACCCTTCACAGTCACCGTCTTCACTCAAAGATCTAATATTATTGAGTCTTCGGTTTATCTGAGAACACAAGAGGATTTCAAGTTAATATTCATTTCATATGATATCTAACTTTCATTAGACACTTATTATCAGTTCAGCAAACATTAAGTACCATAAAGATAGTATACAAGTTGATTAACACAATATCTAGCAAGCTAAAATAACAAGTCCTGCAACCAGTGGGAATCCGCCGGATTCCATGAGAATCCGCCGGATTCGGACGAATACGGCCGGATTCCCATGAATCCGCCGTATTCCACACCCCTTTCAGCTCCAATTTGAGACAGAACCTCAATTAAGGAATACGCCCCACGAATACGCCGGATTCCCATGAATCCGGTTCCCATGATGGCCGGAATCCGCCGTATTCCAAAGAATCCGACCGGATTCCCGTTTGATTCAGATAAGCATTAAAAGGGGGAATCCGCCCGGATTCCCGTGAATCCGCCGGATTCCCAAGATCATCAGCCACGCCCAGTTTCTGCAAAACTCAACCCGAACCAAAACCCCTAATACCACAAATTAAAGATACACTACACGATTTATACATGAAAACAACTTAAAGCATCATCATATATCAAGTTCTAACAACAACTAACTTCCTAAATCATCAATCCAAACATGATCACACATTTAACCTATTTCTTCAAACCCTAACATATAAACATATATTCAAAGCAATTTAAACTTACAATCGAGGTGCTAGCAAGGTAGATGATGATGTTGAAGCTTTAATCGATTGCTCAAAGTTTTCTCTTTTTGATTTCCACTTCAATCTCAATGTATGTGTGTGTTCTTTTACTTGGAAGAAAAATGAGGAACCAAATGAAGTAAAGAAAGGGAAGGTGGGAAGTTAGGTGTCGGCCTAACTTCCACCTCCACACTTCACAGTGTACAAAGTATACCCGCTCTAATTCTATAGTCTAGAACCTAAAAACTAATTGCGAGAAATTACATTTTATCTTACCGATAACTATAATAATTTAAAACAAGTAATAATTTATGTATCACAATAAATCGTTTGACCATTTACCCTATAAATTTCAATTAGGCAAATAATACGAATTATTTCTAAACTCAATTAAATAATCAAATGAATTAAGTAATTTACCAAATTTCTCCTAGGCCGGTAATGAGGATGTTACAGTACATCCCGGTACTATTTCTCCTGACTCGATTAACTTACCACCGGCAAGTCCTACGATGTATTTGTTGTTTAGCTTAAAAGGTTTAGTTTCTGATAGTGGGCGGTAAGTGTTAGATTTCGTCCTTGAAATCAGAAGTCGTTGCAGCGGGATATTAGTTGCCAATTCCATGGCCGTAGTGGTATAAATCGAGGCCTATACATATATCGTATATATTATAGCCTAGTAAGTATGGTTCGTAATAATTTCGGTCCCGTCTCTATCGTAATCCAATTCTACTACCGTATCCTTGTTCATTATAACCATTTCGGATTTCTCATCAATTCTCCTTTAATTGTACATAGTTGATCAGGCTATGTAAAATTAAAGTCGAATGATAAAACTCCCGAACCAATTATAATAAACAAAGTATACACCTTAAGAGTTATAGTCTAGAGTCACTAATGCACTCCTAGTTCGCTATAACTATGGCTCTGATACCAATCTATCACACCCCCAATTTTACTGTTGCGGAAGCGGTTCGGGTCGGGGCGTGACTAATACGGTAATCACAACACATAATCATAAGCAAACGACCTCTACATGAGACGTTTGAAATTAGTTGTTACATTACCCAAAATAAAGTATTTACAAAGTTGCGAGTTCGCAAATATTTCTAGAAATTTCAAAACATAACTAGTAGTACAAAAGTAATGCAATGAAATTTCCATTTGTTGATAAGCATGCGACTCGAGCTAGCATATCCTATAGTAATCATAGTCTTGCTGTGAACCTGAGAATACATGCTAAAACGGGTCAACAATAATGTTGGTGAGCTCATAGGTTTACAAAGTTATAATCGAAGTCAAAACCATAGTAAAATTCGTAGTTAAAATCATAGTAAGAATCACAGTTAAAACCATAGTGGAAATCATAGTTTAAAACTCCCAAGTTTTCAAAGTTGTCAGAGTTTTCAAAGTTGTCACATATGCCAAATTAAAGTATGCCATTTCTAAAATCGAAGTTTAACCATAGATGGAATTCGTAGATGGGATCGTAGTGGGACTCGTAGTTGTTATCATAGTTTCCCTGTAGTTGTTATCGTAGTGGGGCTCGTAGTTGTTATCATAGTTTCCCCATAGTTGTTATCGTAGTTGTTCTCGTAGTTGTTATCGTAGTGGGGCTTGTAGTTGTTATCATAGTTCCCCAAAAACATTTCACAGTCCAGTACAAAATAGTACATAAAACAGAGTTCAGATAATCCAAAAATCAGAGTTCAAATAATTGGTAAATCAAAGTTCAAATAGTTCATAAACTAGAGTTCAAATAGTTCCTAAAACAGAGTTCAAATAGTTCGTAGTAAATCATAGAAACTGAACAATTAAGTAGTTCGCAAGCAGTTCTTAAAACAGCTTCAGAGTAGCTCACAAAACAGAGATAAAGTAGTTCATAAAACAGAGACAAAGTAGTTTACAAAACAGAGCATGTATCTCACCCCAAAACATTTCAAAATAAGTAAAAAGTGGGGCTATGAGACTCACCTGAGGAGCTAGCGATCCTAAAGTATGCATATGATCCAAACCGAAATCTCCTAGTGTCGGATGAACAGAGGACCCGAGAATGATGATCGATGATGATGATGAAGTTTCAATGTTGTTGTTGCTGATTTTTGTTGCTGTTATTGTTGTTGATTTCCGAACAAAAAGATGATGATGTTGGTGGGTTGGTGCTCGGTGGTGGTGTGCCGAGCGGAGACAGAGAGGGATAAAGATGATGATGGTGACCGAAGATGAGAATGATGATTACATGCTGCTGTTGTTGCTTATCATTGTTGTTGTTGATGTTGAATTATTGTTGGAGAAAGGAGATCGAGAGAT
The DNA here is from genome assembly GCA_949592205.1 of Helichrysum umbraculigerum. Classification (NCBI taxonomy): domain Eukaryota; kingdom Viridiplantae; phylum Streptophyta; class Magnoliopsida; order Asterales; family Asteraceae; genus Helichrysum; species Helichrysum umbraculigerum. The sequence goes on from CATIUR010000003.1 coordinate 69,805,486, forward strand.
AGAGATTGAGGATGAAGAAAGAAGAAGAAAATGACGATGGGGAACCAAAAAGAGTGGTTGATTTTTGAGTCTGCACATGCAAGACCAGATCCACAAATGGTGGAAAATGGTTGGACCGGTTTATTTAATTTGTGGTATTTTAGCCCTGTTTATTTACCCGCTCGTAAAATAATTTAATATTTTTAAATCATAAATTTTGTTGATATAAAATCGTATACATTTTTAAGCAAAGTATTTTATAAAATTACTTTACTTGAGTTATAAAAATATAATTAGTTTTCGCGTGGTCTCAATCGAATAGAATACGTTTTAAAATAGAACGAAATATGTTTAAATTTTATCCGAGTAAATAAATATTATTTTTAACAATAATACTTTATTTAGAAATGTTTTACACCAACGTCCATTTTGGTAATTCTGCGTTCTTTCATATTTATTTATATGTGATTTCAAACAAACATTTGTGATATATATATATATATATATATATATATATATATATATATATATATATATATATATATATATATATATAAAATTTTTATATACTTGGGTAATAACGCGTATAAGATACGAGTATTTGAGGTTTAAATTGGGCGCGAAAATTTGCCCTTTTTGACCGGGTGTTACACTTATTGTGTTTTTGGGCACAAATAAGCCAATAAGCATAAGCCAAGATTTTAAACCTTATTTGCTTATGCACATAAGCAAATAAGCATAAGCAATAAGCTAATGAAATAAGCTACCCCAAACACCCCCTAACTCTCAAATACAATATTCTCACTTGATTGTCGTGAGCACCCCACTAAATTTAAGACACATACACAACTCTTCTTGAATATTTGTTACTTAGACTGCTTCATGACGTTAACTGACACGTCAGTTTTTGCCAAATCAGCGCCACGTTTACAAAACTGACACTACACTGCCAACAGTGAACATCACTTCAATTTTTCTGAATCCCACACTTTACTTACTTTATTTATTTTAAACACAAAATTAAATTAATAATTTCATCAAAATTACATTACATTTATTAACAAAATACTACAATAATTATAAAAAAAACATCACATTTTTTTAAAACTTGAATTCAAATATTTAAGGCTTATTTTTTTTATTTTCAAGAATTTTTAATCCATTAATAAAAGGGTGCATTTTAAATATTTCTTAAAGATGAGGAGCTTAAAATATAACTTGTAAAACTTAAATTAAACTTAGTCTCCATCTTCACCTCACCATCGCAGCTTGCATTCATCCCAAACATAAACCTTTTTTTTTTTTTTTTTTTTCTCATTTTGTTCTAGATCTACTCCCACAAGTAGATGAAAAATTGATTGTTTACTACAAATGGGCCTCACACGCACCGTCCCTTCCCGTAGCCAAACTGATGGCCGAAACCGACGGTCCCATTGGGAGGGGTCTTAGGTGATTCATTTGTTACTCTCAGATTCTAGATCTCTCATTCTTCTCGTTATTTTAAACCTCGTATTCTCGATCTAATTTTTCGGATATTTCGGATTAACCGATATCCGTATCCAAAAATTCGAATATCCGAAATTTCGATCACGGATTTCGGATACCGTAATCCACTATCCAAATTTTTAGATATTCGAATATCCGATTTTGAACAATCTAATGATTCGCAAGGAACATCACCATCAATAACCAAAACCATACGAATCATCCCTTCTTCATTTTATTCACCTTAAAATACAACGAACGTCCCCAAAGTTTTCTTTGAATAAATTCAGCTTGAAAGTTGCAGCTTAGCTACTTTTAATGGGTGATGATCCGTACATCATCAGAAAATCTCCATACATCACTAACTCTATATGTTTTACAGTGTTGTACTGTACAACACCATAAAGCACATTTAGTGGTGTACGAAGAATTTTTGATAGTGTACAAATTAATCCTCGTAATTTAACTTCAAGCACCAAGAAATTTTGTGTCTGTATTTTACAAGTTGTAAATAAGAGTGATTGATATCTTATATACACACCACTTTCGGGAATGTACAATATACACCTCCTGCTTTAGTAAACAACCACTTTAGCTCCAAAACTCTCGAGCTCTCTTAACTTTCATATTTGACACACAGACCCTTCAGCATTCACCTAATAAAGTATAAACCTGTAACTTAAACATTTTTAAGTCAATACCAAAATATCAATTTTAAGGATAACATCGTTGTAACTGATTAGTTTATACATTATAAACACGCTTAAGTAGATATATATTGTTGACGATTAATGTTGTTTTAAACTTGTTTATCACTTTAGCTTTTGTTTGATTGATTATGACTAGATGATTTTGCCCACGCATTGCGATGGGATTAACAAAATAATTTTCAACTTGGATATGAAGTATCGAATGATCACTTATGTTAGTATTTGATTTCTAATCTTTTTACAATACATTTCTTCGTTACTATTCATGAATTTATATTATATGTGTGCAATCCGTGTACTTCGCATCGGGTGAAGCTATAATGCAATTTACAATTAATTTATTTAATCCCTTACAGTTATATTCATTCATCACTTCGAAAATTCAACATAACTTTTAAAAACTCGTTCGATTGATTCGTGTAGTAAGGGTTCGATGAAAAGTTTTTTTAAGTTGACAGATATATATAATTTCAAGTTAGGATATATCTATCAAATCTCAACCACCTCACAATCAAAAATAATAAAATGTTAGAGCCTAATCTAAATTTGATTATTAACAACAATCTCCTTTTATTATTATTGGATGAGGTAAAATGCGTAAACAGTTTGACTTTAGACTAGGTTGACTTAATCCTGCCCGTTAGTTGATTTAGTTAAATAAATCTAGACCGCTGATTTAGATTATCTGGAATGTTTACGTAATATGTTAGTTTTTAATTACTAATTTTACTGGATTACCCCTTATAACCTGATTCGGTTGCGAAATTCCAGGAAGTAAATTTGAATTTTAAATTTTCCACATTATCTACATATTTTGAAATTTGAATTTTTAAAATAAATAAAGATACATCAAAATTATACACTTCAGTCTATATCGCTTTCCTCCGTGAGATCTATTTCCATGGCTCCACCTCTTCTTCCTTCAATCACCACCTCCAAAACCCTAATTTCTAAAAGGTTAAGCAAACCCTAAAGTGGCCTAATATTCCGATCCTACGATGCTCCAATCCTCCGGTCCCGTTCCGTGGTGTACTTCCTGTACTGCCAGTCGCTTCCCTGTCAATCGGTACGTTCATAGCTATAAGATAATCGAGTTATTTGGCACATATTAATTTTCCGTTTATGATTTCAGTTCATTGTTGATTTGTAGGATTTTGTACGTAGAATTGATTTTCCTGATGCTAATTTTGTATTCATCAACCCATTAGTGTATTGCATCACGTTTTGGCATTGTTTAGTTTCTGTTAGATGGGAGATATATTACAACCAGCGCGGTTGTAACTATTTAGAAGGCCATAAACGTAAAAAAGATACATTTTTGTTGTTTTTTAACCCATTTGATCTGTTTCCCCTTTAGCTAAAAACTGTTTGGTTTGACCTTTATTCATAGTAATCAATGTGCTCAATTTGATTCATCCAAATATATAACATAATTGCTTCATGATTTGTCGGTTATGCCTTGTTTTTAAATGCAGACATCAAGAGAAATATAAACAAAGAAGGTTACAACCAAGTACAGCAGCTCACAATCACAAGCCAGATCACGTACCCGGACTAGATAGATAACTGTACCTGAAGGTAAAGGTAATTTTGCTTTGGAAGCAATATTTCTGTTACCGCTGAGTGTGATTTTGATTATATTTGATGAGTAGTAATTAATTTCGTAGCTATCGAGTAATTAAATTTGCGTATTTTTTATTCTGTGAATATAATTTTGCATACCAATTGTTTAATTAAGTGCTTGAAAGAAAAATTGACTTCCCCTGTCATCTTGATCTCACACGAACAGATGATCAGATATTTCTGTTACCACTGACTCGCTGAGTGTGATTTTGATAATATTTGATGAGTAGGTATGAAAATTGTAGATATCGAATAATTAAATTTGCATATTTTTGATTATGTGAATAATTATGCATACCAATGGTTTGATTAAGTGCTTGAAAGATAAATTGACTTCCCCTATCATCTTGATCTCACACTAATAGATGATCAGGAACTCTATAATGAGGGTGATTTTTCACCATTCAATTATACAATGGAAATAATATTACAATACTAACTATGTACCAAATTTATGTCAATTTTTTAGCCTAACTGAATGTATGTATTTTTTACCCTGATATAAAAGGACGTAGATATGAACTAATGGATATAATCATTCAAAATGTATCTCAACCATGATAAATGAAGGAACATTAAGTTAGGATATTGAAGCCTATTAAGGAACAATTCAGATATCATCTCATATGGTAGATTCTTTCAGGTAAGTTACACACTTATATCGAGATTGACTGTTGGATACCTGATAGTTTTAACCCTTTGATTTATTATAAGAGGTTATTGTTCAAGGATTTGAAACTACTTTCTGTTCTTGGTCTAGATTTGGATAAAGAAGAAATTGATCGCTTTATCTTTGAAGGAAGACCTGATGGTAACCACCTTTCTCTTCATATGTAGGTATGAATTTTTTTGGTTATACTTCTTACACTCAGTTTTAGTTAGATTTGATTTCATGCAACTAATAATTTTGTTCAAGAATTCATATATATTTAATTCAATACACTCTATAATCTCCGAAACTATGCAGTCAACCTTTAACCATTCGTGTTTTTCTTTGCTTTTGTCGGGCGTTCATCTGTCTATCTTTATATGTGTTTTAAATGTATTTAATTTTCTCGTGAGTATCTCTATCAGTTTCCGTCACAAACTGGTGAAAGAAATATAGAATTGGGTGATATGGGGTCACAACATATTTGATTTAGAAAAATAGCAATGTAAACGTTTTCAGGGAACAAGTATTAAGGGGAGAGGGGCTGGTTCAAGAAGTAGTTTTGAGTGGATGAATACAAGATTGAAGACGATGTAGTCGGAGTGCGATAGATGGGTGACTGACCCAAGTTCTGTGGGCAACATAATAGGGGTCCAAACAGGTAAAAGGGTGCATCAGGGTACAACAGTGAGATGGAATGGGTATTCACAATGATTACATGTGGATCATAGAAGACCATGAAGTTTAACACAAGTGATGATTATGGGGTTGTGTGCTACCAAAATATTTAACTTTACTACCGAATATATAGTGATTGTAGTTGAGCTGTTTTCGAACAACAGATGGTTTATACATCGTATGTAGAAAAGTATGGCTTGCATTGATATTTTGGTGTAGTTGGTAAAACGTCGATAAGTGCATGCTACTGATGTATATAGTGGAATAGTATCAATCAAGTTTGCCTTTTCTGAAAGAAGTATAATGAAATCCCTCTTATATATTAAAAGAGGCTCTGATTTGTCTAATCTTTTTTCAATTAGTTTTTAAGTTTTTAACTAACCCTACCTATGATTAGCAAATAAATCTATAACTTTATTATTTAATTACCCTATTACTTTTCTTAATTTTGAATTATGGCGCCATCATATGATCTGTACTTTGAATTTCAAAATTAAAATTTCAGATCTAAAATTGGGGGATATTGAACATTGATGGTGAGAATTAATTCAATTTCCTCTACATAGCAGGTCATATCAGCGAGATGGCGACCAAACAAGTCATATCAGCGATCATCATTCGAATGTGAATACGTCACAAAATTAGCCCTCTTTGCTGTTCATCTAGACCTAAGGTTCGTCTCGTCCTTTCTTGTGTCGATTGATTGTATTCTTCAATTCATGTTTTTATGGCAAGCGTATTTTACGATTCGTAAGAACTAATGGTTTACTAACCAGATTAGTTGTTTGCAATGGATTTCGTTTCGTTCATCACCACCAGGTAGCGATATACATGTTGATTTTGATTTGTCTGCAATGAATTTCGTTTGGTTCATCACCACCAGGTAGCGATTTTTATTTATTTTGAAGTTATATGATATTAGGGTTTATAGATTTTGTTTTGTTACATTCAGTGGAAATATATATTGATATTAATCTAACTAAAATCTTGCAGATAAATTTCATGCTTTAATCTTTTATGTTATTATAAACCCTAATATCATATCACTATTGTAATGAAACTAATGATTCTGCTTCACATGTTTTGTGCACAATAAGTATGCAGATTAGTTGTTTGGTTGTTTTGCTTATTTAATCCGAGATAAAAGATGCCAATCTCCAAAGTAGCAATTGATTCCACTGTGATGCCATCCGGAGAACAAAAATTGTTTAATCGGTTCGCGAGTGAGATTTTTTCATTTCTCTCTTTTTATTTTTGAGTAGATTCTCCTTTTCTTCATTAGTAAATCGTTATTATGTATAATTATTGTATGTGATTCCTACTATCCTTATAACCAGTAGATAAATTTATTTATCATCTTTTCAAATTGGTATCATTATTTGAAGATGAATATCAGTCTGTGACCTAAATTGAACACCCTTTATTTGTAATTATAATATTATTACAGATCTGGTATGAAGATGTTAATTAAAAAGCAGAGTTCGAACTTTGAGTTACAAACAGATTTATTAAGGGGTTGGATCCTACTAATCTACTGATAATAAAGAGTGTAGACGATTATTTTGCTTAAATGTGTTTTAGGTTATTGGTTATTCCTATGACGCTTTTACAGGGTAAGATATTGGGCTTAATTTTGCCGATATTGGAATCTTTAACAAATGGACCGATTAGTGCATCAAAGAGGAATGCGGGCAACTCCAATAATCATTGTTATGTATGGTCCTCTAAACATGTTGCTGAGAATGATGATGAGAAAGACTATCATTCAGGTTAGCAGTATTAACAGTGGTGATATCAGGGAGGGATGATATAGAAGTATAGTTTGTGTGTGTGTGTGCGCGAGCACACACATGCTTCTTGTGTTTTGAATTGTATGCTCTAAGTTGGAGTACAAACTGAAACTCACCTAGAATAGAAAAAGAAACATTAGTAGAAGATGCTCTTAATGGAACAAAAGTTATTTATAGTTTAGTAATTTTATTTTCTTAAATTGTTCTTCTGAAAACACCCATGTTGCAGTAAGCTAAATAATTGTTGAGGAAGATATTGTTGGTGGTGGTGGATGTACTCTGTTAAGACTTGCCTCCAAAGTGGATGCTATCAAGGAGACCATTGATGATGATATCTAGCAAAAGGTATGTCCCTTTGCTAGATATTAGGGTAACAAAAGAGGTTTGTATATTGCGTTACTATTGTTTTAGACGCTTCTCCTTGTGTTTAGTTGAACTTAACTTTATAATCATGATTTCAGGTTCTGGCATTTATATTGGGTATCGCTATTATTCATTTGCGGATCGGTAACAAGTTATGACAGTTAAAAACTTAGAGCACAATTGTATGATACTATCAAAAAGCAATGGCAGGTAAGTGACTAAACTACATCTCTGGTAATAATTAAATGCTTGCCAATTTTCGAAGAATGAATTTGAAATAACTATTAGCCTGCCCAATTCCTATGTTATGTTTTTGTCATGTTTACAACCATTAGTTATTGGATTTGGAATTTTACAGAGTATATTACTAATAGCTTAAGGAAAAGAAATATGTGCTAAAAAGGGAAAGTCATAAGTCGGGCTATAAAGGTATGCAAAATATATCATCTTCTTAGCTTCAATTGCTCCCCTCCCCCTATCAAAATCTTACAAATATTATAAAATTAATTATTAATTATATACAGAGTAGATCATATTCTATACACGAACCTTGAATTTTGAGGAATTGTACAGTTGTTAATACTCTACACTTTTCTTAGATAACATATTTTGTGGTTGATGTGTTTGAAGAAAGAAGGAGCTTCACCCAAAGCTTTTTGAATGTGAGACATGTACCAAAAATATGGGTTTAAAAAACTGAACATCAAAATGCATGGGTTCTGATATTGTTTTGGAGGGAGTCTAATAAGTGTGCTAAAGGGTTTAGTAAAAACAATGAGTAAATGCGCATGCTAAATGGGGTTTAAACCACTACGTAAAGTAGTTTGACTTTTTACTGAGGTAAGTATATTTTGCATCAAAACTTCGATTTCTACTAAACATGTTAAAGTGGGCAGGTCGAGCGGCTAGGCAACGGGTTGGGAGGGTCGACTGGAACACTTATTTGTCCAACACTTGAGGTTTCAAGTGACTGCATATTACAGTGATTTTTTTAATAATATATAAAAATGCACTTCTTCAAATAAAATGATATTCGAAGCGGATATGCATTTAAATATTCATTGAAGCTTTCCCTTCTAAATGTACTTGATGTTTAGAATGATTTTTATAAGGTCCTATGCATTCAAATAGAATGAATCTCTAGCATAATTCATGATCCAAAATAACATTATTGTAACAGGTTAATGTACAAATTCGTTACTGTACTTTGCCAAAATGTTCATATGGGTTACTGTACTTTTAAAATATGCAATTGGATTACTGTATTTTCAAAAACTGTCATCACGCCTATTTTTGCTTAACTTTGGTTAAAAGCTTAGTGACCCAATTGCACATTGTTATGTACATTTTTACAAGTACAGTAACTTAATTGAACTATGACGAAAATTTGGTAACGTAATTAAACATTTTTACAAAGTACAGTAATCCAATTGCATATTTTAAAAGTATAGTAACCCAAATGAACATTTTGGCAAAGTACAGTAACGAATTTGTACATTAACCCTATTGTAACTTGATATGGATATCCTTGTTCAAATATTACGTTTCCTTCTTTATTAGGTTGCACTTGGTGAGATGGTTCAGCAACTAACTACTAACCGTAATGCTGACAAGTTATCACAAAAGAAGCTAAGGTACTATTTAGCCAAAAGACGAGTCGAACTATCTGGCCCCATTTGGTTACAAGAGTTAACCATTTAGACCTATTCTAGCTTGGCCTGCATGACCATTTCTTTAAAATCTTAAAAATATGGTTAGGAAGTTAGTTTTCATATCGAAAACTATCTCATGGGTTGCGGTATAATGTTAAACAGAGCACTGATAAGGTACCAATGGTAACAACTGTTGTATCTTCCGGTTTCCATATATCTTTATGATATTGTTATTTATTGAGAAAAATTATATAAGTACCTACCTAAGCTTACCTCTAATAAACTGATTATTTGATTTTGATTTTGTACTTGTCCAAGATCAAGGCCACAAGTTTAGTTCAGCTAAGCAATCAAGTTAGTAATCTCATTGAATGTGTTGGGTTTTTATCCAATTTGGATAAAATACGTGCACGTCATATGCTTATTTAAGCTTCATTTAGTTCCTGTTCGTTACAATTTTTCATGATTTCTTTTGCAGGTGTATGGGTGGTATCTTATGTTTTGAATGACACCTGAAGGAGATTATGTGCATTCAAAAGGGGGGTTGAAAGCACCTGGAATGAGTTTTAATGCATTAGACCTCATAAATCGTATTAATGAGCAAGTTATATCATAAATCGTATGTGTTTAATGTTTGTTGCTACAGTCTAAAAGCAGGCCCGTTTCAAGTACTATGTATTTATGGTCCATTTCAACTATCATTAATTTATCGTGTATTTTAACTTATTGAAGGTGTTCATTTGCATTTTATATACCTTTTAGTTATGTTTTATTACTGCGGTATGTAGCTGCAAGCTCTTGCACCGTACTCACTACACACACGCATGTCATATGACACTGTTAATTGACTTAAGTTTTCTTTTAAGCCATAAACCACCTGGAGGCATGTAGGTTCATTTGGTTCCTTTCCTAATAAATATGTTTTACCAATCCTTAAGATTAGCAATCGTGTCGATACAGGACTAAATGATGGTTAAAATCAAACGTTTCGTGTTGGAGTTTAGTTGCAGCCGGTTGGTTATAATAACAAGCTGCTAATATATTCTCAAATTATGGCGGAGTTATCTTCACATTTTAGTGTTATTGTTTTATATATTGTGTCATATATAAATACGCCGTACACTATTAAAAGGTGTAATATCTGATACAATCACAAACTATAAACTCTATATTCAAAGACACTCTTGAATGCATATCTTTGTAGAGATGGAGGCTCCAAAAAGCTATACCGATTGAGTCATGTTTGATTTATGACAGGTAAGATGGGTAAATAAAGTGGGAGCATGGGACAACCGTCTTGAATCTCCTGACAACCTTTGTTTAAACACTAACAACTTCCTAAATCATTTTAATCTAAGGATTAAGGCTACTTGACCTCAACCGTCAAACTTTGGCATGTTAGCCTAAAGGTAAATGTTTTTTAATGCTAACCTCAAATGTCATTCTCACCAAATGTAGTCAACTAGGGTTTGACGCTAATAGTAAGTTTCTTACATACAAAGTATACCCGGGTAGTTTGGTATATACTACGAATGTCAGACCTTAGTTGCTTACATTTTCAACTACTTATCCCTAAAGAATTTTGAAACTTACAAAAACGTACGTTACAATAGATTCATACAATACTTACACTACAATCAACGACTGCTTCTATAGGATGTGGGCTTTGAGTACTCTTTGACTTACTCGCCCGAAATATTAAAACGCGAAGAATAGTGTTAACGTGAGGATGTTAATAACAAATTGCATTGTGGATGTTAAGAACTTTGTTCTTTTTTATTGCTTTTTTTAATGATATATATATCTACTATCCAATAAACTGAAGATATCAACAATATGAATGGTACTATTATTAATTATAAGAGATTAACTTTATATATATATATATATATATATATATATATATATATATATATATATATATATATATATTACTATTCTTGACATCTACAATATGAATGGTACTATTATTAATTAAAAATAACATGTTTTAATTATTCTGACTTTATCACACTTGATAAAATTAAGATATATACATCTCTTCTTGCATTCAAAACATTTTTGCAATGTCAACCGCACGAATATGTTAACTTAGAAGTTACATAACAAAATAGAAATATAATATATAATATAAAATTTGTATTAAAATAATGTGGTAGCCCGCGAATTTCGCGGGTTATGATCTAGTACTATTCTAATTTGTCAGCATTTACTACTCTGGGACGATGTTTAATGTCAGCGTACGAAACAAAACATTGCATTCTTTTTATTTTCCTTCTTTTCGTTTAATTTGATTGGTTCAAAATTATTTTTGTGAGCCCTTTTGAACTCCGAATTTAACATTAAACCACTCTCTTCAAAATCGTACACGATGTTAAACTCCAGTGCTCAATTGAACACTGATCACAAGGACAACCACTTACTATGTTCTTAATATAGTTTATTGTGGAATTTTTTAGGAGGTTTTCATTTTTGTTTTTATTTATTTCTAGTTTTACAACAAAACATTATATTAATATAAAATTATCCGTTAGAATCAAAGAGCTTTTAAATTTTGGATAAGTTTAGTAACGTAACTTATAGAAGTTTATGAGAATTTGCTTTTTTTTTTTTTTAATATGTGTATTTGGCACAAGGATATTAGGGGATTCAAGTAGCTTGAGTTTTAGTTTTTAACAATATAAACCCCTTATCCTCGTTCGGCAGCAAAAATATTGAAAGGATTATTGAAAAACGAATCCTCATAAATCCTCTACAATCCCTATTTATATAAGCTTTTTTAAGGAGGTTGAAGGAGAATCTCTAACTCAAACTTCAACCATAATCTTCAACTTTTTCACAATCTCAAACTATACATCCAACTAATTATTGCCAAACATACCTCATATATTCTAGCTAGGAAAACTATTTAGTAAACAAAAATATAGGAATTTGTTGGAAAAAAAAATACTTAAAATATAAGCTAGTAAAAAAATACTTAAAAATATAGAAAGTAGAGCTTTTGGAGGATTAAAATTACATAAATACCTCTCAATGAATATTTTTATCTATATTTAGTTAGTATTAGATAATAAAATAACCAAAATACCCTTACACCATAATCAAAGACAAATATATTCTATCACAAACCTTTCGTTGGTAACCAATCACAATTGCTCTTTTTGGTCTCTCTCGTGTAGGGGACCATCAACTACAATTATGGTGGAATGGAGCAATGTCATCAAAAGTCCATTAAGTGCTACTTCATGTATTTGTTGTGCAACCTTATGGTGTAAAGTCAAACTCTTTACAATAGCTTTTGAGAGAGAGTTGTAGTGTTGTATCAATGTAATGAAGCAATAAAACTTTCAGCATTTCTAGAAAAATTGAATTTGATAAAACGTTACACATCAACAAACACATTTTATATGAAATTAGAACGATCTTTAACACAGTTTGTTAAAGCTTTTTTTATTATGAGTTTTTCTTTAAGTAGTATCAAGATAACCTTTTCATCCAATATAAAACCCTCATTCAACAATGTTTAAAATCCGGTTTTTTAGTCGAACCAGATTAGTGCCGATTTCTGATTGGACCATTCGGATCGGTTGGGCTGGAAGGTCGGACCGGAGTTGTTAAAATCTGAAAACATAATATATACATGAAGTAACAGACATACAAAATCATATCCACCAAATAATTTAACAATCTAACAACAATCCAACATGTAAAATTTGTTCAAAGACATACCGTTTAACAAATAAACAACATTCCTAAGGATATGATGTTCTCATTGTATTTTATTTTACACCGTAACAATTAATACCATTGTATATCTATAAATTAATTTATAATAACGCCTTGTGTATTCAATACACCATCAAATAATACATATTACCTCATATGATATATATGATAGATATAATATCAACAAACTATAATTTAATAACACACCTATAATTTTCGAATATAGTATACATATCATGAGTGATTCGATATATGTAATAAATAGAGAAAATTACAAAAATCGTCCTTATAGTTTGATCTGAATTGCACATTCAGTCCTTTAATTGATTTAATTACATAGATGATCCTTTCTTTTGAAACTTGTTACGTAAATAGTCTTTTACACTAACGATTGTTAAATCTCGGTTAAAAAGGATCATGCATGTAAAAAATTTAATTCTTTAAATTTTTTTAGTAAAATATAAATAATAAAATCTAGCATATGTATAGATACATTATATGGTGCACATAACATTATTTTCATTTGACTAATTTTATTCATTATCAAATTTGATCATATTCTCCTCTATACTAGGGCTGTTGACGAACCGAGTTAATTCGAATATCCTGATGCTCGACTCGACTCGTTTAAAAAATAAGTATGTTCGAGTTCGACTCGAACTCGATTAACTTTTTAAAACTATATTCGAGTTCGGGCTCGGATAATTATTTAGTGTTCGAGCTCGAGTTCTATACTCGTTTAAGTTTATGACAATTTACAAATAAAAAAATTAGTTATTTGAGCTCAAAATGTTTGTTTTAAAGCTCAAGCTTGATAAAATCGTTTATAAGCTTAAACAAGCTCATTAAAAAGTATACTAACTATTTTATGAAACTTGAAATAAAGTTTGTAAAAGACATTTACACTTAATTAAACTTAAAATGTGTAAGTTTAATTAGTTATCAGCAAACACTAATAATAAGTATGTAATTAGCTTCTTAGATGTTAATATTTATAGTGTGCTCATCATCCTAACGAGTCGAGTCGAATTTATTGTTTTGAAGCTCGGCTCGTGAAACTAATCGAGCAGTCTTTTTATGTTCGAACTCGAGTCGGGCTCGAATAGTATTATGCTCGAATTCGAGATAAATGAGTTCGAACTCGAGTAGCTCGTTAAGTGCTCGGTTCGTTAACACCCCTAAATATACATTTTTTACTTAATTAGTTCTCACTTTTCAACGTCATTTTACTTTAAAGATAGGGTCATCGAAAAGTGTAACACCCACCAAAATTAGGACTAGTAATTAGTGCCTAATCATACGTTAATACATGTAATTAGTTCTGTGTTAGGCTAATTAATGTATCGAATTATATATATTGTTGAATATATACGAAAATGCGATTTGGTTAAATCGTACGCAACTTAAATCGAATGTATGTCGATTCAATTTAATACGGACGTTGGTGACCAATTTTATTAAATAACGCTTTTATGTCAAAAATATTATTATGATAATATTTCGTATTCATTCGTATCGTACAAACAGAACTTACACAATATAAAATATTAAAACGCGCAACCTAAATAAACACACTTACATTTTATAACTCAAATATAAATTGATTAGTAAAATATCTAAATAAAATATCGCGTAATAATTTGTATTTTAAAACGTACCAACTAATATGTAAAATAATTATTTAACGTTTGATCGACGGAGAAAACGAACACCGCACGGAGCGGAAACGCGGGGCGAAAAATGGGAGCTTAACCTCCCATTCCCCTCCCTTTTCCTCATTTCTTTCTCAACTCTCTCTCTCTCTTCTTTTCCTCTTTCCTTTTCTCTCAAACAAATCACCACCTCCATCCATCCAAATCGCAAAATAAACATATCAAACGACTTCGGATCTTCAAAATTTTTAGAGATTCACGACCACCACGCAACGATCTATCTTCCTATATTTCCGAAATTTCATTTCGGCGATTTGTAAGTTTCCGACACAACTCCGAAAACTCTCGTTTCTAAGTATTATCACTTGCTAGTTGTTTGTATAACCTTGTAATGTCCTAAAATGGGTTGGGTAAAAATATTAGGCTGATCGATGGCCGAAAAATGCGTTTTTGAAGTTGAAACTCCGATCAGATCCCGTACGTCGCATTTGGCCTGGAGCAAATGCGACGCAACGACTTACGTCGCACGAATCCTCGACGTCGCATATAGCGACGCAGCCTATTACGTCGCATTGACTTTCGAATGTCGCACATAGCGACGCAGACCTTAACGTCGCCAATTTAACCAACGTCGCATTAGCGACGCAGAATCCTACGTCGCATTGAATTGCGAACGTCGCAAAATGCGACGCAAGCACTCACGTCGCACCCAACGTCGCACCCAACGTCGCACAAACCAGAAAACACAGATTTTCACTAAGTGTCGAGACCCTAAATTTTATCACTCGATTTCACCCAATTTCAAGTCCAGATGCGTTTTTCGTCAAAGCAATATAGTAGAAATAAAAATTTTCCAAGCTGACCTGGCAGCTCGACCCCAGCCAGGGGCTCTGCCCCTTAGACCCCGCCAGGGGCTGCCGCCCCTTAGACCCCGCTACCAGGGGCGCTGCCCCCGGACCCCCGTACTTAGATTCCGTAACGGCTTTTAAAACACAATCAAAACACATTTTTCAAGTAAAACGCCACGATATCAAAATAATAATAGTTGAGATTATTATTACAAATCCGTCACCAACGGGCCGTACATATTTTCAAACATTCGAATCAATCAACCAAATGTAATTTGGACATTATAGTTGAATGAACAACTACAAGGGTGATCTTTTGAGATACCCAATCATGATTATAACCATCGCGTGTCGTGGACACCCTCAGGTTACAAGTCTTTAGACTTCATACTCGGCTAATCAACTTACGTTTGTTTAAACGCTTTCAGACTCAGGTGAGTCTCATAGCCCCTCTTTTTTACTGTTTTACTCAGGGGTGTGATATATTGCTCAACTTTTACATGTGAACGCAAGTACAAACATTTCATATACTACATGAGTTTTTCGAAACTAATCATTTAAAGTCCTCCGTCAGCATAGTTGTTAATACATTGTAGCGTGAATATTAGTATATGGTACCATATAGGATTGACCCACCTCGTCCGGGTTAGCAAGCACTAACCGGGTAAACGGACGTACTAATATTTGGGAAGACGAATGTGGATTAGGCATTCGTTGTAACAACCGGCAAATTAGGACTAGAATTAGTGCCTAATTCTTTGTTAATACATGTAATTAGTTCTGTGTTAGGCTAATTTATGTATCGAATTATATATTGCTGAATATATACGAAAATGCGATTTAGTTAAATCGTACGCAATTTAAATCGAATGTATTTCGATTCAAATTAATACGGACGTTGGTGACAAATTTTAATAACGCTTTTATGTCAAAAATATCATTATGATAATATTTCGTATTCATTCGTATCGTACAAACAAAACGTACACAAATCTAGATATTAAAAACGCGCAAACTAAATAAAATAACTTACCATTTTATAATTCAAATATAAAGTGATTTGTAAAATATTTAAATAAAATATCGCGTAATAATTTGTATTTTAAAATGTACCAATTAATCTGTAAAATAATTTTTTTTACGTTTAAATGACGGCGCAAACGAACACCACACGGAGCGGAAACACGGGCGAAATTGGGGGACTTAACCTCCCAATCTCACCTCCTTTCTTTCATTTCTTTCTTTTCTCTTTCTCTTTCTTCTCTCTTTTCTTTCAACTTCATCATCACCACCACCTCCACCATTCTCACTAATTCACCAAATACTACCACTAAACGCACTTGGATTTCATCGACCCTTTGGAATAAAAGAACCACGGCATCCCGATCTACCTTTCCATCTTTTCGGATTTTCGATCCGACATTTTGTAAGTTCCCGACAAAAACCGAAACTCTCCGTTTTTACTCATTTTTACGTTTTTATGGTTTATATATGCTTAAAATGTCCAAAAATGGGTTGGGTAAAAGATTTGGACCTAACGGAAGTTTTTCGACCGATTTTCCGGCCACCCATTTCCGATCAGACCGCTACGTCGCAGAGACGCTGGGCTATCTGCGACGTAGCTCAAAACGTCGCATTAAGTGACCAACGTCGCACTTAGCGACGTCGCGACCTACGTCGCACAAAAATCCCGACGTCGCACTAGCGACGCAGCCCCATACGTCGCATTAAATTGCGAAGGTCGCATCATGCGACGTACATACTCACGTCGCACCCGACGTCGCACCCGACGTCGCACCCGACGTCGCACCCGACGTCGCACCCGACGTCGCATGCTACGTCGCACAAACCAGAAACTAGAAAAACACAGATTTTTACTAAGTGTCGGAACCAAGATTTTAACACCTGATTTTACCCAAATTCGGATCCAGATGCGTTTTTCGTCAAAGCAATATAGTAGAAATAAAAATTTTCCAAGCTGACCTGGCAGCTCGACCCCAGCCAGGGGCTCTGCCCCTTGGACCCCGCCAGGGGCTGCCGCCCCTTGGACCCCGCTACCAGGGGCGCTGCCCCCGGACCCCCGTCATTAAATGTTGTAAATACCTTTCACATTAAGTGTTGAACACTTACAAATAACGAAACCTGATTCAAAGATACATATAATGATAACACTTTGAATCATTATTACAAACCGTCACCAACGGGCCATATTTGCTTTCAAACTACAAACGGATTACTAAACAAACACTTGGACATAACGAGTTGTGTAGACAACTAGCCTAGATGGTCTTGCGAGACATCTACTTACTTAACTTTATATGTTTAGGCATTTGAAGGTTACGGGTTCGGAGAACCTACGGTTGATATTACTTACTCGTTTATTGATATAAACGTACTTGCAAAGACTCAGGTGAGTCTTACGGCCCCACTTCTACTGTTTTAACTTATTGGGGGAGATACATGCTACTGATTTTTCTTGAACACAAGTACTAAACTGTTTACTATACCAAACGGAATTGCATGAGTTACTTACTATTTACTGAAGTCTCTCCATCATATATCGTTAGTTATGTACTTAAGCGCGAACAGTAGTTAATGGATCCATTAGGGAAATGACCCTCCCTGCCCGGGGTAGTAGCGCTACCACGTACCGATTTACACGTATAAACGGGTGACTATTAATTCGTTTACTTATGCTTGCTCAATTACGAGCATGTCACGGGAGCAACTGATTATTTACGGGTTAAGCTTCGATTATGAGCCTCATGGCAACGGTATAACTTGATTTCTTTACTTTTGCGAGATTTGCAAATACTTGATATACGCCTACGGGCACTACTGATGAAATCTTGTGTTCAAACTGAATTATTTACTGATAAAACCTGTGAGATTCACCAACCTTTTGGTTGACCCTTTTTAGCATGTATTCTCAGGTACACTTACGGAGTAGGATCACTCCAGGATTACTAGCTAGAGTCGCATGATTTCCAAACTGCATATAACGGAGATTCTTTGGCATTATCTTTTGTAGTTATGGTTATGTAATAGAATCTCCCGCCACATACGCGGACTCTAGGCTTATATATTTTGTAAAGAAAACTATATGTTTTCAAACAATTTAATTATGAAATGTAATTATTTTACAAAACGTCTCATTTAGAGGTCGTTTGCTGTATATCTTGTGCTTTGTATATTGATTAGTAACACCCAAAGTATGCTTCCGCAATTCATTAAATTTGGGGGTGTTACATTCGTGGAGGCACCTCGCCCGGAATTCTCTATAGGGGACCCGGCCCTCGAGTTAAGCTCAACTATGTGCTCATGGCTGTATACACGATGACTATCATTTAATTGCTGGATGCAATTCACTATTTAATTGCTGGATGCAATTCATTATTTAAATCTTGCGGTTCATACTATATTAACTGATTTCAAACCTGTGAGCTCACCAGCTTTCTAGCTGACCTTTTAGCATATATCGCAGGTACCAAGCAGTAGGATGTTTCTGCTTCAGGACTTTAGCTCGAGTCAGCATACAAAAGATTGAGATTTTCTTGCATTAGTATATTTTGTTCAAGTACTTATGTACTGAAATCTCATTTCATTTAAACTCGAGCTATGTAAAGCTTTAAATGTTGTAAACATTTGATTATCAATATATTTTGTTAAAACAACGCATATAGAGTCGTTTACTGTATATCTTTGTGCTTTGTTATTGATTAGTAACACCCAAATCAAGCTTCCGCAAATCATCAAATTTGGGGGTGTTACAGATTGGTATCAGAGCCTAAGGTTATAGTGAACTAGGTTGCATTTAGTGGACCTAGACTATGACCATTAGGCGGTATTCCTTATTAGGTATAACTGGTTCTGTGATTACATCATACGAGTTTAATTTAACATAGCCTGATCAACTATGTACAATTAAGCAAGGATGATGTAAGATCTGAAAGTAGTTATGGCTGAACAGGGTACAATAAAAGACTCTGACCTCGAGAGAACCAAGACTTAAACATGTTTATGCTAGACACTCAATAGGCTATATTATATAGGAACTATATGAATATAGGCCTCAATCTTACTAACGCTTTGTCTCAGAAATGGCAAACATCCCACCCAACTCATCTCGCTCTCAATCCGGGTCGCAGAACCCAAGGGTAGCAAGGAGGAACAACAGGTTGCCTCGAGCTGGCCCGTACCCCACTCAACTCACCTTGCCAACCTTAGCCGCTAGGGTGAACCAACACGAGCAACGACTTCGCACCATGGATGTCGTGTTGCAAGAAACAAACGAAAACTTGAGGCTTACATTCCTTGAACGCATCGAACAAGTCTCCGACGACCTGGAAACCACAAACAACAACATTGATGTCCTTCGCAACCAAGTAATAGCGATAAGCGTGGAAAATGCCCTCCTACGTCAAAGGATGGAAGAATATGAACAGCGTTCACATGAAGCAGAAGAGTATGCCCGTGGACTAACACAACGACTGGCACTAGCAGAAGATAACGCCCGTCAAGCTAGCAGACTTGCAAACACTGTGGACCGTCTTGTCACGATGATGGAACAATTTAATCTACGTTAAGACTAGTGTAGTCTTTGTCTTGTAATCTATCCTGTAATCTAGTAACTATCTACGCGCTACTCTAAAATTCGGTCGGATGTAACAATTCCCGACGCCTTTTGTAATAACTCTGTAGGATGTAACCTTTGAACTCATATTAGCTATCAAATATTCCTTGTTGTTCAACTCATATTAATTGTCATTTTTCCATGTTGATGTCATGTATTACTGCTTTTATACATGTACATCTATAACAAATACAACTTTCCTACGAAATCTCATGTATCTTCATTTCTTTTATTGAAGAATCATGCCGCCAAAGTCAAGACCATACACCGATGCTCAGCTTACATCGCTTATAACCCAGGCTGTTACTGAAGCCTTGGCTCGGAATACCCCACAAAACTCCACCAGAAACAGCGATGCCGCTGAAACCACTACTGCTAAACCTTGTTCTTACAAGGACTTTCAAAGCTGCAAACCCTCCAGCTTCAAGGGTTCTGAAGGAGCCATCGGACTTATCAGATGGTTCGAGAAGATGGAAACTGTTTTCCGTGTCAGCAAATGCGCGGAGAACGACAAAGTAAACTTCGTCACCTGCTCTCTTGAAGATGATGCCCACTCTTGGTGGAATTCATATACCCAATCAGTGGGTGCTGACACTGCCTACCAACTCTCTTGGGAGGACTTGAAAGCAAAACTCACTGCCAAATACTGCTCAATCGCTAAACTCCAAAAGCTGGACGAGGAGTTCTGGAACCTAAAGGTTCAGGGTGGTGACATCGATGGTTATACCACCAGATTTCAACAACTTGCCGCCCTTCGCCCAGCCATGGTGAGCACCGAACCTGATAAAATCAGGAAGTACATCATTGGCCTTCCTGAGCCTGTTTGGGGGCATGTTGCCTCTTCCAACCAAACCACCATTGACGGTGCAATTCTATTGGCCCAAGATCTGATGTCCATGAGCCAAGATTCTGAACCACCCAATTCATCCTCCCAAAACAACAAGCGAAAGTGGTCTGACTACCACAATAACCACTCCAGCCAACAAAACAAGAAACCCGACACCATCAAAGCCTACAACACCACCACAGACATCACACGGGGCTACACTGGGAACAAACCCTATTGTTCCAAGTGCAGTCGTCACCATGAAGGTTCCTGTGGTCCCTTTTGCAACAACTGCAAGAGGTACGGCCACCTCACCAAAGATTGCAATTCTCCTACCAACAACAATTCCAACAACAACACCAGACCACCCAAAGTCTGTTTTGAGTGTGGGAAACCAGGGCACTTCAGGGATACGTGCCCAAAGCTGAAGAATAACAACAACAACAACAACAACAACCGCAACAGCAACAACAACAACAACACCCGAAGCAGAGCCTTCGTCATCAAATCTGGGGACGCCCGCCAAGACCCGAATGTGGTCTCGGGTATGTTCCTCCTCAACAACTTAAATGCTTCTGTTCTATTTGATACTGGTGCTGATAGAAGCTTTATCTCTGATGACTTTTGCCCACCACTTGACATCAATCCTGTTGCCTTAGATGTTAAGTACACTGTAGAACTAGCAAATGGCGAACTTATAGAAACCGATAGTGTGATACCTAATTGCACTTTAAACCTAGCTGACGAAACCTTTTCAATCGATCTTGTACCCGTTGAAATCGGAAGTTTCGACGTCATCATTGGAATGGACTGGTTGTCCAAACACCGAGCCGAAATTGTTTGTTACGATAAGACCGTCCGCATTCCACTCGCTGTCGGTAGAACCTTGATCATACAGGGGGAGACCGGCGGGATGAGACTCAATATCATCTCTTGCTTAAAAACCCGAAAATTTCCGAGAAAGGGTTACCCTGCAATACTCGTACACATCACAGAGAAGAAGTCGGAGGAGAAGCGACTTGAGGATGTGCCAATTGTTAGAGACTTTCCCGAAGTCTTTCCGGAAGAACTACCTGGTTTACCTCCGCCTAGACAGGTTGAGTTCTCAATTGATCTCGTGCCGGGTGCCGCACCGGTGGCCCGTGCACCGTACCGTTTAGCCCCATCCGAACTTCAGGAGTTGTCCTCTCAGTTACAGGAACTTCTGGATAGAGGATTCATCAGGCCGAGTTCTTCACCTTGGGGAGCTCCGGTCTTATTTGTTAAAAAGAAGGACGGTTCATTCAGAATGTGCATCGACTACCGAGAGTTGAACAAATTGACCGTCAAAAACCGATATCCACTTCCTCGCATTGATGATCTATTCGACCAACTTCAGGGTTCAAGTTTCTACTCAAAAATCGACCTGCGATCAGGTTATCATCAATTACGAGTTCGCGACACCGATATTCCAAAAACTGCTTTCAGGACTCGCTACGGGCACTACGAATTCCAAGTGATGCCCTTTGGTCTAACAAACACACCGGCTGTATTCATGGACCTTATGAATCGGGTGTGCAAACCTTACCTCGACAAGTTTGTCATTGTTTTTATCGATGACATACTCATTTACTCGTGCAACGAGCAAGAACATGCGCAACACCTCAAAACCATCCTTGAACTACTTAGACACGAGGAGCTGTATGCAAAATTCTCTAAGTGTGAGTTCTGGATCCAAACTGTTCAATTCCTTGGTCACGTGATCGACAGTCAGGGAATTCACGTTGACCCATCAAAAATCGAGGCTATCAAAGACTGGCAAGCACCCACCTCTGCAACTGAAGTATGACAATTCTTGGGTCTTGCTGGGTACTATCGGCGATTTATCGAAAACTTCTCTAAAATAGCTCAACCACTCACGATACTGACTCAGAAGGACAAAAGGTTCGATTGGACCGATAAACAAGAGTCAGCATTCCAGCTTCTGAAACAAAAGCTTTGCAGTGCTCCAATTCTATCCTTACCCGAAGGCACCGATGACTTCGTGGTATACTGTGATGCTTCTCACCAAGGTCTCGGTTGCGTATTGATGCAACGAGATAAAGTTATTGCCTATGCCTCACGACAGCTGAAAATTCACGAAAAGAACTACACCACTCATGATCTCGAACTTGGAGCTGTCATTTTTGCTCTCAAAATCTGGAGACATTATCTCTACGGCACTAAGTGCACCATCTTTACCGATCATAAAAGTCTCCAACATATATTCGATCAGAAGGATCTCAATATGAGGCAACGTCGATGGGTCGAGTTGCTTACCGATTACGATTGCGAGATCAAGTACCATCCAGGGAAGGCTAATGTGGTAGCCGACGCCCTCAGTCGAAAGGAACGACCAAAACCACTTCGAGTCCGAGCCCTCAGTATGACCATTCATAACGATCTTACCATTCAAATTCATACCGCTCAGATCGAAGCCCTGAAACCTGAAAACATCAATAATGAAGCCTTACGGGGTATTGACAAACAATTCGAAATCAAATCTAACGGGATTAGGTATTTCTCAAACCGAATCTGGTTGCCTAGTTTCGGGAACCTACGAGACTTGGTGATGGATGAAGCTCACAAGTCTAAATATTCTATCCATCCGGGATCCGATAAGATGTACCACGGCATCAAGGAATTTTATTGGTGGCCGAACATGAAAGCCGAAATTGCCACTTACGTCAGCAAGTGCCTTACTTGCTCGAAAGTCAAAACCGAACATCAGAAACCTTCTGGTTTACTCCAACAACCTGAAATCCCTGAATGGAAATGGGAACAAATTGCCATGGATTTCATAACCAAACTACCCAAGTCGGCGAGCGGTTACCATTTGGGTGATTGTCGATCGTCTCACCAAATCTGCTCATTTCCTAGCAATCAAAGAAAACGATAAAATGGAACGCCTTGCACAAATCTACATCAAGGAAATCGTTTCTCATCACGGTGTTCCAATCTCGATCATCTCCGACAGAGATGCCCGTTTCACCTCTCACTTTTGGCAGTCACTTCAAAAAGCATTGGGTACCCGTCTCGATATGAGTACCGCGTACCATCCTCAAACCGATGGCCAAAGTGAACGAACCATTCAGACACTGGAAGATATGCTACGCGCCTGCGTAGTTGATTTCGGTACAAACTGGGAAAGACATCTACCGTTGTGCGAATTCTCGTACAATAACAGCTATCATGCCAGCATTAAGGCTGCACCGTTTGAGGCACTGTACGGTCGTAAGTGCCGATCACCGATCTGTTGGACTGAAGTGGGAGATAGTCAACTCACTGGTCCTGAACTCATACACGCCACCACTGAGAAAATTGTGGAAATCCAAAATCGACTCAAAGCCGCACGTGATCGTCAGAAAAGTTATGCTGACGTGAGACGCAAACCACTCGAGTTCCAAGTTGGGGATCGAGTACTCTTAAAAGTATCGCCTTGGAAAGGCGTCATCCGTTTTGGCAAACGCGGGAAGTTAAATCCCAGGTACATCGGGCCTTTTGAGATCCTCGAACGGATTGGCCCCGTAGCTTATCGATTGCAGCTGCCATCCGAACTCTGCAGCGTGCACCCCACTTTTCATATCTCAAATTTGAAGAAGTGTCTGTCTGATAAGACACTTATTATTCCACTAGATGAAATTCGTGTTGACGATAAACTTCACTTCGTTGAGGAACCCGCTGAAATTATGGACCGTGAGGTCAAACAACTGAAACAAAGTCGTATTCCCATCGTCAAGGTCAGATGGAATTCGCGGCGTGGTCCGGAATTCACCTGGGAACGGGAAGACCAAATGCGACTCAAATATCCTCAACTATTCACTGATTCTACCTCAAACACGACTTCGAACTAAATTTCGGGACGAAATTCTTCTAACAGGGGGAGAATGTAACACCCGCCAAAATTAGGACTAGTAATTAGTGCCTAATCATACGTTAATACATGTAATTAGTTCTGTGTTAGGCTAATTAATGTATCGAATTATATATATTGTTGAATATATACGAAAATGCGATTTGGTTAAATCGTACGCAACTTAAATCGAATGTATGTCGATTCAATTTAATACGGACGTTGGTGACCAATTTTATTAAATAACGCTTTTATGTCAAAAATATTATTATGATAATATTTCGTATTCATTCGTATCGTACAAACAGAACTTACACAATATAAAATATTAAAACGCGCAACCTAAATAAACACACTTACATTTTATAACTCAAATATAAATTGATTAGTAAAATATCTAAATAAAATATCGCGTAATAATTTGTATTTTAAAACGTACCAACTAATATGTAAAATAATTATTTAACGTTTGATCGACGGAGAAAACGAACACCGCACGGAGCGGAAACGCGGGGCGAAAAATGGGAGCTTAACCTCCCATTCCCCTCCCTTTTCCTCATTTCTTTCTCAACTCTATCTCTCTCTTCTTTTCCTCTTTCCTTTTCTCTCAAACAAATCACCACCTCCATCCATCCAAATCGCAAAATAAACATATCAAACGACTTCGGATCTTCAAAATTTTTAGAGATTCACGACCACCACGCAACGATCTATCTTCCTATCTTTCTGAAATTTCATTTCGGCGATTTGTAAGTTTCCGACACAACTCCGAAAACTCTCGTTTCTAAGTATTATCACTTGCTAGTTGTTTGTATAACCTTGTAATGTCCTAAAATGGGTTGGGTAAAAATATTAGGCTGATCGATGGCCGGAAAATGCGTTTTTGAAGTTGAAACTCCGATCAGATCCCGTACGTCGCATTTGGCCTGGAGCAAATGCGACGCAGCGACTTACGTCGCACGAATCCTCGACGTCGCATATAGCGACGCAGCCTATTACGTCGCATTGACTTGCGAATGTCGCACATAGCGACGCAGACCTTAACGTCGCCAACTTAACCAACGTCGCATTAGCGACGCAGAATCCTACGTCGCATTGAATTGCGAACGTCGCAAAATGCGACGCAATCACTCACATCGCACCCAACGTCGCACCCAACGTTGCACAAACCAGAAAACACAGATTTTCACTAAGTGTCGAGACCCTAAATTTTATCACTCGATTTCACCCAATTTCAAGTCCAGATGCGTTTTTCGTCAAAGCAATATAGTAGAAATAAAAATTTTCCAAGCTGACTTGGCAGCTCGACCCCAGCCAGGGGCTCTGCCCCTTAGACCCCACCAGGGGCTGCCGCCCCTTGGACCCCGCTACCAGGGGCGCTGCCCCCGGACCCCCGTACTTAGATTCCGTAACGGCTTTTAAAACACAATCAAAACACATTTTTCAAGTAAAACGCCACGATATCAAAATAATAATAGTTGAGATTATTATTACAAATCCGTCACCAACGGGCCGTACATATTTTCAAACATTCGAATCAATCAACCAAATGTAATTTGGACATTATAGTTGAATGAACAACTACAAGGGTGATCTTTTGAGATACCCAATCATGATTATAACCATCGCGTGTCGTGGACACCCTCAGGTTACAAGTCTTTAGACTTCATACTCGGCTAATCAACTTACGTTTGTTTAAACGCTTTCAGACTCAGGTGAGTCTCATATCCCCTCTTTTTTACTGTTTTACTCAGGGGTGTGATATATTGCTCAACTTTTACATGTGAACGCAAGTACAAACATTTCATATACTACATGAGTTTTTCGAAACTAATCATTTAAAGTCCTCCGTCAGCATAGTTGTTAATACGTTGTAGCGTGAATATTAGTATATGGTACCATATAGGATTGACCCACCTCGTCCGGGTTAGCAAGCACTAACCGGGTAAACGGACGTACTAATATTTGGGAAGACGAATGTGGATTAGGCATTCGTGGAGGCACCTCGCCCGGAATTCTCTATAGGGGACCCGGCCCTCGAGTTAAGCTCAACTATGTGCTCATGGCTGTATGCACGATGACTATCATTTAATTGTTGGATGCAATTCACTATTTAATTGCTGGATGCAATTCATTATTTAAATCTTGCGGTTCATACTATATTAACTGATTTCAAACCTGTGAGCTCACCAGCTTTCTAGCTGACCTTTTAGCATATATCGCAGGTACCAAGCAGTAGGATGTTTCTGCTTCAGGACTTTAGCTCGAGTCAGCATACAGAAGATTGAGATTTTCTTGCATTAGTATATTTTGTTCAAGTACTTATGTACTGAAATCTCATTTCATTTAAACTCGAGCTATGTAAAGCTTTAAATGTTGTAAACATTCGATTATCAATATCTTTTGTTAAAACAACGCATATATAGTCGTTTATTGTATATCTTTGTGCTTTGTTATTGATTAGTAACACCCAAATCAAGCTTCCGCAAATCATCAAATTTGGGGGTGTTACAGAAAGGATACAAAAGAGAAGAGATGGTGACCACTAAAGTCATTACTAGATAAGATGAATGGGTAATGGAAGGTCCTTGAGTGGTGAAAGACAAATGTGGAAGGTGAACAATTTGACAATGAATTTGCTAAGCGAAATGTGAACGCTGAAAATGATGTTGTGCACCTAATAATGTATATATACACATTTTATATTTTTTAATTTATATCTACTCAAAAATTATAAAATTTTAAAGAATAAAAAAAATTACACACGTGGTCCTTTTTAACCGAGATTTAACAATCGTTAGTGTAAATGACTATTTACGTAACAAATTTCAAAAGAAAGGACCATCTATGTAATTAAATTAATTAAAGGACTGAATGTGCAATTCAGGTCAAACCATAAGGACGATTTTTGTAATTTTCTCTAATAAATATATTTAGTGTATCCGGTCCAACCGATCGGACCGGACCGGTTGAACCAGTTCTTAAAACACTACGTTCAAGGTTGTGATCAATATGGTATGTTTGAGTTTACATATTATATTATCGTATACTTAAGTTGACTCGATTCATTAAGACTTTTAACGTTACCCATTTAGTTTAGTAATGTTCTAGAAATTTTGAAGATTAGTAGAGGAAACTACAAGCCAACTAAAATTATTTAACTTTGATGCATTTTAGTGTCTCTGTTTTAGCAAGAATCATCATTATCATCGTCATCATAATAACAATATAATACTCCGCTCAAATTAAATGTCTATATTTCTATCTTGTTTGTCCTAAAAAATAAGTATCTACTTTAAACTATTAATCAATAATCAATCAAAATGGTTTTCAATTGTAAACATAAAACTTTATTGGTTTACAATGTAATATTCCACACTAATCTTAAACTGTGCATAAACTGATAGTAAACATTTAACTTGATACGACGAAAAGAATAAATAACAAGGATATAACAATCACAAAATGTATTTGTTGTATATGTTCCAAGTAGAGATGAACAAAACAGTCTAAAACTGAAATTGGTCCTGAACCGGACTAGAACCGGTCCTATAAAAGACTGGACTGGTTCTTGGATTGCCTGACAGTCTTAATTCAGTCCTACTTTCAATCAGAACTTTCAACCAGAACTTGGATTGCCTGACAGTCCTAATTCAGTCCTACTTTCAATCAGAACTTTCAACCAGAACTTTCAATCATAACTTTCAATCAGAAGACTAGTTAAAAACTGTACTAAAATCAGTTTAAACTAGTTAAAGACTGAAACTGGTTTAAAACTGAAAAAATACTGAAATGTATTATAAGCTACCTATGTTTATTTATTATTTTTTCATTTTTTTCTTTCCTTATAAAATTTATATTTTCAAGTAAATTTTATTTAATGCATTTTTATTTCTTTATTTATGAACTTTTATTTCTTTTCACATCAACAATTTCAATTGTATACATTTTAATTTGATCGTACTTCACATTTATTGATTTTTATATTGATTTTTAAATTTTGCACCATGAAATAGGGTTAATAAACAAACTAGTTACTGTACTTTACTAAAATGTTCAATTTCATTACTGAACTTTTATTTTGTTTAATTGAATTACTCAACTTACGAAACCGGGTTACAAGTGTGATATCCACTTTATAACTAAATCGATGCTAAATTACCAACTCAATGATATCAAGAAAGGATGTAATATATCTATTGTATTTGAGGAATGTTCAAAAGAAGGTAATTTATATGATGAAATAAATAAAATAGGATATTATTCTGCAAAATTGAAAGTTCAGTAATGAAATTGAACAATTTCGTAAACTACGGTAACTAATATGTGTATTTACATATTATGTGGCGTGAATGAATGATTAGAAACCTAGGTAACAATTTAAACAATTATTTAAATGTTCAGTAATTCAATTGAACAAAATGAAAGTTCGGTAACGAAATTGAACATTTTGATAAAGTATAGTAATCAATTTGTATATTAACCCCCGTGTAATATAAAGTTATATTATTCGTCAAAAGTTTATTTTTAATAACTATCAATAAAGTCTCGATAAAAAATAAATATAAGTTCAAATTGTAAGTATTGACAAAATTATCGATCATGAAAAAAGAGACTGGAAATATTAAAACTGAACTGGGATTGAACTGAATTTGTAAGAAAAACTGGAAAACTGACCAAAAAACTGGACTAATCCTAGAAAAGACTGGTTTTTAATTCAAAAGGCTGATTTTTAAATTTTCTATTAAAAAACTGAACTGAAAACAATTTAAACCGTTTTTTTTCATTTCAATGAAGAAAAAGTATAAAATAAATGGACAAAAACCAGTCGTTTTCTATGGGAAGTTGCAATGTTGCAAGGCTGTGGCCTACTGGACTGTGGGCATGCTAAAATGCCCAACAAGACCTCACCTACCCAACTCTCAAATGGTGAATCCAAGGGCATTTTGGTCTTTTAGCAAGAAAATATTGAGTAAGTTCAAGATATCCAGACAAGATCCACGCCATAAACGAAAAAGACGAGAAATGTGACAAAAAGTATAATTATTAAAAAATAAATAAAAAATCACAAAAAATTGTCTATATAAACCCCCTTGTGTCCACTGGAAACCTTTTCTCTCTTTTTGCAATCTGAGCATTTTCAACAAGGTACACCTAACTTTCTCTCTCTCTATCTATTTATTTTCATTTATCTATTTAATATTTTCCTTTTATTTTATTTTTTACTCTTATTTATTATTTATTTTTTTTAGAAAGGCAACCCTAGTTTCCCACAAAGCTTGAACCTCCAACCACTAAGTTGCCTCACATACCGCTAGGATACTGGCCCTTTAGTTTATTTATTATTTATTTAATATGTTAAATATCCATTTTTATTGCTCATGTTATTTGTTATTAAAATTAATTAATGGGTTATGATGGGTTTTGTCTATGATTAAGTGGGTAATTAGATTTTGCTGGTTTTATGTTTGTTTGCTGGGTTGATTATGAACAATGTGCAATGCATTCATGTGTGTGTTCTTTTTATGTAATATAGGATTATTATTATTTCTGTATTAACTTTATAATTGATCATTAAGGACTAATACAACTTGAAAAAGTAAATCCAAATGATATGTCATCATATGAGATTTATGATTGATTTCAAGGTTATTAACATAGGGTCTTGTTTAATCTGTGAGATTTGGTGGAGTCATTTATGGATGTTTCTTGGATCTAATTAGCTTTATGATGATGTGAATTTGTTCTTAGAAAAGATGGAGGTTTTAGAATTTAGATCTGTTTCAACTTCATGTGTAATCAAAACTGTCTAATGTAATTGTTGAATAGATGTTTGGTCATCGTATCAAGATATATATTAAAAAAATAGATTATGTTGCATCTTTATCTTTTCTCCAATTGTTACGCCTTTTTAGTCATGCGGCTCTCGTTTATATGTTACGGCGTATGAGATTGAAGAAATAAAGATTTTATTACAATTGGTTTCATTGGATTGATCTAAAAAGAAATAAAGATCGGGTTGTGGGTCCTATGTAATGTATATATGGTTACTCATTGATAATGAAGTAGGCAGCCATGATTCTAACGCTTACCCATTATGTAATGATCATTTGATTGTACATTTGTACATGTTCTTTTCCCCTGTAGATTTGTAGGCGCGTGTGAAGAATAGCGTGCATGGTTAAAAAAATGAAATCTTGACTAGTACTTGAATTATATAACATCTTTACAGTAAATGAGCCTGTCTCAGTGAAATAGCCTTATCAGTAAAAATGATGCAAATCGACACTGCAAGTTCACAAACCAATAATATTATGATGATGGAAGTTGATGCGGTAAGTTCCCGAGCCAGCAATCTTATGATGATGGAAGTCAATACTGGAAGTACTCGACTGAATGAGAAGCGGCCTTTAGAAATTCCAGGACCTGAAAATGAAGCAAGAAAGCATCCGGAAAACAATGGAAGTAACTCCAAACTGTTTATTAACCATGGTGAGTGTCTTGATAACTCATTCAAAGGGTCTTATCTGGTGGTAGAAAAATGGACGGTTTGGGTAGCTGGTCAAAATGGGTTTAGGTCAATAAACGATTTCTATAATTTGAGAAATTGGTCATCAGTATGGATTTATTACATGTCAAATGGTGTGATGCTATTCATAAAGTTACTATGAAAATAATTTTTCATTGTAGTACATTTTATTTACATAGATCATCTAAAGATCGTAGATCACTAAATGATTGTAGGCATGATTGCTTGGAGTGAGGGCAGAAGAAAATGGGTCGGAGATAAATCTCAAAGATCACGAAGAAGAAGAACGCCAGAAGATCCAGTCATAAGGTGATGTTGCAATATTAACACGTCGAGTCAAACAGTGGAATTTTTAATTTTGAAGTTGAATTTAGCTATGCTGATTGTCTTGTAATTTTAAGAAAACCATACCATTTTAAGAGTTGAATGCTTGTCCATTTAATCTAAAGAATTGAAAGTGTTAGTTTGATAGACATCAAGATGCAATATGACTTTTTTGTTTGCTTAATGGTATTGTTGGATTTGTATTGCAGCTGGTCAACGACTTACGAGGATCTTCTTTCAAATACTGACAGTTTTCCTGAGCCAATCCCCTTACCGGTGAGATTTTCCTCCCTTATCACACATGTTAGTAAAACACGCCTTTTATCCTAAACTAGTTAAGCCTAGTAAAATAATGCCCCACTACGGCACTACTATCCGTTGCCACAAGTTCCCTTTTTCATACCGTAACTTCCAAAAGTCAAACGTCTGAGTTGACCAAACCAAACACATTGTAGTAATTTATTTTTGCTGATTTTTGCAGGAGATGGTAGACTTCTTAGTTGATATATGGCTTGATGAAGGTTTATATGATTAGGCGATAAGTCAGAACCCATTGTTCGAGTAGAAGAATTGTACTCACCCAAATGTTTATAGCACGACAGCTCACAAATTTAGTGACATTCAGTTTTTTAGCCGATTGAGCTGGGTCTTAATTAGTTAATTGAATAAACTTTGCTGAGTGTCGGTTCTTTCATCTGTTTATGATTTTTTCCTGGTAATTGTAAGTTAATAGCATAAGTATGGCTTTCTAGAGGTTACAAAGGACTAAAAGTAGCTCTGTAACAAGACTTCATGTATTTATAGTAAACTTCTGATGCTCTTTTGCTTCTTATTTGTTCTCCTATAGGTTGTACTTGACCCGGATTTGCTACTTGTTACAATTATTTGTATTACGAGTTAAATGAAGTTTGTGTATGTTCATTAGAGATTTCGTAGTAATTATACCACTTGATATCTCACAGATTTAATTGTTATTACTACTACTCTACTAGTAATTTTTTGGTCTGCTTTCTGACCGTTGACCGATTAAATGTATAAGATCCGAGTCCACTACTACACAAACATCAACATAATAAAAGTCTTTTGATAAGTAATTGGTGTGGCCTTCAACAAATGAGCTATAAATAATGCTTCAAAGTGATAATTGAGTTGACCATCATGTTCAAATGAAGTACTGATAATTGTCCATCTACTGTAAGCTAGTGTACAAATCCAATGGTAAGTCATTATAAAGTTTTTTTGTAAGAACTTTTTGAAATACTTTACTATCAGAGCAAATGACTTCTTTTATTAAGAGGTAGAGAAAATTAGAGTTATTGTTCAATGACTTCTTTGTTAATTTGTGAGAACAGCTTCTGAAGATCTGTTACACCAGCTAGTTTCGAAGACTAAGAAAGTACGCAAGAGGCAGCTAGGAAAGACGTTAAGCAGGCATTTGGAGTGCTTCAATTTAGTTGTGCAACTAAACATGCAGTCCCAAGATGTTGGCATTCGGAAACAATGAACGACATCGTATGTGCATCATAATGCACAATACGATCATCAAAAATGAAGGAAGTACTTCAATACGTATTTCATCAGATTACGAAGGAGATCCTCCAAGACATGTTAGTATAACTTATAAGTGATTTGTTAAAGCCAATTCAAAACTGAAGTTACTGCCAAAATTAGTATAGGTAACTGAAGTTACTTATAAGTAACAAATTGGCAATTTGTTACAGACTTACAACTTTAGTTTGTTACAGATATTCAACTATGTCTATACACATAAGCCATGAACAAATTACCAACAGCAAGTGACAACTAAACCGCAGTCCTTTATTCCACCCAAGAATGTATAGAAACTATCGATCTTGACATCCCGACAAGCAACAACCCATTATCGAGAAAACTTGAACACCGAGATTCTGATAAAATATGGTAATGTAAGGCTAAATAACACTTTTAGTATACATACAACTGATTATGATTATGTAAGCCTTAATGCCATTTTTCAATGTCTAATAGCAGTTATTTGAAGCAATTGGTGTACATAAAATTAACATATACAGATATACTATACCCTTTAATGTGTGGTTTTATATT
Source organism: Helichrysum umbraculigerum (assembly GCA_949592205.1). Classification (NCBI taxonomy): domain Eukaryota; kingdom Viridiplantae; phylum Streptophyta; class Magnoliopsida; order Asterales; family Asteraceae; genus Helichrysum; species Helichrysum umbraculigerum. The sequence continues at coordinate 69,838,909 of CATIUR010000003.1, forward strand.
AGTTTTCTTTTATAAACAGAAAAAATAGTCAAAACCCCTAAATCTAAAAAAGTGAGTGGATTTTCATATATAAGTGTGGTCAATATGGAATTTCTAAAGACTTCAGTGGCAAATTTCTAAAATTAATTCAACTTTCCTCTTAGAATTTCATTTCGCGCACTGTAACAGCAATTTTTTAGGGTTCGTTGAAGCCTGAGAAACAAACTTCAAACCCTAATTAGTCCAATTCATGTCAAATTGACATTCAAATCATTACAAAAATGGGTAAATACAGTGACGATGATGAAGACGATACATTTTATTACCGTTATTCATCTGTTACACCACATCAACCTTCATCATCATCATCAGCAACATCCAATAAAACCCTAACCCTAACAAAATCGTCTTCAAATCGCGGCAGTGCTAGTGGAAGTGGAGGTTTAGCACCATCGAAATCCACCGTTTACGTAAGCAATCTTGATTATAGTTTAACTAATTCTGATGTGTTTACTATATTTTCAACATTTGGTAAAGTAGCTAAGGTCACAATTCTTAGAGATAGGGTTAGTCGAGAGAGTCGTGGCGTTGCCTTTGTATTGTTTGTGGCACGTGATGATGCGGTGAAAGCGGTTAAGGGGATTGATAAAAAAGTACTTAATGGTCGAACGTTGAGTGCCAGTATAGCTGCGGATAATGGTAGGGCACCGGAGTTTATTAAGAAGAAGGTTTATAAGGATAAAAGTAGGTGTTATGAGTGTGGAGAGGGCGGGCATTTGTCGTATGAGTGTCCGAAGAATCAGTTAGGGGTTAGGGAACGGCCACAGCCTAAACGGGCGAGGAGAGAGGGCGGTGGCGAAGGTGGTGGTGGTGGCAGCGGTGGGTATATCGGGAGGAAGGAGGAGGAGGATGAGGCGGGTGGTGATGAGGTGTTTGATGATGATAATTGGGCGTCGGTTGTGGATAATGAGGCTGATGAGAGGTTGTTGGGTGGTGGTGAAAATGGAAGTCGGGACGAAATCAATAAGAAAGGGAAAAAAGAGAAGGTGAAGAAAACGAGTTATTTTAGTGACGAGAGTGATAAAGAGGATTGATTTGAATAAAAAGGAGGGATGAAGGTATATTTTTCTTGTCTTAGTTTGGGGTGAATTTCTTTTCAATGTCCTTTTTTGTTTTTTAGATTTTGTATGATATGGCTAATTTGGTGTGTTGTGATGTTAAGAAAAGTACTAGTTAATTACATGATGTATTGTCATTCATAATCTTCTGCTAAGTTGTTGTTTCTGATATATGCAGGTGTAGATATATGCTGAGAAGACTTGTGATTATCAAAAATAGTACTTGTGCCGATGTAGATATAATGGAACCTTTGGAGTGCATGTGCAGTGCTGTTCAGTGTTCACTTGTTCTTCTTGGTACTTATGTAATTCTTTTTGGTTTTGCATGATGGTCTAAAAGAGATTTTGCGTGTCAAGACTATCTTCTTAATGTGCGCGTCTAGGATTGTTCAATAAAGTAAATGTGTTAACTGTGATGAATCTGTTGGGATATTCACTCTGTATAAACAGCATCACCACCAGTTAAAACCTCTTTGTGCAAAATTGTCTTGTCAACCGACTACATTTTTCCACTGGAAGCTGCACTTAGGAACTTAGCTGCGAAGCGACAATCTAGAGTAGACATTTTCTAACACATTACTTATAGCTAGTGTATATGGGTTATGGTTTATCTGAAGGAGATTAGATTAGAACATGTAGTCAAAATGGGAAACCATCACCAAGATGGCCTATTGGTTGGTGTCATGATATACTCACAAGAGGTTCAGGTTCAAATCTCACTAGTTGCACATCTTGGGGTGGCAGGGAAAGGGTTGGAAACCGTCATGGGAAATCCCGGTTAGGCTGCATACATCCAAGTAAAAACACTCGCCCTCCCCGGGTAACTTGAACAGGGAAATACTCATCAGTTTACCCGTTTAGTCAAAATGGGAATGGACAAAAGGGTTAACAAGTCCCTTAGAGTCTATATATAATGCCCACAGCCTTCTAACCCAGCTCTGTATGTTCCAACCATTATGGAACCTTTTGAATCTTTCACAGACCTGCATTTGCAAGTGCAAAGGGGTTGGGCTTAAAACTGGGTTGAGTTATACAAGGCACTTTAGGGTAGTGACCATGGGAGTTAAAGGTGTTTCTTAGGGAAGGGAGTATAAGGAGGGTTGGAGGATTGTAAACGTAGCCACGTAGGTGGTGCCTAAGGTGATAAAAGATTAAGCAAGTAATTTTGATACCTCTATACCACTTCGTTTCGTGAGTTTAATTCTTGTAAAATCCAGAGCCAAATTTGTAGCCCTCAGATTCTTATTCTTTATGTAACATTCACCGTGATTTCGATAAGATTTTGAAGTGTTCTTGCTAGTTGCTATCCACACCTCCAAGTGGTTTCTGATTGTTGGTCTTATTTTAGAAACCGTTTGATAAAGTAGAACTCCTGCAGCATTATTGGTCCAAACTGTAGAATATACTATGCTGCAGTAAATGGTATTGTTAAATGAGTTTTCTCACTTTCAATATAGAGATGACCAAACAATTGCTTATGTTGCTTCTCGAATGCCTGTGGTTTTCTTACTTTAATACTTCAGTAGCTAATTTTGAGTTTTATCCCTTGCCTCGTTTGAGAATAAACATATTTCGATCAACCCATTTCAAGTAAATGGGTCAAAATTGCAGCATCCAATATGAAGTTGTATTCGACTCAATTTAAAGATTTGCTTTGTGAATGACCTCGTTACATATTTGTACTGGCCCATCTTACCTAACGTTTTGCTAAAGTTTTACAACCTTGTCTGCAATGGCCAATTTCTTTCTGTCTTAAATTTTACATGACTATTAGGTTTTGTTGTCAATAATGCTCCTTTTGACGGACCAGAAGCCAGATGATTCCCTTGTATCTGATATTGTTAGATCACGTGTACAAGACAGACCAGACAGGAGCAAGTCACGAGACAACAGGTAGGAGCTGGAAGCAAAAGTATGCCATATGGTTTTTTATAAAAATATATGATTTGTTCGGATAAACTCATTCGGGAGGTTAAGAATATGTGTATAGCGCTTGGCTGGTAATTACAATATGGTCAGACGTAGTAGGCGTATTTGGTGTATTTTGGTGCAGGTTCGAATCTTATGCGTAATTTTTTTCCGTCTTTTTCTTTTACTTGCACACTTTAAAATATACGCTCTTGGTATCAAATTTATAGTCCATCTTTTCATTCTGGAATGTCCAAAATTTATTGTTCACTTTGACTTTTTAATGTGCTAAGAGATTAAATTTTATTGGCTGTATAATACAATTAGTACACTTTTCTAACTGTGTGTTTTTTTTTGTATGTGGACAATAAATTTGAGGAGTAGGCATTAGAATATAATTTTTGAAAATTAGTATTTTCTTCCTCCCCAATTTATAGTCTTTGTTTATTGATTGACTCAATTTTATGGGATAATTAACTAAATCTATTTTATTTCCCCTAATGTATAATTATGATCTGAAAAATTGTGTAAAAAGTTAAGGGTACAATTCTAATCTTATAAAAAAATACTGGTGCAACAGATAGAAATGCTTGCAATCTTGTACACTTCTTTTTTGAGTTTTGAGATAGATGATTAAAAAGTAAAAACCTTTAAAGTTTTATTATATATACTAAAAACTAAAATAATTGATGCAAGGGAAAGAATAAATAAACATACATATCTTTTTATAAATTTACTTCAAAAGCAGACAAAGATAAGCAAAATATAGTATGCTGGCTGGAGATGGAGATGGAGATGGAGATGGAGATGGAGATGGAGATGGAGTTGGAGCTGGAGCTGGAGCTAGAGATTGTGATGGATTCTAGGAGATGGAGCTGGAGCTTTTATTTGGGGTTGGAGCTGGAGATTCTATTTTCTTATAAGTGTTTGGCAAACAAGCTGGAGTTGGAGATTATTGATGTGAAATGACATAATAAAAAAAATCTTTTACATTTTCTAATAAAGTTAGTAATAGAAGAAGGGTATTATAGTAATTTCATGATTAGGGGATGGAGATTATTGAAGAAGCTAGTTTAAAGGGATTCTTTTTTAAGGGATTCTTGTTTTGAGAAGCCCTATATTTCATTTTGTGCCAAACATGGATTGTAAAATTTGAGGGGATTGAGCTTCTTAAAACTAGAATCTCAATCTAGTATAATCTCCAAGAACCCCTTATTATTTGGTTGCCAAACACACCCTTTAACTTCGTAATAAGATGAAGATATAAATATAAGTTAACAAGTATCAAACTCAAAATTTAGTTAACAAATGCTATATTATTATTATCTAGTAAACATCCATATGAAATGAATTGCATCAAATGATCACATTTAATTATTTTTATACGTACCTTTTTACTTTCAAGTAATCTAAATATAGATAGAATCCAACCAATGCTAAAAAAGTTATATGTTAAAATTAAACGAACGAAAAATTAATGATTAAACATCAGCAGCGAAGCAAGTCAACCATCCTCGTTACATACAATCGAGACAACTGGATTTACCCCATTGTCCATGAAGTCAAATTACTATCTAACGAAGCTTACATGCCTCAAATCTCTTTGTGTTCTAATGTATTTGTTTGATCAGTACATCCGTTTTTAATGTTAAAAAGAAAAGATCAAATTATCAGTAAAAGAAACTGATAAAGGGAAGGCAAATGTTAAGAAACACAAGAACCTTGTGTTCTTTAAATAAATGCATTCAACATTATATTTATATTGAAAAAACTCCTTAAAAATCACAAAATGCTGGTTCATTAGATTGTCCAATTATAAACCCTAAATTCAACAAAAGTGACCTAAATTGTTGATCTACAAAGAAAACAAACAGAGAAATCGATCAACTAGCAGGAGTCCAGGAAATTTTGAGTGTATGTGTTGGGAGAAATTCACGGCTAGAAGAAAGTGAAAAATAAGATTAAAGGTAGTTGATACTTGATAGATAGATGGTGAAGGTGGCAAACCGCTTGAAACAAATTAAAAACCTCTTAAAGAACCGCTCTTTGAGATTTTAGATGGAGGAGATCAAAAATCAAACAACTTTACACGCTGAGATCAAAAGTTAAGGACAAAATTGTTGACTTAGCACTATCAATGTATATGAAGAATTAGAATTCAAAGATATACAAGAAAATATATAGGACATATCTATTAAAAGGTAATTCAAAACCATCCAACTATTCCATCATATTAATGATGATAAGGTGTACATGGCTTTTAGATCTTAAATAGAGTAATGAATAAATACTATATTATATATATATATATATATATAGATATATATATATTGGCACATATATATATATATATATATATATATATATATATATATATATATATATATATATATATTGGCATATATATTGTTACAGTTGAAACTAACTATTAAAGTCATAAATAAATCACATCTTTCTATCTTAATAATAGATAGGTATCATATATTTAGGAGAAATTTATCTCAATAGATGATCAAAGGATCTCTTTTCATAAAATATATGTTGTCGGAAAAAATTTAAAAAAATAGACGATGAATTCGTGATAAGCATCAAATAGATAGTATATTTTATAGTATTTAATCCCTATATTTATATACATTTTAGTGCATTTATATGATTTTAGATACGTATTTTGTTGATATTTGCAGAAATATATTTTAATTGAAGATTGAAGAAAAAGAATGAAAAATGAGCTAAAATGAAGAAAAACTCGAAGAAAATAAAGACTTGAAGAAATTGGGCCAAGAATTGATAAAGATGAAGAGTTGGGCCAAAGATTGGGCCTGAGCCCAATAAGTAAGCGGATCAGGATTTGAAAAGACAAAATCGTGTCATGATTAATAAAGGAACGCGTCACGATTAAACCACTAAATCGCGTCGCGATTATACATGTTTGGCGACGCGATTCTATCTAATTCGCGTCGCGATCTTACTTTTTACAATAAGTCGGTTACGGAGCATTCTAGAAATCTTGGAGCGTACGAAAAGTAACCACAACCGCCGGTTGGGGCTTCCAACCGCCGGTTGGGTGTCGATTTCAACTATTATAAATAGAAAACTCATTCAGCTGATACCATATACAATTCTTAGAATACAAAGTCGATTATTAGGGTTTAAGGTCGACTTAAGGTGAGAATTTGGAGGCTAAGGATCTAGGGTTTGAAGGTTTTTAATCCTAGGAAAAGATGGTTCGACAATTAGTTCGGTTTCTTTATCCTTGTAACTTTTATAACCTTATTGAGTTAATTTATGGATATAAAAAATTTGATTTAATTGTGAATTAGTTTTTCGTTATAGCTATTTGAATGAATGTTTATTGAGTTTATTATATGAATTTATGTTTATGTTGGAACTATATTATTGAATGTTTATTATACAAGAATTGTCTATATTATAATATATTAATGATTGTTCTTGACATAGTTAAACTGATTTATATTAAACGAGGATGACCATATTAAGTTTTTATAAATAAAGTGATTGTGTTTATGTCTTGATCTTAACCTTATGCGATAGACGAAGAATAATTCATTAATATAAAGTAATATTGTGATTCACGCCATACCGATGAAATTGTATTAATAAACTGCTGATAGATCTTATTAATTAGTAATACTTTGCGTAACCTTATTATTGTATTGCTATGATGAAGATTAGCTTAAGCTTAAGTAATTTTCTACATTAGTAATTCACCAATAATAATAGCCAACAAGCAAATAGACATAAATAAATATAATAAGTTTAGTAAATAATAGTTTGAATAATTATAATCTTCTATCCAATTGAGTATTCTTAAGTTGTTCATGAAACTTATCTATTAGAATCTGTATCAAAATATAATTATGAATATGTTCGTTCGGAACTAAAACGCCCCTATCTTATATATTATTGTAAATTATTGTATATTATTTGTATATTATTGTAAATAGTTGTAATTAGGAATAAATAGATAATTAGTTATAAAATTAGAATCATGTTCCCTGTGTTCGAACTTGGACTTATTTATAAAGCTATATTATACGAACATGTTAATACTTGCCTGAATTGTGTGATAGTATTATTTAGTATTTCCTTAATTTAAAACTTGTGATTATAATTGCCTATACTTTCCACACATCAAGTTTTTGGCGCCGCTGCCGGGGAACACTTAACCGGTTGGACTTTTGTTCTATCGGGGAACGGTGTATTTTTAATTAAACTAATTATTTTCCCTGTATAATTTTGATTTCTAATACTTTGCAAAATCAATACGAAATATCAGCTCACCCATTGAGAATACTAACAAAAACAAAGGTATAAGGAGAGTAAAGACCTACCTCATTGATTTATCATATAAGAGGTAAGGTGCTTCTCGAAAGAAATAGGTTTTTAATAAGCTTCGCGCTGACCTGTTTCTCCTCTTTTGTGTACTATCAATGGAGCTACCGAGATCTGTTGACTGGCTTTGTAAAAGAAATTCAACAAACTAACTTTAACACAAAAATCATTTGTATAACAACTAACTTGAATTACTAATTAAACCATTTCTAAGGTTGGGTTGGGTATTCTTTTTCAATCATTTAATTTTGAATGTGATTTATTATTAGATTATTGTAATTAGTCTACACCAACCTGATTCTAACACATCCGGATCTATCAATTTTAAATTTTATTTAGTTTTTATTATCTTTTCTTTTCTACTCTTTTTCTTTTTCTCTTAGTTTTAACAGGTATTTACCATGGATCCCCATTCAAGAGGATTTTCAAAATTCGATCAATGCTCCTATTTACCAAATGACGATTGAGAATCAAGAGATTGATGAATATATCTCGACCATCAATTGTATTAGCTACACAATTCCTGGAACAAGTACAAGAATAGAGGAAACTAAAACTAAGGGCCATAGTGAAGGGAATTTCATTCAAGAACTTGAAGAGATGGATAATTGATGTGTGCTAAGTATAGGCAATTATAATCACAAGTTTAAATTAAGGAAATACTAAATAATACTATCACACAATTCAGGCAAGATTGACCCGTTCATGTAATATAGCTCAATAAGTAAGTCCAAATTCGAACACAAGGAACACAAGAAACGTGATTCTTGTTTATAACTAATTATCTATTTATTTCTATTTACAAATATTTACAATTATAATACAAATAAATAAAGGATCCAATTTACAATAATCTACAAGATAGGGGGGACGTTTTAGTTCCGAACGAACATATTTATATTTATATTTTGATACATATTCTAATAGATAAGTTTCAGGAACAACTTAATAATACTCAGATGGATAGAAGATTATAATTATTCAAATTATTATTTATTAAACTTATTATATGTACTTATGTCTATTTGCTTTGTTGACTATTATTACTGGTGAATTACTAATGTAGAAGATCACTTAGGGTTAAGTCAAATCCTCATCATAGCAACACAATCGTAAGGTTACGCAAAGTGTTACTAATTAATAAGATCTATCAGCAGTTTATTAATACAATTTCTAAGGTTAGGCTTGAATCACAATATTACTTTATATTAATGAATTATTCTTCGTCTATCGCATAAGGTTAAGATCAAGACAAAACACAATCACTTAATTTATATAAACTTAATATGGTCATCCTCATTTAATATAAATCAGTCTAACTATGTTAAGAATAATCACTAATATATCATAATAAAGATAATTCTTGTATAATAAATATTCAATAATATAGTTCCAACATAAACATATAATTCATATACTAAACTTAACAAACATTCATTCAAACAGTTATAATGAAAACATAATTCACAATTAAATCAAATAAACAATATTATAAATAACTCAATAAGGTTATTAAAGTTACAAGGATAAAGAAACCGAACCAATTGTAGAACCAGCTTCTCCTAGGGTTAAAAACCTTCAAACCCTAGCTCCTTAACCTCCAAAATCGCACCTAAAGTCGACCTAAAACCCTAACTTTCGGTTTTAGTATTCTTGAATCGTATCTGAAAAACCTAAACCTAAGCCTCTATTTATACTTTTTCTGGCCGACCTTCCAACCGCCAGTTAGGCTCTTTGAATCCTGGTCCGACTCCACGTGTCTCCACCGCCTTACAACCCTAATACTCCAACCGCCGGTTAAGCTTTCCAACCGCCGGTTGGACTGAATTCCAGAATATTCTAAAAACGGGTTTGGGCTTCAATTTGGGCTTCTTCTTTTCTTTAACGGATTTTAATCTTCATCTTGGCCAATTTCTTCAATATTGACATTTTGGTCTTCATTTCTTCAAGGTTTAAGCTCCTTTTTCTTCATTTCTTCATTTTCTTCAGTTTCGGATCCGTTCTTGTTCCTTTTTCTTCAATCTTCAATTAAAATACATCTATGCAAATATTAACAAAATAAGTATCTAAAATCATATAAATGCACTAAAATGTATATAAATATAGGGATAAATTACTATAAAATATACTATCTATTTGATGCTTATCAAATATCCCCACACTTAAGTTCTGTTTGTCCTCAAGTAGAATACTGAATAAAATTTAAAAATAAGCATCAAACTAATATTTAAGAATCAGAATACCAATACTAAAAATCTGTTTCATAAATTAAAAATTTAAACAATATAATTAACATGGATAACTATAATGTATAAATAAAAATTATTATTATTTTTGTAATATATAGCTCATTAATGATTACTAATATATTTGTCCACTTTAAACAATCTATATTTATACTTCTGAATACACTTTTATTGTTAGTATGTATATATTACTTATGATTTCCACATATGATATAACTTGAATACAATTTACTTTTATATTACAAATAAATATATGAAATACATTTTTAAGAATCAAGACATTGGTGACAGGTCTGTATTTTCATGCAACAGAGCGACATAACTTGATTCAGGTTTAAGCAAAACCAGACTTGGTAAACCATTTTGGCGACCTCATTAGGTATCTTTTATTTTTAAGACTTTTCAAGTACTTTTGACCTGTGTTTGCTTAATTTTTAAGTATATATTAATAGAGACCAGGTCCGTACTTTCGTATAATAGAGGAATCCATCAATATATACCCCCAAATGTATTCACATAAGTAAAAAGATATAAAATTTATTGCATAATAAATTTAAAAATTAAGACTTTTATGTCATACATCATATTATGTATCATAAAATAATACACAAGTTAATTTATTAATTTATTAAAATTCAGAAATCTTCATATAGATTGCCTATTAGTACATCATATCACATAACTATATACTACTCCTTATTTAAGTAGCTTACATTATATATACAAAACAGTTAATCCACATTAAAGTCTAAACTTTTAAATGCAAAACTAAACTTTTAACAAAAGTATTCTAACTAATAAATACTTAGTTATTCACTTAAAATTTTTAAATTTTTAATAAAATTTAAGAACAATAAAAACTTAAATGATTAATTAAAGAAATTCTTTTTCTTACAAACCATATCCCCACACTTAAATTATACAATGCCCTCATTGTATAAAAATTGATAAACAAAAGTGAGTAAGGGAAAGAAAAATAGAACAGAAAAACTCCCCTGACTGAAATTATAAATTTCATCATCGGCTAAGAAAAATCTGCTTGGTTGGTTCCTTCATCTCTTGAAAAATAATATACAACATCCACACTTTCGTAGTTAATCACGATTGCATTTAGCATATGCAATAAGCCTTTAAACCCCTCGATATCCCGAGTGGACGAGTTATAGTCTCGTGAGGGTTTCCAGTGAACATACCCACAAAGTTCAATCCTGAAAATAAAAACATAAAAGAAAAACATAACATATATAAATAAACATGGATTGTCTCCCAAGAAGCACTTTTGTTTAAGTGCCGGTAAGTTCGACATGGTCTGCTAACTTATTCTTCCAGAGTTACATCTGAAATATTTTCAATAACAGTATCTTCATAATATTTCTTCAAACGATGCCCATTAACTGTAAAAATAGCTCCATCGAAGGCTATCAAATCCACACTCCCATTTGTATGAACTTGGTGAATAACAAACGGTCCGCTCCATCTGGATTTTAATTTACCCGGAAATAACCGAATACGTGAATTGTATAAAAGCACACGTTTTCCAGCAACAAACTTTTTATCTCCTCGAAGTCTTGCACCGTGCCATTTCTTCGTTCTTTCTTTATAAAACCTTGAATTCTCATAAGCATTCCAACGAAGCTCATCTAACTCATGTAACTGTAAAAAGCGTTGTTTACCAACTTCATCGGTATCCATGTTGCATTCTCGAAGTGCCCAATATGCTTTGTGTTCTATTTCCACTGGTAAATGACAAGCTTTTCCATAAATTAATCTATACGGAGTACAACCTGTAGGTGTTTTAAATGCTGTCCTATATGCCCAAAGTGTATCATCTAACTTTTCCGACCAATCTTTTCTGTTAGAACCAACAGAACGTTTCAAAATACGTTTTAATGCACGATTGGTATTTTCAACCTGTCCACTAGTCTGTGGATGATAAGGTGTAGCAAAACGATGACTAACTCCATACCTTTTTAATACCTTCTCTAATTGAGTATTACAAAAATGAGTACCTCGATCACTAATCTAAGCCTTGGGAGTTCCAAATCTGGAGAATAATTGTTTAAGAAATTTCACCACAACTCTAGCATCATTTGTAGGTAATGCTTTTGCCTCAGCCCATTTAGAAACATAATCCACATCTACTAATATGTACCTATTACCGTGACTCATATGAAATGGTCCCATAAAATCAATACCCCAGACATCAAAAATTTCACAAACCTGTATACTAGTCTGCGGCATTTCATCATGTTTAGAAATGTTCCCAGCTCTTTGGCAAGAATCACAATTCCTAATGAATGCATATGTATCTTTAAAAATCGTCGGCCAATAAAAACCTGCGTCAAATATTTTCTTTGCAGTATAACTTGGTCCATTATGACCTCCTACTGGTCCTTCATGACAATGCTTTATAATCTGTTGAGCTTCTTCACCATGTACACATCTTCTAATTATGCCATCTGCACAGTATCTGAAAAGAAATGGATCTTCCCAAAAATAATATTTTAAATTAGAAAAGAATTTCTTCCTTTTCTGATAATCCATCCTTGGTAGAATTTTAGTAACCAAATAATTTGCATAATTCGCAAACCAAGGTATCTCTTTTATTTCTTGTACTATCATAAGTTTCTCATTCGGAAATGAATCTTGAATTTTCTCTTCATCTAATGCTTCCAACTCTGGATTTTCCAACCTTGATAAATGATCAGCTGCGACATTTTCAGCTCCTTTCTTATCTTTGATTTCAATATCAAATTCCTGCAATAAAAGAATCCATCGCAATAAACGAGGGCGCGCATCCTGCTTATTAAACAAATACTTCAAAGCAGAATGATCAGTATAAACCACAGTTTTAGTTAAGACAAGATATGAACGAAATTTATCGAAAGCAAAAACCACTGCCAGAAGTTCCTTTTCCGTAGTTGTGTAATTTTCCTGAGCATCTGTTAATGTCTTACTGGCATAATAGATTGGCTTAAACTTCTTATCAATTCTCTGCCCTAAAACAGCTCCAACCGCATAATCACTAGCATCACACATTAATTCAAAAGGTAGATTCCAGTTTGGACCTGTCATAAATGGAGCAGATATTAACTTTTCTTTTAATGTATCAAACGATTGTTTGCATTTGTCTGTAAATTCGAACTTTGCATCTTTTTCCAACAAATGATTCAGCGGTCTTGCTATTTTTGAAAAATCAGGTATAAATCTCCGATAAAATCCAGCGTGTCCTAGAAAACTCCTTATTCCTTTTACATTTGTAGGATAAGGTAATTTTGAAATGGCTTCAATCTTCGCTTGATCTACCTCGATTTCTATTTTGGATATTTTAAGACCTAAAACAATTCATTCTCGAACCATAAAGTGACATTTTTCCCAGTTAAGAACTAAATTTGCCCCTTCACATCTCTGCAACATCTTCGGTAAATTCTTTAAACAAGAATCTAATGAATCACCAAATGCCTAGAAATCGTCCATAAATACTTCCATGAAATCTTCTACCATATCATGAAATATTGCGATCATGCAACGCTGAAATGTAGCTGATGCATTACATAAACCAAACGGCATCCTTCTATAAGCAAAAGTACCAAACGGACAAGTAAATGTTGTTTTATCTTGATCTTCGGCCGCAATCGGTATTTGAAAATATCCTGAAAATCCATCCAGAAAACTATAGAACTCCTTTCCTGCTAGCCTTTCTATCATTTGATCAATAAATGGTAATGGAAAATGATCTTTCCTAGTAGCATCATTTAATTTTCTATAATCAATACAAACTCTCCATCCCGTTACCGTCCTTATTGGTATCAAATCATTCTTTTCATTTGGTATAACCGTTATTCCGCCTTTCTTTGGTACAACATGTACTGGACTTACCCATGGACTATCTGAAATAGGATAGATTAATCCTGAATCCAGCAATTTAATGATTTCTTTCCTGACAACGTCTTTAACATTCGGATTCACTCTTCTCAATGGTTGTACGACTGGCTTAAAATCTTTTTCCATCAAGATTTTATGAGTACAGTATGTAGGACTGATTCCCTTAGTATCCGTGATTTTCCATGCTATTGCTTGTTTATGCTGTTTAAGAACCTGAACTAATCGTTCTTTTTCTGCTTTTGATAGTTTTGAAGATATTATAACTGGCAAGTCTGATGTGCCTTGTAAATAAGCATATTCCAAATGTGCTGGTAGCTTTTTAAGTTCCAACTGTGGTGGTTCTTCAATAGATGTCTTGATCTCAAATATCTCTTCTTTAAAATAGGGAATATTGTTCACAGAATATGGTATCAATTCTTGGTTAATAATTTTAGCAACTGGCTGTATTGCTTCCTCTTCAGGATGTTGTTGAATAACCACGGTTGCTTCTTCCAAATCTTCATCTTCCTCTAATAACTTATCAAATTCTGCTACATCCTTTGCAGTGTCAAACTCTTCAGTCCATCCGTTAAGAATTCCTGTATCTGCTTGATCTTTTCCGAAAAAATCTTGAAAAGAAGGGTTATCCATATATTCATACGAATTTAAATAATAACAAGTATCATCCACATAATCAGGAAATTTCATGGAATTATTAACATCAAAAATAATTTTATCATTCCCTAATCTCATGGTAATTTTTCTATTAAAAATATCTATTAGGGCATGTGTAGTTGCTAAAAATGGTCTTCCTAATATAATAGGGACTTTAGGGTCTTCTACCATATCTAAGATTACAAAATCACATGGAAAAACAAATTTATCAACTTTAATTAAAACATTTTCAACTATTCCCCTAGGGTATTGCACAGATCGGTCAGCTAATTCAATACACATACGAATATATTTTGGTTCTCCTAATCCTAATCGCATATAAAGAGTATATGGCATTAATGAAATACTAGCACCTAAATCTGCTAATGCATTTTCAATAGTAATTTCACCAATTTTGCAAGGTATAGTAATACTCCCTGGATCTTTGACATTTGGAGGTAGCTTATTCTGCATTATTGCTGAACATCTCGCATTCATGGTCACCTTTGTCACATTATCCAGTTTACTTTTGTTTGTCAGCAGCTCCTTAAGATATTTTGCATACTTCGGCATTTGAGCTATAGCTTCAACAAAAGGAATATTAATATGAAGTTGTTTTAGATTTTCAAGAAATTTGTGGTATTGTTCATCTTCTTTGTCCTTTCTCAGAGCAGCTGGATATGGAGGTGGGGGGTGTATAGTCTTTGATGACTTCTTTAACCTTATTTTCTCCAATGCTCTTTTTGTTTGGTTGTATGTCTTCGTCAATTGTTTCTTTTTCAACCTGCTTAGATTCAACAATTTTATTAGTTATAACAGGAGAGTCAACATTCTTACCTCTTCTGGTAATTACTGCTTTAGCTTGCTCCTTTGGATTTGTTTCAGTAAATCCTGGCAATGTTTCTGGAAATCTCTCCTGTAATGTTTTAGCAATCTGATGAACTGATCCTTCAATTTGTTTGATTGATGCTTCATTATTACGCATCCTTGCATCATGATCATCCATTCTTTTATTACTTGCTTCTACCATTTTTCCCAAAATACTTTCTAACGAATTGATCCTGTCAGAATAGGACGGATTTTGTCCCGTTTTGACATAGAAACCTGGTGCTCCTTGTTGATATCGTTGTCCTGGTTGATTAACTCTTCTAAAATTAGAAACTTGACGATAATTTGGATTTCCTTGAAAATCCCCATACATAACTTCTTTAGTATTCATTTCACTATCATTATTAGGACATTCTGTCTTTAGATGATTTCCTTCACATATTTCACAACCAATCCTGATTGCATGAACTTGTTCATTCACTTTCCTAATATCTCTTCCCATACTTTCCAATTTTGCAGTGATAGCTGCGAGACCATCACTGTCTTCAGATATCCTTTTTCTTCCAGATGAACCATCATCCCATAACTAAGAATGCTTAGCTAATTCTTCAATTCCAGCTTTTGCTACTGCTGGAGTTTTCTTAGGTATTGGGCCTTGTGCATCTAACTGTTGACGTGTTGCTCGATCAACTCCTTTATAGAATACCGTTATTTCTTGTTGGACATTCAAATCATGTTGTGGACATTTATGTAACATCTCCTTATATCTCTCCCAAGCTTGATATAAAGATTCATCGGGTTACTGCTTAAAGTTCCCAATCTCATCGATCATCTTCGACGTTTTGGAAGGTGTACAATACATTTTTAGAAATTTTGTACGAAGATCTTCCCAAGTAGTAATAGATCCGGCTGGTTCATTATTAATCCATCTCTTAGCTCCATCCTTTAATGTTAAAGGAAATACTCGTAACATAACCTGATCTCTTGTAACATTAGGAATATTAAACATATCTGCAATCTCTAAAATTTTCTCAACATGCTCATTTGCATCTTCTTTATCTTCTCCTCTGAAAGGATTCTCTCTTAATTCTTTCAAAAATTGCCCCTTTAATTCAAACTCTACTTCTCTAGCTATAGCAGGCCTAACCACTCCCGGTCTTGGATCTCCACGAGTTTGAATCGTGTAATCCTCAAGCGTCATGTTAGCTATGTCTACCATGTTTCTTTGTTCTGGTTCAGAATCACTTGGATATACTGTATGTTGTCTAGAAGGTACTTTATCTAACTCTGAATTGGAGTAATACCCTCTTTTAGCCGTTTTGACTAAACTGTTATGAAATATTAAGTCGTCTTCGTCAGATGAAATTCCGTTATCTGGCGAATTAGGTGGCGCATATGATAATCGTCTTCTAGAATGAAATTCTCGTTCTGGTTCGTCAAATGGACTAAGTGGATCCGGATGAAGTGTTCGGGTCATACATCCATCTGCAACAAAAACAGAATTTAGTAGTACTTTAAATTCAAAAGTAAATGTTAATAATATGTTAGAAATATTCAAGTTGGTGTATATGAATCCCGATAACTAATAATAAAACACATTCAAAATTAAATAATCGAAGAAGAATACCCCAACCCAAATTTCCTATTTGTTAATTATGCATGTTAGTTATTTATACAACAGTTTGAAATTACAGTAAGTTTTGTTAAATTTCTTTTACAAAGCTAGTCAATAGATCTCGGTAGCTCCATTGATAGTACACAAAAGCGGAGGAATAGGTCAGTGCGAAGCTTATTAAAAACCTATTTCTTTCGAGAAGCACCTTACCTCTTATATGATAAATCAATGAGGTAGGGCTTTACTCTCCTTATACCTTTGTTTTTGTCAGTATTCTCAATGGGTGAGCCGATATTTCTTATTGATTTTGTAAAGTATCAGAAATAAAAATTATACAAGTTAAATAATTAGTTTAATTAAAATACACCGCTCCCCCCGGTAAAACAAGTGTTCAACCGGTTAAGTGCTCCCTGGCAGCGGCGCCAAAAACTTGATGTGTGCTAAGTATAGGCAATTATAATCACAAGTTTAAGTTAAGGAAATACTAAATAATACTATCACACAAGTAAGTCCAAATTCGAACACAAGGAACACAAGAAACGTGATTCTTGTTTATAACTAATTATCTATTTATTTCTAATTACAAATATTTACAATTATAATACAAATAAATAAAGGATCCAATTTACAATAATCTACAAGATGAGGGGGACGTTTTAGTTCCGAACGAACATATTTATATTTATATTTTGGTTCAGATTCTAATAGATAAGTTTCAGGAACAACTTAATAATACTTAGATGGATAGAAGATTATAATTATTCAAATTATTATTTATTAAACTTATTATATGTACTTATGTCTATTTGCTTTGTTGGCTATTATTACTGGTGAATTACTAATGTAGAAGATCACTTAGGGTTAAGTCAAATCCTCATCATAGCAACACAATCATAAGGTTACGCAAAGTGTTACTAATTAATAAGATCTATCAGCAGTTTATTAATACAATTTCTAAGGTTAGGCTTGAATCACAATATTACTTTATATTAATGAATTATTCTTCGTCTATCGCATAAGGTTAAGATCAAGATATAAACACAATCACTTAATTTATATAAACTTAATATGGTCATCCTCATTTAATATAAATCAGTCTAACTATGTCAAGAATAATCACTAATATATCATAATAAAGATAATTCTTGTATAATTGATGTGTTGAATCTAGTTATAAAATTATCGTTGAAAAGTGAACAAGAAAGTACCGAGCTAGACCAAAACACAACCGGGCAGTGGACCCTATCGTGTGGTAGTATAGTTGGGTAAGTTCGGGTTCGAACACATGGAACTAGATTGGATGATCAATAGAAGTGTGAGCAATTTAAAAAGAGAAAATAAAATGTGGTTGGTTTGTGTGACCGAATTGTCACGATGCTTAAAACTACAATCTTTGATTAATCTAGGCAGGTGGACTCTTTAGAGTCAAAGTGATTGATTTGGAACTTTTAAATATTAAAAGCAATGCTTGCTTGGACTATTTCACTAGTGAATTCGGGGTGTAGAATTATAACCGGTTAACACATATGCTAAATGGTAACATTCATCAAACCTAAGCTCAAAGTTCTCTGAGACCTATCGTTCAACTTCAATTAACAAACCTATGATTTAATCAAGTAACGGACGTTCGCCATGGTTACAAACTTGCACCATTTAGCTAAATCATTTGACACATTCCAAAATTACATTCGCAATTTTGTTCAATCATTTATAGACAAATAATCAATAGCAATTTACTTGGTTGAAAACGTTCGCTATATCAATTAGTAAACTACCAAATGGCCAAATTCTTGAGATTAAGCTCAACCACACAAGGTTTTCCGATTAAACATAAATTAAGATTTTGTGAGTTTGCAAATCATCCACACGACAAACATTCGCTATAATCGTTAACTTGTATATATTTAACTAGGGTTGTTACAATCATCAAATGTTTTGATCCACAAATGACAAATAACTTATTTAGGTATTTTTACTAAACAAAGAACATTCGCTATAATCGTTTAGCTAAAATGCCGAAAGTTCATAACAACAACTAACTAAATACATACAAATCCATGGATGATTCACAAACTCAAGCATAAATTAACATCCAAAATATACACCCCTAATCATCTAGTTATTTCATCCAAGCAAACACAATGGTAACTAGCCACACATAATCACAATCATCAAGCAAAAATCATAAACACTAAACAAATCCATAAAATAACTTGAAATTAGATTAAATCGAAATTATACCAAATTTGTTACACAATTGTTCCAAACGATGTTTGCTCGATGTTTCCCTCACAAATTCCTAGCTAGATCCTTGCGAAAATGCGAAGTAAATGGTGATTTTTGGTTGGGTGAAGTGGAGTAAATGAAAAATGGTGAAGGGAGTAAATGTGGGTGAGTTAATGAGGAAGGAAGATGGAAGTGAGAAGTGAGGAGAGTAAAGAGGATGGAAGATGATGAATATGGTGATTGATTATGAAGCTCCGAACCAAACACCCCACTTTTCATTTTTTTTTAATTTTTTTTTTATTTTTTATTTTGAAAAACGGATGGGAAAACGGTTGGCATTAAATGCCAACCAATCAGAAACGGACAGCTCATCAACCACCATACCTCTCACTCAGATCCAACCATAGCCGATCGGCTTAACATGACCAGCCGATCGGCTCTTCATGACCAGCCGATCGGCTCACGATCTCCAGCAGATCGGCTTCTTCAGAAAATCAGACCAAGCTCCAAACGAGGCAAAGTTCTGCAACTGAAATGCACTGAACAAACCGATCTGCTAAGTTTAGCAGATCGGCTATAGCACATGAACCGATCGGCTAAGGATGAAGCCCATCGGCTAGACCAGATTTCCAGCTCAGCCAACTTTTGATCCAAACTTCACCAATTCCACACCAAACCGCATGCGTTTCCAGCTTTTCACCAGAAATGGATTTCCAAACAAAATAAGTATCGAAAGTTCTCGAAATCCACTAAAATACAAATGCAAAACAGCGATATCGCGATATATTTATATAGACAAAATGAGCGATATCAAATATCCCCACACTTGAACTTTGCTTGTCCTCAAGCAAACCATAATTTTACCATTTCAAAACCCACTCTTGCAACAACAATAGGTGAATATCAAGTTTACCAAAACAATACTAACACTAACTACCAAGGCAATTAGGCTAGCAACATATGTATAAGCATTATAAACTCGAGATGTTTTGGTTTGTCAAGCCCGAATGCACGACCTAGCACCTCACATAAGGATAAGTGTTTAGTCACTCACTCTCAACCTATAAGACTACAAGGTAAGGAAGTAAGCAATTTTAACACTCAATCAAGCCAAGTCGTGATGCATTGTTACCATAGGCTTGCA
The DNA here is from genome assembly GCA_949592205.1 of Helichrysum umbraculigerum. Classification (NCBI taxonomy): domain Eukaryota; kingdom Viridiplantae; phylum Streptophyta; class Magnoliopsida; order Asterales; family Asteraceae; genus Helichrysum; species Helichrysum umbraculigerum. The sequence continues at coordinate 69,858,847 of CATIUR010000003.1, forward strand.
AGAGGATCAAATCTCCACCGACTTGGCGTGAGCACCAAGTGAGATCTCAAAGGAGGTATTCTAGCATGTGTTGTAACAATGTAGGCTAATTGTGGAATAGGGGTATGATAGACACAATAATTGGTGAAAAGTGGTAGTCAAGACCCGTGAAAAATGCGGAGATGTTACCTATTGGTTTAAACACGTGACAGTCATGAAACTTAGGATTCTCATGCTAAATCAATTCGAATTACTATTTGTTCTCATTTATAACTCATACTTCAACAACTGCATACAAATAACTCAAATTGAATTTTTACATTTTATTGGAATAATTGCACTCTATGACTTTCTATGAACCCTGTGTAACGAACTTTCGGACCAACCATCCTAGACCGGATAAAGGCCTTCGGTGGCTAGGTGTAAAACACCCCTAGGGAACTACTTGTTCAGGAATTCAAAGGCCATTTAGTTGACTACAATCATCCAACTATAAACTTTAAGCTCAATGGTTAACTTCTATTCATTTAATTGTTTCCAACCTCACTCATAGAATTTAACACTAGAATCCCAATTCAAAACGATTTAAGTCACATTTTGGTAGAATTTATCATAAGTTCTAACTAGGCAACAACTCAGATAAATGATGGTTCGGGAATTGACTACACAAAAATAAGGCTAATATTTAGTGGATTGAATGTGAAAGTTTTCTAGGGGTTTCTTAGCACTAAAAATGAGTGCTAACGACCTGTGTTAACTGGATATAAGTGGTTTTAAAGCAAAATAAGATCAAAAATCCCTAAGAATACCTCCTCGTTTTTGACCCCACCTAAATCACATTTCTGTGATCCCACAGCGGTCTCAAAATGCATCACCAAGGCAAGTTCTAGAACAAACTACAATCACCGGCACACTCATAGCAATCAATCAATATAAACACTAAAGGTAAGTGTTTTTCTCAATAAGGCTCAAATTCTCACAATTTATCATAGTGGGGGCTACAAGTGTGCTAGTCATGCAATTCACCCTATTAGGTTGCTTTTATGACACATCTCAAAAAAATTATGTTACAAGAGGGAAAGATTTAATTGCTTTTAATAGATTTTAACTAACACATTTCAAAGCAATTAATTTAATAAGGACAAGCAAATTCCTAGCATACTACCATTCCATAACCCGTTATTAGAATTCGTAAAGTTCAATTGGAAACTCCAAGATCAATAACAGACCTAATAAGTGGCTATAAAACAACAATATACTAGGAACAAGATTCAAGTGAATACCTCCCCACACTTAAGGTTTGCATTGACCCCAATGCAAATATAATCAATATATAAGCAAAAGCGGGGGTAAAAAGAAACGAGAACTTCCCCGGGGGTTTTGCATGAAGGTGAGAATGGAGGAGCTGGCTCATGATAGACTTGTAGATATCCACTCCAGCTCCGCATGCTACAAACGGGCACAAACAAACAAACACCAAACACAAGCCCATACGATAATAAAATAAAAATAAAAATGATACAATGAATGCTAATCATCCAAAGAACCAAAAAGAAAAATAACGCAGAATAAAAAAAATTGTTTAGAGTTTTACAATCCCAGAATAAATAAAAACAAAGCCCAACTACCAACCCCCATCATGGGGTGGGTCCTGGGTGGGATCATCCTGCTGATACTGCTGCTGATAAGGTGATGGCGATCCAAAAAGCCAATGGTGATGAGCCTCTTGTTGCCAGTTGGAGGGCTCAGGAGGTGTCCAAGTGTTAGGCTGGGATGGAGCTGAGGACCAAGGAGTGCCCCAATCCTGCTGCTGCTGGTGATAATCAGAAGTGTGCATATGCTCCTGATGTCGCTGGAGCTCCACTAAAGCAGCATCCCGATCATAAATAGGAGCAGGGAGGATACCCCCCGGCTCGCCCCAACGAGGTGGTGGATGATACGGGATAGGCACATAGTCGGGCACATGATGGCCCATTCGCTCATGGTCGTGAATTAGCCAATCATTTCGGTATTGATTAACTCCCCACTCATACCTAGACTCGTCCCTGAAAGCCACATTCTCCCGCTGCCAGGCTTCTTGTTCTCCCCATCTTCGATTTTGCTCAAGTTGCATACTGTTGAAGCTGGACATAAAACTCTGCCAGTTCGCGGGTTCTCCAGAATGAGATGAATGACCACGACCCGGATGCACATTAACTTCAGCTTCTTCTTCTTGCTCTTGCTCTGCCTCTTCTTCCTCATCAGAATTCTCAATTGTGACGGGCCTTTTTCCCCGAGACCCGGCTCGAGACACAGAGGCTGCCTCTTGAGGAGTGGGATCATAAGCAACATAAGTTCCACCTTTCTTTCTCAAGATGTGGGCCGTGGCATAGGATTCGGCCCCAATTGGAAGGGTATTGTTTTCCACTAAGGTATAGGCGGGAACTCCTCGGGGCTTCAAACTGACCTTTAAACCCTTGGCGATCCGGGTAATTAGATGACCACCACAAAGCCTGGAAGAGGGTTTATGCCCACTAGCATAGGTGTGAAGGTACTTGCCCACTGCATATGGGACATTGATCCTGTCCCTACTTTTCAACTTATCCAAGAACCACAAGTCGATCAAGGTCACCTTCTCCCTATTTGTTCCCCTAAGAGTCAGTGTGTTTGCTAACATTTTGTGTATCACTCTATATTTGGGGGACGTAAGATGTTTGTTCAAATTTTTTCCCCCAAGATATCGTGATGTACTAAGCGTTGCCCAAACTTCAGCATCACACTGCCCCTCATCCAGCCTTGCCCCAGTCATAATATATCTATCAATCCAATGGGACGAGTATTCCTCATCCGTATAAATCCCCAAACAACCCGCAAGCTCTTTTAAGGATAATTTTCTGGGGGCCCCACCAAGTCTGAAACTCAAGAATTTATCGTCGACATTGTTGATAAGGAACATTTCCAAAGTCGCCAGAAATTCCATTACCAACTCTTTGTAAATATTTTCTTGGATCCCAAGAAGCTTTTCAAAGTCATTTACACCAAAAGCCTCGTCATCGAACTTCACAGTTTGAGTAAAAGTCTTGCGAATATCATGAGCAACCCCGACAACCTCCAACGGGTTCCAGTTAATTTCCCGAGGGTATTCGCATTCCTTTTTATGAATTTTATACAAGGCTTCCGTGTATTCCAGGTAGTTATACGTATGGCGTCCAAAAATCAAATGAGGGTGGCGGTCTGCAGGCATTAAACCCTCATAAATACTTTCAGGATACTGAGGCTCATATGTGTCAGGTTGGGTATTCCTGCCTCTCTGCACAACACAACACAACAAGATACAAAATTTCCAAAAGTGTGTTAGAGTTAGCAAAAATAAGACAAAATGAGCGATTTATGTCAAACACAACCATACCCCCTAGTAACCGAGCACACACGTTAATAACCGCATCACAAAGCAAAACAATCAACAAATGCAAGCATATCATAAACCGACAGTAACCAATCAATCACATAGCCAAAACTTCAACTCAAATAGGATAAACATGCAACCTAATATTAAACCATGCTTGAATCACGCCAATGTCATACAATGTGACTCAAGCAAGCCTTACAATCAAAGTTACATACCAAACCTATTGACTACCTTATAAACACATAACTTCAATATCAAACATGAACTTGAATTGAGCAAAAATGATCACTCAAATTGTTTCTAGTCATGTATTACAATCACAAGTTACACAAAAGTCAGTCAAAGCAAAAGTCAAAGTTGACCAGAAAAGTCAACTCCTTCTTCCCCAAATTCCACATAAACCCTAATTTTTCTAAATCATCCACAAATGGAAATCAACCCACCAATTAACTTCATTATACTTGCAAACACGAATTACACCACAATTAGCACCAACTATCAAGCATAAATCACTAAATTCGGATTATCCCCAAATTAGCATATGAACCCTAATTTGTAAATCATCTAAATTGAGCAATTTAAACAAAAGATCATGGAATAAACTGATTAACATGTATGAATCAAGCATAATACACAACAAAATCACAAAGGAATTCATCCCCACACTTGAATCAAACCAAACCCGGATTCAAGATATTCATCTCAAAAATCACTAGTAGGAAAGATTAAATGGAGACATGAGATACCTTATTTTGTCTAGACATGTTTAGAGGTTGATTTCCTTGAAAGAATTGAAGTTTAGATGATGATTTAGTGAGGGTTTATGTGATTTTCGTTTTTACTTGAGAGAGAAAAAGAAGAGCAGATCGGTTTTAGCTTTGTGTTTGTGGTTGTGGGAAAAAAAATAAGGTTTTGCTTTTTAATAAAATCGCCCAGTAATTTACCAAAGCCGATCGGCTTATGCAACTTAGCCGAACGGCTATGTGAGCCGAACTGCTTCAAATCAATAGCCGAAAGGTTTAGTTAGTTAAAATGCTCTCAAGCTGAAGGGGTTAAGTTCTGTATTGATTTTTAACTAGAGAAACCGAACGGCTTTAAATAGCCGATCGGCTTAAAAGCATTAGCCGAACTGCTATCCTGAAACCGATCTGCTTTTCTTTTTGGTAAGTTAATGCTTCAGAAAAGGCTCAAGTTCTGTGATCGTTTTTCAAAGAATAAACCGATCTGCTATGCTTAGCCGATCGGCTATTGATCTATAACCGAACTGCTTCTGTAAGCCGATCGGCTTTTGTTTTGTAAAATCAACAGATGCAGCAGCAACACATAAACACCTTAACACTTAACAATTCACACAATCACAGCAGCAGCAAACACATCAAAATCATCAAAAATGCAGGGCAAAAATTCTAAGTTTATCAAAAAGGATATAAACACGAGTTTCCTCGTGTATGGGCTTCATTTATTAACGAGTCCAAGCAAGACTCGACCCCGAATTCATTTGTCCTTGGGGTAAGTTGCGAGTTCCTCCCACTCGCTCTCTTGTTCATCCTCATGGTAAAGTTTCAAACGGTGCCCATTCACAATAAAGGTTCCGCCATCTTTTTGGAAAAGTTCCACATATCCGGATGGATATTGATGCTTGACCACGTATGGGCCGGTCCACCTTGGTTTGAACTTTGGTTGTTTCAACTTGAATCTTGATTGGAACAAAAGCACTTTTTTCACCGGATTTAAATTCTTTTCTCACTTTCAACTTCCGGTCATGCAACACCTTTGTCCGTTCCTTGTAGAGACGAGAATTTTCATAAGCTTGCAATCGAAGCTCATCCAACTCGTGAAGTTGCAACATTCTCTTTTCCCCCGCTTCAATCAAATCCAAATTGCAATTCTTTAGCGCCCAATAAGCTTTATGCTCAATTTCAAGGGGTAAATGGCAAGTTTTGCCATAAAGTAACCGATACGGTGTTGTTCCAATAGGTGTCTTGTAGGCGGTCCGAAACGCCCACAATGCATCTTCAAGCTTTTTGGACCATATGGCCCGGTTGTCTTTCACCGTCTTCTCCAAAATTCTTTTCAATGCACGGTTAGTGTTCTTGACTTGACCACTTGTTTGTGGGTGGTATGAAGTCGAGAATCGGTGATTCACCCCTACTTCTTGAGAACTTTTTCCAATTGAGCATTCGCAAAGTGAGTCCCCCGGTCGCTAATCAATGCTTTGGGCATCCCAAATCGGCAAAATAGGCTTTTCAAGAAATCAATGACCACACGAGCATCATTCTTTGGTAAAGCCTTAGCTTCCACCCACTTGGACACATAATCAACCGCCACAAGAATGTATTCATTTTTGAATGAAGGTGGGAACGGTCCCATGAAGTCTATGCCCCAAATATCAAATACTTCGCAAACTTGGATGCTAGTTTGTGGCATTTCATCCCTTTTTGAGATGTTTCCGGTTCTTTGACACGCATCGCAAGTTTGGCATAAAGTGTTAGCCTCTTTGAAGATCGTCGGCCAATAGAACCCCGCATCAAACACCTTCTTTGCGGTGACCGAGGGACCATAATGTCCACCGGTGGGCCCAGGTGACATTCATCCAAAATCTTTCTTGTTTCGCCACCCGAAACACATCTCCTCACCATGCCATCCGCACAAACGCGGAATAAATACGGTTCCTCCCAGAAATAATGCTTCAAGTTAGAGAAAAATTTGCTTTTCTCTTGGTGACTCATGCCCTTCCTCAAAACTCCACCAACCAAATAGTTTGCCAAGTCGGCATACCATGGTGCTTCCTTATCCTTGTTTTCATCACCTACCTGCAAAAGAAATTCCTCGGGAAAGGAATCATCAATATTAGTATCGCCTTGCTTGTCAAGATGTGGATTTTCCAATCTTGACAAGTGATCGGCGGCAAGGTTTTCTGCTCCCTTTTTGTCCCTAATCTCAATGTCGAATTCTTGTAAAAGAAGAATCCAACGGATGAGACGGGGTTTAGCATCTTGTTTGTTGAAAAGATACTTTAAGGCCGAATGGTCGGTGAAAACTACGGTTTTAGATAGGACAAGATATTGCCTAAATTTGTCAAAGGCATATACGACGGCTAGCAATTCTTTCTCGGTGGTTGTGTAGTTTTGTTGGGCCCCATTCAAGGTTTTGCTAGCAAAGTAAATAGGTTTGAAATGTTTATCAATCCTTTGTCCTAGGACAGCTCCTAAGGCAAAGTCGCTTGCATCACACATGAGTTCAAAGGGCTTGGACCAATCGGGTGAGACTATGATAGGTGCCTTGGTCAAATGGTCTTTAAGGGTCGAAAATGCACTCAAACATGGTCCATCAAACACAAAAGGGGCATCCTTTTCAAGTAGCCTAGTCATTGGACGGGTGATCTTCGAAAAATCCTTAATGAATCTACGGTAAAAACCGGCATGACCAAGAAAACTTCTAATGCCCTTAACATTGGTCGGAGGAGGTAATTTGGCAATAACATCAATCTTAGCCCTATCAACTTCAATACCCACCCCCGACACTTTATGACCCAACACTATGCCCTCTTTCACCATGAAATGGCATTTCTCCCAATTCAAGACTAAGTGGGCTCTCTCACACCTATCGAGCATTTTATCCAAGTTTCTTAAACATGACTCGAATGAATCGCCAAATACCGAAAAATCATCCATGAAGACTTCCATGGAAGTTTCAACCATATCGTGAAAAATGGAAATCATACAACTTTGGAATGTGGCGGGAGCATTGCAAAGACCAAAGGGCATTCTCCTATAGGCATAGATCCCAAATGGGCAAGTGAAGGTGGTCTTTTCTTGATCCTCGGGATCTATGGGTATTTGGAAATATCCCGAGAATCCGTCAAGGAAACAATAATATTCATTACCCGCCAACCTCTCAAGCATTTGGTCAATGAATGGTAAGGGAAAATGGTCTTTTCTCGTGGCATCATTCAACTTCCTATAATCAATGCACACACGCCATCCCGTGACCGTCCTAGTGGGTATCATTTCATTTTGGTCATTGGCAACTACGGTCATCCCCCCTTTCTTTGGTACACAATGTACCGGGCTCACCCAAGAACTATCCGCAATGGGGTAAATAATACCCGCATCAAGAAGCTTAATTACTTCTTTCTTGACCACATCCACCATATTGGGATTAAGCCTCCGTTGTCTTTGGACAACGGGTTTAAAATCATCAACAAAATTAATTTTGTGTTTACAAAAGGATGGGCTTATTCCCGGTATGTCGGATGTCCGCCAAGCGAAAGCTCTTTTGTGAGCCTTAAGTACATTCAACAATTTAAGTTTTTCATCATTCACAAGGGATGAAGAGATTATTACTGGGAGGAGATTTTCCTCATGGAGATAAGCATACTCCAAATGACTTGGAAGTTCTTTCAACTCCAAATCACGTGGTGGATCCTCCAACGACGTTTTGATCCTCATATTATCATCCTTTGTGAGCTCCTCAAAAGCATCCTCACATTCGAGCTCTTATTCGTCATTTGTCTCTTCCATGCTCATGACCAACTCCTCCTCAGTCATTCCTTCAACATTTGACTCTAGCAAGTCAACAAGCTCCGATTCCAATCCAAGCAAACTTTCCAATTCTTCCTCCACCGCATCATCTATCACATCAATTCTAATACACGAATCATCATTAGAATAAGGATGCTTCATGGCCTTATCGACCGTGAACGCAATCCTTTCATCTCCCACCCCCAAGGTCAATTTCTTATCTTTAACCCCTATTATGGCATCTGCGGTATGTAAGAAGGGTCGTCCTAAAATCAAGGGCACTTTACTATCCTCCTCCATTTTGAGGATAACAAAGTCAACCGGAAAGGTAAATTGCCCTACCTCTATTAGCATGTTCTCCGCAATCCCAACGGGATATTGGAAAGATCTATCGGCAAGACGGATGCTCATGCGAGTGGGGGTTAGGGATCCTAGGGCCAATTTAGCATAAAGTGAATATGGCATTAAGTTTATACTAGCACCTAGGTCCGCAAGTGCATCACAAGTGATGATTTTACCCAATGTACACGAAATGATGAAACTCCCGGGATCTCCAAGCTTGGGTGGAATTTGGTTTTGGACAAGTGCCGAGCATTCCTCATTCAAAAACATTGCCGAAGCCTCCGACAATTTCTCCTTGTTGCTCACCAAATCCTTGTTGAATTTGGCATAATTCAGCATCTCGGCTAATACATCAACCAAAGGCACATTGATTCGAATGCCCTTGATCATGTCCACAAATTTCCCATATTGAGCCGCAATCTTTTCTTTCCTTAGCCTTTGTGGATAAGGAATCTTCGGCTTGTAAGCTTTAACAACCGGAGTAGGTGACACCGGTGTGACCGTTGGTGTAGGAGCATTAACATTCTCTTCATTGTCTTCCTCCTCCATTTCCTGCACAAAAGAGTTAGAAACATTTTTGTCCTTGGTTTGAGGTGGTGGAAGCTCCTTTCCGCTTCTTGTGGTTATAGCATTCACATGCTCATTTCTCGCGGGTGGTGGTTGGTAAGGTTTGGAACCGCTAGAGGGTGAAGGTTGTGGTCTTGGGTTTTGTTGTGTATTACTCGGTAAGCCACCGGTTGGCCTACTACTTTTCCCCTCCGACAACCTCTCCATTTTCCGCTCCAAATCTTGGATTGAAGCTTGTTGATTCTTTTGCCCTTGTTCCATGCTCAACCGAATATTTGTCATTTGAGTTTTCATCCTTTCGGTGGCGGTTTCTTTCTTTGACATAAACTCCTTCATCATTTGTTCCATTGGAGTCAATGTTGGTTCTTGTTTTTGAACCGGTGGTTGTTGTTGCTCTCTAGATGGGCTTTGGTGTCGATTTTGGTTGTAAGGTTGGTTTTGGGATTGGTTTTGATTGTATGATTGGTTTTGAGATTGGTTGGAGTTTTGGTTGTAAGGTTGGTTAGGTCTAGAAAATCGGATTTGGTTTTGGTTTTGGTTTTGGTTTTGGTTATACCCTCCGCCTTGGTAACCTCCCGAATTTCGGTTTTGACAACCCCCTCGTTGGTAGTTTCCGCTTTGATAATTACCTTGTTGAAGAAAGTTAACACCCTCCTCACCTCCTACCATTGGCAAATCGTCTTGTGCACAATTAGCCGTGGCATGATTTCCTCCACAATTACCGCAACCATCTCTAAGCTCCTTGATTTCTCCCTTGATAGTCTTGAATTGTGCATCAAACTTAGAAGATAAGGCCTTGATTTCTTTCATCATGGCCGAGTCATTGGAGCCTCCACTTCCACTACTAGTACCCTCGGCGAATGCAACATGCTTTTTAACCGGTTTCCCTCCTTTATCCTTAGCCCAATTTAAGCTTTGGATAACCTTGTCTTCAAGAAGCTTCCATGCTTCATTCGGTGTCTTGTAGAGGAATTGACCTCCTCCCGAGGCATCAAGAATACTTGCCGATTCCAAGTTAAGACCATTGTAGAATAACACAATGATTTCTCTCTTCTTCAAATCGTGACCATGGCAATTCCTCAACATGTCTTTCATCCGACACCATGCCTCTACCAAAGTTTCGCCTTCTTGTTGTTTGAAAGCTCTAATCTCATTCAAAAGTCTTTCGGCCAAAGCCGGAGGATAAAATCGTCTAACGAATGCTTCCCTCATCTCATCCCAAGTAGTGATGGTGTTTGGTTCCAATTCTTGATACCAAATCTTTGCCTCACCACAAAGTGACATAGGAAATGTCCGTAGGCGAATCACTTCATCCATATTTGCCCCATACTTGAAATAGCTCCCGATTTCAAGAAAGCTAGCAATGTGTTGGTGTGGATCAACCCGCACCCTTCCGTCGAATTGTTTATCTCTAATGAGTTGCATATGATGCCCCTTCAAAGAGAAATTATCATTTTCAATATCTTGAACCCGTATGGCCGCCTCGGGTGTCGGTGCCACGGTTCTCGTCCGTGAGAACATAGGAGTATCATCCTCATCCGCCATCTCTTCTTCACCTTCGGATGGTGTTGAAAGATCTTCTTCGGGTGATGGAATTTCCTCCACAAAAGTCTCTTCCACCTCAATGGTGTTCCCCGAAGATGTATCGGTATCCGTTTGACTACTAGATGATTCCGATGATCTTTGCTTTGGTTTCCTCCTTCGTTTACTCTTTTTGGTCTTCTCCGGATTGGACAAAGGACTTAGAAGCTCTTTACCGGAGCTCCTTGTGTTCATCCACCACCAAATCACACCTGAAAGTACACAAACGATAAAACCATAAACGTACCGGCGCAATACAAACAAAGGTAACTTTCCAAGAATAAATTCTAGAAAGGATCAATTAATCACACTTAAATCAATTTCACAAATCAAGTTCCCCGGCAGCGGCGCCAAAAACTTGATGTGTTGAATCTAGTTATAAAATTATCGTTGAAAAGTGAACAAGAAAGTACCGAGCTAGACCAAAACACAACCGGGCAGTGGACCCTATCGTGTGGTAGTATAGTTGGGTAAGTTCGGGTTCGAACACAGGGAACTAGATTGGATGATCAATAGAAGTGTGAGCAATTTAAAAAGAGAAAATAAAATGTGGTTGGTTTGTGTGACCGAATTGTCACGATGCTTAAAACTACAATCTTTGATTAATCTAGGCAGGTGGACTCTTTAGAGTCAAAGTGATTGATTTGGAACTTTTAAATATTAAAAACAATGCTTGCTTGGACTATTTCACTAGTGAATTCGGGGTGTAGAATTATAACCGGTTAACACATATGCTAAATGGTAACATTCATCAAACCTAAGCTCAAAGTTCTCTGAGACCTATCGTTCAACTTCAATTAACAAACCTATGATTTAATCAAGTAACGGACGTTCGCCATGGTTACAAACTTGCACCATTTAGCTAAATCATTTGACACATTCCAAAATTACATTCGCAATTTTGTTCAATCATTTATAGACAAATAATCAATAGCAATTTACTTGGTTGAAAACGTTCGCTATATCAATTAGTAAACTACCAAATGGCCAAATTCTTGAGATTAAGCTCAACCACACAAGGTTTTCCGATTAAACATAAATTAAGATTTTGTGAGTTTGCAAATCATCCACACGACAAACATTCGCTATAATCGTTAACTTGTATATATTTAACTAGTGTTGTTACAATCATCAAATGCTTTGATCCACAAATGACAAATAACTTATTTAGGTATTTTTACTAAACAAAGAACATTCGCTATAATCGTTTAGCTAAAATGCCGAAAGTTCATAACAACAACTAACTAAATACATACAAATCCATGGATGATTCACAAACTCAAGCATAAATTAACATCCAAAATATACACCCCTAATCATCTAGTTATTTCATCCAAGCAAACACAATGGTAACTAGCCACAAATAATCACAATCATCAAGCAAAAATCATAAACACTAAACAAATCCATAAAATAACTTGAAATTAGATTAAATCGAAATTATACCAAATTTGTTACACAATTGTTCCAAACGATGTTTGCTCGATGTTTCCCTCACAAATTCCTAGCTAGATCCTTGCGAAAATGCGAAGTAAATGGTGATTTTTGGTTGGGTGAAGTGGAGTAAATGAAAAATGGTGAAGGGAGTAAATGTGGGTGAGTTAATGAGGAAGGAAGATGGAAGTGAGAAGTGATGAGAGTAAAGAGGATGGAAGAGGATGAATATGGTGATTGATTATGAAGCTCCGAACCAAACACCCCACTTTTCATTTTTTTTTTAATTTTTTTTTTATTTTTTATTTTGAAAAACGGATGGGAAAACGGTTGGCATTAAATGCCAACCAATCAGAAACGGATAGCTCATCAACCACCATACCTCTCACTCAGATCCAACCATGATCGGCTTAACATGACCAGCCGATCGGCTCTTCATGACCAGCCGATCGGCTCACGATCTCTAGCAGATCGGCTTCTTCAGAAAATCAGACCAAGCTCCAAACGAGGCAAAGTTCTGCAACTGAAATGCACTGAACAAACCGATCTGCTAAGTTTAGCAGATCGGCTATAGCACATGAACCGATCGGCTAAGGATGAAGCCGATCGGCTAGACCAGATTTCCAGCTCAGCCAATTTTTGATCCAAACTTCACCAATTCCACACCAAACCGCATGCGTTTCCAGCTTTTCACCTGAAATGGATTTCCAAACAAAATAAGTATCGAAAGTTCTCGAAATCCACTAAAATACAAATGCAAAACAGCGATATCGCGATATATTTATATAGACAAAATGAGCGATATCAATAATAAACATTCAATAATATAGTTCCAACATAAATATATAATTCATATACTAAACTTAACAAACATTCATTCAAACAGTTATAATGAAAACCTAATTCACAATTAAATCAAATAAACAATATTATAAATAACTCAATAAGGTTATTAAAGTTACAAGGATAAAGAAACCGAACCAATTGTAGAACCAGCTTCTCCTAGGGTTAAAAACCTTCAAACCCTATCTCCTTAACCTCCAAAATCGCACCTATAGTCGACCTAAAACCCTAACTTTCGGTTTTAGTATTCTTGAATCGTATCTGAAAAACCTAAACCTAAGCCTCTATTTATACTTTTTCTGGCCGACATTCCAACCGCCGGTTGGGACCTCTACCGCCGGTTGGGCTCTTTGAATCCTGGTCCAATTCCACGTGTCTCCACCGCCTTACAACCCTATTACTCCAACCGCTGGTTGGGCTTTCCAACTGCCGGTTGGACTGAATTCCAGAATATTCTAAAAACGGGTTTGGGCTTCAATTTGGGCTTCTTCTTTTCTTTAACGGATTTTAATCTTTATCTTGGCCCATTTCTTCAATATTGACATTTTGGTCTTCATTTCTTCAAGGTTTAAGCTCCTTTTTCTTCATTTCTTCATTTTCTTCAGTTTCGAATTCGTTCTTGTTCCTTTTTCTTCAATCTTCAAATAAAATACAACTCTGCAAATATTAACAAAATAAGTATATAAAATCATATAAATGCACTAAAATGTATATAAATATAGGGATAAATTACTGTAAAATATACTATCTATTTGATGCTTATCAATAATCAAATCAATAAGTATACTCAATTTTCTGAATCTTTATTTTCTAACAAAATTTTTAGTGAATCAAAACAGGAAGAAGATTTGGAGGTAGATTGGTCAATTTTGCCTAAATTTGATCACTATGATCCTGACGAGGAGATACTTGAATTGGGAAACCGGAATGGGGTGATGACAGAAGAGGAAATGATGACGATTATTGATGAATTTTTATCATTACACCCTAAGGTGAAACATTTTAAAGAAAATGATCAAGCATTGATAAGGATTGGAGGAGAAACCAAAAACAGAATTTGCGGTAATCAGATATCAAACAACATTCGGATTGAAACACAGTCAACAGTTGAGATTCGAACGGTGGTTGAGTTGACACAACCAATGGTTGGAGTATCTGTAAGCACAAGTTCATTGTTTTACAACTATGAAGATCCTTTTTGGCAATTCGATCAAAAGGAAAATTTCTCGCAATTTTTGGACAGTCATGGAGCATCTCAGAATGAAAATTTACCTGCCTTGCACGATAAGTATTTCTATTTCTTTATTATACTAAATTTAAAATTAATAGATAGTTATCGATATTATCATCCATGCTTCACGTTAAGTGTGGGGAAAATCACCGGATTTTCAGGTAAGTAAGGTTGGAGTCAAGCTAGTGACTCGAACAAAGACAAGCGCTTCTCGGGAGGCAACCCGTGTTTGTATATTTTTGTACACATATTCGGTAAATTTAGATTTAAGTTTAGTACGTTTTAGTATTATTAGTAGTATTAGTATCATTATTTAGCATTATTATTATATTATTATTATTTTTATTATTACTATTATTACTTTAAAAAAAAAAATTATCGGGTCAAACCTGCTGGTCAAACGGGTCAAAATTAGGGTCAAACCTAAAATCGCGACGCTATTTATTCATAAACGCGACGCGATTTTACCTAAACCGCGACGTTATTTAGGTACCAGCGGATCGTGATGATGACCAGTAGAGTTATCGACCTAGTTTTTATTATGAACTTTATTATTAATGATTGACATTTTTATTTATGTAATGTTTTGTACTAACTTAAACTTTGGTTAGGTCAGTGTTTACTGATGTACAACACTACTTTACCTGGTTTATTATTATTATTTTCTGTTTTAGGAGTGCATGCTTGGAGTTACCAATTGGGAATAAGTTGACAATCAGTTCAGCTTAATTTTTGGAAATTTAATAAGTTTTTCTTATTAATTATGAACTTTGTGGGTGTGTTCCCTAGAAACCCTCACGAGACTATAACTCGTCCACTCGGGATACCGAGGGGTTTAAAGGCTTATTGCATATGCTAAATGCAATCGTGATTAACTACGAAAGTGTGGATGTTGTATATTATTTTTCAAGAGATCAAGGAATCAACCAAGCAGATTTTTCTTAGCCGATGATGAAATATATAATTTCAGTCAGGGGAGTTTTTTGTTCTATTTTTCTTTCCCTTACTCAATTTTGTTTATCAATTTTTATACAATGAGGGCATTGTATAATTTAAGTGTGGGGATAGGGTTCGTAAGAAAATGAATTTCTTTAATGAATCATTTAAGTTTCTATTGTTCTTAAATTTTATTAAAAATTTAAAATTTTTAAGTTAATAACTAAGTATCTATTAGTTAGAATACTTTTGTTAAAAGTTTTATTTTTTATTTAAAGGTTTAGACTTTAATGTGGATTAACTGTTTTGTACATATAACGTAAGCTACTTAATAATAATTGATATATAGTTACATGATATGATATACTAATAGGCAATCTATATAAAGATTTCTGAATTTTAATGAAATAACTTGTATATTATTTTAGGGTACATAATATGATATATGACATAAAAAGTCTTAAATTTTAAATTTATTACTATATATCTTTTTACTTATGTGAATACATTTGGGGTATATATTGATGGTTTCCTCTGTTATACGAAAGTATAGACATGGTCTCTATTAATATATAATAACATTAAGCAAACACAAGTCGAAAGTACTTGAAAAGTCTTAAAAATAAAAGATACCTAATGAGGTCGCCAAAATGGTTTGACCGAGTCTGGTTTTGCTTTAACCTGAATCAAGTTATGTCGCTCTGTTGCATGAAAATGCAGACCTGTCACCAATGTCTTGATTCTTAAAAATGTATTTTATATATTTATTGGGAATTATAAAAGAAAATTGTATAATTAAATTTAAGAGTATATCATATATGGAAATCATAAGTAATATTCATACTAACAATAAAGAGTATATTCAGAAAAATGAATATAGATTGTTTAAAGTGGACAAATATATTAGTAATCAATAATGAGCTATATGTTACATAAATAATAATAATTTTTATTTATACATTATAGTTATCCATGTTAATTAAATTGTTTGAATTTTTAATTTATGAAACAGGTTTTTAGTATTGGTATTCTGATTTTTAAATATTAGTTTGATGCTTATTTTAAATTTTATTCAGTATTCTACTTGAGGACAAGCAGAACTTAAGTGTGTGGATATTTGATAAGCATCAAATAGATAGTATATTTTATAGTATTTTATCCTCATATTTATTGTGACACCCGTCAATTTAGGACTAGAATTTAGTGCCTAATCAAGTTTTAATGCATGTAATTTGTTCTGTGTTAGGCTAATTAATGTATCAATTATTATATATATTGTTGAATGTATATATCTACACAATTATGCGGTTTGTTTAAATCGTACGAGTTTCAACTCGAATGTAATTCGGTTCAATTAAATACGGACGTTGGTGAACAATTTAACTAAATAACATAACGTTATTTAATGGAACTATTATATCTCAAGAATATTATTTTGTAATATTTCAGTTTAAACAGTATCGTTTAAATAACAATTTACTTAGTTAAATTATAAACACGCGCGACAAAACAAAACGAGTTTAAGTTATAATTTATAACTACAACCTAAAGTACTTTAATAAAAATACTTTCAACCAAAACCATCGGGAATTTATTCGCATTTTAAAACGTATATCTAAAAGTAACTAATATTAACTAAACGTTTAAATAATCGGGAGAACGAACACCGCACGGAGCACATTGCGTGGACTGAAAAAGGGAAACTTCCACCAAAACCACCTCCATCTTTCTTCTTTCCTCATTTCTCAATTCTTTTCTCTCTCTTTCTTTTCTTTCTCTCCAAACACACCAAAACACCACCACCACCATAATCATCAAAATAAGAACACGAAACGACCTCGAATCATCAAAATAATTACGGAAAAGGAACCACCTCGACACGATCTACATTTCTATCTTTTCGGATTTTCAATCCGACACCGCGTAAGTTTCCGACAAATTCCCGAAACTTCTCGTTTTAGCTTGTTTTTACATATTTATGAGTTATATAACATGTATATGTCCAAATATATGAAGAAAACACGATTTTATAGCTTAAAAACGGGTTTGAATTGGGTTTTTGGCCGGAAAAATCTCGACAGTCGGACTTTCTGGGCTGGTGTTCTTCAATGCGACACAAGCCTTGTGTCGCATGTTGTGTCGTATTTTGCCTATTATGTCGTATCCTGTGTCGTATAAATCCTTTTGTGTCGTACCCTTTACGACACAACATTGTGTCGCATCTTATGTCGTATTTTTCATACGACACAATCACTATGTCGCTGTTGAATCAGCATCTCGAATCTATATGACACAACCCTTGTATCGTATAGGTATTGTGTCGCATTTCTATGCGACACAACCCTTGTGTCGCATTTCTATGCGACACAACCCTTGTGTCGCATGACAAACTTTTGTGTCGCATATTGTGTCGCAAAACACAGAAAACTCAGATTTTTACTAAGTGTCGAGACCAAAATTTTATCACTTGATTTCACCCAAATTCAAGTCCAGATGCGTTTTTCCTTAAAGCAATATAGTAGAAATAAAAATTTTCCAAGCTCGACCCCAGCCAGGGGCTCTGCCCCTTGGACCCCGCCAGGGGCTGCCGCCCCTTGGACCCCGTTACCAGGGGCGCTGCCCCCGGACCCCCGTACTTAGATTCCGTAAGCACATTTCTCACCAAGTGTTGAACTTGCACAATTTCAAATACTCGTGCGATACGACTTCTAAAACACATTGAAACATACTATTCAAGTATAATGTTTCGAGACCAAAAATTTAATGATGAGATTATTATTACAAACAATCACCAACGGGCCGTACGCGTTTTCAAAACATACTTCAAAAACAAACAAGTCGTTGTAACTTGTATCAATTCAATCAAACAAGTCGTAGTAACTTGTAACAATACAATCAAAAAGATCGTAGTAATTTGGACATATATAGTTGTATAACAACTACAAGGGTAGTCTTTCGAGATACCGGTACAATTAATAACAATCAAGTGTCGTGAACACATTCAGGTTTCAAGTCCTTGGACATCAATTCACCGCTAATTACTTCAAGTTTATTAAATTAAACACTTCAAGACTCAGGTGAGTTTCATAGCCCCATTTTCACTATTTTACAACTAGGGGTGTGATATTACTGCTCTGTTTTGTTTTACGAGTAGAACGCAAGTACCAACCTTCAAATACTACATGAGTTTCAAGCTAATCAATTTAAAGTCCTCTATAGCATAGTCTCTAATATTTTAGCGTGAATGTTAGTATATGATATCATATGGGATTGACAATCCTCATCCGGGTTAGTACGCACTAACCGGTCAAACGGATGTATTAGCATTTGGGAAGACGAGTGTGGATTAGACACTCGTAGGAGGCAAACCAGTTAGTTTTCCTTAATTGGACCTAGCGCTCAAGTTAAGCTCAGACTATGTGCTCATGGATTGTATAACTTTTATTTTGCTTAATTGCATTTTAAATTCAATATAAATCTTGCGGTTCTTACAACTATACATTGACATATAAACCTGTGAGCTCACCAGCGTTTTCGCTGACCCATTTTAGTATGTATCACAGGTGCCCAGCAGTAGATTGGCTGCACATGCAGGGACTATTAGCTCGAGTCAGCATACATACAACTAGAGATTTGATTGCATTATTATATTTTGTAAAAGTAATTATGCTATGTAATCTCTCAATTTCAGGAACCAAGCTAATGTAACATTATTTTGATGTAAACGTTTACTTTATTAATACAAGTTTAAAACGACGCATATAGTGGTCGTTCATTATATCTTATGTGCTTTGTTTATTGATTAGTGACACCCAATTCGAGCTTCCGCAAATCATTAAATTTGGGGGTGTCACATTTATATACCTTTTAGTGCATTTATATGATTTTAGATACGTATTTTGTTGATATTTGCAGAAATATATTTTAATTGAAGATTGAAGAAAAAGAATGAAAAAGGAGCTAAAATGAAGAAAAACCCGAAGAAAGTAAAGACTTGAAGAAATTGGGCCAACAATTGATAAATATGAAGAGTTGGGCCAAAGATTGGGCCTGAGCCCAATAAGTAAGTGGATGAGGATTTGAAAAGACAAAATCGCGTCATGATTAATAAAGGAACGCGTCGCGATTAAACCACTAAATCGCGTCGCGATTATACATGTTTGGCGACGCGATTCTATCTAATTCGCGTCGCCATCTTACTTTTTACGATAAGTCGGTTACGGAGCATTCTAGAAATCTTGGAGCGTACGAAAAGTAACCACATCCGCCGGTTGGGGCTTCCAACCGCCGGTTGGGTGTCGATTTCAGCTATTATAAATAGAAAACTCATTCAGCTGATACCATATACGATTCTTAGAATACAAAGTTGATTATTAGGGTTTAAGGTCGACTTAAGGTGCGAATTTGGAGGCTAAGGAGCTAGGGTTTGAAGGTTTTTAACCCTAGGAAAAGATGGTTCGACAATTGGTTCGGTTTCTTTATCCTTTTAACTTTAATAACCTTATTGAGTTAATTTATGGATATAAAAATTTTGATTTAATTGTGAATTAGGTTTTCGTTATAGCTATTTGAATGAATGTTTATTGAGTTTATTATTTGAATTTATGTTTATGTTGGAACTATATTATTGAATGTTTATTATACAAGAATTGTCTATATTATAATATATTAATGATTGTTCTTGACATAGTTAAACTGATTTATATTAAACAAGGATGACCATATTAAGTTTTTATAAATAAAGTGATTGTGTTTATGTCTTGATCTTAACCTTATGCGATAGACGAAGAATAATTCATTAATATAAAGTAATATTGTGATTCACGTCATACCGATGAAATTGTATTAATAAACTGCTGATAGATCTTATTAATTAGTAATACTTTGCGTAACCTTATGATTGTGTTGCTATGATGAAGATTTGCTTAAGCTTAAGCAATTTTCTACATTAGTAATTCACCAATAATAATAGCCAACAAGCAAATAGACATAAATAAATATAATAAGTTTAGTAAATAATAGTTTGAATAATTATAATCTTCTATCCAATTGAGTATTCTTAAGTTGTCCTGAAACTTATCTATTAGAATCTGTATCAAAATATAATTATGAATATGTTCGTTCGGAACTAAAACGCCCCCTATCTTGTATATTATTGTAAATTATTGTATATTATTTGTATATTATTGTAAATAGTTGTAATTAGGAATAAATAGATAATTAGTTATAAAATTAGAATCACGTTCCATGTGTTCGAACTTGGACTTACTTATAAAGCTATATTATACGAACAGGTTAATACTTGCCTGAATTGTGTGATAGTATTATTTAGTATTTCCTTAATTTAAAACTTGTGATTATAATTGCCTATACTTTCCACACATCAATTCGTCTAATAAACCATATTTTTGACGATTCGGCGAAATAAATCTAAGCCAATAAATGCTCGCCAGGTGTCCCAAATTATTCGTCGGTCAACATAAATTTCGTCGTTCAACCCATTAAATCACCGAAATACAATTTGTCCAAATTTGTGACACCCTCCAAATTAGGACTAGTGTTAGTTCCTAATCATAGTATTTATACATGTAATTAGTTATGTTTAGGGCTAATTATGTGTATCATTATGTGTATTGATATATGTTTATATAAATACACACGTACGCGATTTGGCTAAATCGTGCATTTTACTATCGGATGGATTCCGGTACATCTTAAATACGGACGTTGGTGAAACAAATTCTTAAAATAGATGAAATTATCTTAAGACATTATTAGTTATTAAATATTATGTTGATAATATTTAACAAGTGTTTCGTATCGTACAAAACTAATTGTACGCGACAAAAATGCGCGATTCGTGCCCGATACATGAAATAAATCCAAGTTACAATTTTATAACTCAAAACTAAGTATTTTGATATAAAACTTCCATTAAAAATATCGCGATTTAAATCATTAACGAAACACACGTATTAAAACATATAACGGTTAAATATACGTACAACGATCGAGTAAACGAACACCGCACGGAGCGCAAACTTGGGGAACAAAAGTTGAGACACCCACCTACTTGTGGGACCCATGAAAACCGGCCAAGAGGGAGGGGCATGGCCTCCCTCACCTCTTGCCTTGTTTGACCATAAATCAAACCAAACACACCTTTCCTCCATTCATGCACTCAATATTTCTCTCCCTCTACTTCCACACTCTCTCCCTCTTTCCCAATAGACCAAAACCGGCCACCACCCTTCCACCATAAGATCACCATCAAACCTCCTCATTTTACTAAACGGTTTGGAGCAAAACGTTTACGAGGTCACGAGCTACACTTTCATCTTTTCGGAATCTCCATACGACTCTCGTAAGCTTCCGACACCTTGAAACGACTTATATCATGTTTATTTACTTGTCTAGTTGACCATCTAGCTAGATAATGTCCAAAACTAAACTCGAATCACGTTTTTGAAACTTATATATATTTACACCAAACCGTCACAGAAAAATAGTCCACGAAATACATCATATAAAATCGTGTACTTTGAATTAGACCATGAGTAATATACCAAAATCTTTGTATTTTCGTTATCTACAACTTTCACGTTGAACACTTTTTCCAGAAATCTACGGATTTTTAGATATGAACCGATCTTGGAGACTGGTCTGTAATTTGTCGAAATATGTGTCCGGTTCCTTCGCGAATTTATTTACCCATCTAAATGAACTCCATAATTGCCGGAAAAATTACGTAATAGACTAGACACATAGTTGATCAACTGAGAATTTTCTTGAGAATTGATGTGGACTAGAAATGGTAGAAAATAAATGGTGAAACAAACCGACAAAACCGAAATCATAAAATCTTGAAGTTTTAGGATGCGTTTTAAAAACCAACACCTGGGGATAACTCTAACACGAACCAATAATTTTTATGAACTCTATTAACCATTTTAAGACTTGTGTAAAAGTCTCGGGTCAAACCGAGGTCGTTTGACCACAAACCCGAACTTGGAATAATGATCAGGTTCTAGTGTCGCTACGGGCTCAAATCCGATAGCGACACTAGCCCAATGTCGCCAAATCAAATCGTGTGTCGCCTTAGCGACACTAACCGAATGTCGCTACTATCAATTGAATGTCGCCTATAGCGACACTAAACCTAATGTCGCCGAAATTAATTTCAGTGTCGCCAAACTAGCGACACTTAACCTAGTGTCGCTACTTACAGACTTGGTAAATATTTTTAAGTGTCAAACACTTACTACATTCAAATCTTATCTGATGATACTCGTACATGATATACATATACTCTGTTAAGTATACAATACAATGAAACATATAATAATGATACTTTCAAATTATTATTACAAACTGTCACCAACGGGCCGTACATGTTTTCAAAACGCAAACAAACAAACCAAATGTATTTGGACATAACTAGTTATGTGAGCAACTAGCATAGGTAATCTTTTGAGATGCCTACTCACATATTAACCAACGCGCGTCTTGGACGCCCTTAGGTTACAGTCTTCGGACATCATTGCTTGGCAAAGCAACGCACATTTATTGAGATAAACGCATCAGACTCAGGTGAGTCTCATAGCCCCCATTTTACTAGTTTTTCACTCAGAGGTGTGATTCATTGCTCATTTTATTTACATGTGAACGCAAGTACAAAACAACGCTTTATACTACATGAGTTTCTCACAACTAATCATTTTAAAGTCCTGCACAACATAGTTTGCTAATACTTCTGTAGCGTGAATGTTAGTGTATGGTACCATATAGGATTAACAATCCTCGTCCGGGTTAGCAAGCACTAACGGGTCAAACGGACGCATTAGCATTTGGTCATGCCAGTTGTGACACCCGACCAATTAGGGCTAGAAATTTGCGCCTAATCATTTTGTAATACATGTAATTAGTTCCATGTTAGGCTAATTGTATGTATTATTACGTGTATTTTACAAATATACGCATTTACGCGATTCTATTTAATCGTGCATTTTATTATATCGGCCGAATTCCGATACATTAATACGGACGTTGGTGAACTCAAATATTAAATAATATGAAATTATTTAATAAACAAAAGGATTTTATAAATATTATTTCGATAATATTTCATAAGTATTTCGTATCGTATCAATTAAGTAATATGCGACCAAAACGCGTGAAACGCACCCGACAATCGAATAAATGTCAAAATATATTTTATAAGTTAAAATATATTATTTTGGATAGAAATTATTTAAGTGAAATATCGTATTTCAAACCGACAACAAAAAATGCTTAATTTAAACGTTACACGATAAATTAATCGTAACACGACTCCGCGAACCGCTACCGACACTTCACCATAACATTTTAATAAATGTTTCTAAGTAATAATAAGTATTACTCCGAGTTAAAAATATCAAAGTTTAAGCGTTACTCGAAAATACGTACGTATAATATTAAACATTTAATTTAACGTTTAAACAATCGGGTAAACGAACACGGGTATAATACCAAAGTTTGGAGACAAGATTTAACAAATCTTGCCTCCCTTTTTGACCAAATAAGCCAGCCAACATACCCCCTAGATTGGGGATCTTGTTTCCTCTTTTTGTTGACCATAACCACCACCACCATTTCCATTGTTCCTCATTCATCATATCTCTCACTCTCTCTACACTCTCTCACTAAAACACACACAAAAACACTCCCTTATTCCCTCTCTAGTCAGCCACCACCCTCCACCATTAACCACCATCTTCCACCACCTTCCACATGAAGAAAAAGCAAGGAGGAAGGAACTAGAAGGAAGATCAAGCACATCTCACTCATCTCTCTCTCTCTAGCCACGAATTTGGTATGAAACCCTAACTTTTCTCTCTATATTTTCGTGATTTACATATATATACATGTTATAATTTTCATTTAACAAGAAAATGTCCAAAATAAAGCTTAAAACACGTTTTTGTAAACACATATATGCTAACAGTTTTCTGACCGGAAAAACGTCTTCACTAAAATGACTATAACTTGAGTTGTAGGATGAATCAACGCATGAACTTTATACCAAAATCTTCGTGCGAATGTCTTGTACAAAAATTACTTCTATGGCCATCTCTGAAAATACACGGTTTTTAGTGTAGAGGCTAATCTTTGAGCCGAGGTCAGTTTCGGACCGTAACCGACCACTCTTCGTATTTATTTTCGTTTAAAATAGTAAACGAACATATAAAAATACCATAAAGTTCATAAATGAACATGACATATATAAGAACATGTTTGATTTTTCATGGGACTTGAATCGGATTAAAAAGTGGAGAAATCGGAAGTCGAATCAAGGGTAAAATCTGGAAAACAGAAACTCTAGGGACTGTTTTAGTCATTTTGTAAAAGTGGCACTTCGAGAGACCCACGAAACGTAACGACAACTTTTATAAACTTATTTTAACATATTAGGAGTTGTGTAAAAGTTTCGGGTCAAACGGTGGTCGTTTGACCACTTTCCCGAACTTGAACCCATGACATACGGACTAAACCTACATTCGGACACACATACACATTCGGAATTAAACTCAATCGGATATAAACTTTCGGACCAAGACACCTTTGGACTACGAACATTCGGACATAGATATATATATAAAAGTACTCACTTTCGGAAATGTATATGTGTATACTTTTATAGGTATACGAAATGATGAGACGCACAATAATAATACTTGAAACTATTATTACAAAAACCCACCAACGGGCCGTACATATTTACGAAATATAAACAATCCAAAACTAATCATTTGGACATTAATAGTTGAATGAGCAACTAGCATAGATGGTCTGTTAAGTCATCTAATCAATCAAAACCTTGCGCGTTTAATACGCCCGGCAGGTTCAATATCTAATCATTTATCAAAACCTTGCGCGTCTAAGACGCCCTGCAGGTTTCAGTCGATTGATCGACATCATTGTCTTGTGAATCATCATTTGTGCTTAATAGCATCTCATTAGACTCAGGTGAGTCTCATAGCCCCTCTTTTACTGTTTTTACACTAGGGGTTAGAATACATGCCTGTTTTGTTTTACATATGAACGCAAGTATCAAACATCGCTATATTCTACATGAGTTATTCATCTAATCATCATAAGTCCTCAATAGCATAGTTTGGTAATACTTTTTAGCGTGAATGTTAGTGTATGGTACCATATGGGACTGACAATCCCCGTCCGGGTCAGCAAGCACTGACTGGTCAAACGGACGCATTATCATTTGTTCATACGTGTGTTGATTAGGCATACACATAGAGGCACCCTCGCTCAGGCACTTAATTGTGATCCTGACACCTCAGTTAAGCTCAGACTATGTGCTCATGACAGTTATATACATCTTTATCATTTACTTATTTGTTTAATTACAAATATTCATATTAAATCTTGCGGTTCATTCAATATATCTTATCATTAAACCTGTGAGCTCACCAGCTTTATAGCTGACCTTTTAGCATGTATTCTCAGGTACTCAGCAGTAGTAGAACTGCCACTCAGGATGCCCATTAGTTCGAGTCGCATTCAGACATCAAGAGATTGTCATGCATTACTATATTTTGTATAATTTAGTTATGCCATAGAATCTCTATCATTTAACTCAAGGGCTTTTGTAAACTATATTATAACCGTGTAAAACCTTTATAATATCAATGTATTTGTAAACGACGCATGTAGTGGTCGTTCATTATTTATCTTATGTGCTTGTGATTATTGATTAGTCGCGCCCCGAACCGACCCGCTTCCGCATCATAATTTGGGGGTGCGATAGATTGGTATCACAGCCTAAGGTTATAGTGAACTAGGTTGCATGTAGTGGGCCTAGACTATGACTGTTAGGCAGTATTTCTGATTAGGTATAACTGTTTCAGGGATTACAGCATACGAATTTAATTTAACATAGCGTAGCTAACTATGTACAATTAAATACGGATGATGTAAGATCTGAAAGGGGTTATATTGAACCGGAATGCACTAGTTGACTCTGACCATGAGAGAATCGGGACTTTTAAATAATTATGTACTAGACACACATTAGGCTATTATGGTATATAGATATATATACATATATAGGCCTCAACGATGTTTTACTCTCAGGGCTATTATATATTGAAGATATATGAATAGACCTCATCCAATAACGTACTCGCTAACGCTTATCCGATAATATCACTTTCATTCGGACGAATTCCGAATCTCAATTCACTCATCCTCAATATTTCTCATAAACTTACGTTTAGAAATCATTGAAATACCCTCCGCTTGTATTCAACTCCGTTGTCTGTCAAAATATGATTATCACGTGTGCTGTTGTATATTACCCCATAAATATATATGTACATATGTGATATATCATGATTTGGTACAAACAACTCAGCCATTCTTTTTGTCTTTGTCAGAATCATGCCGCCAAAGAGGAATAGTTACAGTCAGGCAGAGCTCAACGCAGTTGTTGCTCGAGCTGTAGCAGAAGCCTTGGCTACTCGCGACTCTCGAAGGAGTGACGAGACAGTCAATACTACTCCTACTCCTGTCATCAAGCCTTGTTCCTACAAGGACTTTCTCAGCTACAAGCCACTGTACTTTAAGGGCATAGAAGGTGCTATTGGCTTAATCCGTTGGATGGAACGCATGGAATCTGTTTTCAGTCTCTGTAACTGTGCTGAAGACAGTAGAGTCAAGTTTGCTGCCTACACATTTCAAGAAGGTGCACTCACGTGGTGGAACACCCACGCAAACTCTGTTGGTGTCGAGCTCGCAAACCAACTTCCTTGGTCTGAATTGAAGAAAAAGCTGAAGGAGAAGTACTGTCGCGAGGAAGAACTACACCGGCTGGAAGTAGAGTTCTGGCAGCTGGCGGTACAGGGGAATGATATTGCTGAGTACACCACCAAGTTCCAGCAATTCGCTCTGTTGTGCCCAGGTTTGGTTGATACGGAAGGAAAAAGTATCAAGAAATACATCCGCGGCCTCCCGGAAAATATCCAGGGGAATGTCGCCTCAGCTCGACCAACCACCCTTGAAAGTGCTATCGGGATTGCACACGAACTCATGGCAATGATTGTTAGCCGTGAAATATCCACTACACCATCTGGTAACAACAAAAGAAAGTGGTCTGGAAACTCCACTCAAAATCACTCATCGTCCAAGAGGTCTGAGTGTGACAAGACCACCAACACTGGTTCTGGTTCCAGCAAAGGTTATACTGGGAGTAAACCGTTTTGTCCAAAGTGCCGCCGACATCATGATGGTCCTTGCGGTACACCCTGTGGAAAATGCCAAAGGTATGGGCATTTGGCCAAAGACTGCAGGTCTACCAATTCCAACACCAACACCACCACCAGCCAACCAAAATCCTGCTATGAGTGTGGAGATACCGGGCACTTTAGGAATGAGTGACCAAAGTTGAAGAACAAGGGTAGCAACACGGCAAAGGGAAGAGCCTTCGTTCTGAACTCAGGAGAGGCCCGTCAGGACCCGAATGTGGTCTCGGGTACGTTTCTTCTCAACAATCTTACTGCTTCTGTTCTGTTTGATACTGGTGCTGATAGGAGCTTCATATCAGATGAGTTTAGTCCATTGCTTAACATTGCCCCTATTGCTTTAGATGCTATGTACATTGTAGAGTTAGCTAATGGTAAACTCATAGAGACTGACAGTGTAATACCTAATTGCACTTTAAATCTATATGATGAGATCTTCTCTATCGACCTCATACCTGTCAAGATCGGAAGTTTCGACATCATCGTTGGCATGGACTGGTTGTCCAAACACCGCGCTGAAGTTGTCTGCTATGACAAAATCATCCGTATTCCTCTTGCCACCGGTAGTACTTTAATCATACAAGGGGAGATCGGTGGGACGAGAGTGAATATCATTTCCTACATGAAAACCCGAAAGTATTTGAGAAAGGGTTATCAGGCAATCCTCGCTCATGTCATATAGAAAAAGTCGGAAGAGAAACGACTTGAGGATGTGCCCATTGTTAGAGATTTTCCAGAAGTCTTTCCTGAAGACTTGCCTGGCCTTCCACCACCGAGACAAGTTGAGTTCTCAATCGACCTCGTGCCAGGGGCAGCACCTGTTGCACGAGCACCTTATCGTTTAGCCCCTTCAGAACATCAGGAGTTGTCTACTCAGTTGCAGGAACTCCTACATAAGGGATTCATTAGACCGAGTTCTTCACCATGGGGAGCTCCGGTATTGTTTGTGAAAAAGAAAGACGGTTCATTCAGGATGTGTATCGACTATAGAGAGTTGAACAAATTGACCGTCGAGAACCGTTACCCACTTCCTCGCATTGATGACCTATTCGACCAACTTCAAGGATCAAGTTTCTATTCGAAGATAGATCTAAGATCAGGTTATCATCGGTTACGAGTTCGTGACATCGACATTCCAAAGACTGCCTTCCGAACTCGCTATGGGCATTACGAGTTTCAAGTGATGCCATTTGGTCTGACAAACGCACCAGCGGTATTCATGGACCTCATGAACCGAGTGTGTAAACCATATCTCGACAAGTTTGTCATTGTCTTCATCGATGACATTCTTATTTACTCGCGCAATGAACAGGAACATGCGCAACACCTCAAAACCATCCTAGAGCTTCTTAGACTCGGACAGTTGTATGCTAAGTTCTCCAAGTGTGAGTTCTGGATGCAAACTGTTCAATTCCTTGGTCATGTGATTGATAGTCAAGGAATTCACGTTGACCCATCGAAGATCGAGGCTATCAAGTGCTGGCAAGCACCGACAACGCCGACCGAAGTACGCCAATTTTTAGGACTGGCAGGATAGTATCGGCGTTTCATTGAAAATTTCTCCAAAATAGCTCAACCTATTACAACACTAACTCAGAAGGAAAAGAAGTTCGATTGGACTGATAAACAAGAGTCAGCATTTCAGCTATTGAAGGAAAAACTTTGCAGTGCACCAATTCTATCATTACCCGAAGGCAACAAAGACTTCGTGGTATACTGCGATGCCTCACACCAAGGTCTTGGTTGCGTGTTGATGCAACAAGACAAGGTTATAGCCTACACCTCCCGACAACTCAAAGTTCACGAGAAGAACTACACAACTCATGATCTCGAATTAGGATCCGTAGTGTTCGCACTCAAAATCTGGAGACACTATCTGTATGGCACAAAATGTACCATTTTCACTGATCATAAGAGTCTCCAACACATATTTGATCAGAAGGATCTTAACATGAGGCAACGTCGCTGGGTCGAGTTGCTCACCGATTATGACTGCGAGATCAAGTACCATCCGGGCAAAGCAAATGTAGTTGCCGATGCCCTAAGTCGAAAAGAGCGCACAAAACCACTTCGAGTCCGAGCCCTTAGTATAACCATCCATAATGATCTAATCATTCAAATTCTCGCTGCTCAACTCGAAGCATTGAAACCCGAAAACATCAAAGATGAGGCCTTGCGAAATATGGAGAATCAGTTCGAAATCAAACCCAATGGAGTCAAATACTTCGCAAACCGGATCTGGTTACCCAAGTTCGGAAATCTTCGAGACTTAGTGATGGATGAAGCTCACAAGTCCAAATATTCTATACATCCTGGATCTGACAAGATGTATCATGGCATCAAGGGATCATACTGGTGGCCAAACATGAAAGCAGAGATTGCCACGTATGTCAGCAAGTGCCTCACATGCTCTAAGGTCAAAGCAGAGTATCAGAAACCCACCGGCTTACTTCAACAGCCGGACATTCCTCAGTGGAAATGGGAGAAAATTTCTATGGATTTCATCACTAAACTCCCGAAAACATCAAGTGGTTACGATACTATCTGGGTAATAGTTGATCGTCTAACCAAATCTTCTCACTTCCTTGCCATGAAGGAAACCGACAAAATGGAACGTCTCACACGAATCTATTTGAAGGAGATCGTATCCCGACACGGCATTCCAATCTCAATTATCTCTGATAGAGACAGCCGATTCACATCTAACTTTTGGCAATCATTGCAAAAGTCATTGGTTACTCGTTTAGATATGAGTACAACCTATCATCCACAAACCGATGGCCAAAGTGAAAGAACCATCCAAACACTTGAAGATATGCTACGCGCCTGTGTAGTTGATTTCGGTGCAAATTGGGAGCATCATTTGCCTTTGTGCGAATTTTCATACAACAACAGCTACCACACCAGCATCAAGGCAGCACCTTTTGAGGCATTGTACGGTCGGGAGTGCCGATCGCCTATCTGTTGGACCGAAGTGGGGACAGCCAACTCACTGGTCCTGAAATCATTCATGAAACCACCGAGAAGAGCGTTGGTATCCAACAACGGCTGAAGGCCGCACGTGATCGTCAGAAGAGTTATGCTGACATGAGTCGCAAGCATCTCGAGTTCCAAGTTGGGGATCGAGTATTGCTCAAAGTATCACCTTGGAAAGGTGTTATCCGTTTTGGCAAACGTGGGAAGTTAAACCCTATATACGTTGGACCTTTTGAGATTCTCGAGAGCATTGGTCCAGTCGCATATCGTTTGCAGTTACCATCCGAGCTTAGTAGCGTGCATCCCACATTTCACATTTCTAACCTTAAGAAATGCCTGTCTGATGAGACGCTCATTATTCCTCTAGATGAGATTTAAATCGATGATAAACTTCATTTTATCGAGACACCAGTGGAGATCATGGACCGTGAGGTCAAACAGCTTAAGCAAAGTCGTATCCCAATTGTCAAAGTTCGGTGGAATTCGCGGCGTGGTCCGGAATTCACCTGGGAACGGGAAGACCAGATGCGACACAAGTATCCACATTTATTTTCAGACTCCACTCACACGCCGACTTCGAGCTGAATTTCGGGACGAAATTACAAGGGGAGAATGTGACCCGACCAATTAGGGCTAGAAATTTGCGCCTAATCATTTTGTAATACATGTAATTAGTTCCATGTTAGGCTAATTGTATGTATTATTACGTGTATTTTATAAATATACGCATTTACGCGATTCTATTTAATCGTGCATTTTATTATATCGGCTGAATTCCGATACATTAATACGGACGTTGGTGAACTCAAATATTAAATAATATGAAATTATTTAATAAACATAGTGATTTTCTAAATATTATTTCGATAATATTTCATAAGTATTTCGTATCGTATCAATTAAGTAATATGCGACCAAAACGCGTGAAACGCACCCGACAATCGAATAAATGTCAAAATATATTTTATAAGTTAAAATATATTATTTTGGATAGAAATTATTTAAGTGAAATATCGTATTTCAAACCGACAACAAAAAACGCTTAATTTAAACGTTACAAGATAAATTAATCGTAACACGACTCCGCGAACCGCTACCGACACGTCACCATAACATTTTAATAAATGTTTCTAAGTAATAATAAGTATTACTCCGAGTTAAAAATATCAAAGTTTAAGCGTTACTCGAAAATACGTACGTATAATATTAAACATTTAATTTAACGTTTAAACAATCGGGTAAACGAACACGGGTATAATACCAAAGTTTGGAGACAAGATTTAACAAATCTTGCCTCCCTTTTTGACCAAATAAGCCAGCCAACATACCCCCTAGATTGGGGATCTTGTTTCCTCTTTTTGTTGACCATAACCACCACCACCATTTCCATTGTTCCTCATTCATCATATCTCTCACTCTCTCTACACTCTCTCACTAAAACACACACAAAAACACTCCCTTATTCCCTCTCTAGTCAGCCACCACCCTCCACCATTAACCACCATCCTCCACCACCTTCCATATGAAGAAAAAGCAAGGAGGAAGGAACTAGAAGGAAGATCAAGCACATCTCACTCATCTCTCTCTCTCTAGCCACGAATTTGGTATGAAACCCTAACTTTTCTCTCTATATTTTCGTGATTTACATATATATACATGTTATGATGTTCATTTAACAAGAAAATGTTCAAAATAAAGCTTAAAACACGTTTTTGTAAACACATATATGCTAACAGTTTTCTGACCGGAAAAACGTCTTCACTAAAACGACTATAACTTGAGTTGTAAGATGAATCAACGCATGAACTTTATACAGAAATCTTCGTGTGAATGTCTTGTACAAAAATTACTTCTATGGCCATCTCTGAAAATACACGGTTTTTAGTGTAGAGGCTAATCTTTGAGCCGAGGTCAGTTTCGGACCGTAACCGACCACTCTTCGTATTTATTTTCGTTAAAAATAGTAACCCAGCATATAAAAATACCATAAAGTTCAGAAATGAACATGACATATATAAGAACATGTGTGATTTTTCGTGGGACTTGAATCGGACTAAAAAGTGGAGAAATCGGAAGTCGAATCAAGGGTAAAATCTGGAAAACAGAAACTCTAGGGACTGTTTTAGTCATTTTGTGAAAGTGGCACTTCGAGAGACCCACGAAACGTAACGACAACTTTTATATACTTATTTTAACATATTAGGAGTTGTGTAAAAGTTTCGGGTCAAACGGTGGTCGTTTGACCACTTTCCCGAACTTGAACCCATGACATACGGACTAAACCTACATTCGGACACACATACACATTCGGAATTAAACTCAATCGGATATAAACTTTCGGACCAAGACACCTTTGGACTACGAACATTCGGACATAGATATATATATAAAAGTACTCACTTTCGGAAATGTATATGTGTATACTTTTATAGGTGTACGAAATGATGAGACGCACAATAATAATACTTGAAACTATTATTACAAAAACCCACCAACGGGCCGTACATATTTACAAAATATAAACAATCCAAAACTAATCATTTGGACATTAATAGTTGAATGAGCAACTAGCATAGATGGTCTGTTAAGTCATCTAATCAATCAAAACCTTGCGCGTTTAATACGCCCGACAGGTTCAATATCTAATCATTTATCAAAACCTTGCGCGTCTAAGACGCCCTGCAGGTTTCAGTCGATTGATCGACATCATTGTCTTGTGAATCATCATTTGTGCTTAATAGCATCTCATTAGACTCAGGTGAGTCTCATAGCCCATCTTTTACTGTTTTTACACTAGGGGTGAGAATACATGCCTGTTTTGTTTTACATATGAACGCAAGTATCAAACATCGCTATATTCTACATGAGTTATTCATCTAATCATCATAAGTCCTCAATAGCATAGTTTGGTAATACTTTGTAGCGTGAATGTTAGTGTATGGTACCATATGGGACTGACAATCCCCGTCCGGGTCAGCAAGCACTGATTGGTCAAACGGACGCATTATCATTTGTTCATACGTGTGTTGATTAGGCATACGCATAGAGGCACCCTCGCTCAGGCACTTAATTGTGATCCTGACACCTCAGTTAAGCTCAGACTATGTGCTCATGACAGTTATATACATCTTTATCATTTACTTATTTCTTTAATTACAAATATTCATATTAAATCTTGCGGTTCATTCAATATATCTTATCATTAAACCTGTGAGCTCACCAGCTTTATAGCTGACCTTTTAGCATGTATTCTCAGGTACTCAGCAGTAGTACAACTGCCACTCAGGATGCCCATTAGTTCGAGTCGCATTCAGACATCAAGAGATTGTCATTCATTACTATATTTTGTATAATTTAGTTATGCCATAGAATCTCTATCATTTAACTCAAGGGCTTTTGTAAACTATATTATAACAGTATAAAACCTTTATAATATCAATGTATTTGTAAACGACGCATGTAGTGGTCGTTCATTATGTATCTTATGTGCTTGTGATTATTGATTAGTCGCGCCCCGAACCGATCCGCTTCCGCATCATAATTTGGGGGTGCGACACCAGTGTAGATTAGGCACTCGTGGGGAGGCACCCTCTATCAGGTCCTTGAATGTGGATCCTGACACCTCAGTTAAGCTCAGACTATGTGCTCATGGCTGTATATACATCATTTATTTGCTTGATTGCAAATTATTATATTAAATCTTGCGGTTCATACGATATGTTTTGACATACAAACCTGTGAGCTCACTAGCTTTTAGCTGACCATTTTTAGCATATATCACAGGTACTCAGCAGTAGGTTGGACTGCCCATCAGGATACTTTTAGCTCGAGTCATCATGCAAATATTAGAGATTTTCTTGCATTATTATATTTTGTAAAAGTAATTATGTATTGAAATCTCTTATATTCAGAACACGGGCTATTGTAATAGCTTCAGCTGATGTAAACATTTAAACGTATCAATGTATTTTGTTAAATGACGCATATAGAGTCGTTCATTATATATCTTTATGCTATGATTACCGTATTAGTCGTGCCCCGACCCGAATCACTTCTGCATCATAATTTGGAGGTGCCACAGATTGGTATCAGAGCCTACGGTTATAGTGAACTAGGTTGCATTTAGTGGGCCTAGACTATGACCGTTAGGCAGTATTTCCTTATTAGGCATGACTAGTTCAGGGATTACATCATACGAGTTTAATTTAACATAGCCTGATCAACAATGTACAATTAAATAAAAATGATGTAAGGTCTGAAATGGTTATGTTGAACGGGGATACACTAGTTGACTCTGACCACGAGAGAAACGGGACTATTACTTGTTTGTGCTAGACACTCTAGGCTATATTATATGAGATATATGAATATAGGCCTCATTTGTTAAACGTTCTTGCCACAGAAAATGGCAGACATCACTAATGTAGCACCGACCGACTCCACTACCGAGACAGCCTCTGTTCCTGTCTCACCAACGCGGGAATCTCCCGAACCTCTTTATTACATAACTGGAGAAGCCCGAGTGATACGTACTCGCCAAAGGGGTACCGGATCATCTCAAGCAAACCCTTACACAAATCCTGCTGCTAACACCACCTCTGGTACATGCCGTCCGGCATACGCTCGTAGATGGGACTGGTTACCCACAACCTTAAACACTTTGAAACGCCCAAAAATAATTATTTTTATTTATTTTATTTTTTTATAACACGTATAACCTAGATTTCATTAGGTCCCATTTATTAACACTACACAATTTAAACTATTACTGAACTCGAATAACTCAATTATATAAGCTGAAACAAAATTCTACAAAAACAAGGTTACCCGCCGAGTAATTGAAGTACCCACCGGGTACTTAGTGAAACAGCCGGGTGAACACAAAAGCAACCGGGTAATTTACCAAAAATGTTAACAGAAACAAAAGTTCGTTTGAAGGCTGTAGAAACAGCCGGTTTCTATTTAGAGCAGCCAATTTCGACGAGTACCCGCCGGGTACATGTACTACCCGGCGGGTAGTACCGTATTCCAGCAGATCTGCATACTAAATACTAATTATCAAACCCAATTTCAATTGTGCATAACTTTTGACACGGATGTTATTATGACCTGAAATTTGGTACACACGTCCACTATAACGTTATCTAACTTTCACTTTAGACACTTTTTCAAATCTACTAAAAACGACAAATCTGAAAGTATGATCAGTTTTTAACCCAAAACGCCACTTTTTCTTGACGAGTCAAAATACAAATCTCATAGAATCTGACCAAAACACTTTGCACTCTTATTCCACATCTCAAAACAAGTCTAAAGCATATTCCAATAGTACCATAACACTAATTCGTATAAACATAGTGTAAAAGCATTCTTTTAACCCAAATCAACACCCTTTGACCCATTTTACTAATTAACACTATTCTGACCAAAACATCACCCACTACTAATCAAATTTGACTATTTCAACATAATTATCCATACTTCGACTTCCATTCACTCAATCATACTAACTTTGACACTTTGACATTATTTCACTCATTTAACCACAACAACAATACTTACTTACATATATGCTTCAAAACATCTCAAAACACATACATATTTAACTTCACACCATAGTTGACTTTCAAAGTCAACAAACCATTAAACAAAAGACACGTTTTATATTTGACTTTCAAAAACCTTGACTCGTGGGCGTATTACACAAGCTATATTCAAAATGATAATTAAAGGAGAAAGACTTGCAACTCACTACTAGCAAGCCATCCACGCTAATCCTTCTTAATCCCTTTCCTTTCTCTTTGATCCGGTTTACCTAAAAACCTGAAACAACTAAAGGGGTAAGCTTAAAAGCTTAGTGAGCATATAAGCAGTCAAATGAATAATTCACAAAATCACATAACATATAACCATTAACAATTTTCCACTTATCTGTTCAAACAATTAATCACTGGGCAATTGTAGAGATTTCTCTGTATTCCGTTCGGATCCGCGGTCCAATAGATAAAAATAGTGCATAACACCTATTTCGTAACAATCATTTATTTCGTAACAATCAAATGTCTACACTATTGCTCAATCCACATAAGCCACATAATCCCACATACTTATCACAATATCAAACAACAACACTTAACAGCGAATCTCAATGCAAGATACGAGTACAAGATACCAATGTAAGAAATAAGTGTAAGAAACAAGCATAATCCACTTGATTGTATGAACCTCTTGCTCGTAAGCAATCTGGAACATACAACCATTACCCATTTAACCCCCATATCACTCACCTTGAGTTTCCAAAGCAAAATAAGCCATTCAAAAGCGAATATGATGCTCCTTGTAGTCGACACCTAAGAATTGACACATAATCGTATATAACACATTTAAAATCTATCAACTATCTTAATTCACCAAATCATATTCATTAACTTATAATCACATTAGGTTAATCAAGTTTAACTTACAATTATCCTTCCATCATAATATTCATATCTCCCATGAGTTGGTTAAATTCAACTTTTAATCACACTAGACATAATCTCACATTTCTTTGTCATCTTTAATTCAATGATCTCGCTACTCATTTAATCATTTTGCTTACGATTTAAACATCATTATATCATCATCATCATCAACCCCTTTTTCACCAATTGAAAATACACCTAATTATAAAACTCAACACTTCCTACACATCTTGATCATATTTCAATATCATAATAATAATATATCTACTATTTCAACTACCATTAACTTGATTATAGCTAATTCATTAAGCTTTAATATTTCTCTACTTTGTGTTCATGAAGAACACTTATCAAATTCCATTAATTCAATAACAACCACCTAAACATTATCAAACCCATATCATATTACTTTTAATCATCTTTTCCAACTATTATTCAAGTTAATTATCCTACACATGCTAATATTAACATAATCTAGCATGAACCCTAATTCATAATATCACCTTATTTGTTGAATCAAAGCTAATAATCACAATTTTTATACTTTTAACTCTATATTTCATGTATTTCTTATTAAAACATCATAACAACACTTTATTAACATCATTAATCATACTTCTAATCAAATTACATCAATTTACACTATTTTAGCAAAACCTCCATATTTACCCCAAGAACACAAGTGATAATTTCATCACTTTCAACTTGTAATATGATTACTAATAGCTATTACTTCATCAATTAACATAAACTCTATGATTACAAACCCTAATTTCGTATTTAATTTAACCAATTTCTACAAACCCCAAAAGCTAGGTTTAAAAGATAGAGAAATTACTTACAATGATTAGAAGAACGTAAGAAATGATGAAAGAAATTGATAATCCAAAGATTTCTAGCTTGAATCAAGATTTGTGTTTGAGTTTAGGGAGTTGGTTTGAGGTCCTGCGATTTTCTCAAGCTTCTGTTATGTTTCAGGAAGATTTTAGAACAATATAGGAAAACCACTGGCATCACACGCATGTACCTATCTATTTAATTTAATTCCTTTATTTCGTACAGTCTGAAACTGGTAAACCATTTACGTTTTCTGTTGTATCATGAATTTAAATAACCATACTTCATAATAAATATATATCCGCGTACGAAAATAATTTTCTGAAATTTGGGATGTTACACACTTGGAGGTCTGAGGAGGAAATCCAAATTCTACTAACCCCATGGACATCTCTCTATACACCCAGGAACCAACACATCACTCTGTACCAGTGTTAGCCGCCCGATTACACCGTCATGAGGCAAGACTTGAGAGCTTGGAACGGGAACAATACATAGTACAAATATACTGGTTACGCCAATCACACGACCGCATTGCACAACTTTACCAAGAACAGGAAGACATGACGCGTACTCTAGAAATGGTTCATCAACAAGTGATCGACGACAGGGGAGCGGTCGATCTCTTACAAGCAAGGCTGGAAGAATGTGAGCAACGCTCGCAAGAAGATGAAGAATACACTCGAATGCTGGAACAACGACTAACTTTGGCCGAAAATAACGCCAGACAAACTAGCAGACGTGTAGGAACTGTGGACCGACTTGTCACCCTAATGGTACGAATAAACCTGCGTCAAGATTAGTGTAGTCTTTATCTTGTAATCCGTTAACTATCTATGTAGAACTCATGTAATTCGGCCGGATGTAACAATTCCCGGTATCTTTTGGTAAACTTTAATTTCGGTAATCTTTTGAAATCCCTATGTTCTGTATCTTTCGAATCTCGTATCTTGTACCCAACTTTGTTATCTAATGGAATATGAATATCACTTCGTGCTGTTGTATATTACCCTCCTATATATATGCATGTGTGATATATCATAACCGTTACACAATTGACTTACATATCTTTTCTCTTTGTTTATTTAAGCATTATGCCTCCGAGACGATCGTTTAGTCAAGATGATGTCGACCGACTTGTTGCTCAAGGGGTAGTTGATGCTTTCCCATAAACCTCATACCTGTCGAGATCGGAAGTTTCGACATCATTGTTGGCATGGACTGGTTGTCCAAGCATCGAGCTGAAATCGTCTGTTATGACAAAATTGTCCGTATTCCTCTCGTCACCGGTGGTACTTTAATCATACAAGGGGAGATCGGTGGGACGAGATTGAATATCATATGGTGTATGAAAACCCGCAAATACCGTAGAAAGGGGCATCAGGCAATCCTTGCACACGTCATGGAGAAAAAGTCGGAGGAAAAGCGACTTGAGGAGGTGCCCATTGTTCGAGACTTTCCAGAAGTCTTTCCCTAAGAACTACCTGGTATACCCCCACCTAGACAGGTTGAGTTCTCAATCGAACTCGTGCTAGGTGCTGCACCTGTGGCACGGCACCTTATCGCTTAGCCCTAATCTGAACTTCAGGAGTTGTCCACTCAGTTACAGGAACTCCTGGATAAGGGATTCATTCGACCGAGTTCCTCACCTTGGGGAGCCCCGGTCCTTTTCGTGAAAAAGAAGGACGGTTCTTTCCGCATGTGCATCGATTATAGGGAACTGAACAAGTTAACTGTAAAGAACCGTTATCCACTTCCACGCATTGATGACTTGTTTGACCAACTTCGGAGGTCGAGTTTTTATTCAAAAATCAATCTACGGTCAGGTTATCATCAACTCCGAGTTCGTGACACCGACATCTCGAAAACTGCTTTCCGAACTCGCTACGGGCATTATGAGTTTCAAGTGATGCCTTTCGATTTAACCAACGCACCGGCTGTATTCATGGACCTTATGAATCGGGTGTGCAAACCCTATCTTGACAAGTTTGTCATTGTCTTAATAGATGACATCCTTATCTACTCGCGCAACGAGCAAGAACATGCACAACATCTGAAAACCATCCTAGAACTACTTAAACACGAGGAGTTATATGACAAATTCTCTAAGTGTGAGTTCTGGATGCAAACCGTTCAATTCCTTGGACACGTGATCGATAGTCAAGGAATTCATGTTGATCCATAAAAAATCGAGGCTATCAAAAACTGGCAAGCACCTATAACTCCAACCGAAGTACGCCAATTCTTGGGATTGGCGGGGTATTATAGTCGGTTCATCGAAATTTTTTCCAAAATAGCCCAACCTATCACGACACTGACTCAGAAAGAAAAGAAGTTCGATAGGACTGTTAAACAAGAGTCAGCATTCCAGCTATTGAAACACAAGCTTTGCAGTGCTCCTATTCTATCATTACCCGAAGGCAACGATGACTTCGTGGTCTACTGCGATGCTTCTCACCAAGGTCTCGGTTGCGTGTTGATGCAACGAGACAAGGTCATAGCCTACGCTTCCCGACAACTCAAAGTTCACGAGAAAAACTACACGACTCACGACCTCGAGCTGGGGGCCGTGGTGTTCGCACTTAAAATCTGGAGACACTATCTCTATGGTACTCGAAGTATCATATTTACCGATCACAAAAGTATCCAACACATATTCGATCAAAAGGATCTGAACATGAGGCAAAGTCGATGGGTCAAGTTGCTTACCGAATACGATTGTGAAATCAAGTACCATCCAGGCAAAGCGAATGTTGTCGCCGATGCCTTAAGTCAAAAAGAACGCACGAAACCTCTTCGAGTCCGAGCACTCGTCATGAACATTCACAACAATCTTGTTGCTCAAATCTTCGATGCTCAACTTGAAGCACTCAAACTAGAAAACATCATAAATGAAGCCTTACGAGGCATAGACAAACATATCGAGA
The DNA here is from genome assembly GCA_949592205.1 of Helichrysum umbraculigerum. NCBI lineage: Eukaryota > Viridiplantae > Streptophyta > Magnoliopsida > Asterales > Asteraceae > Helichrysum > Helichrysum umbraculigerum. Next base: position 69,899,174 of record CATIUR010000003.1, read on the forward strand.
CCAAACCTAACGGTACTCGACAATTCTCTAACCGAATATGGTTACCTAGCTTCGGCAACTTACGAGATTTGGTGATAGACGAAGCTCACAAATCACGCTATTCTATACATCTTGGATCTGACAAGATGTATCACGGTATCAAGGAACTATACTGGTGGCCTAACATGAAAGCTGACATAGCCACGTATGTCGGAAAATGCTTAACATGTTCTAAGGTCAAGGCCGAGTACCAGAAACCCTCCGGATTGCTCCAACAACCGGAAATCCCTCAATGGAAATGGGAGCAGATCTCCATGGACTTCATCACGAAACTTCCAAAAACATCTAGCGGTTGCGATACCATTTGGGTGATCGTAGACCGGCTCACAAAATCTGCTCATTTCCTCGCTATCAAAGAAACTGACAAGATGGAACGTCTCACACAAATCTATCTGAAAGAGATTGTATCCCGACATGGCGTTCCTATCTCGATTATCTATGACAGGGATAGTCAGTTCACTTCTCACTTTTGGCAATCATTACAGAAATCATTAGGTACTCGTCTGGATATGAGTATTGCATATCATCCACAGACCGACGGCCAAAGTGAACGTACAATTCAAACACTGGAAGATATGCTACGAGCATGCGTAGTTGATTTCGGTGCGAACTGGGAAAAACATTTACCATTGTGCGAGTTTTAGTACAACAACAGCTACCATACCAGTATTGGAGCTGCACCGTTCGAGGCACTATACGGTCGTAAGTGCCGGTCACCTATCTGTTGGACCGAAGTGGGAGACAGCCAACTCACCGGTCCGGAAATCATACATTAAACCACCGAGAAAATTGTTGGCATCCAAAACCGACTCAAAGCTGTATGTGATCATCAGAAAAGTTATGCTGATGTGAGACGCAAACATCTCGAGTTCCAGGTTGGGGATCGAGTACTACTCAAAGTATCACCTTGAAAAGGTGTCATTCGTTTCGGAAAACTCAGGAAATTGAATCCTAGGTACATTGGGCCTTTTGAAATCCTGGAAAGGATTGGTCCAGTGGCATATCGATTGCAGCTGCCACCCGAGCTCAGCAGCGTGCATCCCACATTTCACATTTCTAATCTTAAGAAATGCCTGTCTGATGAGACACTTGTCATTCCTCTCGACGAAATCCGCATTGATGACAAACTTCATTTCGTCGAGGAACCAGCAGAAATCATGGACCGTGAGGTCAAATAACTCAAACAAAGTCGTATTCTGATTGTTAAAGTCAGGTGGAATTCGCAGCGTGACCCGGAATTCACTTGGGAACGGGAAGACCAAATGCGATTCAACTACCCACAGTTATTCACAGACTCTACACCACCCACGACTTGAGCTAAATTTCGGGACGAAATTCTCATAACAAGGGGAGAATGTGACACTCGTCAAATTAGAACTAGTATTAGTCCTAATCATAGTATTTATACATGTAATTAGTTATGTTTAGGGCTAGTTATGTGTATCATTATGTGTATTGATATATGTTTATATAAATACATACGTACGCGATTTGGCTAAATCGTGCATTTTACTATCGGATGGATTCCGGTACATCTTAAATACGGACGTTGGTGAAACAAATTCTTAAAATAGATGAAATTATTTTAAGACATTATTAGTTATTAAATATTATGTTGATAATATTTAACAAGTGTTTCGTATCGTACAAAACTAATTGTACGCGACAAAAACGCGCGATTCGCGCCCGATACATGAAATAAATCCAAGTTACATTTTTATAACTCAAAACTAAGTATTTTGATATAATACTTTCATTAAAAATATCGGGATTTAAATCATTAACGAAACACACGTATTAAAACGTATAACAGTTAAATATACGTACAACGATCGAGTAAACGAACACCGCACGGAGCGCAAACTCGGGGAACAAAAGTTGAGACACCCACCTACTTGTGGGACCCATGAAAACCGGCTAAGAGGGAGGGGCATGGCCTCCCTCACCTCTTGCCTTGTTTGACCATAAATCAAACCAAACACACCTTTCCTCCATTCATGCACTCAATCTTTCTCTCCCTCTACTTCCACACTCTCTCCCTCTTTCCCTCTAGACCAAAACCGGCCACCACCCTTCCACCATAAAACCACCATCAAACCTCCTCATTTAACTAAACGGTTTGGAGCAAAACGTTCACGAGGTCACGAGCTACACTTTCATCTTTTCGGAATTTCCATACGATTCTCGTTAGCTTCCGACACCTTGAAATGACTTATATCATATTTATTTACTTGTCTAGTTGACCATCTAGCTAGATAATGTCCAAAACTAAACTCTAATCACGTTTTTGAAACTTATATATATATTTACACCAAACCGTCACAGAAAAACAGTCCACGAAATAAATCATATAAAATCGTGTACTTTGAATTAGACCATGAAAAGCGTACCGAAATCTTCATATTTTCGTTATCTACAACTTTCATGTTGAACACTTTTTCCAGAAATCTACAGATTTTAAGCTATGAACCGATCTTGGAGACTGGTCTGAAATTTGTCAAAATATGTGTTCGATTCCTTCGCGAATTTATTTACCCATCTAAATGAACTCCATTATTTCCGGATAAATTACATAATAGACTAGACACATAGTTGATCAATTGAGAATTTTCTTGAGAATTGATGTGGACTAGAAATTGTAGAAAATAAATGACGAAACAAACCGACAAAACCGAAATCATAAAATCTTGAAGTTTAGGATGCGTTTTAAAAACCGACACCTCGGGATAACTCTGACACGAACCGATATATTTTATGAACTCTATTAACCATTTTAAGACTTGTATAAAATTCTCGGGTCAAACCGAGGTCGTTTGACCACAAACCCGAACTTGAAATAATGATCAGGTTCTAGTGTCGCTACGGGCTCAAATCCGATAGCGACACTAGCCCAATGTCGCCAAATCAAATCGTGTGTCGCCTTAGCGACACTAACCGAATGTCGCTACTATCAATTGAATGTCGCCTATAGCGACACTAAACCTAATGTCACCGAAATTAATTTTAGCGTCGCAAAACTAGCGACACTTAACCTAGTGTCGCTACTTACAGACTTGGTAAATATTTTTAAGTGTCAAACACTTACTACATTCAAACCTTATCCGATGATACTCGTACATGATATACATATACTCTGTTAAGTTTACAATACAATGAAACATATAATAATGATACTTTCAAATTATTATTACAAACTGTCACTAACGGGTCGTACATGTTTTCAAAACGCAAACAAACAAACCAAATGTATTTGGACATAACTAGTTGTGTGAGCAACTAGCATAGGTAATCTTTTGAGAGCCTACTGTAACATCCTCTCCAGTGGCCTGGTAATTTCTAATTTGAATTGATTATTTAATTGTGTTAGAAATTATGTGATATATTTTTGTTAATTTTGAAACTTGGATAAATAAGTCCCAGGACTTATTGTGTATAGTAAATTATTGTTTGTTTTAATTTGCTATAGTTAACGGTACCATAAAATAAGTTTTTCGCGATTAGTATTTAGGTACCAGACAATAGATTAAAGACGGGCATAAAATACCCGAAATAATTGAAGTTTGTTAAACGAGGAGGCCGACATATGCAATATCACTTTCCCAAAATTTTGAGAGTTCTTTCAAACTTATTATCTCCTCTCTAGAACTCAAAATTTAAATCAAGAACCTTAAACAAGATTAGGAAGAATTGAAGCTGTGATTGTGTGATCATAAATTCATCATCTTCTTGTCACCATCATCTTCTTCATAGTGTAAGTATATCTATTCCAAGAAACCAAGGTTAATGGTGAAATTGTCAATTGAGTAAATTTTTGAGTTGCTTATGAAGATTATTGATGTTATATGATGATTGTGAACTGATTATTATAGCTAGAATTAGTGAATTCATGTTCTTGAATTGTGAATTAGGATTCAAGAAGATGAATCAAATGGGTTTATGATTTTAGCATGAAATTGGTAATACTTGATGTTAATTGAAGTTATATGTATTTATATGATGTTCCTTTGGTATTAGAATGTTGGTAATATCTATTTGGTAACTGAGTTTTTAGATGATTGAGTTTTGGTTTGAGCTGACCATTTGCAGGTCTGTACTTGAGCTGAAATACGCACAAACGCGATCCCAAACCCTAGCCAGGATCGTGTTCAGTAGTTATAAATTGGCTCAGTCGAATTTTATTCAGTGGAACGCGATCCAGCCCTCGTTCCCGGATCACGTTGCCAAGTGTTATTCTGTCGCAGAATGTTTTCCTTCTGTGTAACGCGATCCCACCAACTCTCTCCTGGATCGCTTTTGTCTGTTTTAATTTGATAATTGTGTTAACTTGTAAACTTGAATGTATACCATATATATATATATATATATATATATATATATATATATATATATATATATATATATATATATATAATATGGTTACTTATGTGTGAATTGATTAATAATGTGAATACTAATGTAATGTGTTTATTTACATAAGTACTAATTGTTAATCACAAGTTACTAACTTGTTGTTGTGTGATGTTTCAGACACACCAATGACTCAGTGAGTAGAATCTGAGTGTTACGACTTCTGAGGTATCGGTGAGTGGATTTAGAACTCACCTTTTGATTTGGTTGTAACTGTTTGGTTACCACAAATGAACGTAGATATATTGTTGAATTATTTAATTGATATTGTTGATTGTAAATCTACGTGCTATGTGTGGCCTTCGGGCATCAGTTGTTAATGAGGTCAACGGGTTGAATTGGTTTGTTGGGCTAGTTGGTTGTTGTGTGAATTACACAGGGTCTTGCTTCATTTGTTGTGTGTATAGAACATGTGTTTGAGTATGGTAACCACTAGCTATCGGTCTCATCCGTTATGGCTATACGGATATGGTTGGATAAGTGTTCTGGGGTATGTTTACGGTTGTTTGGTGTAAACAAGTAGTTAAGCTAAGTTAATTAGTGTGTGATGAATTCATTCACTTAGCTTTGTGCTAATCCCTCATTTTACTTCCTGCAGGTTTATTTTGGGATGTGGGTAGCAGGAAGGGTGTGCTCGTGGAGCAAGGAAAGTTTGACTTACTGTGCTACTCTGATATGTTTGTAATAAACTAGAGTTTTGAAACCATATAATACCCCATTTTATGTAGTTGATATGTAGTAACTTAAATAGTGTTAACTTATTGCGTGTCGAGCAGGTAATCAGTTTATGTACATTATCTTAATGTACAGTAATGAAATGTATTTTGTGATAGACGCTTCCGTGATAATAATATAATATTGTTGTATTTAATGAGGGGTGTTATAAGTTGGTATCAGAGCATAGTTTTGGGCTAGTTGAGCATTGTAAAGTGTTCAATCCCAATTCTATTGCGTGTTATGTCAAACATTCCTGAGTATGGGATTTAGCATTAGTTGTAAATCGTTTAGTAGATAGGTGCTAACGATTAACAAGTGTTGAGTTGTTTGGATGAATACAGATATGGCAGATAACGAACAACCGACCGGAAACCTTAATAGTGCCTCCAGGACTGATGTGCCTCCGTTACATATTCGTAAAGAACACCAGGGTCATGAGGGTACTTCTGCTCAGGTTGATGAAGAAGCAAATAGAGAAGAATTAGAGAATTTAAAAGACAAGCTGAAGCTACGGCATCTCAGCAACGTTCTCAACAGCAGATGCATGTGTTTGGTACTATTCCTCCTTTTCAGGCAAATAAACAGTGTTCTTTTAAAACATTTATGGCTAGTAAACCCCTCTGAATATTCGGGTAGTACAAATCCATCAGTGACTATGAATTGGTTAAGAAACATTGAAAGAAAGTTTGAAGTGACTTGTTGTGAGGAAAAGTTTAAAGTTCCATATGCAGTACAGTGTCTTAAGGATGATGCAATGGTCTGGTGGGATTCTATTACTGGCCATTTGATCCAACAACAAAAGGAAACTATTCAGTGGTCCGAATTTCATCAAGCGGTTCGAAATCAGTATTGTTCAGATTTTGAAATGGATCGGATCAGACGGGAGTTTGTAAATCTTCAATTAACTGATAAAATGACAATGGATGAGTTAATAACCCAGTTTACTGAAAAGTTACGGTTTGTTCAGCAGTGGGTCCCTGATGAGAAAACGAAAATTGAACAGTTTGTTGACGCTTTACCTTCTAATTATCGTACTACGGTGAGATTAGCAGGTACTTTATCTCAAGCTTTTAATCTCGCACGTTCAGTTGATAGTGATATGAGAGGTTCAGTTTTTCCAGCTAAGGATAGATCCGATCAGAAATCCAGAAATGAAACTTCGGGAAAAGGGAAACAAAGATGGCAGGGTAATCGTCAAGGTCAGAAATCTGGTAACAAAAGTGGTTCCTATGGTAGTTCCAACTGGTGTAGTACTTGTAGGTCTAAACATACTGGGCCATGTACACCTCAGACAAATAAATGTGTTAAATGCGGTGAGCTTGGTCATGAATTTAAAAACTGCAAGTATCCGAATTTTGTTTGTTGGAATTGTAAGAAAGAAGGTCACAGAGTTGGAGAATGTCCTGAGGCGAAGAAACAGGGTTCGGTTTCGGTCGGGAGTTCGTCATCTTCCGGTCAAAAGCGGAAGAATCCTCCGCCAGTGATGAGTAGGGCATTCCAAATGACAGTCGATGAGGCTGTCCACACAGATGATGTGATTACTGGTACTTTTCTTATAAACTCTGTACCAGCTCGTGTTTTATTTGATTCTGGAGCAAACTGTTCCTTTATATCTGTGTGCTTCTGTGATAAATTGAATTTAAACCCTACTTTAATTACAAGACCTGTAGAAGTAGAGATTGTTAGTGGCAAAATGGTTCCTGTTACCACCTCGGTGACTGGAGCTAGTATTGTGATTGATGACCAGACTTTCCCAATTTCGTTTCTATTAATGCCAATTCCTAGTTTTGATATAATTATTGGCATGGATTGGTTGAGTCAAAATAAAGCAAGTATAGATTGCCACCAAAAGCTAATAAGGATCCCAATTTCTGAAGGGTCATATGTTGTGGCTCGAGGAGAACGGGATAGTAGTCATATACCCTTGATTAGCATGATGAAAGTTAGGAAATCATTGTCAAAGGGTTGTGAATCTTACCTGGCCTATGTGATTGATGTCAAGATAGAAAAGAAATTCATTTCTGATGTCCCGGTTGTTTCTGAATATCCGGAAGTATTTCCCGACGAATTACCTGGTTTGCCACCGGTTAGGGAAGTGGAATATCAGATTGATCTTGTTCCTGGCTCGTCGCATGTAGCCAAAGCTCCCTATAGATTAGCTCCTTCTGAAATACGTGAGATGATGAATCATATACAGGAGTTATTGGATAAAGGATTCATTAGACCTAGTTCTTCTCCTTGGGGTGCACCAGTTTTGTTTGTGAAAAAGAAATATGGGTCTTTTCGAATGTGTATTGATTATAGGGAACTGAATAAACGAATAGTAAAGAATAAATATCCACTGCCTCGCATAGACGATTTGTTTGATCAGTTGCAGGGATCTTCATTATATTCTAAGATTGACTTGAGATCAGGTTATCATCAAGTTCGTGTTCGTGAACAGGATATTCCTAAAACTGCTTTTCGAACCAGGTATGGTCATTTTGAATTCCTGGTTATGCCTTTTGGTTTGACTAACGCTCCAGCAGTTTTTATGGATTTGATGAACCGTGTTTGTCGACCTTTTCTTGATAAATTTGTTATTGTGTTTATCGACGATATTCTGGTATATTCTAAATCTGAATCAGAACATGAAATGCATTTGAGAATAGTGTTGGAAACTTTGAAAAGAGTACACTTATATGCCAAATTTTTTAAATGTGAGTTCTGGATTCGGGAAGTACAGTTTCTGGGTCATATTATCTGTAATGATGGTGTCAATGTTGATCCTGCTAAAATTGAAGCTGTTATGAATTGGAATGTTCCAAAGAATCCTTCTGAAATCAAAAGTTTTCTTGGGCTAGCTGGATATTATAGAAAATTCATTAAAGACTTTTCAAAGATTGCTGGTTCATTAACCAAATTGACACGTAAAGATGTTAAGTTTCAGTGGGATGAGTCACAGGAGACAGCTTTTCAGACCTTAAAGCAGTTATTGTGTCAGGCACCTGTGTTAGCTTTACCAGATGGCTCGGATGATTTTATTGTTTATTGTGATGCGTCCTATGCTGGTTTGGGTGGTGTTCTTATGCAAAAAGACAAAGTTATTGCTTATGCTTCTCGGCAATTGAAACGGCATGAAAGAAATTACCCCACTCATGATTTAGAACTGGCAGCTGTTGTGTTTGCACTGAAAATCTGGAGACATTATCTTTATGGTGCGAAATGTATTATATATTCTGATCACAAAAGTCTTCAGTATGTGTTTTCACAGAAAGAATTGAATATGCGTCAGAGACGATGGTTAGAACTAATCAAAGATTATGATTGTGAAATTCGTTACCATCCAGGAAAGGCGAACGTGGTTGCTGATGCGTTAAGCCGAAAAGGTACTTCTGATCGCATTTATTATTTGAAAGTTGATGTTTCTTCTGACTTAGTGGATAAAATTAAAGATGCACAATTAGAAGCTTTATTAGATCCTAATCTAAAGTCAGAAATCATGTTAAAAAGAAAAGATTTGTTAGTTGATGATTCTAGAGGATTGAAGACTTTTCAGTCTCGTGTATGGATTCCTCTGATTGGTGGTATTTGGGATATGATTTTAACTGAAGCCCATAAGTCACGTTTATCTGTTCATCCTGGCGGTACCCGTATGTATAATGACTTGAAACCCTTGTATTGGTGGCCCACGATGAAAACGGATATTGCACAGTTTGTTAGTTCGTGTCACATTTGTGCTCAGGTCAAAGCTGAACACCAGAAACCGTATGGGTCATTGAAACAGTTAGAAATTCCAGAGTGGAAGTGGGAACATATCACTATGGATTTTGTGACTAAACTTCCGCGTACATCTCGAGGTAATGATATGATTTGGGTCATTGTTGATCGATTGACAAAAAGTGCTCATTTTCTGGCTGCAAGTGAAACTGCTTCTTTGACTAAACTTGCTCAGTTATATGTAAATGAAATCGTTTCGAGACATGGTATTCCGTTGTCGATAGTATCGGATAGAGATTCTCGTTTCGTTTCTCATTTTTGGCAAAGCTTACAACAAGAATTGGGTACACGTGTTAACCTGAGTACCGCTTATCATCCTCAAACAGATGGCCAGTCAGAACGTACGATTCAGACATTTGAGGATATGTTAAGAGCTTGTATTTTGGAATATGGAGGTTCTTGGGATTCTCACATGCCGTTGGTGGAATTTGCCTATAATAATTCTTATCACTCGAGTATCGGTATGCCTCCGTATGAAATGTTATATGGTCGTCGTTGTCGTACCCCTACATGTTGGTTAGAAACTGGAGAAAAGCAATTTACTGGCCCAGACATTGTACAGATCACTGCTGACAAAGTGGCTATCGCCCGAGAAAAGTTGAAAGCAGCACGTGACAGGCAAAAATAATACGCAGATCCGCGTAGACGACCAGTGTCATTTTCTAAAGGTGAACTTGTTTATCTTAAAGTTTCACCTTGGAAGGGAGTTATCCGGTTTGGAAAGAGAGGTAAATTGGCTCCTAGATATATTGGTCCCTTTCGAATCAGTCAAGTTGTCAATGATCAGTCAGTTACACTTGATCTTCCTTCAGAACTTGCTGGTATTCATAATACGTTTAATGTTTGTTACCTGAGAAAGTGTAATGTGGAGGATCAGTCTCAGATACTTCCGTTGCAAGATTTAAAGGTAGATCCAAATCAAAAGTTAGTTGAAGAACCGGTGGAGCTTCTAGACCGAAAAGTTACTAAACTTATAAAGAAACAAATACCAATGGTCTTAGTAAAGTGGAGACACAGTTTAGGTTCTAATTTGACCTGGGAAACCGAGGAGTCTATGAAATCCAGATATCCTGGATTGTTTGATCTTGGTGAGATTTCGGGGACGAAATCTCTTTAAGGAGGGGAGATTTGTAACATCCTCTCCAGTGGCCTGGTAATTTCTAATTTAAATTGATTATTTAATTGTGTGAGAAATTATGTGATATATTTTTGTTAATTTTGAAACTTAGATAAATAAATCCCAGGACTTATTGTGTATAGTAAATTATTGTTTGTTTTAATTTGCTATAGTTAACGGTACCATAAAATAAGTTTTTCGCGATTAGTATTTAGGTACCAGACAATAGATTAAAGACGGGCATAAAATACTCGAAATAAGTGAAGTTTGTTAAATGAGGAGGCCGACATATGCAATATTGTAACACCCCCAAATTTAATGATTTGCGGAAGCATACTTGGGTGTTACTAATCAATATACAAAGCACAAGATATATAGTAAACGACCTCTAAATGAGACGTTGTAAAACGATTTCATAGAAATAAATGTTTGAAAACTTAATGTTTTCGTATACAAAAGGTAGTTTCCTAGAGTCCACGCGTATGGCGGGAGATTCTATTACATAATCAACATGTACAAAAGATAATGCTGAGAATCTCCGTTAATGCAGTTTAGTTAAAATCATGCAACTCTAGCTATGTCCTGAAGTAATCCTACTCCGTCTGTGTACCTGAGAATACATGCTAAAAGGGTCAACACGAATGTTGGTGAATCTCACAGGTTTGTAAGTAATATCAGTTTTGAACACAAGATTTCATCAGTAGTGCCCGCAGGCGTAAATCAAGTATTTGCAAATCCAGCAAATGTAAAGTAAATAAGTTATACCGTTGCCATGAGGTTCATAATCGAAGCTTAACCCGTAAGTAATAATTTGCTCCCGTGACATGCTCGTAACTTAGCAAGCATAAGTAACGAATAATTGTCACCCGTTTATACAGAACGGTTCGTGGTAGCGCTACTACCCCGGGCGGGGAGGGTCATTTCCCTAATGGATCCATTAACTAGTGTTCGCGCTTAAGTCCATAACTAATGATATATGATGGAGATACTTCTGTAAGTAGTAAATAACTCATGCAATTCCGTTTGGTATAGTAAGTAGTTTAGTACTTGTGTTCAAGAAAAATCAGTAGCATGTATCTCCCCCAATAAGAAAAACAGTAAAAGTGGGGCCGTAAGACTCACCTGAGCTTTTGTAAGTTACGTTTATACAATAAACGAGTAAGTAATATCAATCCGTAGGTTCTCCGAACCCGTAATCCTTCAAATGCCTAAACACATAAGGTTATGTAAGTAGATGTCTCGCAAGACCACCTAGAATTGTTGTACATAACTATTATGCCCGATGTTTGTTTAAGTGATCGTAATCGTTTGTCTTTATAAAAACATTTTTGACCCGTTGGTGACGGTTGGTAATAGTCAAAGTATTATCATTGTGTTTGAAGTGTTATACTTAAAAGTGTATTCCAAAGTGTTTTAGGGGTCGTATCGTATAAGTGTTTGAGATTACCCAAGTTCAACACTTGGTGTAAAAATATTTTGACAACTCTCTGTTTTTGGCGACACTTGGCTAGGGTCGCTATAGGCGACACTAGTTAGGCGACACTTGGTGAGTGTCGCTAGATTTCCGATTTCCATTAAATTGGCGACACTTGATTAGTGTCGCTATAGGCGACACTTACAAATTTTGGCGTCACTAAGGGAGTGTCGCTGAGATAAATCTGGTTAAGTAGTTCAGCGACACTTAAGTAGTGTCGCTATAGGGGCGACACTTAGGCATAGCGACACTTAGCTAGTGTCACTAGTACTGTTTTTGGCACACTAGCGACACTTCCAACGGTTCCTCGGAAAATGGACCGAAAATGAGTTTTCCGGCCACCGTTCGACCCAAACCTTTTTCCCAACCCATATTTGGACATTATGAACATATATGAACGATAAATATGTAAAAATGAGTGAAATCGGAGAGTTTCGGGTTTTTGTCGGAAACTTACGCGGTGTCGAAATGAAGTTCCGAAAAGATAGGAATGTAGATCGTGACTCCGTGAATCTTTTATTCCAAACGAGTGATATGATCCGAGTGCGTTTAAGGGTGTTATTTGATGATTTAGTGAGGTGGTGAATTTGTGATGTTTGAGAGAAAAAGAAGAAGAAAGAAAAGGAAGAAAAGAAAGAAAAGAAAAAGTGAGGAAGAAAGAAATGAGGGAGTGGGGTTTTGTTGAAAGCCTCACTTCCTCAGTTCCCGCAATCATGCTCCGAGCGGTGTTCGTTTTCCCGATTATTTAAACGTTAAATAATTATTTTATACGTTAAAATATACATTTTTTTTTAAAATACAAATAATGATTCAATGTTTTTGTTGAAGTATTTTATTAAATACTTTATATTTGGGTTATAAAATTATAACTTTAGTTTGTTACGTTTTGTTTGCGCGTTAAATCTTTAAATCGCGTAAATTGTTAATTGTATTATACGAAATGGGTACGAAATATTATAAAAATAATATTTTGGATATAATTGTGTTATTAAATAATATATTATTTAATAAAAATTCGTTCACCAACGTCCGTATTTACTGATCCAAATTACATTTGATTCAATTTGCGTACGATTTAATCAAATCGTGTAAGTACACGTATATATATAAATCACCTTATATATACAAATAGAGTCTGTAATTAGCCCCATTACATACTAATTACAACTAGCTACAAGTAATCAGACATAATTAATTATCCTAATTAGGCGGGTGTTACATTTTCCCCTTGTTAAAGAAATTTCATCCCGAAATTAGCTCGAGTGCACGGTCGGTGCGTCGTCTGGGAAGAGATGTGGGTAATTCTGTCGCATTTGGTCTTCCCGTTCCCAAGTGAATTCAGGACCACGTCTAGAATTCACCTGACTTTTACGATGGGAATACGACTCTGTTTTAGTTGTTTGACCTCACGGTCCATGATTTCAGCGGGTTCCTCAACAAAATGAAGTTTGTCATCAACGCGAATCTCGTCAAGTGTATGATAAGTGTCTCATCAGACAGACACTTCTTTGAGTTAGAAATATGAAATGTGGGGTGCACGCTGCTGAGTTCGGAGGGCAGCTGCAGTCGATATGCCACTAGACCTATCCTCTCGAGGATCTCAAAAGGCCCAACGTACCTGGGATTTAACTTCCCGCGTTTACCAAATCGGATTACGCCTTTCCAAGGCGATACTTTCAAGAGTACTCGATCCCCAACCTGGAACTCGAGTGGTTTGCGTCTCACGTCAGCGTAACTTTTCTGAGGATCACATGCGGCTTTGAGTCGGTTTTGGATTTCAACAATTTTCTCGGTGGTTTCGTGTATGAGTTCAGGGCCAGTGAGTTGACTATCTCCCACTTCAGTCCAACAGATCGGTGATCGGCACTTACGACCGTACAGTGCCTCAAAAGGTACAGCCTTAATGCTGGCGTGATAACTGTTATTGTAGGAAAACTCACACAACGGTAGGTGTCTTTCCCAGTTGGTACCGAAATCAACTACGCAGGCTCATAGCATGTCTTCCAGTTTCTGAATAGTTCGTTCACTTTGGCCATCGGTTTGAGGATGGTACGCGGTACTCATATCGAGACAGGTACCCAATGATTTCTGAAGTGATTGCTAAAAGTGAGAGGTGAAACGGGCATCTCTATCGGAGATAATCGAGGTAGGGACACCGTGTCGGCAAACAATTTCCTTGATGTAGATCTGTGTGAGGCGTTCCATTTTGTCGGTTTCCTTGATCGCCAGGAAGTGAGCAGATTTCGTGAGACGATCGACGATCACCCAAATGGTATCACAACCGCTCGATGACCTTGGTAGTTTGGTTATGAAATCCATGGCGATTTGTTCCAATTTCCATTCAGGAATGTCGGGTTGTTGGAGTAAGCCGGAAGGTTTCTGGTATTCGGCTTTGACTTTTGAACAAGTAAGACACTTGCTGACGTACGTGGCAATTTCAGCTTTCATGTTCGGCCACCAATAAAACTCTTTGAAGCCGTGATACATTTTATCGGATCCCGGGTGGATTGAATATTTGGACTTGTGAGCTTCATCCATCACCAAGTCCCGCAGGTTCCTGAAACTAGGCAACCAGATTCGGTTAGAGAAGTACCTAACTCCATTAGGTCTGATTTCGAATTGTTTATCCGTGCCTCGTAAGGCCTCGTTTTTGACATTATCGGGTTTGAGAGCTTCGAGTTGAGCGGTGAGAATCTGAATATTCAAATCGTTGTGAATGGTCATACTGAGGGCTCGGACTCGAAGTGGTTTTGTCCGTTCCTTACGACTGAGAGCATCGGCAACCACGTTTGCCTTGCCCGGATGATATTTGATCTCACAGTCATAATCAGTGAGTAACTCAACCCATCTACGTTGCCTCATGTTAAGATCTTTTTGATCGAAGATGTATTGAAGACTTTTGTGGTCGGTGAATACGGTACTTCGGGTACCATAAAGGTAATGTCTCCAGATTTTGAGAGCGAATACCACGGCCCCTAACTCGAGGTCGTGAGTTGTGTAGTTCTTCTCGTGAACTTTAAGTTGTCGGGAGGCGTAAGCAATAACCTTGTCTCGTTGCATCAACACGCAACCGAGACCTTGATGAGAAGCATCGCAGTATACCACGAAGTCATCGGTGCCTTCAGGTAGGGATAGAATGGGTGCACTGCAAAGCTTGAGTTTCAACAGCTGAAATGCTGACTCTTGTTTATCGGTCCAATCAAACTTCTTTTCCTTCAGAGTCAGTACCGTGAGTGGTTGTGCTATTTTAGAGAAGTTTTCGATGAATCGGCGATTGGCGTACCTCGGTGGGAGTGGTTGGCGCCTGCCAGTTCTTGATGGCCTCGATTTTTGATGGGTCTACATGAATTCCCTAACTATCAATCACGTGTCCAAGGAATTGAACGGTTTTTATCCAGAACTCACACTTAGAGAATTTGACCTAAAGCTCCTCGTGTCTAAGTAGTTCTAGGATGGTTCTGAGGTGTTGTGCGTGTTCTTGTTCGTTTCGTGAGTATATGAGGATGTCATCGATGAAGACAATGACAAACTTGTCGAGATAAGGTTTGCACACCCGATTCATAAGGTCCATGAATACAGCCGGTGCGTTGGTTAGACCAAAGGGCATCACTTGGAATTCGTAGTGCCCGTAACGGGTTCTGAATGCGGTTTTTGGGATGTCGGCATCGCGAACACGCAATTGATGATAACCTAATCGAAGATCAATCTTTGAATAACAGCTTGATCCTTGGAGTTGATCGAAAAGATCATCGATTTGAGGAAGTGGGTATCGGTTCTTGACGGTTAGTTTGTTCAACTCTCGGTAGTCGATACACATTCTGAATGAACCGTCCTTCTTTTTGACAAACAAGACCGGAGCTCCCCAAGGTGAAGAACTCGGTCTGATGAATCCTCTATCCAGGAGTTCCTGCAACTGAGTAGACAACTCCTGAAGTTCGGATGGGGCTAGGCGGTACGGTGCTCGGGCCACCGGTGCGGCACCCGGCACGAGATCAATCGAGAACTCAACATGTCTAGGTGGAGGCAAACCAGGTAGTTCTTCTGGAAAGACTTCGGGAAAGTCTCTAACGATTGGCACATCTTCAAGTCGCTTTGATGTGACCTAAAAAGTCATGTTTTTAAGTACATATTTCCGCACTTTTTGGACTATTATTTGGTGAAAACATTTCCAAACTATCATTATTTACTAAAAATCACCAAGGTAGTCTAAATATAGACGTTGCTGCAAAAATCGGTTAAAACGTTCAAATAACACGCAAACCGAGGCAAAACTATCACCTTAAATATTCCCTTCTTGATTTTCTTATGTAATTAGATCTTAATTCATATTTTATGATTCCATAGGAAAATACAAGATCGGAGGTGAAAGAATCAGAAGAAACAGACGAAGAACGAAGAAGATGTGCAGTCTGAAAGCTCACCGATCGTCATCCGGAACACGCAAAAGTTAAACACTTCCAAATTTGGCAAACTCAGTGTCATTAGAAGCGTAACGGAAAAACGAAACCAACGGCACAAGAATCAAGCAAATCGGAGCCCAAACGAAGAAGATACTAACAAACCAAGCAACCGAGAAACAAGCGGAGGCCAAACCAAGCACCAACCCCCCCCCCCCCCTGGGCACTACCCTACCGTATACGGACCCTAAGGTACCGTATACGGCCCTAAGGGTGCCGTATACAGGGCCTTTGTGCTTGGAAGGTGCCGTTTGACCCCCCTTGGTCCAGTACCCCCCGTATGCGCTTTGGTGCTTGTTCTTCATGCTTTGTGACTTGTACCAAGCTTCACCTCATTCTCCTATAAATACCAAGCCTCCTCATTCATTTAAAACACACCTCTCACACCTCTCATTCATATTTCTCTCTCTCTCTAGTTTCTCTCTCTAGCACTACTCTTAGGAGTTAGAGGAGCAGCATTCTTGTAGTTAGTTCTTCTCTCTAGTTTCTCTCTCTAGCACTACTCTTAGGAGTTAGAGGAGAACTAGAGAGAAGATTAGGAGTAGATTAGTTATGTAGTTAATTAATAGAGGCTAGCTTATGTAATGCTTGGATATTAATGAAGAAATACAAGTGTTATTCTGCTCGCAATTCCTATCGGTATTTTCTATCCTTTCTATTATTAATTTGTCATATTGTTCTTGTTTGATGTATGTGATTTATTAATATTAGAAATGTTTATTGCTATGCATTGTGAGTAGTGTGCTTGTCTGTTTGCCATGATTAGTGATTAGTTCGTTGTGATATATCTAATTGGGATGATATCATTATGAAACAACGGAGGTAACATTATACGGCTTTCATTTGTATAGCGTCGGAATCATCACGAATGTGTGTAGTACGGAACGTGGAAGCTATGAAAGTCGTGGGCACAATCCGTTGTGGAATAATGTTCCCAATTATTATATATTACAATTGTTTGTGAACTTCTAAGCTGAACCTCTACCCGTTTATCTGTCCAACTTATGCTGTGGTTTGTATCCTCCTCCCTAGAACCTGACCAATTGCTAGAAGTAGGATTGCCAACTATTCTGTGTTTGATGATCAATGAACTCAACATGGTCGTTGTTCCCTTGATTGAAATATATCTGTGAGGGACACGAAGCATAGGATTAGAGATAGATTAGGTTCATGCTTATCTGTTGTGTATCTTTGGGACAACTTCCGGGGTACCCATGATGTAATCCTTTGGTCAGTACTGTGATGCTAGTATTCCGTCCTATTGCATGTTCTTGTTTGATTGTTGCTTAGGTACTGCATACTAAACATACAATAACACTATTGCTGCCTTAATGATTATGTTTTCATAAACATGATAAATGTAATACAGATAGGTTTGAAAACTTGTGGTGCTGTTTAACTATACATTTATGATTTTAAACTAAACTATCACCTTTCCTCCAATAAACGTGGTTAGAACCTTTATGACAAGGAGTAGCTAACCATTGATCAAACGGTCACTACCTATCTATGTTTTCCGAAATAAACATGGTCCGATTCTGAAGCTGTGGAAATACTGCCTAACTTATCGTATAGTACACCGTGAATTAATCAGGGATTTATTGGGCTGAGATTTATAAAGTGAATGGGTTGTTTAGCTATCATAGATGGTTTTACTGTAATACAAGCTTAGATATATTGAGTCCAGATAGCCGTAAAGTATGTAATCCAGGATAAAGCCCTAAAACGTCTGAGTATCCGGTAAGCCATGGAAAGGCCGTAGGCTGAACACTGTATTACATCCTGGCTGAGTCTGTGATCCAGGAAAGACTGTAAAACGGGTGAATACACAATGTAACCGTGGAAAACCTGTAAGTTGAAGACTGTATCACAGCCGAATAACGCTGAACTCAATCACAACCATTAATGTATATGGTAATCAGTTACCACCTATCTTAATCTTAAATGCCTTGCCCAACTTAGATATCTCTGTATGTGTTAAAGAAATGTCAGTGGATAAATTGCGGACTGTCGCCTTATTCCTGCACCCCATCTGGAGGGTCACTTGGTCTCATCTTAAGAGACGGTGAGGGGGGTTTCAAGACAGTCCGATCTGATCAGAATCTTGACAGCCTAGTACTCAGTGACATATTGATCGGTTCACCTGATCAGTAGGGTAGTAGTGTTTACACCACAGGGTATCTACGTGAACGCAAGACACAAATCTTTAAAAGACGTTTTCAAACTAAAATATCATAACAACTATTCTAAGTCATGGTGAACCACGTCTTCGTCATCCTTAAGTGTTATATATGCTAGTCTCCCTTTAGTTTTATGTTTTATTAGTTCAGTAGTTTAGTTTAATTAGATATAAAAACCAAAACAAAACCCTTCCAAGTTATAAAAACCCTAGCTTAATTACTGATTAATCGGAACTAGCTCTGTTTCAATTCTGCTGTCGTGAGGAACTACCCTGGATCATTCTTACCGCTTACTCGTATCATGTATTCATACCAGTTCCAGTAGGTAGTACGGAGGATTAGGCTCCCCCCGACTATTATAAAATTTAAAACTTCACTGCTCGCGTCCGTCGGTGGCCGGACCAACTACCGGGGTAAAACCCGACCGACCGTTGGGGGCGCGACAAGTTTTTGGCGTCGCTGCCGGGGACGGTAGTACGATTCGGAGCCTGTTTAGATAAATTAGTTTTTAAGCGATCCTTTTTGACTTGGATTCACCTTCCTTGTCAAAAGTTACTTTCCGCCCATAGATTAGCGTAGTTAGCTTAGATTAGCTTAGAATAACTTCCCTCCATACTACAACTTTAATTCTAAAAACCTTCTTCTTGTGCTGTCTTTGCTGAAATCTTGGGAAATGGCAACTCAACAACAACTAAAAGATCAAATTGAAAATCTTGCTAAATCAATCGAGGATAGATGCAGGAGTAATGCCTACGTAAATAATGAATGTCAAGGGAATAGTATGAATTATTCGGATAACATAGGGTGTTTAGCTCCTCAATCACAAAATCATTATGACCCTTATGCTTTCCAAACATATCAATACCAACCTTACTATCCCGAACCATTCACGGTCTACCAACAATCATCTTACCCTGTATTTGAACCACAACCATGTGAGAGTTCTAACTTGAGAGATATGTTTTCATCTTTTTGCAACCTACTTGAGCAATCATTTAAAGACCAAGAGGACATTCTTAGAAGATGTACTGATAAGATGTCTAAAATAGAAACACTAGTCGAAGCAAGAAGTAATGAAACTAGGGATCAAGTTACAACTGATTATTGGCTACAGGAAGATGATAGGCACTCACACACCACATCTACTACAACACTTGATTCAGACCTTCATTCTCATGAGTCTAGTTGCAAAACTTCTTCAAATCCTACACCTACCCAATCTTCTAAATCCTCACTTCCACCCGTTCTTAACCTATCTAAGTCCGAGACCGATGAGGAGTTCATTCTAGAGGAACTTTCCGAGTCATTGCAACTTGAAACTCTTGGCCGGAGTGACGAGGATGACGAGGTAGACGAAGAGATAGAAGTAGAGAGCCCGGAGATGGAGATTTACACAGAAGACCCAGCTTCAGAAGGACCGGAGGAATACATACCAACTCTGAGAAGTGATCTCATTCCAATTCAAACCGACGTGGTTGACAACATTCCATAACAAGTTGTGGTTGACACTGTCCCACTTATCTTTCCGAATGAATCACCCCTTGATGTAGTTGAACCCCTAATTGCCGACCAAGTAGTCGATGAGA
Organism: Helichrysum umbraculigerum; assembly: GCA_949592205.1. NCBI lineage: Eukaryota > Viridiplantae > Streptophyta > Magnoliopsida > Asterales > Asteraceae > Helichrysum > Helichrysum umbraculigerum. The sequence goes on from CATIUR010000003.1 coordinate 69,918,910, forward strand.
ATGTTGCTACAAGATTGGAGACAAAAACGGATACTGTCCCACCTCCATGCCCAAAGTACAACATTAGCATTGACCAAAAGACCATAGGAAGCAAGGTGGGTTTTGCGTCATGGTTTCCCTTCAAACCCTCTCTCAACCATATAATGTCCTATACATCATTTAGAGTTGAGGATTCCTTTGCCCAACCCATTCTGATCAAGGAGGTATTAGAAGTTGAGAGACCTATTACACCCACGGTAAAACCATTCCCTCACTTCGAACCATCTCCTTATATTGGACATACCCTGGCCTTAATCTGCTGTAAACTTTTAGGTATGTACCAATACTACCCCTTGTGTCTACTAATGGATGCAAGGAAGCCCCTAGGATTGCCTGAGAAATAATGCAAGAGTCAAGCTAGAGACTCGAACAAAAACAAGCGCTTCTCGGGAGGCAACCCGTGTCTAACATAGTTTCGGTAATAGTAGTTAATTAGGAAGCTAACCCAATAAGTAGAAGAAATTAAGGTTCCAAGTTTTCTATTTTTATGAACAAATAGGATGGTTTGCGAAAATACTTCATTAAAAGTCAATTTTTTGTCAAACCTTAAAACTTCCTACTCCCACTTGTTTGAACTTTACTGCAACATTCATTTTTCACCATTATCTAAAATCTCAAGTTCTTAATATCCCCTTCACTCACAAACTTTGGAAATCTACTAGAATGAGAATTAGGAGTCTTAGTCATCTTATACACCCACTCACATATTTCGAGCATTGGAGGTACTTACATATATTTTTGTAAGCATACATATAAGATCCTAAAATGATTCATCTGAAAACCTGATTTGTACGCTAATATGTGTATTATGCTCGAACTCGTTTAAAAATATGTGCTTTGGAAATCTCTATACTTGGTTGCCTAATTTAAATGCTCATGTTAGTGTTTCCATATCTGCTATTTGTGATGCGGTGAAATTATAGGCAACTAACACTTTTTGTGTGGGATTAGACTCTAAGTCATACACTGGTTTGCTTCATCTACAAAGCACTTACTTTGATAGGTTCTTCGCAAACCAGTGAATCTATGATTTGGAGAATAATCACTTGTTTGTTAGATCACGTTTGTTTGTTCTACTTGTACGAATGCCTAACAAGCAGAGACTGATGCCTATGGATAAAGAATCTTCGAGAATAATGGAAAGAAGACAAAGGGAGCTTACAGTTCATTAAATTTGGGAACTTCTGGATCATTGCTTTGCAGGATAAGAGATGACACTTCTACATACAAAGATGATTTCTAGTTGTCTATGACTAGTTCATCAAGTTGATTAGCTCAATACTCATCACATGCGCCCACAAATTCCAAATCCTATACCTATGCCCTACCACATAATGGAACCCAAAACCAACACTACCATCCACATCACCATACCCACCCCACATTCACCCATCCATCCATCCTTTCGCACGTACAACCATCACCATCAGGGACCATTCATATGAAGGAATAGATACGGGATTAAATTGGAAACTGGAGATCTCCACCGATAAAAGAACAATATCAGATTCTTTTCATCCGTTTGTCGGCAAACATCTCGGGAGATAAAGGTTTATGGTCATCGGATTCAGCATTTTTAGATCATTAGGAGCAGTTCAGTTACAGCAGCGGCTCTTGAAGATTAGGATCTTTGTCCATTCACCTCTATCCAACATTTGATGTTTATTGGTTGATTCAGCTTGTATCCGGAGGGCGACATCACTTCGCTTCATTTTCTACAATCTATCCTTTTAGTCTTAGTTATTTTCGAGAGAAGTTGGTGATTTGAGTGAATGTTGGATGACTGAGAAGATCCAGAGATGACGACCATTCAAGGAAGAACCCATGGAGTCAAAGGCAGACAAATAAGCTCATACAACTGCAGACCATGGAACTTACAAACATCTCTAAGGGAAGGAGTGTGGTCTATCTTCTCTCGAAACCCGCACGTGCCAAAGATCTAAGTGTGGGATCTCAACCCACACTACAGCCACTCAGCAAGAATTGCCTCCAAATCTTTAAACACTATAGTGTGAGATTCACTCATAAGAATCTCCACTTACATGATGGAACGATTCTTTGCTAAGCACGGATACAAGGCACTGTGCACCAGATCGACACGTCTACAGCTGAACCGTTCTTCATGAAAATAGAGGATCAAAGACCCACTTCATCTCCTCTCACTTATCGATCTCAGCTTCATAACGACAATCGTCATCTGGGGAGTTTCTTAACCTTCACTCCGCTTTCATGATTTTATTTTGCTTTGTTAGCTGTTAAAATACAAAGTAATCTATACTCTATCCTAAAGCTTATCACTAAGTGTGGGATTCCAGCCCATTACATACACTTGAGTAACATTTTCTATATGTTCAAACTCTAAGTGTGGGATTATACTTTACAGTATAAATCTCAACTCAAGAGAACATTAGGGACAATGTTCCTCTAAGTGTGGGATAGTAGGTATAGAATACCTTGCATTGGATGTTTACAGATTTTTATGTCCGAATAGCTCAACTCATAAAATGTTCCTCAAAATTTTTCAAATTTTTCAAAAATTTTAACAAAACTAATAAAGTATGGGCCAAATCATTCGATTAGCTCTGCTATTTTTGAGTTATAATATCTTTCAAGAGGATCCATTTCTAACATGAGTTAGTTATTCAGGAATATTAGGGAAATTAAGGTAGAAATTTCTTAAATAAGTAGTGATAATCTAAAAGGAACATGGCTAGGTACATACAACCCTATTTGCAGTGAGGTTTTGAGCCTTAAAAGCATTCATCTTAAATGCTACATTGTTCATTTCTTGTGTGCGCCGATCCTAGTATCTCTAAGTTAGAACTTGTTCCTGACATACGTTTCGAGACCACATTGGTGAGTACCATATGCGGTATAGGTGCAATTAAATGATCTCGACATTCCTTAGGATTTAACCCATTTTTACATACCTTTTCAAGCCCAAAACCCTTCCGATACTCATTGTTAGTATCGATGATCCGCCTAGAAAACCCTGTTGAGCCTAAACCTTTCGTTTCTTCAAAAACCCTACATTTTTAACCCACTTATCCAAAAACTTCCAACAACTTATCTTAGAATTTCTGAGGATTATGAAAAACATCTTGAAGAATCTTCTTCTGAATTGATCTACTCCTTCGTGTTCACCAAAATTGAAGAAAATTAAAGGTGCAAAAAATTGGCACCAAAGAAAAGACTCGAAGAAGTCCGTGATAAGAAAGAAAAGATTTCCGAAAGAAAAGCAAAGAAAAATATCCTTGGAAGTTCTCTGGCAAAGAAGTTCTGAAGAAAGAAAAAGAAAATAAAAATCAGAAAAAAGAAAGAAAAGAAAAAGAAAAGAAAATAAAGCTAAGTGCTTCAAAGTATCAACCGTTCAAAGGAAGATCCGACAGAAGACGAGTAGCTATCTTCTTCGTTCTACAATAAGTTTTTCATGATTCTTAGGATGCCTAAGATAAGCAACCCTTTCAACCAAAAAATCACCACATTCCATACCCCTTAACCCTCACAAACATTACAACCCACTTGAATGTCTTGGGATAATTAGCACCGTCCTCTTCCTAAGTGGTGGAGATCCGATTCTCGACCAAGCTTATGATGATGAGTGCTGCATGACTGGCTATTTGAGCGATTTCAATTGTGCTAGAATGATAGGAAACCCGATACACTCTGAGTGAATTGAGTGACCACCTTTAGTGAGATCACCTAGTCATGTATACTCCAAGATCACGAGATTTGGAAAGTATGCCTGGGAAAGTCAGTACTTATTTCTGAAAAGATCATCTTAACTTTCCCTGTGTTCTCTAAATAATTTTCCCATATGACAAAGTGGTGAATCTTTGGAAATATTTTAGCTCACCCAACTAATATAAAAATATTTTCGCTGGACATAACTGAGTTGTTGCTTGAGGACAAGAAACTTCTAAGTGTGGGATACTTGATGTGACCTAAAAAGTCATGTTTTTAAGTGCATATTTCCGCACTTTTTGGACTATTATTTGGTGAAAACATTTCCAAACTATCATTATTTACAAAAAATTATCAAGGTAGTCTAAATATAGACGTTGCTGCAAAAATAGGTTAAAACGTCCAAATAACACGCAAACTGAGGCAAAACTATCACCTTAAATATTTCCTTCTTGATTTTCTTATGTAATTAGATCTTAATTCATATTTTATGATTCCATAGGAAAATACAAGATCGGAGGTGAAAGAATCAGAAGAAACGGACGAAGAACGAAGAAGATGTGCAGTCTGAAAGCTCGCAGATCGTCATCCGGAACACGCAAAAGTTAAACACTTCCAAATTTGGCAAACTCAGTTTCATTAGAAGCGTAACGGAAAAACGAAACCAACGGCGCAAGAATCAAGCAAATCGGAGCCCAAACGAAGAAGATACGGACAAACCAAGCAACCGAGAAACAAGCGGAGGCCAAACCAAGCACCAACCCCCCCCCCCCTGGGCACTACCCTACCGTATACGGCCCCTAGGGTACCGTATACGGCCCTAAGGGTGCCATATACGGTGCCTTTGTGCTTGGAAGGTGCCGTTTGAACCCCCCCCCCCCCCCCCCCCTTGGTCTAGTACCCCCCGTATGCGCTTTGGTGCTTGTTCTTCATGCTTTGTGACTTGTACCAAGCTTCACCTCATTCTCCTATAAATACCAAGCCTCCTCATTCATTTAAAACACACCTCTCACATCTCTCATTCATATTTCTCTCTCTCTCTCTAGTTTCTCTCTCTAGCACTACTCTTAGGAGTTAGAGGAGAAGCATTCTTGTAGTTAGTTCTTCTCTCTAGTTTCTCTCTCTAGCACTACTCTTAGGAGTTAGAGGAGAACCAGAGAGAAGATTAGGAGTAGATTAGTTATGTAGTTAATTAATAGAGGCTAGCTTATGTAATGCTTGGATATTAATGAAGAAATACAAGTGTTATTCTGCTCGCAATTCCTATCGGTATTTTCTATCCTTTCTATTATTAATTTGTCATATTGTTCTTGTTTGATGTATGTGATTTATTAATATTAGAAATGTTTATTGCTATGCATTGTGAGTAGTGTGCTTGTATGTTTGCCATGATTAGTGATTAGTTCGTTGTGATATATCTAATTGGGATGATATCATTATGAAACAACGGAGGTAACATTATACGGCTTTCATTTGTATAGCGCCGGAATCATCACGAATGTGTGTAGTACGGAACGTGGAAGCTATGAAAGTCGTGGGCACAATCCGTTGTGGAATAATGTTCCCAATTATTATATATTACAATTGTTTGTGAACTTCTAAGCTGAACCTCTACCCGTTTATCTGTCCAACTTATGCTGTGGTTTGTATCCTCCTCCCTAGAACCTGACCAATTGCTAGAAGTAGGATTGCCAACTATTCTGTGTTTGATGATCAATGAACTCAACATGGTCGTTGTTCCCTTGATTGAAATATATCTGTGAGGGACACGAAGCATAGGATTAGAGATAGATTAGGTTCATGCTTATCTGTTGTGTATCTTTGGGACAACTTCCGGGGTACCCATGATGTAATCCTTTGGTCAGTACTGTGATGCTAGTATTCCGTCCTATTGCATGTTCTTGTTTGATTGTTGCTTAGGTACTGCATACTAAACATACAATAACACTATTGCTGCCTTAATGATTATGTTTTCATAAACATGATAAATGTAATACAGATAGGTTTGAAAACTTGTGGTGCTGTTTAACTATACATTTATGATTTTAAACTAAACTATCACCTTTCCTCCAATAAACGTGGTTAGAACCTTTATGACAAGGAGTAGCTAACCATTGATCAAACGGTCACTACCTATCTATGTTTTCCGAAATAAACATGGTCCGATTCTGAAGCTGTGGAAATACTGCCTAACTTATCGTATAGTACACCGTGAATTAATCAGGGATTTATTGGGCTGAGATTTATAAAGTGAACGGGTTGTTTAGCTATCATAGATGGTTTTACTGTAATACAAGCTTAGATATATTGAGTCCAGATAGCCGTAAAGTATGTAATCCAGGATAAAGCCTTAAAACGTCTGAGTATCCGGTAAGCCATGGAAAGGCCGTAGGCTGAACACTGTATTACATCCTGGCTGAGTCTGTGATCCAGGAAAGACTGTAAAACGGGTGAATACACAATGTAACCGTGGAAAACCTGTAAGTTGAAGACTGTATCACAGCCGAATAACGCTGAACTCAATCACAACCATTAATGTATATGGTAATCAGTCACCACCTATCTTAATCTTAAATGCCTTGCCCAGCTTAGATATCTCTGTATGTGTTAAAGAAAGGTCAGTGGATAAATTGCGGACTGTCGCCTTATTCCTGCACCCCATCTGGAGGGTCACTTGGTCTCATCTTACGAGATGGTGAGGGGGGTTTCAAGACAGTCCGATCTGATCAGAATCTTGACAGCCTAGTACTCAGTGACATATTGATCGGTTCACCTGATCAGTAGGGTAGTAGTGTTTACACCACAGGGTATCTACGTGAACGCAAGACACAAATCTTTAAAAGACGTTTTCAAACTAAAATATCATAACAGCTATTCTAAGTCATGGTGAACCACGTCTTCGCCATCCTTAAGTGTTATATATGCTAGTCTCCCTTTAGTTTTATGTTTTATTAGTTCAGTAGTTTAGTTTAATTAGATATAAAAACCAAAACAAAACCCTTCCAAGTTATAAAAACCCTAGCTTAATTACTGATTAATCGGAACTAGCTCTGTTTCAATTCTGCCGTCGTGAGGAACGACCATGGATCATTCTTACCGCTTACTCGTATCAGGTATTCATACCAGTTCCAGTAGGTAGTATGGAGGATTAGGCTCCCCCCGACTATTATAAAATTTAAAACTTCACTGCTCGCGTCCGTCGGTGGCCGGACCAACGACCGGGGTAAAACCCGACCGATCGCTGGGGGCGCGACACGCTTCTCCTCCGACTTTTTCTCCGTGATGTGCGCGAGAATTGCTGGGTAACCCTTTCTCAGAAGTTTTCGGGTTTTCAAACAAGAGATTATGTTTAGTCTCGACCCACCGGTCTCCCCCTGTATGATTAGGGTTCTACCGACGGCGAGAGGGATACGGACGATCTTATCATAGCAAACAATTTCGGCCCGATTTTTGGATAACCAGTCCATACCCAAGATGACGTCGAAACTTCCTAGTTCCACAGGCATAAGATCGATTAAGAAGATTTCGTCTGCTAGGTTTAGTGTGCAATTAGGTATCACACTATTGGTTTCTATGAGTTTACCATTTGCAAGTTCTACGGTGTACTTAACATCTAAGGCCACGGGGGTGATGTCAAGTAGTGGGCAAAACTCATCAGAAATATAGCTCCTATCAGCACCAGAATCAAATAGAATAGAAGTCAATAAGTTATTGAGGAGGAACATACCCGAGACCACATTCGGGTCTTGACGGGCGTCCCCTGAGTTGATCACGAAGGCTCTGCTTCGGGCGTTGTTGTTGCGGTTGTTGTTGTTGTTGTTGTTGTTGTTGTTATTCTTCAGCTTGGGGCAGTTGCTCTTGAAATGCCCAGAATTTCCGCACCCAAAGCAGGTCTTTGGTGCAATGGTGTTGGGGTTAGGAATGTTGGCTCGGCAATCCTTGGCTAGGTGCCCGAACCGTTTGCAGTTGGTGCAAGGGCAGGAACCGTCGTGGTGACGATTGCATTTGGGACAGTAGGGTTTGTTCCCGATGTACCCTTTCTTTTCCGTAGTCCCCGAGGAATAAGTCTTAACAGACTCAGGCTTTTTGTTGGTGGTTTGGTTGGATGAGTTGGGGTTTCCTTCCCATTTGCGTTTGTTGTTTGCAGATGGGGTTGAGATTGTGCCACGGCGGACAGAGTTTGCCGTCAGTTCATGGGCCATACGGATGGCGCTCTGAATAGTACCCGGTTTGGATGAAGTTACCAGGTCTTGAAGTCTGTCAGGAAGTCCATCAACATATTTATCGATCCTCTTGTACTCAGGATCGACCATGGTTAGGCACAGAAGTGCTAGTTGGTGAAAGCGGTTGGTGTAACCAGTGATGTCATCACCCTGCATTTTGTGGTTCCAGAATTCCAATTCCAGCTGTTTCAATTCATCCCTGGGACAATACTCGCCCCTCAACATCTTCTTCAACTCCTCCCACGGGAGTTTGTAAGCGTTAGCAATACCCACAGTCTGGGCATAGGTGTTCCACCAGGTGAGAGCGGTGTCAGAGAAAGTACTGACGGAGAACTTGACCTTGTCTTCCTCCGTACAGTTGCAGATAAGGAATACAGATTCGATTTTCTCGATCCTGCGTACCAGACCGATCGCTCCCTCAGTACCCGCAAAGCTCAAGGGTTTGCAGTTCTGAAAGTCCTTGTAAGAGCAGGGTTTGGGTTATGGCCCATTAGTTGTTGTATCTTCACTACTAGGAGTTGGTGTTCTGGTGGCCAAGGCTTGTGCCACGCTGCGGGCAATCAGACCCGCAATTTCGGCTTCACTAAGGGTGATTTGTCGGCGAGGTGGCATGATGCTGAACAAGAAAAGAACAAGGAAAGAGGAATAAGATATTTGCATGAAATTATGATATGTCACAAGTGTAAATGATGAGATACACGATAACAGTACAAAGTGACAATCACGTTCTATTTAGATAAACAAGTTGGATACAAGGTACGGGTTTTCCAAAAGATTACAAAGTAATAGTAGTACAAAAGTGCTGGGAATTGTTACATCCGGTTGAATTACATAGGTCCTAATTAAGTAGTTAACTGGTTACAAGTTACAGACTGATCTAATCTTGATGCAGATTAATCCGCTCCATCAGTGCGACAAGGCGGTCCACGGTTTCTGCAAGTCTGTTGGCTTGCCTGGCGTTGTCTTCAACCAAGGCCAGTCGTTGTACCAGTGCTCGAGAGTACTCCTCAGCCTCCTGTGAACGCTGTTCACATTCCTCTAGTCGGCCTCTTATGAGTCCATCTGCACCTAATTCAGCGGTCATTGAATCCTGAATTATGCTTACAGAGAGGCTGGTATCTTCTTGTTCTTGCTGGAGTTGTGATATATGATCAAGAGCTTGACGAAGCAGGTAGGTCGTTCGGTGTTGTTCCTGTTCGAGATTCTCGAGCCTTTGCTCCTGATGATGGAGTTGGGCAGCCAACACTGGCACCGTGAGGTGTGCCGAGTTCCGAGAGTTATGAACAGGATAGGGGCTATTTCGAGGTGGCCTAGTGTTTCTCCTGGCTACTCGTGGGTTTTGTGATCCATGTGGATGAGAGCGTGACGTATTGGGTGGTGTGTTTGTCATTCCTGTGGCAGAGTGTAAGTAAGACGAGGCTAATATATAGGTAAGTACATAATATCCAGCCTAGTGTCTAGCACGTATCAAGTAATGGTCTGGTCCTCTCGTGGTCAGAGTCAACTAACGTATCCCCGTTCAACATAATCGTTTCAGACCTTACATCATCTTTCCTTAATTGTACATAGTTGATCAGGCTATGTTAAATTAAAGTCGTATGCTGTAATTTCTGAACCAGTTATGCCTAATAAGGAAATACTGCCTAACGGTCATAGTCTAGGCCCACTAAATGCAACCTAGTTCACTATAACCTTAGGCTCTGATACCAATCTGTAACACCCCCAAATTTAATGATTTGCGGAAGCATACTTGGGTGTTACTAATCAATATACAAAGCACAAGATATATAGTAAATGACCTCTAAATGAGACGTTGTAAAACGATTTCATAGAAATAAATGTTTGAAAACTTAATGTTTTCGTATGCAAAAGGTAATTTCCTAGAGTCCACGCGTATGGCGGGAGATTCTATTACATAATCAACATGTACAAAAGATAATGCTGAGAATCTCCGTTAATGCAGTTTAGTTGAAATCATGCGACTCTAGCTATGTCCTGAAGTAATCCTACTCCGTCTGTGTACCTGAGAATACATGCTAAAAGGGTCAACACGAATGTTGGTGAATCTCACAGGTTTGTAAGTAATATCAGTTTTGAACACAAGATTTCATCAGTAGTGCCCGCAGGCGTAAATCAAGTATTTGCAAATCCAGCAAATGTAAAATAAATAAGTTATACCGTTGCCATGAGGCTCATAATCGAAGCTTAACCCGTAAGTAATAATTTGCTCCAGTGACATGCTCGTAACTGAGCAAGCATAAGTAACGAATAATTGTAGCCCGTTTATACAGAACGGTTCGTGGTAGCGCTACTACCCCGAGCGGGGAGGGTCATTTTCCTAATGGATCCATTAACTAGTGTTCGCGCTTAAATCCATAACTAACGATATATGATGGAGAGACTTCTGTAAGTAGTAAATAACTCATGCAATTCCGTTTGGTATAGTAAGTAGTTTAGTACTTGTGTTCAAGAAAAATCAGTAGCATGTATCTCCCCCAATAAGAAAAACAGTAAAAGTGGGGCCGTAAGACTCACCTGAGCTTTTGCAAGTTACGTTTATACAATAAACGAGTAAGTAATATCAATCCGTAGGTTCTCCGAACCCGTAATCCTTCAAATGCCTAAACACATAAGGTTATGTAAGTAGATGTCTCGCAAGACCACCTAGAATTGTTGTACATAACTATTATGCCCGATGTTTGTTTAAGTGATCGTAATCGTTTGTCTTTATAAAAACATTTTTGACCCGTTGGTGACGGTTGGTAATAGTCAAAGTATTATCATTGTGTTTGAAGTGTTATACTTAAAAGTGTATTCCAAAGTGTTTTAGGGGTCGTATCGTATAAGTGTTTGAGATTATCCAAGTTCAACACTTGGTGTAAAAATATTTTGACAACTCTCTGTTTTTGGCGACACTTGGCTAGGGTCGCTATAGGCGACACTAGTTAGGCGACACTTGGTGAGTGTCGCTAGATTTCCGATTTCCATTAAATTGGCGACACTTGATTAGTGTCGCTATAGGCGACACTTACAAATTTTGGCGTCACTAAGGGAGTGTCGCTGAGATAAATCTGGTTAAGTAGTTCAGCGAAACTTAAGTAGTGTCGCTATAGGGGCGACACTTAGGCATAGCGACACTTAGCTAGTGTCACTAGTACTGTTTTTGGCACACTAGCGACACTTCCAACGGTTCCTCGGAAAATGGACCGAAAACGAGTTTTCCGGTCACCGTTCGACCCAAACCTTTTTCCCAACCCATATTTGGACATTATGAACATATATGAACGATAAATATGTAAAAATGAGTGAAATCGGAGAGTTTCGGGTTTTTGTCGGAAACTTACGCGGTGTCGAAATGAAGTTCCGAAAAGATAGGAATGTAGATCGTGACTCCGTGAATCTTTTATTCCAAACGAGTGATATGATCCGAGTGCGTTTAAGGGTGTTATTTGATGATTTAGTGAGGTGGTGAATTTGTGATGTTTGAGAGAAAAAGAAGAAGAAAGAGAAGGAAGAAAAGAAAAGGTGAGGAAGAAAGAAATGAGGGAGTGGGGTTTTGTTGAAAGCCTCACTTCCTCAGTTCCCGCAATCATGCTCCGAGCGGTGTTCATTTTCCCGATTATTTAAACGTTAAATAATTATTTTATACGTTAAAATATACATTTTTTTTTTAAATACAAATAATGATTCAATGTTTTTGTTGAAGTATTTTATTAAATACTTTATATTTGGGTTATAAAATTATAACTTTAGTTTGTTACGTTTTGTTTGCGCGTTAAATCTTTAAATCGCGTAAATTGTTAATTGTATTATACGAAATGGGTACGAAATATTATAAAAATAATATTTTGGATATAATTGTGTTATTAAATAATATATTATTTAACAAAAATTCGTTCACCAACGTCCTTATTTACTGATCCAAATTACATTTGATTCAATTTGCGTACGATTTAATCAAATCGTGTAAGTACACGTATATATATAAATCACCTTATATATACAAATAGAGTCTGTAATTAGCCCCATTACATACTAATTACAACTAGCTACAAGTAATCAGACATAATTAATTATCCTAATTAGGCGGGTGTTACATTCTCCCCTTGTTAAAGAAATTTCATCCCGAAATTAGCTCGAGTGCACGGTCGGTGCGTCGTCTGGGAAGAGATGTGGGTAATTCTGTCGCATTTGGTCTTCCCGTTCCCAAGTGAATTCAGGACCACGTCTAGAATTCACCTGACTTTTACGATGGGAATACGACTCTGTTTTAGTTGTTTGACCTCACGGTCCATGATTTCAGCGGGTTCCTCAACAAAATGAAGTTTGTCATCAACGCGAATCTCGTCAAGTGTATGATAAGTGTCTCATCAGACAGACACTTCTTTGAGTTAGAAATATGAAATGTGGGGTGCACGCTGCTGAGTTCGGAGGGCAGCTGCAGTCGATATGCCACTAGACCTATCCTCTCGAGGATCTCAAAAGGCCCAATGTACCTGGGATTTAACTTCCCGCATTTACCAAATCGGATTACGCCTTTCCAAAGCGATACTTTCAAGAGTACTCGATCCCCAACCTGGAACTCGAGTGGTTTGCGTCTCACGTCAGCGTAACTTTTCTGAGGATCACATGCGGCTTTGAGTCGGTTTTGGATTTCAACAATTTTCTCGGTGGTTTCGTGTATGAGTTCAGGACCAGTGAGTTGACTATCTCCCACTTCAGTCCAACAGATCGGTGATCGGCACTTACGACCGTACAGTGCCTCAAAAGGTACAGCCTTAATGCTGGCGTGATAACTGTTATTGTAGGAAAACTCACACAACGGTAGGTGTCTTTCCCAGTTGGTACCGAAATCAATTACGCAGGCTCATAGCATGTCTTCCAGTGTCTGAATAGTTCGTTCACTTTGGCCATCGGTTTGAGGATGGTACGCGGTACTCATATCGAGACAGGTACCCAATGATTTCTGAAGTGATTGCTAAAAGTGAGAGGTGAAACGGGCATCTCTATCGGAGATAATCGAGGTAGGGACACCGTGTCGGCAAACAATTTCCTTGATGTAGATCTGTGTGAGGCGTTCCATTTTGTCGGTTTCCTTGATCTCCAGGAAGTGAGCAGATTTCGTGAGACGATCGACGATCACCCAAATGGTATCACAACCGCTCGATGACCTTGGTAGTTTGGTTATGAAATCCATTGCGATTTGTTCCCATTTCCATTCAGGAATGTCGGGTTGTTGGAGTAAGCCGGAAGGTTTCTGGTATTCGGCTTTGACTTTTGAACAAGTAAGACACTTGCTGACGTACGTGGCAATTTCAGCTTTCATGTTCGGCCACCAATAAAACTCTTTGACGCCGTGATACATTTTATCGGATCCCGGGTGGATTGAATATTTGGACTTGTGAGCTTCATCCATCACCAAGTCCCGCAGGTTCCTGAAACTAGGCAACCAGATTCGGTTAGAGAAGTACCTAACTCCATTAGGTCTGATTTCGAATTGTTTATCCGTGCCTCGTAAGGCCTCGTTTTTGACATTATCGGGTTTGAGAGCTTCGAGTTGAGCGGTGAGAATCTGAATATTCAAATCGTTGTGAATGGTCATACTGAGGGCTCGGACTCGAAGTGGTTTTGTCCGTTCCTTACGACTGAGAGCATCGGCAACCACGTTTGCCTTGCCCGGATGATATTTGATCTCACAGTCATAATCGGTGAGTAACTCAACCCATCTACGTTGCCTCATGTTAAGATCTTTTTGGTCGAAGATGTATTGAAGACTTTTGTGGTCGGTGAATACAGTACTTCGGGTACCATAAAGGTAATGTCTCCAGATTTTGAGAGCGAATACCACGGCCCCTAACTCGAGGTCGTGAGTTGTGTAGTTCTTCTCGTGAACTTTAAGTTGTCGGGAGGCGTAAGCAATAACCTTGTCTCGTTGCATCAACACGCAACCGAGACCTTGATGAGAAGCATCGCAGTATACCACGAAGTCATCGGTGCCTTCAGGTAGGGATAGAATGGGTGCACTGCAAAGCTTGAGTTTCAACAGCTGAAATGCTGACTCTTGTTTATCGGTCCAATCAAACTTCTTTTCCTTCAGAGTCAGTACCGTGAGTGGTTGTGCTATTTTAGAGAAGTTTTCGATGAATCGGCGATTGGCGTACCTCGGTGGGAGTGGTTGGCGCCTGCCAGTTCTTGATGGCCTCGATTTTTGATGGGTCTACATGAATTCCCTGACTATCAATCACGTGTCCAAGGAATTGAACGGTTTTTATCCAGAACTCACACTTAGAGAATTTGACCTAAAGCTCCTCGTGTCTAAGTAGTTCTAGGATGGTTCTGAGGTGTTGTGCGTGTTCTTGTTCGTTTCGTGAGTATATGAGGATGTCATCGATGAAGACAATGACAAACTTGTCGAGATAAGGTTTGCACACCCGATTCATAAGGTCCATGAATACAGCCGGTGCGTTGGTTTGACCAAAGGGCATCACTTGGAATTCGTAGTGCCCGTAACGGGTTCTAAATGCGGTTTTTGGGATGTCGGCATCGCGAACACGCAATTGATGATAACCTAATCGAAGATCAATCTTTGAATAACAGCTTGATCCTTGGAGTTGATCGAAAAGATCATCGATTTGAGGAAGTGGGTATCGGTTCTTGACGGTTAGTTTGTTCAACTCTCGGTAGTCGATACACATTCTGAATGAACCGTCCTTCTTTTTGACAAACAAGACCGGAGCTCCCCAAGGTGAAGAACTCGGTCTGATGAATCCTCTATCCAGGAGTTCCTGCAACTGAGTAGACAACTCCTGAAGTTCGGATGGGGCTAGGCGGTACGGTGCTCGGGCCACCGGTGCGGCACCCGGCACGAGATCAATCGAGAACTCAACATGTCTAGGTGTAGGCAAACCAGGTAGTTCTTCTGGAAAGACTTCGGGAAAGTCTCTAACGATTGGCACATCTTCAAGTCGCTTTGATGTGACCTAAAAAGTCATGTTTTTAAGTACATATTTCCGCACTTTTTGGACTATTATTTGGTGAAAACATTTCCAAACTATCATTATTTACTAAAAATCACCAAGGTAGTCTAAATATAGACATTGCTGCAAAAATCGGTTAAAACGTTCAAATAACACGCAAACCGAGGCAAAACTATCACCTTAAATATTCCCTTCTTGATTTTCTTATGTAATTAGATCTTAATTCATATTTTATGATTCCATAGGAAAATACAAGATCGGAGGTGAAAGAATCAGAAGAAACGGACGAAGAACGAAGAAGATGTGCAGTCTGAAAGCTCGCCGATCGTCATCCGGAACACGCAAAAGTTAAACACTTCCAAATTTGGCAAACTCAGTGTCATTAGAATCGTAACGGAAAAACGAAACCAACGGCACAAGAATCAAGCAAATCGGAGCCCAAACGAAGAAGATACTAACAAACCAAGCAACCGAGAAACAAGCGGAGGCCAAACCAAGCACCAACCCCCCCCCCCCCCTGGGCACTACCCTACCGTATACGGACCCTAGGGTACCGTATACGGCCCTAAGGGTGCCGTATACAGGGCCTTTGTGCTTTGAAGGTGCCGTTTGACCCCCTTGGTCCAGTACCCCCCGTTTGCGCTTTGGTGCTTGTTCTTCATGCTTTGTGACTTGTACCAAGCTTCACCTCATTCTCCTATAAATACCAAGCCTCCTCATTCATTTAAAACACACCTCTCACACCTCTCATTCATATTTCTCTCTCTCTCTAGTTTCTCTCTCTAGCACTACTCTTAGGAGTTAGAGGAGCAGCATTCTTGTAGTTAGTTCTTCTCTCTAGTTTCTCTCTCTAGCACTACTCTTAGGAGTTAGAGGAGAACTAGAGAGAAGATTAGGAGTAGATTAGTTATGTAGTTAATTAATAGAGGCTAGCTTATGTAATGCTTGAATATTAATGAAGAAATACAAGTGTTATTCTGCTCGCAATTCCTATCGGTATTTTCTATCCTTTCTATTATTAATTTGTCATATTGTTCTTGTTTGATGTATGTGATTTATTAATATTAGAAATGTTTATTGCTATGCATTGTGAGTAGTGTGCTTGTATGTTTGCCATGATTAGTGATTAGTTCGTTGTGATATATCTAATTGGGATGATATCATTATGAAACAACGGAGGTAACATTATACGGCTTTCATTTGTATAGCGCCGGAATCATCACGAATGTGTGTAGTACGGAACGTGGAATCTATGAAAGTCGTGGGCACAATCCGTTGTGGAATAATGTTCCCAATTATTATATATTACAATTGTTTGTGAACTTCTAAGCTGAACCTCTACCCGTTTATCTGTCCAACTTATGCTGTGGTTTGTATCCTCCTCCCTAGAACCTGACCAATTGCTAGAAGTAGGATTGCCAACTATTCTGTGTTTGATGATCAATGAACTCAACATGGTCGTTGTTCCCTTGATTGAAATATATCTGTGAGGGACACGAAGCATAGGATTAGAGATAGATTAGGTTCATGCTTATCTGTTGTGTATCTTTGGGACAACTTCCGGGGTACCCATGATGTAATCCTTTGGTCAGTACTGTGATGCTAGTATTCCGTCCTATTGCATGTTCTTGTTTGATTGTTGCTTAGGTACTGCATACTAAACATACAATAACACTATTGCTGCCTTAATGATTATGTTTTCATAAACATGATAAATGTAATACAGATAGGTTTGAAAACTTGTGGTGCTGTTTAACTATACATTTATGATTTTAAACTAAACTATCACCTTTCCTCCAATAAACGTGGTTAGAACCTTTATGACAAGGAGTAGCTAACCATTGATCAAACGGTCACTACCTATCTATGTTTTCCGAAATAAACATGGTCCGATTCTGAAGCTGTGGAAATACTGCCTAACTTATCGTATAGTACACCGTGAATTAATCAGGGATTTATTGGGCTGAGATTTATAAAGTGAACGGGTTGTTTAGCTATCATAGATGGTTTTACTGTAATACAAGCTTAGATATATTGAGTCCAGATAGCCGTAAAGTATGTAATCCAGGATAAAGCCCTAAAACGTCTGAGTATCCGGTAAGCCATGGAAAGGCCGTAGGCTGAACACTGTATTACATCCTGGCTGAGTCTGTGATCCAGGAAAGACTGTAAAACGGGTGAATACACAATGTAACCGTGGAAAACCTGTAAGTTGAAGACTGTATCACAGCCGAATAACGCTGAACTCAATCACAACCATTAATGTATATGGTAATCAGTTACCACCTATCTTAATCTTAAATGCCTTGCCCAACTTAGATATCTCTGTATGTGTTAAAGAAATGTCAGTGGATAAATTGCGGACTGTCGCCTTATTCCTGCACCCCATCTGGAGGGTCACTTGGTCTCATCTTAAGAGACGGTGAGGGGGGTTTCAAGACAGTCCGATCTGATCAGAATCTTGACAGCCTAGTACTCAGTGACATATTGATCGGTTCACCTGATCAGTAGGGTAGTAGTGTTTACACCACAGGGTATCTACGTGAACGCAAGACACAAATCTTTAAAAGACGTTTTCAAACTAAAATATCATAACAGCTATTCTAAGTCATGGTGAACCACGTCTTCGTCATCCTTAAGTGTTATATATGCTAGTCTCCCTTTAGTTTTATGTGTTATTAGTTCAGTAGTTTAGTTTAATTAGATATAAAAACCAAAACAAAACCCTTCCAAGTTATAAAAACCCTAGCTTAATTACTGATTAATCGGAACTAGCTCTGTTTCAATTCTGCTGTCGTGAGGAACTACCCTGGATCATTCTTACCGCTTACTCGTATCATGTATTCATACCAGTTCCAGTAGGTAGTACGGAGGATTAGGCTCCCCCCGACTATTATAAAATTTAAAACTTCACTGCTCGCGTCCGTCGGTGGCCGGACCAACTACCGGGGTAAAACCCGACCGACCGTTGGGGGCGCGACAAGTTTTTGGCGTCGCTGCCGGGGACGGTAGTACGATTCGGAGCCTGTTTAGATAAATTAGTTTTTAAGCGATCCTTTTTTACTTGGATTCACCTTCCTTGTCAAAAGTTACTTTCCGCCCATAGATTAGCGTAGTTAGCTTAGATTAGCTTAGAATAACTTCCCTCCATACTACAACTTTAATTCTAAAAACCTTCTTCTTGTGCTGTCTTTGCTGAAATCTTGGGAAATGGCAACTCAACAACAACTAAAAGATCAAATTGAAAATCTTGCTAAATCAATCGAGGATAGATGCAGGAGTAATGCCTACGTAAATAATGAATGTCAAGGGAATAGTATGAATTATTCGGATAACATAGGGTGTTTAGCTCCTCAATCACAAAATCATTATGACCCTTATGCTTTCCAAACATATCAATACCAACCTTACTATCCCGAACCATTCACGGTCTACCAACAATCATCTTACCCTGTATTTGAACCACAACCATGTGAGAGTTCTAACTTGAGAGATATGTTTTCATCTTTTTGCAACCTACTTGAGCAATCATTTAAAGACCAAGAGGACATTCTTAGAAGATGTACTGATAAGATGTCTAAAATAGAAACACTAGTCGAAGCAAGAAGTAATGAAACTAGGGATCAAGTTACAACTGATTATTGGCTACAGGAAGATGATAGGCACTCACACACCACATCTACTACAACACTTGATTCAGACCTTCATTCTCATGAGTCTGGTTGCAAAACTTCTTCAAATCCTACACCTACCCAATCTTCTAAATCCTCACTTCCACCCGTTCTTAACCTATCTAAGTCCGAGACCGATGAGGAGTTCATTCTAGAGGAACTTTCCGAGTCATTGCAACTTGAAACTCTTGGCCGGAGTGACGAGGATGACGAGGTAGACGAAGAGATAGAAGTAGAGAGCCCGGAGATGGAGATTTACACAGAAGACCCAGCTTCAGAAGGACCGGAGGAATACATACCAACTCTGAGAAGTGATCTCATTCCAATTCAAACCGACGTGGTTGACAACATTCCACAACAAGTTGTGGTTGACACTGTCCCACTTATCTTTCCGAATGAATCACCCCTTGATGTAGTTGAACCCCTAATTGCCGACCAAGTAGTCGATGAGAATGTTGCTACAAGATTGGAGACAAAAACGGATACTGTCCCACCTCCATGCCCAAAGTACAACATTAGCATTGACCAAAAGACCATAGGAAGCAAGGTGGGTTTTGCGTCATGGTTTCCCTTCAAACCCTCTCTCAACCATATAATGTCCTATACATCATTTAGAGGTGAGGATTCCTTTGACCAACCCATTCTGATCAAGGAGGTATTAGAAGTTGAGAGACCTATTACACCCACGGTAAAACCATTCCCTCACTTCGAACCATCTCCTTATATTGGACATACCCTGGCCTTAATCTGCTGTAAACTTTTAGGTATGTACCAATACTACCCCTTGTGTCTACTAATGGATGCAAGGAAGCCCCTAGGATTGCCTGAGAAATAATGCAAGAGTCAAGCTAGAGACTCGAACAAAAACAAGCGCTTCTCGGGAGGCAACCCGTGTCTAACATAGTTTCGGTAATAGTAGTTAATTAGGAAGCTAACCCAATAAGTAGAAGAAATTAATGTTCCAAGTTTTCTATTTTTATGAACAAATAGGATGGTTTGCGAAAATACTTCATTAAAAGTCAATTTTTTGTCAAACCTTAAAACTTCCTACTCCCACTTGTTTGAACTTTACTGCAACATTCATTTTTCACCATTATCTAAAATCTCAAGTTCTTAATATCCCCTTCACTCACAAACTTTGGAAATCTACTAGAATGAGAATTAGGAGTCTTAGTCATCTTATACACCCACTCACATATTTCGAGCATTGGAGGTACTTACATATATTTTTGTAAGCATACATATAAGATCCTAAAATGATTCATCTGAAAACCTGATTTGTATGCTAATATGTGTATTATGCTCGAACTCGTTTAAAAATATGTGCTTTGGAAATCTCTATACTTGGTTGCCTAATTTAAATGCTCATGTTAGTGTTTCCATATCTG
Organism: Helichrysum umbraculigerum; assembly: GCA_949592205.1. Lineage (NCBI taxonomy): Eukaryota > Viridiplantae > Streptophyta > Magnoliopsida > Asterales > Asteraceae > Helichrysum > Helichrysum umbraculigerum. The sequence goes on from CATIUR010000003.1 coordinate 69,938,892, forward strand.
CTATTTGTGATGCGGTGAAATTATAGGCAACTAACACTTTTTGTGTGGGATTAGACTCTAAGTCATACACTGGTTTGCTTCATCTACAAAGCACTTACTTTGATAGGTTCTTCGCAAACCAGTGAATCTATGATTTGGAGAATAATCACTTGTTTGTTAGATCACGTTTGTTTGTTCTACTTGTACGAATGCCTAACAAGCAGAGACTGATGCCTATGGATAAAGAATCTTCGAGAATAATGGAAAGAAGACAAAGGGAGCTTACAGTTCATTAAATTTGGGAACTTCTGGATCATTGCTTTGCAGGATAAGAGATGACACTTCTACATACAAAGATGATTTCTAGTTGTCTATGACTAGTTCATCAAGTTGATTAGCTCAATACTCATCACATGCGCCCACAAATTCCAAATCCTATACCTATGCCCTACCACATAATGGAACCCAAAACCAACACTACCATCCACATCACCATACCCACCCCACATTCACCCATCCATCCATCCTTTCGCACGTACAACCATCACCATCAGGGACCATTCATATGAAGGAATAGAGGGATTAAATTGGAAACTGGAGATCTCCACCGATAAAAGAACAATATCAGATTCTTTTCATCCGTTTGTCGGCAAACATCTCGGGAGATAAAGGTTTATGGTCATCGGATTCAGCATTTTCAGATCATTAGGAGCAGTTCAGTTACAGCAGCGGCTCTTGAAGATTAGGATCTTTGTCCATTCACCTCTATCCAACATTTGATGTTTATTGGTTGATTCAGCTTGTATCCGGAGGGCGACATCACTTCGCTTCATTTTCTACAATCTATCCTTTTAGTCTTAGTTATTTTCGAGAGAAGTTGGTGATTTGAGTGAATGTTGGATGACTGAGAAGATCCAGAGATGACGACCATTCAAGGAAGAACCCATGGAGTCAAAGGCAGACAAATAAGCTCATACAACTGCAGACCATGGAACTTACAAACATCTCTAAGGGAAGGAGTGTGGTCTATCTTCTCTCGAAACCCGCACGTGCCAAAGATCTAAGTGTGGGATCTCAACCCACACTGCAGCCACTCAACTAGAATCGCCTCCAAATCTTTAAACACTATAGTGTGAGATTCACTCATAAGAATCTCCACTTACATGATGGAACGATTCTTTGCTAAGTACGGATACAAGGCACTGTGCACCAGATCGACACGTCTACAGCTGAACCGTTCTTCATGAAAATAGAGGATCAAAGACCCACTTCATCTCCTCTCACTTATCGATCTCAGCTTCATAACGACAATCGTCATCTGGGGAGTTTCTTAACCTTCACTCCGCTTTCATGATTTTATTTTGCTTTGTTAGCTGTTAAAATACAAAGTAATCTATACTCTATCCTAAAGCTTATCACTAAGTGTGGGATTCCAGCCCATTACATACACTTGAGTAACATTTTCTATATGTTCAAACTCTAAGTATGGGATTATACTTTACAGTATAAATCTCAACTCAAGAGAACATTAGGGACAATGTTCCTCTAAGTGTGGGATAGTAGGTATAGAATACCTTGCATTGGATGTTTACAGATTTTTATGTCCGAATAGCTCAACTCATAAAATGTTCCTCAAAATTTTTCAAATTTTTCAAAAATTTTAACAAAACTAATAAAGTATGGGCCAAATCATTCGATTAGCTCTGCTATTTTTGAGTTATAATATCTTTCAAGAGGATCCATTTCTAACATGAGTTAGTTATTCAGGAATATTAGGGAAATTAAGGTAGAAATTTCTTAAATAAGTAGTGATAATCTAAAAGGAACATGGCTAGGTACATACAACCCTATTTGCAGTGAGGTTTTGAGCCATAAAAGCATTCATCTTAAATGCTACATTGTTCATTTCTTGTGTGCGCCGATCCTAGTATCTCTAAGTTAGAACTTGTTCCTGACATACGTTTCGAGACCACATTGGTGAGTACCGTATGCGGTATAGGTGCAATTAAATGATCTCGACATTCCTTAGGATTTAACCCATTTTTACATACCTTTTCAAGCCCAAAACCCTTCTGATACTCATTGTTAGTATCGATGATCCGCCTAGAAAACCCTGTTGAGCCTAAACCTTTCGTTTCTTCAAAAACCCTACATTTTTAACCCACTTATCCAAAAACTTCCAACAACTTATCTTAGAATTTCTGAGGATTATGAAAAACATCTTGAAGAATCTTCTTCTGAATTGATCTACTCCTTCGTGTTCACCAAAATTGAAGAAAATCAAAGGTGCAAAAAATTGGCACCAAAGAAAAGACTCGAAGAAGTCCGTGATAAGAAAGAAAAGATTTCCGAAAGAAAAGCAAAGAAAAATATCCTTGGAAGTTCTCTGGCAAAGAAGTTCTGAAGAAAGAAAAAGAAAATAAAAATCAGAAAAAAGAAAGAAAAGAAAAAGAAAAGAAAATAAAGCTAAGTGCTTCAAAGTATCAACCGTTCAAAGGAAGATCCGACAGAAGACGAGTAGCTATCTTCTTCGTTCTACAATAAGTTTTTCATGATTCTTAGGATGCCTAAGATAAGCAACCCTTTCAACCAAAAAATCACCACATTCCATACCCCTTAACCCTCACAAACATTACAACCCACTTGAATGTCTTGGGATAATTAGCACCGTCCTCTTCCTAAGTGGTGGAGATCCGATTCTCGACCAAGCTTATGATGATGAGTGCTGCATGACTGGCTATTTGAGCGATTTCAATTGTACTAGAATGATAGGAAACCCGATACACTCTGAGTGAATTGAGTGACCACCTTTAGTGAGATCACCTAGTCATGTATACTCCAAGATCACGAGATTTGGAAAGTATGCCTGGGAAAGTCAGTACTTATTTCTGAAAAGATCATCTTAACTTTCCCTGTGTTCTCTAAATAATTTTCCCATATGACAAAGTGGTGAATCTTTGGAAATATTTTAGCTCACCCAACTAATATAAAAATATTTTCGCTGGACATAACTGAGTTGTTGCTTGAGGACAAGAAACTTCTAAGTGTGGGATACTTGATGTGACCTAAAAAGTCATGTTTTTAAGTGCATATTTCCGCACTTTTTGGACTATTATTTGGTGAAAACATTTCCAAACTATCATTATTTACAAAAAATTATCAAGGTAGTCTAAATATAGACGTTGCTGCAAAAATAGGTTAAAACGTCCAAATAACACGCAAACCGAGGCAAAACTATCACCTTAAATATTCCCTTCTTGATTTTCTTATGTAATTAGATCTTAATTCATATTTTATGATTCCATAGGAAAATACAAGATCGGAGGTGAAAGAATCAGAAGAAACGGACGAAGAACGAAGAAGATGTGCAGTCTGAAAGCTCGCCGATCGTCATCCGGAACACGCAAAAGTTAAACACTTCCAAATTTGGAAAACTCAGTTTCATTAGAAGCGTAACGGAAAAACGAAACCAACGGCGCAAGAATCAAGCAAATCGGAGCCCAAACGAAGAAGATACGGACAAACCAAGCAACCGAGAAACAAGCGGAGGCCAAACCAAGCACCAACCCCCCCCCCCCCTGGGCACTACCCTACCGTATACGGCCCCTAGGGTACCGTATACGGCCCTAAGGGTGCCGTATACGGGGCCTTTGTGCTTGGAAGGTGCCGTTTGACCCCCCCCCCCCCCTTGGTCCAGTACCCCCCGTATGCGCTTTGGTGCTTGTTCTTCATGCTTTGTGACTTGTACCAAGCTTCACCTCATTCTCCTATAAATACCAAGCCTCCTCATTCATTTAAAACACACCTCTCACACCTCTCATTCATATTTCTCTCTCTCTCTCTAGTTTCTCTCTCTAGCACTACTCTTAGGAGTTAGAGGAGCAGCATTCTTGTAGTTAGTTCTTCTCTCTAGTTTCTCTCTCTAGCACTACTCTTAGGAGTTAGAGGAGAACCAGAGAGAAGATTAGGAGTAGATTAGTTATGTAGTTAATTAATAGAGGCTAGCTTATGTAATGCTTGGATATTAATGAAGAAATACAAGTGTTATTCTGCTTGCAATTCCTATCGGTATTTTCTATCCTTTCTATTATTAATTTGTCATATTGTTCTTGTTTGATGTATGTGATTTATTAATATTAGAAATGTTTATTGCTATGCATTGTGAGTATTGTGCTTGTATGTTTTCCATGATTAGTGATTAGTTCATTGTGATATATCTAATTGGGATGATATCATTATGAAACAACGGAGGTAACGTTATACTTCTTTCATTTGTATAGCGCCGGAATCATCACGAATGTGTGTAGTACGGAACGTGGAAGCTATGAAAGTCGTGGTCACAATCCGTTGTGGAATAATGTTCCCAATTATTATATATTACAATTGTTTGTGAACTTATAAGCTGAACCTCTACCCGTTTATCTGTCCAACTTATGCTGTGGTTTGTATCCTCCTCCCTAGAACCTGACCAATTGCTAGAAGTAGGATTGCCAACTATTCTGTGTTTGATGATCAATGAACTCAACATGGTCGTTGTTCCCTTGATTGAAATATATCTGTGAGGGACACGAAGCATAGGATTAGAGATAGATTAGGTTCATGCTTATCTGTTGTGTATCTTTGGGACAACTTCCGGGGTACCCATGATGTAATCCTTAGGTCAGTACTGTGATGCTAGTATTCCGTCCTATTGCATGTTCTTGTTTGATTGTTGCTTAGGTACTGCATACTAAACATACAATAACACTGTTGCTGCCTTAATGATTATGTTTTCAAAAACATGATAAATGTAATACAGATAGGTTTGAAAACTTGTGGTGCTGTTTAACTATACATTTATGATTTTAAACTAAACTATCACCTTTCCTCCAATAAACGTGGTTAGAACCTTTATGACAAGGAGTAGCTAACCATTGATCAAACGGTCACTACCTATCTATGTTTTCCGAAATAAACATGGTCCGATTCTGAAGCTGTGGAAATACTACCTAACTTATCGTATAGTACACCGTGAATTAATCAGGGATTTATTGGGCTGAGATTTATAAAGTGAACGGGTTGTTTAGCTATCATAGATGGTTTTACTGTAATACAAGCTTAGATATATTGAGTCCAGATAGCCGTAAAGTATGCAATCCAGGATAAAGCCCTAAAACGTCCGAGTATCCGGTAAGCCGTGGAAAGGCCGTAGGCTGAACACTGTATTACATCCTGGCTGAGTCTGTGATCCAGGAAAGACTGTAAAACGGGTGAATACACAATGTAACCGTGGAAAACCTGTAAGTTGAAGACTGTATCACAGCCGAATAACGCTGAACTCAATCACAACCATTAATGTATATGGTAATCAGTCACCACCTATCTTAATCTTAAATGCCTTGCCCAGCTTAGATATCTCTGTATGTGTTAAAGAAAGGTCAGTGGATAAATTGCGGACTGTCGCCTTATTCCTGCACCCCATCTGGAGGGTCACTTGGTCTCATCTTAAGAGACGGTGAGGGGGGTTTCAAGACAGTCCAATCTGATCAGAATCTTGACAGCCTAGTACTCAGTGACATATTGATCGGTTCACCTGATCAGTAGGGTAGTAGTGTTTACACCACAGGGTATCTACGTGAACGCAAGACACAAATCTTTAAAAGACGTTTTCAAACTAAAATATCATAACAGCTATTCTAAGTCATGGTGAACCACGTCTTCGCCATCCTTAAGTGTTATATATGCTAGTCTCCCTTTAGTTTTATGTTTTATTAGTTCAGTAGTTTAGTTTAATTAGATATAAAAACCAAAACAAAACCCTTCCAAGTTATAAAAACCCTAGCTTAATTACTGATTAATCGGAACTAGCTCTGTTTCAATTCTGCCGTCGTGAGGAACGACCATGGATCATTCTTACCGCTTACTCGTATCAGATATTCATACCAGTTCCAGTAGGTAGTATGGAGGATTAGGCTCCCCCCGACTATTATAAAATTTAAAACTTCACTGCTCGCGTCCGTCGGTGGCCGGACCAACGACCGGGGTAAAACCCGACAGATCGCTGGGGGCGCGACACGCTTCTCCTCCGACTTTTTCTCCGTGATGTGCGCGAGAATTGCTGGGTAACCCTTTCTCAGAAGTTTTCGGGTTTTCAAACAAGAGATTATGTTTAGTCTCGACCCACCGGTCTCCCCCTGTATGATTAGGGTTCTACCGACGGCGAGAGGGATACGGACGATCTTATCATAGCAAACAATTTCGGCCCGATTTTTGGATAACCAGTCCATACCCAAGATGACGTCGAAACTTCCTAGTTCCACAGGCATAAGATCGATTAAGAAGATTTCGTCTGCTAGGTTTAGTGTGCAATTAGGTATCACACTATTGGTTTCTATGAGTTTACCATTTGCAAGTTCTACGGTGTACTTAACATCTAAGGCCACGGGGGTGATGTCAAGTAGTGGGCAAAACTCATCAGAAATATAGCTCCTATCAGCACCAGAATCAAATAGAATAGAAGTCAATAAGTTATTGAGGAGGAACATACCCGAGACCACATTCGGGTCTTGACGGGCGTCCCCTGAGTTGATCACGAAGGCTCTGCTTCGGGCGTTGTTGTTGCGGTTGTTGTTGTTGTTGTTGTTGTTGTTATTCTTCAGCTTGGGGCAGTTGCTCTTGAAATGCCCAGAATTTCCGCACCCAAAGCAGGTCTTTGGTGCAATGGTGTTGGGGTTAGGAATGTTGGCTCGGCAATCCTTGGCTAGGTGCCCGAACCGTTTGCAGTTGGTGCAAGGGCAGGAACCGTCGTGGTGACGATTGCATTTGGGACAGTAGGGTTTGTTCCCGATGTACCCTTTCTTTTCCGTAGTCCCCGAGGAATAAGCCTTAACAGACTCAGGCTTTTTGTTGGTGGTTTGGTTGGATGAGTTGGGGTTTCCTTCCCATTTGCGTTTGTTGTTTGCAGATGGGGTTGAGATTGTGCCACGGCGGACAGAGTTTGCCGTCAGTTCATGGGCCATACGGATGGCGCTCTGAATAGTACCCGGTTTGGATGAAGTTACCAGGTCTTGAAGTCTGTCAGGAAGTCCATCAACATATTTATCGATCCTCTTGTACTCAGGATCGACCATGGTTAGGCACAGAAGTGCTAGTTGGTGAAAGCGGTTGGTGTAACCAGTGATGTCATCACCTTGCATTTTGTGGTTCCAGAATTCCAATTCCAGCTGTTTCAATTCATCCCTGGGACAATACTCGCCCCTCAACATCTTCTTCAACTCCTCCCACGGGAGTTTGTAAGCGTTAGCAATACCCACAGTCTGGGCATAGGTGTTCCACCAGGTGAGAGCGGTGTCAGAGAAAGTACTGACGGAGAACTTGACCTTGTCTTCCTCCGTACAGTTGCAGATAAGGAATACAGATTCGATTTTCTCGATCCTGCGTACCAGACCGATCGCTCCCTCAGTACCCGCAAAGCTCAAGGGTTTGCAGTTCTGAAAGTCCTTGTAAGAGCAGGGTTTGGGTTATGGCCCATTAGTTACTGTATCTTCGCTACTAGGAGTTGGTGTTCGGGTGGCCAAGGCTTGTGCCACGCTGCGGGCAATCAGACCCGCAATTTCGGCTTCACTAAGGGTGATTTGTCAGCGAGGTGGCATGATGCTGAACAAGAAAAGAACAAGGAAAGAGGAATAAGATATTTGCATGAAATTATGATATGTCACAAGTGTAAATGATGAGATACACGATAACAGTACAAAGTGACAATCACGTTCTATTTAGATAAACAAGTTGGATACAAGGTACGGGTTTTCCAAAAGATTACAAAGTAATAGTAGTACAAAAGTGCTGGGAATTGTTACATCCAGTTGAATTACATAGGTCCTAATTAAGTAGTTAACTGGTTACAAGTTACAGACTGATCTAATCTTGATGCAGATTAATCCGCTCCATCAGTGCGACAAGGCGGTCCACGGTTTCTGCAAGTCTGTTGGCTTGCCTGGCGTTGTCTTCAACCAAGGCCAGTCGTTGTACCAGTGCTCGAGAGTACTCCTCAGCCTCCTGTGAACGCTGTTCACATTCCTCTAGTCGGCCTCTTATGAGTCCATCTGCACCTAATTCAGCGGTCATTGAATCCTGAATTATGCTTACAGAGAGGCTGGTATCTTCTTGTTCTTGCTGGAGTTGTGATATATGATCAAGAGCTTGACGAAGCAGGTAGGTCGTTCGGTGTTGTTCCTGTTCGAGATTCTCGAGCCTTTGCTCCTGATGATGGAGTTGGGCAGCCAACACTGGCACCGTGAGGTGTGCCGAGTTCCGAGAGTTATGAACAGGATAGGGGCTATTTCGAGGTGGCCTAGTGTTTCTCCTGGCTACTCGTGGGTTTTGTGATCCATGTGGATGAGAGCGTGACGTATTGGGTGGTGTGTTTGCCATTCCTGTGGCAGAGTGTAAGTAAGACGAGGCTAATATATAGGTAAGTACATAATATCCAGCCTAGTGTCTAGCACGTATCAAGTAATGGTCTGGTCCTCTCGTGGTCAGAGTCAACTAACGTATCCCCGTTCAACATAATCGTTTCAGACCTTACATCATCTTTCCTTAATTGTACATAGTTGATCAGGCTATGTTAAATTAAAGTCGTATGCTGTAATTTCTGAACCAGTTATGCCTAATAAGGAAATACTGCCTAACGGTCATAGTCTAGGCCCACTAAATGCAACCTAGTTCACTATAACCTTAGGCTCTGATACCAATCTGTAACACCCCCAAATTTAATGATTTGCGGAAGCATACTTGGGTGTTACTAATCAATATACAAAGCACAAGATATATAGTAAATGACCTCTAAATGAGACGTTGTAAAACGATTTCATAGAAATAAATGTTTGAAAACTTAATGTTTTCGTATACAAAAGGTAGTTTCCTAGAGTCCACGCGTATGGCGGGAGATTCTATTACATAATCAACATGTACAAAAGATAATGCTGAGAATCTCCGTTAATGCAGTTTAGTTGAAATCATGCGACTCTAGCTATGTCCTGAAGTAATCCTACTCCGTCTGTGTACCTGAGAATACATGCTAAAAGGGTCAACACGAATGTTGGTGAATCTCACAGGTTTGTAAGTAATATCAGTTTTGAACACAAGATTTCATCAGTAGTGCCCGCAGGCGTAAATCAAGTATTTGCAAATCCAGCAAATGTAAAGTAAATAAGTTATACCGTTGCCATGAGGCTCATAATCGAAGCTTAACCCGTAAGTAATAATTTGCTCCAGTGACATGCTCGTAACTGAGCAAGCATAAGTAACGAATAATTGTCGCCCGTTTATACAGAACGGTTCGTGGTAGCGCTACTACCCCGAGCGGGGAGGGTCATTTTCCTAATGGATCCATTAACTAGTGTTCGCGCTTAAGTCCATAACTAACGATATATGATGGAGAGACTTCTGTAAGTAGTAAATAACTCATGCAATTCCGTTTGGTATAGTAAGTAGTTTAGTACTTGTGTTCAAGAAAAATCAGTAGCATGTATCTCCCCCAATAAGAAAAACAGTAAAAGTGGGGCCGTAAGACTCACCTGAGCTTTTGCAAGTTACGTTTATACAGTAAACGAGTAAGTAATATCAATCCGTAGGTTCTCCGAACCCGTAATCCTTCAAATGCCTAAACACATAAGGTTATGTAAGTAGATGTCTCGCAAGACCATCTAGAATTGTTGTACATAACTATTATGCCCGATGTTTGTTTAAGTGATCGTAATCGTTTGTCTTTATAAAAACATGTTTGACCCGTTGGTGACGGTTAGTAATAGTCAAAGTATTATCATTGTGTTTGAAGTGTTATACTTAAAAGTGTATTCCAAAGTGTTTTAGGGGTCGTATCGTATAAGTGTTTGAGATTATCCAAGTTCAACACTTAGTGTAAAAATATTTTGACAACTCTCTGTTTTTGGCGACACTTGGCTAGTGTCGATATAGGCGACACTAGTTAGGCGACACTTGGTGAGTGTCGCTAGATTTCCGATTTTCAATAAATTGGCGACACTTGATTAGTGTCGCTATAGGTGACACTTACGAATTTTGGCGTCACTAAGGGAGTGTCGCTAAGATAAATCTGGTTAAGTAGTTCAGCGACACTTAAGTAGTGTCGCTATAGGGGCGACACTTAGGCATAGCGACACTTAGCTAGTGTCGCTAGTACTGTTTTTAGCACACTAGCGACACTTCCAACTGTTCGCCGGAAAATGGACCGAAAACGAGTTTTCCGGCCACCGTTCGACCAAAACCTTTTTCCCAACCCATATTTGGACATTATGAACATATATGAACGATAAATATGTAAAAATGAGTGAAATCGGAGAGTTTCGGGTTTTTGTCGGAAACTTACGCGGTGTCGAAATGAAGTTCCGAAAAGATAGGAATGTAGATCGTGACTCCTTGAATCTTTTATTCCAAACGAGTGATATGATCCGAGTGCGTTTAAGGGTGTTATTTGATGATTTAGTGAGGTGGTGAATTTGTGATGTTTGAGAGAAAAAGAAGAAGAAAGAGAAAGAAGAAAAGAAAAAGTGAGGAAGAAAGAAAGGAGGGAGTGGGGTTTTGTTGAAAGCCTCACTTCCTCAGTTCCCGCAATCGTGCTCCGAGCGGTGTTCGTTTTCCCGATTATTTAAACGTTAAATAATTATTTTATACGTTAAAATATACGTTTTTTTTTTTTAAATACAAATAATGATTCAATGTTTTTGTTGAAGTATTTTATTAAATACTTTATATTTTGGCTATAAAATTATAACTTTAGTTTGTTACGTTTTGTTTGCGCGTTAAATCTTTAAATCGCGTAAATTGTTAATTGTATTATACGAAATATTATAAAAATAATATTTTGGATATAATTGTGTTATTAAATAATATATTATTTAATAAAAATTCGTTCACCAACGTCCGTATTTACTGATCCAAATTACATTTGATTCAATTTGCGTACGATTTAATCAAATCCTGTAAGTACACGTATATATATAAATCACCTTATATATACAAATAGAGTCTGTAATTAGCCCCATTACATACTAATTACAACTAGTTACAAGTAATCAAGCATAATTAATTATCCTAATTAGGCGGGTGTTACAAATATCACTTTCCCAAAATTTTGAGAGTTCTTTCAAACTTATTATCTCCTCTCTAGAACTCAAAATTTAAATCAAGAACCTTAAACAAGATTAGGAAGAATTGAAGCTGTGATTGTGTGATCATAAATTCATCATCTTCTTGTCACCATCCTCTTCTTCATAGTGTAAGTATATCTATTCCAAGAAACCAAGTGTTGCTAGGTTAATGGTGAAATTGTCAATTGAGTAAATTTTTGAGTTGCTTATGAAGATTATTGATGTTATATGATGATTGTGAACGGATTATTATAGCTAGAATTAGTGAATTCATGTTCTTGAATTGTGAATTAGGATTCAAGAAGATGAATCAAAAGGGTTTTATGATTTTAACATGAAATTGGTAATACTTTATGTTAATTGAAGTTATATGTATTTATATGATGTTCCTTTGGTATTAGAATGTTGGTAATATCTATTTGGTAACTGAGTTTTTAGATGATTGAGTTTTGGTTTGAGCTGACCATTTGCAGGTCTGTACTTGAGCTGAAATACGCACAAACGCGATCCCAAACCCTAGCCAGGATCGCGTTCAGTAGTTATAAATTGGCTCAGTCGAATTTTATTCAGTGGAACGCGATCCAGCCCTCGTTCCCGGATCGCGTTGCCAAGTGTTATTCTGTCACAGAATGTTTTCCTTCTGTGTAACGCGATCCCACCAACTCTCTCCTGGATCGCGTTTGTCTGTTTTAATTTGATAATTGTGTTAACTTGTAAAGTTGAATGTATACCGTATATATATATATATATATATATATATATATATATATATATATATATATATATATATAATATGGTTACTTATGTGTGAAATTGATTAATAATGTGAATACTAATGTAATGTGTTTATTTACATAAGTACTAATTGTTAATCACAAGTTACTAACTTGTTGTTGTGTGATGTTTCAGACACACCAAAGACTCAGTGAGTAGAATCTGAGTGTTACGACTTCTGAGGTATCGGTGAGTGGATTTAGAACTCACCTTTTGATTTGGTTGTAACTGTTTGGTTACCACAAATGAACGTAGATATATTGTTGAATTATTTAATTGATATTGTTGATTGTAAATCTACGTGCTATGTGTGGCCTTCGGGCATCAGTTGTTAATGAGGTCAACGGGTTGAATTGGTTGGTTGGGCTAGTTGGTTGTTGTGTGAATTACACAGGGTCTTGCTTCATTTGTTGTGTGTATAGAACCTGTGTTTGAGTATGGTAACCACTATCTATCGGTCTCATCCGTTATGGCCATACGGATATGGTTGGATAAGTGTTGTGGGGAGCCACCCGGGTATTTTGGTATTCTCCAGAGCCACCGATCCTCATCATTAAGTTGTTGATTAGTGACTTGTATGTTTACGGTTGTTTGGTGTAAACAAGTAGTTAAGCTAAGTTAATTGGTGTGTGATGAATTCATTCACTTAGCTTCGTGCTAATCCCTCATTTTACTTCCTGCAGGTTTATTTTGGGATGTGGGTAGCAGGAAGGGTGTGCTCGTGGAGCAAGGAAAGTTTGACTTACTGTGCTACTCTGATATGTTTGTAATAAACTAGAGTTTTGAAACCATATAATGCCCCGTTTTATGTAGTTGATATGTAGTAACTTAAATAGTGTTAACTTATTGCGTATCGAGCAGGTAATCAGTTTATGTACATTATCTTAATGTACAGTAATGAAATGTATTTTGTGATAGACGCTTCCGTGATAATAATATAATATTGTTGTATTTAATGAGGGGTGTTATACCTACTCTTGTATTAACCAATGCGCGTCTTGGACGCCCTCAGGTTACAGTCTTCGGACATCATTGCTTGGCTAAGCAACGCACATTTATTGAAATAAACGCATCAGACTCAGGTGAGTCTCATAGCCCCTATTTTACTGTTTTTCACTCAGGGTGTGATTCATTGCTCGTTTTATTTACATGTGAACGCAAGTACAAAACTACGCTTTATACTACATGAGTTTCTCACAACTAATCATATTAAAGTCTTCCACGACATAGTTTGATAATACTTCTGTAGCGTGAATGTTAGTGTATGGTACCATATAGGATTGACAATCCTCGTCTGGGTTAGCAAGCACTAACTGGTCAAACGGACGCATTAGCATTTGTTCAGGCGAGTGTAGATTAGGCACTCGTGGGAAGGCACCCTCGATCAGGTCCTTGAATGTGGATCATGACACCTCAGTTAAGCTAAGACTATGTGTTCATGGCTGTATATACATCATTTATTTGCTTGATTGCAAATCATTATATTAAATCTTGCGGTTCATACGATATGTTTTGACATACAAACCTGTGAGCTCACCAGCTTTTAGCTGACCATTTTTAGCATGTATCACAGGTACTCAGTAGTAGGTTGGACTGCTCATCAGGATACTTTTAGCTCGAGTCATCATGCAAACTATAACACCCCACATTTAGAACCAGATTATGATATTAAAAACACCGGAAGCGAGTCCCAATATATACAAACCATATTTACATGTACCAAAATGTGTAACTTTTCAAAACATCACAATTATAAACATATAATTACAAAACCATTTATTAAAAACCGGGTGTTATATAAATTCCCAAAACATATGATTTCCAAAATATCAGAGTGGTCGCAGTAGTAGTCAAACATCCCATCCAGAATCCAAAAGTCCATTCTATATCCCAACAGAATCTGCAAAATTGTTAAATAACGAGGGATTAGCTGACAGCTAAGTGACTGAAACTGTACCCGACAGTTCAATCCAGAAATAACAAACCCAATTACAACACCCAAACCCATATGCCCATAATACTAAATAAACCATGCAGTTCTTGTTATGCCATTACAATAATTAACCTAACCCATTGCTTACAGCATAAGGCATCGTAAACCCACCCACTATGTTTACCGCATAAAGCATCGTAAACATAAACACATAAGCACATATGGTATGCCATCACAAGAACCCTCAATCACTGGTATGCCATCACAGTGATTAACCTAAACACACATAGTCAGAGGATCGGCGGTTCTTGGTATGCCATCACAAGAACACCTTAAACCACTGGTATGCCATCACAGTGATTTTCCGATAGTTTGAAGCTATCTTCACTGACTAGGGTTTATCCATCAACGATGTGTATCGGAAACCCCGCTAGCCAAACAATAGCAACAAACCCAACCAGCGTTGACCTCTGAATGAACCACATTGTCACATATGCCCAATGGCCACGAAATCACATAATGCCTAATAGTCATACAATCATGAAACAATATAAACCAATCAACCCAGAATAACAATAATTAATCCAATTCAACAATAACAATGCCAATATAAAACAAACGGTCAATAACCAATAATCAGTATTTTCACCCGTTGTAACCAAACCTGTTACAACTGGGTTGAACCGAGGACTACAGATCCACTCACCAAATTCCCCGTCTCCTCACTCAGTAGTCTAAAATCACTGAGTGTCCTTTTTCCCAATCTGAAATCATAATAAACAATAACAAGTCAGTAACAATCCAATACCAATATTCATGTTATAATAGAAATCTTAATCTAATCAAACCAATCGTATCTTGTAAATAATAATATCTCATTTCAAAACATATCACATATTCATTCTCATATTATTATCCATTACCCGAAGTTAATAAGATTGTCCTAATATCACTGCATTAATTCACTTATCACTTTATGATAATGATTACAATTATCAAACACTCATTATATACCATTCAATTAGTTCATGTTTTAACCCGTACCCAATCGGCTAATCAATTATACTCAAACGGTTATAAGACTAATTTTTAGATTTGGCTTCAATTCAACATGTTGTCTTCATTTTGTTCTATTTAAGCCGATAGGCTAAAAATAGCCGACAGGCTTTCATAGCCGATAGGCTACCTTACCCAAACCCAGAATCCAGTTTTGTTCCTGCAACTTTCAGCTCGAATCATAAACTCAAGTTTCACATAATTAGGTACAATACACGAATTTTATCCAACAAATAACCTCAATTATCATCTATAATCATATATTAACAACAAACAACATCATCTAACTACAATTTCTACACATGTATTCATTATTCAACCTAATTTTTAACCAAACTCAATTATACCTAATTCAACACAACCTTCAAGAACACAGACAAATCTTGTATAATATCTTTCTATAATCATCAATAGCTACATAATAATCAGTAACAATCAATCCTTCCCACCAAATTTCATGCATGAATCATAAACCCTAACTATTTCTATCATCAAATTAAACTCAAAGTTATGAACATGAAATAGCTTACAATTTTGAAAGATGAACCAAATATAAGATGATGATGAATGAAAATCTGATGATGATGATGATTAAAACATAAACCCCTTTCCCTTTTTGATTTCCAATAGAATTTGTATGTAAAGGTTTTAGGGATATAAATCAAAATGGAGATTTTTGAAAGAAAAGGTTAAGTGGAGTCGGTTGGTAAAGTCGATCACTCCCACCACCTACTTTAAATACAGTGTAATATTATACCCCCTTCTAAGCCTATTGTCTGGAACCCAAAAATACCCGCGAGATAAAGTATTTTATTTTACCGTCAACTTTATTTATTTAAAACAAGTAACATTTCATTGGTCACAATAAATCATGTGACTCTTTTACCCATTAGTTTTAAATAACCATTTAAAACTTAATAAAATACAATTTATTTCTAGACCCAAAAACTGGGTGTTACACAAACATCAGAGATTCTCTTGCATTATTATATTTTGTAAAAGTAATTATGTATTGAAATCTCTCATATTCAGAACACGGGCTATTGTAGTAGCTTTAGCTTATGTAAACATTTAAACGTATCAATGTATTTTGTTAAACGACGCATATAGAGTCGTTCATTATATATCTTTGTGTTATGATTACCGTATTAGTTGCGCCCCGACCCGAATCTCTTCTGCATCATAATTTGGGGGTGCGAAAAAATTCGCCTAAAAAGTTTCCAAAATTTCGCCTAATGCTTAAAAAATTTGCCGAAATTGAATTAATTTTAGGCGATTTTTTTATAATTCTCGTTTTGCGTGTCAAGCTTCTCACTAAATTTCCACTTAACCAACCAACAATAAACCACTTACACAATAACAAAGAGATCTCGTAACAAAACCACTACAACACAAAATCTAAGATTATAAATAGAAAATCAAATACAAACCTAAACAATACCGTGCTTAATCACATCCGCCAGAGTAATTTTATTTCAAAAGGATGCCGGAAACTTGTCGCCGGAAGTGCAAAAGAACTTGTAAAACACTTACCGGTAAAAAAGCAAGAAGTGTAGAATAGTGAGAAGCTTGGCACACAAAACGAAAATTAAAAAAAATCGCCTAAAATTAATTCAATTTCGGCGAATTTTTTAGGCATTAGGCGAAATTTTGGAAACTTCTTAGAAGAATTTGGGCAAATTGTATTTCGGTGATTTAATGGGTTGACCGGTAAAATTTATATTGACTGACAAATAATTTGGGACACTTGGCGAGCATTTATTGGCTTAAATTTATTTCGCCGAATCGCCGATTAATTAGGCGAATTCATGATTTACTTTTGCAATTTCTTTCTGATGACGTATATATTATGAAAAGAAATCCTTTGACCGTCTATTAAGGTAAACTTCTCTATATTTAGAGGTCGCCCAAGTATTGATATTGATACATTTACAGTTTTAAGTCAAAAGTTTAGTAATTAATGTCATACTTATCTTAAAAGCTTAAATGACCTGTATATCCAAATTCAAAAACTAGTGTATTATAATGCGAAACTTGTCACCGTATTATTAATTAAACATTTACTGTTGAAGTATTTCTCCAAAACAAAAGAGTACATAAAGATATGTCATGCATTAATGCCAAAATACATATTTAATGACGTAAGTTACGAATTAAGACCTTTTATTATTTGTAACGTAAACATACTATATTTCATTATTCATACATCGTCTATAAATACAAAAGTACGTGTCTACAGACACTTGTGTTAATTGGTGTTTGGATTCTGTCTTGTTGAATAAAAATGAGGTTTTTTAATGTTTTTTTACTTCTTTTCGCCATAGTAATGCTGACATTTCTTACGAGCAAAGTACATTCACAACCAGACGAGTGCGGCTTTGCAGATGATGATCTTTCGGATTGTCCTCGTAATGATGGGGGCAAAAACCCAAACGCAAAATGTTGTGCCGAATTAAATGAAAACATACATTGTTATTGTTCGTATGTACGCTTTAATCGTTGGGTTTCAACGACTTTTGATGAATGTTGCATCAAATTTTGGGACAAGTGTCCTGATATAACTTGTCATTCGTAGCTCAAATAGCTTCTAAATCTATTATATGAAGATCATGTATAACATACGGAGTAGTTGTTATATGTAATATTGTGAAGCACCTATAAGATTAGATATCAAACTATACATTCAAATAATTAGATATTTTCACTTCACAAAGTAACATTCTTTATGTAATTCATCGAGGAAAGCTTACTTCCGTTTCTTTAATTTTCTTTCCAAGAGCTTTATTAAAGTATTTTTTTACATACAATAACATAGTTGAGTTTAACTAATAATGGAAATTTTGGTAAGAATGGATAATTTAATCTCAGCCATTCATTTTTATCAAACCCCACTTTCCCCCAAAAGTTTAGTTGAGTTTGGTTGGGTGTTGTTTGGTTTTTAAGATTAAAATAATCTAATGATACTTGAGGATACGAGGATATATAATCGTTTAAGTTTGCCTTACATGAATCATCTTCGATCACATTACGAACTCACTATAAAGATAGTTCTTTTGAGTAACAATGGTTAAGTTTCTTTATTAAATCAAGTCATATGTGACTTGTATATGAGAGTGAAAATGTTAATTTGGATAAGGGCGCTAGGTGACCTTTCGTACAAACATAATGAAAATTTTTACGTTACAAACCCCAATTAAGATAAGAAAAATATGATTAACACCACAACTAATAGCATAATTTCAATTTCTTTCGTTACTAAGCAAGTTTTGACATAAATCCAAACTTAAAATACGAGGAAAACTCAAAATCTTATCGAGCTTTAAAACCACATTAAGAGGGGTGGATCCAATGTACAACCATGGGTGTAGTGGACCCCATGAAAGTGGCGCAAATGCTAGTAATTTAGTAAATATAAATGATAAATTTATAGAGGCTTCCAATTCGAGTAATGCTAAGTACTTACGTAGACTTAAATATATACCTAATCTTCTGATTGGTTGAATATTTTACTTCTCTAAATCTCATCCAATCAATTTTACATAACTACTAATCACACTTTTAGTTCTTCAAATTTTGACTAACATATCATTATTCTTCCAAGTCGGAGCATTGTTCCTGTTGCACCAAAAACCAGCAGCCCCAGGACGAAGCTTAAAAACCTTCTTCTGGATGATACTCACGAGCTGCGTCTCGTCCACCCGTGCTTGGTCTTTGCTGCAAACATGAGATATAGGTTAGGATGAAGGTGCTCGGGCCGAAGCTTAAGAGCTTATCGGCTGGCGATTCCCAATTGGTACCCGTATCTACGTTATAGGTAGATACAGTTTGTACGTCACGAGGCCGAGAACCTCCGATGATGCTCTAGAGAGAGATTCTAGAGAGAGGTCATAGTGTATAGTAAGAGAGAGAGAGCATATCATTTGGTCCTTAGGAGTGAGGAGGTGAGTCCCATATATAGGGCTCACTTTGGGTAATAAGGTGCATCCTTGAAGGTGTACCTGGAGTTCCGTTGGACAATAGGGTGCGTCCTTTTACAGGACTCGCTTTGGGTAATAAGGTGCGTCTTTGAAGGTGCGCCTAGAGGTACGCTGGACAACAGAGTCAATCCTTATTCTCTCGATATTCCGCACCCAACACGAATTGGATTGTCAACTGTTCATTATTGGGAATGCCTATGGTCAAAGATTCTCTCGGACGTAGCTACTAATATTAGGCGGAGCTTCGGGAGCTTCGGCAGGCCCGAAGCTGCGGCATATTGGTATATACCCAATCATGTCCCCCAGTCTAGTGTATATGCATTGTAGATGCATGTATTATAGACTTAAGCTAACACTTGCTACTTATATTAGATGGAGCTTCGGCATCACCCGAAGGTGCAACATATTGGTATATACCTAATCATGTGCCCCAGTCTAGTGTATATGCATTGTAGATGCATGTATTCTAGACTAAAACTAACACTTGCTACTTTCGGTTGTGTGTACCTTCGTCCACTTGGGGACATGATGTTCTAATTATGATTTGACGTGACAATACCTTAACGCGCCTCCTCGATATTCTTAAGCATCTTCTACCAGATGTCTAATCCTAGGAAACCGCGTTGGTCCAAGATTCTCCTCTCCGGACCTTCTTTGTGTCACTTTTAGTTCGTCGGGTGCCATTAGCTGCGGCTAATAGCATATACCCGATCATCTCCCCCAGTCTAGTGTACGTTCGTTTTAACGTACGTGTGCTAGACTATATATAGATGAATGTTTTTGACCTCCACACTTCCATCTCGTAGGTCAGGTGAAGGTGTTTGTAGCTGTTTGTTTATGTATGTTTTGATGGTGCGGCGTGTGAGCTGCATCTTTCTTTTGGATCCGCAATGAACAATTTGCTACTTTTTGAGGTGCTCATGATGCACCTTTGTTATGTAACGCTTTCACTTTTTCTCTCTTTTCATTATGCCATTTTTGCTTGTTCTTTTGTATGCATGACTTACTTGTTTAGATATCTTGAATGTATATACACGTATGTATAGAACGTATTCTTTTGAATGGGTGTTCAACCATTGATACTTAGGCTTATGCCATAGGTATATTACTGCACGAAGGAACTTTCGACTTCGCCAGCTTATTATCCCGTGATCAGCGAGATAAGTTTGAAAGATGTTAAAGTAATAACAACACCTAGCTTCTTGTGAAAATGTGTTTGATAAATATTCATCAATAAATATCAAACGACCCATCGTACCATATCGTATACAAGAAGAAAGTTTTATATTTGTTTTACATGTAACACTTTCTGAGATCGGTGCCCTCCCCGTTAGATGGACGCGGGTGTATGTTTCGGTAAGCATCACTACCGAAGCTACGTTTTTTAGTAAAGTGACCCGAACCATGTGTTCACGAGAATATGTCGATCGTGTGTGTATAGTACGCTTGTGGTAATACGTCCGACCATCGGAGATTGTCCGTTGGCCTACGCTTGGTCTAATTAGGGCGATAAATGTAACCCGTGAGTGTCGAGGCCATTGCCCAAAACATGGAGCTAGTTAGAGCAGTTGCTCAATCCATAGAATATGTGTATGCCGTGGAACTGAGCTAATTCGAGGGGTTGCTCAACCAATGGAACCAAGCAGGATCATGTGTACATCGCATGTACAGAGCTGCGTATAGAAGTTGCTCAACCACGATTTTTAATGGAGTAGTATTTGTATGCGTATATCACATTTATTTAACGCAAACAGTTTACTCATAAGCGGTATCATACCAGTGTTGTCCCCCAATCTTGCGTGATATGCATTCAATAAATATGATGCTAGATTATATTACATAAGTGATTCCATAGTATCAGTCATGGGACGCGAGCTCGATCCTTTTAGATCATCGCCAAATGAAACATGGGTTTCATTCTTTGTTGTGTTGTTGGATGAAACATAAGTTACATCCTATTGCCCATCGTTAAATGAAACATGAGTTCCATCCTTACTAGATGGAACATGAGTATAAGGAACATGTGCTGTGATTTGAGTAGCACCGGAGGTCGGTATCTGGAGGTAGATGTCGGACGGAGGTCCATTGATAGAAGTCCATAAAATATTAGCATCGGGAAAGTGAACCAGGAAGGTTCGAAACCGTAAGTCAGGAAAGAAGGTTGTAAACCGAAGGTTGTAATACAAGTAGGTTGATCTAGGAAGAGCACGACGTTCAGAGTTAGATCTGTTCAACACGAGCTGCGGACTTAGCCTCGAAAAGGATAAGCCCTAGTTAAGGTAAGCAAATTTCTAAAATACGAGCTTCAGATAACGTAACTCCCGGTAAGGTGCAACTCCTGTTAAGATGAAGCGTCATTTAAACTGCAGCTTATGTTAACGTGCTTTAGTTAAGACGTGCTTTGTTTAAGATGGGGCACCGTTTTGAATGTTGTTCCAGAGTAAGTTCCTGGTAACATGGAGTTCAAAATAAGCTATAGGAAAGAAGCGTCTCCTATTGAAACGAGATCTGATCGAGATGGAGCTCCGAGCTAAACGATAAGCTTCGAATGAGCTAAACTTTGAATCATATGCTCCGGAAGGTAGCTTTGGATAAGGTTGAAATTAGCTTTGATCACAGTGAGACAAGTTCCGATTGAATCAAATGTCGGAATTGGTTCTTATAAGACGATATCCTATTAAGTTAGGATTGAATGTGAGGATTAGGATCCGGATAAAAACGTGATAAACTTTAAAACGAGCTCCAATTAAGATGAGCTTCGGATTGCAAGATCGAGGTGGGGAGCTTCATACTGTATGTTCAAGATAGTAACTTCCATCTAATGGTTTATTACAGTTTTAGGCAACGAAAGTTTAACTTATGAACTTTGTTCTTCAAAGTCTCCTCTGTTGTGAGTCCCATCCTTGTGATAGCTTCGGCCTCTGGCCAAGACAAGCTTCAGAGTAAGCTTCGATTTTATATAAGTGATGCGTCAAATGAGCTTCTTATGAGTTAATCGTAACTTTAAGATACATCTGTCATTGTACGAGCTTCGGCTGGTTAAGACTCAGCTACAGCTAATCGGTAGGCCAACCGAACTCGTTTATGAAAAAGAAAACCTTTATGAAAGAGAAAACGATTTGAGTTATTGTGGTAACTAGTGACATGTGATTCTTTGAGACCCGAAAAAGTGAGGTTGAGCTTCTTTGCCGCAGGTGCGAGTGAAGCATAGATGTATCTGGGCGGTATAACCACATATGAGACTTTAGGATAGATGCATCAGGGGAGTATAGTCAAAGGTGCGACGGAGGTGTAGATTTATTTGGACGGCATAGCCACGTGTGTGACTTAAGGTGCGACTTTAAGGTGGATGCATCTGGGCGGTATAACCTCAGCTGCGACTGAAGTGTAGATTCATCTAGCCCATAAGCGTTCTTAGGTGGTTACAAAACTATTACTTTTCAAAATTTGGGAAGTGAACATAGTTTTATTTGTGGCCCAAATACCGACTAACAGTTGGCCACGTATACAAAATATGGAGATATATAGTAGATCTAAGTTCATAAACATGTATACCTTGTTTATACCCAAGATTATGTTTTTAATGTGAGTAATAATTGACTAGCTTTTCATAAAAAACAATATATAATCTTTCCCTTGTAAGGAGTTTTCTCAAAAATTTATAGTAAAGTCGTATACACTTTAGTGTGTTATCGGTTTTTGAGGAAAAACTGAGCTTTAACACGAGTGTGTGTTTTTAAAGATGAAGGTATACACAACTATAAAGCTTTCAAAGATGAGATTGATTCAGAACCTGGTACTCGAACACTAGTTTCGGTTAGTATATAAGAGATAGGTTCATAATTGTGTTGTCAACGATGAGCTACCAATGGGTGAGACGAGCTCCGGCTTTGAAAGCACTACTCATATCAAACACAGCTCTGGTTAAAACACATTGCAGTTAAAATGCGACTGGGTCAAGATCCAGCTCCGGAGGAGATGTGCTTCGGATCAACAAACTCATGTTAGACAATAAGCTTCGGTCGAACAAGCAACGCCGAGTCCTGACATCATTTGGGATAGACTCTGGCTAAGGTGCTCAAGCCTTGAAAATATGGGCTTTGGAATAATTTAACTACTGATAAGTGTGAGTTTCAAAACTAACTGCTATCATAGAATAAGCTCCAACCAAGAATAAGCTCCGACCGCGTAGGTAAGTTCCGACCAATAAGGTAAGCTTCGACCCTGAAGGTCCGGAATGGACAAGTTGGTAAATAATTAATGGTCATACAAGCTTCAATTGGGATGAGCTCCAACAACAAGGAACTTCGGAATGTATGAGCTTCGACAATAACGAGCTTTGTAATTGATACATTTCGTGAATAACGAGGTCCGGATGAAGTAAGCTCCGGACACCGTGAGAGGATGTGAGCTTTGTTTAAATGAAGCTTCATGTAAAGCGAGCTCAAATAAAGATGTAGCTCCGAAATGAGCTACGCATGGAGTAAGCTTGACAAAGGTGAAGATATGAAGGTATGGGTTGACGGGAATTGACCATATCCGTAATTAGATAATGGTAACCAGTACGAAGCTTGCGAAATGACCAAAATTTTTAAGACGCATCTTGATACGAGTTCCGGCTAACTGATAAGCTTAGCCACTCAGGGAAAACTTCGGCTAATGAAAACTCCAATGTAAAATAGTTTTTTGAAATTGTTACCTTAACGGTTCACTATATTTTATTTTTGTTATTCTCGAGAGACGAAAAAGATAGGAGCTTTACTTTCTGTTGGATATTACCATTACCATGGCAAATACATAATCACGTGTTCAGTAAAGTACAATTCAAGTAGAGAAAAACTAAGATATGAGAGTGTTGACAAAAACTAATAATACATGTACTTTTCTATTTCTCGAGCGCTATGATATCCGGACCACGCTATTAGTTTGAGAATCTTAACCAAATCTCAACAATTGTTCACACATTTCCCCTTTTTTATGTAAACAGAAAGTATGCATGATGGTCCGTCAATCTCCAAATCTCATGATCTCTTCACCCTCTTTTTTATTATTTTTCAGTCGTACAATATAAACAATATAAGTGCTTGACTAATTTTATGTGACAACGATAATTAAGCTTCTTTTGTTTAAAAAACTTTTCGAGGAAACATCATGTTTTATGATTTCTTGTTCACATCTGTTTATGAGTTTCTTTTTATGGCAAATGGAACAAAGCTAATTAACTACTCTTTAATGTGGGTATGTTCTGAGGGTCTTAAGAGCATGCTTATCGTCAAAAAACTTAAAAGAGATCAGACTTGGAACCTGCGATTCGAGCATTATTGATTTCGGATAGAACCGAAGAAGAAAAGCGAGACGGCTTGTCTATGCCGGTCCCACGGATGGCGCCAAATGTTGCACCAAAAACCAGCAGCCCCAGGACGAAGCTTAAGAACCTTCTTCTGGATGATACTCACGAGCTGCGTCTCGTCCACCCGTGCTTGGTCTTTGCTGCAAACATGAGATATAGGTTAGGATGAAGGTGCTCGGGCCGAAGCTTAAGAGCTTATCGGCTGGCGATTTCCAATTGGTACCCGTATCTACGTTATAGGTAGATACAGTTTGTACGCCACGAGGCCGAGAACCTCCGATGATGCTCTAGAGAGAGATTCTAGAGAGAGGTCATAGTGTATAATAAGAGAGAGAGAGAGCATATCATTTGGTCCTTAGGAGTGAGGAGGTGAGTCCCATATATAGGGTTCACTTTGGGTAATAAGGTGCATCCTTGAAGGTGTACCTGGAGTTCCGTTGGACAATAGGGTGCGTCCTTTTACAGGACTCGCTTTGGGTAATAAGGTGCGTCTTTGAAGGTACGCTGGACAATAGAGTCAATCCTTGTTCTCTCGATATTCCGCACCCGACACGGATTGGATTGTCAACTGTTCATTATTGGGAATGCCTATGGTCAAAGATTCTCTCGGACGTAGCTACTAATATTAGGCGGAGCTTCGGGAGCTTCGGCAGGCTCGAAGCTGCGGCATATTGGTATATACCCAATCAGTTCCCAAATTTTTACGTTAATTGAAATTATACACGAAATTTCTTTTTCCCAGTAGATATATTCGGATCAACATTTGATGTTTGCTTACTCTAGGCTCACTATGTCTCTAAGTTAATTTATGCTCAATCTTGCAATTAAGGCATAATTTGGTAGAAGTTATAATTTTGAGATTCTGATTATGAAGTTACTATCAACTTAAAGACTTCTTAGCTCTATATATAAAATCCTACTAGCATCGACCCGTGCAATGCAGCGAGAAAGTGACAATAATGATGAAATATCTCGATAGTGATGATGATTTTATAAGATAATGTGAGTATTCAATTTTCCAAATAATTATTGAATTCTTTTCGTATTATAAGTGAATCCCCTCACGATGCGACAACAACCCAGTGTAAAGATCGCAGAACGTACATAATACTTTATCGATAATAACACATTTTTTAGACCAAACCTTGGAGGATTGAGTGTTATTTAAAAGTAAATAAAAGTAACTAATAGTGAATAAATGCAGACATAATTTAATCGAGGATTTATAATAAAAAAAATTGCAGTATTTAAGTAGTAGGTAAGATATATTTGATTTGTTGGTTTATTTCTAAAAATACAAATGTTTTCCAAATTTAGCTATGAGTTTTTGTGTTGTATGTGAGGGTAATTACGTCTTTTTCGATCTTTAAATGGTTAAGCCGTTAAGGCAATGAAGAAAGTACCTAAATAATATATATTATTGTAAGGTAGTTTTAGTTCCTTTTAGACTTTTTTAGATTGTTTTTAAATTAAAAAAAAAAAAAAAAATGATGTCGTTGGGTCTGTTTTTAAGTTGTTCGCCATGATTCTATTATACTAATGTGATACTTGATTTTTTTAGTTGTTGTTTTGATGCTTTTATGAAAGATTTGATGTTGTCGAGGGCTAATTTGGTATTGCCTGGTACTAAATTGCTACTCCCTCCGTCCCATTTGAAATGTCCACATTACTATTTTGGGATGTCTCATTACAAGTGTCTACTTTGATACTTAACCAATCAAAAAAGACTTTAGTGGGTGGATTTAATATTTGATTGGTGAAAAGTGTAGTTGGTGGAGAATTTTAAAACTACGTGCAAAGTCAAAGTGGACATCTGTAATAGGACGGAGGGAGTACATATTATGTTGATTTGATGACCTTTATCGTTGATTTTAACCTTAATAACCAAAAGCAAATCTGAAAGGAATTGGCCTAATAAGAAGTTTTTCACATTTTTAGAATCCCTGCTACACATATAAGAGAGAACTGCATCATCATCATGATTATATTACTATATAATAATTCATTCAAAACTGTGTTTTGTAAAAATACGAGTAGTTGTAGTCGGTCATGTAGAAGCAAATAGGTTACATGGATGAGAGAA
Organism: Helichrysum umbraculigerum; assembly: GCA_949592205.1. Classification (NCBI taxonomy): domain Eukaryota; kingdom Viridiplantae; phylum Streptophyta; class Magnoliopsida; order Asterales; family Asteraceae; genus Helichrysum; species Helichrysum umbraculigerum. Next base: position 69,965,188 of record CATIUR010000003.1, read on the forward strand.
GGGCAAAAAGGTCTAGTAACATGTAAATTTATTAAAAACTATTAAATTATTTATAAAAATGTGTATTTGGATATTTAGGAGAATTTTAATGTTTTGGAAGGATATATACGTAATATTGAAGTTTATAAGGATATATACGTAATTATGCAGTTTTCGAAGGATATAGATGTAATTCTCCCTACCCTCCCCAAAATGAAAATTACTGGACCGTCACTGCACCCAAACAAAATGATGATTTAATACATGTTAAACAATCTTTATTCTTTATTATTAATTAAAGGAGGGTGTATATTACGTAAACGTTTTTGAATTAGGTTAGATTGAAATAATCAGGTCCGTTAATTGAGATTATCAAACTAATCTAAACCATTGATTAATCTAATTTGGATTGTATACGTAATATGTTATTTGTTGTTATGTAAATTTACCAACTTGCCCCTTCTAGACTCATCAGTTGAGGATTTTCAGGACCTGCTTATTTAAATTTGAGGATTTTCAGTAATGTTATTTAAATTCAAAATTCAAAATCTAATATATATTTTAATCTCTTTTAATTAATTAATATTAAGAAAACGATTTATATTTAGAAAATGTTTATTTCGGTTTTTTAAGGCTTTTACAAATAGACCAGTGATCCGTGTTATACTTACTTTAAAACTGTAGGTTAATGTATGTCAATTTCTCTTCCTAACGGTATAATATCTGTATATTTTTGAAAGGTTTATAGGTTCCTTTTGTGTTCGTCAAAACAGTCGTGCGTTTTCCATTTTGAGTTAACTTATATGGTAGATGCAGCTTGTATATAAAAAATCAAATGTTTTCTCCTTTTATTTTATAACCAATAAAATCCTTACATTTAATTGCCGTCTTCGTATTTAAAAAATTTAAATAACAAGTTGCCGTGTTCCTTGCTACAGGCTGCGTATACGATATGACAACATAGAGCTCATGTGTAAATCAACATTTATTGGTTCAACTTCTCAGTTTCTAAAGTGTGTGTGTATATATATATATATATATATATATATATATATATATATATATATATATATATATATATATGTATATTTATATTATTAAATATAAAATAAATCGATATACTTTTATTGGTATTTATATTTACATTTATCCTTCGTAAGAAATTAAAAAGATTATCATCATTGTTATCAACCCATCTACTTTTACTAATAATCAGTTACAGTATCTAAACCTTGAGGCCTATTAAAAAAAAATTTAAATTCTTATGAAATGCATATTTTCCCTCCGAAACCTTTACTCTTTACTCTACAAATACAAAATATTTGGGCTGCGATTTGAGAGGGAGAAAGAGAGTGTATGTGTTTGAGTATGTGTGTAAATGAAATCAAGTGAAGAAATGGAATAAAAGAGGGGGAATTGGGTCACGGGTCGGTTGGGTTGGGCTCGCGGGTTTGGGCCGACCCAACTTGGGTCTCGGGGACTCGCTCCTCAAATTTGTGTTGTGTTCCGTGATTGAGTAAATGTTGTTTCGCGTTATATGTTGAAATATATCCGGAATATTTTTAACCGAAGTATTCTATAAAAATACTTAATAATGAGTTATACAAATATAATTTGAATTATTTCCGTTTGTTGGGCGCGTTTCATGTGTTTTCGTCGCGTTCGGAGTGTTTTTAGACAATAAGTAATGTTGTAATATATTTCCACAATATATTAATGTAAATAATGTTTCTTTGGGTAATTCTACATTATTTTTAAAAGTTTTGTCACCAACGTCCATAATAAATAATGTCTAGCCTTGTCCGGTACATAAGTGCACGATTTAAATTGAATCGCGTAAGCATGTATGTAATTACACCAAAACGTCACATATATTTAGAATATTGCAAAACTAAATACATGTAATTGCAAGTAATTTAGGCACTAATTAAAGTCCTAAATTGGCGGGTGTTATACGGTTACAATACATTGTAGGCATAAACGTTATGCTGTAAAAAATTATTAAATAAATCTCAAATAATTATAAACTTTATGCCGTAAAAAGGAGATTCACGTAAATTGTTTTGTGCATATGTAACAAACTCTTTATCATATCTATTTTGAATATATAATATTTAACATATTTTGTATTTTATAATATGTGTATTACAAAAGGAAGTAGAGAACAACCAAGATATACTAGATTTATGGTTTGGATTTTATAATTTAACTACGTTAGTTTATATATATATATATATATATATATATATATATATATATATATATAAAAGGGTAAGGTTCAAATGAGAATGAGATTTTGTGTGAGAATGGAGGAACCACTCATAATGCGTTACGTGTCACAATAACCCATTTCCCCCCTTATTTTTTAAAATCAAATATCTCAAAAATGGTAAGTCGAAAAATCATGAAAATTGCACCATATTTTTCAGTGTTTTATCCTTTTCGATTTGTCGTCCCTCAAGGCACACTTTCGACGAATTATTTTTTTGGGGTTTTGTAAATGGTACAAAATTGATAACACATGTGTTAGTAGCTGGTATCACATGTGTTACTTGCCGGTAACACATGTGTTACTTCATCGGTAACACATGTATTAGTTGTTTTCAAACTTACTACTCGACGGTAACACATGTGTTACTCAAAGGTAACACATATGTTAGTTGTTTTCAAAACCCACCGAAAAATGAAAAAAAAAAAGTTCGTCGAAAGTATACATTGTCACATCTCTAATTGAAGAGAATAAAACGCTGATTATTATGGTGCAATTTTTATGATTTTTTTGACTTACCGTTTGAGAGATATTTAGTTTTTAAAAATGTAGAGGAAAGAGAAAAAAGTGACACATAACATATTCTAATTGGTTCCTCCATTCTCACTCAGAAATATTATACTCATTTGAACCTTACTCATATATATATATATATATATATATATATATATATATATATATATATATATATATATATATATATTCATATTTATATATGTTTTTTTATACGTGATATAGTATATCTTTTGACCTCTAATTTACAAATTTAATTTACATATTATACTTTCTCAAACTATAACCACATGTCCACTATAAAAATATGGAGAATTAGTCAAATAGATACAAGGTTTAACTAAGGTCCAACTTGGTATACATGTTACACTATAAATAATACATCCATTCTAAAGAACTAAGTAATGGCTACTGTACAAATATTTTTAATTTTACCAATATGTCTATAATTAGGATAAACTCATACTACATGATATTAAATTGTTTTGACGTATTTGACATGACGATCTTCGTACGTCTCATATATGTTATTAAGTTCATCGATTTGTTGATATCATATTAAATTCATTGGGCCAAATCAGTATCATTGCGTGTCAATATATGAAAACGAATACTGTCATCGAAAGTATATAAATTTCGTTGATCGTACATTCCATGTTTACTACTTCATATTACGATAATTTTTGTTGTAACATTTTAATGCTGTAGCCCGCGATTTTCGCGGGTTTTGATCTAGTGTTTGTTTTTATAACAGAAAGGCAATCCAAACACACCTTTTATGAACGACCAAACACTTTCGTTTCACTAGGTTAAATCCAAAACTATAATTAAAAACCCCAACACGCACTTATAGCTTCTTAAACCGATATAGAATTTCAGATTCCGAATTATGCAACCGTATAAACCAACCAACTTGCGGAGCACAAGCAGCCCAATGTGAACAAAAAACCCGAACCCGGAACCGAACCCGAAAAAAAACCCGGAACCGAACCCGGAAAAAACCGGTTTTTTTGAACCCGGTTCGGGTTTTTTTCGTACCCGCCGGGTACGGAACCGGTTTGGGTTTTCGGATCTCACAATCGGGTTGGGACCGGGTAGGAAGCGGGTCGGGTTGGAAAACCCGGTATAAAACCCGGAAAAACCCGGTTTAAAAACCGGTATTCGTGGGTCAAAAACCCGGTTCGGTTCGGGTCGGGTCGGGTAGGTCAACAAACCGGTTTTTCTCCCTTTGACTAAAACCCGGTTCGGGTTCCGGGTACGGGTCGGGTAGGCCCGAAACCCGGTTTTGTTCACGACTACAAGCAGCAGATTTGAATCAAAATGGGCTACTTGGGCTTGGACTTGCAGTTTATGGATCGTTGCTTATTGGGCTCATGTTGGGCTTGATCATATATATATATAGTTATGTATTATGTATAAAAATAGTAGTTTCCCTTTAACCAACTCATTGTGGGAGTTCTCTGTCCTGCCCATGTTGTTACCTCTACCACAATTTTTTTTCTTAATCCGAGCTTGACTGCACTGTTACATAAAAGAACAACCCTCATCGTAAGGGCGTTCAATGAGTGTCTGCTTGCACATGCAGTTGTTGCGACTTTGGCATCAATCAATATAGCAGATATTGTAACGTTATAAACAACAATATATTGGTTAATGTTGGATGACCCGAATCTTATCTGACTCTTTTATTACAAGGTATATATAATCCACAATCAAACATGTATCTTGGTACCTCTAGCTTGATTATCGTGATTTCTGCATAGTGCAACAAATGAATTAGAACAATCCAAAAGACGATCTTTCCTATAGACTTTCAAAATCCCGAGTGAAGTATTAGGAGCATCATTACGAAACTGTTAAATAGCAAACATATTAAAAAGTTCAGAGTAATAAGCATACCATCATCTCATGATCTCCCATGATCTCTTCTATCACCTCTAGTAATGGTTTATCAGCACTATTGGGTACAACAGCTGCAAACACTGTTCCTGATAATCCTGTGTGCAAGTAGAGATTGCTATGATCACTGCTACCTTTCATATCTATTGTTTGACTTCTGGTGTTACATTGACTAACTTTTAATCAAAAAATGATTCGTATTCCTTGATTTTGATAGTGATCTTAGTAATTACATCCTTGATCTTAATGAATCGGAAAAATCAACTCTAAGTGTAGCAAAAAATATAAAGTAACAGACTTGATAGAGTCAAATTTGCAATTCAATTTGATCTAAAAAGTCAAATACAGGCAATTTTAGCAAAGAAATACCAGATTCAGGAAAAGCATCTATGAACATCATCATCTCCTCGCCTGTAAGACCGGATAAAAAGCAAACCCTTGGTAACGATTTTGCAATCTGGACAGGACATAGGGTTTTGACATAAGCAACGTTTACATATTTTTAACAGTGACGTTTTTCACATAGCGAAGGGAATAGACCTTTGAAGCTTCAAGATTTGACTGTTTGGTATTTACAGCTTCCCAAAGAGAGCCCGTCAACATGTCTTCAGTGCAGAAGATAACCTATATTCAACGCAAAGTTTCCATTTTTATTGAGCACCTAAGCAAATAATATCCAATCTCCCCCAAGAAGAATGGTCAGACATTTGACTACTTTTAACTTCAAAACTGATAAAGTCTGGTCATTCACATATTCTCCTAAGTGTGGACCAGTTAGGGTACCCGATTATCAACATTTTACGAAACTGAAAATAATTTGTTCAAAATTATCAACATTTTCGTTTTAGTTTGGGGTCCCGGGAATTGCTTAAAGTTTAGCATACATCTTCAAATGAACCGAAAATTTATGGCATGATACCTCTAAGAATTCACCATCCAACTCTTTCAAAAACTTCTGTATCTGCAACAACAAAATGTGTGATCAGGTTAAACTCCTGTTTGGCCCATTTCCTTCTTTCTGTTGGTTACATCCCCATTTAATGTGACAATGCGAAAACGTGACCCACAAGATATATGCAACCAGCTAATTAGTTGTTTAGTCTCTACATGTAATAGTTTTTGTATAATGCGAAAAATGTGTCATGTTATACACTATTTTTACATCTTTTCCGATATAGAAAACAAGTGAGTGAAAATCGATCAATAGAAGTTACCTTCACAATCTCGTCGACTTTAAACCCGATCAATAACAAAGCCTGCACATACATAATTACATATTCTTTATCTCACTCAATTCAAGTATCAACAAATGTAAGTCTCATGATTTCAAACCACAATATCATTCCAAACAAATAATGTTAGTGATTAATAATCGGTAAAGAACTAACCACAACTTACTGGTGGACCAAATGTAGGATCATCAGGATTCAAGGGAACAAACTTTGAATCTTCCATCACATCAGAAGGAAGTTCTACACAACATATTTATTTAAAATCAAAACATGAGCACAACCAAGATTTATAATTAACAACTATACTTGCAAATCAACCATTGTTATTGCCCAAAACATAAACAACAAGAACACCTTCAGGAGATGCCTTGAGGAGGTGCTTGAGCTTCAATCCATGATGAGTGTGTGTGATTCGAGTTCGAAATGATGATGAAAACTTGAAAACACTCGAATGATGATCAAATTTTGGGTTTAAGAGATTTGAGAATTGATAATAATAAGTACAAACTTTGGTTATGAAGACAGAAGAAGCCATGAATGAAATGAAAATTGATGATGAGTGGACTCTTTATTTTTATTTTATCTTGTTTATCCTATGGTGGATATGGATTTTAATTTAATTTAATTTTTTTTATCAACATTTTCATGTTTAGTCCTCCAACTCTGTTATAGTTGCTAATAACGGACACTCAAATAAATTTTTGATATATATCCGTGTAATAACTACAAACTAGATTATAACCCGCGAATTCGCGGACTACCACATAACTTTTATACAAAGTTTATATTATATTTTTATTTTACTACGTAATTTTTAATTAACATATTTATGTGGCTAACATTGTATAAATGTTTTAAATTGAAAAGAAAGACGTATATGTCTTTTATTAAATATGATTAAATTAAAGTGATCGAAATATTATTTATTTGTTAATAATAGTACTCTACATATTGTAGATGATAGTAAAATAATTTTTAGGTATTCAAACTTTTTTCTTTTATTTTATTAATGTAAGGTATCTTAATTTTTTTCTTACCAAAAGAATGGTGTTTTGATTATAAACCCTTTTTTCATTAATGCACGATACCGAATCAAATTTTCTTTATAACGTGAAAAAATAAAATCTTTAAAACCTAATATTTTCAAGCTTATAAAAAATATTCTTTCACATGTTTTTTTAATAAAAACTTATATATAGAAAAATAGTTTATAAGAGTTGATCTACATCACTTGGTACCATGAGTATGTGATAAAAAGAAACATATAATACTAAAAAGTTGATAAGTAATATAAGATGGTGTGGCATAGTAAATGAGTTGCATGTTGTATTTGGTTAAAAAAATATTATAAAAATTATCCGTCACGACAATATTATGATTTTCTTCACGGACCATACACTCATATTTAAAATAAACTAATGTTTCGTTTTTTCTTAATAAAAGTTAAAATGCAACTCTTTTATTATGCAAGGGCATTTTACGTTTTTATTATCGAGTTATTTAGTATATTAGAATTATTTTTTCTTTTTAGAAAATTACCATTATAATTTAGATTATTGTGATAATAAGGCTAGCCATATATAATAACAAAGTTCATAATTCACAAAATAGATAAAAAAAAAAACTCTTTTCCTGGGGTTAAATCCAAAGACTACACTACAATATCACATTGTTGTATTAAATCCAAGCAAGCAACAAAATTAAAGTTAATATAACCAATATATATATATATATATATATATAGGGAGTGGATCAATGGGGAAGCAAGATCTAGAGGGAAGAGGGAAGCAAATCTGAACCCTTGGATCAGCTAATTTAAAAAAAAAGGCGGAGGGGCATTATTGTAATTCCAACCAAAGGTGAGAATAATAGGCAAAATTTATCTGTAAAAAAAAACACTCTCTTTTTTTTCCTCTCAAAAACTAGGGCAAAAAAAGTAGCGGATGAATTCAATCGATCGAAATCAACCAAACGAAAGGGATTCACTACAAAATTATGCAACAAAACGTATGATTCGATTGTAATTGCTCAAGAATCTGTCATCAGAAAACTTGAAGATACGGTAAGCACGATTCGGTATTGAAGATTCTAACAAATCTGATGTCTAGAATAGAAGAAAACAAAATTAGTATAAACAGTGAAGATCGAAGTATCTGATTAAATCCAAGCTACAACTTGTTTCTATGATTAAACAACATTCAGGTAAACAATAGTTTTCAATTTTGATTTTTTGCGTGATATATTGCATTCTTCAATTTGTGTTATCTTTAATGTAAAATTGAGGTTTGATATCAATATATGAATCTAATTATTGAATGTAGTATTGATTTACAACAAAAATCTTATTAGTTAGGGTATTTCATTGCTGAGTGCTAGGATTAAAATTCTGTGTGATGAATACTAACAGTGCGTGATGATCAAAATTGTGTGTGATCAAATTATTATATTAATATTCAGTGTGATGAATACTAACTGTGCGGGATGAATTTTCAATGCTTTACTCCTTTTTTTTTTTGTCAGACAATGTGTTTCACTCTTAATCCTTTACCAATAATATTAGTGTCACGTGATGAATGTTAAGTCTCTAAACTCAAGTTTTAAAAATAACTTACGAAAATTATCGTAGGGATGCAGATTTCTCAAGCTGCTGTTGCATTGCATGAATTTAAGTTCCTGTACATTGGCATGATGGGAGAACATTCTAAACTATATTGGCTTGGAAGGGTATGACGTATATATTATTAGCTAACACCTATCTGTTTTTTACCATTCATTATATTTTCTAACTAAATATAAATGGTAATGCTGCCTCATGAATCGCTTTTTTAAAAGAAACTAGAGTTTCACGAAGTGTATTTCTAACGCATATAACCTAATAACATGTGTTTCCTAAAAAACAGGTTTATTAGTGATGTAAAAGTATTATTTTTCTATTCAAATATGAGCCGTTAATTGTATTTTAGAAGTTATTACAAAATGGACAAAGAGTGTTCCGAGTTGACCCAACCCGATTTGGCGTGAACCTGTGTTGGCTCGTTACCCTAAGTAACCGCTCATTTTACCATCTTCTAGTTTTTTGTAAGTGTGTTAGATTGAAGAAGCAAAGCTTCTGCGAGCCCAAGGTCAACATGAGATGGCGGTTAATCTTTCAAAATACATATTTGAAAGTTGCAAGCTGAATGAGGAAACATCATATGTTTGTCACCTAGTTGGGAAGTGGCTGGCTGAAACACGTTCCAGCAAGTTAGTTATAAAATATATGCCTATTAGTTGCTTTAATTTTATCATCTAACATCCTATTTTGTGTTTAAAAAAAAAAAACGATTTCCATTTGCTAGCACTATCCCTATAGTTTATGCTGTGTAAATAACCAGTACCATTATCAATAACTATCTTGTAGATCTAGGACGATCTTGGAGAAGTATCTGAAAAATGAAAAATGTTGTTAGCCTTGTATATGATCACCAGGCCACCGACAAGAAGTCTATTGCAAGACAAGGCAAAACACTATTTTAGCTTGCTCATTATACTGATGCTCTTTTTCATAGTTATGAGGAACCAGTTTAATCCTGAAATTATAGTATAAAATGTGTCATTTAGTGTTATATTATCAGAATAAATGTTAAGTTCTAGGAACTGAATATAAGTTATAAATTTATCAATGAATGTTTTTAACTAATATCCGTTTAGATGAATGTTATCACTTAATGTTCATCATAATGAATGTTAATATTTACCCGTGAATGTTATGATGTTATAATCAGTGTTATCTCTTAATATTCGTCTTGGTGAATGTTATCATTTAAAGTTCATTATCATGAATGTCACTATTTTCCGGTGAATCTTATCACTTAATACTCATCCAAATGAATGTTAATTTATATGAAATGAAAATAACTTGTACAAATTGACATTTGTCAATGAATTTTATTACTCAATATTCATATAGATGCATATTATCACTTTTCAAAGTAAATGTTAAGTTATAGACTGAAATGAAAATATAACATTTATTAATATTCATCTAAGTGAATGTTAAAAATTACTATTAATATAAATCAATGAACTAACTAGTTTGTACAATAAAGTGAATAGGATCTCTATTTGGATGAGGGTATGTCAAATCAGGCTTCATTTGTACAGTTGTTCTTGTTAGTTGATTCCGATGAAAAGATTCTGCAACAGTCTACGGTCATTCAAGTTATATATTACATAGTTTAAAAAGATACTGGATAACATTCTACGTTGTACTTGTTAGCTTATTTATATTGAGTCAATTCTAGTTATTTGAATCAAAGGGTAGTAAGAATCTGAATGAAGTAAAGTAATTTGACTTTGAAAATGACTTCTCAGACCATCACTATGTTAATAGTCGAGGAAAGTGATTCATATTAAGTCAGGTTAGAGAGCTCAACTTCGAAAACTTAACATACATTTTCTTCTAATGCTATTATTTACAGTTGCGGCAATCTGAGCCACCTTTGAATGACATGTAGGTGAAAATTGTTGGCTAAAGAAAGTTCAACAATAATGGAACATTTTGGCTAAGGATCTTCATGGTTAGAAGCTTTGCTTATATGTCTTCAGTTTTTTTTTTTTTTTTTTTTTTTTTTTTTAACATTAAGGAGAAACTGTATTGTTGTTATAATGGGTTGGTTGACAAACAGGTCTAACATGATGTCTTTTTAAACTTTCTACCGATTACTAATATCTGCATTTACATTTTTAACGATATGAGGAAGTTGCAGACTCCAGACTACCCTAATAATAAAGACTATATACCCTTTAATGATGCTTTTCAAAGTCCGATTAAACAGATGATCCAACATCAGATGATCCAACATCAGATGATCCAACATCAGATGATCCAACATCAGGTAAGATTCATTATGATGAATGTTGAATGTACCTAATGTAAGCTTCAATATTACTTATTATTCAAAAGTTATCCCAACAAAAACTCATCAACATTTGTAACAATAACCTTCAATGCAATGTATCAGTAGTTAATGACGCAGAAGACACTTCAATCCAATCGGGCATCGATTACTCTATATATACGGATTTTGGGGCAATTTGATGATCTGTGATGTATTTGATGGTTACTTTGTATTTTAGATGATAAAATGAAAGTTTTATTTTGATGTGCATGAAACTTTGGGTGTCCAAGTACTAAATCAGGATAACAGGTTTATCCAAGTTTAGGTTATCATCACTAGAATGTATGTGCATGCATTTTATCCTTACCACATTTATATTAGAGATGGTGGTAAATAAGTGCCAGAATTTTAGAGTCTAGTTGTAACCTTGCTATATGATTATGATGCAAAAAGTATAATGTAGTGGCCTAACTTTATTTGTAGACTTTTCTATTTCAAGAAGTGCACTTTAGGTGCACTAATGGAAAACGGGGTCTGTTGGATGGTGACAGAGCAAGATGGGTAAATGGTGGTTTGCATTACAATGATATATTCTTGGAATACTATGTAAATTATTAATATTTTCTTATAAGTTACTCCTATCAAGTCGATGAATATTAACAGTGTGTGCTGAATGTCCAATGATTCACTGTCCATTGTTCTTAGAAGCCATTTTTTAGTGGAATTAAATATAATATAATATGTTGATTATTGGTGGTAGAAGTACCTATAGTTTGTCCTTGAACTTTCATAAGTCGGATAATTTTTTTAATTGGTAGAATGCAATACAGATAATGAGTGTAACTTTCACTGAAACGAATCAGTAACAGAAGTTTTTCAAAATTTGTGTCAGGTAAGTTATTTGGAAACTACAGTTTTTTCATGGAATTGTTCTTCATGACCGTTTGCACATCCCCTCATATTCAATTTCGTATTAAGATTTATACAGGTGTTTGTGATATAATTTATTTCAATATTTATCTATGTCATGCTTATGCTTAGAAGGATGATTTGATTTATCATTGCTTTCCAGAAAAGTGATAGAGAGTTTCTTTGTGAGGTTTGTGTTCGATAATATTGCTTTCAGTTGCTACATCTTGTGGTTGATCATGATTCTTATTGTATCATAAACATGATTTATGAATGAGTCAGCTAATTAAAGCATTAGACATAGAAAATGAGTCATGATCTTTAAGTGTTCGTGATATGTGATCATTTTGCTTAGTTCTTGTAACGAAAGACTGCCTAGCATGTGTTTTGCTTAGTTTACATTTTTAGAAGTCTAGGGAACAAGTTAAACACGGAGTCATTATTGGACACCACTAATACATTTATGACATTTGTTCAGGTACAAAGTAATAAGGAGTGACTGTAAGGGATTTTGTGTCTTACCTACTAAAGGACTTTGGAAGACTTGGTGGTGCTGAGGAAGCTAGGAATTCTATTAAGTCGAAGGATATTGGTATTGTTGTATCTATTATGTAAAGAAGGCATTCAAGACCAACTGGAAAAGCCCATCCCGAAGAGGTAATATATAAAGCACTTGTCCCTAAAAATGTGTCTATCAATGCCCGTAAAGTTTGGTAAACTTATATATCAAAATAGGTTAAGATGAAGAAAGTTAAATAGTTCGTTTATTTCTCTATAGATTTATTTATAAAGTTCCAGGGGGTCTGAAAACACCATGAGTGCACCCAATGCCAAGGTTAATTTTTTCTTATAGTGTAATATATGGATGATCTGGTACAAAAAGTATACTCGTGGATAGTAATTCTTAGTTTAGTAGTTTTTCTTTCAGTTGACCATTTTGATCATCTCACTTGTAAAATGCAAATACCCTTTCTAAGTTGATAATAACGTGCTTCTTTATAAGGTTCTCGCGCTTAGTACCAAAGTAAGGTTGTGGCAATATGGGTGTGCATGGTAGCATGGAGAATTAGCTGAATTGGGTAGTTTTTGGTGGATCAGGTTGGGTTGGGTCGGGATTACTCAGTTTATGTTCAAGTTTTTTAGTCTTTTATTATTAATAAGTTAGGTGTCAAATTGTATTTTTATTTTATCTGTCTATGCTAATTCCAGAAAATAATCTAATTGAATTGAGTCATAACATTCATTAAACATTATCCATCAGAATGAATGTTATCAGTTAATATTCATCGGAATAAATATTATACTTGGTATTCATTAAAATGAATGTTATCACTTAATGTTCATGATAGTGAATGTTAATTTACAAAATCTTTACATAGAAAAATTCATTGATTAATGCCAACTTATAACATTCATTAACTGAAATTGAACTATAACATTATCAGAATAAATGTTATCAGTTAATATTCATCATAATAAAAAAATCAATTAATATTCTTCAGAATGAATGTTCCTAGCTTAATATTCATGATAGTGACTGTTAATTTACAAAAAGTTCATTGATGAATTTCAAGTTATAACATTCATTAACTAAAATTGAACCATAACATTATTAATCAGAATGAATGTTATCAGTTTATATTCATCAGAATAAGTTCTCACTTAATATTTATCAGAATGAATGTTATTATTATTGTTATTGTTTTAAATTATTTCTAATAAAATATAAAATGGACTCATTTTATTCCCATCTACTACTAAATGGATCAAAATTGTCACCTCTATTCACTCGGTAAACTGTTGGTTATCAGGGAACTCCGTACCTTGAAATGGCTGCCTAGGTATTCCCTTTCATTTGGTTTTTCACAAAACCAATTTTGAGACAATTGAGTGTATGTTTTACCTACTGTTTCAAACTGTTTGTATGCCTACGTTTTACTGATTAGACGTTGACGAGTGTGAAGACCCTTGACTAAACAACTCGCACATATATCTAACAACACTGATGGAAGACATACTTGCCATTGCCCAAAGGGAGTGGGGATGGTCGAAAGGAATGCACTCGGTGCAAAAGAAACAAGAAAAATTTACAGATACTTGGGATCTATGTAGGTAAGTTTGTCATTTAATTTCTGTACACCGTTACATTGGTTTCTTTATCAGTCAATGATCTGATGAGATGATTTTTTTTTTTTTAAGTTTGTGTTTGGTCTGTTATGATTTTTTTTGTATGTGGGTAGAACTCTGGGTTAGATTAGATTCATGTAACCACTGTATTTTGGGTTTTGTGGTCCTTCTCTTACACCTTGTAGGATAGGACTTTTAATGTTGTAGCTTGGTCTTCTTGGTTGGTTTGTGTTTTGTACTTTGTAATTGTTTTCTGGTTTCTATTGCAATGTCTGCCTTTTCTAAAAAATGATCTGATGAGATACTAATGAGTAAGTAACCATATATATTTTGCAGGCATTAGTATGGTTGCTATAGTAACATCACTCGCAATGTTTCTTTCCTATTGTCTGTTTAAAGAACGACACATTGTTAAGCAAAGAGAAACCATGTTTAAGAGAAACTGAGGTAATATTTTCCATAAGTTACTTTTTGAATGTGAAGGATCAACACAAAATGTCAAAATTTTCACCGAAGAGGAACTCAGGAAGGCAACCAAAAACTTCAATTCAAAAAACATTGTCGGTCAAGGAGCTTTTGGAACTGTTTACAATGGGATTTGGATAGATAACACTGAAGTGGCGATTAAGAAGTCCAAGATTGTTGATCCCAACCATATAGGACAGTTTGTTAGCGAGGTTGTACTTCTGTCTCAGATCAACCATTCAAAAATCGTAAAGCTCGTGAGCTGCTGTCTGGAAACAGATGTACATTTACTACCTTATGAGTATATAGTCAATGAGACATTGTTCCACTAACTACACGGGAATCTCATGGAGCTTTGTTGACTTGGTCAATGAGGTTTAATTTAGCGGTTGAAACTGCAGTATCTCTTGCTTATATGCATGCTACTACCAAAATCATACAGAGATATTAAATCTTCTAATATACTGCTGAATAAGGATTATACAGTCAAAGTTCCGGACTTTGGTATATCACGTTCTGTTTTAAACGACAAGATGCAAGTCTCTACTACTGTTCAAGGGACTCTTGGATACATAGACCCTGAAAACTTCTGTTCAGGTATGTTTACAGCTTTGGGGTTGTACTTATGGAGCTGCTCACTGGGGGAAAATAAATTCTGGGGAAACCAGAACGTACTGATCTCTAGTAGTTCAATTCGTTTTGTTACTGAAAGAGGATCGATTGATTGAAACTATCGATGATCAAGTGAAGGTCAATGCTACTGTTGATCAACTTAATCGAGTTGCTCAGATTGTCAAATCGTGTGTTGCTCCCAAAGGAAAGGCGAGGTCTACAATGCAAGAAGTGAAGGAGGAGCTTGTGGGTCTGCAAATAGATTTAAGGTTTTCTTATACAAATCGGGAAACTGTAAGTTTCTGTACTGCTGACTCAAATGTAACAGGAACTTTAAGTTCGCGTTATTTTAAGTAAAATGATGTTGAACATTGTAGTAATATTCACTATTAACGATATTGGATATAATGTTAGTTAATTGATGTTATAAAGTATAAACTACAAAAATGAATTTATCAAGGAAGCTTGCATTTGTAGCATCGATTCTATTCAACATTTATTAATTGTCACTTTTTATTTTTTGACATTTATATTAACAAAAATTAAAAATTCATCATGATAAATATTACACTTCACCCATTCCCCCCCAAAAAAAGAAATATTCTATGAATCCTTTCACTATTTGATAAAATATAAAAAAAAAAAAAAAAAAAAATTGTTGGTGACAGTCAATTCTATGAATGTTAAGCTTCATTGATTAAATCCTTTTGTAGGCTATAACATCAATCGACGAATATTATATCCAGAATCATTCATATTTATTGTGGTGAATGTTAGTTAGAATTCACTATGATGAATGTTAAAGCTAAAATTTTGTGAAAATGTTATGTTTTTTTACATTCATCATGAAGAATGTTAACAATTTATTTATATAAATGTTCATCAACTAATGTTATGACTTAAAAATATATTTATCTATATTATTTATAATGTCAATTTTGATTACTAGTTACTAGTAAAACAATTTTGATTAGTATTTACTAACATAAATAATTTTTTTATATTTGTATTGAAGAAGTTAAAATGTTTTTTGATGAATATTACACTTCAATCTTCCCCTAAAAAAAGTGATTTCCTCTTGAATGCCCCACATATAACTAATTTGTATTATTAATATTACACACCAACGTTACTGAATAATAAAACATATTTGGTTTCTACAACCTTATATTGCATGAACATGATACCCGAGAACATACGACCAGCAATGCAACCCATAAAGTGCGATAGCAACTTGTCCCATTAAAACCACCAAGAACCCACGACATTTCAATTGGTGGAGGTTTGGTGTGAAGCTCAAATAACTTGCGAGCTTCTTAGAAAAGATCAGGTTCCTTATGACATAATATCACAGTTGAAATGTATGTTATAACAGTTGAAATTAACTTATAAATTTAAGTAAATATTATCACTTAATGTTTATCTTACTAATTGTTATTACTTCAAATTCAGTATCAACGAATGTTATCAATCCATATTTGACAAAATGAATGTTATTAATTAATGTTCATCATTACGAATGGTAATAATATGACAACAACTTGTTAAATTTTAACATTTTTCAATGAATGTTATGACATCATATTCATCTAAATCTAAAATAATGATACAAATTAGATCGATATAAATGTTAAGTTATAATAACCAAAATTAGGTTACAACGTTTAACCGTAAATATAACTAATAAATATTCATCGGAATGAATGTTAAGTTATAATAGCTGAAATTATCTAATACTCCCTCCGTCCCATATTAATAGTCCACTATTCCTTTTTGAGCTGTCCCAAATTAATTGTCCACTTCCAAAAATGGATAAAAATGATGAGCTAAAATCCTTTTATACCCCTACTTTATATATGTAAGACAAAAAAGTAGGTAAAAAGTAAGGGGTAGAATTGTCATCTTATCAAAAAGTAAGAGAGAAGTTGATGTTTTCTTAAACTGCGTGTTTCTTGTCTGGGGACAATTAAATTGGGACGGAGGGAGTAATATTTAGTAAATATTATCACTTAATATTTATCTCACTGAATGTTATTACTTAAAATTCGGGGGAAGCACTTTTTTTTTTGGAAGGGGGAAATGTAATATACATCACGATGCATTTTAATTTTTGCCGATACAAATGTCAAAAAATAAAAAGTGAAAATTAATAAATGTTGATCAGAATCGATGCTATGAATGTTAAGCTTCCATGATAAATTCTTTTTGTAGGCTATAATATCAATCGATAAATTTTATATCCAAAATCGTTAATATTCTTCGTGGTGAATGTTAAGTTAACATTCATCACGATGAATGTTAAATTTAAATTGATGTTTATCTTTTAACATTCATCGTGATGAATGTTAAGTTAACATTCACCACGATGAATATTAACGTTTTATTAAATAAATATGCATAAACTAATGTTATGAATTAAAATTGAATTTCATATGTGAATATATTCTTTATAGCATCGATTTTGATTAATATATACGAGTAAAATTAATTTTATTTTTGATATATGTATAGGCGAAGTTAAGATGCTCTGTGATGAATATTACACTTCCCTCCTTGCCAAAAAAAAATGATTCCCTCTTGAACCCTCCCGTATATATATATATATATATATATATATATATATATATATATATATAGTTATCAGTGTATATATATGATAAATGTTATCGTAAACTATCTATGTTATCACTTAATATACATGCAAATGAATCTTAACATTTTAATATTAGTCAAAATGAATGTCATCACTTAGTATACATGTAAAATAATTTTATCAATGAATATCTATCAAATTGAAAGTTATAACAGCTGATATTAAATTCATAAGTTTATTAATAAATGTTATCACTTAATATTCATCTGAATGAATGTTATTACTTTATGTTCATTATCAATGTGTGTTGTTACTTAACATCCGTTATCAATGAATTTTATCATTTAATATTAATTAAAATGGACATTATAACTCCAGAAATTAAATTATAACGTCTATCAATGAATGTTATCACTTAATGCTCGTTATCAACTAATGTTATTAATTAATATTCGGTATCAATGAAAATTATCACTTTATATACATGTAAATCAATGTTATCATTTACAGTAATATTCATCAGTAAAATTATAACAATCGAAAGTAAACTATAACATTTAGCAATGAATGATATCACTTAATATTCATCCAGATTAATGTTATCACTTAACGTTCGTTGTCAATAAATGTTATTACTTATTATTCGTTATCAATGGATGTTATCACTTAATATACATTAAAAATAATTTTTCACTTAATATTTGTCAAAATGGACGTTATAACAACTAAAAGTAAATTATAACATTTATCAATGTATGATATCGGTTAATATTCATCTAGGTGAATATTATTACTTAAAGGTCGATATTAGTAAATGTTATTACTTAGTATTCGTTATCAATGAATGTTATCACTTAATATTCATCAAAATGAACGTTAACCATTAAAATTGAACTATAACATTTATCAATGAACGATATCACATAATATTCATCAAGGTGGATATTTACAATTAATATTCTTCAAAATGAATGTTAAGTTGAACAATTGGAATAAAATTATGATAATTCAAAGGATGATATCATTTAATATTAGTCAAAATGAATGTCATCACTAAATATCAATAAGAACAAATATCTAGTTAGAAAGTGACTTGAATAACATTCATAGTTACAAATTATACAATCTCTATTCACTCACTGTATTCAAATTCAAATAAAAAGTAACTTGAATTATATTCATAGTAATAAAGAAAAACCGCTATACACAAACACCTCTTCTAAGTCCAGACAAGACCTCGATACTTTATAATAAATTTCATCACGAAACATACAGAACCAAAGAATGTGATGATACTGTAGATCCAACAAACACTTTGTTATAATTCAAAAATGCAGTGGAATGAATGTTATCACTTAATATTCATCTAAATGAATGTTACCATTTATTAATAATAAGACTTATAAGTTAATAATCACCATAAGAAATATTTCTAAAATACATTTATAAAAGATAACGTTCACTATAAATCATGTTAAAACGTAGTAGCTAGTAACGGTATAAAACTCATAGAAAAACTTAACATAATAAGTCATAAAAAGTTAACACTCATTCGAAAGCGTTGTAAGAAAAATCTAATATTCATCGGAAATCATATTAAAAATTTAGTAGTTAGTTACTATACAAAACACGGAGGAACCTGTAACAACCGGCAAATTAGGACTAGAATTAGTAACTAATTCTTTGTTAATACATGTAATTAGTTCTGTGTTAGGCTAATTTATGTATCGAATTATATATATTATTGAATATATATACGATAATGCGATTTGGTTAAATCGTACGCAATCTAAATCGAATGTATTTCAATTCAGTTTAATACGGACGTTGGTGACCTATTGTAGTAAATAACATTGTTATGTCAAAAATATTATTATAATGACATTTCGTATTCATTTGTATCGTACAATCAAAAATTACACAATTTAAAATGTTAAAACGCACAACTAAATAAATTAACGTACAATTATAACTCAAATATAAATTAAATTGTAAAATATTTAAATAAAATCTCACGTAATAATTTGTATTTTTAAAGCGTACATTTAATATTTAAAATAACTATTTACGATCAAACGACGGAGCAAACGAACACCGCACGGGGTGCGGGGACCGGAAAATGGGAGGATAACCTCCCATTTCCCCACCTTCTCTTTCATTTCCATTTTTTATTTTCTCTCTCTCTCTTTCTTTTACTCTCAATCACCAAACCACATTCATCACCAAAAATCGCAAAATAACACCATCAAACCCCGCCGAATCATACCACTCGTTTGGAGGAAAGTGACCACGACATCACGATCTACATTCCTATCTTTCCGGATTTTCATTTCGGCATTTCGTAAGTTTCCGACAAAACCCGAAACTCTCCGTTTTTACTCATTTTTACGTTTTTATAGTTTATACATGCTTAAAATGTCCAAATATGGGTTGGGTAAAAGTTTTGGACCGAATGGAAACCGAAAAACTCGTTTTCGACAAAAATTCCGGCCATCAGACCGCTACGTCGCACCTGGCCGGGGGCCTCTGCGACGTCGCGGCCTACGTCGCACAAAAATCCCAACGTCGCACTAGCGACGTAGCCTATTACGTCGCATTAACTTGCGGACGTCGCACGTAGCGACGTAGACTTTAACGTCGCAAACCGAACCAACGTCGCATTAGCGACGTCGCCCCCTACGTCGCATTGATTTGCGAAGGTCGCATCATGCGACGTACCTGCCTACGTCGCACCTTACGTCGCATGCTACGTCGCATGCTACGTCGCACAAACCAGAACCTTGAAAACTCACATTTTCACTAAGTGTCGAACTTTTACAACCTCAAATCCTTATACGATACGATTTATAAAACACTTTGGGACACTTTTGTAAGTGCAAAACATCAATAATTTGATAATAATACTTAAAATTTATTATTCCAAACTCGTCACCAACGGGTCGTACATTTTTATACAAACGATAGCAAACCAACATTCGGACACATTGGGTTGTATGAACAACTAGCCTAGATGATCTTGCGAGACATCTACTTACTTGACATTACGTGTTTAGGCATTTGGAGGTTACGGGTTCGGAGAACCAACTGTTGATACTACTTACTCGTTTATTGGTATAAACGCACTTGCAAAGACTCAGGTGAGTCTTACGGCCCCACTTTTACTGTTTTATCCTATTGGGGGAGATACATGCTACTTATTTTTCCTGAACACAAGTACTAAACTGATTTCTATACCAAACGGAATTGCATGAGTTATTCACTACTTACTGAAGTCTCTCCATCATATATCGTTAGTTATGGACTTAAGCGCGAACAGTAGTTAATGGATCCATTAGGGAAATGACCCTCCCTGCCCGGGGTAGTAGCGCTACCACGTACTGATTTACACGTATAAACGGGTGACTATTATTTCGTTACTTATGCTTGCTCAATTTCGAGCATGTCACGGGAGCAACTGATTATTTACGGGTTAAGCTTCGATTATGAGCCTCATGGCAACGGTATAACTTGATTACTTTACTTTTGCGAGATTTGCAAATACTTGATATACGCCTACAGGCACTACTGATGAAATCTTGTGTTCAAACTGATTATTTACTGATAAACCTGTGAGATTCACCAACCTTTTTGGTTGACCCTTTTTAGCATGTATTCTCAGGTACACTTACGGAGTAGGATCACTCCAGGATTACTAGCTAGAGTCGCATGATTTCCAAATTGCATTTAACGGAGATTCTTTGGCATTATCTTTTGTAACTATGGTTATGTAATAGAATCTCCCGCCACATACGCGGACTCTAGGCTTACATATTTTTGTAAAGAAAACTATATGTTTTCAAACGATTTAATTATGAAATGTAATTATTTTACAAAACGTCTCATTTAGAGGTCGTTTGCTGTATATCTTGTGCTTTGTATATTGATTAGTAACACCCAAGTATGCTTCCGCAAATCACTAAAATCGGGGGTGTTACAGATTGGTATCAGAGCCTAAGGTTATAGTGAACTAGGTTGCATTTAGTGGGCCTAGACTATGACCATTAGGCAGTATTTCCTTATTAGGCATGATTGGTTCAGGAATTACATCATACGACTTTAATTTAACATAGCTTGATCAACTATGTACAATTAAGGGAAGATGATGTGAGGTCTGAAATGGTTATGTCGAACAGGAATGCGTTAGTTGACTCTGACCACGAGGGAACCGAGACTCTTACTTGTTATGTGCTAGACACACACTAGGCTATTATGCGATATACGAGTATATACATACATAGGCCTCACTCACTGACTATACTACTAGGCTATTATATATTGAATATATATGAATAGGCCTCGCACGTAAACACACTCGCTATAGAGATAGCCGACGTTTCTCTGGTGACACTTACGAATTTCTCTCAGCGGTTTGCACCGACCATGACAGACTTGATTTCCGTCACACCACCTTGTGGCGCACTCTAATGATTTTATGAAAATTACATCTAACACCCGGAAGCAACGTACTTCCAAGGACTAAAATCCTCTCTCTGTCATATCTATAGAACTCAAAGTCGCGAATTCCCAAATGGACGACTACATGTCTGATAGTGACCAAGTCCACGAGGAACAGATCCAGTACACGTATCTCGATGAGGACATTGTACCAGAAGAAGAAATCATGCTGGAGGGAAACGAAAATCAGAATTTCGGAATGACTGGCATCGACATAGAAGAATATGAAAGAGTGCGAGATCAGGCCGTGGGACTAGACGGCCGAAATTGGGCACTTAAGCGTAAGTGCATAGACTATGAACAAAGATTGAGAATCTCAAACCGATCTGTCCCTACACGAATCAAAGATAAGATCCGTTACTGGAAGAAAGTGGCCACCAACCTAACCCGTAAGACCAAAACATGGATCAAACGTTTGGGCAGGAAGCCAACGGAGGAGACTAGGTACCGCTCCATGACTCAAAGATACAGGGACATGCTTGAGGCACGCTACCACCCACACGACCTGAACCTGGAGTCGGAAGACGAATCCGAAGGCCAGGAAACCTAACTAAGAATGTGACACCCCACCCCTCGCGATGGCCCTATGGGCTCGAGGGAGGCGGTGAGCCTGCCACCAGCTGAGGCTGATTGGGCCCTAGGTCTGCAGCCCAATGCACCCCAACCCATCACTATTGCTGAGGCCCACCCCTCTATTAGCCAATAGTAGGTTGTTGTGAGGCTTGAACTCAAGACCTCACCTTTAATACTAAGTGTTACCACTTAGTATCACCAATTGAGCTGCAGCTCAATTGGTGATACTAAGTGGTAACACTTAGTATTAAAGGTGAGGTCTTGAGTTCAAGCCTCACAACAACCTACTATTGGCTAATAGAGGGGTGGGCCTCAGCAATAGTGATGGGTTGGGGTGCATTGGGCTGCAGACCTAGGGCCCAATCAGCCTCAGCTGGTGGCAGGCTCACCGCCTCCCTCGAGCCCATAGGGCCATCGCGAGGGGTGGGGTGTCACAGAAAAAGTGCACTTTTTCTGTGACACCCCACCCCTCGCGATGGCCCTATGGGCTCGAGGGAGGCGGTGAGCCTGTCACCAGCTGAGGCTTATTGGGCCCTAGGTCTGCAGCCCAATGCACCCCAACCCATCACTATTGCTGAGGCCCACCCCTCTATTAGCCAATAGTAGGTTGTTGTGAGGCTTGAACTCAAGACCTCACCTTTAATACTAAGTGTTACCACTTAGTATCACCAATTGAGCTGTCACACCCCCAATTTCATGCTTTGCGGAAGCGATTGTTTTTGGGCGTGACTAATCAAATATCAAAACACCAAAGTACAAGCAAACGACTCTAAATGAGACGTTGTAGAAAATATATTACATTACATAAGTTTTCAAAAGTAGTACAAAGTTTAAGTCATAAGTTTGAAACATAGTAGTGAGTTCGCAAAATGATTTCAGAAGATTTTAATACATAACCATTATACAAAATATAATGCAAGAAAATCTTCATGTCTAAATGGATGCATGCGACTCGTGATAGCTAGCTTATCCTGTAGGCCAGTCCTACTGTTGATGAGCACCTGAGAATACAACACTAAAAGGTCAGCTATAAAGCTGGTGAATCTCACAGGTTAAACAAAAACATTGATGTGATCAATATGATTATCCGACGATAATAACCAGTTATAAATGAATAGTGATTTAAGCAATTTACTCAAACAATGATTTTTAAACCAACGCAGGTTTTCTAAATGGTGATTTATCAATTAAGCTTCAAAACAATGATTTAACCATTTCCGGTTACTAAATAATGATTTGAACCAACGCAGGTTCCCTAAACAATAACGAACCAACTAGGATGAAACCAACGCAGGTTTCGGAACATTGAACAAACCAACGCAGGTTTTTGAACAATATGAAATTAGACAATGATGAAACCAACGCAGGTTTTGTAACATTGAACAAACCAACGCAGGTCTTCGAACAATGTGCAATTAAACAGTGATGAAACCAACGCAGATTTCGCAACATGGAACAAACCAACGCAGGTTTGCGACAAATGTGAAATCTAACAATGCTAATCAAGACCAAAGAATGGTAGCCAAACAATGTAACTAATATAGTTAACTGAATTAAATAATCATTTAATTCCCTGAGTTAATAATCATATTAGCTAATCAAATAACATAGGATCACGAAAACATGTAAGCATTGTATCTCACCCCAATATTTAAAACAGTAAAAATGGGGCTGTGAGACTCACCTGTAGAGCGAGCAATCCTATTGTGCGTACGTATCCCAACAGTAATCTCCTAACGTCCTAAACACGCAAGATTGTATGTTTGTAAGTGTACGCGTAGTAGTTCGTTTGTTTAGTTGTTCATGTGGTTGATTACTTAGTTTGTAAAAAGGTACGACTCGTAGTCGTCAGGTTACAATTATATTTCAAAAATATAATTAAGTTTGTTTCATGTAAAAATGTTTATTTAAACGTATATTGTATCCATATAAATGTTTGTATTCGTTTTAGTTAACATTGAAATCAGAAAACTGGGCTGGGCTAGGTACCCGCCGGGTAGTCGAGGTACCCGCCGGGTAAAACGGTAATGGGTCGAATCCGCCGGATTTAAATCAATACGCCGGATTCAATGGATTTCGAGGGGAATCCGCCGGATTCACCCGAATCCGCCGGATTGGGCTCAAAGTTTAGGGAATACGCCGGATTCCCTTGAATCCGCCGTGTTCATGTTTTCTGGGTAGGAATCCGCCGGATTCATCATGAATCCGTCGGATTCACGTAACTGATTCGACTCTGTACGCACAGAAAACATACAAAACCATTTCTAAATCCAAATTCCGCTTACAACAACTTAATACAAAGCTAATACATGTAATATAACATATTTAAACACGAAATTGAAGAGAAAAACGAATTGATTCCTTACAATTTTTGAAAACGAACGGATGTTGATGATGATGAAGATCACGATGGTGATGATGATGAAGTAGCTAGATGATGATGATGATTACGTTTATGTTGTTGTTGTTTGAAGATCAAAGCCGAGAGAGGGAGGGAGTAAGAGACCGAGAGAGAGTGATCAAAAATTGTGTGCGTGTGTGTGATACAAATAATTGAGGTCGGGTATTATAACCGGCCTCAATTATTGAGGTAGTTGGAAATTTTCGACCCGTGTTTGCGTATCCGATCGTAAAATAGTAAAATCTTTTAAAATGATAATTTTCTAAAAATAGAATCGTATACGTTTTAAATCAAAGTATTTTATAAAAATACTTTTTAAAGAGATATAAAAATATATCTTTGTTTAACTTAAAATGTACAGATAGTTTTCAGTATCCAAAATGTATTTAAATTTAAAATGGAGTACTTAATTATTATCCTCAATAATAATACTTTGTTTAAAAATGTTTTTCGCTCGCTTTCAATTTTGAGTTTCTACGTTTTGTTAAATTCGTGTCTTTGCGATTGTTAATTAATCGTTTCGGTTTATATATATACATATATATATAATACTTGTGTACTTGAGTATTGACACGTATGTAATTACGTGTTTTAAAAGTTTAAATTCGGTGCTAATTTTGGGTTATTTTGACCGGGTGTCACATTCTCCCCTTGTTAGGAGAATTTCGTCCCGAAATTTGTTCGTAGTATTTATCGTTGTATTTAAGTTGTAGATTGCGTGTTATCTACGTAAGTCTGACAACACCTATCTAGAGTTGTCTATCTCCCCTTGTTGAACTAGTGCCCTTCCGGCAACTAAGGAGTTCGAAATGAGGTTTCAAGATGTTTTAACTATTGTGCCTACATGATCAGTCCAGTCGATCACTAGGGAGTAGCTACAATGTGTACTAGTAGCTTAAAGTAATTCAGTAAATCCTTGATGGTTTGGTCGGTAGGACAAAGTTTGTCGTTTAGCCAATTGCTTGAGTACAACTACTTTTTGCACCAGTAGCCCACCTTAGACTCTATCAGTCTCCTATAGAAACGAAATGATTCAGCCTACATTAGCTTTATATGGGATGTGACCCATTGTTTTCATAAAAATATTAACCGGTGTGTTTTCCGGTATAAAACAATGTAGGATTTGTTATCCCAACACTTATGCAAGCTAAACCTCGTCTCATAAAGAAACTATAGAACCTAAATTGTCACCTTGCCCTAACCCTATCGTACAGTTAGGATCTAGGGAAAACATAAAAGATATCAAGCAACAAGTAATATCTATCCATGTAAACAGTGTAAAGCAATTAGGTCATGTATGAGTGACCATACCAGTGTTGAGCAAGTCAATGAGTCTAGGGTTCTGGTCGTCATCCCTAGTTCTGAGTACGTAGGCTCTTCCTCGAGCAGGGCCGATGTTTTTGTCCTTTAGATTCGGACAGTCATTTCTGTAGTGACCTACAGTTCCACATTCAAAACAGGCTTTCACACGGCAATCTTTAGCAAGATGCCCAAAACGCTTGCACTTCTCACAGTGGTCGCCACAAGGCCCATCATGATGGCGTTTGCACTTTGAGCAGAAGGGCTTGGTTCCAGCGTACTCTTTCTTGTTTTCAGACCCAGAGGTGTTGGCCTTGATGGTTGCAGGCTTTTTGGTAGCCGAGCTTTGATTATCAGGATTTCCCTCAAGTTTTCTCTTGTTATCACTAGGGTGGTTTACAGTACTCTTGACAACAGACGTTCCTTGGCGAACGATCTGTGTCATCAGCTTATGTGCCATGCGCACAGTACCATGAAATGTAGGAGAGTTGGATGAAGTAACCATCCCTTGAATTTGTGGAGGAAGTCCCCAGACATAGCGCTCAATTCGCTTGGATTCTGTATCCACCATAGATGGACACAGGTGCGCCAACTGATTAAATCGAGAGGTGTAGCTGGCAATGTCGTTCCCTTGAGTGGAGAGATTCCAGAATTCCGACTCAAGCTGTTGAATTTCATCCCTAGGACAATACTCATCCTTGAGCATTTTCTTCAGCTCATCCCAGGGAGTTTCCAGAGCAATGTCTTGGCCTATGGAGTCAGCATAAGTGTTCCACCATGTCAGAGCATCATCCATGAAAGTGTAGGTGGAGAACTTGACCTTACAGTTCTCAGGGCAACTGCAGATGCGAAAGACTGCTTCTGTCTTCTCCATCCATCGCAACAACCCAATGGCACCTTCTGTGCCTTTGAAGGTCAAAGGATTGCAGTTGAGGAAGTCTTTGTAGGTGCAGGGTTTCACTACAGGGGCATTTGGTGGTGTTTCAGCGCTGCTGGATCGTTGTCGCTCAGCACTTACTGCGTCAGCAACCAGTCGATCGACCTGAGCTTGAGTGAATTGGCGACGTGGAGGCATGTTCCTTCAATGAAGATAAGGGACATGTCAGAGTTTCGTATAAGAATATGATCATCGTAGTTGTATATATAACAATAATATACCACAACACAAATGACAATCAATAGTGTAGAATAAAGAAGATTGCAATCATTTAACATGCGAGTTCAAATGATTACGAGGATTAGGGTTTACAAAAGTGAAAGGGATATTACATCCGTACATGTATCAGCAGTTAAGCGGAATATGATAGGTGGTAGGAAAAGATTTGTACTTAAAGAAATACTGGATTCGAATGTTAAAACTGATGGGTGAGCGAAGGATGGTCCTCTGATGACCAGTTGATGTCAAATAAGATATTGAAGTTTTAATCTCTACCTAGGGTAAGCCTATTTCGAAGAGATGACCCTCTCAGGTAGGGCACATCCCGATACTATATTTCCTGACTAGATCAACTTACCATAGGCAAATTCTAAAATGTATCTTATCATTGATTATGTTAACAAGTATCTGAGGCGTATTATTATCCATACTATATAATAGCCTAATTGTATAAACCATATATACATATCGTCCACCTAGTCGTGACTAGCATAAAACAATTATGAGTTCCGGTTCTCTCGTGATCAGAGTCAACTAATGCATTCCTGTTCAACATAACCCCTTTCAGATCTTACATCATCTTTATTTAATTGTACATAGTTGATCAGGCTATGTTAAATTAAACTTGTATGATGAAATCCCTGAACCAGTTATATCTAATGAGGAATACTGCCTAACGGTCATAGTCTAGGCCCACTACATGCAACCTAGTTCGCTATAACCTTAGGCTCTGATACCAATCTGTCACACCCCCAATTTCATGCTTTGCGGAAGCGATTGTTTTTGGGCGTGACTAATCAAATATCAAAACACCAAAGTACAAGCAAACGACTCTAAATGAGACGTTGTAGAAAATATATTACATTACATAAGTTTTCAAAAGTAGTACAAAGTTTAAGTCATAAGTTTGAAACATAGTAGTGAGTTCGCAAAATGATTTCAGAAGATTTTAATACATAACCATTATACAAAATATAATGCAAGAAAATCTTCATGTCTAAATGGATGCATGCGACTCGTGATAGCTAGCTTATCCTGTAGGCCAGTCCTACTGTTGATGAGCACCTGAGAATACAACACTAAAAGGTCAGCTATAAAGCTGGTGAATCTCACAGGTTAAACAAAAACATTGATGTGATCAATATGATTATCCGACGATAATAACCAGTTATAAATGAATAGTGATTTAAGCAATTTACTCAAACAATGATTTTTAAACCAACGCAGGTTTTCTAAATGGTGATTTATCAATTAAGCTTCAAAACAATGATTTAACCATTTCCGGTTACTAAATAATGATTTGAACCAACGCAGGTTCCCTAAACAATAACGAACCAACTAGGATGAAACCAACGCAGGTTTCGGAACATTGAACAAACCAACGCAGGTTTTTGAACAATATGAAATTAGACAATGATGAAACCAACGCAGGTTTTGTAACATTGAACAAACCAACGCAGGTCTTCGAACAATGTGCAATTAAACAGTGATGAAACCAACGCAGATTTCGCAACATGGAACAAACCAACGCAGGTTTGCGACAAATGTGAAATCTAACAATGCTAATCAAGACCAAAGAATGGTAGCCAAACAATGTAACTAATATAGTTAACTGAATTAAATAATCATTTAATTCCCTGAGTTAATAATCATATTAGCTAATCAAATAACATAGGATCACGAAAACATGTAAGCATTGTATCTCACCCCAATATTTAAAACAGTAAAAATGGGGCTGTGAGACTCACCTGTAGAGCGAGCAATCCTATTGTGCGTACGTATCCCAACAGTAATCTCCTAACGTCCTAAACACGCAAGATTGTATGTTTGTAAGTGTACGCGTAGTAGTTCGTTTGTTTAGTTGTTCATGTGGTTGATTACTTAGTTTGTAAAAAGGTACGACTCGTAGTCGTCAGGTTACAATTATATTTCAAAAATATAATTAAGTTTGTTTCATGTAAAAATGTTTATTTAAACGTATATTGTATCCATATAAATGTTTGTATTCGTTTTAGTTAACATTGAAATCAGAAAACTGGGCTGGGCTAGGTACCCGCCGGGTAGTCGAGGTACCCGCCGGGTAAAACGGTAATGGGTCGAATCCGCCGGATTTAAATCAATACGCCGGATTCAATGGATTTCGAGGGGAATCCGCCGGATTCACCCGAATCCGCCGGATTGGGCTCAAAGTTTAGGGAATACGCCGGATTCCCTTGAATCCGCCGTGTTCATGTTTTCTGGGTAGGAATCCGCCGGATTCATCATGAATCCGCCGGATTCACGTAACTGATTCGACTCTGTACGCACAGAAAACATACAAAACCATTTCTAAATCCAAATTCCGCTTACAACAACTTAATACAAAGCTAATACATGTAAT
Source organism: Helichrysum umbraculigerum (assembly GCA_949592205.1). NCBI lineage: Eukaryota > Viridiplantae > Streptophyta > Magnoliopsida > Asterales > Asteraceae > Helichrysum > Helichrysum umbraculigerum. Next base: position 69,994,969 of record CATIUR010000003.1, read on the forward strand.
ATAACATATTTAAACACGAAATTGAAGAGAAAAACGAATTGATTCCTTACAATTTTTGAAAACGAACGGATGTTGATGATGATGAAGATCACGATGGTGATGATGATGAAGTAGCTAGATGATGATGATGATTACGTTTATGTTGTTGTTGTTTGAAGATCAAAGCCGAGAGAGGGAGGGAGTAAGAGACCGAGAGAGAGTGATCAAAAATTGTGTGCGTGTGTGTGATACAAATAATTGAGGTCGGGTATTATAACCGGCCTCAATTATTGAGGTAGTTGGAAATTTTCGACCCGTGTTTGCGTATCCGATCGTAAAATAGTAAAATCTTTTAAAATGATAATTTTCTAAAAATAGAATCGTATACGTTTTAAATCAAAGTATTTTATAAAAATACTTTTTAAAGAGATATAAAAATATATCTTTGTTTAACTTAAAATGTACAGATAGTTTTCAGTATCCAAAATGTATTTAAATTTAAAATGGAGTACTTAATTATTATCCTCAATAATAATACTTTGTTTAAAAATGTTTTTCGCTCGCTTTCAATTTTGAGTTTCTACGTTTTGTTAAATTCGTGTCTTTGCGATTGTTAATTAATCGTTTCGGTTTATATATATACATATATATATAATACTTGTGTACTTGAGTATTGACACGTATGTAATTACGTGTTTTAAAAGTTTAAATTCGGTGCTAATTTTGGGTTATTTTGACCGGGTGTCACAAAGAAAGAACCAACCGACTAGCAGAAACTGTGGACCGCCTTGTCACGCTAATGGAACAAATTAATCTACTTTAAGATTAGTGTAGTTTTGTCTTGTAATCTATCTCGTAATCTAGGGACTATCTAGCACTACTCTATAAACTAGTCGGATGTAACCATTCCCGACACCTTTTGTAATATCTCTGTAGGATGTAACTTTTGAACTCACTTTATCTATCAGATATCCTTTGTTATCTCAACTCACATTAATTGTCAATTTCCATGTTGATGTTATGTATTACTGCTTTCATACATGTACATCTGTGACAATTACAAGTTCATACAAAATCTCATGTATCTTCATTTCTTTTATTGAAGAATCATGCCGCCAAAGACACGACCATACACCGATGCCCAGATTACCTCCCTTATAACCCAGGCTGTTACTGAAGCCTTGGCTCGAAATACTCCACCAAATTCCTCGAGAAACAGCGATGCCGCTGAAACCACTGCTGCTAAACCTTGTTCTTACAAGGACTTCCAGAACTGCAAACCTCTAAACTTTGCAGGTACCGAGGGAGCAATCGGTCTGATACGATGGATAGAGAAAGTTGAATCGGTATTTCTTATCTGCAACTGTGCGGAGGGGGACAAAGTCAAGTTCTCTGTTAGTACTTTTACTGACACCGCACTCACGTGGTGGAACACCTATGCCCAAACTGTGGGCGTTGCCGATGCTTACAAACTCCCGTGGGAGGAGTTGAAGGAGATGTTAAGGGGTGAGTATTGCCCCAGGGATGAACTGAAACAACTGGAGCTGGAATTCTGGAACCATAAGATGCAAGGTAATGATATCACCGGTTACACCAACCGTTTCCACCAGCTGGCACTTCTGTGCCCAACCATGGTCGATCCTGAGTACAAGAGGATCGAGAAATACGTTGATGGACTGCCCGAAAAACTTCAGGACCTGGTGACTTCATCCAAACCAGGCACTATCCAGAACGCCATCCGTATGGCCCATGAACTCACGGCAAACGCTGTCCGCCGTAACACAACCTCAGCCCCACCTGCAAACAACAAACGAAAGTGGGAAGGAAACCCCAACTCATCCAACCAAATCACCAACCGAAAGCCTGAGCCCCTTAGGGCTTATTCATCTGGAACTTCTGAAAGGAAAGGGTACGTTGGAAGCAGGCCCTACTGTCCCAAGTGCAATCGTCACCACGACGGTTCCTGCCCTTGCACAAACTGCAAACGCTTTGGGCATCTGGCCAAGGATTGTCGAAACACCAGTGCCCCGAAGACTTGTTATGGGTGCGGAAGTCCTGGGCATTTTCAGAATAATTGCCCTAAGCAGAGAAACAACAACAACAACAACAACAACAACAACAACAGCAACAAACGGAACAACAACCCAGCTCGTAGCAGAGCATTTGTCATCAAAGCTGGGGAAGCTAGGGAAGACCCGAATGTTGTAACGGGTACGTTTCTTACTGCTTCAGTATTATTTGATACCGGTGCTGATAAAAGTTTCATATCTGATGAGTTTTGCCCACTACTTAATATCACCCCTTCGGCCTTAGATGTTAAGTACACTGTAGAGCTCGCAAATGGTAAACTCATAGAAACCAGTAGTGTGATACCTAATTGCACTTTAAACCTCACAAACGAAACCTTCTCAATCGATCTGATGCCTGTTGAACTAGGAAGTTTTGATGTCATCGTGGGTATGGACTGGTTGTCCAAGCACCGGGCCGAAATTGTTTGCCATGATAAAATCGTCCGAATTCCTCTCGCCGCCGGTAGTACCTTGGTCATACAGGGGGAGACCGGTGGGTCGAGACTAAACTTAATCTCCTGTTTAAAAACCCGAAAATTTCTGAGAAAGGGTTACCCAGCAATACTCGCTCACATCACGGAGAAAAAGTCGGAGGAGAAGCGACTTGAAGATGTGCCAATCGTCAAAGACTTTCCCGAAGTCTTTCCAGAAGAACTACCTGGTTTACCTCCACCTAGACAGGTTGAGTTCTCGATTGATCTCGTGCCGGGTGCCGCACCGGTGGCCCGAGCACCGTACCGCCTAGCCCCATCCGAACTTCAGGAGTTGTCTACTCAGTTACAGGAACTTCTGGATAGAGGATTCATCAGACCGAGTTCTTCACCTTGGGGAGCTCCAGTCTTGTTTGTCAAAAAGAAGGACGGTTCATTTCGAATGTGTATTGACTACCGAGAGTTGAACAAACTAACCGTCAAGAACCGATACCCACTTCCTCGAATCGACGATCTGTTCGATCAACTTCAAGGATCAAGCTGTTATTCAAAGATTGATCTTCGATCGGGTTATCACCAATTGCGTGTTCGCGATACTGATATCCCAAAAACCGCATTCAGAACCCGTTATGGGCATTATGAGTTCCAAGTGATGCCCTTTGGCCTAACCAACGCACCGGCTGTATTCATGGACCTTATGAATCGGGTGTGCAAACCTTACCTCGACAAGTTTGTCATTGTTTTCATCGATGACATCCTCATATACTCACGAAATGAACAAGAACACGCACAACACCTCAGAACCATCCTAGAACTGCTTAGACACGAGGAGCTTTACGCCAAATTCTCTAAGTGTGAGTTCTGGATAAAAACCGTTCAATTCCTTGGACACGTGATTGATAGTCTGGGAATTCATGTGGATCCATCAAAGATCGAGGCCATCAAGAACTGGCAAGCGCCAACCACCCCAACCGAGGTACGCCAATTCTTGGGATTGGCCGGTTATTACCGTCGGTTCATTGAAAACTTCTCGAAAATAACCATACCACTCACAACACTGACTCAAAAAGACAAAAAGTTCGATTGGACTGATAAACAAGAGTCAGCATTTCAGCTGTTGAAACTAAAGCTTTGCAGTGCACCCATTCTATCTCTACCCGAAGGCACCGATGACTTCGTGGTATACTGCGATGCTTCTCACCAAGGCCTCGGTTGCGTGCTGATGCAACGAGACAAGGTCATTGCTTACGCCTCCCGACAACTTAAAATTCACGAGAAAAACTACACAACTCACGACCTCGAGCTAGGGGCCGTGGTGTTCGCCTTAAAAATCTGGAGACATTATCTTTATGGTACCCGCAGCACTGTATTAACCGACCACAAAAGTCTCCAACACATTTTCAACCAGAAAGATCTTAACATGAGACAACGTAGATGGGTTGAATTACTCACCGATTACGACTGTGAGATCAAATATCATCCGGGCAAAGCAAACGTGGTTGCTGATGCTCTCAGTCGTAAGGAACGAACAAAACCACTCCGAGTCCGGGCACTCAGTATTACCATTCATAACGACCTCACCACCCAAATACACCTTGCCCAACTCGAAGCCCTGAAACCCGATAACTTCAAGAACGAGGCCTTGCGAGGCATGGACAGACAATTCGAGATCAGACCCAACAGAGTTAAGTATTTCTCTAACCGAATCTGGTTACCTGATTTCGGGAACCTTCGGGACTTGGTGATGGATGAAGCTCACAAGTCCAAATATTCTATCCACCCGGGATCCGACAAAATGTATCACGGCATCAAGGAGTTTTACTGGTGGCCGAATATGAAAGCTGACATTGCTTTGTACGTCAGCAAATGCTTAACTTGTTCCAAGGTCAAGGCCGAGCACCAAAGACCTTCCGGACTGCTCCAACAACCTGTAATTCCTCAATGGAAATGGGAGCAAATTACCATGGATTTCATAACCAAACTACCTAAATCGGCGAGCGGTTGCGATACCATTTGGGTGATCGTCGATCGTCTCACCAAATCGGCTCATTTCTTGGCAATCAGAGAAACCGACAAAATGGAACGCCTTACACAAGTTTACATCAAAGAAATCGTTTGCCAACATGGTGTCCCTATCTCGATTATCTCTGACAGGGATGCTCGATTCACATCTCGCTTCTGGCAATCACTCCAAAAATCGCTGGGTACCCGTCTCGATATGAGCACCGCGTACCATCCTCAGACCGATGGCCAGAGCGAACGAACTATTCAGACACTGGAAGACATGCTACGAGCTTGCGTAGTTGATTCCGGTACAAATTGGGAAAGACATCTACCGTTGTGCGAGTTCTCGTACAACAACAGCTATCACGCCAGCATAAAGGCTGCACCTTTTGAGGCACTGTACGGTCGTAAGTGCCGATCACCGATCTGTTGGACTGAAGTGGGAGATAGTCAACTCACTGGTCCTGAACTCATACATGAAACCACAGAGAAAATCGTTGAAATCCAAAACCGACTCAAAGCCGCGCGTGATCGTCAGAAAAGTTATGCTGACGTGAGACGCAAGCCACTCGAGTTCCAAGTTGGGGATCGAGTACTCTTAAAGGTATCGCCTTGGAAAGGCGTAATCCGATTCGGCAAACGCGGAAAATTAAACCCCAGGTACATTGGACCTTTTGAAATCCTCGAGAAAATAGGTCCAGTGGCATATCGATTACAGCTGCCCTCTGAGCTCAGCAGCGTGCACCCCACCTTTCACATTTCTAACTTAAAGAAATGTCTGTCCGACGAGACACTTATTATACCCCTTGACGAGATCCGCATTGATGACAAACTTCATTTCGTTGAGGAACCTGTCGAAATTATGGACCGTGAGGTCAAACAACTGAAACAAAGTCGTATTCCAATCGTCAAAGTCAGGTGGAATTCGCGGCGCGGTCCGGAATTCACTTGGGAACGGGAAGACCAAATACGACTCAAGTATCCCCACTTATTCACCGATTCTGCCCCTAACGCGACTTCGACTTAAATTTCGGGACGAAATTCTTTAAACAGGGGGAGAATGTAACAACCGGCAAATTAGGACTAGAATTAGTAACTAATTCTTTGTTAATACATGTAATTAGTTCTGTGTTAGGCTAATTTATGTATCGAATTATATATATTATTGAATATATATACGATAATGCGATTTGGTTAAATCGTACGCAATCTAAATCGAATGTATTTCAATTCAGTTTAATACGGACGTTGGTGACCTATTGTAGTAAATAACATTGTTATGTCAAAAATATTATTATAATGACATTTCGTATTCATTTGTATCGTACAATCAAAAATTACACAATTTAAAATGTTAAAACGCACAACTAAATAAATTAACGTACAATTATAACTCAAATATAAATTAAATTGTAAAATATTTAAATAAAATCTCACGTAATAATTTGTATTTTTAAAGCGTACATTTAATATTTAAAATAACTATTTACGATCAAACGACGGAGCAAACGAACACCGCACGGGGTGCGGGGACCGGAAAATGGGAGGATAACCTCCCATTTCCCCACCTTCTCTTTCATTTCCATTTTCTATTTTCTCTCTCTCTCTTTCTTTTACTCTCAATCACCAAACCACATTCATCACCAAAAATCGCAAAATAACACCATCAAACCCCGCCGAATCATACCACTCGTTTGGAGGAAAGTGACCACGACATCACGATCTACATTCCTATCTTTCCGGATTTTCATTTCGGCATTTCGTAAGTTTCCGACAAAACCCGAAACTCTCCGTTTTTACTCATTTTTACGTTTTTATAGTTTATACATGCTTAAAATGACCAAATATGGGTTGGGTAAAAGTTTTGGACCGAATGGAAACCGAAAAACTCGTTTTCGACAAAAATTCCGGCCATCAGACCGCTACGTCGCACCTGGCCGGGGGCCTCTGCGACGTCGCGGCCTACGTCGCACAAAAATCCCAACGTCGCACTAGCGACGTAGCCTATTACGTCGCATTAACTTGCGGACGTCGCACGTAGCGACGTAGACTTTAACGTCGCAAACCGAACCAACGTCGCATTAGCGACGTCGCCCCCTACGTCGCATTGATTTGCGAAGGTCGCATCATGCGACGTACCTGCCTACGTCGCACCTTACGTCGCATGCTACGTCGCACAAACCAGAACCTTGAAAACTCACATTTTCACTAAGTGTCGAACTTTTACAACCTCAAATCCTTATACGATACGATTTATAAAACACTTTGGGACACTTTTGTAAGTGCAAAACATCAATAATTTGATAATAATACTTAAAATTTATTATTCCAAACTCGTCACCAACGGGTCGTACATTTTTATACAAACGATAGCAAACCAACATTCGGACACATTGGGTTGTATGAACAACTAGCCTAGATGATCTTGCGAGACATCTACTTACTTGACATTACGTGTTTAGGCATTTGGAGGTTACGGGTTCGGAGAACCAACTGTTGATACTACTTACTCGTTTATTGGTATAAACGCACTTGCAAAGACTCAGGTGAGTCTTACGGCCCCACTTTTACTGTTTTATCCTATTGGGGGAGATACATGCTACTTATTTTTCCTGAACACAAGTACTAAACTGATTTCTATACCAAACGGAATTGCATGAGTTATTCACTACTTACTGAAGTCTCTCCATCATATATCGTTAGTTATGGACTTAAGCGCGAACAGTAGTTAATGGATCCATTAGGGAAATGACCCTCCCTGCCCGGGGTAGTAGCGCTACCACGTACTGATTTACACGTATAAACGGGTGACTATTATTTCGTTACTTATGCTTGCTCAATTTCGAGCATGTCACGGGAGCAACTGATTATTTACGGGTTAAGCTTCGATTATGAGCCTCATGGCAACGGTATAACTTGATTACTTTACTTTTGCGAGATTTGCAAATACTTGATATACGCCTACAGGCACTACTGATGAAATCTTGTGTTCAAACTGATTATTTACTGATAAACCTGTGAGATTCACCAACCTTTTTGGTTGACCCTTTTTAGCATGTATTCTCAGGTACACTTACGGAGTAGGATCACTCCAGGATTACTAGCTAGAGTCGTATGATTTCCAAATTGCATTTAACGGAGATTCTTTGGCATTATCTTTTGTAACTATGGTTATGTAATAGAATCTCCCGCCACATACGCGGACTCTAGGCTTACATATTTTTGTAAAGAAAACTATATGTTTTCAAACGATTTAATTATGAAATGTAATTATTTTACAAAACGTCTCATTTAGAGGTCGTTTGCTGTATATCTTGTGCTTTGTATATTGATTAGTAACACCCAAGTATGCTTCCGCAAATCACTAAAATCGGGGGTGTTACAGATTGGTATCAGAGCCTAAGGTTATAGTGAACTAGGTTGCATTTAGTGGGCCTAGACTATGACCATTAGGCAGTATTTCCTTATTAGGCATGATTGGTTCAGGAATTACATCATACGACTTTAATTTAACATAGCTTGATCAACTATGTACAATTAAGGGAAGATGATGTGAGGTCTGAAATGGTTATGTCGAACAGGAATGCGTTAGTTGACTCTGACCACGAGGGAACCGAGACTCTTACTTGTTATGTGCTAGACACACACTAGGCTATTATGCGATATACGAGTATATACATACATAGGCCTCACTCACTGACTATACTACTAGGCTATTATATATTGAATATATATGAATAGGCCTCGCACGTAAACACACTCGCTATAGAGATAGCCGACGTTTCTCTGGTGACACTTACGAATTTCTCTCAGCGGTTTGCACCGACCATGACAGACTTGATTTCCGTCACACCACCTTGTGGCGCACTCTAATGATTTTATGAAAATTACATCTAACACCCGGAAGCAACGTACTTCCAAGGACTAAAATCCTCTCTCTGTCATATCTATAGAACTCAAAGTCGCGAATTCCCAAATGGACGACTACATGTCTGATAGTGACCAAGTCCACGAGGAACAGATCCAGTACACGTATCTCGATGAGGACATTGTACCAGAAGAAGAAATCATGCTGGAGGGAAACGAAAATCAGAATTTCGGAATGACTGGCATCGACATAGAAGAATATGAAAGAGTGCGAGATCAGGCCGTGGGACTAGACGGCCGAAATTGGGCACTTAAGCGTAAGTGCATAGACTATGAACAAAGATTGAGAATCTCAAACCGATCTGTCCCTACACGAATCAAAGATAAGATCCGTTACTGGAAGAAAGTGGCCACCAACCTAACCCGTAAGACCAAAACATGGATCAAACGTTTGGGCAGGAAGCCAACGGAGGAGACTAGGTACCGCTCCACGACTCAAAGATACAGGGACATGCTTGAGGCACGCTACCACCCACACGACCTGAACCTGGAGTCGGAAGACGAATCCGAAGGCCAGGAAACCTAACTAAGAAAGAACCAACCGACTAGCAGAAACTGTGGACCGCCTTGTCACGCTAATGGAACAAATTAATCTACTTTAAGATTAGTGTAGTTTTGTCTTGTAATCTATCTCGTAATCTAGGGACTATCTAGCACTACTCTATAAACTAGTCGGATGTAACCATTCCCGACACCTTTTGTAATATCTCTGTAGGATGTAACTTTTGAACTCACTTTATCTATCAGATATCCTTTGTTATCTCAACTCACATTAATTGTCAATTTCCATGTTGATGTTATGTATTACTGCTTTCATACATGTACATCTGTGACAATTACAAGTTCATACAAAATCTCATGTATCTTCATTTCTTTTATTGAAGAATCATGCCGCCAAAGACACGACCATACACCGATGCCCAGATTACCTCCCTTATAACCCAGGCTGTTACTGAAGCCTTGGCTCGAAATACTCCACCAAATTCCTCGAGAAACAGCGATGCCGCTGAAACCACTGCTGCTAAACCTTGTTCTTACAAGGACTTCCAGAACTGCAAACCTCTAAACTTTGCAGGTACCGAGGGAGCAATCGGTCTGATACGATGGATAGAGAAAGTTGAATCGGTATTTCTTATCTGCAACTGTGCGGAGGGGGACAAAGTCAAGTTCTCTGTTAGTACTTTTACTGACACCGCACTCACGTGGTGGAACACCTATGCCCAAACTGTGGGCGTTGCCGATGCTTACAAACTCCCGTGGGAGGAGTTGAAGGAGATGTTAAGGGGTGAGTATTGCCCCAGGGATGAACTGAAACAACTGGAGCTGGAATTCTGGAACCATAAGATGCAAGGTAATGATATCACCGGTTACACCAACCGTTTCCACCAGCTGGCACTTCTGTGCCCAACCATGGTCGATCCTGAGTACAAGAGGATCGAGAAATACGTTGATGGACTGCCCGAAAAACTTCAGGACCTGGTGACTTCATCCAAACCAGGCACTATCCAGAACGCCATCCGTATGGCCCATGAACTCACGGCAAACGCTGTCCGCCGTAACACAACCTCAGCCCCACCTGCAAACAACAAACGAAAGTGGGAAGGAAACCCCAACTCATCCAACCAAATCACCAACCGAAAGCCTGAGCCCCTTAGGGCTTATTCATCTGGCACTTCTGAAAGGAAAGGGTACGTTGGAAGCAGGCCCTACTGTCCCAAGTGCAATCGTCACCACGACGGTTCCTGCCCTTGCACAAACTGCAAACGCTTTGGGCATCTGGCCAAGGATTGTCGAAACACCAGTGCCCCGAAGACTTGTTATGGGTGCGGAAGTCCTGGGCATTTTCAGAATAATTGCCCTAAGCAGAGAAACAACAACAACAACAACAACAACAACAACAACAGCAACAAACGGAACAACAACCCAGCTCGTAGCAGAGCATTTGTCATCAAAGCTGGGGAAGCTAGGGAAGACCCGAATGTTGTAACGGGTACGTTTCTTCTCAACGATCTTACTGCTTCAGTATTATTTGATACCGGTGCTGATAAAAGTTTCATATCTGATGAGTTTTGCCCACTACTTAATATCACCCCTTCGGCCTTAGATGTTAAGTACACTGTAGAGCTCGCAAATGGTAAACTCATAGAAACCAGTAGTGTGATACCTAATTGCACTTTAAACCTCGCAAACGAAACCTTCTCAATCGATCTGATGCCTGTTGAACTAGGAAGTTTTGATGTCATCGTGGGTATGGACTGGTTGTCCAAGCACCGGGCCGAAATTGTTTGCCATGATAAAATCGTCCGAATTCCTCTCGCCGCCGGTAGTACCTTGGTCATACAGGGGGAGACCGGTGGGTCGAGACTAAACTTAATCTCCTGTTTAAAAACCCGAAAATTTCTGAGAAAGGGTTACCCAGCAATACTCGCTCACATCACGGAGAAAAAGTCGGAGGAGAAGCGACTTGAAGATGTGCCAATCGTCAAAGACTTTCCCGAAGTCTTTCCAGAAGAACTACCTGGTTTACCTCCACCTAGACAGGTTGAGTTCTCGATTGATCTCGTGCCGGGTGCCGCACCGGTGGCCCGAGCACCGTACCGCCTAGCCCCATCCGAACTTCAGGAGTTGTCTACTCAGTTACAGGAACTTCTGGATAGAGGATTCATCAGACCGAGTTCTTCACCTTGGGGAGCTCCAGTCTTGTTTGTCAAAAAGAAGGACGGTTCATTTCGAATGTGTATTGACTACCGAGAGTTGAACAAACTAACCGTCAAGAACCGATACCCACTTCCTCGAATCGACGATCTGTTCGATCAACTTCAAGGATCAAGCTGTTATTCAAAGATTGATCTTCGATCGGGTTATCACCAATTGCGTGTTCGCGATACTGATATCCCAAAAACCGCATTCAGAACCCGTTATGGGCATTATGAGTTCCAAGTGATGCCCTTTGGCCTAACCAACGCACCGGCTGTATTCATGGACCTTATGAATCGGGTGTGCAAACCTTACCTCGACAAGTTTGTCATTGTTTTCATCGATGACATCCTCATATACTCACGAAATGAACAAGAACACGCACAACACCTCAGAACCATCCTAGAACTGCTTAGACACGAGGAGCTTTACGCCAAATTCTCTAAGTGTGAGTTCTGGATAAAAACCGTTCAATTCCTTGGACACGTGATTGATAGTCTGGGAATTCATGTGGATCCATCAAAGATCGAGGCCATCAAGAACTGGCAAGCGCCAACCACCCCAACCGAGGTACGCCAATTCTTGGGATTGGCCGGTTATTACCGTCGGTTCATTGAAAACTTCTCGAAAATAACCATACCACTCACAACACTGACTCAAAAAGACAAAAAGTTCGATTGGACTGATAAACAAGAGTCAGCATTTCAGCTGTTGAAACTAAAGCTTTGCAGTGCACCCATTCTATCTCTACCCGAAGGCACCGATGACTTCGTGGTATACTGCGATGCTTCTCACCAAGGCCTCGGTTGCGTGCTGATGCAACGAGACAAGGTCATTGCTTACGCCTCCCGACAACTTAAAATTCACGAGAAAAACTACACAACTCACGACCTCGAGCTAGGGGCCGTGGTGTTCGCCTTAAAAATCTGGAGACATTATCTTTATGGTACCCGCAGCACTGTATTAACCGACCACAAAAGTCTCCAACACATTTTCAACCAGAAAGATCTTAACATGAGACAACGTAGATGGGTTGAATTACTCACCGATTACGACTGTGAGATCAAATATCATCCGGGCAAAGCAAACGTGGTTGCTGATGCTCTCAGTCGTAAGGAACGAACAAAACCACTCCGAGTCCGGGCACTCAGTATTACCATTCATAACGACCTCACCACCCAAATACACCTTGCCCAACTCGAAGCCCTGAAACCCGATAACTTCAAGAACGAGGCCTTGCGAGGCATGGACAGACAATTCGAGATCAGACCCAACAGAGTTAAGTATTTCTCTAACCGAATCTGGTTACCTGATTTCGGGAACCTTCGGGACTTGGTGATGGATGAAGCTCACAAGTCCAAATATTCTATCCACCCGGGATCCGACAAAATGTATCACGGCATCAAGGAGTTTTACTGGTGGCCGAATATGAAAGCTGACATTGCTTTGTACGTCAGCAAATGCTTAACTTGTTCCAAGGTCAAGGCCGAGCACCAAAGACCTTCCGGACTGCTCCAACAACCTGTAATTCCTCAATGGAAATGGGAGCAAATTACCATGGATTTCATAACCAAACTACCTAAATCGGCGAGCGGTTGCGATACCATTTGGGTGATCGTCGATCGTCTCACCAAATCGGCTCATTTCTTGGCAATCAGAGAAACCGACAAAATGGAACGCCTTACACAAGTTTACATCAAAGAAATCGTTTGCCAACATGGTGTCCCTATCTCGATTATCTCTGACAGGGATGCTCGATTCACATCTCGCTTCTGGCAATCACTCCAAAAATCGCTGGGTACCCGTCTCGATATGAGCACCGCGTACCATCCTCAGACCGATGGCCAGAGCGAACGAACTATTCAGACACTGGAAGACATGCTACGAGCTTGCGTAGTTGATTCCGGTACAAATTGGGAAAGACATCTACCGTTGTGCGAGTTCTCGTACAACAACAGCTATCACGCCAGCATAAAGGCTGCACCTTTTGAGGCACTGTACGGTCGTAAGTGCCGATCACCGATCTGTTGGACTGAAGTGGGAGATAGTCAACTCACTGGTCCTGAACTCATACATGAAACCACAGAGAAAATCGTTGAAATCCAAAACCGACTCAAAGCCGCGCGTGATCGTCAGAAAAGTTATGCTGACGTGAGACGCAAGCCACTCGAGTTCCAAGTTGGGGATCGAGTACTCTTAAAGGTATCGCCTTGGAAAGGCGTAATCCGATTCGGCAAACGCGGAAAATTAAACCCCAGGTACATTGGACCTTTTGAAATCCTCGAGAAAATAGGTCCAGTGGCATATCGATTACAGCTGCCCTCTGAGCTCAGCAGCGTGCACCCCACCTTTCACATTTCTAACTTAAAGAAATGTCTGTCCGACGAGACACTTATTATACCCCTTGACGAGATCCGCATTGATGACAAACTTCATTTCGTTGAGGAACCTGTCGAAATTATGGACCGTGAGGTCAAACAACTGAAACAAAGTCGTATTCCAATCGTCAAAGTCAGGTGGAATTCGCGGCGCGGTCCGGAATTCACTTGGGAACGGGAAGACCAAATACGACTCAAGTATCCCCACTTATTCACCGATTCTGCCCCTAACGCGACTTCGACTTAAATTTCGGGACGAAATTCTTTAAACAGGGGGAGAATGTAACAACCGGCAAATTAGGACTAGAATTAGTAACTAATTCTTTGTTAATACATGTAATTAGTTCTGTGTTAGGCTAATTTATGTATCGAATTATATATATTATTGAATATATATACGATAATGCGATTTGGTTAAATCGTACGCAATCTAAATCGAATGTATTTCAATTCAGTTTAATACGGACGTTGGTGACCTATTGTAGTAAATAACATTGTTATGTCAAAAATATTATTATAATGACATTTCGTATTCATTTGTATCGTACAATCAAAAATTACACAATTTAAAATGTTAAAACGCACAACTAAATAAATTAACGTACAATTATAACTCAAATATAAATTAAATTGTAAAATATTTAAATAAAATCTCACGTAATAATTTGTATTTTTAAAGCGTACATTTAATATTTAAAATAACTATTTACGATCAAACGACGGAGCAAACGAACACCGCACGGGGTGCGGGGACCGGAAAATGGGAGGATAACCTCCCATTTCCCCACCTTCTCTTTCATTTCCATTTTCTATTTTCTCTCTCTCTCTTTCTTTTACTCTCAATCACCAAACCACATTCATCACCAAAAATCGCAAAATAACACCATCAAACCCCGCCGAATCATACCACTCGTTTGGAGGAAAGTGACCACGACATCACGATCTACATTCCTATCTTTCCGGATTTTCATTTCGGCATTTCGTAAGTTTCCGACAAAACCCGAAACTCTCCGTTTTTACTCATTTTTACGTTTTTATAGTTTATACATGCTTAAAATGTCCAAATATGGGTTGGGTAAAAGTTTTGGACCGAATGGAAACCGAAAAACTCGTTTTCGACAAAAATTCCGGCCATCAGACCGCTACGTCGCACCTGGCCGGGGGCCTCTGCGACGTCGCGGCCTACGTCGCACAAAAATCCCAACGTCGCACTAGCGACGTAGCCTATTACGTCGCATTAACTTGCGGACGTCGCACGTAGCGACGTAGACTTTAACGTCGCAAACCGAACCAACGTCGCATTAGCGACGTCGCCCCCTACGTCGCATTGATTTGCGAAGGTCGCATCATGCGACGTACCTGCCTACGTCGCACCTTACGTCGCATGCTACGTCGCATGCTACGTCGCACAAACCAGAACCTTGAAAACTCACATTTTCACTAAGTGTCGAACTTTTACAACCTCAAATCCTTATACGATACGATTTATAAAACACTTTGGGACACTTTTGTAAGTGCAAAACATCAATAATTTGATAATAATACTTAAAATTTATTATTCCAAACTCGTCACCAACGGGTCGTACATTTTTATACAAACGATAGCAAACCAACATTCGGACACATTGGGTTGTATGAACAACTAGCCTAGATGATCTTGCGAGACATCTACTTACTTGACATTACGTGTTTAGGCATTTGGAGGTTACGGGTTCGGAGAACCAACTGTTGATACTACTTACTCGTTTATTGGTATAAACGCACTTGCAAAGACTCAGGTGAGTCTTACGGCCCCACTTTTACTGTTTTATCCTATTGGGGGAGATACATGCTACTTATTTTTCCTGAACACAAGTACTAAACTGATTTCTATACCAAACGGAATTGCATGAGTTATTCACTACTTACTGAAGTCTCTCCATCATATATCGTTAGTTATGGACTTAAGCGCGAACAGTAGTTAATGGATCCATTAGGGAAATGACCCTCCCTGCCCGGGGTAGTAGCGCTACCACGTACTGATTTACACGTATAAACGGGTGACTATTATTTCGTTACTTATGCTTGCTCAATTTCGAGCATGTCACGGGAGCAACTGATTATTTACGGGTTAAGCTTCGATTATGAGCCTCATGGCAACGGTATAACTTGATTACTTTACTTTTGCGAGATTTGCAAATACTTGATATACGCCTACAGGCACTACTGATGAAATCTTGTGTTCAAACTGATTATTTACTGATAAACCTGTGAGATTCACCAACCTTTTTGGTTGACCCTTTTTAGCATGTATTCTCAGGTACACTTACGGAGTAGGATCACTCCAGGATTACTAGCTAGAGTCGCATGATTTCCAAATTGCATTTAACGGAGATTCTTTGGCATTATCTTTTGTAACTATGGTTATGTAATAGAATCTCCCGCCACATACGCGGACTCTAGGCTTACATATTTTTGTAAAGAAAACTATATGTTTTCAAACGATTTAATTATGAAATGTAATTATTTTACAAAACGTCTCATTTAGAGGTCGTTTGCTGTATATCTTGTGCTTTGTATATTGATTAGTAACACCCAAGTATGCTTCCGCAAATCACTAAAATCGGGGGTGTTACAGAACCCAACATAATAAGACTAAAAAGTTAACATTCATCGGAAAGCATTGTAAGAAAAACATTTATAATCTAACATTCACTAGAAATCGTGTTGAGGAATTTTCATTTACATGTTCTTTCGAAATCGTGTTGTCGAATAGGTAATATCACAAGTAATATGGGATATCCCAAAAGAAAGCTTTTGCAAATTTCATTACATCTTTTTTAGAGTCCACAAATTCTCTCTATGAGATCATCGTTCAAATTAGTGTCATTACAAACATTGACCACAATGGACACTCTTATACAAACATGGATCCAGTATGGAATCTTGAATTTAATTCAACTGGCATCATAAGTTTTGAGCTATGCCATCTAGAATGGTGTATGGTTTATGGCGCAACACAGACCGTATAATGTTGGACTTGTACGTGACTCATAATTATTATCGTGAAAATAATGTGCAGATATTAGGAAGTAGATAGTAGTCTTTGGAAATCAACAGGATGAATACATCAGCTGCAGCTGAAGACATGATGAATACATTGATTGCAGCTGAAGGCACTACCAATTCAAATCCCAACCATGGTATCTTCAACCCATTTATATATTTGTAGTGTTCTTTACCATGTTCTAGAATCTATACACTTAGTTATTTGGTTTATCCACTAGTTTACTTGTATGAACTTGAAGCCATAGGGCACTTAACATTCTTTCGTGGGTTTCTGAAACTTCCTTATACCGAGCTTTCATATGGGTCGGTGATTATGTGCATGAGATGAGCTAAATATAATGAAATTTCTCCACCTTATCAAATCTTTGTGGTTGGAAATTGTTAATTACAGCCCATGTTTGTAGATCAACATTGTCTGTTGAATCCTTCGATACAACAATTATGATTCTTTTGTAGAAATCGAGCATGTCTAGTTTATAAGGTTTGCTACCAATTGCATGTTATGGGGAGTAAATTACAAATTTTTATCCACCCGAACGAACCTGATTTAACCAAAGTTTCACTTTTCTAGGTGATCAATGGAATTGCACCAGTCATGGTCGATAAATAAACACCAAAAGTATCTAATCTGCTTGCAGTCTCCATGTTGGGCTTGTATGGGATCCTTGGTTGCTAGAAACAAATGGGCACCGATCATTCACACTGTTGTCATGTCACCCATGACAACAAATCCCAAACCCACAACAAGGAATGGACTCGGCTTGCATCTTAACAAAAAAAATGTAGGACGACGGTTTAGACTTCTATTTTCTTATCAAGTTTATCACCTAGTTATTACTGTGACACTGAGCAATTTTATACCTTATTCGTTGAGCCCTTTTATCCGGTTCATTGGCCGTGAGGTTTTGTTTTACCAAAATTGTTATGAAATGCAACTACGTTGCTCGAGCGGGACTGAATTAGTTCAACACACACGTTAAATATCATTAACAAAAAGACATTGAATTTAGAGACACCATGAGATGTGCAAAATTGAAATAATTGAAATAATCAACAAACGTATTATAAATCTGAAGTCAACAGCAACAAGTACCAGGAAATGGAGGGCATGACTGGTTTAACTTTAAACCATGGCCAGGGTCTACATTGACAATAAATAACACTTCTTTGCTTATCTTCCTCAATTAACGACATCGATCAGTTGCTACCATCACCAAACAAGTAACCTAAGGACGACCGACCACCTAGTGCTGCATGAGCCTTGGTTAAAAGCCGATCCTGCACACAATAATCTATATATGTAAATAACATAACATTAAGTTTTGAACGTTCACACCAAGTCGAATTCGAACAAGAATTTGAAAATTGAATAAATCATTCTATAGGAAGTTGCCGGTCTCAGAAGAAATTACCAGTAGAAGAAGTACCTGAACGTATGAATTTGATTCCAAATGTAGATTGGAAATAGAAGACATCACTGAAGCTACAAAAACATCATTTTAAACATCCACACATTAATTACATACACAAAAATATGATAATAGATAACATTCATCATAGGTAATATTAAAAAAAGTTGAGACCAGTATCTTGAACAAGTAAGTTGCAAAATTTATAAATTACTTTTATTATAGCTCACAGATATCATGAGAAACATCTGAATTCAATTAAAACGAAACATTGGAACTAGATAATAGTTGCAAACACACGATTACAAAGATAAAACCTAAAAAACAGAACGCATAACTTATCTGTAACCTAAATACAGACACAAATTAATAAAATATCAATTAGTATCTATAATCAAAACTGAATGAATAGAACAGAAGAAAGTGAAATTAAAGAAAAATATGAATTAGTAACAATCGGAATCACAATTACTAACTCAGTGTGTAACGAATTTGGAAGAAAATTGAAATTAGTGGAACGAATTGATGGATCGCGAATGAGAGATAAATCGAAATAGGTTTACGCAGTACGAATTATGAAATACGGATATTTGATGTCGTGTATAAATAATAACAATAAATGTAATTATGTTAAGAAAAATTAACGTAGAATGACTATTATACCCATGTCCCTGTAATATGAATGAAACCATAAAACAGAGAGAACCAGCGCTGGAATTCCAAATAGAAGCAGATCGGACGGTGCAGAACTCACTTCCCCCTTCCCCCTAGATCTCTACTTCCCCCTGGATCCTCTCACTATATATATATATATATATATATATATATATATATATATATATATATATATATATATATATATATATCAGAAATTTATCGACTCTAAGTGTAAAAATGTTTTTTTTTTTTAAAAAAACTTAAACTAAATAATAAATTGGGAAAAAAGGTAATTTGAAGGGTATCCCCAACTCCTGTATCAGGTTTTAGTGGTACGTGTCCACCCCAACCCGCAAGACGAGCATCAATGCCGAACAAATCGCATGTCCACAAATAACCCACATATGCCAAGGTATGGATTCAAACCCGTGACCTATAGATCACATATGTGGGGTCTAAGATTTATAAAAAGAATGAACAACTAATCAAATCAAAATTATAAATCTTACATTTAGGATAGAAAGTTGAAAGCCTTGGAGACATTTAGTCGAACATCTCGTGTACATTCACGAAACTTGAAAATTTATAATTAATCAATGAAAATATATTTGATGATCAGAGAAAAAATAAGTTGAAAATGAAAAATTAAAACTACTATTAGCAATTTAAAAATATATAGTGCATATATATAATAAAAAATCATAGAAAATATTCAAATTCGAATTTATAAATGATGAATTGAGGCCGCTGTATATAATAACGAAGTTCATAATTCACAAAAAAAGATAGAAAAAAAAACGTTTTTCATTGGGTTAAATCCAAAGACTACACTGCGATATCACATTATTGTATTAAATCGAAGCAAACAACAAAACTAAAGTTAATATAACAAAAAAAGGAAACAAATATCTATCCGAAATTTATCGGCTCTAAGTCTAAAATGTTTTTTTTTTAGAAAAAAATAACTTTTCATAGGGTTGAATCCAAAGACTACACTACGATATCACAATATTGTATTAGAACCAAGCAAGCAACAAAACTAAAGTTAATATAACAAAACAAAAAAAAAAGGAAACAAATTTCTATCCGAAATTTATCGACTCTAAGTATAAAAAAATTTCTAAGAAAAAACTTAAACTAAATAATAGATTGGGAAAAAAAGTAATTTGGAGAATACCCCTGACTCCTATACCATATTTTAATGGTACGTGTCCGCCCCACCTTGCAAGGCGAGTATCAACGCCGGACAAATCACATATCCACAAATCACCCACATATGCTAAGGCACGGATTCGACCCGTGACCTATAGGTCACATATGTGGGGTATGAGATTTATATAAAAAAAAATGAACAACTAACCAAAATTAAAATTATAAATCTTACATTTGGGATAGACACGTTAAAATCCTTAGAGACATTTAGTCGAACATCTCGTGTGCATTCACGAAATTTGAAAATTTATAATTAATTGGTGAAAATACATTTGATGATCGGAGAAAAAATAAATTGAAAATGAAAAAATAAAACTATTATTAGCAATTTAACAATACATAGTGCATATGTATAACAAAAAAATTAAAGAAAATATTCAAATTCGAATTTATAAATGACGAATTGTTTGACAATTATTATGTGAATAAAATTAAACCTTGATTTGTATTTACCTTAAATAATTGAAAATTAAATTTAATTAATTGTTAAAATAAGAATAAATGGGTAGTTTAGACATTTGATTATCCCCTCTCCACTATTTAGGTTGTCATTATATTAAGCAAAGATCAATGGTCTAAATTAAAATTTTTAATTTATTAATGGTGGAGATTAGTTTATAGGTTACTAAAATTAAAAAGACTACCTAATTCACACTATGTTATAATAGATTAATTAAATTAAATTAATAAAGATATAATATAATAACAAGAATCCCCCAACCAACCAACAAACCCTTAAAACAAATCTTAAACTATCATCAGGTTGATTTGAGCGAATCGCAATTTCAAATCCAGTAATAATTGATTAATAGGAATCTTGATTATGAACATTAGTTATCGATTGTTTCCATCCAGCGATATAAATTGACTTAACGTGGATTCAGGGTTCGTTGTGGAAGGCTAAATCAACACTGATCAACTTCGGACTCCAAGTTAATCTTTTATTTTCAACGATCTATGTTCAAGTAAGATGCTTTCTTCAATCTTATCTTTTAAATTTTCATCAATTTTGTGTTTTTTGAGCATATTGTGATTTTGTAACGCTTGAACAGATTAATCAATCAAGTGATTTCTAGTTGGAAGTTAAATATTTTGGTAGTTGCAATTGATGGTGCAAAATAGCAAACTAGGGTTTCATGGGCATTTTGTTTTTTAGTAGTTTAGTGGTGACTATTCAGGAGAATTATGGAAATAGATTGGGTGTTTGGTTTGGCTTATGGCTTATGGCTTAACCGAGTAAGCTCCGATAAGCCCCAAGAATGAAGCTTTAAGTTTTTTTGGTTATTGCTTCACAAAAAAAGCTAGCAAGTCTGTAAAAATAAGCTTATCAAAACAACTCTATTGAGGTTATCGGCTTGAATTTACTAAACTTAAACTATAAGCTTCAAAAAAAGCCAATACAAAAACCCCCTTAATATCAGCGGAGTATATTGTAGGATTGAATATTTTTCGTATAGCTTAATAAAATATGTTCTATTTGTTAAGCAAATCAACATTTATAGGTTTGAAGCCCTAGTGATCCTATGTAATTTAGGCATAAACTTAAAGAATTTCCATGTATTTTACTCGTCAGCATCCCGTTGCTAGTTAATTGTAGTACATATCCAGCTATTACCGATTGTCAAATCTATTGAGATACATTTCATTACAATCCAAAATATCATTTATTAAAACAAATTCCAATGTTTCTAGATATGCCTGATTACCCATTGGGTGAAGAAGGCACTTTTTGCTATTCTAACTCTGTAACACGTAATTAGTAAGATGCTGATATGCCGTACTAACTAGGCCACTGACATTTGTAGATAGAGACACATATTGTTTTGTAAAAGTTGGTTAGACTGCGGCACTTACTATTAATTTCTATCAATATCAGGAATTGTGATGTTTATATGTACTATTTTCTTTCTTCTTTGGTGGACCAGTGATGATGAGGTACGATCTGCTCTATCCAAGATGTATGAATGTTCCCCAGTAGATGGCTTTGTAGAGATCTCAGAAGGGTTGGGAAACATGATAAAGTCCTTAGCAAATGAACCCTCGGTGGGTCTTTTCTACGTTCAACAACACACTCACAAGTCAGTACCAAACCTCGTGAATCTCAGAAACAATATCACCGCTAAATCACGTGAAATCAGTTTACACACAGAAGATTCAGAGGATTCTATCGCAATGTTGAGATCAATGAAGGAATGTGGCTTTCCTATTGTTGATGATATGCTTAAAGACATCACAAAATCTTTAGCTATCATGTCATCAAAACAGCCGAAAAAAGGTTTGATTAGCAGTAAACCGGTTTCAGGATCGTGGGGTCCAGCCACTTGGAGGAGTATTAATGATGTTGATAAGTCAACTAATTATTTGTCGTCCGTTTTCAAGTCAGCTAAAGAAAAGGCAACCAGTTTAAAATGGGCCCAACTTGATACCTCTGAATCAATGGATGAAGCCAAGAGTACAGATGTTATGGAAAGAGCAGGGGAAGAATTACCTATCTCGAGTCATACATCACTTGGTAATCAAGAAAAAGATGTGTTAGTTCATGATTTGATATCGAATCTGTCACGATCTGAAAACTTTGATGAATTTAAAGCTGATAAAGAAGCAAGATTTGAGGAATGGTTAGAAGGAGATAATGATGATCGACTTAGACGAGGGGCTGATGAATAAGGGTCTTGGTTTTAGAGCTCTTTATTAACTTTCTAAAGCCTCAAGTTTGTAGGTAAAAATTATTGCAATAAATTGAGAAGGCCAAGAAAAATTAATGTGAAGAGAAGCTAACGGCCTGTGCTTGAGGTCCATTGTGATGATACTTGTATGATGTTTTTTGATAACTCCGGCTGAAACTTTACCGTACCCCGTACCCCTGATTTTTTATTTTTTTCGTGTGTACTTATGAATGTGTATGGGTTTCTCATGATACGAAATTGGAATGATATGAGTAATGCAAGTAAAGTTTAAGATGATCCCTTTGGGATTCTCGTTCGCAGTTGATAATACAACCTCAGCCATCAGTTTGTATTGTACTGATAACGTAAAATGGGAAGTTTCAGTGGGTATAAAATGTTTAAGAAATGTTTTAAGTGTTTTATATGCTTATAACATTTTAAGTTGTTTGAACAAGGTTTTTTCATATCGTATATTGTTACACACACTTGCCTACATGATCCAAGACTCCAACTCTCCAAGTGCTTGCATCAACAAAGCACCTATCTATCTATCTTATATATTAAAGGGTTAATGGTGCAGATCGGGTATGAACTTATCACTTTTTACCGAGTTAGGGTATAAATCCAATTTATTACACAGGTCGGTAACAAACTTTCAAATTATGTTTCGAGTTAGGGAACGAACTTTTTTTTCACCTAACTCGAAAAGTTCGTCACCTAACTCGAAACATAATTTGAAAGTTCGTTACCTAACTCGAAACATAATTTGAAGTTCATTACCGACCTCGAAACATAATTTGAAAGTTCGTTACCGACCTCGAAACATAATTTGAAACATAATTTGAAATGAAAAAAAAGTTTGTTACCTAACTCGAAACATAATATGAAAGTTTGTTACCGACCTGTGTAATAAATTGGGTCCATACCCTAACTCGGCAAAAAGAAAAAAGTTTGTTCCCCAACTCGAAACATAATTTGAAAGTTTGTTACCGACCTGTGTGATAAATTGGGTTCATACCCTAACTCGGCAAAAAGTGATAAGTTCATACCCGATCTACGCCATTAACCCTATATTAAAAGAACAATCTTGAAAGAATAATGACCATTAGATGGAGATCAAGAATTAAGATCTAACCCTTAATTTATTTAGTGACATCATTAATCCTATTTTTATGTGACTAAAAGACTAATTTACCCTTATATATTTACAATATACACCCTTCAATATTTACAATATAAATCCTCTTTTTATTTAATTGTATATAATCCCTCAAATATTTTATGGAATTTTTAATGTAATATCTACTATCTTTTTTTCAATAACTTAAACTCTCCGTACAATCTTCTTTATTTTATTTTTTCCGACATAAGCCCCAATAAGTTATTTTCAATTATAAAAAATTCATGACTTCATTCCATCTCCCAGTGATTTATATTCGTATACAGCCGTCTTTTTTTACCACTTTTATCAATTTCTAACTTACAATTCTTGGATTATGAATGGCAGCGGATTTTAGTGTATCTATACCCAAACCACCGTATTTCATAGTTCAAACTCTTCCTACAATATTATTTATTTTATCTTTTCTAAAAAATACAATAAGTTATTTTCAATTCCAAAAACTTCATAACTTTATTCCATCGCCCAGTGATTTCAATTCGTATACGACCTACTATTTTGAATCATTTTATCAATTTATAACTAAGAACTCTTGAATCATGAGTGTCAATAGGTCGGGTTCCGACGGATTTTAGTGTATTTGTATCCATACTACCGCCTTTTTTGAATTATTTTATCCATTTTTCTGATTTACAATTTTTGGCTTATGGATGCCAACGGGTCTTTGGCGGGTTTTAGTATATCAGTACATATACCGGTTTCAAATATTCTTGATACCCGACCCAATACCCGTTCGGTACCCAATTAGTATTACCCATCGGTTGTTCATATTTAGGTCACTAAACTTTTACTAAAATTAAGCAAAATATGTGGGATGACACAATCAACAAGTATCAATAACCCAATTGAACATTTTTTTAAGTTTAGTAACCCAGATGAACATTTTCGCAAAGTACAGTGACCTATTTGTATATTAACCCCGAATACAAAAATGGAAGTGGTATCATGCACAATATTATCAATAATTGATTAATTAATTTACTCTTTTGCCACTAATTTCTCTATATCTCGATTTACATCCCTAAATAATTTACCATGTAATCTTCTAAGGTCGTCTTAACGTCATTTGGGTCAATAGCCTGCATCTGAGTTGTCATGTTTTGTCATCTTTCGTCAAAGTTAAAAAGACTAAGTAACGCATTATAGATTGTTGATTTGAATTAAAAAAGTAACTTAGATGGACGAAAACCACTAATGCACTGCAAAGATAGTTATTTATTAAGTACAAAATAATATTTACCTGCTGAGCCGGTAAATTTGCTTATTTGAAAAAACAATATGCGTACAATTTTAAATAAAATAGTATTATTAAATATCAATACAAATAACAAACTGGCATCATAAACAATATTATCTCTATTAATTAATTAATTAATATATTTGGGCTCATCAATCCAAAATCTATCACAATTCAAATTCTTAATACAGATTTCATTAAAAGTAAAGCAATACAAACCGATATACTAAACACCAAACAATTATTAGATCTGTATAACACATTCATATAAGACATATCATGAGTCAACCCGCAAATTTTGCGGGTCTTAAGCTAGTTAGAATTATAATAATAATAAAAAAAAAATAGGAAAACAAAGTAGATACCTATGGTTTCTTCGGACATAAACCCAAGAATAAAGGCCTGAAATTCACAAATGACTAATTATAGATGTTCCAGTTATATGCACACGATTTTAAAATTCCTCATTAACTACACTTTGATCAAAATATCAAATAACATATTTGCCCAATAAAGTTTTTTTTATTAGTTGCTACATGAAAATGAACATGTATTTGAAACAACCCAAGAAAGTAAGCATGATACTTGAAACTGGAGGGAGGGAGTAGTATGTTGCAAGTGTAATTTTCCTATGTATGACCAAATGAAAAATGGATACATTCATCTAAAACTCAATGTGTATACTGGTACTATACAATGTTTACAGATACCTAAAATTCCTAAACATGATGTGAGAATGTCATTCTATGGTTATCAAGGAAAACTCATCATATGCTATTGCATTTCGCCATCAAATTGAGCATTTGGAGGATTAGAACAAATATTCCCGATTATGCCAAAGCCCAAATTCAAATTTGGTGTAGGTTCAACTATAGATTCAAAATCCGTATTTGCATTGCTGCCGTTAACAACTGATTTGATCACTGAACCACCACCAGGAGAGCCATTGGAGGCAACACTACTGCTAGCTACTTTATTAGCTTCTACCTCTTGGTTAATTTGAGGGGTACTGGACCCGTTGTTATTGCCAGCTACTTTAGCTACAACACATTCTCTGTTAACGGGAGGAAATGGGCTGCTATTGTTTTTGCGTAATATCTTGGCCTTTCTGAAACACAAGTTAGATAAGATATTAAGAACTGAAAATACTTTGAAACAAGTAATGAGATGTAGCTTAACAAAAGTGTACCTAACCAACTTTTGCTTCAAGGCTGATTTTGGCTTCGAGATTCCTTTTATCACAAAAGAAAGGCAAAACAAAATGTTAGGTCTTGTCTTTTTACATCTCAAATGAGTCAAACGATGTATACAACCTACTAAATAGTTTAAATTCATTAGGCTACATTATTATTGTAATTACATTGTTTTTAATCATATGTAATATCTATATATTCTTAGAAAAGATTACGACGAAAAAATCCCAACCCAATAGAGTTATTACAAATCATTAACACATTATTCAAAAAATAGACAAAAAAGCCTTTGCAAGTCAACTGAGCCCAATCTGAGCCCGGCTGATTTCAGCATGTAATAAAAATAACCAGTTGCAACCTGAATCCATTTACCCAACCCACAAATTTGTGCCACATCTATTCAATTATAATCATGTGCTTTGGACGTTAGGAAAATCTAGAAATTCAGAAATTGTTCACTTAAGTTCGAGAACCCACCACTTTTAAGACCTGATGAAGTCAAAGTAGGCTTTCGTTTGCTTCTCTCAGCCTTAATAGAAGAAATGACACCATCAGCAGCGGGTCCCAAACCTTTTCTACCAACCAACTTCACTCCAAGCTTCTCACAAAGATAATTCAATCTCATTTCATCACCTCCTTTCACTTCTCTTAGTTTAAACACTTGTTCTCTTGATAACAATGAGTACACGTGAAGCTCTTGTTGTTGATTAAAATGGGATTGAAGCTGCTGAAACAACAATTTATTAGAATGTGGTTGGTCGGGTCCAGAACCTTCGTGAGCCTTCTTCACGGGCCCACTAAATACAACCCGTAGAACCGCCATTGATTTGTCCTCTTGCGTGTTTTTCTTCTTGGGATAAATAACCGAAAAGCTTCCAAACTCCAAATCGGGGTTTCTGAATAAGTCAGCAAGAAGGGAGGCGCAAGCATGTGCGTTTTTTGATGGATTTCTTTCAAGTTTGGCCCTGAGGGCCCGATTAGTAGCATAATGAGCGATGTTTGCTGCTTCCCGTAAGCCACTAAGAAAAGCTCCATGCATGGTGGCTGGATATCGCTTTGTGGTTGCCTCACCTGCAAAGAAAAGTCTTCCATCTCCTACACTTTCGGCTAAAATGTCATAATCGTCCCCTGAGGCACCCACTGCAACATTAGAGTAAGAGCCTAAACAAAAAGGATCACTTCCCCATCTTGTGCATATGGTTTGTATTGGCTCAGGGACATCGATTCCTTGGGGTTCATATATACCTGTATTCAATATCAAGTAAATATATTGATTTGAGAAATGTAGCCGCTATTTGACCATTCATATATCAATTGGTCGATTAGGCTTACTTTGTACCCCTGAAAGGTCAATTGGGTAAAATTACACAAGACAGTAAAAAAAAGGGGAAAGGGCCAGATGGGTTAAATGTGGGTTCCAGGCCCTTTCTATACGTTTCTGAGATTGTGTTTCAGGAAGAACAAAACTATGCAGAGAGAGATGAGAGGTTTTGTAAAGGAAAAAATACTCATAATTTTCATTCATATTGAAGAAGTCTATATATAGACTTACACTCACTGACTACATGCATAAACAATAACACTAATTCAACCTAAGGATTTTGCATGGTGTGTACATATCTTTTGACCAACTATCATCATCCATGCATACTATTCATCATCCATGCGTATGATTTCATTGATTTGGTAGCCAGCCACAATCTTTTATTCAAACTAAGTGTGCATTTCTAGAAACATGCAAACCCAACATTCCTTTAAACATGCAAAGCATCAAGATTACCCAACATTAAAAGGGTCAAACATGTCGAAAATGGTTGAGATGTCTTTCAAAGGAAAACAGCTCTTAACTTGTTCTATTTAAAATTTTAGTATTGTGGTAGTAATACAGTTGTACAGATTTTGGATGAAAAAAGTGTTGCAGGCCTACCAAACAGTATCTACAAGCAAAAGCAGTATAATTGCTTATAACAAGTTGAACGTCATCCAAAGTATATAATTGCATATAACAATAGATTTTCCGTATTCACTAAAGAGGAAAAGAATCAAATGGTTCGTATATATACCTGAGCGTATATAACTCTGTAAAACAAGTCGAACTGCCATATTATAGGGAGCTTAAACTTTTAACAGGTTTAGTAAGAATGCAAACTACTTATAACGACAGTTGTTTATATATTCTGCAACAAAAATGGAAAGAAAATGCATGTGGATAGGCCTAATCAACATGTACACCAAAAGTAACCAGTTCGGCAAATTACCAACCTGGAAATCTGCCACCTATTCAATTAACTATCAAAGATGGAAACATCCACAATTTCTATTAACAGAACAAAACTGCTTAAAAATTGAACATCTTGAATTAAGAAAGTGAGAAAGTGTATTATAAATAATACTCCCTCCGTCCCATCTATTTTGTCCACATTATTGTTTTTGTTTGTCCCCAAAAGATTGTCTACTTGCAAAAATTAACTACGAAAAATTAATAAATTAATTACACCCTTATTTATTAATATCAATAATTAGTTTTTCAAATACCACAAGTCAAACTTGCTTTAGATACAAGGGTAAAACTAACATTTTATCGAACTATTTTAGATTGATTTTTATTTGTTGAAGAGCAATGATTATGGGACAGAGAGAGTACACAAAATAGAGAATATATAACTTCAATATGACAGGAAATATACCTCGAAGAATTTGAAGAATTCGTGTGACGGCATCAGTAGGTGGCATGCTTTCAAAAGAATGAGCAGCTTCTCCTGCTACCATGGCAATCAGAACGGGCCCACCCGCTACAGTTGCATAGCTATAAAACAAAAAGAACTCGCCTCTACGGCTAGGATCTTCCGACAGATGCCCAAACATATCAGTATCCATCCCCCAAAATAAATGAGGAAAAAGCATAGCAACCTTATTCAACAAACCAAACCCTAACCTTTTGATCCCGTCAAGTTTCCTTTGAGGCAACTCGGGATTAAACTTGATTGACCCGCTCTTCAAAACCCCAAGAGGAACCGTACACAAAGCAACATCACCTTCAAATACCTGACCACCAACAACAACCACCTGCACCCCATCACTACCATAACGTATCGTTTGAACCGTTTTCTCATATAGAATCGGTACATTCTCAGCTAACGCTTGAACTAATCGTCCATTGCCACCTGGCAGGAAGCAATGTGCACCTCCCATATCATATGGATCATCTTGATCCCAAAACGCTAATGAAAGCCTCGAGAGTAAACTGGCGTTAGCATATTCCAAATTTGCAACATGCCAATTAAACAAACTCATTTCTTCAGGATTTACAGTTTCTTCGCAAAACGTATCCAAAGCAGCACCAAGTGAAACATCTTGCGAAACCTCGCCCATTAACTGCCTAAGCTTGCTCGCTTTATCCAAAAGCTGGTTAAACGCAACCTCAATTTTCGCATCAACTTCCGCATTGACCGGTTGACCATCAAGACCATAAATCGGACATTTATCTCGTATCTTATGAAGAGGATAAGACAACTGCCTAGCCAAAATCCCTAACGGGTTCCCATGCGTACCAGTCAAAACGCTCCCTCCTAAATCAGCAGCCGCAACCCGATTCCCACCTTCCATCTTTTTTGTATAAACTCTGCCGCCAGGACGTTTCCTACCTTCCAAAACCGTAACTTTATACCCAAACGAGATCAACTGCCGTGCAGCCGCCAACCCCGAAAGACCAGCCCCAATCACTATCACATTTGACTTACTACTCGTTTCAACAGGAACCCTATCCTTGATAATCCCGAAATTAATATACCCGTGTGAAACTAAATAGTTATAAGCAGAATCTAGAAGCTTAGTACAATGTGAAGGAACAACATTCAAAAACATCTCTTTTGTAACCCCATTAAACACATTTTCCCTCCATTTAGCAATAATATGATTTCGAATCAATATATAGTTAATCTGTTC